>CM060938.1:218634399-221034399 GCA_030765085.1 Allium cepa
AGATAAAAATTGACACGTAGAATTGGTTAATTACACCTTGAACCATTGAATGTATGATTGTATAGGTTGATGTAATATGAAATTGAATGGTTGATGTCAAGTGTAGAACCGCATAAATAATAGTGTAATAATCTTTAATCTACATGAAATGATAGTGTAGATTCTAGAAATAATTATATTAATTCGCACAAATAACAATGTGAATTAATAAGATTATTTCGGGATTATTTGAATTAATTATTGGATTGTTATTGATTGTTGTTATTGCTTTTTTATTTACTTTGACACCATCCCAGTTATCACACTGCAAGTTCCCTTTATTATGCTTGATCTTGAATTGAAATTGGAATCGGGTTGAAATGATATATACCCAAATGAACTTGACTTAGGATAGAGAATTATATAAAATCCGATTGGTCAATAAATTGATTTAAAAATAAAATAATAATTTTATTCGAGCAAAGAATAAGTTTTGAAATGAAGTTGGAATTTGGATTTTATGAAAGGAAAATGTAAAGATTGAAATCTGAAACAAATGTTAACGTAGAAATTGATGAAAGAACGTTGTTTGAAATTTAATTATATAAAAATTAAATTTGGAATTATAAATAAATAATTTGGAATTAGTAATAATTGAGTTTTGAAATTATTAAGTTTGAAATCATTTAATAATTAAATTTGAAATTATAATTAAGCTTGAAATTTTAATTAAGTTTGAAATTATTAAGTTGAATTTATAATTAAGTTGAAATGATTGATGATTAAGTTTGAATTCATAATAAGTGGAAATGATTTAATAATTAAGTTTGAATTGATAATCAAGTTTGTAATTATTAAGTTTGAAATTATTAATAATTAAGATTGAAATTATTAAATAATTGAATAAGATTGAATTATTTGATAATTGAATAAAATTTGAATTCTTTGATAAGAGAAAATCGAACTTTTGATTAAGTGAATTTGATCTTCGTTAATAAATGAAACGGGGTTTCTTTATTTATGAAGTTTGGAAAATATTTAAGAAAGTTAATAAGAGAAATCGAAACTTCTCGATTATGTGAAATTTAGTTCTTTATTAATTGAGTTTGAAATTTGTAACGAAGTCAATAATAAGTGAAAATTGAATTTCTTTCACAAGAAATAAAATGTGATTTATTGAAATGAATGGGCTTTATTGAAATTAACGTAAGATTTGTAATTTAAAGAAGTGATTTGACGAATTTAATTTATTTCAATTTGATGTTTTGATATAATGAAGTTGAACGTAAGTAATTGATTTAAATGAATTGGAATTTAAATAGAAGTTGTTTTGAATGACAAATTTACTTAATGAATATGGAATGAAATCGATAAATGAATTTAAATTGATTTGAATGGAAATTTAACCATTTTAAATGATTTCGGAATGAAATTTATACATGAACTTGAATCAATATTTGAATTGTTTAAATAAAAGTTGAAATCGAATTATAAGACTTTGAAATGGTAATTTGGAAATTTTGAAACGTAAACTTTGGAAATTGATTTAGAAAGACAAACGAAATGTTGATTTACGAATTGAAATTGAATTTGATTCGGTTTGAAACTTACTAAACGACCAATCGGCGTAATAATTACGAAAGTTATTAAAGAGACCGGAATCGGTTATGGATATACTCTCTATCTAAACCGAAAACCACTTTAATAACTATACGCGGAGTGATGATCCAGAATGAAGTGGTTGGAATGATGTACGTGATGACTGAAGAAAGAGAACGATAATGGATAGCCTTGACACTTGTGTCAAATTGTAAATGACTAAAATCAGGAGCCGTGCCGGGCCAAACGGGGTTAGCCACCTCGAGTGAACACACTTCTTCGTAACTACTACTCATTACTTGTTGTCGATTGGTGCACCCTCGTACTTTTCAGGAGTGTTGTTTCGCGGTGTTGCGATCGCTGCGGCGATGCATTCTCACCAGTCCGGATCAGGCAAACAGTAGTTTCACTACCTTGGGTATTGCCTCATGTGCCTTGTCATACTTGTATCCCTATATACGCGACCACTACGAATTTTCTTTGTGTTATACCTATGGAGTACTCCCTGATATCCCACCAGTTTATGGTGGAGTTTACAGTGCTGTATAGACGATGATGCTTATAAAGTGTGTTAAGGGGGATAATGGTAACGCCTTAACACTATTTTGATACTTTATATTACTGATAGACATTATCTATTTAGCGTATATTACTACATAGTAGATAGTTTAACGGATCCTTAGAGGATGGTGATTCCAACATCCTTTGAGTTACTTGTATTTCGATTGCTTTTTCACTTGAGTTGGATTTATTGATATGAGAATATTAATCGTGACTCGAGTGTTTTGTGTTTTTCTTTACGCTCGGGTCAGACTGAGTGTACCAGTATTCGAGGCTCGCCTTTGGAGTTGGAGTTTTGCTTGAAGATCCAGCCATCTATTATGCTTTTAGTGTTCGATGATTCTAGTGTTGTATTCTGATTTGTACTTGATGTATCGTATTTCTCTTTTGTTGTAAACTCTGATGTATCTTATATATTTATATAGTAGCTTCATGAACTACTATCTCTTTTACTTCCGCTGCATATTATTACTCTGTGTCTGTGATTCTGTGATTATTTATTTACTGTATATCTGAGTTTTGCCAAATTTTAAATTTACAATTCGGTATTTTGAATTATTCAAGTCCGACGTGTGCGGATGCGAATAGTCCAAAATAGTGGGTCGTTACATAAGGCCTCCCGCCGCACACATAATGCAAACATAGAATTGGAGGAGATTTCTCCTTATGATAGTCAAACATGCTTGATACGCGAAATCCTTTTGATATTATTATTATTGCATAGTGGAAAACATTTGCAAGTTTAATATTAATCTTAGCCAGCATATGTACTATTATAGTATGCCTACCATAGCTACCATATTAGATGACAGGTTCTACAACTAAAATCGTACAAGGTGCGTATTGGTGATTGGATTTCCAACAATGGTCTGGTTAAGGAACTTCCTGGGCCACATGAGTACGCCTCTAGAGGGACGCCCTAAGAACCTAATCGGATCTCTGCCAACACAAGGTCGGGTTACCTCTGTAACCAGGTAACTACTGACACGAGTATGCCATCCCCCGGTCGCAACCAACCTTTATCCGAGCGCTCGATACCAACAACCATAATGAAATAAATTTGCAGTAACCACATAGGTTAAATATCCAGGCTCCATACCATGATACCACCTCTATCCAGAAGGAAATGGACATACCCTCAGAGGGCGCTACCCCTAAATATCCTTGTCGCATCTTTCCTGTTTTGACCACTCCGGGTTGTGAGGTCCGACGAGGTCACATCCACAAAGCTACGCTTGACACAAAAGCCATGCTTTGATCAACAAATGATCAGCAACACTTCGTATGCCACATTACCAAACAGGGAATGTATCACTAATCACCATTAACTACATAACCTCTAAGCTCGTACGTCTCAAAGAAGGGTGTTAAGCTAAGAGAATAAATTCTCTGCCACCAAACAGAAATGTATTTGATAAAAACCAGATTTAAATCTCAAAGTGTAATGTCAGACACATATCCATACAAGTCTGTTCCGGGTTCGAACAGAACCAAAGGCACTTCAAAGAAGCCCTTGAAATCTACGTATTCACAATTCCGATCGGACTCCCCATCACATATGGAGATCTCTATACCGGCGCGACTCAGTGCAGAGACATTCGACGGGTAATCCGTTCGTTCTCGAAAATAACCGATCTTCACCACCGGTCTTCAAATGCAATCCATAACGTCGTACCATTATTCGAAATGGGTAATATGGCACAAAGTCCTCTCCTGGCTAAACCGAATAATGAGCGCAATATTTAGAAACATATGGATATACGGGATCTTAGTTAAGGCACAACTTATTACCCAAAAACCTTTCTTCAAATTGTTTAAACAAATTACCATTTTCAAATCTTTAAACAAAAAGATTCACTTCACAAAGTTCAATAATCTTACACAAAAATTCATTCATAGCTTTCAAAACAATTCCATTTCAAATCTTTGATACAAAAGATACACCTTTAAGATCCTCTTCAATTTTAAAACAAAGTTCAATAATCGTTCAGAAAGATTCATTCATAGCTTTCAAAACAATTCCATTTCAAATCTTTTATACAAAAGATACACCTTTATGATCCTCTTCAATTTCAAAACAAAGTTCAATAATCTTTCACAAAGATTCATTCATAGCTTTCAAAACAATTCCATTTCAAATCTTTTATACAAAAGATACACCTTTAAGACCCTCTTCAATTTCAAAACAAAGTTCAATAATCTTTCACAAAGACTCATTCATAGCTTTCAAAATAATTCCATTTCAAATCTTGAAATCTTTTCAACACAAACTGTAAATTCTTTCTTTATTTCAAAGCCATTATCATTTGAAAACAAATACTTTTCGTTTCGGAAAAATCCGATTACATTTGCACAAGTTAGAGCCCTTCATGTGTAAACTTGGGTTAAATTTAAATTCCTAAAATAATACTTTTAAAATGGTTTAAAACCCATATAAATACATTATATAACTTATATACCCTTTTTATACCATAATTTTCAAACATATATTCATAGAACTTAATTTCAAATCTTGAATTTAAATTCAAATCAAACTATTTAAATTTTCAAAACTTTATAAGTCATTCAAAATAACCTTTATCTTTAAAACTTCTTTTCAAAAGCTTTTCACATTTAACCCAATTCCATTTCCAAAAACCATTTGGATTCAAAATTCATCTTTTAAAACCATTACAACATTTGAATAAAATAATATTAAATTCAAATTACCTGTGACTTAACCGATTTCCTCGTGCAAACCATATTTGTGTGTGTGGTGTAGTCCAGGGGTTTTACACACAACAGTACAATATCATCAATCAACACAAATCCAAGCACAACAATATCGATAAGCGGTATATTCCTATAACGCTTATCTTCATTCACAGATTCACGGATAAATAATATAAATTCATCATAGACAAATAAATTACATCGCAGTTCACAGCTCAAATCAGAATAATTCATATCACAAAGCATCACATATCAGGTATATCAAACAATTCAACATCTAATAGAATCCAAACATCCATAAGTAAGATCAATTAACATCTGATTAATTTTAAACCAGATTAATTATTTATAATAAATTTCTAATCCTGGGTAATTAATATTAATTAATTACAAACCATTTTAATTAATTATTCCTTAATCATTCATTAATTAACCATTAATAATAAATTAATTAACCTTTAATTATAAATTAATCAACCCTAATTAATAAATCAATCATCCTTTAATCATTAAATAATCAACCTTTAATTATTTAATTATCCTTTAATTATTTTATTACATTAATTAATTAACCCTTAATTAATTACCATTTAATTAATTATTCGTAATTAATTATAATAAGTGATTATCCCTTAATTACATTAAATAATTACAAATTAATTAATTTTTAATCATCAATTAATCAACCTTTAACGATTAAGTAATTAACCTTTAATCATTAAATGATTATCCTCATTATACATAAATAAAATATCCATAATTAATTACATTAATTAATTACTCCTCAATTAATTATCATTCCTTAATCACCTTTATTAATTAATTAACCTTTAATTAATTAATTATCTTTAATTAATCACATTAATTAATTAGCCTTTAATTAATTATCATTCCTTAATCACCTTAATGATTATCCATTTATTAGTTACCTACCTTAAGTAATTAATTATCAAATTCCATTTGAAAAGCCTTTAGAAATTAATTATATAATTAACCTAACATCTATTACTTTAAAAATAAATAAATTTTGAACATTTAACTTAAAAATTAAATTCAGAAACTTTGTTAAAAACTCTTTTAAAAACATAGTTAATATGTCTTGAAACTTGATTAAATTTACCATTTCGTTTCAAACTTTGTTTACCTTCAAAAAACTTGATTTAAACATTTGCATTGTTTAAAACTTTGTCAACTATTTATTTTAAATTTAAAAACCCTGCTGCATTTCAATAAAGCCAAGCCAAACACATGTTTACCCGAGCCTTACTTCGAGTTCCCCAACCTTTCACTTGCTTCGAGTTAACTCGCGATTTTTTCGGGTTCATCCTCGAGACCTTTGCTTCTTCCCAAAATTTTAGATAGCACCAAATACAAATGATACGTGGTGCATGTGTACGATCGGACGACGATGATCTGAACTCCGTTGAGACCTCCGGCATGTCGCCGATGATTTCGTCCCCTAGCCCGACAACTCAAGTTTGATGATTTCGTCGTCAGACGAAATCGGGCTATCAAAACTTCCCTGGAACCCAACACCTCTGATAAAATCGCCTTGTTGACTACCATTCCGATCACCAAACACTCCGAAACTCCAACCAGAGCTGCACCATGATTTGATCCATCGATCCCCTCACGTCCGATACCTTCCGATCAACTGTGGAGGTCTCACAACTCACGAAACGTCGATGTACCGAAACTGCCACTTAAACCCTACTTCGACCATTCCCCATCATCATGATGAACAATCATCACTCCAGCCATTTTTGTCGACATTGCCGATCACCCATCTTGCTTTAGGAGAAACCCCGACCACCCTAGTTACGCCGATCACTAGAATTTACCCAAAATAGCCTCTCTGTTCAACTCGCGATTTCTCACTCGATAGCAAACTAAAAATCTTGATACTATTATCAAAAATCATAATTTTCCAAGACGAATCGAGTTATAGAATCCAAACAAGAAATCATGATCATTGATTTTTAGACTTATATAGGATCATCTCTGTATTTTATCAATTTTGAAACAAATATTCAACTTGATCACCTGAAATTATTTTTAGAAATTATAGCTTGAATGTATTTGGATAGGAAGATATTAATTTATTTGTGTAGATTTGTGGCTGTGATTCCAAACAGAGGAATATATATAGATTCACAGACATGCACACTATATATACAGAGAAGTTCAACCATTTTTCAAATACAAACATTCATGCAAACACATCTATCACATCGATTAACATATTAAGGCTTTTAAAAAAAATGAGGTTTTCTCACCTGAGAGATGAAGACAGAGGACCTGGAATTGGATCCTAACTTTGATTTAAAACTGGAATTTGTTCTTGATTTACATCTATACTTGATTGTTGAGTAGAAGTGATCTTGTACTTGATGTTTTTGAGACTGCTTTTTTATTTTGATTCCAGGTTGATGCTGAGATGATTTATTTTCCATTGTTTCCAGGTCGAAACTTTTCATGTTTTGAAGATTTTGATTTTGTTGTTTGCTTTTGAACTAGAATACTTTGGTCCTTCCAGGCTTTGATCTCTGCCTTGTTTTTAAACTAAGTTGAATTGGATTTTCTTTTCTAGTCTGCTTTCTTCATATTTGAACTTTGCTTAGATTTCTAGGTTTGATCTTTAAATTGTTTACAGGCTTGAAATTGTATGATGTAGTTTGAATTTTTTTTTCAGGTTTGAGAATATTGCTTTTGCTGTTTGATTTTCTTTTTGGTTTACAATTTTTTTTTTGAATACTAAAAAAGAAAAAAATGAGGAAAAAGAAGATATGATATATACATAGCCTTGTTTCACATTTTTATTGATTAATTTGAAAATAAAAGACAATTGACATTTGTAATTATAAAATAAAATTGAACCAACACTTGTCTATTTTTCTTGTTAATCTAACTACAAATGTAAAATTGTTTTATAAAATGTTTACACATGTTATTTACTTATGTAATCTTGTTACAAATGTCATTTTTGATTAAATTGTGTTTAAGTCCTTCTTGTTAAATTTATTTATAATGCATGTTTTAAACCTTACTTTATTTTATATCTTTACAAACCAATTTTAAACATATATATTTCTATAAGTTTAAAATATAATGTTTTACAAATCCAATTTGTTTTTAAAATATTTATTGTTTTGAATTTCAAATCCAAATTCTATTTACAAACCATTTATATACAAATATATAAACAAAAAAATATTGTTTATTTTGAAAATTTTAAATTTATCCACAATTTAATTCAAAGTGTATATTAATTATCAATTCAAATTTGACTCAAAAATCGAGAAAGTTACAGATTCCCCCTTAAGAAAATTTCATCCTCGAAATTTGTTAGACATGGAGACAAACAAATAATAGATAAGAAATGTTTTACCAGATCAAATTGAATATTTATTCTGCATTTGGCATACCAAATTAGAATATCATTAATAAATATGAGAACGAACTCATATAACACTTTATGAAATACTCGGATCATTAGATTTACGAAATAAGCAGGGGCACTTGGTAGTTCGAAGGATAACTAACTGTTCGTATAATACATCTAGACCCAACAGAACAAATAATGGATACTCAATCCAGGTTGGAATATCACAAAGTATACACCAACCTGTCCCTCTTCGGACTTTGATCCTCAGAGAATAAACAAAAGGATATCATTTAATTCAGTTTCATATTTCGTTAACCAATTTATTTCAAATAAAATTTTAAATTCATTAAGTTTAAAAAAAAAATCTGATAAGAAACCGATGAGGAGAATACGAATTAGGAACTTATCTACCATGATAAGCATGGCCACTATCACACCAACTCTTCTTTCCAGAGTTTCCATGAAGCCATCAAAGAATTGATACTAGATCAAAGGAGATCGAGAAAAGTTGTTTTCGTTGTTGCAGGGTATTGACCATTTGAAGAGGTACTCCCCTGTCCCCTATCTCGTCCTCTTCTTGCATTCATGCTCACTATTAGTGAATAGTAAGAGAATTTACTGAGGCATTCGGAGGAATATCTTAGGGATATACTCATTCTAGGGAATTTATATCCCTATCTCTAATGAGTTACCTAATGTGTTATACTCCAAAGGCTAAAGTTCAACCTTTAGCTCTAATACCAGATGCGACGACCCGAATTTTGGCGCTCAAAAATCGACATCCATACGTATTCGAATGCCGCAAATTCAAACGTCGAAATTCAAATTTCCAGAGCTTATAACACGTTAAGTACAGCAACATAGCGGAAGAAGAAGTGAAATATATCATTGATACACAATATTTGATATAATATGATACAAATGAATATCAACAAATATCAGAGATACAAGACAACAGCGGAAATATAACGCAATTGGATGGTCTAGACTTTACAACCATCGAAAGCGGAAAGATAACTCCAATAGAATTTCCAAGTGAGAAAGCGAGGATCCAATAGAATGCATCTCCATTGCCAAAGCTCCAAGGACTAGATGCTATCGAATCTACACCTACTATTTGATTATTTGAAAAATCTAACTCTAGGCTGCACGTGTGGAGAAAATGTGGGCACCCAAAGTTTAGATAGGGAACAATAAACTCCAGGTCAGTCATGCGACCGGTGTGAGCAAACGAAAATAGTTTTGAACAAAAACAAACAACAAAAGAATTTAAAATTGAAATCTGCAATGCTTTTTGGAAAATGAAACTACCATAAGGCCTCCCGCCCACACAATTGCAAATGCAGAAATGGATGAGGTTTCTCCTTATGATAGTCGAACATGGTTGATACGTGAAATCCTTTTGATATTATTATTAGTGCATCGTGGAAAACATTTGCCAGTATAATATTAATCTTAGCCAGCATACGTATCATTATAGTATGTCTACTATAGCTACCATATTAGATGGCAGGTTCTACAACTAAAACCGTACAAGGCGTGTATTGGTGATTGGATTTCCAACAATGGTCAAGCTAAAGAACTTCCTGGGCCACATGGGTACGCCTCTGGAGGGACGCCCCGAGAACCTTACCGGATCTCTGCCAACACAAGGCCGGGTTACCTCTGTAACTAGGTAACTACTGACATAAGTATGTCATCCCCCGGTCATAACCAACCTTTATCCGAGCGCTCGACACATTTAATTAACCTTTAATCATTAAATGATTATCCTCATTATCCACAAATAAATTATCCATAATTAATTACATTAATTAATTACCCCTCAATTAATTATCATTCCTTAATCACCTTTATTAATTAATTAACCTTTAATTAATTAATTATCTTTAATTAATCACATTAATTAATTAGCCCTTAATTAATTATCATTCCTTAATCACCTTAATGATTATCCGTTTATTAATTACCTACCTTAAGTAATTAATTATCAAATTCTATTTGACAAGCCTTTAGAAATTAATTATATAATTAACCTAACATATATTACTTTAAAAATAAATAAATTTTGAACATTTAACTTAAAAATTAAACTCTAAAACTTTGTTAAAAACTATTTTAAAAACATAGTTAATATGTCTTGAAACTTGATTAAATTTACCATTTCATTTTAAACTTTGTTTACCTTCAAAAAACTTGATTTAAACATTTGCATTGTTTAAAACTTTGTCAACTATTTATTTTAAATTTTAAAACCCTGCTGCATTTCAATAAACCCAAGCCAAACTCATGTTTACCCGAGCCTTACTTCGAGTTCCCCAACCTTTCACTTGCTTCGAGTTATCTCGCGATTTTTTCGGGTTCATCCTCGAGAACTTTGCTTCTTCCTAAAATTTTAGATAGCACCAAATACAAATGATACGTGGTGCATGTGTACGGTCGGATGACGACGATCTGAACGTCGCTGAGACCTCCGGCATGTTGCCGATGATTTCGTCTCCTTGCCCGACCACTCAACTTTGATGATTTCGTCGTCAGACAAAATCGAGCTATCAAAACTTCCCTGGAACCCAACACCTCCGATAAAATTTCTTTGTTGACTACCATTCCGATCACCAAACACTCTGAAACTCCAACCAGAGCTGCACCATGATTTGATCCATCGATCCCCTCACGTCCGATCCCTCCGATCAACTGTGGAGGTCTCACAACTCACGAAACGTCGATGTACCGAAAATGCTACTTAAACCCTACTTCGACCATTCCCCATCGTCATGTTGAACAATCATCACTCCAGCCATTTTTGCCGACATTGCCGATCACCCATCTTGCTTCAGGAGAAACCCCGACCACCCTAGTTACGCCGATCACCAGAATTTACCCAAAATAGCCTCTCTGTTCAACTCGCGATTTCTCGCTCGTTAGCAAACTAAAAATCTTGATACTATTATCTAAAATCATAATTTTCCAAGACGAATCGAGTTATAGAATCCAAACAAGAAATCATGATCATTGATTTTCAGACTTATATAGGATCATCTCCGTATTTTATCAATTTTGAAACAAATATTCAACTTGATCACCTGAAATTATTTTTATAACTTATATTACATTGTTACAAACATTTCACCTTTAGAAATTATAGCTTGAATGTATTTGGATAGGAAGATATTAATTTATTTGTGTAGATTTGTGGCTGTGATTCCAAACAGAGGAATATATATAGATTCACAGACATGCACACTATATATACAGAGAAGTTCAACCATTTTTCAAATACAAACATTCATGCAAACACATCTATCACATCCATTAACATATTAAGGCTTTTAAAAAAAATGAGGTTTTCTCACCTGAGAGATGAAGACAGAGGACCTGGAATTGGATCGTAACTTTGATTTAAACTGGAATTTGTTCTTGATTTATATCTATACATGATTGTTGAGTAGAAGTGATCTTGTACTTGATGTTTTTGAAACTGCTTTTTTATTTTGATTCCAGGTTGATGCTGAGATGATTTATTTTCCATTGTTTCCAGGTCGAAGCTTTTCAGGTTTTGAAGATTTTGATTTTGTTGTTTGCTTTTGAACTAGAATACTATGGTCCTTCCAGGCTTTGATCTCTTCCTTGTATTTAAACTATGTTGAATTTGATTTTCTTTTCTAGTCTGCTTTCTTCATATTTGAACTTTGCTTAGATTTATAGGTTTTATCTTTGAATTGTTTACAGGCTTGAAATTGTATGATGTAGTTTGTAATTTTTGTTCAGGTTTGAGAATTTTGCTTTTGCTGTTTGATTTTCTTTTTGGTTTACAACTTTTTTTTTGAATATTAACAAAGAAAAAAATAAGGAAAAAGAAGATATGATATATACATAGCCTTGTTTCATATTTTTATTGATTAATTTGAAAATAAAAGACAATTGACATTTGTAATTATAAAATAAAATTGAACCAACACTTGTCTTTTTTTCTTGTTAATCTAATTACAAATGTAAAATTGTTTTATAAAATGTTTACACATGTTATTTACTTATGTAATCTTGTTACAAATGTCATTTTTGATTAAATTGTGTTTAAGTCCTTCTTGTTAAATTTATTTATAATGCATGTTTTAAACCTTACTTTATTTATATCTTTACAAACCAATTTTAAAAATATATATTTCTATAAGTTTAAAATATAATGTTTTACAAATCCAATTTGTTTTTAAAATATTTATTATTTTGAATTTCAAATCCAAATTCTATTTACAAACCATTTATATACAGATATATAAATAAAAAAATATTGTTTATTTTGAAAAATTTAAATTTATCCACAATTTAATTCAAAGTTTATATTAATTATCAATTCAAATTTGACTCAAAAACCGAGAAAGTTACAGATTCCCCCTTAAGAAAATTTTGTCCTCGAAATTTGTTAGACAGGGAGACAAACAAAGAATAGATAAGAATTGTTTTACCAGATCAAATTGAATATTTATTCTGCATTTGGCATACCAAATCAGAATATCATTAATAAATATGAGAACGAACTCATATAACACTTTATGAAATACTCGGGTCATCAGATTTACGAAATAAGCAGGGGCACTTGGTAGTTCGAAGGATAACTAACTGATCGTAGAATACATCTTGACCCAACAGAACAAATAATGGATACTCAATCCAGGTTGGAATATCACAAAATATACACCAACCTGTCCCTCTTCGGACTTTGATACTCAGAGAATAAACAAATGGATATCATTTAATTCAGTTTCATATTTCGTTATCCAATTTATTTCAAATAAAATTTTAAATTCATTAAGTTTAAAAACAAAAAGCTGATAAGAAACCGATGAGGAGAATACGAATTAGGAACTTATCTACCATGATAAGCAGGGCCACTATCACACCAAATCTTCTTTCCAGAGTTTCCATGAAACCATCAAAGAATTGATACTAGATCAAAGGAGATCGAGAAAAGTTATTTCCGTTGTTGCAGGGTATTGACCATTTGAAGCGGTACTCCCCTGTCCCCTATCTCGTCCTCTTCTTGCATTCATGCTTACTATTAGTGAATAGTAAGAGAATTTACCGAGGCATTCGGACGAATATCTTAAGGATATACTCATTCTAGGAAATTTATATCCCTATCTCTAATGAGTTACCTAATGTGTTATACTCCAAAGGCTAAAGTTCAACCTTTAGCTCTAATACCAGATGCGGCGACCCGAATTTTGGCGCTCGAAAATCGACATCCATACTTCACCCGTATTCGAATGCCGCTAATTCAAACGTCAAAATTCAAATTTCCAGAGCTTATAACACATTAAGTACAGCAACATAGCAGAAGAAGAAGTGAAATATATCATTGATACACAATAGTCGATACAATATGATACAAATGAATATCAACAAATATCAGAGATACAAGACAACAGCGAAAATATAACGCAATTGGATGGTTTAGACTTTACAACCATCGAAAGCGGAAAGATAACTCTAATAGAATTTCCAAGTTAGAAAGCGAGGATCCAATAGAATGCATCTCCATTGCCAAAGCTCCAAGGACTAGATGCTATCGAATCTACACCTACTATTTGATTATTTGAAAAATCCAACTCTAGGCTGCACGTGTGGAGAAAATGTGGGCACCCAGAGTTTAGAAAGGGAACAATAAACTCCAAGTCAGTCATGGGACCGGTGTGAGCAAACGAAAACAGTTTTGAACAAAAACAAACAACAAAAGAATTTAAAATTGAAATCTGCAATGCTTTTTGGAAAATGAAACTACCATAAGGCCTCCCGCCCACACACATGCAAACGCAGAAATGGATGAGGTTTCTCCTTATGATAGTCGAACATGGTTGATACGCGAAATCCTTTTGATATTATTATTAGTGCATTGTGGAAAACATTTGCCAGTATAATATTAATCTTAGCCAGCATACGTATCATTATAGTATGTCTACTATAGCTACCATATTAGATGGCAGGTTCTACAACTAAAACCATACAAGGCGTGTATTGGTGATTGGATTTCCAACAATGGTCAAGCTAAAGAACTTCCTGGGCCACATGGGTACGCCTCTGGTGGGACGCCCCGAGAACCTTACCGGATCTCTGCCAACACAAGGCCGGGTTACCTCTGTAACTAGGTAACTACTGACATAAGTATGCCATCCCCTGGTCATAACCAACCTTTATCCGAGCGCTCGACACCAACAACCACAATGTAATAAATTTGCAGTAACCACATAGGTTAAATATCTGGGCTCCATACCATGATACCACGTCTATCCAGAAGGAATGGACATACCCTCAGGAGGCGCTACCCCAAATAACGTTGTCGCATCTTTTATGTTTCGACCATATTGGGTTGTGAGGTCCGATGAGTTCTTGTCCACAAAGCTACGCTTTACACAAAAGCCATGCTTTGATCAACAAATGATCAGCAGCACTTTGTATGCCACATTACCAAATTGGGAAAGTATCACTAGTCACCATCCACTACATAACCTCTGAGCTCGTACTTATGTCTCAGAGAAGGGTGTTAAGCTAAGAGAATAAATTCTCCACCACCAAACAGAAATGTATTTGATAGAAGCCAGCTTTACATCTCAAAGTGTAATGTTTGACACACATCCATACAAGTCTGTTCCGGGTTCGAACAGAACCGAAGGCACTTCAGAGAAGCCCTTAAAATCTAGGTGTTCACAATCCCGATTGGATTCCGCATCACATATGGAGATCTCTATACCGGCGCGACTCAGTGCAGAAACATTCGACGGGTAATCCTTTCATTTTCGAAAATACCCGGTCTTCACCACCGGTCTTCAAATGCAATCCATAACGTCGTACCATTATTCGGAGTAGGTTATATGACACAAAGTCATCTCCCGGCTAAACCAAATAATGAGCGCAATATTTAAAAACATATGGATATATGGGATCTTAGTCAAGTCACAACTTATTACCCAAAAATCTTTCTTCAAATAGTTTAAACAAATTACCATTTTCAAATCTTTAAACAAAAAGATTCACTTTACAAAGTTCCACAATCTTTCATAAAGATTCATTCATAGCTTTTGAAACAATTCCATTTCAAATCTTTTATACAAAAGATACACCTTCAAGATCCTCTTCAATTTCAAAACAAAGTTCAATAATCTTTCACAAACATTCGTTCATAGGTTTCAAAACAATTCCATTTCAAATCTGTTATACAAAAGATACACCTTTAAGATCCTCTTCAGTTTCAAAACAAAGTTCAATAATCTTTCACGAAGATTCATTCATAGCTTTCAAAACAATTTCATTTCAAATCTTTTATACAAAAGAAACACCTTTAAGATCCTCTTAAATAAAGTTCAATAATCTTTCGCAAAGATTCATTCATAGCTTTCAAAACAATTCCATTTCAAATCTTGAAATATTTTCAACACAACTTGGAAATCCTTTCTTTATCTGAAAGCTATTATCATCTGAAAACAAATACTTTTCGTGTTGGAAAAATCCGATTACATTTGCAAAAGTTAAAGGCCTTTAAGTATAAACTTGTGTTAAATTTAAATTCCCAAAATAATACTTTTAAAATGGTTTAAAACCCATATAAATACATTATATAACTTATATACCCTTTTTAAACCATAATTTTCAAACATTCATAGAACTTAATTTCAAATCTTGAATTTAAATTCAAATCAAACTATTTAAATTTTCAAAACGTTATAAGTCATTCAAACTAACTTTTATCTTTAAAACTCCTTTTAAAAGCTTTTCACATTTAACCCAATTCTATTTCCAAAACCATTTGGATTCAAAATTCATCTTTTAAAACCGTTGCATCATTTGAATAAAATAATATTAAATTCAAATTATCTGGGACTTAACCGATTTCCTCGTGCAATCCATATTTTTGTGTGTGTGGTGTAGTCCAGGGGTTTTTCACACAACAGTACAATATCATCAATCAACACAAATCCAAGCACAACAATATCGATAAGCGGTGTATTCCAATAACGCTTATCTTCATTTACAGATTCATCGATACATAATATAAATTCATCACATATAAATAAATTACATCTAAACCCACCGCTCAAATTAAAATAATTCATATCATAAAGCATCACATATCAATGATATCAAAAAATTCAACATCCAATAGAATCCAAACATCCATAAATAAGATCAATTAACATCTAATTAATTTTAAACCAGATTAATTACTTATGAATAAATTTCTAATCCTGGTTAATTAATATTAATTAATTACAAACCATTTTATTTAATTATTCCTTCGTCATTCATTAATTAACCTTTAATAATAAATTAATTAACCTTTAATTATAAATTAATCAACCCTAATTAATAAATCAACCATCCTTTAATCATTAAATAATTAACCTTTAATTATTTAATTATCCTTTAATTAATTTTAAATTAATTAACCCTTAATTAATTACCATTTAATTAATTGTAAGTAATTAATTATAATAAGCGATTATCCCTTAATTATAATAAGTACTTACAAATTAATTAACTTTTAATCATCAATTAATCAACCTTTAATCATTAAGTAATTAACCTTTAATCATTAAATGATTATCCTTTAATTAATTACATTAATTAATTACTCCTCAATTAATTATCATTCCTTAATCACCTTTATTAATTAATTAACCTTTAATTAATTAATTATTTTAAATTAATCACATTAATTAATTATTCCTTAATTAATTATCATTCCTCAATCACCTTGATAATTATCCATTTGTTAATTACCTACCTTAAGTAATTAACTATCAAATTCCATTTGAAAAGCCTTTAGAAATTAATTATATAATTAACCGAACATATATTACTTTAAAAACAAATAAATTTTAAACATTTAACATAAAAATTAAATTCTGAAACTTTGTTAAAAATTCTTTTAAAAACATACTTAGTATGTCTTGAAACTTGATTAAAGTTACCATTTCATTTTAAACTTTGTTTACCTTCAAAAAACTTGATTTAGACATTTGCATTGTTTAAAACTGTAACAGCCCGCAAATCCATACCCCTTACATCAATCAACTCAAGTTGAACAGAAATACGAACCATTTGGGTTAAAGAAGAAGAGGTAGAAGAAGAAAATAGAAAACAACATCAGAATCTAACCACCGCAGCGGAATAAAATATAATAATAAAAAACAATCTTTACTCAAAAATCAAATATATCTATTTATATATTACATCATCAGAGCACATCAATCACTTTTCAACATCAATAACATACAACTGGATACACAGCTACTTAACACAGCGGAATATATATAAACAAGTACGGATGTACGTATCGTCATCCAACTCGTCTCCTGAGCTCCACATCATCATGTCCTGTATCCTATAATACTCGGTCTGACCCGAGCATTATAGTTAAATAACACCCGAGTCAGTCTGGAAAACCAGCGTGAGAAAAACACTCAAATTGATTATTAATGTTTCAAAATCCTTTTGAAAACAAAAAAATCTCATAAGACCACGCCACAGATAAACATATCGGGTTTTTACCTTACGATAGCTAAAACAATTTTTATAGAAATCCTCTGATATTATAATAGGGTCTATATACAAATACTTATTAAAATAGCCGAAATTGTTACATTCATTAAATTCCAGCTACTAGCCACAGAGTGGGTAATACAAACAAAACTCGTACAAGGCTCGTAGGGAGATTAGATTTCCAATTAATGACTAGGCACTAGGGTACCACCTGTCACGGTACGTGGCCCAGATCACAGTACCGAGGATCACTCTCGACCCCGTGCAACACAAGACCGGGACTACCCCTTACTGGATAATCCCGAGTGAGATCACCCTACGGTTGGGATCAGCAACCGCACCACTAAGCCGAAATAAAAGGGACATCTAAATAGGGATGACCTCACCCTGAATGGGTGCTACCCACCTAGCCTTGCTGCATAACCCCTTATTTTTAGTCATTCTCGGTTGATGAGGCTTGAGGCTAGGCGTTACCTTTTAGATCATTCACTTAGAATGCTCATCATCCTCCCGACGATGTTCTAAAAGCATTCATCCATACAAGTCCGTCCAGTATTCGAACGGAACCGAAGGCACTATTCCTGCTACATCCATTTTGGAAATATCCTCAGGATTAGTAGCGACTAGCCCTTGCACTTCACTGCTCCATCTTCGAATCCAAACTCGTTTCCTACGAAATGTACAAACCGGATCGAAGTGGTTTTCGAGAAATAAATCTCAATCCCGGTCTCTTCGAAACGATCAGCGCATTTGGCCAATATTGATAGTCGGTTATTTGACTATCAATTAACATTCACAACAATCACCAAACAATAAATAATTTCCCAAATTATTTATTAATCCCAAAAATATCTTCACGAGATATATTTTTACTTTCAAACCCTTTTGAAAACAGTTTCCAACTATCTTCCTTTTTCAGAATAAATTTTCCCAAATATTTTCTATCTCCACTGAAATCACCAAGGACAAACACTTAGATTTTAGAACAGTTTTAAAAACACTTTATTAGAAAATATACCTTAAAATATTTAAATTAAAAAATTACTTCAATATTTTATTAAAAATATATACTTTAGGTATATTTAAAAATGAGGTTACTTCATAAAATATAAAACTAGATCTTCTCTTTAAAACAAATACTAAGTCACTTTTAAATAATTACTGCTATAATAGATTAAAAGAAAATACTTACTTTAAAATTTAAATATTTAGAAATAATAATTTTTAAACAACCTTAAAACTTTTAACTTATATTAAAAAAAATTACTATGAAATCGTACTTGGTTATTCAAGGAGAATTTCCAATTTCAATCACTTAAATCAATTTTCCAAATTGATTTCCAATTTAGTCCATTTGAAATAAATTTCTTTACTTACTCAATTCATTTCATAATTCATTAATTATGGATTTTATTATTATTATTATTATTTTCTATTTGATTTTAGATCTTTTAAATGAATTATACAAATTTTAGATTTTCCCACTTTCTTCTGTATTCTTTCAAATTTTAAATCTTAAATTTAAAATAAATGCTTGTTCTTTTAAATAATAACATTGAAGTTTAAAATTTATTATCTTCCTGTTTATTCAAAATCCACTCTTCATATACGGAAATTTATTTATTAGAATTTTTGAATTACTATTATTCTTATCCAATTCATTCTTAATTTATTTAAATTTTTTATAGTTATTTTCTCAAAAATTCACTCTTTTATTTTATTTTCAAAAATCCAATTATATATATTTAGATAATTCAGAGTACCGAAATATTAAAGCAAACAATAACATTCAATATTTCAATATAATTCATCACAGAATGTCAAATAATCATAACAGTGAATATTAAATAAATTAAATAAATGTTGAGGAATCCAGTTGGATCCCTCCAACCTATTTCCCTGCATCCACAGATGTTAGCACAATATAAAATACCAATTCCACTTCGAAGTGGAATATCACGGTATATGGGTTTTAAATATAAAATCATCCGCTATTTAAATGCGGGAAATCAAACATTCCAAGATATATTATATACTGCTATATAACACATCAAATAAATTCAACCATTCAATCAATTATTTAAATTTAACTATTTAAATTTAAATTTAAATTCAGCTATGTGAGATTAACTCACCTTTGATATTGATTTGCAATCCATTCCATCTTGACTTGTTTTCCATTGATTTTTTTTCAGAACTTGTATAATATTAGATTTTTTATTAATATTCGATCTAATCAAACAATTAATCATCATTTAGAAGATCTACTTAACTAACCTTTATATAAACCCTTATATATTTTTCCAAAGTTATATATATATATTCATATATACTTATTTTCTGTATTAAAATATGTGTGTACCCTTATATTATATATGAAATATGTTTTCTTCAGTAAATAGCAAAATTGTAGTTTTGTTACAATAAACTTCCTCTAATAAATTATTTTTAGGGGCTAATATAAATTAAATAACTTATTTTAAACAAGCTAATCACTATAAAACTTATCTAAAATTTAATAGTAGTTTAATATGTGTATATTTAAATTTATTTGATTATTATTACTTAAAATCTACTCCTACATTAAAAATTTCCATTTCCCAAAATCTTATATGTATATATTGTTAATACCCATTTCAAAAAGTCTTTTGTCTTAAACTTTATTAAATTTCAATCTACATATATATATTTATTAAATTAAATTCAAAAATAAAGCAGCCTATACCTCTTACTGTAAATATATATATATATATATATATATAATAATAATAATTTTAATCTTATTATATATATATATATATTTAAGATTTGTGAACATGTATACATAAATTAAATAAATAAGGAACATAACAAAGTCACACCTCCCAGCACAGGTCGAAACCAAGATCCACCCTCATCCCTCGCCGACAAAACTACAACCTCCCATTCACCAACTCCAAGTACGACACTCAACAACGCATCACGATCCCATGAACCGCCTTCACAAGCAACCATCCTCGCTCGAGAGAATACCAAACTCTAAAATCACCTCGCGTCGCGGCCATACCCTACAGTCGCCATGAATTACTAGATCGCTATCCTCTATCGCGAGATCCAAAACCCTCATTTTGATCGTCTTCCTATCGATGACGTGCTTCTCTCTTGGTTCGACGATAAGAGTTGAAGAGGATACGCGATTAGATTGATTTGCCTAGAATCGAATAGGAAGCGGCCCTTTCCCTTTTTTTTTATTATTACCGAAGCACGATTACAGATTGAAGACGAAAGAGGGGAAATTATAAGTTTTTTTTAGTTTGGATCGATCGGAAAAAGAATTCGGCTTAAAGAATTCAAACGGAACTGCGGCCATGATTTCTTTCTTCCTTTCCCCTTTTTTTTCAAAGAAGATAAGGATGGAACGAAATAAAAAGTAGGGGAGTGGCGTATAAGAGAAGGTTCGATTATTAATTTAAATTCAATTGGATAATTCTAGGCATTAACCAATCGTACGACCCAACGGTAACTCCAAACACTATGAAAATTAAAATCCGATAATAATAAAACATTACGGATCCAATGGAACTGGTTTCGTCGAATTCCGAGACTGTGCCCCGAAAGGCTGCTTTTAAATTCAATTTAAACGATAAAATTTCAAAACCGAACAAATCAGTGTTAAATCCAAATTTTAAAACTTTTATTATCCTTAACACTATTAATATAAATTTTAAACCTTCAAATTATTTTTAGCCGGCTTAAAATTCCAGATTCAATATTTTACCCAACTTCCAACTATTAAGTTCAATTATTTAATTATCAAATAAATAGCGATATTTGAATTCAAGTTAAAATTAACTTTTAAATATTTAAAATCAATTAAATATTCTGATTTTAAATGCTCAAAAATTCCAGGTCATCACATTCCTCCCCCCTTAAAAGAATTTCGTCCCCGAAATTACTAGTTAGGAAGAATAGTCCAATACCCGTTTACTTATCTCCAAAACCAAACAATTCAACATCTAACCAACTATCTTTTTATAAAAGACCAATTATCATTCTTACTAATTTCTCAACTCTCCCATAGTTTTCAAATATTATTTCTTGCTCAATCATTCAAATTTCAATTTAAACCAACTTTTGAATTATCAAAATTTTCTCAAAAATTTTCTAGCTCTTTAAATTTTCGAAATTTTTGCCAGCGTCTCCTTTGCGCGGCTAGGTCGGTACAACTACAAAGGCCTCTACGGGCTCCCAAATTCCAAAAGAAAACAAAAGCCAAGTGGCTAGATCCGAAAACCCAATCACATTTCATATAGAAATTTAAATCACATACCTTTTTAGTTGGGCAATTCAAATTTATCTTCTGAAATCAAAACCAATTTTCCTTTCCCTTATATTACCTGCATATCTTACATAGCAATATGTCCAATCACAACATTCGAAAACATCTTATCGACTTCCTTACAAATGTCAATATTTATTCATTCAAATATTAACTTAGAATATATTTGTAATATCAATTTCCAATTGAGAATTCACCATTTCTTTCTTAGGTTTAGTATAAGCATTCTATATGCTCCTTTATTTATTTTCACTTCACCACTTTGGTTTATATCTATTTCTATTCAAATTGATTCTTTCATTTCCATATGAATTCAATTTATCTTTAACTTTGAATATTTGAATTTTATTCTTCATTTATAACTAATTCATAGTATTATTTTAAATTAGTTTCATTTACTAATTTATTTCAATTTCCAGTTTGAAAACGTTTATCGTTAACAAAAATTTTCAAAATTTTTCAAAAAAATTTCTAACTCCAAAATTTCCGAATTTTTTTGGCAGAGCCTCCTTTGTACGGAGGAGCTTTTGCAATTTGAAAAAAGATATAAACATATATACATCGACCCACCCGGTCGGAAAAACAAAAACAGTTCATTTTTCCTATTTTTATTGCGTAGGCGTACCTTTATTTAGCATTTTTAAGCAAGCGGCTCATTTAATTAGCAGTTAGCGAAATCAAATCCAGCCCAATGACTTACCCGAACGTGTACTTACTCAGCTAAAACATGTAAGTATGAAATATATGTGATTTATTAACATTTCACTTTTACTTACATAGCTAAAACATGAATTCTATGAACAATGCATGTTATACAATTTTCAAAAGCATATGCAAGATTTCGCTACCCATTTTAATTTCTTACAACCAAATCACACATCGTTTTACTTAATCCGAAAGGTTAACAACTCACATGCTTACATTCAAATTATTTTTAAACAAATCAAACTCATATTTAATTCAATTGATCTCAACATCAATTTATTTAACTTCTATCAACTCAGAGAATTTTAATTATTTTCGTTTACGTCAAACGACAATTTATTCTATGCAATTTTATGATATCCATGTGAATAAATAATTACTTAAGGTTTATAACCAATTTACATTGATTCCAACTCAACTTATATTTAATTCCTTCCATTTTAATTCATTCACAACCCTTTTATTTAGCTCGAAAACAATCCAAGCTAATTCATTCAGTAACTATTTCCCAACTTATTTAAACCACGCTTCTAGTTGAGTTCAGCTTTCATTTCTTATCTACATTCATTTAAAACCATTCTATTAAACTTGAAAACATTCTATTTTTCTTATTGTCTCTAAGTTATTTCAATTCCTTAACAATTTGAATGGTTTACAATTATTTATTTAAGAATTTCATTCCCTTAAATATTATCTATAACTCACCAAATTTTATTTCGATTAAAATTCATTTTCACTTGATTTGTATCCAACCCAATATCATTAAACTTAGTTTAAGTTGACTTCAATTCAATTCTCCTCCATCTATTTAGCTTAAGTTAATTTACTTCAATTTATTTAAATTTTATACTTAAGCTCATTTTCATTACAAGTAAATTTTCTTTTCTATTCAACTTAATTCTATCTCAATCAAATCTCATTCTAAATCTACAATTTCATTTGATTAGTTATTATAAAATTTAAATTTTCAGATTCAACTCATTCAATTGATTATAAGGCCATTTCCAATTTATTTCTACTTATTTGGATGTTATTTGCAATTCAAACCATTACTATTTTAATCCAATTTCAATTTTTTTTATTCGACACATTTCCAATATATTTAATTTGTTAACACTTCAAGTTGAATTTTAATTTATAGCTCAAATTCTGATTCCACCTAATTTTATAGACTCACAATTCAATTTCTACTTAACCAATTTAAATTCCGTTAACAGATTCAATTAACTAATTTTATTCCAAATTAATTCTCCCCTATTAATCATTCAATATTTGACTTTTAATTCCAAATATCACTTCATTTAATTTTCTTAAGTTTAATTTATTTTATAACTCAAGTTTGGATTTTTGATTTATTTTCCAAATCATCAAACAATATTTATTTTGGGTTTTCTATTCCACTTTTAGATTTTATAAGTCACAACTTATTATTTTACATATTTCCATTCACACTAGGCTTGAATATATTCATCTTTTATTTTGATGTTTCGTATCGATCAGGTTTTAACAGCTTCGAATCCATCGAAGTGCTTCAGTTCGTATCGATCACTTTCGCATCGATCAGGTTCCAGCGACTTCGAATCCATTGAAGTGCCTCGGTTCGACTCGGTCTCATTCGAACCCATCGGTAGAAAGCCCACTTCGCATCCATTGGTAGATGACCTACTTCACATCGGTCAACTCCCATGAGTTCGTATCGATCAGGATTGGTCGCGTTTGTATCCATCGAGTTCGTATCGATGGATTATGTACCCATCAGCTAATGATGCGCTTCGTAACGATCGGCCGATGTCTTCTTCGTATCCATTGAAGAAGACACTCTTCGTATCCATCAGATCACCATCCTTCGTATCCATCGAAGGGTTCAAGTTCGCATCGATTGACTTCGTATCCATGGAGAAGCTACAAGGCTCGTATCCATCAGAGAAAGGATTGTTCGTATCCATCGACCATCGGCTGTTCGACTCCATCAGTGAAGCCTTGTTCGAATCCATCAGTGAGGCTTCATTCGAATCCATCAAGGCAACAAACCTGGATGACGTGTCATCCCTCGATACGAACAAGCTGAGATATATGGAGTCGACGCAGTCAACTCGGAGCAAAGACCGGATCAAGGCGAAGATTGCGCTCGACGTCATCACGAAGGCACATGCCACCATCGATTCGAAGCAATCGATTCGAACGAATCGATTCGAACCAAACAGCCTAATGAAGAATCCCAATTCGTATCGACAATATCTGGAGATCTACTGATCCAAATGCCATGAAATTTTCACAGGAGCTTGCATACATGCTGAGGAATGTGTTCACCAAATTTCAGCTCGATTGGACGTCGTCTTTATCGATACGAAATGACTTCGTATCGATCACCAATCGAGTCGAAACTTCCTGAGGTTGGTCGCGTGGGCCCCCTCATGTGCCAGAAAAAGTCTCCCGAGATTTGAGCGAAGTCTCAGCCTCCTACACCTATAAATAGAGCCCCAGAGCCTACAGAAAAAGGTTCTTTCCGCCATTGAAGCGCCGAGACTCTGCCGGATCAAGATCTCCATCATTCTTACTGTCAATTTTGAATTTCCAGTTGTAACTTACTGCTGCTTGCTGTAGTTTCTTGTAATCATTGAAAGAGAAGCAATAAAACTGTAAAAAACTTCATAGTGGACGTAGGCAACACACCGAACCACTCTAAAACGCTTGTCTACGCATTTTCTTTCTTGTTGATTGGAATTTTTGTTAGATAATACTCATTTTCAATTTACATTCTTCATTATTATCTCTTCAATGACTCCCGAAGAGCGTTGTGACCAATTTTGGTGCAAACACTTTGGTGCTTTCACTGAGAAAACCCAGATTTTCTCCTGCTCTTTGGATCTGTCATCGATACCGGATTGAATAAATCTAAGAGAGAGATATAGATCATCAAATCCAAGTTCCTTCCCTTCTATTCAGATTTGCATAAAGTCTACGAAAGGAATTCAACCTTCAAGATGGTTAGCACAAGGACCACCTCTAATGCTATCAATCAAGAGGGACAGGATAAACAGAATCCTGCGCCACTGCCTCCCTCTAACCAAGGCGCTAATGGACACTTAGAACCATCAGGGCCGGTTACCCGACAAGAGTTCCAGTTGCTACTCCAAGAGCTAACCCAAAGTCGGCAACAACTAACAAAACAGCTACGCGCTAACGCCGAGCTGATCAACCAGCTGGATCGCCAGAAGTGAAGGAGATCCAAGAGAGACCATGCTTCTTACTCCTCCAGAGAAAGTTCTCCTTCTTCCGACTATCATCATCGATCTCCACGGCCCCGGCTAGATGGGAGTCACATACAAGCTGCTGGAAATCAACCGGCAATGACAGTTGGACAACTGAGAGTTGGCCCATCGGCCAGTTTCCATACTGGACCCTCCTCCCAAGGAGGTACCGCTCCTCACCATACCACGGAACACCGCGCCACTAACGTCGCGGTTGGACCAGGAGTCGATGCTCAAGATAAGTCAAACCTGGACCATCGCCATCATGGACGTACTCCTGAACCATACGTCCCAGAGGACTATGAGCAAAGAAGGCAAGATTTGGACCATCAACATCATCCGATCCAACCCCAGAATGTGGGATTCAATCACACTTCGACGCAAGCCACACAAAACGTGCAAATGCCGGATCTTTCAACCATGATACGTCAGATGATCTGTGAAAGCCAGGGTCTCACAAACGACGACTAGGGAATCTCCAGAAGTCACACTCCTTTCGCGGACGATATTCTTGCTTCTGAGCCCCCACGGCGATTCAGAATGCCAACTCTACCCACGTACGAGGGAAACTCCGACCTCAACCAACATATTCTGAAATGCGAATGGTCAACGAGCGCTGCCAGAGTTGACGATGTAGTGAAATATCGTAGTTTCCCCATACCCTTGGGGGGCATCGCTACCATGTGGTTCACTCGACTGCCACCTCGATCCATTTCCTCCTTTGACCAATTAGCCACAAAATTCATCGAGCAATTCCGCATGCATGTCGCAAGGCCAAAGGACGTCAACACTCTATCTTGTGTCACCCAAGCTCCAGGAGAGACGCTCAGGCACTACTTAGAGAGATTCCATGCTGCATGTGCCGAAATCACCAATCCAAACGATAACTCCATCCTTATGGCGCTGACTAAGGGGGTTGACCCCGATTCTGAGTTTGGCAACTGGTTGGCTGGAAAACCCCCTGCATCGTTGGACCGTTTCCACGCCAAGGCGGCTCAATTCCTGACAAGGGAAGATGCGAAACAGTCTAGGAAGCAGACTGATGCAGGGCCAAGCACCGAAGGGATCCAAAGCAATGTCGTGATCAGACAGTCCGGTGAGAGTTTCGGAAAAGTTCAGTTAAACCTTCAGAACAAACAAGCTCAGCAAAGAGAGAACGTAAACCAAACTAGAAAGTGAGATCAGAACCGTGGCCCACCGCGGAAGAATCCTATGTTTGACAGTTACACTCCTTTGAATACATTGCTGGAGAACTTGTATCTACAAACCTGTGATACAATTCAATACATAAAACCTGCTCCAAAACCGTCATCAGAGAGACAAATCCAGATGGGAAAATTTTGCAGGTTCCATGAAAGCTACGGGCATGATACGAATGAATGTCGTCACTTGCAAGATCTCGTAGAAAAATTAATCAGAGAAAGGAAGCTGGAATAGTTTGTGCGGGCGCCGCAGCCTGGAGGAGCAGGCCCATCAAATCAAAACAATGAACCCGATCGACCGAGACATGAGGGCTCTACCTGCCCCCGCGGGAGATTGGTGATAAACGCCATCAGTGGCGGACCCACTTCAGAAGCCTGGAACGACGAGGATCTTCGTCACTGTTACACATGACATGCTTTATCTAATCCATGAATGCTTTGCAATTTCATTTACATTCTGAAGTTTGAATTTGTAATAAGGCACTGACTTTGCCATGTTTTTCCGTTCCAGCAATAAATTACTATCTCTTCAAGCTAGAGCTGTGATTCACCAAATGCAACATTAAACAATCACGATGCACGAAGAGAAAAGTTCCATTGAACAATGGAATTTATTCAAATAGCGAGTGACTGTGATACGGCCGGCCACTCACTAAGTGAAACCTCAGCTCGGGGGCAAGCCATCACATCAAAGGCTGAACTGGACCGACACACGACAGTCCTACAACTAACTCCAAATTCCCAGAGCGCGAGTTGGAGTATTCTCATCAACTCTAGGTTCCCAGAGTGCGAACCGGAGTATAAATCCATCGTTCCCAGAGTGTGAACGGACTCCACTTTCCCAGAGTGCGAATTAGAGTATAAACATCAAATAAATCATTCCCAGAGTGTGAACGGACTCCACTTTCCCAGAGTGTGAATTAGAGTATAAACATCAAATAAATCGTTCCCAGAGTGTGAACGGACTCCACTTTCCCAGAGTGCAAGTTGGAGTATAAACATCAAATAAATCATTCCCAGAGTGTGAACGGACTCCACTTTACCAGAGTGCGAATTGGAGTATAAACATCAAATAAATCATTCCCAGAGTGTGAACGGACTCCAACTTCCCAGAGTGCAAATTGAAGTATAATCATCCAATCCATCGTTCCCAGAGTGTGAACGAATTCCTAAAAAGCCCAAATAGGTGTGACTGACCATCTATCGGCTAACTCCAAGTTCCCAGAGTGTGAACTAGAGTATAAACATCTATTCCAGGTTCCCGAAGTGCGAACCGACACATCAATGCAAACTCAACTTCCAGAGTGTGAATTGGAGTACAAACATCAATTCTAGGTTCCCGGAGTGCGAACAAAAATATAAATCCTAATTCCAGATTCCCAGAGCACGAGTCGGAGTATAAACATCAATTCCAGGTTCCTGGAGGGCGAACCGAAAAATACAAATGTCAACTCCAAGTTCCCAGAGCGTGAATTGGAGTATAAACATCAATTCTAGGTTCCCGAAGCGCGTACCGAAACATCAATGCCAACTCCAGATTCTCAGAGCGTGAATTGGAGTATAAACATCAATTCCAGGTTCCCGGAGCACGAACCGAAACATCAATCCTAACTCCAAGTTCCCAGAGCGTGAATTGGAGTGCGAATATTAATTCCAGGTTCCCGGAGCGCGGACCAAAATATAAATGCTGACTCCGAATTCCCAGAGTGTGAATTGGAGTGCAAAAGCCAAGTCAAAGTTCCCCGAGTGCGAACTGTGTTACAAACATCGATAACTCTCGAATTCCCAGAGTGCGAACCATATTATCGATCACAGATTATCCTAAGTCCCCAGAGTGTGGACGTGTGCTCAAGATTTGCAATAGGTGCGATCGACCACCGAAATACAAATGTTGTTCCCCAGAAATAGGGGGCAGAAAGCTTAAGTGTTAATCACTAACCGAAGCAATTCCAAAATTCAACTCATTCATCGATTACGACATGTAATCGAGATTTTCATACTTGGCAAATAAAAACAGGCTCAACTTGAAGGTAGAAACACCACAAGTGCACTGGACTGAAAGCCAAATGCTGCAAATACTTAAGCACAAAAGAAATGAAATTCAAAGCAAAGAAGACTAAATGTCATTTCAACTAACTGTATGTGAAGATTCATGTACAAGTTATTCCAAAAATTCCTACCAGTAGGAGGCCGAGCCTACATCTATACATAGCCTATGAAAGAAAATATGCAAACGACAAAGCTTCAAAGTCGAGCTATAATGATCATCATCACTTATACACTGCTCATCGATAGGAACGAATATTTCGTATCCATCAAAACTCATTGATGCGAATGAACATTTCGCATCCACCGAATTCTCCATTTACCGATGCAAAGTCAATTTTTCAACCTTCTATATCGATTCAGCAGAGGATCGATACGAAGGAACTTCCTAAAACAACCGACGAACGTTGTTACAACTCAAATTTCACATCGATTCAGGAGAGGATCGATAAAAAAGGGTAGTCCAAAACAACCATCAAGCGTTGTTTCAACTCAAATTTCTTCAGGAGAGAATCGATACGAAATCCGATAACAAACTAAACCGACAACGACTCGTGAACACTCAACGTTAACGAGAGTCAAGTTAACATATATGCATATATGACAAGTGTTTGTGTCAACATTGGGCATAACACTCGTCGGAAGTTTTTGAAGAGATAATAAATGAAGAAAGCAAATTAAAACGTGGATTATCTAACAAAAACTCCAAATAGCAGGAAGTAAATTGCACAAGAGACGACAATTTAGAGTGGTTCGGCGTTTTGCCTACGTCCACTATGAAGTTTTGTTACTTTATTGCTTGATATTCGGAGAATACAACTTTTTAATGTCAAAGTACAGCAAGTAGTAAGCCAAAATCCGAAATCAAGGGCAGTAATGGTGCTCTGAAGCAATTCTGGCAGCGTCCGGGCGTTCTCTTACTCTCCAAATTCTCCGATCCCCTTTCTGAATGACCGGGGGCTCTATTTATAAGTGCTGGAGGCTGATATTTCGCCTAAAATTCGGGGAGACCACTTCTGGCACGTGTGGGGGGCCCACATGGCCGAATTCTGGAGATCCGGGCCCACTTTGGGATCGATTCGACCCTTGGTTCGAATCGATCAAAAAAGTGTCCAATCGTGATGAAACTTGGCGTGGACATTCTTCTATGTATATGCAAGCTCCTATGAAAATTTCGTAGCATTTGGACTTGTAGATCTCAAGTTATGATCGATTCAAGATTGCATTTTCAGTTGATATACGTGCTTCGAATCGATCCCTTCGAATCGATAGGGTCGAATCGATCGATCGAGCATGTGCCTGGTGAAGTGGCGCACGCGCTTCTCGGGTTGACCCACCTTTTTCTCCGAGTTTACTGGGTCAAATCCTTGGTTTTAGCTGCTATGACTTGGTGGATTCGAAGCTATGGATTCGAAGGTATCCTCGTACGTGCCCTTCGTATCGGTCAGGGTATTTCACAGTTGTTCGATGCGAAGACTTCTCCTCTTGATGGAGTCGAAGGACTTTCATGGGATGGAGTCGAAGATGGGAATACTTCGAGGGATTCGAACCAAGGCAGGTGTGGATGGATTCGAAGCGTGGCTGCCTCTGATGGATTCGAACGAAGGCACGTCCCTGATGGATTCGAACTAGGGAAAGCTTTGGATGGATTCGAAGTGAGGGCTTGCCCGATGGAGTCAAAGCAAAGGGGCTTTCCATGTGTTCGAGGCAAGGCTCTGGGAGGATGGATTCGAGGCTAGGCCTTGCTCTATGGATTCGAACAACGTGGATTTCCCCCAATTTCCTTTAGTGATAACTCGAGCATACGAACTCGAATTGCCTCGAAATTTGGAACGTTGGTTTCCACGGCTTTGCTTGACATGCCGTATCAATTGTAGCCTAATCCGGACTTGGGCTAAATCCCTCGATTTTTGTAGTAAACCAACAATCATTCAAAATTGAGGATGTGTGGCCCTTATTTTCCAGTCAGTTCCTTGGTATCTCGGCCTTGCCAAAAGGCGGGATAACATTTGCCCCCCAAAGTACGTCTTGTGTAAACATGACGTGCTTTGAAAAGCTGCAGTTTCACGTTGGACAATCGGGAAATGCTCTTCTGAGAGTTGTATTCTTTATCGCTGCAATTAATCGTCGTATGATTGCGATCTGACTGTCAGTCGTTGAAACCATGACGAGATGAACATTTGATCCCTGTAAATGTTAAAGATCAAGTGTTAGTCATACACACATGCATATATGTACCACTTTGGCTTTGGTTAACGTTGCGCGATTGCCAGTCGTTGTCAGTTTGGTTTGTTATCGAATTCTGCATCGGTCCTCTCCTGAACCGATCTTGAGATTCGAGTTGAGACACTGTTTTATGATTGTCTATAATCGTCCTCTTGTATCAATCCTCTCCTGAATCGATGTAAAAGGTAGACAAGTAATTTTCACATTGAAACGATTTCGCCCATTTTCATCGGTGGTCTTTGATGGATTCGAAGCTATGTTTGTTCGAATCGATGGCTTTCGAATCGATGGCCCGATGGACCTCGTGCTTTGAGTCGATAAGGCTTTCAATCCAGCCTCTATTCGGTTGCTCCTTCGTATCGATGATGCCTCGTATCGAAACTGCATGGATGGATTCGGAGTATTGATGAATTCGAATGCGATGGGTTCGAACGCGATGGGTTCGAACGTGGCTACTTCGAATCGACCAGCGCGTGACTGGTTGGGGTCGGTCGTTTTGACCGGGAGACGGATCGTCCCGTTTCCTATGTGAGACCCATATAAATACGTGAAGCCGGTGTCACTTTCACTTTTTACTTTTCACTGTTGCTATAGCCTCCTCTTCGAATCGATCTCTCCAGGGCCAAGACAAACGTGCTTTTCTTGAATCGATCGAACCCCTTCACGCTTCCATTCGTAACCAAATCAACTCAGGTAATCAAGGGATCGATTCAAGATGAGAATGATAGTACTTAGAACTTTTTTGGCATCGATTCAATCTCTTCTTCTTGAAAATTTTGAGGAGTGGTGAGATCTGGATGAAGTGGGTCGACTCGATGGAACTGAGGAATGAGGCCATTCGAGTCGTATCGATCAGAGTGTCGTCTTTTATTGCTCCGCATCGATCCAAGAATGAGCGATTCGAGTTGATTTTGAATGCATAGCTTCGAATCGATGGTTAAAAAAGAAAAAGAAAAAAAAGGCTCGTGGCGATCGATTCGAAATAACGATATTCTGATCGATTCGAAGGAGCTTAATATTGATCGATTCGAAGTAATGATATATTGATCGATTCGAAGGAGCTCAACTTTGATCGATTCGAAGTCATGTAGGGCTTCATGGATTCGAACTGCTCCTCTGTCCCAAGGTCTCATCGAGTCGAACTACATGGAGTTGGGGCGTACCGATTCGAAGTTCATCGATTCGACTCGTGTCGATTCGAGTCGATCGATTCGAACGTTCTTGCTTCTGGGACTCCCACTCTTCTGATTTGCTCCAATACCTGAACTACGACCAGTTTCAAGTTGAACTTTAACGAACTCACTGAACTTTAGCATACTTGACTCCGGCGAGCTTCGACCTTGCATAATCGAATTTGACTTGACCTCTCTTTTGGAGCTCGTCGATGGCACCATGACTTAAACAAAATATAACGAATTCATACTTGAATTGGTCAGTAGCATCTGAGTGGCGTGAAAGTGACAGTCAGCGATGTAGGTCATTTTCATTCTCAAATTTCAAAGTTTCGTCGTTCGGACATCTTGTTTCAACTTGTAAAATCTGCTTAAGTTTTGCATAGCACTTGCACTGCACGACATACTCATACACTTTTACACCGGGGGAATGCATGGGCTTTTTATGTATTTAACGCCGCTTTCTAGTGAGTTAGTTAATTATGGAATCTTCGAGTTCTCAACAACAAGAAGCACAAAGCTCGCCTCTTCCAGCGCTTGAGATTCCGGAAATCCCTCCTGAAGTCATAGATCTGGCTCCGGATGAGTTGCCGGAGGCCATATTTATCGAAGATCCTGTCGATTCTGTTCAGTCCAATATCTCAGAGTCTCTGTTGGGCCGGATATGTTCGAAACATAACATATCCCTGGACGATGTTTTATTACCTAGTGCTAGTGACAGACCACATAACCCACCTGAAGGATATACTGCCTTTTACCGTCATGCCTGCACGGCTGGATCTCTTCCTCCTTTTAACCAATACATCAGAGAGATGCTGTCGTATTTAGGAATCGCTCCTTCACAACTCCATCCCAATGGGCATGCATTACTGAATAGCGTCTTTGTCATATTTATGGATTGCCTTTTTCGCCCGCCACGGCCCAATGAGATCAGGCACATATTCAATTTCAAGAGTAGGGGCGATAGCCCGTCTTTCACTTTTCTGGAAGCGGTTAGAAACTGTCAGGTTGTGACTGCGGCCTGGACCAGGCTTAGCTACTTCAAGAATGAGTGGTTTTTTGTTCGATGCCCCACAGGGTTTGCCAGGAGATGGTTATCCAGACGTAAGTATCATAATTTATCTTTGAATGGCCACTTTTAATACTTACACTAATACTCTGTTACTCTTACAGCCATCATTTCGAGACCTACCGGTGGGTACTATAGAGGCGTCGTTCAAAGCTTGCAAAGGGTCCCAAGCGACTCAAGGCACATTGACTTGCTGTTGACCGACGATAACTTAAGGACATTGGGTCTGATTAGGATGAGCCAGAGTATTGTAATTGAAGGGTTGGCAAAATTTGCCTCGAGGAAGAAGAAGAAAGTGGCAAAAAGAAAACCTGGCGTTGTGATAAGAGAAGTGAGCGATGATGAAAGACCGCCCACGGACACTGAGATAGCAGCCGACCTCTCCCGAATAGAAGAGGGTCAGAAAGGCAAGGCTGCTGTACCTAAGAAGCCAGGCACCTGCATTTGAACCTTCGCGACAACAGCCATCTCAACAAATCTCAAAACCTGGTCCACATCGTTCAAGGACTGATACGGCTACGACCGTAACTGTGGAGGAGGCCCCTCTTGAACCGTCTGGTGAAGGGGCTATAAGAATTGCTCAACTGAAGAAAGATTTTCCAGAAATATGCTTCGATGCCTATATCTTTCCACCCAATCTCAAAAGAATTCCCGAAGAGGCTGTGAACACCGCCCTCAGCTATACCCGTGATTTTTATGCTCAGTATAAAGAATGGTACAGGGCGGCTGTTAAAGCTTCGAAAGTAGCCTTCGAACGAGCCAAAGTTGTTGAGAAACTGGAAGCAGACTTGGCTCAGAAGAACCATATTGTTGACATACTTCAATCTGAAACGGAATCTTCTCGTAAAGCCGAAATGGAATCGCTAAAAAAGGTCGATGAGACACTAGCTGAGATGGCGAAGGTGCAACAAGCGCATTGCACTTTAGTTGAAGATTTGGGCCATTGGTATAAAAATGTTGAGGCCGAGCGGGATGCGGCGGTCAAAGAGCTTGAGGAATTGAAGGCTAAGTTTGCCGACTTGAGCAAGGAAAAAGATGACGCTAACATGGCCGCACAAGAAGTGTGCGAGCAAGCCGTGTCTCTCCGAGCTGAGCGAGACGCGGCAGTTTCTAAGGTTGAAGCGGTGGAGGCAGAAGTGGAAGGGAGAGTTCAAGCAGAGATATTCAGAGTAGAAGCCGAGTTTGATGATCTTCTTGACACTTACAATGCTAATGTGCTTGAGCACAGAAATCTCTCGTGGCTCGGAGATTATTCTACGCTTCTACTCAGTGCTTGGAGAAAGTTGGTGGCGAACAAGAAAGCTTCTCTCCCTGAAGGTGCCGTGGATGAATTTGAACTCGAGTCTCGCTTGTTGAGCGAGGAGGAAAGGAAACTTCTCCATGAAGCGATAATTTCTGCTGAGAGAGTGAGACTTAGTTTTCACCATGTGGAGACTGGCGAGGGTTCTGGAGCTGCACATTATAGTGAGGATGTTTCAGTTGATGCCCCGACCTCGTCTAGAGTTACTGCTACAGTTGATCCACATATTGTCCCTGCTTATAACCCGGATCGACCGGAACTGTCTCTTGGTACAACTACTGTTTCCGAACTTGTCTCATCACCGAGCCGAGGCAAAGAAGGTATATCAAATGTTGCTTAAGTGTTTTTTAGAATGAAGAACTTGGAACAGATTATTTGACTAATTATTCTCATTTCTTTTCGACCAGTGTCTGAAAGTGATGCGCCAACACTTCCGGTACGACAAACTTCGCAGCCAATGCAAGGAGCTGTCGTTACTGAGGCCATTACAACTACCGTCGTAACCGGCGAGATGGGAGAGGGGAGTTCAATGTCGTTTGATGTTCAGATGATTGAGGAACTTCTCAAGCAACCCTGTGAACCCTTTACCGATCCTTTCTTTGCAATGGGTGGAGTTGCTCCAACTTTTAGCTCGTTCATGCCGACCGTCAGTGTGTCCAGCACTGCTCGATCTTCCCGAGAAGAAGAAATCCTTGCCGAGATAAGCGCTGAAATGGCTGCGGTGACGACGGTCAGTGGTTCCGGAAGTGAAGTTGCTCCACCAAGCTTAACTCCTTTAACGGTTACCTCTTCTGCCGACACAGCTATAACTTCCAGTGCCGAAGCTCCACCACCTGTTACGGCTTCTCTGCCTCCGGTTCGTCCTCACAAAAGGATCTCTATCCCTTCCAGCTCTGAGGAAGACGTGGATATTATGCCAGATCCTGAGGATGCTTCAAAGAAGGACAAAAAATCTCCCAGGAAGCCGGGTAGTGGGTCTAGCGGCTCAACTCCAAAGAAGATACCCCGGAAGAAGAAGGAGTGAACTTCTCGTTTTATCATGCGGTTGTGAAATGGCAATTCTTTTTACTTCTCCTTTTCTAGGCCGTGTATAAGTGTGGATTCGGCACCCACTTTATGGATTGTTTTTAGTTTTATCATGTAATCAAACTCCTTTTTTGTTTGTTGACAAAATGGAAAACAACTCTTTTCTTTTTTGCTTAAGTATTGCATTGATTAGCTCGTGTTCACATATGTCATAAGCCTTGAATACATGTCCACACTTCGGGGACTTAACATAATTTGCAATTAACAGTTCGGCCCATATTCTGGGAACTTATTAATTATCAGTGTTTATGACTTAGTTTGCTCTCCGGGAACTTGTAATTGACGTTTATACTCCAATTCACACTCTGGGAATTTGGAGATAGAGTTTTATATTCTGGCTTGCACTCCGAGAATCAGAAGTTGGAGTTTATACTCCAATTCACACTCCGGGAATTTGGAGTTAGCTCACACTCTAGGAGCGATGGATTTATACTCCGGTTCGCGCTCCGGGAACCGAGAGTTGAAGTTTATACTCCAATTCGCACTTTGGGAATTTGGAGTTGGCTCACACTCTAGGAGCGATGGATTTATACTCCGGTTCGTGCTCCGGGAACCGAGAGTTGAAGTTTATACTCCAATTCGCATTCTGGGAATTTGGAGTTGGCTCACACTTTGGGAGCGATGGATTTATACTCCGGTTCACGCTCCGGGAACCGAGAGTTGAAGTTTATACTCCAATTCGCACTCTGGGAATTTGGAGTTGGCTCACACTCTGGGAGCGATGGGTTTATATCCCGGTTCGCGCTCCGGGAACCGAGAGTTGAAGTTTATACTCCAATTCGCATTCTGAGAATTTGGAGTTGGCTCACACTCTGGGAGCGATGGATTTATACTCCGGTTCGCGCTCCGGGAACCGAGAGTTGAAGTTTATACTCCAATTCACACTCTGGGAATTTGGAGTTGGCTCACACTCTGGGAGCGATGGGTTTATATCCCGGTTCGCGCTCCGGGAACCGAGAGTTGAAGTTTATACTCTAATTCGCACTCCGGGAATTTGGAGTTGGCTGACACTCTGGGAATTTGGAGTTGGAAGAGGGATTTTCGTGTATCAATCCCCATTTATGTTGGTGGAGTGCTCTGGCCCCGAGCTCGGGTTTCACTTAGCGAGTGACCGGTCGTATCACAGTTACTCACTATTTGAATAAATCCCACCACGTGATGGAACTTAGCTCTCCGTGCATCGTGATATTGTACGTCATATTCAGTAAATCACAGCTCTGGCTCGAAGAGATGGCATTTTATTGCTGAAACGAGAAAATATGGCAAAGTCAGTTGCCTTATTACAAATTTAAATCTCGAAATGCTAGAATAAAATGCAAAGGAATAAATTGACAGAAAATAAATAAGTAAAGTCTTTTATATGTAGTAGCGACGAAGACTTTCGCTATTCCAAGCTCTCGGCAAAGTAAGACCGTCAATGGTTGATAATTTGAACGTGCCATCTCCGAGCTTTTGTGAAATCACATACGGCCCTTCCCAATTTGGCTTCATGTGCGAAGGGACCGGATAGACCCTTTTGAGTACGAGATCGCTGAGTTCGAAGGTTCGCGGACGGACCTTGGCATTGTATAGTTGGGCGACTTGACTTCGATATGAAGCTGCCCTCAAGTCAGCCTCTTCGCGCTTCTCATCAAGTAAATCCAAAGATTCAGCAAGTAGTATGGCGTTTGTTTTCGGATCATAATATGTTACACGATGAGAGTGCACTTCCGTTTCAACTGGAATAACGGCTTCAGAGCCGTAGGATAGAGAAAACGGGGTATGACTGGTTGCAGTTTTATGAGTTGTTCGATAGGACCATAATGCCATAGGAAGTTCGTCGACCCATTTGCCCCCAGCTTTTTCCAGTCGCTTCTTTAGAATGGACTTGATAACTTTATTAACAGCTTCAACTTGGCCATTTGCTTGTGGGTGCGCTACTGCAGAGAATTTCCTATGGATGTGGAATCGCTGACAGAAATTCTTGAATTCAGCACTGTCGAATTGGGTTCCGTTATCGATGATGATAGTATGTGGGAGGCCAAAACGGCAGATGATGTTACGTACTGCAAAGTTGATTACTTTCTTTGTCGTAATTGTCGCAAGGGGTTCAGCTTCAGCCCATTTGGTGAAATAATCAACTGCGACGATGGCATACTTCGCGCCACCTTTGGCCAGAGGCAATGTGCCGATGATATCTATTCCCCATACCGCAAATGGCCAAGGACTGACCATTTGGGTTGTCTTAGTAGGCGGGGCTCTAGGAATTCAAGCGTGTTTCTGGCATTTGTCATATTTTCTAGCATAGTCTGCAGCATCGCGATTAACAGTAGGCCAATAATACCCATATCGAAGTATTTTCTTTGGAAGTGCTTGCCCCCTAGTGTGATCGCCACATTCTCCTTCGTGTACATCGTGTAACACTCGTTTGACTTCATCGTGCGCGATACACCGGAGGAGTGGAACAGAGTATCCTCTCCCGATACATGACTCCATTTTGAATAACAAATCGTGAGGCCTTTCGTAGAACTTGTCTTTTCTCGCTTCGTCGCTCGGGCAATACACCACGTTCGATATAATCTCGATAAGGGGTCATCCACGACTCCCTAGTGGAGGTAGCTTCAAATGTAAAATCGATCTCCCTTCGATCAATGCTCGGAGAGGATAGGGTTTCAACCGGAACAACCCCCAATTGCTGAGCCTCACCCGTACTTGCTAACTTTGCCAACGAATCAGCTTTCTGATTGTGCTCTCGGGGTATGTAGAAAATGGCATAGTAATCGAATTGATAAAGCATCTCCAGAACTCGAGTTAGATAAGCGGCTAATCTTCGGTCTTTGGCCTGATATTCTCCTCGAACTTGACATACTATCAACTGGGAATCACAGTAGATCTCTACAGCGATGATTTTCAGATCACGGGCAAGCTTTAGTTCGGTAAGTAGTGCTTCGTACTAGGCTTCGTTGTTGGTTGCACGGAACTCGAACTTTAAAGCATAGCATATGGATCGTCCCTCGGGGGTTTCAAGCACTACCCCAGCTCCTGAGCACCGATCGTTGGACGCACTGTCGGTGTACAGCTTCCATATGTATTCGGGAGATTTGCTGGTCTCGGGCAAGTCTTCAGGAACAGTGAATTCGGCTATAAAATCTGCTAGGACTTGGCCGTGAATGGCTCTTCTTGGAGTATAAGTGATGTCGAATTGACTCAGTTCGATGTTCCATTTTAGTAACCTACCAGACGTATCAGGCCGCGCGAGGACCTGTCGTAACGGCTGATCGGTGTACACAGGAATAGGATGAGCCTGGAAATATGGACGGAGCTTCCTCGAGGCAATGACTAGGCAATATGCCAACTTTTCAAGCCTTGGATAATTTCTCTCAGCTCCGGTCAATCGTTTACTCACGTAGTAGACCGATTTCTGCACTCGGTCTTCCTTCCGAATTAATGCAGCACTGATTGCATTTTCTGATACCGCCAGGTAAAGATATAACTGTTCATGATCTACAGGCTTTGAAAGGATTGGTGGTACGGAAAGATGTTGTATTAGCGATTGAAATGCGCCCTCACATTCTGCAGTCCATTCGAAGTTTCGTTCCCTTTTCGAATCAAATCGAAGAAGGGAATGCATTTGTCGGTCGACTTCGAGATAAACCTGCTCGGTGCTGCAACTTTTCCATTAAGACTCTGAACTTGCTTTATGGTTCTCGGAGTTTGAAGATTTCTGATAGCCCAGATCTTCTCGGGGTTGGCCTCTATTTCTCGGGCATTAACAATGAACCCAAGGAATTTTCCGGATGCGACTCCGAAATGACATTTTAGTGGATTAAGCTTCATCCCGTATTTACGGAGGATATTGAACATTGACTCCAAGTCTTTGACATGATTATTGGAGTATCGTGATTTCACCAACATGTCATCTACATAAACCTCCATAGTCTTCCCAATTTGATCGGCAAACATCCGATTGACTAAGCGTTGATAAGTTGCACCAGCATTCTTTAACCCAAAAGGCATGACCTTGTAGCAGTACAATCCCAAGTCGGTTACGAAGCTTGTGTGCTCTTGGTCTGGTACATGCATGTGTATCTGATTGTAACCTGAGTAAGCATCCATGAAGGATAACAATTCATGTCCGGCGGTTGAATCAACTAGTTGATCGATTCGGGGAAGCAGAAAGCTGTCTTTCGGGCAGGCTTTATTCAGGTCAGAGTAATCTATACATGTTCTCCATTTCCCATTTGGTTTCCGGACAAGTACGGTATTGGACACCCACTCTGGGTATAAAGCGTCTCTAATGAACCCATTTGATTTCAACTTATCGACCTCTTCTTTTAGGGCGGCAGATCTCTCTGGATCCATACCACGCCTTTTCTGCTTGACCGAGATATACCGCGGGTCAATGTTCAAAGTGTGGCTCGCGATGTCCGGCGAGATTCCACACATATCGGAGTGCGTCCAAGCGAATACGTCGAGATTCGTCCGGAGAAAATCAACCAATTCCTGTTGTGTCTCTTGGTTAAGCTGAGACCCAATCTTCAACATTCTCGAGTCATTGTGATCATAGTCAATCGGGACATCGATGGTTAGCTCGGCCGGAGAAGCTTGACTTTCCGTAGATTCTTCTTTATTATCATTGTCCCTTGGATCAAGATCCTTTTGGAATTGGTTGTGGTGCCCAGGCCGAGGCCCAGGCGCTAGTTGTCAATCGTCAGTAAAACGGACGCAGAGAGATTCCTCTACGCCCTTTCCTTTTTCTTTTCGCTGCGCCTCCCGCAGCTCAGCAACATAACAGGCTCTCCCAGCAGCCTGATCTCCTTGTACAACTCCTATCCCGTGGTCAGTAGGGAACTTCAGAGTTAAACACCATAGGGCAATAACAGCCCTAAATTCAGCAAGGGCCGGTCGGCCCAAAAAGGCATCGTACGGGGAAGGTATATCCAAGACAACAAATTGCAACATCCGAACTCTTCGGTATTCTCCCACTCCCAACTCCACCGGCAATTCAACCATTCCGGTTGGTATTGTCGCACTACCGTTGAAGCCATGGACTCGTGATTGACAAGGTTTTAAGTCTTTAGCTTCCATCTTCATTAAATTGTATGCTCTTTTAAACAATATGTTCACGGAATTTCCACTGTCTACCAAGATCCTCTTCATCCAAGCAGGACCAACTTGAGCGGATATGACCAACGGGTCAATTGTGGGAGCTTCGACTTTATCGGCATCTCGATTTCTAAATACGATTTCGTCAGCCATCGTCTTTTGTTGTTTAGCCGGTGTTCCGTCTTCTGAGTTACTGTAGCATTCAAAGTCCACATGCCTGATCGAGCTAGCATATGACTCCATTTCTCTCCAGCTTCTGTCTGCTGGATGGGGACCACCACTTATTGTATTGATAACCAGCCTTCCGCCTGTACGAGCGGGTTCACCTTGTCTTTCCTGATTCTGCGTTCGATTTTGATTAGATAGGCCCGCTCCACCAGACTGCGGCGCCCGAACAAACTGGTCCAACTTTCTCTCTTTGATCAACTTTTCAATGAGGTCTTGCAAATGCCTACACTCATTGGTATTATGCCCATAACTTTCATGAAACCTACAGAATTTTCCTGTTCGAATCTGCCTTTCTGACGAAGGCTTCGGAGCAGGCTTCTTGTATTGCATAGTATTACAAGTCTGTAGGTATACGTTTTCCAACGACGTGTTAAGTGGTGTATAACTGTCAAACATTGCGGCCCTACGTCTCGGACCACGATTCTGGTCTTGCTTCTTGCTTCGGCTATCACCGTTTCTTGATCGTTGAGTCTGTTTATTTTGAATATTCAACTCAACTTTTCCTGAACTTTCTCCGGATTGTTTAACCGCAACATTACTCTGAATCCCTTCACTGCTGGGCCTTGCATCGTCCTGCTTCCTAGACTGTTTCACATCCTCTCGCCTCAAGAATTGAGCGGCTTTGGAATAGAAACGGTCCAACGATGCAGGAGGCTTTCCAGCTAACCAATTTCCTAACTCGGAATCAGGGTCGATTCCTTTAGTCAAAGCCATTAAAATAGAATTATCATTGGGGTTGGTGATCTCTGCGCATGCAGCATTGAATCTCTCCAAATATCGTTTAAGTGTTTCTCCGGGAGCTTGAGTGACACTTGATAAGGTATTAACATCTTTAGGTCGGGCAATATGCATGCGAAATTGTTCAAAAAATTTGGTAGCTAACTGATCAAATGAAGAAATAGACCGTGGCGGTAATCGTGTAAACCACATCGTCGCAATTCCCCCTAAGGAAATGGGAAAACTGCGGCACTTTACTGCGTCATCAGCTCTCGCAGCAGTCATCGACCATTCGTATTTCAAAATATGTTGATTTGGGTCGGAATTCCCTTCATACATGGGCAGGGTTGGCATTCTAAATCGTCGAGGAGGTTCAGCATACAATATGTCATCAGTAAACGGGGTATAACTTTGGAAGATTCCCCAATCGTCATTTGTTAGGCCTTGACTCTCGCGAATCATTTGTCGTACAATGGCTGAGAAGTCTGGCATTGGAAAATTCTGTGTATGGTGAGCCAAAGTGTGGTCGGGTTCCACAGTGCGAGGTGGGATCAGGCGCTGTCGACGATCCATATCTCGCCTCCTTGGCTCGACGTCTTCTGGGACATATGGCTCTGGAGCCTGTCCCTGCTGATGATAATTTTGATTGGATTGATCTCGGGCATCAACTCCTATGTCAACTGCAGCGGCTGTGGCAGCTCGATCATCTGCAATGTATTGTGGAATAGTGCCTCCTCGGGAGGAGGGTCCAGTATGGAAGCTGGTTGATGGGCCAACTCTTACTTGCCCAACGGTTAACGCCTGTTGATAGTCAGCAGCTTGCGCATGGTTTCCGTCTAGCCTGGGACGGGTAGATCTGTTATTGTAGTCAGATGAAGCAGAGCTTTCGGTGAAAGAATGAGGAGCTTGATCCCTTCTGGATCTTCTTCGCTTTTGGCGATTTAATTGATTGGTCAACTCAGCGTTAGCGCGCAACTGCTCAGTTAGCTGTTGTCGGCTTTGGGTTAGTTCCTGGAGTAGCCCCTGGAACTCTTGTCTTGTGACCGGACCCGACTGATCCGTATGCCCAGCAGCATCTTGATTGGTAGACTGTAGCTGTGTGGGATTTTGCCTATCCCGACCTTCTTGATCACCAATGTTAGAAGTGGTCCTTGTACTCACCATCTTGAAGCGTTGAATCCTTTCCTAGACTTTGAACAAATCTGAATAGAACGGAAGGAATCTGAATATGAGGTATGGATCTCTCTCTTAGATTTATGCAATCCGGTATCGAAGATAGATCCAAGGAGCGGGAGGAAAAAACTGGGTTTTTTCTCGGTGAAAGCACCAAAGTGTTTGTGTCAAAATTGGGCACAACACTCGTCGGAAGTTTTCGAAGAGATAATAAATGAAGAAAGCAAATTAAAACGTGGATTATCTAACAAAAACTCCAAATAGCAGGAAGTAAATTGCACAAGAGACGACAATTTAGAGTGGTTCGGCGTTTCGCCTACGTCCACTATGAAGTTTTGTTACTTTATTGCTTGATATTCGGAGAATACAACTTTTTAATGTCAAAGTACAGCAAGTAGTAAGCCAAAATCCGAAATCAAGGGCAGTAATGGTGCTCTGAAGCAATTCTGGCAGCGTCCGGGCGTTCTTTTACTCTCAAAATTCTCCGATCCCCTTTCTGAATGACCGGGGGCTTTATTTATAAGTGCTGTAGGCTGAAATTTCGCCTAAAATTCGAGGTGACCACTTCTGGCACGTGTGGGGGGCCCACATGGCCGAATTCTGGAGATCCGGGCCTACTTTGGGATCGATTGGACCCTTGGTTCGAATCGATCAAAAAAAGTGCCCAATCGTGATGAAACTTGGCGTGGACATTCTTCTATGTATATGCAACATTCACAGGGATCGAATACTCATCTCATTACGATTACAACAGCTAAGCACAATCATACAGCAATCAATCATATCAACGCAAGGTTACAACCTTCGACAAAAGGGCAATGATTGTTCAGAGAGAAATTGCAGCTTTTCAAAGCACGTCATGTTTCCACAAGACGTACTTTGGTGGGAAAATGTTATCCCGCTTTTTGGCAAAGCCGTGATACCAAAAGATCGATCGAAAACAAATGGCAGTTCGTCTCGGAGATTGGTCATACTTTGCTTCACTATGGATATCGCTGAATTTTGTCCAAGTCCAGATTGAGCTACAATTGATAGGACATGACAAGCAAAGCCGTAGAAGTTAGCATCTCAAATTTCAAGTCAATCCGAGTTCATACGCTCGAGTTATGATCGATTCAATTTGAAGGGAAAAGCTCCGGTTTCGTATCGATCATCAAGCTGCAGTTCGTATCGATCACTTTCGTATCGATCAGGTTTCAATAGCTTCGAATCCATCGAAGTTCTTCAGTTCGTATCGATCACTTTCGCATCGATCAGGTTCCAGTGACTTCAAATCCATCGAAGTGCCTCGGTTCGACTCGGTCTCATTCGAACCCATCGGCAGAAAGCCCACTTCGCATCCATCGGTAGATAACCTACTTCACATCGGTCAACTCCCATGAGTTCGTATCGATCAGGATTGGCCGTGTTTGTATCCATCGAGTTCGTATCGATGGACTTCGTACCCATCAGCTAATGATGCGCTTCGTAACGATCGGCCGATGTCTTCTTCGTATCCATTGAAGAAGCCACGCTTCGTATCCATCAGATCACCATCCTTCGTATCCATCGAAGGGTTCAAGTTCGCATCGATTGACTTCATATCCATGGAGAAGCTACAAGGCTCGTATCCATCAGAGAAAGGCTTGTTCGTATCCATCGATCATCGGTTGTTCGACTCCATCAGTAAAGCCTTGTTCGAATCCATCAGTGAGGCTTCATTCGAATCCATCAAGGCAACGAACATGGATGACGTGTCATCCCTCGATACGAACAAGCCGAGATATATGGAGTCAACGCGGACAACTTGGAGCAAAGACCGTATCGAGGCGAAGATTGCGCTCCACGTCATCACGAAGGCGCGTGCCACCATCGGTTCGAAGCAATCGATTCGAACGAATCGATTCGAACCAACCAGCCTAACGAAGAACCCCAATTCGTATCGACAATATCTGGAGATCTACTGATCCAAATGCCATGAAATTTTCACACGAGCTTGCATATATGCTGAGGAATGTCTCCACCAAATTTTAGCTCGATTGGGCGTCGTCTTGATCGATACGAAATGACTTCGTATCGATCGTCGATCGAGTCGAAACTTCCTGAGGTTGGTCACATGGGCCCACTCACGTGTCAGAAAAAGTCTCCCGAGATTTGAGCGAAGTGTCAGCCTCCTACGCCTATAAATAGAGCCCCAGAGCCTACAGAAAAAGGATCTTTCCGACATTGAAGCGCCGAGACACTGCCGGATCAAGATCTCCATCATTCTTACTGTCAATTTCATGTAACTTGCTGTTGCTTGCTGTACTTGCTTGTAATCAATGAAAGAGAAGCAATAAAACTGAAAAAAACTTCATAGTGGACGTAGGCAACACGCCGAACCACTCTAAAACGGTTGTCTACGCATTTTCTTTCCTGTTGATTGGAGTTTTTGTTAGATAATACTCGTTTTCAATTTACATTCTTCATTATTATCTCTTCAACGACTCCCGAAGAGTGTTGTGACCAATTTTGGTGCAAACATAACCCAAGATTTACGCTTATTTATAGCCCAAGTATATTTTATTCTATGGATTTTTAATTCTTTTATAAGTTATTCTAATTTATTTATTCCAACTTATTTCTTATCCCACTTACTTCCATTTATTCAGGTAAGAATCTAATTCCATTCAATATTACCCATAACTCAACTGAATTTCATCACAATTCAATTCTATTTCAACTCAGATTTATATAATTCAATTCGATACAATTTCCTTCCCCAATGTAAGTTAATTTTATTTTTACTTTTCAATTTAAATTTCAATTCCAACATTCAAAGCTCATATTCCCCTCCTGATTTAAAAATCATCTCAATTTATAAGCTCATTACCTATCTCATCAGAATTTTTAAACACCCGGCTTTTGGTTATAAATCATTTTGAAATCTCCAATATATCAAATCACATTTCTCAAAAATTTAAACCAATCCTGGTTTTTATACCCAACAAATTTCCTTTAAAATTTCAAAAACAAACTAGTTCTTCTGAACAAATCAATTTGGCAGCAATCTGTCACTTAGAAACTCGAAAATGAACATCGATGATGCTGCAGTCATCGCCGAATTATTTTCCAGCGACTGAAGTGAGTTCATTGCTATATCCCTTCCCAAAATTTTATTTGGAACAATTTCCTTCCATAAATACCTTTAAAACAATAATGCTATTATTTATCTTCAAAACACTTGGAAAAACTCTTCCGAAATCTCCGGGATTTTCAAATTTCAATTTTTGTCTTAAATCAATTTTAACTATAATTCATTTGTTTAAATTCCCATTTGATCATATTTAAATTTATAAATCACGTTGATAATTTATGTTTATAAATTTCATTTTATAAATGAATTTATTTCCTTAAGCTTTAGTTATATTTTCAATTTCTAGTAAAATTTCCACTCAACAATGATAATAATTTAATATTATTTTCCTAACATCCAAGCAACCATATATTAGCTAAATAGTTTACACAAACTTTTCTTTATATCAAAATCTATTTTTGGGTAAAATTATTTCACTCACCCACATTTTAAACAATACCGTGTCAAATTGTTCTATTCAAGTGTTTAGAAACCCCTTCGATACAGTTGTCCAGACTGTGCCGACGTAGGTTCATATGCCACTCAATAAACCAATCAACACAATATTAAAACCATTTATATTCACTAACAAATACGCGCTCATATCTATTAATACACTCAAACTCATTCTAGAGTACTACAGACTCTAATTTAAACGAGTAATTCCCACCAGAGCCAAGGTTATCACCAACCTAAGCTCTGATACCAAGTGTAACATGCCGCAAATCCGTACCCCTTGAATCAACACTATTCCACATCAATCAACTCAAGTTGAACAGAAATACAAACCATTTAGGTTAAAGAAGAAGAGGTAGAAGAAGAAAATAGAAAACAACATCAAAATCTAACCATCGCAGCGGAATAAAATATAATAGATAGTAAATAATCTTTACTCAAAAATAAAATATATCTGTTTATATATTACATCATCAGAGTACATCAATCACTGTTCAACATCAATAACATACAACTGGATACATAGTTACTCAACACAGCGGAATATATAAACAAGTACGGAAGTACGTATCGTCATCCAACTCGTCTCTTGAGCTCCACATCATCATGTCCTGTATCCTATAATACTCGGTTTGACCCGAGCATTATAGTTATATAACACCCGAGTCAGTCTGGAAAACCAGCGTGAGAAAAACACTCAAATTGATTATTAAAGTTTCAAAATCCTTTTGAAAACAAAAACATCTCGTAAGACCACGCCACAAATAAACATGTCAGGTTTTTACCTTACGATAGCTAAAACAATTCTTATAGAAATCCTATGATATTATAATAGGGTCTATATATAAATACTTATTAAAATAGACGAAATTGTTACATTCATTAAATTCTAGCTACTAGCCACAGAGTGGGTAATACAAAAAAAACTCGTACAAGGCTCGTAGGGAGATTGGATTTCCAACTAATGACTAGGCACTGGGGTACTACCTGTCACGGTACGTGGCCTAGATCACAGTACCGAGGATCACTCCCGACCCCTGCAACACAAGACCGGGACTACCCCTTACTGGATAATCCTGAGTGAGATCACCCCATGGTTGGGATCAGCAATCGCACCACTAAGCCGAAATAAAATGGGCATCTAGACAGGGATGACCTCACCCTGAATGGGTGCTACCCACCTAGCCTTGCTGCATAATCCCTGATTTTCAGTCATTCCCGGTTGACGAGTCTTGAGGCTAAGCATTACCTTTTAGATCGTTCACTTAGAATTCTCATCATCCTCCTTACGATGTTCTGAAAGCATTCATCCATACAAGTCCGTCCCGGGTTCGAACGGAACCGAAGGCACTATTCCTACTACATCCATTTTGGAAATATCCTCAGGATTAGTGGCGACTAGCCCTTGCACTTCACTGTTCCATCTTCGAATCCAAATTCGTTTCCCACAAAACATACAAACCGGATCGAAGTGGTTTTCGAGAAATAAATCTCGATTCCGGTCTCTTCGAAACGATCAGCGCATTTGACCAATATTGATAGTCGATTATTTAACTATAATTAACATTCACAACAATCACCAAACAATAAATAACTTCCTAAATTATTTATTAATCCCATAAATATCTTCACAAGATATATTTTCACTTTCAAACCCTTTTGAAAACAGTTTCCAACTATCTTCCTTTCTCAGAATAAATTTTCCCAAATATTTTCTTTCTCCACTGAAATCACCAAGGACAAACACTTAGATTTTAGAACAGTTTTAAAAACATTTTATTAGAAAATATACCTTAAAATATTTAAATTAAAAAATTACTTCAATATTTTATTAAAAATATATACTTTAGGAATATTTAAAAATGCGGTTACTTTATAAATATAAAATTAGATGTTCTCTTTAAAACAAATACTAAGTCACTTTTAAATAATTACTGCTATAATAGATTAAAAGAAAATACTTACTTTAGAATTTAAATATTTAGATATTATAATTTTTTTCCCAAAACTTGCTTTTTAAACAACTTTAAAACTTCTAACTTATATTTAAAAAATTTACTTTGAAAACGTACTTGGTTATTCAGGGAGAATTTCCAGTTTCAATCACTTAAATCAATTTTCCAAATTGATTTCCAATTTACTCAATTTGAAATAAATTTCTTTACTTACTCAATTCATTTCAAAATTCATTAATTATGGATTTTATTATTATTATTATTATTTTCTGTTTGATTTTAAATATTTTAAATGAAATATACAAATTTCAGATTTTCCCAATTTCTTCTTCATTCTTTCAAATTTTAAATCTTAAATTTAAAATAAATGCTTGTTCTTTTAAATAATAGCATTGAAGTTTAAAATTCGTTATCTTCCTGTTTATTCAAAATCCACTCTTCATATACCGAAATTTATTTATTAGAATTTTTGAATTACTATTATTCTTATCCAATTCATTCTTAATTTATTTAAATTCTTTATAGTTATTTTCTTAAAAATTCACTCTTTTATTTTCTTTTCAAAAGTCCAATTCTATATATTTAGATAATTCAGAGTACCGAAATATTCAAGCGAACAATAGCATTCAATATTTCAATATAATTCATCATGGAATATCAAATAATCATAACAGTGAATGTTAAATAAATTAAATAAATATTGAGGAATCCAGTTGGATCCCTCCAACCTGTTTCCCTGCATCCACAGATGCTAGCACAATATAAAATACCAATTCCACTTCGAGGTGGAATATCACGGTATATGGGTTTTAAATGTAAAATCATCCGCTATTTAAATGCGGGAAATCAAACATTCCAAGATATATTATATGCTACTATATAGCACATCAAATCAATTCAAACATTCAATCAATTATTTTAATTTAACTATTTAAATTCAAATTCAAACTCAACTGAGTGAGATTAACTCACCTTTGATATTGATTTGCAATCCATTCCATCTTGACTTGTTTTCCATTGATTTTTTTTAAACCTTGTATAATATTAGATATTTATTAATATTCGACCTAATCAAACAATTAATCATCATTTAGAAGATCTACTTAACTAACCTTTATATAAACCCTTATATATTTTTCCAAAGTTCTATATATATTCATATATACTTATTTTTTATATTAAAATATGTATGTACCCTTATATTATATATGAAATATGTTTTCTTCAGTAAATAGAAAAATTGTAGTTTTGTTACAATAAACTTCCTCTAACAAATTATTTTTAGGGACTAATATAAATTAAATAACTTATTTAAACAAGCTAATCACTATAAAACATATTCTAAAATTTAATAGCAGTTTAATATGTGTATATTTAAATTTATTTGATTATTATTACTTAAAATCTACTCCTACAAAACTCCTCGAACGTTTAAAATTTCCATTTCCCAAAATCTTATATGTATATATTGTTTATACCCATTTCAAAAAGTTTTCTGTCTTAAACTTTATAAAATTTCAATCTACATATATATATTTATTAAATTAAATTCAAAAATAAAGCAGCCTATACCTCTTACTGTAAATATATATATATATATATATAATAATTTTAATCTTATTATATATACACACACATATATATATATATATTTTAAGATTTGTGAACATGTATACATAAATTAAGTAAATAAGGAACACAACAAAGTCTCACCTCCCAGCACTGGTCGAAACCAAGATCCACCCTCATCCCTCGCCGATGAAACTACAACCTCCCATTCACCAACTCCGAATATGACACTCAACAAAGCATCACGATCCCACGAACCGCCTTCACAAGCACCCAGCCTCGCTCGAGAGAATACCAAACCCTAAAATCATCTCGTGTCGCGGCCATCCCCTACAGTCGCCACGAATTACTAGATCGCTATCCTCCATCGCGAGATCCAAAACTCTCATTCTGATCGTCTGCTTATTGATGACGTGCTCCACTCTTGGTTCGACGATAAGAGTTGAAGAGGATATGCGATTAGATTGATTTACCTAGAATCGAACGGGAAGCGGCCCTTTCCCCTTTTTATTTATTAACGAAGCTCGATTACGGATTGAAGACGAAAGAGGGGAAATTATAAGTTTTTTTTAGTTTGGATCAATCGAAAAAAGAATTCGGCTTAAAGAATTCAAAAGGAATTACGACCATGATTTCTTTCTTCCTTTCCTTTTTTTCCAAAGAAGATAACGATGGAACGAAATAAAAAGTAGGGGAGTGGCGTATAAGAGAAGGTTCGATTATTAATTTAAATTCAATTAGATTATTCTAGGCATTAACCAATCGTACGACCCAACGATAACTCCAAACACTAAGAAAATTGAAATTCGATAATAATAAAACATTACGGATCCAATGGAACTGGTTTCATCGAATTCCGAGACTGTGCCCCGAAAGGCTGTTTTTAAATTCAATTTAAACAATAAAATTTCAAAACTGAATAAATCAGTGTTAAATCCAAATTTTAAAACTTTTATTATCCTCAACACTATCAATATAAATTTTATAAACCTTCAAATTATTTTTAACCGGCTTAAAATTCCAGATTCAATATTTTACCCAACTTCCAATTATTAAATTATATTATTTAATTATCAAATAAATAGCGATATTTGAATTCAAGTTAAAATTAACTTTTAAATATTTAAAATCAATTAAATATTTCAATTTTAAATGCTCAAAAATTCCGGGTCGTCACAAAAACTTTGTCAACTATTTATTTTAAATTTTAAAACCCTGCTCCATTTCAATTAACCCGAGCCAAACACATGTTTACCCATGCCTTACTTCAGGTTCCCCCAACTTTCACTTGCTTCAAGTTATCTTGCGATTTTCTTTGGGTTCATCCCTGAGACCTTTGCTTCTTTCCAATATTTTAGACAGCACCAGATACAAATGATACGCGGTGCACGTGTAAGGCCGGATGATGACGATCTGAACATCGCTAAGACCTCCGGCATGTCGCCGATGACTTCGTACCCCAGCCAGACCACTCAACTTCGATGATTTCGTCGTCAGACGAAATCGAGCTATCAACACTTTCCTAGAACCCAACACCTCCAATAAAATCGCCTCGTTGACTACCATTCTGATCACTAGACACTCTGAAACTCTGACCAGAGCTGCACCATGATTTGATCCATCGATCCCTTTAGGTCCGGTACTCTCCGATCAACTGTGGAGGTCGCATAACTCACAAAACATCAATGAACCCAAACTGCTACTTAAACCCTACTTCGACCATTCCTCGTCGCCATGATGAACAATCATCGCTCCAGCCATTTTTGCCGACATCGCCAATCACACATCTTGCTTTAGTAGAAACCCAGACCACCCTAGTTACACCGATCACCAGAATTTACCCAAAATAGCCTCTATATTCAACTCATGATTTATCTCTCGATAGCAAACTAAAAATCTTGATACTATTATCTAAAATCATAATTTTCGAAGACGAATCGAGTTATAGAATCCAAACAAGAAATCATGATCATTGATTTTTAGACTTATATAGGATCATCTCTGCACTTTATCAATTTTGAAACAAATATTCAACTTGATCACTTGAAATTATTTTTAAAACTTATATTTCATTGTTACAAACATTTCACCTTTAGAAATTATAGCTTGAATATATTTGGATAGGAAGATATTAATTTATTTGTGTAGATTTGTGCCTGTGATTCCAAACAGAGAAATATATATAGATTCGCAGACATGCACACTATATATACAGAGAAGTTCAACCATTTTTCAAATAAAAACATTCATGCAAACACATCTATCACATCCATTAACATATTACGGCTTTAAAAAAAAAGAGGTTTTCTCACTTGAGACATGAAGACAGAGGACCTGGAATTGGATCCTAACTTTGATTTAAAACTGGAGTTTGTTCTTGATTTACATCTATACTTGATTGTTGAGTAGAAAAGATCTTGTACTTGATGTTTTTGAAACTGCTTTTTATTTTGACTCTAGGTTGATGCTAAGATGATTTCTTTTCCATTGTTTCCAGGTTGAAGCTTTTCAGGTTTTGAAGATTATGATTTTGTTGTTTGCTTTTGAACTAGAATACTATGATCTTTCCAGGCTTCGATCTCTGCCTTGTTTTTAAACTGAGTTGAATTTGATTTGCTTTTCTAGTTTGCTTTCTTTAGATTCGAACTTTGCTTTGCGTTCCAGGTTTGATCTTTGAATTGTTTACAGGCTTGAAATTGTATGATGTAGTTTGTAATTTTTGTTCAGGTTTGAGAATTTTTCTTTTGCTGTTTGATTTTGTTTTTGGTTTACAACTTTCTTTTGTTTTGAATATTAACAAAGAAAAAATGAGGAAGAAGAAGATATGATGTATACATAGCCTTGTTTCACATTTTTATTGATTAATTTGAAAATAAAAGACAATTGACATTTGTAATTATAAAATATAATTGAACCAACACTTTTCTTTTTTTTCTTGTTAATCTAATTACAAATGTAAAATTGTTTTATAAAATGTTTACACATGTTATTTACTTATGTAATCTTGCTACAAATGTTATTTTTGGTTAAATTGTGTTTAAGTCCTTCTTATTAAATTTATTTATAATGCATGTTTTAAACCTTACTTTATTTTATATCTTTACAAACCAATTTTGAACATATATATATTTCTATAAATTTAAAATATAATGTTTTACAAATCCAATTTGTTTTTAAAATATTTATTTTTTTTGAATTTCAAATCCAAATTCTATTTACAAACCATTTATATACATACATACATACATACATACATATATATATATATATATTTATATAAATAAACAAATATTATTTATATTGAAAATTTTAAATTTATCCACAATTTAATTCCAAATTTATATTAATTATTAATTCAAATTTGACTCAAAAACTGGGAATGTTACATTTGATTTGTGAGGTTTTTGGAGTTTTAGATCTAGAGTTCTCGGTAGATTTTGAGGAGGAGGAAGTGTGAAGAGAATGTTTCGCAGGAGAAAAATTATGTACGTAGATTTTATTACAGAAGAAAGATAAGGTCGTAGGCAAAGGAATGGTCACATGAGTGACTAGAGTCTTTTGGTTAAGCAAGGCAGACCAAACAAACCTAATATGCCTTAGCCAAATAAAACACAATTAATGACTACAAATTCATGTTAATTTTTTCTCAGTAATTCAAATTTTTAGAGCAATAGGAAAATGATTTTGACGAAACGAAAAGTGGAGGGAAGATCAAAATTCAGTCTAGTATCACATAAAAAGAAGAAAAAATTAAAATTAAAAATTAATTTTTTCAAACAAAAGTCAAACTTTGACCAAGTTTGACCAAAATTTGAAATTCACAAATTTTCTATTTTATTAAATTTGGTCAAATAAAACACTCAACATCACAAATTCAATTTTTTATATTTAATTTTTATTTAAATTCAAAATACTGCCATTTTAAAGTTGTTAAAAGTTATGAATCGTTACACTTTATCTTAATTAAAAGATGCAATATCAATTAATGAAATATTAATTTGTTTCCCCTTATCATATTGAAAGGTTAAATGCCTTTAAATACGGATCCAGTTCTCATCCAATTATATTCAAACCTATGTTATCATCCTTATTATTCAATCAACAGTTCTCTATGAATTATACTAACATAAGTTTACATTTTATTACATTCATTATTTTACCATTAACATCTTTAACCATATTAACTTCAATAATTAATTACATAAATTTTCATTGATTTCTAAATTAATTCTAAACATATCAAATAATGAAATGATAAATGAATAATTGTTATTTTTAAGTAATATAATCATGTTTATAATTTTATTGTCTACAACAATTATGACTACTTACACATTACTAATTATGTTCAATTTCAATTAACAACATATAATTCCAACATTCAATTGCCTTAATTCCATTAATCACCCATTTAATATTCAAACGAAAAAATTAATGAGAAGATAATTACAACCATCGTTTATAATAATTGTTCATACCCATTATCTTATCATTTACAACCAAGGGTTATAACAAAATGATTTTATGTTCTATATTAACCCATTCCATTCAGTTATATACAATCTCATCATTTAATGCATCATTTAATTTATTCCATTATTTACAATTATAACCAAATTACCTTACAATCTATTTCAACTGTATAGTTATCAATAGCATTCAAACAACATCACTGATTTCATATTCAATATTAGCCAATTCTAGTTGATCACCTATAATTTCAACATTCAATGTATTTTCTTGTTTACAGTTTACAACCAATTATAACTTTACAACCACTTTAATTAATTGAAATTACATTAAAATAGTTAGCAATTACCTTAAATTAACAATACTAACATTGCATTCTAGTTATTACTCTCATTATAAAATTACAAAATTTAGTTTCTTTCAACGTTAAATTCTAAAATCTTATTTAATTAATATTTTAATTATTGGAAAAATACGGATCGTTACAATAGAGATATAGAATTTTTCTTTTTGCTAAACTACAAAACTAGAGTTTGTCTTAAAAAGTGACAAGTTCCACTTGTACCTTTTAGTCTAATTTGCAACTAACATAATCATATTCACTGTATGAAATTGGTTCAAAGGAATCCTCTCTTGGATAAAAGAGTCCATAATCTAATATTTTGTTTACATATCTTAATATTCATTTTACAATTTTTAGATGAGTTTCCTTAGGTTGAGATTGATACCTTGCACAAAGACATACACTATGCATTATATTAGGTCTACTAGTGGTTATATAATGTAACATCCTACTATTTTGGACCATTCAAATTGACAATAAAACCACGCATGTCGGACTTGAATAATTCAAAACAACAGATTGTTAATATATTTTGGAGCAGATAAAACCAATCACAGAATCACAGACACAGAATATCAGAATAACTCGCAGCGGAAATAAATAACCATAGTAGTTCATGAAGCTACTACATACATAGTCTCAAAACAAATATATAATACCAGAGTTTGAAAGAAAATACAATAGGAAATCCAAATACAAAAGTTCACTAATACATAAGCAAAGGTAAAATGAAATAATTGAAATAGAAATAGATAGATAACTAGATAGACAGATAAATCTCCAGCAAATCTCTAGCTCCAAAAGATGAATCCAAAGCTGTGATACTCAGGCTGAACCGAGCGTAAAGAAAAACACAAAACACTCGAGTCAGGACATGCATACTTATAAAATGTAAATCAACTCAATGAACTGTAATAGAAATGCACAAGTAACTTAAAGGATGCTTGGGATCGCCCATCCTTTAAGGATCCGTTAAACTATTTACTATGTAGTAATGTACGCTATTATAATAATGTCTAAAGTAAAATAAACTATTAAAATAGTGTTAAGGCGTTACCTATATCCCCCTTAACACATTTTATAGTGCCAATATTCTATATTGTACCGTAATACCTCCAGATCGGGAGGCTAATAGAGGATACTCCATAAGTACGACACAAATCAAACTCATATAGGGTGCGCTAGGGTAAGTGACACGGAACAACTAGGCAATGGCAGGGTAGATATACCAATTACATTTCCAAGCTGGTGGTAATGAGTAGCAGCCACTACTGCCCACCTCGAGCCACACTCCCAAAAAAATCAAAGGTGTGCACCAAATCAATCACAAAGTAATAGAATGGCATACGAAGGAATGTGTTCGATCGGAGGAGCTACCTCACTTGGCCCGTCAATTGCTCCTGTTTTAGCCACCTTATGCCAACTCACGGGAGCCGGGTCCAAGTATATACCTCATATAGGACCGTCACCACCATCCTACTTCATTCTGCAATCTCCACCGCATATACGGTTGTTAAAGTGGTTTTCGGTACTGGCAGAGAGTATGACAATATCCGATCACGGTCTCTTTAACAACCAACCTTCATTATAACCCATGGTTATTTATTTCAAATGGTTTACATTTCAAATCAAAACATATGCATATCAAAACCGTTTTAACTCCGATGTAATTATTCTTTAAAATGATATTCATTTTTCCGTGGTTGTAACACTTCCAAATCTATACACTTAGTTATAACATTTTGAAAAATGTAATACTTAGAAACCATAGCACTTTGAAAATGTAACCCTTATATAGCGGCATTTTGAAATGTTATATTTTTAGAAATAGTAGCATTTTAAAAACATAACCTAAAGTGGCATAGAATTTTAGAAATGCTACAAATTCTACTATAACATATTTTAAACATAATATCTTCAATTTTTATCATAGTTATTATATAAAATCTAATTTATTATACAAAATTATTCATTTGGATATTATTAAAACTATGATTTTAGTTAAATAAAATTTATTACAAAAATATCCAATTAAAATTGTATTTTCTTATATTAGGTTAAAAGTACATTATTAACCTAGATTCAAATTTTTTATAAAGAAACTATTACTTATTTATTTAAATATCCATCTCATAAATAAAATACTTATATTACTAGGTTATATTTAAAATTCCATCAGATTAAATTATTAAGTTAGATAAAATTTTATATCATAGATAAAATCTTAACTGACAGTTAAAACCATTTATTAACTTATAAAATTTTAACTTATAGAAACCAATATATATTTATTTAAATCATTTAAACCAAGTCTAAGTTAAAATTTCATATACTAAAATTCAAAATACTTAATAATTTTTAGAAAACTATTTAAAATCAACCACGGGTCTGTATAATATTTTCTAACCTAGGTCAAGTGATACAGATATGTATCACTTCAATCCATAATGTATAAAATCCCGGGTTTTATCATTTCAAACCCACAATCCCAAGTAAAATAAAAATCGCTTGAGTCTATCATTTCACCTCATAACGACTATTCCCTATTCCAAAGTCCGTTCGGGTATGTATCATTTCAACCTATAGTGAGGGAACTTGCAGTGTGAGAAAAAAAATATAAAATGAACAGAATAACATAGCATATCATGTCATGTGATAAAACAGGTATAACATCAGGTGATAACACCATATAATATCAATCACAGGCATATATCAGATTTCTAACATCATATGCATATCACTACAGTTTCATATATCATCGATTCACTAGAATATAAGTACGTAATCGGGAGTGATGAACTCACCTTCTTTCGTTAGAGATGATAATTCAAACAACAAGACAACTCCAAAAGGCACGACAAAACACGAATCAAGTTTGAGTTGAAGTAGAATCCAAATCCAAATCTTGGAAGCAAACAAAAATAAAGTATATGCAAGCAAATAAATGAAAAATAAAATAAAAGACAAAGAAAATGGCTAGTCCATACACAAGTGGGCTCAGCCATCATAAAATAGGCTTGTATACATGCACTTGTGCTCGGCCATGATGGATTTGTGGGCTAAACCACTATGGAAAAGGCACGGCTAGGATTGGTTTATGGTTAGATAGGCTCGGCTATGGTCAATAGAAAGGAAACAAGGCATTGGAAGGAAAAAGGACTTGGGCAAGTTGCATTTTTGGTTCGGCCATAGTGTATTTGGGTTCGCTCACCATGGATCTTGGTTCGGCCATGATACAAATTTGGTTAAGGCATTAATGGTCACGGCTAGGAGAGGATGAAGGTCACGGCTATACAAAAGGAGGTGGTGGTCGAGGCAAATAGGGAGGAAAAGGAGAGGGAAAATGGTCGGCTGGGGTATGATTTTGGGTTTGTGGTGGTTCGGCTAGTGGATGTTGGTCATGGCCATGGCTATGGTGAGGGGTAGGGTCACCTACAAGGGGCTTTGGTGGTAGAGAAGGGGTCGGCAATGTAGAGGAGAGAGGAGATGAAGGTGATGGCCAAAATAGATGAGATGAGGAGAAACAAAATGAGAAAAGTTGAAAAAGAAGAAGAGATCTTACTGTAAAACTTCTGAGCAGGAAGAAGAAACGAGGAAGAGAAGTCAGTAAGAAAATTTTGTGTGTATAGTTTCTCAATAGGCGGCTTTTCAAAATGAACAGGCAAATAGATGTTTATTGGTTAACCTAACCCATTAGCTAAGGCCAATCAACAAATAACAAACGAAATCATGACCAGATCTAGCCCAAAAACCAAATAAAAATAGGAAAAATAAAATACAAAAAATAATTGCGTGCAAACGCTGAAACTTTGCAGATTTGAAAAGTACAAATCATAATTTAACGAAACGAAAAGCAGAGAGAATGTCAGAATAAAATCTAGCTTCAAAGAAAAAGAATAAAAAATTAAAATTCAAATTTAAAATTCTAAACCAAAAGTCAAAATTTGACCAAAGTTGACCAAAAATTTAAGTTTCATAAAAATCTTTATTTTATTATATTTGGAAAAATAATTCTCAACAAATCCTAAAAATCATGATAAAATTCCAAATTTTCAATTTTTAAATGTTTTAAAATCAAAGTTTCCAAATGAATTTTATTTAAAAATATTTGCAAAAATTACGGGGTGTTACATATAAATCAGTGATCCAATCATTCCTCTATATAATTTCTAATCTACATCTTTTGAATTTTCTTCCTTATTTAATTTTTCGTTTTTTGCTATGAGAGTTGGCTTACGACTAGTATTTGACATGGAAAATTTATTAACTAAATCTTTAGCATATATTCTTGACTTATAAAAATACCGTTACTTGATTGTTTATTTGTAATCTCAAAAAATATTTTAGTTCTTCCACACGACTCATTTCAAATTCCTTAGTCAGTATATCAGAAAATGCTTTGTTTAATGTATCGTCGGTTGATCCAAAAATAATATCATCTACATATATTTGTAGTTGAATATCATTGTTATTTCTTTTATAAAAAGAGTACTATCTACTTCGCCTATTTCAAAATTAGACTGTAATAAATATGATTTCAATCTATCGTACCAAGCTAGGAGTCTTCTTTAGACCATATAAAGCTTTCTTTCATTTATAAACGTGATTAGAGAACTTCTCATCTTCAAAAAGTAGGGCTTGTTCTACATAAACATCTTCTTTAATAAAATCATTTAAAACGGTACTTTTAACCTCCATTTGAAATAATTTAAAATTATTATGATTTGCAAAAGCGATTATGATTCTTATTACTTCTGATCTAGCACGAGTGCAAAGGTTTCATCAAAATTAATATCTTCTTCTTAACAATAATCTTGAGTGAGTAAACGAGCTTTATTTCAAACAACTTCTCTTTGTTTGTTCATTTTATTTTTATATACCTATTTAGTTCCTGTTATAGATTTATCCTCATGTCTAGGGACTAATCCCAAACATCTTTTTATGAATTGATTCAATTCATCTTGCATAGAAAAATCTACGAATCATCCATTAATGCTTCCTTTGGTTTTTAGTTCAATAGTTGAAATTGAAGCAATATTACTCATTTTATTCAATTGATCTTTTTTTTAACAATAGATTTTATATTTCTTACAACGTATTCCATTAACCAATCCTTTAATATTATGGTTCTCTTACTTAAATATATTTTCAATATCTTTATCATTTTCAGTATTAGTAATTTCATTATTAGTAATTTCATTTGTTTTATCAACATTTTCTTCTTCATCAGTACTTGTATTATTAATTTTAGAATTTTCATTAAATGAAATACATAATGTCGCTTCAATTATATGAGTTCTAATATTAAAAACTCTATCACTTCTATTTTAATATCCAATAAATATTCCTTTATCTGATTGAGCATCAAATTTATTTAAATTTTCTTTAGCATTCAATGTAAACCATTTGATACCTAAAACTCTAAAGTACGATACTTTAGGGTTTTTATTACAAAATAATTCTTATGGTATCGTTAAAATCTTATCAAAACTCTATCTAAAATATTGCATGCTGTAGCAACTCCTTAGGCCTAATTTTTTTAGCTAAATTACAATCATTTAACATAGTTCTAGCACACTCTTGAATCCTTTTATTTTTATCTGCTACTCTATTTTGTTGAAGTGCTCTTAGAAGAGAAGATTATGAGTAATTCCTTTCTTATTACAAAAATTTTCAATTTTGAATTCTCATCCATGGTCACTTCAAATAGTTTTAATTTTAATTCAATAGATATTTGATTTTAAATTCTTTTAACAAAGATTTTAAACATTTCAAAAGCATCACTTAATGTTTTAGAAAAATTGTCCAAGTAAACCTAGAAAAATCATCTACGACTACAAAGACATATCTCTTATGATTTATAAATTGTATTTGCGAAGGACCGAAAAGATCTAAATGAAGAAGTTCAACGAGTTGAGAGGCTGAGATCATATCTTTTGATTTAAAGAACTTTTTCTAAGCTTTGCTAATTGACATACATCACAAAGATTATTAACATCAAAACTTATTTTCAAAAGACCCCTAACAAGATTATTTTTGACAACTTCAGAGAGGTTTGAAATTCAAAGGAACAAATATTTTATGGCAAATCCAGGATTTCACAATTAGATTGGGTGGGTTCCATTTCTGTTCTAACTGATTTGATAGGGTTGTAATGTCTATTTGTCATTTTCACAGGTCCTCTACCTTTGGGTAACGTGTTCCTTTGTCGAGAATATTAATTCAAAAAAGACGCAAATTATCATTTCACACCTTCATACTTACTATATAAAATTTTATTTTTCTAATGCCTTCAAAAAAATGTTTGACCCATTATCTTCAATATGACATTTATCATTTTCAAATTTAATTTTGAAGCACTTATCACACAATTGTATAATACTCAATAGATTATATTTTAAATTCATAACTAATAAAACATTGGAAATAATATGAGTTTTAGAATAACCGATGTTACCGATGCCAATCACATATCCTTTAGAGTTATCTTGAAAATTGACCGATCCACTATCTTTGTAAACAATATCTTTCAAGATTATCAGATTTCCAATCAAATGCAGTGAGCAACCGCTATCCAATATCCATTTGTCCTTTTTAATATGTAGAGTTTGGTCACCAGTGTTTGTTCCTTAAAATCTATGTAATATATCTATTCCTGCAAATGATACCTTTTCAATAATTCAAGTGTTTATCATAATGAATGGATGCAAATTCATGAAATAATGCCATGTTAATTTTGTTAGATTGGTTTTGCAGAAATAATGTTAAAAATATTATTAATATCTCCTAACATCAAGACTTTTCAAAACTTAATTTATTAAATTTTGAAAACCTATGTTCTGATACCAAATGTTATTTAGTAGAAGATGGATCTTAAGGGTAATTTAACACTAAAGTGAGGTGGGTGCATAGTGTTTTCTAATTTTTGTGAATCTATTTGAATTCTTTTAAAATTTTATTTTAGACGATGTAATTAATAATGAACATTCAAACAGATATAAATATAAATGTGACAAAAGTAAAAATGAAAGAACACACTAGGATTTTAAACTATTTCGGAGTTACCCTATATCTAGTCATGTAAAATTCCTTGTACAGATTACTTTTCAAATAGCAAAGTCAATACAATCTCGATTTCAAGGCAACGAGACCCATCTCTAGATTTTCTGAGATCTGGGTAGACTCATTTGATTTACACAGGCCATAAGCATACCCACTTGAACTTCTGGGTCACCAAGCACACCCAATTGATTTACATGGGTTACAGTCACACCTACCAATATACAAGTATGATTTGATAGAGTTTTACAGGCACAAATCATTGATCTTAAATCAAATGATCCTATGACCTATAACACTTTGATATTTGTTTGAGAGAGAAAGATGAGCGAGATCAAAGAGTAGTCAATAGAGAATCAAATTAGTAGAGTTGAATTTGATTCTTATTGAGTTTGAGTAGAATTTCGTTTAGAAAACAAGGGAGTGAAAGTGGAGAGAAAATAGTTAAAGAAAATTCGTCGGCTAACCCATATTTATAGAAAAACAACAGTCATGTCCATTCGTGAAGAGATACGACCAAAAGACACTTCAATTCAAATTTGACTTTTGAAAAAATTGATCCATTTATTGACATATAGGGTGAGGGTATGTTGACATATCACTTTATATTTTGAAAATTTACCTTTTTTGAACTCTTCTGAAAATGTTATACATTGTAAAATATTTTTATACTTTGTAAACTTATCTAAACATAATTTATACATATTTTAATTATATCAAAACTTCATTGAACATTAAAACATTATTTTGAAATATTTTTTAAATATATAAAGGATTTTTAATATGAATTTCTTTTAAAATAAAAGAATATATATAAAGTATGTGTGAATATATTTAAAATCAAACTTATAAGTATTATAATACACTTATAAATATTTAGAAATCATAAAATCAAAACCATAACAAAGTATAATAGATTAAAAGTAAATTTAAAATATAAACTAATTAAAAACTTAATTTTCAAAACATAATAATCTTGTAAAATCAAAAGTTAAAAATAATTTGAAGGTTATTTTGAGAGATCATTTTGAAATAAGAATTCTTGTAAAGTCATCGTTGAAATTTAGCATATTTAAAAACCGTTGGAAAAGAAGAACAGAGAAAGATTAAAAAAGTGCTATCAGGATTTTAACAACAATCCATGACTCTATAACTTATCTGGATATCTTGAGTTCTTTAATTCTCATGAGTCTTCAATCTCTAACTCTTAAATATATATATATCATCCTTTTTGAATTTTCACTTGATATTGTATGGACTTCATTATTAAAAATAGTTTAATATCCTACACTATATACTATTTAACTTGATAAAAACATTAGTATTTATATTTTATATAATGTTGTATGGTTGTTGTCATCAAAATAAATGCCCAAGTTACTGTAATAATTTCATATGAAATCTAAATAAACTTAAGCATATTGACTACCGAAGGTTCTTTACTAATTTTAGTGTATAAAATCAATAATGTCATTTCCTATCAACACTGCTTTATATGATTCCAATTGCATTGATCTTCTTTTAGAAGACTAGATTGTGGTTAATGGACCACATCCTTTTAGGTATGATTATCAACATATTTTATTAATATACTTTGAATTCATTTCGAATTTTCAAGCAGCACACCATGTGTAGAGCCTACACTCTACATAGCTTATTAATTAATGAGGATATTGTTATTGTTAACAATGTATTTACTCTATATGATAATAAACCTATAGTTTCTCTTTAATGCATGAGAAATATTATTAGACATTCTAATATAACTATATCCGTCTTTGGCTTGGTTAAATTTACTTCTTCTATACAGTCTGTTACTATGTTAGACTTTTAGATCATATCAAATTCGTCACATTATCACTAATATCTCTATAAAGAAATTCCTTCAGCAAGAAGTGGTTTGTCCTCGGTGTGATGGTATAAGCACTCAAAAAGATTTTATGAATTTCCTATAGCCTTACCCAAAACATTAGCTACGGGTTATTTAACTTATGTTCATAACATAAATTGGAAAATTATATATCTTAAAATATTTAAGGTTTAAGGACTTTATTATTCCTATCTTAAATAAAATTGCAAACTACTTTTAGATAAAATTAAATCTAACATATGTACTTACTCTTAAATATATACCTTTATAGAATGAAGAAACTCAACTTCGCTCATTACCAGTCGCACTTTGTCCAACAAAGTCTGATTAACCCTTACTGATATCGAAAGAGTCAGTGGTATGCCAAATGGACAATTACATAATTACTACATATATCTAACTCTGTTTTCAATCCAGTTTATATTAAATATTGTAGAGTTATGTTATATACTTTATTGTATTATGACATAATTACTTTAACGTATATTAATAAGAAATCCTTAAATAAAATATTATATAGTTGCAGTTGCAAATGGTTGCAATCATGGGTAATTAATCACAAAAATAAAATTTTATTTTATTTTAAATATTCCTGGTTGAGTTGTTTCGAGAAAGTTTATCGATAGATTCGTCAAGATTAGTGTGTGCAACACTTTCCAAATGTTAAGCACTTTATGCTCGTAGTTGTTAAGGGCGCTACAGGGTTACGTACTTATAGTTATTGAATAACTAGGGAATGACTCATTCGAGAGTTTCTTGTTGGTTAATAACTACTATGTCAAATAGAAGATCTTAGAATGATGATATTAAATATTTCCCTGGACCTGAGAATACCGTGGAGCTTCAATGCGAATACTTTAGTTTTATCATAGTTAAATCATGTTGCATCAATCCATAAAGAGGTTATACTTGGGTCTGAGTTGAAGCATTGGGAGTGAAATCATTCATTAGGGGATTCATCTCCTCGGTTATATGAGATTAGTATCATGGTCAGCTTTAGTTAGCTCACATTTAAAATCTCTGATAAGAGTAGCACAGTTAATAACAAATGTTATTCTGGAACTAAGGACTTCGTTTTTAGATAAATCAAATAGAGTGTGGATAATATTGGAGTTTTCATCCATACAAAATTCTATATATCCTAAAGAGATATAGTTTTGATGAAGAGAACATATAAATTATTGTTACTGGAAGGTAGCACGTAAGAAAATGTAAAAATAGATTTTATCGAAAAGATATATAATGGTGAGTTTGGCCAAATTTTCACACCATTAGCTAAGGTAATGTATAAGCATTAATATTTAAAATGTTCAATAATAATCACTGACCGAGTTCACACCCCTGAGTCTCACAATATTTTTGAATTCTGCGAAAATCCCTATAATTTAATTAGTTTATAAAATGTCATAAATTAATTAAATTAATTAATATTTAAGAAATATTATTTCTTTATTTGATTTTTTGGGCATTTTAGTAATTATTTGGATGTATATATAAAAATTATAAACAAGCGTCAATACGTGATGTAAGTATATATTTAAATGATTTTTACACATAGTTAATTGCTCTACAAAACCTTTGGAAATAAAGATCCATGTAATATACAATCTGGTGGACCATAATAAGAGAGAGGAGATATGGATGAGATCTAAAACTGACAGAAATTAAAGAGGAAAGTTATAAAAGGGAGGAATGATAGAAAGTTTCTTGCTCTAAATGAAAATTAAACCTTTCCTCATTAATTCAGATGACTATCTCATTTTTTTATGCAATATTTTCTCCCTCCTTCTTTCCTGGCCCACCCTCCCTTCTTCTTTGATGGCCGAAACTTCTAAAATTTACTAAAATTAAATCAAAAGAAATAAGATGGCTCGTTCGATACTAGCAAGATTTGGATGTTGATTCTAGGAAGCTAAAGAGAGTTTTAAAATCAAAGTGCCATTGATAGGCTAGACCTATACCATACAACACTCTTTTATATGTACATGTTTTGATTCACGCTTCTCACAATTTTTATATAATTTATTGTCAGTACTATAATTATAAATAACTATAACAATTTAATCAATTACTTAAATTTTCTATTTTAATAAATATTACGATTTAAATTTAAAAACAAGTTTGTATTTTTTAAATTTTGGCCACATATGTTCAAATGTAGGTATAATAATTTTACAAATACAAAACTTATTTTTAATAATTTTAATTCATTTGTTAACTTTTAAACATCCTAAATCATAAGATAGATTGATGTCATGTTTTAGGTAAATACCATATTTTAAATTAGCATGTATCTTTGTTAGATCTAAATCCTTTTTGGAAATTTAAATTACAAAATATTGCTGTATAACTACGGTTAAAATTATAAAATCTTAAAGTGTTCTAAATATTATATATACGTATATATGGTTAGGATTATAAAATCATTTTGGCTTTATAGTACATCTAATATTATTGTATGTATTTTATAATAATAGTATTAGTAAAATTTAAGATATTTTATAGTTTGTGACGACCCGGAATTTTAAGCAATATCAATTTAATAATCTTTGATAATAATTAAATTGACTTGATCATTTTATATTACAAATTGACAAGTTAAATTTATTTTAAAGATTAATGATAATAATTTGTTAATATCTATTAATATTTTTCTGACAATATAAATAGGCAAGGTTCAATTCTTTTGAAGTTTATAATAATTTGATTTGGAAATAATTATTTTAGTAAATAAGAAGTTTTTAATGTAATAAGACTTCATATTCAAATTGTAATATATATAAATGTATATATTGTGATTTGATATTTGTTTTAAAATTTAATATGGAAATTAACAAATTTAATGATTTTTCTATTTGAAATGTGTATATATATTTGTATATATATGTTTTAAATAGGAAATTTATCAATTTGAGTTTAATAAGTATTTTCGAAAAAAAAAACTTTAATATATATATAATTTGTGATTTGAAAAGTTAACTTGATTTATATTTTTGGAAATGATATTTAAGATTTAAAATAAAAGTTCATTTGTTTTAATAATCTTTCAATTTTAATTTTAACATAAGATAAATTGTTTTAAATTTTTTATATAAGAGTTAAACTCAATTTCTCAAGTTTATAAACATACATTATATAAAATAAATCAAATATAAGTTATTTAAATTTACATGAATGTTTATTAAAAAGGTAAATACACATTTCCATATTACATAATTACATATACATAGCTTAATAATTATAAAATAAAAAGAAGTAATATTTATAAAACATTAAAAACCACATGTAAGTATATTAAAATTGTTAATAACACTTGTAAACAATTTAGAGTGGGTTAAAGACAAGTGTAAGATCCTTAAGGCATTAACATGACAAATGTCTCTTCCTTGTAAAATTAAATTTAAAATGTAAATTGAAAGAAGAAATTAATCTTCAGTAAAAATTTCTTTCTTCTTTCAACAATAATGCAAAATAAAGATCAGGGAGATGAATACAAATCTGAATGAAAAAAAAAACTGTAAAGAATCTGGAAATTTCAAAGGAGAAGAAACTTGAAAGAATTATGCTGGATTTTCAAAATCAGAGGCAAGCAAGATGTAAACTTCAACAATTTAAATGCTCAGCTACAAGATAAACATCAACATGCAAGCTGGAAATCAATCATCACTTCAACATGCAAAAGGGAATTGAAAGCCTGGAAATAAAAAATATGCAGATCTTCTCTCTGTTTTCTGCAAATGTACAGGTGAGTAAATAACGTTTTAAAAACAGTTTTAAATCTTAAATTTCATCTTGTTCTTGTGTATGAAATTCTTGATGAACTGACTGGATTCTTGGATTTAAACTGTTGCATGGTTTAGTATGTGGTTTGAATCTCTGTGTTGTTAAAAATATACTACTGTGTATAAAAACAGTTTCAAACTTTAGAGTAGATTCAATAACTAACTTATGAATTCGAACTTGACTTAGAATTGTGAATTGAAGTTGTTTGTAATCAACTAACTTATCATCTAAAAATGTTTGTAAGTTTTAAATTTAAAGAATTAGTTGTAAAATTTCAGATTTACAGTAAAATTTAAATTGGGTCAAAATTTTTATGAATTAAATTTGTAGCTTTGATTCCATGGTTGAAATAAGGATAGGAAATTATGATTTTTAAGGGTTAAATCATAAATTTTAGATTGGTATTTAGTGGGGAATTTGTGAATTTCTAGTTTGGGGTTTTTGGCCGATTCTGGGTGATCGTCGAAGAATCAGTGGCCGTGTTGGGGTATGGGGACAGAGGGGCCTATGGTGGTCTCTGGAAAAATACGGAGGGGGTCGGCCGATGATCGTGGCGGCGGCAGAAGGCAATTATATTCTGGTGCCCTAGTTTATATCACAACATGAAACCGTGGTGATTTCATCACCACGAGATGATCGAGTGGAGCGGGCTTCGAGTTGATGGAAGTGGGGATGGGGACGAGTTCACGGCTGTAGAAGGTGGCACTCAAGGTGGTCAGATGGTCGAGGGGGAACTCGGTGGCAGTGACGATGGGTGATATTGCTTCAGGAAATTTTGGGTTCGAATGCTCAAATTTTGATTCTTGATCGAAATTGGATTTCTGGGTTTCGAATTTTGATATTGGGGACGAGAGTGACTTGATGGAGGCTAGCATGGAGATCGACGTTGATCGGCGTGGTGGTGCACATTTACATGCACATGTTCGTGCACTGTAATGTCGCGTTTGGGGTTGGGGGAGAAGAAGGTGGGGACTCGAAGGATGTAGCGTGTTTTTGACGTTCTGACTCGAAGCAAGAAGAAAGGGGGAAAGCAGGGGATAGACTCGGGTTGTTTTCATGTTTTACTCGGGGTAGGCACGGGTTTTTAGCAGGGTTTACTCGAGCATTTAGGAATTCAGGTTTTAGTACAGGAGTTTGACATGATTAATACAAAGAATATTTGTTTTCAGAAATAAAGTTTTTAGAACAAGGTTGAACAAGTTTCAAAATTTAATTTGTTTCAAAGTTATGTTTTAAAACAAGTTTATATATTTTAAAATATGGAGTTTTAAAATAAAATAAGTAGATTTTAAGATAAAATTTGTATTAAACTTTAATAAATAAATTTGGAAAGGTTTTAAAGATTTCAAAGTTCAATTTAAAATATGTTTAATTATAATTTATTTCTAAATGTTATATTTAAGTAAAGATAAATAATAAAGATTTAGAGATAAATAAAAATAAAGATTATCTTTAGTTATTTTTAATTTGATTTAATTAAAGATAAATACATTGGTAAAGATAATTGAGATAATTAAATTATTTTTAATTATCGAGTTTTATTTGTTAATAAATGATAATGGTTTCTTAATTAAGAATCTTTTTAATATAGTAAATTAAAGAATCATTTAATTAATTTTAAATGATTAAGTTAAATAATTAATTAAGTGATTAATTTAGATAATCACTTATGGGTTAATCTAATATAATTACTTTGGGAAGTAATTAAGTGGTTAATTACTAGAAGGTATTAAGTAAAAGTTAATTACTTTATTAAATGTAATTAGGTAAATGTGATTAAGAGTTAATCACTTCATTATTAATTAAAGAATTAATTAATAATTGGTTAAAGATTTAAATTATTTGATTTATGATTAATTAATAAAAGAATTAAGAGTAATTAATTAAGTGATTAATTACTTGTTAAAGTAATTAATTAAGAAGAAATTTAATTAATGAAGTAATTATTAATTAATGAGAATGATTAATTAATTTATAATTTATAATTTAAGTATAATTAATTTATAATTAAGTTTTAATTACTAAATGTAATTAAAAGTAATTAATCAAAGGTGATTAATTAAAAGAATTAATTAAATATGATTAATTAAAAATAATTAATCAAGTATTTAATTAAAAGTAATTAATCAATGTGATTAATTAAAAGTGATTAATCAAGTGTAATTGATTAAAAGATAATTAAGGAATAAATATCAGAATAATTAAAGAATAATTAATCAAGGTTGATTAATTTTAAAAAGTAATTAAAAGGTAATTACTTAGTATAATTTGGAAGTAATTAATCAGGATGATTAATTAATATGGTAATTAAGTAAGAATTACTTAAAGTAATTAAGTGATAATAAATCAAGGATGATTAATTGAAATGGAAAATTAAGTAATGATAATTAATTAATTAATTTGTAATTAATTAATTAATAGTAAAATGGATTGAAGATAATCCAAGTATTTAATTTAAGGATTAATTAAATTAATCAAGTTTGAATCAAACTTGTTTATGAATGATAAATGATTGGATGATATATATCATTGGATGAATTAATGATATTGGATGTTATTGGATGACATTGATTGATATGTGATGATGTGAATATGTTATATCTGAATGTGATATATATGCTGCTATGTGATATGTATAGATGCATGTGATAATAGATGCGTATCTATCTGTGTAATATGGCACATCTATTTATGTTAAGTGATATTTTCTGTAATATCTATTATTTAAATCCCTTAAGTACAACTTGGACATTAAAATGGCGTTTGGTTTCGGTGAGACCGGGATCGGGTTTCCATATTTGGATATCCGAAAACCACATCGATTCCAATTAAACGTTAGATCGTTAATCCAAGTGGAGCAAGTGAAGACTCGAGGTGTAAGGGCTATACGTCAGTATAACTCTGTGGGTGATTCCGTAATGAGTTTGACGGAATAGTGCTTATAGATTCGAGATGGTGAATCAGAGTGCAAGGGCTATGGTCGTTGACTCTGAGGGTGATTCCAAAATGAGTGCAACGAGATAGTGCCTTCGGTTTCGTTCGAACCCGGAACGAACTTGTATGGATTGAATGCTTTCAGCACATCGTCAGGCGGGCGAAGAGCATTCTAAGATAATTGGTCCTATAAAGGTAATCGCAGCCTCAAGCCTCATCAACTGGGAATGACTAAAACAGGGGAGGTGCAGCAAGGCTTCGTGGGTCGCTCCCACTGGAGAGCGAGATACATCCCTGTCTAGATGTCCCTTTTTATTTCGGCTTTGTGGGCAGTTGGAACTGCAGCCAACTGCGGGGTGGTCTTGTTCGGGACTGTTCAGTAAGGAATGGTCCCGGCCTTGTGTTGCAGGGGATGAAGGGAGTAATCCTCGGTACGGTGATCTAGGCCACGTACTGTGACGGGCGGTACCCCAGTAGCCCTGCCATTGATGGAAACCCATTTTCCCTACGAGACCCTACGGTTTTGTTTGTATTACCCACTTTTGTGGCTAGTAGCTGGAATTTAATGAATGTAACAATTTCGGCTATTTCATATTTACTTGAAAACTCTAGACACTATTATAATATCACTGGATTTCCTATCAAATGTTTTGGTTAGCGTAAGGTAAATTTTTTTCCATGTTTATGTGTGGGAAGTCTTACGTGATACCTTTCTTTTCAAAGGATTTTCTAAATTTAAGCAATCTTAAACCGTTTACTCACACCAGACCCCTGTCTGACCCGAGTGTTTATTTTCTGTTTTATTAAACTCTTGGGTACTCATATTATATATGAGTAGTCAAGTGATTCAGGTTATCTCTTGACGAATTTTGGAGGAGCTTTGGAGCAGGAGGCTTCAGCGTGTAGATATATGGTTAGAGTTTCCGCTGTGTTTCTGTATGATGTCTTGTATTGTATTAGACAGAAATGTTATAACTGTCTAAATTGAGATGTTTAGTTGTGTACTCTAATGGATATGATACTATGTGTATGTTCTATATTATATTTAAATCGTTCCGCTGTGAGATTCTGATGTGTTGTTTCTTTTTCTTCTCTTTCTTTTCTTCTTCTATCCCTTTCTTTCTTAATTAGTGATGCGATTTTCTGGGAATGGAAAGTCGGGTCACTACAGCTGGTATCAGAGCATTAGGTTGAGTGAATGCCTAGGCTCTGGAGTGGTGTCTATCTTGAGAGAGCGTACTTGTAATTTTTATATATATAAATATATATTTATATAACTACCTAATTTGTTGGGTTATCTGTTCGGATTTTCCAACATAGGTTATAAAGGTAGATAAGGTAGGAGTGTATGGAACACGACTACCACTTTTGGTTGAGGCTTATATGTTGTGGTTGGAGGTGTTTATCAAAATTGTAGACCTAATGCTATCTCGAATAAGTTTTGGTGGATTGTAGAAAGGATTTCTTTGAGTCCAAAGGGAGTATTTTCAAGAATTGGAGTATATTCTTGGAGTGTGAGGTTGATTTGCTCTCAGGTGGACAGGAATTTCTAAGAGTTGAATCTGTCCACGGAGGAGAAGCAGGTGGTGGTATCTTGATAGATTCAAGAAGGATAGCGATGTGGTGAGATGCAGTTTCCATAGATGGTCCTGAAGATGTTTCTTTTGGAGCCAGATTTAGAAGGTGTTGGAAGAGCATTTGATGTCTACTGCAATGAAGATTCAGATGTTTAGAGATTTTCTGGATCTCAAGTAGGGATATCTTATCTGTATTGAAGTTTGAGACTAAGGTCGATGAGTTACCTCATTTCAGACATGGTCTCAATTGTTTTCTTAAGAAGATAGGTGGTTGATGTTTGGTTTGGAGCCGAGTTTCTTAAGAAGATGTCGACTCGTCTCAAGAATTTTTGGCAAAAAAGAAACTTGTATGTTAGTTTTGTGCTTCAAGGAGCTTTTGGGTTAAGAATAATCTTGTGGCTTAGTTGTATCATTGAAGTGAAGTTTGGAAGTAGCAGCATGGACCTATTTCTTCGATGATTCAATAATCTTTGGGATTCTACTATCAGCAGACCAGGCAGATGGTGAAGGCTTATTCTTTTATTTGGGAAGCTCAACAAAGCAGGATATTTATGGGTGGTGATCTGTCAGTTTCTGGTAGATAAGCCATTCTGGAAAGATTTATCTTGTTTAGGAAAAGCTGTTCTAGTTGGTTAAGATAGTTCTTTGGAATCTGAACTGAGTGGGATCGCAAAAGTGACTTGCGATTAGTTGGGAAATCTTTGAGTATTCTTTGGTTTGAGATTGAGGCATCTCGAGTAGAGGTGAAAGATATGGAAGCTATGAAAGTAGTCGGAGATTTTCTAGATGTTTTTGAGGAATTCAGAAGTTGACCTGAATCGGAGATTGTGTTTTCTTATCAACTTGGAATTCAGGAGTAATTTTGATGATTCAACCATATAGTGGGATGACTCTTGGAGCGAGAAGAGTTTGGTGAGGTAGCTCAGGAATCTTTGGAGAAGGATTGATCATCTTATTCTGAGTTAAGACTCTGTTGAGATGTTTTGACCAAGTGGAATGGTCACTAAGATTTTTATGAGTCGGATGAACTGTGTATGGAGAAAGATTGTGCTTGAATTCTTCGATAGCATTCTTATCTGCTCTAGATCAGAGTTGTGCAGCGGAAGCGAGCTAGCAGTTATTCTAGAATGGGAGCAACCGGAAGTTGAAGTTTTCTTGGATTATAGGAATTTCTACAGGAAATTCAAGTATGAAGGAATTTTCTGGATTTGAGGGTAAGGTTGTCAGGTGCAACTGTTTGGCTATTCTAGATAAGAGATATAGGTTTGAAGTCCATTGATGCTTGTGGAATAGAGTTGTATTTTGGATTTTAGCGAATTATTTTTGGGAAAGCCATTTTGTTGAGTAGGATCTGGAGATTTGGTTTGAGTTGGTGATGTTGTTTCATGGAGCAATCGGCAAGGGTTAAGCTGATCAGGAATATTGAAGGTGACTCAAAGCATCTGAAGAGTTGTGCAGTTAAGAATTGAGGAGATTTGGAATGTGCAGTTAGAATTTGGATATTGCTTTGGTTTTATCCAATCAAAGGAGATATAAGACTGGGTAAAACTGGAGAGTTAGCTCTGGAGGTATTTTGAGTTGTCTATGTTTTCTGAAGATTTTATTTTGATCTACAGGATTGAATTATCAGTTCGGATAACTGGAATTCATTATATCTCTGAGGAATATGTGTATGATTCTTCGTGTGATAGAATCAGTAGTTAAGAAGGATTTGGTAGTTGGGCTGGTTTTGAAGTTTAGTCTGATATCTTGTTTAGATTTGTAGGATCAGATGAAGGAGTTCTTGGTTTTAATAGTGTAGTTAATTAAGATTCTGTAGAGCGAGTATTCCAGTATAGGTATCTGGAAAACTCTAGATAATATTAGGAAGTTCTATTCAGAATTTTTCCTAGATAGATAAAATTGTTTGTTTGAATTGGTTGCTATGATTGGTAGTGTATGATTGATTGTTTGATTGCTGATAGGAATTTAAATTCTTTAGCTGGGTTATTAAATTATCTTTGCTTTTAAATTTCGAGGACGAAATTCTTTTAAGGGGGAAGGAATGTGACGACCCAGAATTTTAAGCAATATCAATTTAATAATCTTTGATAATAATTAAATTGATTTGATCATTTTATATTACAAATTGACAAGTTAAATTAAATTGATTTGATTTGATTTTAATATTCTTCTTTAACCCAAATGGTTCGTATTTCTGTACAACTTGAGTTGATTTAGGTAGAATAGTGTTGACTCAAGGGGTACGGATTTGTGGGCCGTTACAGTTGGTGTCAGAGCATAGGTTGGTGATAACCTTGGCTCTGGTGGGAATTACTCATTTAAATTAGAGTCCCTAGTACTCTAGAATGAGTTTGAGCGTATAAATAGATACGAGCGCGTATTTTTTAGTGGATATAAATTGTTTTAATATTGTGTTGATGGTTTATTGAGTGGCATATGAACCTTCGTCGGCACAGTCTGGACAACTGTATCGAAGGGGTTTCTAAACACTTGAAGAGAACAATCGACACAGTATTGTTTTAAATGTGGGTGAATGCAACAATTTTACTCAAAAATATATTTTGATACAAATAAAAGTTTTTGTGAACTATTTTAGCTAATATATGGTTGATTGGATGTTAGGAAAACTAATATTAAATTGTTATCATTGCTGAGTGGAAAAATTTAACCAGAAACTGAAAATATAACCAAAGTTTAAGGGAATAAATTCATTATAAAATGAACTTTATAAATATGAATTATAAATGTAAATTATAAATTGAAATGTAATCAAATGAGAATTTGTATAAGCATAAACTGTAAAAATGAATTATAGTTAAAATTTATTTAAGCAGGCTTTGAAAATTTAAATCCCGGAGATTTGGAAGTATTTTGAAGATAAATAGTAACATTATTCTTTTGAAGGTATTTCTGAAAGGAAATTGTTTTAAATGGGTTTTGAAAGTGATACAGCATTGAAATCACTTGGATTATTGGAAAATAATTCTGATGATGATGGCCGCATCATTAGTATTCATTTTCGAATTTCTAAGTGACGGACTGCTGCCAAAAACTGTTTTGTTCAGAAAAGCTAGTTGTTTTTGAAAATCTCAAAGGAAATTTGTTGGGAATAAAACCAGGATCGGTTTAACTTTTGATAAATGTGATTAGTGATGTTGAAGATTTCAAAATAATTTGAAACCAAAGGTCGGGTGTTTAAAAATCCTGTTGAGATAAGTTGTAAGCTTATAAATTAAAATGATTTTTAAAACAGGAAGGAAATATAAGCTTTGAATGTTGGAATTTAAATTTAAAGTGAAAAGTTAAAAATGAAAGTAACTTGGATTGAGGAAATAAAAATTTAACTGGATTGAAATTAATTGAATAGGCTGGAAATAATATCCAGTTGTATTCGAATTTAGTTGAAATTGAATTGAATTAAATAAATCTGGGTTAAAATAAAATTGAATTGGAATGAAAATCAATTGAGTTATGGGATGGAATTAGATACTTGAATAAATGGAAATAAGTTGGATAAGGATTGGAATTGAAATAAATAAATAAGAATAACATGTAAAAGAATTATAATGCATGGAATAAAATAAGCTTGGGATATAAATAAGCATAAGGCTTGAGTTAAACATAAAAGATGAATATATTCAAGCCTAGAATGAATGGGATTGTGTAAATAATAAGTTGTGACTTATAAATTTTGAAAGTGGAATAGAAAATCCAAAATAAATTTTGTATGATGTTTTGGATAATGAAACGGAAATCCAAACTTGAATTATATAATAAAATTGAACTAAGAAAATAAAATGAAGTGGTATTTGGAATTAAAAATGAAGTATTGAACTATAAATAGGGTAGAACTAATTTGTTAATAAATTAGTTAATGAAATGCGTAAATGGAACCTATTATAGTTAAATAAAGCTGAATTGTGAGTTAATAAATTGGATGGTAAATTAAAAGTGAATAATAGAATCAGAACTTGAGTTATTAATTAAAATTAGACTTGAAGTGTTAACAAAGTAAATATAATTGAAATGTATCGAATAAAATGTAAATGGATTAAAAAAAAGTAATGGTTTGAATGTACAAATAAAATGCAAATAAGTAGAAATAAATTGGAAATAGCCTTGTAATCAGTTGAATGAGTTAAATCTGAAAATTAAATTTTGTAACAACTAATCAAACGAAATTGTAGATTAAAAATGAGATTTAATTGAGATAGAATTAAGTTAAATAGAAGAGAAACACTTACTTGTAAAATGAAAATGAGCTTAAGTATAAATTTGAATAAATCAAAATAAATTGATTTAAGCTGAATATAAGGGGGAGAGTTGAATTGAATTCAACTTAAAACCAAGTTTAATGATACTGGATTGAATTTGAATCAAGTAAAAAAATAAATTTGGATCGAAATAGAATTGGTGGGTTATAAATAATATTTAAGGAAATGAAAATTCATAATGGATTTAGTGGACTAACTAATTATATTGAATAAATAAATGGATGGAATAAATAAGAATCAAATGGGAGTGAACTTAAGTTTGAAGTGGAGTAAATTGAGTAAATTAACTTAAGTTGAGAATAATTAGAAGCTCGACTACGAGTAAAAATGGAAGACCATTAAATTAAAGCTTGGTTTGAATTAATTCGGGAATGGTTAGTAATATGCAAGCTTGGAATGGGTCGAGCTAAATAAATGGTCGTGAATGTATAAAAAAAAGAGGAAATTCAATTGATGATGAAGATGAACCTAAGTTGTTACTGGTTTTGAATGAACTAGTTTGGTTAATGAAATTAAATGCAAGTGAATGTATTCAAAATTTAAAATGTAATGAAACTGAGAATATATGAATTGTGAATAAATTTAAAATGGAATGGAATTAAGTATAAATTGAGTTGAAATCCATTTAAATTGGTTATAAAGCATAAATACTGATTTATTCACATAGATCTCGTTAAATTGCATAGAATAAATTGTCATTTGATGTAAATGGAAGTAATTAAAATTCTATGAATTGATAGGAGTAAAATAAATTGATTTTGAGGGCAATTGAATTAAATATGAGTTCAGTTTGCCTAAAAATAAATTAATTGTAGGCGATTGAGTTTTAAACCATTCAAATTAATGAAGTTGTATACGAATGGATTGAAAACCATTAAAATTGAATGAAAATGGTTATAAATTAATTGGAACAGTGGAATTAGTATGGAAATTGTACAATTTGCTTATAGAGAAATGTTTGGTGTGAATTTCTTTTAGAATTCATGTGTTTAACTGTTGCAAATAAGTGAAATGTTGTTAAACATCATTTATATGGCACTTACATGTTTAAATTGAGTAAGTATAGGTACTTGGAAGCCGTGTGGCTGGATATGGTTGCGCTAACTGTTAAATGAATAAGCTGTTTGCTTAAAAATGCTAAATAAGGTACGCAAACGCAATACAAGTAGGAAATATGAACTGTTTTTCTGTTTTTCGACCGGGTGGGTCGATGTATATATATTTATCTCTTTTGTCAAATTGCAAAAGCTCCTTCGTACAAAGGAGACTCTGCCAAAAAATTTCAGAAAATTTGGGAGTTAGAAAATTTCAAGGATTTTTGGAAAATTTTGTTAACGACAAAATGATTTAGAATTGGAAATTGAAATAAGTTAGTGAATGAAATAATTAAAATAATGACATGAATTAGTTATAAATGAAAAATAAAAATTTAAATATTCAGATTTAAAGATAAATTGAATTCATATGGAAATGGAGGAATCAATTTGAATAGAAATAAATATAAACTAAAATGGTAAGGTGAAAATAAATATATGAAACATATAAAATACTTATACCAAACTTAAGAAAGGAATAGTGAATTCTTAATTGGAAATTGATAATACAAATATATTCCAAGTTAATATTTGGATGGATAGATATTGGCATTTTGTGAGTAAGTCGATAAAATGTTTTGGAATATTGTGATTGGATATTAGTACTAAGCAGGATATGCAGGTATTATAAAAGGGAAAGGAGAATTGGTTTTGATTTCAATAGTTAAATTTGAAATGCTCGACAAAAGGTATGTATTTAAATTTGGTATGAAATTTGATTGGGTTTTTGGATCGAGCCACTTGGCCTTTTGTTTTCTTTTTGGGATTTGGGAGGCGGTAGAGCCATTTTGTAGTTGTACCGAGCTAGCCGCGCAAAGGAGACGCTGGCGAAATTTTTTGGAAATTTAGAGAGTTAGAAAATTTTTGAGAAAATTTGATAATTCAAAATTCGGTTTTGAACTTAAACTTGAAAAATTAAGCAAATAATATTGTTTGCAAATTGTGAGGGAATTTGGGAAGTTAGTGAGAATGGTAATGGGTCTTTATAAAAGATAGTTGGTAAGATGTTGCATTGTTAGAAACTGTTTAGTTTTAGGGAAATAATAAACGCGTATTGGACCATTCTTCCTAATCAGTAATTTCGGGGACGAAATTCTTTTAAGGGGGGAGGAATGTGACGAACCGGAATTTTCAAGCATTTAAAAATTAAAGGTTTGTAAAATTTATATTGATAATACCGAAGATAATAGAAGTTGTAAAATTGAATTTAACATGGATTTATTCAGTTTTAAAAATATATCGTTTAAATTGATATTTGAAAATAGCCTTCCAAGATACAGTCTCGGAATTCGACGAAACCAAATCCATTGGATCCGTAATATTGTATTATTATCGGATTTCAAATTTCGTAGTGATTGGAGTTGTTGAGTGAGCATATGGTATATAAACGCATGGAAAATTTACTGAGACAAATTAAATCTAAATAAATTATATTTGCTGTTTCTTTAATCCGAAAAAAAGTACAACCCGCCACCCTCTTTGTCCCCTTCGTACTTTCTTTTTCTTTTTCTTCCCCTCTATACAAATTGCCGTTCGAATTTTTTTATAAAAAAAGTTTATAAACCCAAATCAAACAAAAATGGCAGATCGTGAAGCAGAGAGTTTCGAATCTAGTTGCTTACCCTTTCGTTTAAATCAAACTTCCTCTTCCTCCTTTCCTCAGTTTCGAAATCGAAAAATGGATGCATCAAATAAAATCAAATTCAAGCAGCATAATAAATGGTAATGTAGATCGATTGTTTCGTTGAGTTCATAAGCCCGAGGTCTTCGTTTCGTGTCCATCTTTTAGGGTGCGGTGGAGAGGTGGGGAGGTCTAAATCAACAGCGTGATTAGGGCTTGGAGTTCGTCTTGGCGTTGCGCCGCGAAGGAGGCCGAACGGAGGAGCTCTGGCCACACATAGATGATCGCGATAGGGGTACGGCGTTGATATTTGTGTCGAATGTCGCGATTTACTGCGTGATATGAAGGGGATGTGTGACAGTCATTGAAGGTTGTGAACGAGCATGGTGAGTAGTCGGCATCGTCAGGTGAGGTTTGTTTTCGATACAGTAATTTGTTTGCTGTGTTGTTTTTTTTTTAAAAAAAAAGGAGAAAAGAAAAAAAAAAGAAACATTCAGGGTACTTAAAATTTTGATGCTGAAACAGGAGATTTATTTATAAGGTTTGAAGAGAAAAGGGGATAAAAATAAATTATGTATATATAGATTGGAAAAGATTTGCAGTAAAATAAATTACTGATTTATAGTAATAATTATTATTATTGATTTACCGGAACGATAAGCAGGAAGAAAAGAAATTAATTCGACAGCTAGATTTAAAATAGTTGTGTTTTTAAATTTAAATTTGGGTTATTAATTATTTATGCAAAAGTTAAATATATGTACAAAACATTTATATAAGGTTTTGGAAGGAAATTATAGAAAGGATTTGTGATAAAATTTTACGATTTACTTATTTAATTTATTTTTGTTACTAAAAGATGTAATAAAGGAAAATTAATTAAAAATTAAATTGAATGGTAATTAAGTGTTCGATTTATATTTCGAATATTAATAAATCGTAAATTGGTTTGTACAAGGTTAAAAGTCGCGGAAAAACAAGAAAAGTTTGAGGTGAATAGCAATCTTAGGCCAAAGGTGAGTTAATCTCACTCAGCTGCATTTAAAAATTTAAATGATTAAATTTAAATAATTGTTTGAATGTTTGAATTGATTGAAGTGATATAGTATGGTATAATTTGAAATTGGCATATTATGTTGTGCTAACATCCGTGGATGCAGGGAAAAACAGGTTGGAGAGATCCAACTGGATCCCTCAACATTTATTTAAATTATTTAATACCCTCGGTTGTGATTGTTTGATATTCTATGATGAATTATATTAGGATATTGAATGCTATGGTTCGATTGGGTATAATTGGGTTTAATGAATTACCAAAAATATATAAATTGGATTTCGGAAAGGAAATAAAAGAAGTGAAATTGTAAGTAAAATAATTATAGAAATTTAAATAAATTTTTAAATGAATTGGAAAGAAACAAAGTGACTTTAAAATTCTAATAAATAAATTCTGTATATGGAAAGGAAAATTTGAATAAACAGAAAGTTAATGAATTTTAATCTTCAGTGATGTTATTTAAAAGAACAAAACATTCATTTAAAATTTAAGTTTTAAATTATTTAAGGGAAGAAGGAAGAATTTGGGAAAAACTGAAATCTGCATATTTCAGTTAAAAAGGTTTAAAAACATACGGGAAATATAACATTAGTAATAAGTCCACAACTAATGAATTTTGGGAATGAATTAAGTAATAAAAGAAATTTATTTCAAATAAATTGGAAATCCCTTTGGGGAAATTGATTTAAGTGATTAAGGTTGGAATTTTCTCTGGATAGCCAAGTACACGTTTTTTTTAAAGTAGATTTTTAAATATAAATTAAATGTTTTAAAGTTGTTTTAAAGAAAGCAGGTTTTGTAAAATTTATTATTTCTAATATTTAAAATCTAAAGTAAGTATTTTCTTTTAATCTATTTTAGCAGTAATTATTAAGAAGTAACTTAGTATTTTATTTTTGAAAGTAGAAATCTAGTTTTATATTTTATTAGGTAACTTTATTTTCAAATGTTTATATGGTAGGTATTTTTAATAAATTATTGAAGTAGTTTTAACTTAAATGTTTAAAAGTAAATTCCAAAGTAAGTATTTTGTTTAATCTATTATCATAATAATTACTTAAAGAATGATTTGGTATTTTGTTTAAAGAAGAAAATCTAATGTATAGTTATAAGGTAAACTTATTTTAGTTATTTCCAAAGTATTATTATAAATTAAGTATTAAAGTAATTTTCTAAATTAAATGTTACCTTATTTTCAATAAACTGTTTTTAAATCATTTTCAAATCTAAAGTCTTGTGCTTGGTAATTCCAGTGGAAATAGAAATACTTGGAATTTATTCTGAGAGAGGAATATAGTTTTGAAAACTGTTTTTCAAAGGGGTTCGAAAAGTAGAAATATATCTTGTGAATATATTTTTAAGGTTAATAAATAATTTGGGAAATTATTTATTATTGGATGGTTGTTTGTAAATATTAATTGATAGTTAAATAACCGACTATTAATATTGGACAAATACGTTGGTCGTTTCGAAGAGACCGGGATCGAGATTTATTTCTCAAAAACCACTTCGATCCGGTTTGTATGTTTCGTGGGGAAACGAGTTTGGATTCGAAGATGGAGCAGTGAAGTGCAAGGGCTAGTCGCTACTAATCCTGAGGATATTTCCAAAATGGATGTAGTAGGAATAGTGCCTTCGGTTCCGTTCGAACCCGGGACGGACTTGTATGGATGAATGCTTACGAAACATCGTCAGGTGGACGATGGGCATTCTAAGGGATATGTTCTAAAAAGGTAACGCTTAGCCTCAAGCCTCATCAAATGGGAATGACTGAAAATCAGGGGTTATGCAGCAAGGCTAGGTGGGTAGCACCCAAGCAGGGTGAGGTCAAGATGTCCCTTTTTATTTCGGCTTAGTGGGCGGTTGCTGATCCCAACCGCGGGGTGATCTAACTCGGGATTATCCAGTAAGGGGTAGTCCCGGTCTTGTGTTACAGGGGAGCTGGCATACTCCTCGATACGGTGATCTAGGACTCGTACTGTGACAGGTGGTGCCCCAGTGCCTAGTCATTAGTTGGAAATCCATTCTCCCTACGAGCCTTGTACGAGTTTTGTTTGTATTACGCACTCTGTGGCTAGTAGCTGGAATTTAATAACGTAACAATTTCAGCTATTTTATAAGTATTTGTATATAGACCCTATTATAATATCAAAGGATTTCTATAAAAATCGTTTTAGCTATCGTAGGGTAAAAACCCGACATGTTTATTTGTGGCGTGGTCTTACGAGATGCTTTTGTCTTCAAAAGATTTTTGAAACTTTAATAATCAATTGAGAGTGATTTTCTCACGCTGGTATTCCAGACTGACTCGGGTGTTATTTAACTCTAATGCTCGGGTCAGATCGAGTATTATAGGATACAGGATATGATGCTGCGGTGCTCAGGAGACGAGCAGGATGACGATACGTACTTCCGTACTTGTTTATATATACATACTCCGCCGTGTTGAGTTGTTGTGTATCCATTTGTATGATATTGATGTTGAGCTGTGATTGATGTACTCTGATGATGTAACATATAAACTGATATATTTGATTTTGAGCAAAGATCATTTATTATCTATTATATTTTATTCCGCTGCGATGGTTAGATTCTGATGTTGTTTTCTATTTTCTTCTTCTACCCCTTCTTCTTTAACCCAAATGGTTCGTATTTCTGTACAACTTGAGTTGATTTAGGTAGAATAGTGTTGACTCAAGGGGTATGGATTTGCGGGCCGTTACATGTTTGTTAAATTAAATTTAGGTTGTGATTATGAATTTATTTATGACCGTTATGTATATTTTAATCATCATCTCAGTTAATTGCATTTATTTAAATTAAATCGTTATTTAATTTATTATTGCATATAACTGCCAGTTAATTACCTGTTATATATTATCAGTTATATGTTGATATTGATTGATTGTTTTGGATTATGATTGTGATGGATGTATGATTTTATGATGGATGAATGGATGTTTTATTTATATCATCATAATCTGCAAGTTCTTTATGGATTTTTCATTATTGATTCGGGATTGCGGTTTGAAAAGATATATAACCGTATTTTTATTTTAGATTACGGATTGAAATGATAAATATCCGTACCACTTGACCATAGGGTAGAAAATTATATACAGACACCGTGGTCTATATATAAAATATTTTGAAATGATTTTCTATGATTTTGTAAATAAATATATGATTTTATGAGATATTGATTTGGATATTTTTTTTTTGGCGTAGCTGACGGGGTTGAATGGTCCCCTACCACTTTATTAATGCACCGGGGAGAAAAAACATACAAAAGTGAACAGAGCACAAACACACAGACGTGCAACAAAGCAAACAGGGAGGAAACAAAGTGCACTAATAAAAGAAAAAATGAAGAAAAAAACAATAAGCAGCATGGAAGAAGATCTGGAAATGAGAGGAAGAAAAAAAAACTCGGTCCATTCACAGAGCGGCAAGGATCCCCGGTTCGAATACAAAGTTTGGATTAACCAGCCAAGCTTTTATATCATAAGAGACATGACTGAGAATGCGCTCTTCATTCTGCAAATTCTCAGGTTGATAGATTCGCTGGTTTCTTTCCTTCCAGATAAAAGTTATGAATTTCTTTAAAATAATGAAAAGAATCCTATTTCTACTAACAGACATATCCTTAGTTTTGAGAAGGGTGCTCCAAATGTCACCAATCCACAGTTGAGCATCGTGGAAGCCTAACTTGTTTAGCAGTTTTTTCCAAAGCCGTAAAACGATGTCGCATTTGAAGAAGATGTGATCACGAGCTTCAGGTTCAGAGCTGCAGAAGGTGCAATGGATCGGCACCTGCATCCCACGACTAAAGAGCTTAACACGCGTGTGTAAGGCGTTGTTTATTACTTTCCAAAACATGAGATTTTCTCTTGCATTGTTGTCCCTGTTCCAGACTCTTTTATGCCATTTACACTCTTCCAGGTTGTCATGGCCAGATAGGTAGTTGTACATAGGCTTGGTCTTGTATATGCTACCTATGCCTTTCCAGTAAATGTTGTGACTGCGTTCCAAGAGAGCCTCTGAGGCTTTGATCTGATTCCAAATCAGCCCAACAGCCTGATTTGAAGTGTTAGGGAGCACAAAAATACCATTTCTACTCATGACCGTGATCGTAGAGTGCAGGAGAATACCAGTTTGGTATATGTCACTGTGGGTAAGCTTTCTACGAAGAATACATCCATGGGCTAACCACGGATCGTTCCAGAATTGGACGTTGCTCATTAATCTGTATTGGACAAGAGGAAGGATGCTGTCACGCAAGTTAAAGAGAGAATGCCAAGTCCAACTACTGTTTTGAGGGGTTTGCATGCTCCCGATATCCCTTCTTTTAATAACATAATTTTTTGACCACTGGACCCAAATACTGTTTCTGTTGTTTACGTAGTTATCAAAATGTTTGATAAGCGCAACCCTATTCCAAACTACCACACTGCAGATACCTAGCCCACCATTGCGTCGGGGTCTCTCGACAAGCTTGAAAGAAATAGGGGCAGTGTAACGCCCATGAATGGAACCTTTCAAAATGAATCTCATAGCAGCAGTTCTGATCATATTGATTAGTTTCAACGGTCAAATGAAGGTCTGCGCCCAGTATACTTGCATAGAAAATAACACTGATTTAACAAGCGTGATCCGGCCCGCCTGGCTTAAAGTTCTGGAGGTCCAACACTGCAATTTGGACATAATTTTAGCAAAGAGAGGGGAGCATTGACCTGTTGTTATCCGAGATGTTGCAAGGGGTAAACCAAGGTAAGTCAAAGTATTGAAGTTTGGTTGAAGACGCGTGAAGTTGAGGATTGGGAGAGATTGATCATCGGAGAGACCAGCTATCATCATCTCCGATTTTCCGAGGTTAATTTTTAAACCAGTTTGTCTGTAGCAAGCATCCAAAGCATGCATAATGGAGTGATTGGTTAAAGCGTCAGGTTTGCAGAAGACAACGAGATCATCGGCAAACATTAGGGAGGTTATTCGAGGATTACTACATCTTGGGTGTAAGTGGAATAAGCCAGAGGTTACCAGTTTGTCAAGCATACGGGAGAGAAGTTCCATCACAGTAATAAAAAGATATGCTGACATCGGGTCACCTTGACGCACACCTTGATTACCTATGAAGAATCCTTTCGCCGATCCATTAATAATGATGGAGTAGTTGACGGAGGATATGCAAGAGTATATCCAGGCAATAAAGTGAGGCGGAAGTTCATATACCCAAGGATGCGGACCAGCGAATCCTAATGCAGCGAATCAAAGGCCTTTTTGATGTCGAATTTCATCATCGCTCTAGGAGACAAGTTTTTGCTCCTGTACCCTCTAAGGAGTTCATGAGAGAGCAAAACATTGTCAAGAATACGTCTACCCGGGAGGAAAGCGGATTGGTTTGGAGATATTATGTTTGGGAGAACAGCCTTCAAGCGAGAGGCCATAATCTTCGAGACACATTTGTATATTGCATTACAGCAGGAGATCGGCCTAAAGTCGACAACAGCATCGGCGGAGATAGATTTAGGAATGAGAGCGATATTAGTGTTGTTGAAAGAGTATAACATCCTAGAGTTTTTTAACATAGATAAAATAGCACTGCACACATCAGATCCGACAATGCTCCAGCAAGAAGTGTAGAAAAAGGAGTTGAGGCCGTCCGGACCACTGCACGAGTTTGAGTTAAGAGAGAACATGGCTTCTTTAATTTCAACTACAGAAACAATGTTGCAGAGAAAATCACAGTAATGCTGGTTAAGCTTAGGTAGAATCTGGGGATCTATCTCGTCAATGCAAGGGCTGAAGTCATCGGCGTTACCAAGAAGCTTAGAGAAAAATTCAATGAAGGCTTTGTCGATTGCCGGACTGTCAGTTTGTTCTGTACCATCCATGTCAATAATTCTATGAATGTTGTCTCGGTTCTGTTTCGCTTTGAGAGAAGCATGGAAATATGCAGTGTTTAGGTCACCTTCATCATTCCAACGCGTGCGCGCTTTCTGCTTTATCATGGATAGCTCCTTATGAAGTTCAAGTTGATACTGCTTTGCAATAGAAGTTTCAAGTGAGGCCAAGCTATCATTGTTGGTATTCCTTTGCATTTCTGACTGAATGTCTTGTAGTTTCTTTTTCCAGATAGTCGTCTGCTTGCTTCCATTCCCAAATTTAGATGTGGACCACTCTCTCAGCACCTCCTTCGTGGCTCTGAGTTTTTTCTGTAAAACAAGCATAGGGTTACCATATGTAGGAGAAGACCAAACCTTACGCAAAGTGTCAAAAAAGTCATGTTCTTTAGTCCAAGAATTAAAAATTTTAAAATGAGATCTTCCTCTCATGACAGCACCTCCCAAGTGGATGATCTGAGGCGAGTGGTCGGACAGGGATGGGTTGGGAATCTGGTTATAAAGGGAAGGCCATGCATTCAAGGCTTCTTGGTTGGAGAAAGCGAAGTCGATTTTACTATATGTTCTAGCACCCTGACGTCTCTTGTTGTTCCAGGTGTATCTTGCTCCGGACACTTTAGTTTCAATCAAGTCAGCGGCTTGTACCGCATCATTAAAAGGTTTAGTATCAACAAGAGAAAGCGTGGAGCCACCAATTCTATCCGAGAGACGAAGGCAGCAATTAAAGTCACCACGCACCACCCAGGGGTGGGTGTTTTGTCTTAAGCTGGGGAGGGTGGCAAGAAAGGGAGCACGAGAGTTAGCAGCATTCTCGGCATACACGAAGGTAAGATAGGAAGAGATGTTATTAGGGATGAGCAAGTTATGGCAGTGGATAAATTGAGAGGAGGAGACGATGGGAGAAAGCATGTGGACGGTAGGATCATAAAGAATTAAGATTCGACCATAAGGGGCTTGGTCAAGGTTGTGAACTATCTTCCAGGATGGCTTAATTAGATGGGCTGCTCTACGAGATAACGTAGCATTCAACTTGGTTTCAAGAATAGCTAGAATAGACAGATCAAAAGAAGAGATCAGGTCTTTACATAGCTGCAGTTTTGTGTCATCATGAGCTCCACGAACGTTCCGAACACAAATGTTGTGTGTGATTGAATGTTCTTTTATAAATATTATTTTATATATAGTTAAATTCTTTGTTTAAGCTTTGTATAAAATTGTTTAAGTATAAAAGAAGTTTAACAATAAAGTTTGACTTTGTTCAGATATAATATGGTTAAAGTATTTATTTAAGTTATTTTGTATGCATAGTTTATATTGCCTTAAATGTAATTAAGATGGGAAGATAAATAGGAAATTGATTTGAATCAAATTATTTAAGAATTTTACTCAAATAAATTCTGATTTGAAATTGAGATAAATATGAGATTTTATGAAATTGAATTTATTTGAGAATTAATCTCAAAAGGGGTTGATGGGAGATTTATTAAATTGGGAATTTTAAAGGGTATAATTATTACAACTTGATTTTTGGGTCTATGTGAATTAAATGATTATTTCAAGTATAACGAATTGAAGGCAATACCTAGTTATTTGAAATTTGAGTTTATTTAAATAATAAGGGGTTTATTATAAAAAATATTTCAAAACTAAATATTAGGAAATTTAATTGTTGAATCGAAATTATCAAATTTAGTTTTGAAATTTTGGAATATTTTAAGCCTTGAAATATATCGAAATTGAAATGTTTATAGAAATTGAAATGTTTCGAAGTTATGAATGTCATGGCATTATGTTTTAAAGGTGTTAAAATTTCAAATGTTTGGTTTGAAGTATAAAATTTGGAAGTGCTATGATTTTAAAAAGGGAATGTATTTGAAATGAATGATATTATATTGATTTGAAATAAAAGGAATATCATATTGATTTGGTTTTAAATTTGAAATGATATCGTATTTATATGGTTTTGAAATAAATATTATATCCTGGTTTTGAGGTATAATTATTTTGAAATGACCATGGTGTTATAATAACGTTTCGTTGTTGAAGAGACCGGGATCAGAAGTTGTCATACTCTTTGCCAACTCCGAAAACCACTTTAACAACAGTGTAAGCGGTGGGGATTCTAGAATGAAGTAGGATGGCGGCGGCGTTTCCTTTGAGGTAAATACGTGGACCCGACTCCCGTGAGTTGGCATAAGGTGGCTAAAACAGAAGCGATTCTCGGGCCAATGAGGTAGCACCTTTGATCGGACGCATCCCTTCGATATTTTACTTTGACTTTTGTATTGATTCGGTGGCCACTTTTGTTTTTTCATTTGGGGGTGTGGCTCGAGGTGGGCGATAGCTGCGCGCTATGCGTTACCACCAGCCCGAATAGCAATTGGTATATCTACCCTGGCATTGCCTAGTTGTGTTGTGTCACCTACGCTATCGCGCCTTGTACGAGTTTGGTTTTCTCCCGTAGCCTGTATGGTATCCTCTGGTGGCTTCCTGATCAGGAGGGACCATGATATTGGATGGATTACTGGGACTATTGCATGTTAAGGTGGAAAATGTAAAGCCTTAATGCTATTTAAAAGTAAGTTTATTTTACTATAGACATTATTATAATAGCGAAATATTGCTACATAGTAAATAGTTTAACGGATCCTTAGGAGATGTGAATCCCGAGCATCTTTTAAGTTACTACACTCATATTTATTTATAGTTGATTTAACTTACATAAGATCTTTTAGTTCGGACTCGAGTGTTTTGTCTTTTCAATTCGCTCGGGTCAGCCTGAGTATTTCAGGAATTGAAGGCCTTATTTATGGCGGACGAAGACGAAGATTTTATTACTATTATATTATATTATTCCACTGCACCATTGTATTCCGCTGCATTATTAATATTCTCTGGTATGTGTAACTCTGATATACATTGTATAAGTATAATCAAATATTTTGTAAACAGCTACATGAACTATATATTTGATTGCTATATTTTATCGTTCCGCTGCAAAATTCTATTTTGTTTTTTTCTTTCTCTGCCTATTTACCCCATAACAATCCGCCCTTCTGTATGGTTTAAGTCGGAGTGTGTGGTTTATCGTCGGTTTAAACAATACGAAAAGGCGGGATGTTACAATATTAATATGAAAAGGCTCCCACTAAATTCTACATCTGTAACAACCCATATCTCAATAGGCCTAAATTTCAATAGGAACTGAGACCAAGTCCGCCAAAGTATAGATCGTTGAATTTGGTACCCAAAATAAGCATGATCAATCATCAGAGATTGTTGAAATCTAAACTCATAGATGAAACAATAATAGGATATAAATACTGACTATGGTTACTACCTTGGAATTAATGGTATTCATTGGATATCAGTTTTCCATATTAGCATCTGGCATGAGATATCAAAATGCCTATAAAAACTCAATTTGTTATTTCACGATAGGGGTATAGAATTAAATATAAAAAAGGAATGAAAAAACAACCACAAGTTTCTTTATTTCTAGACAAATACTATCTTTAAGAAAACTTCTCCATTAACTAATACGTCCAGCTCGAAAGACCTGTTCCTCTTAATCTGCCATGTGGATTGTAATAAGGAGGGGGTCAGAACAATAATCTAGTGACTAGAAAATCTGTACAGCGTCCATAGCATAAATATACACCGATCGGTTTCCATTTAATTACTATGTCTAGTATTTTAAGGTTAACTAAAATGAACCTAGTATTACACGCATGATTTACCTACCGACCCTTCCCAAGGTATGAAATGTAGGAAATATGGATTACAGATCTTAAGGCTGGATTAACACTGGGGGGTGAATAGTGTTTAATGGATTTTATGGAAACTTTGAAATCTTTTAAAATTAAACACAAACAGGTGCAATTCACAAACATAGAGACAATCACAGAAGCAGACGCAGATGTGAATAATAAATAAAAGGAAATAAAGGAATGAACAAACTGGAATTTTATACTGGTTCGAAGTTACCCTACATTCAGTCCCATACAATTTCTTGTGTAGATTTCTGTTCAAATATAACGTTGACATTACAACCTCGATTTCAGGGCCATGAAATGCACCCTCCGTCTCCAAGTCTAGGCCAAACTTCTTGATTTAACTAGGCTATAAGATCACCTAATTGATTTACGGGCTACAATCACACCTAGTTGATTTACAGGCCCCAATCATACCATTTCCAATAACACTTGGGTGGATAGAGAGACGTGGTATGCTTATTTTATTACAACTGATCATATAACTCTGATAGCACCGAGAACTTTAAGAGAGAGTGGCAGAGAATAAAACTAGAGATGATCAAGTTTGATTCACTTAGGATTTCGACAGATTTTGTTAAAACATTTGAAAATTAAGAGAATATTTAAGTGGAGAAAAAGGAGTGAAGATATGAAAGAAAACTAACATAAAATTCGTTTAAAACAACTGATATTTATAGGAGAACAACGGTCATGTCCATTCGCAAAAGGTTATGATGTATAGACACTTCTTTTGAAAATCTGAAATTTAAATTTCTACGTCCCCCATGTCGACATGGGGGGATGGGGTATGTCGACATTCCTAAGTAAATTTTGAAAATCAATTTTTCTTTAAAATGATTTCTATTTTAAAACTTGTCAAAACAATATCTAAACTTTGTAAGCCATTTTGAATATAGTTTAAACTTATAAAAGAGATTTAAAAAGTAATCTTAAAAATATATAATATATAATATAAAATTAATATTTAAAACTAATTATATAATATATTTTTGAGAATTAAAGCTTATAATATTAAAACTAGGAGATAGTTTAAAAACATGAAATGATTTTGAAATCAAAATATAAAAGATGATAAGAATAGTTTAAGGCTAAAATATTTGAACCGAGAGAGATGACTTTTAAAAAAAATTTGAAAAATATTTAAAATAAATCATTTTGAAAATTTCGTGGATTCCATTCCACTAGAAAAGGTCGTGGGTTCCATCCCATCATTAAAGCGAGAAGGTGGATTTCATTCCACAATTTAAATCCGAATAAAGATTTTAGTGCTATTATGATGTTTTAACATAAATCTAGACTCTATTACTTATCTTAATATCTTGAACTCTTGGTACTCATGAGTCATCAGTCTTGATTTCTTCAATCTTTAATTCGTCAGTCTCGAATCTCTATACTATACAGTCTTCATTCTTCAGTACTTGCATATATATCCCGCATATACATATATATATATATATCTAAATAAGAATATAAGTATTTATATTTTATAACAAGTCCTAAGGTTGTTGTCAACAAAACCATCATTTCAGGAACAAACAATCTCCCCTCTTTTGATGATGATAACATTTGTTTGTAAAATATACTCCACCAAACTTTGATTCTACTCTAACTCCCCCTTATTCCAACCACTCCCCCTTAATTTACTAATTACCTCTTAATCTAAGCCCATCTAACCTATTTTATAATTCTCCCCCTTTATCATCCACAAAAACTAATCCAATAATACATAACTCCTTCTAAATATTATACTACAGCAATGTATAGGATAGTAATACATTAGCAAAATATAAATGAGACAGATAGTAATTAAAGTAAATTCGAGAGATATGAAAATTTCAAACATTATCAATTAACATATACATCATAGTTCTTATCACACCACACCATGTTCAATTACACACCATATTAAAATCAACCCAAATAGTTCAAATCAAATCAAACAAAAACAAATAATTCAAAACAAATCAAACAATTCAAATCAAATTAAAGTGAATCAAACCATACAAGTCAAATCAAACATTTTTTGGAGCTTCAACTCGTCCTTCTTCACCGAAGGTAGGATCTGCCTTTATAGCATCTTATATTTCATTATCCTTGTTTAGAGTTCCTTCTGGATTTGCTTTGAGTTCTTTGTTGAGGGCTGAAATCATCCATCGAATGGCATCGAAGTGCCTTTCTTGTTCCTTTATCATCTGCATTTGGCTTAATTCTAAGGATCGTTGATTGCAAACGATAGAAGTAAGTATGTTCTTGAAAGATTTGAGAGTTTCTTCAAGATTCTCAGTTAGATTATGAATAGGGGAGGCCATTTTTGATAAAATATAAAGAAATTCAATACAAAATAATGAGAATTGAAAACGTGTAATTTTATGGAAGAAACAAGTATTTAAATAGTTCAAAAGTCATTTTAACTGAAAAGAAACAAGGTAGTTACGACAACTTCAAATTCAAATTCAAAAAAAAAAAAACAATTTTCTGGCAGTTACATGTCGACATGGGGCGTAGGGGGACGTCGCATGCCCCTATTGATTTTGGCAATTTTCTTTGTTTATTTATATTATGTACAAGTCTATATATATAAACTTATATAATATAATAACAAGCATTCTAGAGATATTTTAGAGCTATTGAACAGAAAAAAGGATTTTCATTGATAAATTTAGTTAATATTGCATAAATGATACATAACATTAACTAAAGAAAGATACAAATTAATACAACATGAAATGAGACTAATATTAGTTAGAAGATGATGAAGATGATGATAATCCAAGCTTGTGACTCACTTTCCCAATGAACTTGTTCATTTTGGTGGAATTTTATCTAACTATTTACTAAAGGATCTTTTGAGAATCCTTTGATTTTCCACAGTAATCTTTTGGTTTTTGAGAAGCGTCTTATTTGATGGATTGTTAGGGGTGATATGATATTCAATACTTTCCAATGATTTCTATTCCTCCTCCTCTCCTTCTTCTTCAATCTCCATCTCCTCCCTTTCTTCCTCTTCCTCTTCTTCTTCTTCTTCCATCTCTTCATGAGCCAACCTTTCATCCTTTTCGGCAAGTGTTTCATATGGTTGAAACACAAGTGGTATTTTCATAAGGGGGATATTTGCATGGTTAAACACTTTTCAAGAAACGAACTCCTCTCTCTTATAATCAACACCAAAATAGTTAAAAATCTGTGTAAGATAAATCCCATGATACAAAGTGTTTTCCTGTAAAGCAAATTTTTTGGGATGAAGTTCATCCAAAATTACATGCACCCAATTAATGTCATAATGTCCAAAAATAGCAAAAAGATCCTTACAAACTTTTAAGGTTGGGTGATTGAAATTTCCCTATCTTGGAGCTATGGTATGTTGCAAATGAAGGTTTACAATTCTAGCTTTAGGACGGAAATTTAAATTTATAAATTCAAAATTATCATCCTCTTCAAAAATGTGATGAAATGTCCCACGATCATGTTCATCAATTTAAAAATCGAAAAGATTCATTCCCATTTACTTACAACCAAGAATATTACCCAAAATCTAACTATTTAAAACAATTTATGTTCCTTTAACACTACTTCAAACTTCCCATTCATTTCCTTCATAAAAACCATGATTTAAATTTTGCGTAAAACATTTTAACAAGATTTGAATAACAAACAAAAGCATTTTGAGAATCATCGATTAAACAAGAATTTGATTCTCTTCGAAAAGAACATTGAATTCATATGAAGGAAAATCACTAAAGAAAGCAAATTCTCCTGTATTGATTTTTCCAAATTTTACATAGCTTATGTAAGCTTTGATAGCTTCCGGGTCATTGTAGAGGAATTATTTGATGGCCTTGGACAGCCTAGTGGTGGATGGGGTGCTTGAGGAAGCCATTTTTGAAGAGAGTAGAAAAATTGAGAGTTTGAAAGAGAGTTTGAATTTTGAAATGAAAGTGAAAAGATAGGATAAAGTTAAGGAGATAAATAGATATCCAATAGTCATGTTCTTAGGTCAAGAGGCACCTTTTCAGAGCTTTGGAGTTGGTGAAAAGGTGGAGAGAAATTCAAATTCTAATTTCAAAATTCCGGGGGATGTTGACATGGGGGTTAGGGCCACGTTGACATGGATCCTATAATACATGTGATTAATTTCCAATTTTGTTTAATATATATATATATATATATATCCTATAGTCTAATTTATATTTTATCTTAAATAATATTAAATTTATTAACACTTTAATATTAATATTTAAAATATTATTAAAATAATATTATTTTGAAAATCAAAATTTTAAATTCAAAAAACAAGCAATTTCAAAGCGTGCAAACAATCAAACATTCAAAAATTCAAGCAAGCAATTTCAACCAATATAACTTAAATGTGTACCTATTTTTAGATCCATATTTCCAAGATCATCGGATTTGTGAATAGCTGTAAAGCACATATTTGAATTTTAGATCTTCTGATCTTCATCACTGGAGGATGATTCTGAATCGTCCCAGTGTAATAGTATATGCTCTCTTCTTTTTCTTTTATGAATCATTACATGTAGAAAATTTCTGCTTATCCGGATGCGAACAATCTCTTTTTAAGTTGCCTGGCTCATCACAATTTTAGCATCTGCCATTGTTGAGAGTCTAATTATTATTTCTAGAATTCTTGTGATCATTTCCCTTATAGTTGTTTATCTTTCTGTATTTTAGAAACTTCCTAAAATTCCTTGTCATCAAGGCTATTTCTTCATCGTCATCACTGTTTGAGTCTGAACCATCTGTTATTGCATTGAACGCTATTGACTTCTTTTCTGAGGCCTTGCTTTCTCTTCTTCCTTGCATTTGTACTTCAAACAACATCAAATTCCCAACTAATTCTTAGATTTTCAGATACTAATATCATTAGCCTCTTCAATTGCTAGAGTCTTCTGATCCAATTCCAGAGTGAGTGAATTCAGAATTTTTCTAACTTGATCTTCTTTGGAAAAGTTCTTTCCTAATGCAATTAGTGAGTGCACAATATCTTGAAATCGACCGTACATGTCCGAAATGGACTCATTTGGATTCACCTTAAATAATTGAAACTGATTGGTCAAATGGATGTTTTGGTTTGTTTAACTTTGCTTATTCCTTCATGAGTGACTTGCAAAGTTTTCTAGATCTCACATGCAGACTTACAGACAAACACTCTATTAAACTCATTCCTATCAAGTGAACCAAATAGAATATTCATGGCTTTGGAATTATTTTGTGCAATAGTTTTTCGCTCAACGGTTCACTGTGCAAAATTTGTTGCAGTTTCAATGTACTCAGTTTATGTGATATTCCAAGTGTCTAATCCGATTGATTGCATAGATTTTCATCTTACATGCCCAATATGCATAATTACTGCCATTAAAAAGTGGTGGTCTGGCAGTAGACTGACCCTCTACAAATGAACTAGTGATAGTGTTGACATTACTAGTGTTTGATTTGAAAACTTTTCAAAAATCAAAATATGAAAACTTTGAAAACCAATGCTTTGATACCAAATGTAGGAAATGCGGATTACGGATCTTAAGGCTGGATCAACACTAGATGTAGGAAATGCGGATTACGGATCTTAAGGCTGGATCAACACTAGATGTAGGAAATGCGGATTACGGATCTTAAGGCTGGATCAACGCTAGATGGAGTTAATGAAATTAAACATAGACATATGCAATTTACAAAAATAGGGACAATCAAAGAATCAGACATAGATTTAAATTGCAAATAAAAAGCTACAAAGGAAAGAATATATATGAATTTTATACTGCTTCGAAGTTATGCTACATCCAATCCCACACAATTTCTTACGCAGATTTCTTTTCAAATATAACGTCGATATTACAACCTCGATTTCAAGGCCGCAAGATACACCCTCCTGTCTCCAAGTCCAGGGTAAACTCTCTTGATTTAACCAGGCTACGAGACCACCAAATTGATTTACGGGCTACAATCACACCCAATTTATTTACATGCCACAATCATAATGTTTCCAATAACACTTTGATAGATAGAGAGACTCAGTATGCTTCCTTGATTATAATTGATCCTATAACTCTGAACAACATTGAGATCTTTGAGAGAGAGAGAGAGAGAATGGTAGAGAATCAAACTAGAGATGATCGAGTTTGATTCACTTGGGATTTTGGTAGAGATTAGTTAAAACATTTGAAAATTTAGAAAATATTTGAGTGCATAAATGAAGAAAAACTAACATAAAATTCGTTGAAAACAACTTGTATTTATAGGAGAAAACCAGTCATGTCCATTCGCGGAAAGGTTACGACAAATAGACACTTCTTTTTAAAATTTGAAATTTGAATTTCTACGATCACCATGTTCATATGGGGGATGGGGGCATGTCGACATGTCTATGTAAATTTTGAAAATTAATTTTGCATTAAAATGATTTCTATTCTAAAACTTGTCAAAACAATTTCTAAACTTTGTAAAGAATTTTGTATATAGTTTAAACTTATAAAAGAGATTCAAAAATTAATCTTAAAAATATATAATCTATAATATAAAAGTAATATTTAAAACTAAGTATAGAATATATTTTTGAGATTTAAAGCTTATAATATTAAAGCCAGGTGATAGTTCAAAAACAAGTGACGATTTTGTAATCAAAACATAAAAGATGAGAAGAATAGTTTAAGGTTGAAATATTTAAATCGAGAGAAATGACTTTTAAAAGTTTTTGGAAAAATATTTAATATAAATCATTTTGAAAATTTCATTGATTTCATTCCACTAGAGAAAGTCGTGGGTTCCATCCCACTATTAAAGCGAGAAGGTGGATTCCATTCCATAATTAAAATCCGAATAAAGATTTTAGTGCTATTATGAAGTTTTAACATAAATCTAGACTCTATTACTTATCTTGAAATATTAAACTCTTGATACTCATGAGCCTTCCGTCTTGATTTCTTCAATCTTGAATTCATCGGTCTCGAATCTCTATACTGTACAGTCTTCATTCTTCAGTACCTGCATATATATCCTGCACTTACATATATATCTTGACAAGCATATTAGTATTTATATTTTATAACAAGTCCTAAGGTTGTTGTCATCAAAACCATCATCTTAGGAACTAACATGAAATACCATCGAAGCCTATCAACTACCCAATACTTCCAAATCCATTAGCCTCTTGATACTTCTAAATATGAAGCAGCCTCTTACTATTCTCAAGTCCATCAATTGCTTTATATTTCTAAATGAGAAATAGATAAACTTTAGCCATTTAAGACCTTAATCGAGGCCGATCCCATCATTTAAGACCTATCTCTGAAGTGGGCCCCTAGTATTGTCATCGTCGGTTTGTTGGTCCTAGCCATAGAGACTTCTGACCACTATTTAAGGCTTTATAGTATCTAATAGCCATATTTGCATAATTATTGCCAGTAGAATCGCAAACATGTGAGAGAAAAGTATCCAAGCCACTTAATACCATATAAATAAAGGCTAGGTAAATTTCTAGCCTTTTAATACCTATATTCTAGGCAGATCCCATATCATTTAATACCTAACCCAAGATGGACTCCTGATAGGTACTATCTAGCTTACATTGCTTGGAATCTTGTTGAGTTAATACTAAATGTCGTTTAGGACCTTAATCCTAAAGCGAACCCTTCTTAAGATATCCACTACATTCTTAATTATTAATTTGGAATTTCAGTAGGTTACTTAATACTTCTTTTTGGGAGAGAGGTGAACCCTACAACCACTTAGTACCTCAATCTTGAATCAAAGCCCTAAGGAGATATCCCTCACTGTCTTAATTACTAATTTGGGCCATTTAATACTTTTTAATTAGGAAAGAGATGGGCCCACAGACAACAATTTAGCACCACTAACCCCAAAGTCGGTCCTATCTTTGCGTAGTCATGGTTTCTATGATTGGTGATGTTTCACATCAGTAGTAAGTGCACATAAATACTGGTAGCCTCTGAGTGAAGGGTAGTCTTCCATCATGTGATCCCATCGACCTCGCATCCCAATCTATTAAGTCCAGATAACTATCTTAGGCCTATACAAAATTTAGGCTATATATCCTAAGTCTTAGTATTATTCCTAGATTGAATATTGGACTTAGTTTATTAATTCCCTTTTTATTTAAGGCGGTCAGATTTATCTTAAATACTTAACTACCCATAAATTCCTTTATACTAATCCATAAATGTCAATTTGTCCATAATAAGTCTAATGGAAATTTCCTTTGCCATTATATATAGTTACTAATTTTCAATTAGTAAATTTTTTGTAACTATTCCATTTTTATCAATCGTATTTATCCATTTGCACCTATTAATTATAACCCTAATTCATTCGTCATTTCTTTGCCTATTAATTAGAGTTACTACCTTTTATGCCATATTAGTTAATTTTAACCCCCAATTCAATTAACATCTATTGCCCATCAATCGCGGTTACAATTTTTTATATCCTATTAATTAATGGCAACTCCTAAGTTTATTTTTCATTTATAGGAATTACAATGATCCCTAAATTCTTCTATTCGCTTTTCTAGTTATCTAATAATAACATATCCTAAGCGAACATTATGCATAAATAACGCAAAAATAGATGCAATACATTCTTATTTATTAATGCAACAAAATACATATAAACTACCAACTCTTACCCAAAATATATTCTAGTCATAAATATTCAACTAGAATATGATTTCCATTTTAATTTGCTGGAATTAGATACTTAGGAAGATTGTCCATTATAATTCCCATAAATTAGTTTAAAACAAAAGATAACAAAAGGAAAGATTGACCCAATTTGAAATTCCAAGAGATGAATGTTTTTATTCATTTGCAATAGACTGTGTAAACTACAAAGAACAAATTTGTACTTTACACACATCTTCCTTTCTATTTGAATATATTCCTTCTAAAAATCAAACATCGTCTCTTTTATGAAAAGTAGAGAATAAACCAATTTATAAAAATCAAATGGATATTCTCCCCACAAATTAAACTATGGTAAATCTACGATTCAATATAACAAGGCAATGTTCAAAATCCTATCAATATCTTACACCATAAGTACATATCTGGAATAAAATTATACATCATTCTAAATTCTAAAATCTTTAGGACTTATTTCCAGATCAGGGTGTAATCCTATGTCAAATCAAATCTAAATTAAGAATATGTAGGCAATGGTTTTCTACACTAGTTTGAGCCTATAATTAAAAAATATGATAGATTTTGGCATAAAATTCAAAGATATACCAACAGAATAGATTCAAAATCATAAATAATACATAAATTTCCCACTCACCTTCTAAAAGTGTTCCAAATCTCCAGATCTGAAGCAAACTTTTGATTCAACTACATTTCCTTTTTATTCCCAGAAATATGTATAGAAAGCATATATCCATATATTAGAATTAAAGATATGAGAAGAGATTTAGCATCGTATGGAAATATAAATATATAAATACGTAAATACAAATACACACACAGTACCACGTTATCATGTAGTGGATTCGCTCTTCTTCTTCTTCTTCTCTTATTTGATTTTTATTCTTCTTTAATTTGTATATATACAAATATAAATATTATATTTTATAATTTAGAAAATAGTGGAGAAGAGAAAATGGTAGAGCTTTGTTACCACTTTTAGAAAAATATGAGAAGAGAAGAGAGTGTTAGGTCTGAATTTATAGGCGCTATAATTAATCACAGCCGTTAGATCGAAATATATTAAATCTAGCCCGTTGGCCCAAGGCAAACCCTAGCCGCCATCATAAGAAGGGGTCAACCCCCTACTTAGGGGTCAACCGTCCGTGGTCGACTGCTCAAATAGGCGGGTCGACATATGGGCCTTACTTATTTATGTTAGTTTTCTTATTTTATTTAATTTCGTTTTGAATTTATTTTTCATCTATAACGTTTTCATTTGGACCCCGGTCGCAAAAATCCAAATATGAAAGTTGCTTAGAATTTTTCCATGAACGCAATAGTGAAAGTTTCAAGGTCAAATTACATCATTTGCACAAATTCCATTTTTGGAGCCTAATTAACTAACTAACTATTTAAATAACGCTAAATTACGGGGTGTTACATTCTTTCCCCTTTAAAGAAATTTATCCCCAAAATTACCAATGACTAAGTCATGATTCTAGCTTGTAATTATCCTAAACTATATAAGCAATTAGTGTACAACCAATGCTTACAAGTGCATAGTGTATTACAACATAGAAACTATGTATATAAATGATTCTAAATTGGGTCCTTCTATACAAATGCACTTCCTAGAAATTTTTTAGACAAAATATGATCTAAACAACCTATACGTATATTGGCAGTTTGATATATATGAAGATTTTGAAAAAAAAATCACAAAAAATCCCAAACTCTTACGAATAGAAGTAAGGTGCAACCAACTTGCATCCAATTCCTACCAACCAAAAATAATAACACAACAAAATATCGCTTCCTAAACGTCACTCCTTTGTCGAAAAAATAAATTTAGGTGGAAAATTTTACATTCTTACCATTCTATAAGCTACCATTTCCCATTGTGCAGTGGGAATTTCCATATTTCTCCAGATTTACTTGAAAATTTCCATGCACAAAACGTATAAGGAGGCTTGTTTCCAAGCTCTAAAATGGAATTAAGCCCAAAAATAAGCTCGCACATGTCAAGGTATGAAAATAGAAGTTTAAAGACTAAAGCAACTTTTCCCTTGTTATCGCTTTCGTTTTATCATATTGTTGATCCTAATGCATCACTAAACCTACAAATTCTAGCTTTATTTGCCATCCTAACACGTGGCCTTCAAAATCAAAGATTTCGCAAAAATCATCTCATTTTTCACATTTTCCCATTATTTAAATAATAAAATCCCAAAATATTTAGACATATATTTTCTATTAAAATCGAATTTTGGACAGAAACACTAGGAGGCCCTAGAAATCTAAAAAATATTTAAGAGCTAAAAATAACTCAAACCTATAACTTTATGTTCTCTAAAGATAAACTTTTTAAATCAAGGATAACTTTCCAAAATATTTTTCTTCCAAAAAAATTTGATTAATCAAGCCACAATTCAGCATAGTTGAAAGTGGGTTATATGCTAAACGCATAAACCAAATTCTATATTCCACTTAGCTGACAAAACTTGGCATTTTACATAAATAAAATTCTCAACATATGTATTATTCAAAAAAAATTGCTTCTAACGAATAGGATTAATGAGCCATGACCAAAACAAACCCTTAACTTGTCCTTCATTAAAATTTACTACCCAACAAACTTCCAGCCTTATATTGCATTTACTATTAGTTAAGTATCTATTATGAGATTTCCATACTTATGTTGTTCCATATATAAGAGTGGTTCACATATCCAGAAACAATAACTTAATAGATAAATAAGAGCATTCTAATAACATCGTACATGCATTTTTACAAGAGACAACTAACAATTACAATCCAAACAACCTACCATAGACATAAGCGTTTGGATTGATGCATAAAAAAACACCGTAACTAATAATCGAAACTGTCATCATTTGCTTGAAAAGCAATATTCTTCTTTTCTTGATTTTTCTATTTTCTTGCCTGCAAATTAGCTTCACATGACATCAAATTTCCTATTAATTCTTCGAGTTGAGAGAAATCAGTAGCTTTTTCTATGGTTAAAACCTTTCTTTCTCATTCGAAAGTCAAAGAATTTAAGATTCGGGTAACTAAATCAAAATCAGTGAATTTGACCTCTAATACTATAAGATCATGTTGTATAGTTTGAAATCTAAAATAAATGTCACTAATAGATTCATTTGTTTTCATTTTAAACGATGAAAATTGATTTTGTAAATTAGATATTTTGTTTGCTTGACTTTTCCCATGCCTTCATGAGTAACTTGCAAAGTGCGCTATATATCATATGCAGTAGTGCAAAGCATAACTCCTGAAAATTTGTTTTTATCAAGTGAACAAAATAAAACACTCATGACTTTGACCTTGGATGAAGAATAAATTTTATTCATTGCTAAGAACTACAACAAATTCAAGAAATTCAAAAGGATGACAAAGTTTCAAATTGGTGGCAATTCAAACTCATCATTCAAGCATCAATCAATTGTTATGGATGTGACAAGTTTGGTCGTATGAAGAAAGATTGTCCACAACTCAATATCGACAAAAGATTTTTTTAAGAAATTCAAAAGGAAGCAATGAGAATTTCAGGTAACTTGGGATGACTCTGGTTCTTCTTCTTCCTCTGATGGTGATAGTGAAAGTAACACAGAACAAGTTAATGTATGTTTTATGGCCAATACTAATGAGGTATGTTTTGAATTAACATATAAGAAAATTTTGGAAATTAGCATAGAATTAGATGATAAATATAGAGAATACAAAATATTAAATAAAGAATATATAGGAAAGATAAAAAGAGCAAAGATAGAAATTGTTTTGTTAAAAGATGAAAAAACAATTATAGAAGAAGAAATAGAAATAGCTCAAAAAGAATGCAAAAAGTTATCTTCTCAAAATGCTAATCTATTACATGATTTAGAGAATAGTAGATTTGAAAACACCAAACTTGAAAAAGAAAAGCTAGAACTTAAGTAAGTGTAGATTCTAATAATATTGAAAATTTTCATATTAAGACCAAGTTGGATAAAATAATTAATAATGTACCAGAATTTAATAAAGGGAAAAAACTTAGAAAATTTAATCAAAATATCAGGACCATCAGGAAATCAAAATTGGTTAGATTTGAAGCTAAGCAAAAACATAGAAACTAATTATACTATATACTAAATTCAAGGAACCTATTTCAAAAATTAAGATTAATACTCCTGAAATTAGTAGTGTCAAAATATGGATTCCTAAATCATATAACAATTTTATTAGGAAAAATATATAGATGAATAATTAAAAAATATATTTTATGAATAAAACTATGTTTTCAAAGGTTCCAAACCCACTTGAGTATACCCAACTTCACCCACTAACACATAGGGCCTTAACAAGAGGAAGTTGGTACCAATTAAATCTTTACTATTTTGCAGGTACTCAAAAATAAAATTAAAAAACTTGAAAGTGGATGCACCAAGCATATGACGAAAAATGAACACTTGTTATTAAATATAACATATATCAACAGTAACACTTTAGCATTTGTAGTTAACTCAAAATGATTTTTCAGCGGCACTGGAGATGTTATCAACGTCAGTATATCCACTTCTCCACTTATTACTAATGTTTTGTTAGTAGAAAATCTTATAACCTGCTGAGTATAAGCCAATTATGTGATAAAAGATTTAAAATTGATTTCAAAAAAGAAAAATGCAGTATATTTGATCAAAACAAAATTCTAATTTTAGAAGGATTAAGAAAGCAAAATTTTATGTTTTAAATAGGAATATTAAAAAATAATAGTGATTCATGCCTAAGCGCCAATCGTAATGATACATGGCTATGACATAAACGCTTTTGTCACGTAAATTTTAAATATATAAATTAGAAAAGAACGTTTTAGAAAGAGGATTACGTAAAATAAATTATAAAGTTAAAATCTATGTGATGCTTGTCAAGTTGGAAAATTAAAAAGAAGCTATTTTAAACCTAAGAAAGAAATTACTACCAAACAACCGCTTGAACTACTTCATCTAGATTTATTTGGCCCAACTCAAATAAGGTCAATAAACTAATATGTATTTTTTATGTTGGATTTTTCATAATACACTTAGACACTATTTTTAAAACATAAAATTGATACATCTGAAATGTTTAAAATTTCCGATAATAGAATTAAAAATTCAATAAACATAAAATCTAAAAGTATAAGAAGCGTTCATCGTGGTGAATTTGAAAATGACATCTTCGAAAAATTTTGCAATAAAAAGGGAATTATTCATAATTTTCTTTTCCTATAACACCACAACCAAATGTTTTAGTAGAAAGGAAAAATCGAACACTGCAAAAATCTGCACAAACACTTAGTAGTAGTTTACCAAAAAAAATCTAGGCCGAAGCTGTTGTTGCCGCATGCTATGTATTAAATCGTATAACAATTCGACCTATGACTAAGAATACATGTTAGGAAATGTTTTTCTAAGAAAGAAATCTAAAGTATCGTATTTTTGTATTTTTAGTTCTAAATGCTTTATTTTCAATACTAAAGATAATATTGGAAAATTCAATCTAAAAGCTGATGAGGGAATTTTTGTTGGATATTCTAATTATAACAAAGCATATAGAATCTTTAATCAACAAACTGAGATTATTGAAGAAAGTCTTCATGTTTCTTTTGACGAAAATTTTCTAAATACCAAAAATAACGACGATGGCAATATCTATAATAACAAGAATATTAATAATACTTCAGTAAATGAAAACAATAATACCATAAATAATAATAATCTTTTAAGCTCCACCTCGAATCTTAAAAGATCATCCAATTAACAATATAATTGGTGATTTAAACAGAAGAGTTTCAACAGGAAATCAATTAAACCATGTTGCATTTATATCTATTTTTGAACTTAAAAATTACAAAGAAGCATCGAAAGATGATTTTTGGATTACTGCAATACAAGGAGACATTAATCGATTTGAAAAAAAAAATATGGGAATTTCAACCCAAGACCAAAAGATCAATTCGTAATAGGAACAAATTGGGTTTTAAAAAACAAGCCGATGAAAATGGAAACATTGTTCATAACAAAGTAAGATTAGTCACTCAACGATACAACCAAGGAGAAGGAGTTGACTATGAAGAAGCATTCTCTCCTGTAGCACATCGTGAAGTTGTACGAACATTGCTTGCTTTTTCATGTCATCATAATTTTGAATTATTCCAAATGGATGTTAAGAGTGTATTTTTAAACGGTTTCATAAAGGAAAAGGTTTATGTTGAACAACCACCATTATTATTCATAACAAATATCCAGACCATGTTTTCAAACTGAAAAAGGATTATACAACTTAAAACAAGCACCCGTGCTTGGTATAAGAGACTAAAGACACATTTACAGAATTCCGGGTTTCAAATTGGGAAAATTGATTCAACATTATTTATAAAAAGAGAAGATAGTAATATACTAATTATACAAATATATGTTGATGACATCTTATTTGGGTCAATTGACGAAAAACTATTGTTATTGGGTTTTTAACCTAGAAAAATTCAAAAAAGTTGAGAATATCAGATTTAGCCAGGATGACTTAAAACTTGACCGGAAGGCCTACAAGTATAAGACAAAGGAATCTTGTAAGTTCGACCCAAAAGTACAACACTTTGAATTGATACTGATTCAATCCAATTAGATCAGTATTGGCTTGTGGTTCCTCCAAACCACTTGCATTATGTTTCTACCTCTGTACTAAGCTTATCTACCAAGTTTGGAAACAATCCAAACATCCGGGTTCGAGAAGTAATATTAGATTCAGACTACACTTCGGTCAAACCCATGGGTGAACCATCATCAAAACAAGTTAACAAGCCATGAAATTACATGGAGAGCCTCATAAGCAAGTAGGGAAGCCAACTGGATAGAAGTTGTGCAAAAATTGCACAACTCTTTTGATCGATATCGATTCGACCTAATTGGCCTAGTACTGATCCAAAAAGTTAGCTCAGAATCACTCCAAACTTTTTGTGCTTCTTCATATGGATGACTATAGGCTTTTGGAGCAATAGCTTCGACTTAAATGCTCTTTAAATCCTATAAATACCATCCTCTCTTCAATAGAAAAGGGGTTCCGAACCTAATCTCTATTGAATCTCTGCTATTTTTTTTTATTTTCTTATCCTGCACAATAGCCACTAAGAGACAATTGAATTCCTCCTTTAGTTTCTAACAATTGTGACTTGATCTAACATGAAGAAGAAGAATCATATTGTAATCCAATATCTCGTAATAGCAATTGATCAATAAGAGCTGTAAAGTGGACGTAGGCTTCATTAACAGCCGAACCACTATAAAAGTCTCTCATCTCTTTATATTTTCTATGATTTAGCATTGTTTATTCTATTTAATTGCCTTGATGCTTTCATACTCAATCCACGGTGTTGATTTATCTTTTGGGTTGACATTTTGGTGCTTTTATCCAGAACCCAACTCAGGCTCAGATCTAGCTATCTACTTTGGATCAAACAGGTTCAGAAGTTAAATCCTTAATCTTTGCTTATAAGATTTATCGTTGAAAATCAATGGCATCGGAAAGAAAGAGAACTACTTTTGAAAGATCCAAGGAGCTGTAATAGTTGGAGAAAAAGCAATCGTCAGCAAGTTGAGGCCAACGGTGCCAACAATCCATTAGTCAAGGAAAATTCTGAAGCCAACATAGGAGACCAGGTGCTAGGATCTTCTATCCAGCATGAAGTTGTTACTAGAAGCAGACTAAATAAGATGGTTAAAGAAATCAATCACAAAATGGAAAATAGCCAAAAAGCTCTTATGAACAAATTAAATGCCAACAATCTCTTGCTGTTCCAAAAACATGCTAGAGCCCGTGGCTGCCACTGAGCAGGAATTTTTTTTGTTTCTGGCCTAAACATAAGAAACGTAAGATAGCAACAAGGGTGCAGCTGCAAGAATCACTATAGAAGGAAATGAATGGACTTCATCAACTGCAAAGAAACCCGCTACGGACTCGAATCTAGGGGTGAAAACCCCACGAGAAGATATAGCAGTGGATCTCTCCGACTCAGAAGATGGTGGGCAACTTGACGACGATAAGTTAGAAGAAAATTATAATGCGCTCTATGGAGGCAAGGAGGTCCGAACTGCCCCAACCTGACCAACTATAAGCCAACGGAACTCCAAGGGAGCGGCTCTTCTAAAAACAGAAGAGCCCAGGCTTCAACCCACTTACCAAGATCGTTTGCAAAATCAAACACTTGGTGTAGTCACTAAGAGCCAATCCATGGACTATCGAACATCCGAGGCATATATCGCGGACAGGGTCAAGCGCCTAATGGATGAAAGTAAGGATAAGAGAGATGATGAATGGGGATTCGCTCCAAGCCAAACTCACTTCACCAATGACATTTTGAATGGTTTCCTGAAAAGTTCACTATGCCAACTACTCCATTGTACGATAGAACTAGAGATCCAAAACCCAACTTGTACAAGTATAGTTGGTACATGAATGGAGAAAATGCTTCTAATGCTATTGGAGGTAGATGTTTTCCAATCTTCCTTGAGGGAATCACTTCTATGTGGTTCACCAAGCTCCTACCAAAATCCATCCCTACCTTCAGTGAATTAGCAATGAAATTCCTTGATCAAATTATGCTTCACGTAGCATAACCAAAAGATGTTATCCTAATCTGGCTTATTCCAACGACAAAATGAATATTTGAAATCCTTCATGAGTCGGTTCAACACTGCGATGACTGAAGTAAGTAACCCAAATGAAGATATGGTCTTCATGGCCTTGGTCCTTGCTATCCATCTTGACATTAAATTCAAAAAATGATAAAAATGAAATAATCTACCACTAGGAAGGACTTTAACCGCATGGCAAGCAGTACTTGAGATTGGAAGAGCAGCAAAAGAAAAATGTACTAACCTGAAGCCAACCAACGTTGGGCAGAATGGTATTGCAGTGCACCAAGATGCAAATACGCCGCGTCGACCACTGCAGGAAATGCGGGGAAGGATGGAAATTAGAAAAGGAAGAATGAGAATTCCAACAAGCGAAACAGAAGTAACAAGCGAGTTAAAGGTTGAGGCCCGAAGACTACACCTCGCTCAATGATACCCAAGAGAACATCTACCTTGCGACATAAGGGACAGAGGGATACAAGAAGTCGCCTATAAAGGAAGAGACTGAACAGAAAAAGCATTTCGAAAAGTATCGCCGCTTCTATCAAACACATGGTCATGACACGAATGAGTGTCGTCACTTAAAGAAATGATTTGGGAAAATAAGCTTCAGTAGTATGTAAGGAAACCACAAAATCTTGACTAACCTATAACACCCCAAGCTCCCAAAGACCAAGCAAACCAAGCCAGAATCGGTGAAGAGGGATCCAGATAGACTGATCAAAGACTCATCATCAGAACAATATCCGTAGGACCTCATCCCACGCACAAGAGTTGGAGAGAAATGGAGCAATATGCAAGCTCAATAAGACATGCTCCAAAAGATTTGTGCTTTATGATCGAAGTTGGAACTCCTGCTAAGCAGTGGAGAACTTTGAATGATGACATAGTATTCCAGAGTCGAGACATTAAAGGAATAGAAATTTTGATCCTCGACCCCATGGTCATGACGGTAGGAATCTGACCAGCCATGGTGTGACGAGTATTGGTTTATAGTGGCATCTCTTTGGATATCCTGTTCAAACACACCTTTGATCAAGTGAAGATCAAAATGAAGGACGTATCTGCTTTCCAAACAAAGATCCAAAGATTCACTAGTGAACCACTACAACTCATCGAAATAGTTGATTTACCCATAGAACTTGTGGAAGGCGACTGAAGAGTCGTCCTTGCCTAGACCTTTGTGATTATATGTGAAATATCCACCTACAATGCTTTCTTGGGATGGTCTTCTTTGGCATATTTTTGGATTGTTTTAGCTCAGTGATGTCTAACCATGAAATTCCGCTAAAGAATAGAGTTGGAATGATCAAAGGAGACTAAATCGCCTATAGTGACTACTATATCGTTGAACTATGTGAGTCTAGGAGAAAAGAAAAAGGGAAGAATATGGGGAGAACTCTCCACATTCATGAACCTACCGAACAAAAACTACATATCCGGCCCTGGCTTGAAGACTACAGCCGATTTGATAAGGTTGTAGACCCTAGAAAGAAGATTTCAGGGAAGAATCGGGCAGCGCTAGCAGAATTACGGTGTTTGTCCCAATCGATATGGATGACGCATCATCGGTCTTGAAAATTGGATCACATCTTTGAAACAAGATGCGATCGGAACTCATCAAAATTCTTCGCATCAACCGGACCTATTCACTTGGACACATTTTGATATATGTGAGGTTTCGCCGGAGATTACATACCACAAACTTAACATTGATCCCAAGTATATACAAGCAGAAGAGGCACAACTTGGGACCCAAATGGTCCAAAGCGCTAAGAGAAGAAGTGGATAAGTTGATGGCGAATGGTTTTATCTACAATGCAGCCTATCCCGAATGGGTATCTGACCCGGTCTTGGTTAAGAAGTCCAATGGGAAATGGAGAACTTGTATTGAGTACTCGAAGCTAAACAAAGCTTGCCTAAAACATAGCTTTCCTCTACCTAGGATCGATCGGCTTATTGACATGATGGCTGGACATGAATTGCTATCATTTACGGATGCTTATCCAGGATGCATCGAGATCATGATGCACGAACCTGGCCAGGAAAACACCAGTTTCATTACTAACCTAGGATTTTATTGCTACAAAGTGATGCCATTCGTCTTAAAGAATTCTGGGGCTACCTACCAATGAATAGTGAGCACCATGTTTAAGTATCAAACCAGGAAAACTATGGAAGTCTATATAGATGATATGTTGGTTAAATCACACATAGCCACAAACCACTTGGACAACCGCGCCAAATGTCTGAAATTCTCTGTAAATATGGAATGAAACTCAGTCCACTTAAATGTCACTTTGGAATAGCCTTTGGAAATTTCTTGGAATTCCTTGTATGCTCCATAGGCATCGAAGTAAATCCTGAAAAAATTACCGCTTTATGGGAAGTCGAGGCCTCAAGAAACATAATGGAGTTAGAAAGCTTGAATGGAAAAGTTGAAGCACTAAGCCGGTTTATCTCAAAAGCAACCGACAAATGTATTTTGTTCTTTAACGCACTAAAGAAGGGAAAGAAGAACTTCGGATGGAATCGGGCCTGTCAAACTACGTTTGGAGAGCTGATGCGATATACGAAAATCCTGCCAGTCCTATACAAACTTGTAGAGGGAGAAGACTTGAACGTCTATTTAGAAATCTCGCTCATACATTAAGTGCTGCGCTCATATGAGAAGAAGCTAAGGTCCAGCGACCCGTATAATACATCGGTTAATGATTCACTAGAGCCATGAAAAATTATCCGATTGGAAAAATTAGCATATTGCCCCTTGATCATTTCCAAAAAGTTACGATCATACTTCCAAGCATATCCGATCAAAGTACTAATAGAACAACCCTTGAAGCAAGTGTTTTACCGCCTCAAGACCTTTTGATCGCTTATCAAATGGAGCATCGAATTGAGTCAATATGAAATTACTTACCATCCTCAAAGGCCGCAACAGGATGGCATTGGAAGACTTCATTGTCGAGTTTACAATAGGAGATAATGAAGAAAAAATTACTCCAATAGTGGGAAAAAATTGGAGGTTGGTCGTCGAAGGTGCATCTAACAGCTTCTGCTCGGGGGTAGGAGTAGTGCTCAAAACTCTCGAAGGGGGATCCATTTGCTATGCCCTATGCCTGGAATTCCCTGCAATAAATAAAGAAGCGGTACAAATCATTGATAGCCAGGCTGAAAGTTTTGAAGGAACTCAGTTGAAACTCTGACTGCTTCAAGCATAAGTGAGATGGATATCGATTGCATTTTTAAAACAATGGAAGAACCAAAAACATGGATGACACTAATCAAGGACTACCTGCTCTTAGGAACACTCCTCGCAACAAGAATCAAGGAAAAAAGCTCTTTCGAAAGGTACCATTGTTTGTAGTAAAGGATGGGATGTTCTACCGAAGGGGATTCTCTACTCCCTTACTCAGGTGTATGACCAACGACAAAGCCAGAAGAATCCTCAGGATGCTCATGATAGCGATTGTAGAGGTAACATTAGGAGGCAAATCCTTGCATAGTAAGTTCTCCGATATGGGTATTTTTGGTCAATGGTTAATTGCAATGTTGTAGATTATGCCAAACAGTGCGACCATGCCAAAGATTCAGCAAGATCAAAAAAAAAATATTCGGCAGAGCTGACATATATGGTTACCCATGTCCATTCGTGATTTGGGGAATCAATCTAATTAGTGTATTACCAATGGCCAAAGGAGGAGCCAAATATGCTATCATTGATGTTGATACTTTCACCAAATAGGCTGAAGCGGAAATGTTGGCCACTATTACCATAAAGAAATTATGTGATCTTTATGTGAAGGGCATTATGTGATCAAACTGGGAAGGGCCTTATGTAATCTACCAAAAGCTAAAGGATGGCACATTCAAGCTAACAATCATTGATGGAACCCAAACTATCCGATCTTGGAACAGCGAATCGCTACGTCATTACTTTATCTAAAACTATTTATGTATTTCCTGTTTTCTACAAATAAGCCATCCCAGAATACTAGAGGCATTATAAATAGATAGAACTTTCCCAACTTTTATTAAATAGCTTCACTTTCTGGACCAATAAAACTATGTTCACAAAGTAACCTACTGAGCCGATGGGTCAAATCGACTCAAAACCATCCAATCGCTACTTGAGATACTGGAACCATGCATAAGTATGCCCCATCTACTCATTAAGTCGACCGAATCAAATGACTCAAACCGTTGGATCAAAGCAACTCGATCCCTACCTTCTAAGAACCAATGTTGCTCCGACAACACCGAGAATGTCCAAATCAAAGCCGTGCATTTTGTAAGCTGTGCATCACCTTATGGATTGTAAAATCACATTCATGCAAACACAATAACCTAAGCCGCACATTGCTTTTTGATTCGCAAAGCTATGACCATGCAAGCCTCAATCCCACTATACGCATTTTGTATGCTGCACGCTACTATTTGGATCAGAAAAATTGCATCCAAAGACGAGGAAATCCCATATTGTAAAAAATCGCATACCGCCCATGGAGCCAAGAATATAGCACTCCAAGGAGTGATATGTGTGTAGGATTGCCTAAATGTCAACATCGTGATGAAGTAACTTAACAAATAATCCAGAAATCAGTGTTGCTCCTGCATCGCCGATCACTTAAATACGTAAATTTCTGGAGTGCGTAAAATACTCGCCGTGAGGCTACTAAAGATCTTCGCAAATATCTCAAGCAAGAAATCCATAAAGATATTAGTTGTAGTTAGACCTCACTGGGGGAATCCGGAAGACTACTAGGGGCACCTAGTCTCATACTAAGCGTTCGAAGTGTATAGTCCCATGAGCTAGGGCTGCACACACACATACCCTAACCCTCAACTAAATTAGCAAATACTAAACAGTTCTGTTAATCCAAAGAAAGAATTTTGGTAGTAATTAAAGGGCTAAGTAAAACAGTGATGAATAAAAAGTGGTATAAGTACATGAAACATAGAAAAGTAGAAAAAATAAAGCTACAATCAAAATTTCAATATTTTTGTTAGTTATAATGTTTTTGATATACAAAAACAAACAATGGGGGTCGTGCCCACACAATATCGGCTAGGAAAATACGAACACCACTGTTGTAATAACAAGAAGTAATGGTATTGTAGACTTTGCACTTATACAAAAAGCAACCAAAAAACAAGAGGAGTAAAAGACAAATCAAGACTTCTTCTCATTGCTTCCCCGGTTGCCTTTCCTGCCTCTGATCGGCAACTTCTTGGGTTTTGTCCCCTCACGGGGAAATCTCACTCTTAAAAACATGGCCACTGGAGGACCCTCCTTTGCCTTTATGCTTGCGAGATCCGTAAGAACTCTTTGATGACCTATTTTGTTCTTCAACCTTCTCCTTCTACACTGCAATCATCTGTTGCTTGGTTATTGGACGCTCGACCTCTGCTTTGTCTGATTTGCTAGCTTGATCTGCCTGCTCTTGTGTGTCAGTAGTAGTCAAGCCTTCCTCTTGAGATACAGAGGGGTCGTCTGAACTATGCAGCGTTGCAATTTGCTTGGAGTGCCGGGCTGCGAGCCGGATGTAGAGACGACGATGATGCAGTTAGAATAGCGGCGGACGCAGCATCTTGATGCGGTGTTAATTCAACAGGAAGAGAGGGTTGATCTATAATACCAGAATAAAGGATGGTTATCTCAGTAATTTCATCAGGCTTAAATTGGAAGTCTTCAAGTGCAAGAGAGATAAGAAAATTACCTACTGTGGGGGTCTACTTATGCACCATGACTTCGAAGCCTTCTCGGTTTCCTTGCATTGATGGCTGCATAATTATGGAAGAAGTAGAAATGATCCCTTCGGCACGAAGAAGCGAAGACGGGTCACCAAGGCCTAAAGTGAAATACCCGGGTACTGCGACATTAATATCTTCTTGTTCCTTCTCCATCTTCAAGATTTCCTGGCCCTCTACTAATGTTTAGCAGGATTCTTCATTCAGGTATGGCTATACCAACTGCTCTTCAGTGTAACCACCACTCAATTCTTGGAGTCAGGCCAGAATCTCCTCCCGGACTATAGCGAGCATACGAGGAAATAGTGGACCCAAGTAACTTAGACTCCCTTGATGCAACATAGAGTTAACATAAAAGCCCAAAATGGTAGCATCCAAGCCCTATAATCAGGCTTATTAAAAACAGCTCCCCTTAAGAACAAGTTAGGGAATGTAGCTTGCAGATGCAGGGGACCAGCAAGGAGAATGTAAGGCGCACACCTAGCAACTGGGAGAGAGGTGGTCATAGAAAAATTGAGTGGAGGAGATTACGAAACCGGAACGTTTATCCGAGTAAAAGCAGGAAGCGGAGGAACGGGTTCTCGCTCATGGCCTTTTTTTGGCTTTTTTGACGGATCTTCCCGCTTAGTCGGGCTTTTCCTTTCTCACAGCTACTTCTTCGATCACCACCTTGATCTTTCTCGACTCGATGATGCTCTTTCACCTCCCTATTCTTCTTTCACTTCCTCTCCTCGTTGGTCTCCTAGGAAACGTGGCACCTAGAAAAATGTCTCTACGTACGCTGAGACTCAAATACTTGATCAAGATCAGTGTAGAAGCCATAAGATATGATTCCTACAACAAACGATAAAACAGCTTTGGGAAAGAGGCATTTGATGAGCCGAAATATCCTAGATAATAATAGTATAAAGTATGTGATCCGAGTTTAGTAAGTGCTACAGTTTAACGACCCAACATAGTATACAAACTAGATCAACCACGGGCTACTGTTAGGACATTGTTTCCTATAAGGATAATTTGAATAAGCTGGAAAGGCAAACCTTCCGAAGTGAAGTCGCCCTTCAAATCACCCATATTCACAAAATGTCGCTCATATCTCCTAAGTCAATATTGACATCTTTCGTGGAGAGCTTGATATAGGTTCATCCTTGGGAGAAGCTCCTTCTTTGGGATCTTTCGAAGGAGGCAAAGGAGCATGTCCAGGGCTCAACTCCGAGGCCTTGTCACCTAAGTTTATGCCAACATCATCAGAATCCCAATCTATTTCTTGCTCGTTCAAAAGTTGCCCCTCACTGATCTCTCCTTCCTCCTTCTCTTCAATCAACAGAGCCTTGCCTTTCTGTTGAATAAACTCTACTTCCTTCTCTTCTGGGAGCAGTGCCATTTTAAGCAGACTATCAACCCCGACTTGAACTTGGACCTCCTAAAGATCTTCTCGGGCCTATCGGATGAGTCACTTTCTACTTCCTTATCACTATCATCATATTCACCAGAATCGTAGGAAGAGCAAACAGAATAGGTCCAAGAACTAGAGTGGGAAAGAGCGTTGATAAATCCAACAGACCTCCAAGGGTGTAAAAGCCCACAAGGATGGAGATTTTCATCTGTGAGCAAGAACCTAATTGTACGCTCTTGAGCATCGACTGCTTTTAGGCCGCTAAGAACAGGGCAAAGTTTTGGATCCTTGTTAATTTTTGGAAGAACTACGAAGAATATGCGATCATTTATAAGATTTTAGCAACTAAAGAAAATTCCAAGCATGGTGGAAGAGGCTTGCCCCCACGATCCATAGATGGGTAAATCCCTCAGGATATTTAATGAAAAAGAACTAATTCTTGAATGAGGGAAACTTGCTGGGAAGATCAATTATAAGTTTTTAGCTACGTTGCGCCTTAATATAAATGAATAATGGGTTAGCCTCTCTCTTTTTGAATAATAGGAGATACTGCAACCCGGTGAAGCTCGGGGCCCGATTAAGCGCCCACTTGAACAGAATAAATAAGCATGTCAGCATGGCGTACCCACTTGGAAGAATTCGGAATAAGGCCAACCCTATTTTATGAAGAATTGTTATTAAGAAATGACTGAAGGAGTGCACTGCACCATACATACACATATATCAGCAGTAAGCCACACATCCAAAAGGTGGCCTATGAGCAAATTCCCCTGTTGATGGCCGAAGCACGTTATTCTCCAGGGTACCATATTGTGAGAAATGCTTCGAAACATAATGTGTGTAAGGATTGAAGGGGCTTTCTCTAGAGGACCAAACAAGACTCTAAAGTTAGGAGGAGTGCGTCGTTGACATGACTGAATGTAATCAGACTACCATATTGACTCGAAGTTATGGAAACAGCAAACCCAAATGGGATCGACGAAGATTCCGCTTAAGAAATAGGCGAGCTTCCCTCAACTGACTTGCGTTGAGGAGATTTGCACATCATTATATATAAGAAAGCTTGTGTTCAAAATGGTCAGGTGCACTAATCCCTAAATTATATACCTTAGCGTAGTTGATATTTGGAATTCGGAAGGTAATTGATGTGTACTGTCATCCGACTTTTTAATCCATCAGATTCTAATAAGAAATAGAATAATCTCACGACATTAGGATGGTTTAGAACTTAACCTTAGACAGAGAGGCTAGGGCAAGGAGTTTGTGAGAACCAAGCTATATTACTGAGACAACAACTAAGATTGAATAAACGAAAAGAGCAGCATTCTTTCTGCCCAATCAGCAGTTTAGTACGAACAACTAGTAAATTACCATCAAAATGGTACAACGTGCAACGAGACTATGCAAGCAACGACGATACAAGACCATGGAAACATCTTAAACTCCAAACTCCAAAAAACATCCTAGTGCTTGGATCGCTAACGACCCATGCCCTATGGATCGCTAGTGATCCATGCAAAGTGAGAGGTCGCTCTGTTGCATGAAAGAAGATAAGGAAGGAATAAGCATGTCAAAAATATGCTTAGTTTATGGGTCACTAGTGACCCATACACCATAGATCATTAGCGACCCATGCTTCTCCTTGAGTCATCGATAAGCCAACCACGCAATGCAATGGCTAAGGATCCTTGTCCTTAGCTCGTGATACGAGCCAACTCTATGGGTCGCTAGCGACCCATGATTTTGGCTCGAATTACAAGCTAAAGCCTCCTAGATTGTTATACATCCATCTGTGAGAAGTTGATGAAGTGGCCTGGCCCCGAAGTCCTCCAATCTCTATAAATACCATCCTACATGTAACATAAGTAGGTTCTCCTCCGGATTAGTTGCTAAAGCTCTGGTGGAACTATTCTTCACACTCTGCATACCTCCCTCTCAACGACCTCTAGAGGGGTTCACTGTGATTCTCCAGTGGATTCTAACTTTGGGGATTCAATCTAGCTAAGGATAATCAAAAGCCTTACAATCAAACATCTCTTGTAATAGCAATCAGTCTATAATAAAAATATAAAGTAGATGTTGGCTTCATTAATAGCCAAACCACTAAAAAATTCTCTGACTTCTTTTTCTTACTGTCCTTTTTCTTTATCTGTTATCTATAATATTGCTTTGTCAGAAAAGGGATGGTGCTTTCAAACTCTAACGATCCCTTTCTTAGGTTAACATTTTGGTGCTTTAACTGAGAACCCAACTCAGGGTCCAGATCTAGCTTTCTACTTGGATCCTATAGGTTTAGAGGTTAGATCCCCAATCTTTGCTTGAAGAACTTTCTATTTTTGAGTCAATGGCTTCTAGAAGAAGAAGAACCACCTCTGGAAGATTCATAGGGGACATGATATCTGGAGAAGGTGTTAGTCTCCTACAAGCTGAAGTAAGTGATGCTAACTTAGGAAACCAGGCACCAGCATCCTCTAGTCAGATGAATTTGTCACTAGGGACAAACTGAATAAGATGGTTGATGAGATCAACCAAATAATGGAAAATAGTCAGAATGCTTTACTGGATAAGCTTAATGCTCTGTTGAACCTGTATTCAAAACCCGCTCCAAGGACTGTGCCTGAACTAAAGACTGTTGTAGAACAAGGGAATTCCTCCTTTTTCGGCTTGCATATAAGAAACGGAAGCAGCCACAAAAATGGGTAAAAACAAGATATAATGTGGAAGAAAATGATAATACTCCACCTGCCGCAAGGCAACCAATCTTGAATTTGAATAAGGGGCCAAAGCCCCACAAGAAGATATAGTAGTGAATCTCTCCGACTCGGAAGAAGGAGAGCAAGGCAATCAAATGGAAGAGAACGCCAATGCATTTGATGTTGCTAGAAACGTCCAAACTGCCCCAGTCAGGCCAATTATGAGCCAATGGGGTCCCGCAGGAGTGGTTCTCCCAAAGACAGGGAGCCTAGGCTTCAACCCACGCACCGAGACCGTTTGCAAAGCCAAACACTTGGCTTAGTGACTGATTGCCGCCTCCAGGACTACCAAACATCAGAAGAACACATAGTAGACATGGTCAAACGGATGATGGATGAGAGTAAGAACTAGAAAGAAGATGAATGGGGATCTGCCCCAAATCGGACCCCCTTTACTGATGAAATCTTGAATGAAAGATACCTAGAAAAATTCACTATGCCAACTATCCCCTCCTATAATGGGAACCCAAAATCCTATTTGTACAAGTATAGTTGGTATATGGATAGAGCCAATGCTCCAAAGGTCGTCCGCTGCCAATGTTTCCCTATCTTACTGGAAGGAATTGTGCCTATGTGGTTCACCTGGCTTCTCCGGAGATCAATCTCTACCTTTGACCAACTTGAAACAAAATTCCTTGACCATTTCAGGCTCCATGCCGTGCAACCAAAGGATGACATGTCTCTATCCAGGTTGGTCCAGGGGCGCAACAAATCACTTGAATCTTTCATGAACTAGTTCAACATCGTGGTGACAGAAGTAAGTAACCCCAATTAGGATACGGTTTCTATGGCGTTAGTATTCATCCAGAAATAGAGTTTGGAAAGTGGACTAAAATGAAGCAAACTACCACCAGGAATGACTTCAATTATAAAGCGACCAAGTACTTAAGGTTGGAGGAAGCATAGTAGCTGGAAAGAAAGTCTTCTAGTGTACAGCAGATGAACATCGGACAAAATGATGTAGCGATAAATCGAAACACGCGTGATACTGGAACTTCTCAAGGGGTCACAGGAAAGAGTGGGAATCAGAAGAGAAGAAACCAAAACTTCGATAAAGAAATAATAATGGCGGCAACAAAAGATTTAGAGAATTTAGATAGGAAGACTATACCCTTCTAAATGACACTCCAAAGAATATTTATCTCGCAACTCAAGGGATTTAAGAATATAGGAAACCCTTTATAAAAGAAGTAACTAGGCAGCAAAAGTGCTCAGGGAAATTCTATCGCTTCCACGAGGTCACAATACAAACGAATTCCGCCGCCTAAAGAATCTCATTGAGGAGTTAATCAGAGACAACAATCTTCAACAATATTTGAAAAACCCACAAAACCCCAATTAATCTATGGCACCTCAACCTCCTAAAGAACAAAGAAATTAAGTTGGAACTAGTGACAAAGGATCGAAGCGAACTAACTGGAGGCTTATTATTGGAACGATATCCTGGGAACCACATCCTATGCCAAAAAGTTTGGAAGAGATGTAGCGATATTCAAGTTCATTGAATCACGCTTTGAAGGAAGCATGTTTAACCATAGAAGACGAAGCTTGAGCCAAGATGTAAAGGATCTTGAGTGATGATATTGTATTCCAAAATCGAGACATCGTAGGGATCGAAGCTCCAACTCTCGACCCAATGGTGTTGATGGTAGGAATTGGACATGCTGTAGTTCAACGAGTATTGGTTGATAGTGGAACCTCCATTAACATACTCTTTAAACATACTTTTGATCAGATGAAGATTTCATGAAAAGCGTATTCGCATGCCAAATAAAGATTCAAGGGTTTACTTGCGAACCCAAACAGCCGACGGGAAGAATTGACCTACCTATGGAGCTTGGACGGGGTAAGCAAAGGATCACCCTCATTTTGACATTTGTGATCGTAGATGATATGTCAGCATACAATGCCTTCCGGGGATGGCCCGCATTATCCGACTTCAGAATAACATTGACCCAATGGTGCCTTACAATGAAGTTCCCTATAGAGCATGGAGTCGGGATTGTGAAAGGAGACTAAAGCGTCGCCCGGGAATGCTATATCACAGAATTGCATGAGTCAAGAAGAAAGCAAAAAGAAAAGCCGCACACTACATAAGCTATGACTAAAATAATAACTCCTCACGTTGCCCAAAGATAGGAAACACCAAAGAAAAGTAAAAGCCACACTCCTCATAAGCCATGCACCAAAACAATGACTCCTCACGTTGCCCGAAGATAGGCAACACTAAGGAAAAATAAAAGCAGTGCATCTCATAAGCCGTGCACCAAAATAATAACTCCTCAGGTTGCCCGAAGATAGGCAATACCGAGGAAAAATAAAAACTGTGCAACTGATAAGCTGCGCACCAAAATAATAACTCCTTACGTTGCCTGAAGATTGGCAACATCAAGGAAAAAGAAAAGGTGCGCACCTTATAAACGACGCACCAAAATAACAACACCTCGTGTTGCTTGAAGATAGGCAACACCGAGGAAAAGAAAAGCCTTACACTGTATAAGCCACACACCAAAACACACACTTCTCAAGTGGCCTGAAAATAGGCAACGCCAAGGAGCGCCAAAAACCGTGCAACTCATAACCAACTTCAACTGCTCCTATAATCAGGAATAACGAGCACAACTCCAACAAAATTGAAATGCTATAAAACAAATGAAAAGTTTCAACTATAGACACTTAAGAGTTAAAACTACCCTTAATTAACCTATGCACTGTGCACCTCTAAAATACGCATATATTGCATATTGAAATATCACAAGAAGCTTGGATTTCGTTCTAAAGTTGAAAAAGTTCCAAAAAAAGGAGAATCAAGTTGTAACTTAGCCAAATTTTCAATAAAGATTATCTAAACCCTAAGTTACCGGTTATTTGAAAATTGTTTGAATTAAACAGTCCTGTGAACTAGGGGGCATACATCGGTAATTGGATAGAAACGCGTAAAAATAATAAGTTCATAAGTTCTGTCGCTCCAAACAAAGAATTTTTATACAAAGAAGCTAACAAAGAATTTCTAAACAAAAATTTCCCTAAGTTTTGTTAATCTCTAATTTCTTAACTTCCATTAACTTGTAAATAAAAATTTCTAAGTTTTGATATTTTCTAAAGTTCTATTAACTTCTAAAGAGCTGTTAATCTCTAAGTTCTGTTACTTTGAATGAAGGGTTTTGGTTATAATCATGGAATTAGAAAAGCAAGAAATAAAACAAGCATAAGTGTACAGAACACATATGAACAGATAGATAAGAATACGGTCAAAATACCAAAATATTGCTTATAATTTTCTGTACGTAGGGTCCAAATGTGGAGCCATACCCACACAACACCGGCCAACTAAAAGAAAATAAAGACTCCACAATAAAGATGCAAAGTGCAGACTCTGCACATGAATAGAATGACTCAAAAAGAAACAAAAACAAGTCGATCTTCATGCAATATTTTGACAAAAATCAAGTTAGTTTTCATACAATCTACTCAATACTTATTTCTACCGCTCCCCTTTTCACCCTTGATTGGCAGCTTTTGCTTCTTCTCGGCAGTGGTGTCACTATCGGTGATGTCAATGAACACATCGGTGGAAAATGTCCTCATCTTCCTCCGAAGTCTTCTTATAAGTTTCTCCCTTTGCCTTTCGCTTTCATTATTTGTCGGAGCGTTTCAAAGCTTTAATCGCTTTGACCTTTTCCCTCTTTACGATAACCAGCTTGTGTTAGGTTATTTGTGGCTCCTCCTTTTGAGTCTCCTACTCCCTGGCCTCTACTGATGTTACATCACCTTCAAAAGACATAGAAGGGTCATCTAGGCCACAAAGCATGACTATCTTTTCAGCCTCGGGCCCTGGTTGCAAGCCAGACACAGATGTGGAAACCGGAAAAGAAATAGAAACAACCGCAGAAGATATGGAAATTGTGGCAGGTCCGGGCGTCGAAGTAGCTAGCGCATCAACGGGAAAGGTAGAAGGACCGATAAGATCAAAAATGAAAGCATTAAATTCTTTCTGCTCTTGCGGTGTAAGTTGGAAGCTCTCGAATTCGGAGGAAACAAGGACATTGCCTGCAATAGAGGAATGATCGAGAATAACAACCTTGAACTCACCACCTTCGCATTCTTTTGACGGCTCCACCACCTATAGAAGAATTTCAAGTCCTGAACTTGCTGGTAGGTCGTGGGGCCGCTCTAGTAATTCGCCCATGCTAGAAGAAGAGGGCTTGGTGAGTGCTTCGGCTACAGTCGTCAAGGCAGCATCGGTGGCCTGCTTCTCTCTTTCAACTTGGAGAATTTCCTAGCCCTTAAGTAATGCTTTCTTGGATTCTTCACTGAGATAGGCATCTGAAAAATCTCGTTTAGAATAAATTTCGCTGCTATCGTCAAAACAAGATAAGATTTCCTCCAAAACTAAGGTGAGAGCCCGTGGGAACTTGGGGCCAAGATAGCTGAGATTTCCTTAATGCATCAGAGACTTAACATAAAAATTCAGAATAATCGCATCCATCTTCTTCATTATCCTTTCGAAGTCATTTTGGAGGTCTAAGTAATCCACTCTCATGGCTGCTTTCTCAACTTTAACAGCAGTCTTATCGGCACTTAGCTGTGCGACCGGAGCCTGTAGCTTGGCGATGATCTCAGATTGGTCAGAAATATTTTTGTTATGCCCCTCAACAACCAGATCATGGTCGATGATAGTTTTTCGAGCCTCGATGGTGGCATTACAAGCAGCCACTTCTTCCTTTTGCTTAGCCTCCTCCACATGAGTTTTCTTAATCTCGTCTCCGTTGATGATCTCAACTCTTGCATGTGCATCCTTCATTTCCTTCATTAGACTGGAGTTTTCTTACTTTCACGAAGGGCCACTTCCTTCTCCTCTAACCGTTTAATCTTAGCATCGCGATCGGCCAATGCCCTCTCAAAGTCATCCTTCTCTGATTCAAAAGAGTGGATCTCCGGATAATTATTTCTATTCATATCAACTAACTATTTACAAAGCTTCTCCCATCCTTCGGCCTGTTCTAGGTTGCTCTAAATAGCTTGGAGATGTGGCATGTATGAATCCTTACGAGTGGGGTGTAGATCGTGGCTGAACTTAACCCCATTCAAGAACCCACTAGAAGTGCTTCCTCAAGTTTAGGGGTAACCGAAGGAAGGACATAGGTAGGTCTTCAGTGTGGGTGAGAAGTACCAAGGGCAGTAGTAATGATAGAAGATGATGAAATATGAGTTGAAGGCGGAATCGTGGTAGAAATAATGGGAATTTCTTAGCCTATAGGAGAATGTTTTAAAGCAAGCTCTGAAGAGTGAGGACGATGTTCAAACTTTTACTTCTTCGATGTTTCAACCCTTTCCTCAAGAGATCTCCTCTTCTCATACCCACCTTTATACGATCGAGTTCGGTCTCTTTCTTCTTGGCATCGGGTTTCGGCTTCGTTCTCTTTCCTCCTCATGTATTCCTACTCCTTTTCACGGACTTAATGGCAGTTGGATGAGCGCTTGGGATATCGCTGTGATTTGGTGAAGTCTTCGAAGTCATTTTAAAAGCCTCGTCCCCATGTCATACTTGGCATGAGGCATACATGATAGGTTTCATAAGCATAAAAATAAGCACAACAAATATGAAGGGATGAATGGAAGTGAGTGTGACCCTTATGCAACGTGTACTGTGTTTCTAATATAGGCCTAACCATCGTCACGAATCGGGACGAATGGCCGTCGCAAGCGAAATTTGACTAACTTTAGTTATTTTGGGTAGAACGGGCTAAGTTCTAGCACAATATCACCCAAGTAGGGAGGCGCCATGTCAAATTTAAAGTCCTTTTACATAAGCATGTCGAATTCAACACTAACATCGCTAAAATTATCAAATTCCACTTCGACGTCCGTACTCGGAGAATCTTGATGCCCTTCGGTCTTAGGGACCGTGTCTTTGTCATATGCATCGGGAAGAGGTAAACTCGGGAGAACGAGACTCATTCCCGGAGTCTCATCACAAGACTTCGAGTCCTTACCATCAGATTCTGATATGAAGTAATCACTGGTCGTAGATTCATTGCTACAACTCTCAAACTCCCCTTCTTCCTTTTCTAAGTCAAGGTGGCTTTGCCTTCCCTTTGCTTGAATTCTTCTTCTCCTTCCTCTAGAATCGGAGTCATTCCGACCAGCCCACTTAATCCAGCTTCCCCATCACGGGCCTTGTCGGTTGATCCTTCGGACGGGCTCTCTCTCTCTCTCTCTTGCCCTTTCTTGGAATCGTGGGATGAAGAAGTAGATCTTGTATAAACCCTGGATTGGGCAGGAGAGGGAATTTCAATTTGTATAGCGGATCCACCCGAAGTCAGCAATCCATATCGACGCAAGTTCTCATCAGTCATAGCACTTTAACACATCTCTCCTCGGCATCAATAGCCTTTAGAGTTTGAAAATTTTCATCAAGAGCCATGTCTCTATTCGGCCTTGGGGTAACCAAAAGAGACATATGACTGGTTAGAAACTCCATTGCAATGCATTAGAGCTCAAAAAATGGAAAAAAGAAGCTTATCCCCTGTCATCCAATGACGACCGAACCCCTTGGGGCATCTACCAAAGAAATATTGTATCTTGAACTGTGGCAAGTTGTACTTCAAGTGTAGGACGATCTTTCGGTTTCTTTAGGCTTCGATTATGATCAAGAAAGGGCAGTCATCTCTCTTCTTGAATGACATACAGTACTGTAACTCATCAAAATTTGGAGCATGATTGAATGTTTGCATGAATCGAACATGTATGCAAGTCAGAATGGAATAACTATTGGAATAAAGCTGAAATGGGGGCAATACCCAAGTTCGAAAGAGTCTCACGCAGAAAGTCATTGTGGGGAGGCACGACTCCATTCAAAGACATATATCTGTAACAAGCAGTGTATCCAGAAGGAGGCATATGAGCGACCTCGTCCTTTGCCGCCAAACAAAACCTCTTCTAGAATGCCTTATTGTGCATAGATGTTACGAAGAACCTTAACAGAGTCTACCGAGGAAGCTCTCTCAGGCGGATTAAGTAGAACTCTAAAGTTGGGAGGCATTCGATCCACGATGGCCAACCGGGACTAGCTGGCCATATTGGGCTTGTAAAGCAGATGATGACTAGGCTTTTGAGAGTGACTGGCTTCTCTTGCTAGGCTTACGATGCATGAATGGCTGCTTCATTCTAAATAACTAAAAAGAACTCGTATCTGAAGCAGTCAGGTAAATCTATCCTAAACAAACGGTTTCCCCTGTCACGCTTGAATTTTGAAGAGGTATAAATTCATGATCGACATGTCCAATTTCAAGTGTGAATCGAGGCAGGTGTAGTGTGTTGTCTATATGAGATAAACTCGATGCTAGAAACACTACAAACAGTCTATCCCGTGTAGATAGTTTGCTCATAATGGAAGAAGAAAAGAACTTCCCGCATCACTTTACTTTCATTTTGGTTTTTCGTCCCTCTATACTTATCATTATCGACTAACGATCGATGACGGATCCGTTGTCCAAAGCAACGTGGAAAAATTTTCTGCTTACAGGAACACCAAGCATATAACAAGTAAGCATGATGAGTCAAAATTCTTAGGAAGAATCAGGATTGATTTGTAATGTGACGTTCAGAGATAGCTATGAAACTTGGCACAAGTCAATTATGGTCTCACGGACGAAGATAGCAAAACGCGTCAAGCATTGGAAAAAAGCCTGAATGTCATTCCAGAAAGAAATTTAAGACTCGATTGGCCATCTTGAGCCATTAATCTGCAATTAACTCGAAGTTCTTGCGGCCAATATAAACTCACCATCAAATCATTACAAAAACACGTTAACTGGAGAACTAGTTAGCAAACTCACCTGAGAAAGAATTCTAAAGCACAGAAATGATCAAAGACGCATAATAAACAAGCCAAAAGATGGTACGACAGCGACTTAGCGCAAATGTGAATAAGGTTTTCGATGAGAAAAGAATCACTAGGTGGAGTCACAGGTAGAAGTAGCTGAAGAATGATAGATCAAATTGAACTAGGGAGCTGCTGAATCGCTTGAGATTAGGCCGTGGGAAGATCAGGTCACACGAAGAAGATGGGGTAGGTCGGATCAAGTAAAAAAGAGGGTCAGTTTGAATAAGTAGAAGGGTCGGGTTGAATACATATATAAGTAGGCAGAAAACATGAAGCAAAAATTTATCTAAGGCATTAGGTCCCCAACGATCCATCTTGATCACCAGCAAACCACAAGGTGGGGGCATGTTTTTCTCAAGTTCATCCTTTGAAATTTATCTATTGTTTTGAAGCATGCTGGGAAACCACGGGAAGAAATTTGATCCGTTGGGCAAGCAATAGCGGTCAAAACCATATCTAGATGAACAACAACATGACCTACCATGTATTCGTATAACTCCAACGCAATCATATAAAAATCAACAGACAGATATTGAGAATGATAACTTCCAGAGCAAGCCTTGTTTACAACGAAGACGTACTTTGGAGGCAAATGATATTCGAATTTTTAACCTAGCAGAATCCATAGGAAATGGAATAATCCCGCAACATCAAGATGGTTCAGAACTTAACCTTAACTAGAGAGGCGAGGGCAAGGAGTGAGGGAGAGCTAAGCCATATTACCGAGACAACAACTGAGATCGACTAAACAAAGAGATTAGCATTCTTTCAGCCCAATCTGCAGTTAAGTACGAACAACTAGTAAACTACCATCAAACTGGAATAATGTGCAATGTGACTACGTAAGAAATGACGATACAAGACCATGGAAACGTCTCAGACTCCAAACTCCAAAAAACATCTAAGTGCTTGGATCGCCAACGACCCATGCCCTATGGATCGCCAACAATCCATGCAAATTGAGAGATTGCTCTATTGCATGGAAGAAGGGAAGGAAGAAGTATGTCGAAAATATGATTAGTGTATGGGACGCTAGCGGCCCATACACCATGGATCGCTAGCGACCCATTCTTCTCCACGAGTCATCGATAAGCCAACCAAACAATGCAATGGCTAAGGAGCCATGTCCTTAGCTCGTAATATAAGCTAACTTTATGCGTCCCTAGGGTCCTATAGACCATGGGACGCTAGCGACCCATGATTTTGGGTCGAATCATGAGATAAAACCTCATAGGTCATTATACATCCATATGTGAGAAGTTGACGAAGTGGCCTGGCCCAGAAGTCCTCCTATCTTTATAAATACTATCCTACCCGCAACTTAAAAAGGATCTCCTGCAGACTAATTGCTGAAGCTCCGCTGGAACTATTCTTCACTCTCTCTGCCTCCTTCACAACTATTTTCAAAGGGATTCGCTGTAATTCTCAGTGGATTCAACCTTCGGGGATTCAATCTAGCTAAGGATAATCAAAAGCCTTGTAATCAAACATCTCTTATAATGGAAATCAGTCTATAACAAAACTATAAACTAGATATAGGATTCATTAATAGCCAGACAACTATAAAAATACTCTATCTTCTTTCTTTTACTGTCCTTTTTCTTTATCTGTTATCTATAATATTGCTTTGTCAGAATAGGGTTGGTGCTTTCAAACTCTAACCAGACTGTTGATCCATTTTTTGGGTTAACATGTACCAACCACAAATTAGATTCCAAGTATTAAACGTAGGTGTATGCGATTTGTAATTTAAGTGAGAATGGGTTCGGTGTCCTGAACTTCGTAAACAAACCATTCCATGTAGATTGCTCACTCACGCTGGAAAGAGAGATCTGTATCACTTGTTAATTTATTTTCTTTTATACTTACCCATTATCAATCAACGATCGATAACAGTTTAGCTATTCGAAGCGACATGAAAAGCCTTTCCTATTCCAGATACACCAATAATGCAATGACAAGATCGATCCAAAGTGAGAAACTATAGATTAATGGGTCCGACTTGAGTAGAGAATTCTCAACGTTAGTCGATTTTAATTCTTTGGAAAGTTATAACAACATAAGCTACATTCAAGATGCTACCCTAATAATTATCACCTCCTAGAAAAACCAAAATCAATCTGTAAGACACTACGCTGGGATCGACCGTGCAACTCGGTGCAAGATAATTTTGACTCCATAGATGAAGATAGCAAAACCTATCGAGCTCCGGGGCAAAACCCTAGCACCATTGAGTAAGGGATTTAAGACTTACTTTACTATTTTCTTCCACTAAATCACAATCAGCTCGAATCTTCCACTATATCTGTCACCAATGCAAATTCATCCCCAATCGTTGATAATGCGCCAAAATCCAGGTAACCAACCTTCATAATGGAAAAGGGTGATCTGATCTTTGAAGAAAGGTAATCCAAACTAAGGTATTAATGGGTCAGATCGGTGACACCTCGAATTAGAGGAAATCACAACAATACAGCAGTGGCGGCAACTTTTGGGAGTGGTAGCTAATGGTGCTAGAAGCAAAGATCGACGGCAGTGGTTCTTAAGTGGACGAAGCGATCAGAGTGGTAAGCAGGGTTCGAACTTGATCGGATCAGCTGGAAGGCAAGGAATTAGATCGAGTAGAAACGATATGAATTGGGGGAAGGGGTCAGCTCATATAGAAAAGAAGAAGAAGTTCGCAAAAATTATCAACTACGCCGCAACAACTTCGACCTAATCATATGGATAGAAAGCAGGTATCTCTCTATTCCATAATCTCTTTTTCATCGTATATTTCAGAAATTTTAGAACTATTTGTTTATATATCTTTATATTTAATTGGTGTGTTAGAAACTTTTTCTGAAATTTTCGTTCCCCCCTTTCCGATTGGTATATGAGCATGGTTGATTCTAGTGTTTGATGTTAACAGACTTTTAGGCCCAGCCTCAGGGTAGCTAAAAGGTGTAAAAACCACTTTTTGTTGGATAACTTAGTAAGGCGAAACTAGAAAGTGACCAGGGAAATAATAATGCTTTATACCTTTCAATAAGTTAATAAATTTATATAAAAAAATTTATAATTTTTTTATTATATAGTATCTCTCAAAATAAAATTTTAATATGAGGAAAGAATAATCTGCTCAGATAAATGAATTTTCTTCACATATAAAAACTTTAAAACCTTTAAAATTGATCAAAATAATCTCAAGCGATTTGAATTTTTAAATCTTGATTATAGTTTCAAAGAACGTAGTATTAAAGGTCTAGATAGCCATAAGTTTATTTGTCACTTTGATGAAAAATTTAAACATCTGTTACACGAAGATAATAAAAAGCTTAACTCTATAACAGATTTAATAATAAATGTAGGAATTAATCTAGGACGTTGTGATAATTCAACGGTTAGAACTTTAGAAATTATTGCCAGATCTATAGGAGAAAAGAACAAAACTTTAAAATAATTAGTAGAAAATTTTGATTTTATAAAAAAACAAAACGAAAGAATAATAACAACGATAAACCTTCTGCAAAACAGTCTACCACAAAAATAGAAATTCATGAATTATAATTTTAGAACATAATAAACCAAAGAAAATAGAATTCAAAACAAAAAAGATTTTAGTTGAAGTCCAACAATGAACAGCAAAATTTAAAGAAAAAATAAGCATAGTAGAACGATTAGTGAACAAAGTGAAGTACTTAATTGGTGGATGAATAAAAACTTAGAAATAGCAGTTAAAGAGCTAAAGAATATCTAGGAAAGAATATAGTAGCACAGTCAGGATTTATCAGATTTGTAGGAAACCTTCCATCAGATAAAGAATACCCCAGTCTATTTAATATTCTAATTGCCTTAAAATTACAAGTTTTAGAAAAACTAGAAGTTTCAGAAACAAAGCAAGATTTAAGTAAGGAAATCGATAAATTATCTGAACAGTTAATCAATTAAAGGATAAGAAAGCCACTTGAGAAGGTAAATAAACCACCAGAATTGTACAAGTTTTGGCTTCCAAGAAAATGATAAATCCAATATAATCATTCTCAGGACCTAGTAGAACTATAGAAGTGTCTAATTCTAGAGGAAAACCTAAGGATGAATATCCAGTATTCTTTCTAAAGTTAAATCTAAAAAAGAGAAACGAATAATTCAATTAGATGAAGAAGTAGACCTAGACAAGAATTTAGAATTATGCAATAATAATCAATTAGATCTTTTAAATCCACGTGTTTTGTATCATGCAGAAATTACCAACATTAATACAACGTTAATTAGAAGTTTTAGAGAAGTGGAAATAAGGGTCATCAATAATAGTGTAACATTAAACATTTTATCCCTAGAAACCATACAGAAGCTTAAAAATACAGGTAAACAATTTTATGATCTAAGATTAGTTGTAATAGGAATCAAAGCCTTAATTAGAAAAGGAACAGGGGCAAAATTACTTACACTAGTGTTGGACCAATCATGGACAATAAACATAAAAAAGACTCTATTATCAGGAATGGAAATAGATCTAAATGATAAATCAACATTAGTTGATTGTGTACCAGACATACTCAAAAGTATTAAAGATCTAAAAAATTTAAAATTAGGATTTAAAGAAAACGAATTTGAAGATTAGGATGGTAATAATTTGATAATTAGCATAGGAATTATAGAAAAGGCTAGCAACAGATCTGGAATAAAATTCAAAATTAACTTTGAAGGAATAGTTCAAAACATAGTCAGTAAAGGTGTTAAAATGATAGAACCACAAAGAATAAATCCATAAGATTTAGCAAGACTAGAATGACAACTTAAAGATTTTATAACAAACAACAAGAATATTTTAATTCTAGAATCAAATGTTATCTATAATAACCAATTTGGAGAACCAAGTTTACATTTTGGAAATTACAAATTCAAACAAAATGAAGAAGAAACAGATACTGAATCAGAAATATGATCAGTTAGAAATAATTTGAACGAATTTCTAGATGAACATTATAATAGCATGAACTGGGAAGACGATCCAGTTTATGATACCTATGAATCAGATATAGATATGAGTGATGAAGAAGATATATTAAGCTACTTAATCGATGAAAATTACGAATATAAAGAAAACGAAGAAATTACAGAAGTCTTTAAAACAGAAAGTCAAAAAACATTGCCAGAAATTATTAATAGAAAAATAACAGTAGAAAACATTCGTGAAGAAACATGCAATATGATAATTAACTGTATGACAAAACTCAATATGTATTACGAAGAAGCTTTTAATACATTATCAATACTTCAATCTGGAATTTATTGATGAAATCCTAAATCAACAAGTTTCCTTAAGTGATTTCTTTATAGATACACATTTTATGGATCAAGCCATGATGCCTGTAAATAAATGAAGTAGATTTGATAACGAACCAAGTGAACAAAAAATTATAGAAGGACTCTTAGAATGAGAACCATGGGAAAAAATGGAATGGAATTATAAAGAAAGCCCTTATATAGGAAAAGGAGCACGAAAACCATATGGAAAATTATATAGTAGAGATATGCTTCTCCTAGAAAATAAATCTCCACAACTTTGGCCCGAAGAAATTCTAATTTGGGAATAAAATGTTGTTAGATATTGGGAAATGAATAAAAAACCAAAAATGGATATGTGGTCAGTATTAGAAACAATGTTAGGACCTTTAGCCTTAGGAATATATCAAAGTCAAAAATCTGATGATTCAACAAAAATCATTAGGAAATAATCCATATAATTTTACCAGTTTTATTAGGTTACTTTTGATTGGTAATGATCTCGGTAAAGGTGGAACGCTTATGCAAGAAACAGCTTTAAGAAATTTAGAACAGCTTAGCATACGAGATTTTAAATATACTAAAGAATTTAGTCAATATTTTGCTATAACTTTAGCTCAAACAGGTAGAGCAATAGAAGAAGATCTTTATAACAGATATTTTGCTAAAATTCCAGGATATTTAGGAAGACAACTAGAAAAAGACAGGAATATCCAATGTGGAAAAAAACCCAAAGTTAGGTATAGGACCTCGTATTACGTTTGTATTCCAAGAATTAGATAAACGATGTAGAGAAGCTACTCTACAAGAACAAATTAAAAGATAGGCTTAGGCATTCTACCGAACAGCTATTTATACCCCTCAAGCTTATGGGTGTTATAGACCACGAAAATATTTAAGAAAATCCAAAAAATTCGATAAAAAAAGAAGGATAGATATGTTAAACGAAGTAAACCAGATAAAAAATGTCATTGCTTTGTATGCGATAATGCTAATCACTTTGCAAATAAATGTCCTAATAGACATAATAACAAACACAGGTCAAATTTGGTTGATGAATTAGGAGAATACGAAATAGAATCTATAGATGAAAATGATTTTGATGATAACGAATCTATCTACAGTATAATTTCAGATGAAGGAGAATCTAGTTCTCAAAACAATATTACTTATACATTAATGAATGAAAATAGAGAATGTATACACCAATGGATACAAGGAAGAGGTAACGACCATATTCCCTGTAATCTATGTAACAGACACCTAGAAATAAACAAACGATTTCAGTATGATGTTTGTTTCATTGAAATATGCTTCATATGTGGAAAACGAGAGTTTAATTTAGTGTTACCAACAAATAAACAAATAATAAATAACAAAACTTTATTTCAAGAAACCTTAGATAAACATGACGCATAAATTAAATTATTACAACTGGAAGTAGACGTTTTAAAAACAGAAGTACACAATATGAAAGGGACTTTATCTATGTCAGATAAATCATCTAAAGAAAATGAAGTAGAATAAGTAGACAATTTCAATAATGAAATACAAATAGAATTATTTTCAAAAAATATTAATAAATATAATACATCTTTGTTAACACTAAATTGTTCAATATGGTTCAATGAAAATAGGTTTATAGAAACAATTGCTATCATAGATATAGAAAGTAAAAAAAGTTTACTTTCTCCTTCCTTAGTCCCAACAGAATTTCAAATTCCATTAACATATACAGTAAACTCAAAAATAGCTAATCAAAGTCTTATATAGATGACTCATAAGTCACCAAATAATTCTTCAATCCATTTTAAAGATTTCTCTGGAAATTATAGTACTAAATACGAACTAGGAAAAACGACTTTAATACCTACGGTATTTAACAGCACATAATTTCTTTTAGGATTAAACTTTATCCTAAATTATAAAGGAAGTATCACAATTTCTAAAACAAGTATTACCTTTAGTAAATATAATTATACTTTACTAACAAACTATCATAGCTACCAATCAGAGTTGGTAGAAAAGCATGGTGGACGAACTGAATTAAACTTTTATAAACCCCGACAAAACATTACCAGTAATAAAGATCATAAAGCAGCCCTAAGAATCGAAACAATTAGAGAATTAGAAAAGGGTAAAGAAACAAAATATATCCCTTACCAAATTATTTCACATTTAGAAAAAATAGGATTTATTGGAGAAGATGTAACCAAAAAAAAAGTTAATTATGTTTGTAAATAAAAATTATTATTCCAGATATTACTGTAATAACAGCTAACATTGATTACTCTCCAGCATATGTGAAAGAATTTAAGAATCAAATTAATGAAATGTTACAACAAAAATTAGTCAGACAATCAGACGATAAACATAGATCTGCAGCCTTCTTAGTAAGAAACCATTCAGAGCTAAAACACAGTAAACCAAGAATAGTTTATAATTATAAACGATTAAATGATAATACAGAAGATGATGGCTATAATATCCCTAACAAAGACACTTTGGTCAATCTAATTCAAGGAAAAAGTATTTTTAGTAAATTTGATTTAAAATCAGGCTATAATCAGTTGAAACTTAAAGAATATTTCAAACCATGGACAACATTCATGTGCGCAGGAGCACACTTTGAATGGAATGTTAAAAATTTTGGTTTAAAAACGGCACCATCCATATATCAACGATTTATGGATAGCATATTTAAAAAGCACTAGTTCTGTTTAGTTTATATTGATGATATTCTAGCAGCCAGTAGTAACATTAAAGAACATGAAAACAATTTAAAAATAGTTTTTCAAGAAATTAAAAACAATGGTTTAGTTGTTTCCAAAAAGAAAATGGAATTATTTAAAAAAATAATTCCATTTTTAGGATTAGAAATAGGTAACGGTAAGTTCGAATTACAATCTCATATATCACAGAAAATATTAGATTTTCCTGACAAATGGGATAATAAAAAGAAAATACAAACATTTCTAGGACTAGTTAATTATGCTAGAAAATTTATCCCTAATTTAGCAAAATTAGTTGGTCCCCTCTATGGTAGGATCTCAAAAAACGGATAAGGAAGATTTCATTCTGAAGATATTAAATTGGTACAATAGATTAAGGAATGGGTTAAGAAAATACAGCCCTTAGAATTACCATTAATAACAGACTACATCATCATTGAATGTGATGGATGTGAAGAAGGATGGGGAGCAGTTTTAAAATGCAAACCATCTAAATACAGTGATAAATCAATAGACAAAATTGCAGCTTATACGAGTGGTAATTTTAATACAGTATCTAGTTGGACTAGTCTAGATTATGAAATACAGGCTCTAATTAACGCATTAGATAAGTATAAAATTTACTTAAACAAAGATTTTACAGTTAGAACCGACCGTGAAGCAATAGTTAAATTCATCTCAAACAAAAACTCTAAAAAGATTAATAAAACAAGATGGTTAAACCTACAAAACCTAATACAGGGAAATGGTTACTCAATACAATTTGATCATATCAAAGGAAAAAATAACCAGCTGGTTGATATATTATCCAGAAAATTATTATCGATTTTTTCTAATAATTTTTGCCATCTGCAGGAAAGAAATTTCATGAATAAGGAAACTAAAGGCAAGGACATAAATAAAATGGTGTGGATGATAAATCACCAACAACCATTAAAACAGAGGCGTTATCAGCAAAAACACCACCTATAGGAACAAGCTCACCAGCAAGTTCACCAATTAGCACGAGTAATCAAACGATCACGGCTAACACCCAATGCATGACTTTTGGTCAAACGTCTTTAGTACAGTTTATAATTGACGATCATAGAAAATTTAAACCTTTGGTTCGAATAAATGATTCTTCACAGCAATGTCTGTTAGATCACTTATGGAATCTAAAGACAATTAAGCAAGAACGAAGAAATAAGCAACGATTAGGCAATTGTTTTGCTTATTATTTTTCAAAAATTCAACAGAAACCACTTTCCAAAAATTCCTTTTGTTATGTTGTTTTCAGAGGAAATTACTCAGGAGGTTTTAAACATTATAGCCAGGTACAAATGGTTATACAGAATTTTCAAAATCCAGTTTTTAAAGGTTTTAATAATTTACAACAACCTTTGGATGAAGCAAGAAATTGTTTTGGTCCAAATCATTATGTTGATCTAGATTGTCAGCAATCATACTCCCAGACAGCCTCATCAACACCACTTTCTTCAACAGACCTTATCAACACCCAAGCTTCTCAGCTTAATGACGTCCAACGTCCCTACCAAAAGGCACAAACCTAGATAGAACATCTAATCCATCGTAACCAATTCCTATAAAATTACAATCAGACCGATACGTACACTCTAAATACTAATGCCTTTTTACAAAGATGAATCCAGCAATTACTAGCAGAAAGGGAAGAACCTAAACACCAAATTCCAAAGCGATCATAGAATTTAACCTACGAGCAACTCTCAAGCCATCTAAAATTCAGACCAACACCAATTCTAGAGGAATTAGGCAAGCAAGTAGATAAAGAAGTTGTGCTCAAAATAGAGAAACTTGTTCATGACAGATGGAATCTACATCAGGCATGGTTACAAGAATTATTAATGAAATATTATAAACGGATAATTGAAGTAGTTCAGTTCAAGGTAGTTCAAGATAGACGTTCAAATATGCTCAGAGTAAGAGTTGACAGTGCCTATCTACCTTGTGAAATGGATAAGATAATAGATTTATTCGACCAAGGAATGCTTTCTAGAATCACATTCCACAATCCAGTAGAAGATGAAGTTCTAGAAAATTTGGCAAAAGATTCTTGATGATAGCAGCCCAGTACTCATGAATATTTCGAGTGATTGTTGTGTGCATTAGTACAACTACACCTGTAACAGCCCGCAAATCCGTAACCCTTGAGTCGACACTATTCTCCATCATTCAACTCAAGATGAATGGAAATACGAACCATTTGGGTTAAAGAAGAAGAGGTAGAAGAAGAAAATAGAAAACAACATCAGAATCTAACCATCGCAGCGGAATAAAATGTAATAGATAATAACAGATCTTTACACAAAAGAAAACTATATCTGTTTATACATTACATCATCAGAGTATACATAACACACACCTGGAAAGTAATCATAACCTGTCCTCACAATCTGAATACACAGCAGAATATCTAAAACAAGTATGGGAGTATGTATCGCCATCCATGCCATTTCTTGAGCTCCACAGCATCCTTTCCTGTATTCTATAATACTCGGTCTGATCCGAGCATTATAGTTAAATAACACCTGCGTTAGTCTGGAATACCAGCGTGAGAAATCACACTCAAATTGATTATTAAATTTTCAAAATTATTTTGAAAACAAAAGCATCTCGTAAAACTACGCCACAAATAAACATGTCGGGTTTTTACCTTACGATAGCTAAAACACTTTTTATTAAAATCCTCTGATATTATAATAGGGTCTATTCACAAATACTTATTAAAATAACCGAAATTGTTACATGGTTAAATTCCAGCTACTAGCCACAAAGTGGGTTATACAAACAAAAATCGTAAAGGTACGTAGAGAGAATGGATTTTCGACTAATGACTAGGCATTGGGGTACCACCGGTCACAGTACGTGGCCTAGATCACCGTACCGAGGATTACTCCCAATCCCCTGCAATACAAGATTGAGAATACCCCTTACTGGATAATCCCAAATAAGATCAACCTGTGGTTGGGATCGGCAATCGCACCACTAAGCCGAATAAAAGGGACATCTAGACAGGGATGACCTCACCCTAAGGGGTGCTACCCACCTAGCCTTGTTGCATAACCCCTGATTTTCAGGCATTCCCTGTTGATGATGCTTGAGGCTAAGTATTACCTTTTTAGAACGTTTCACTTAGAATGCCCATCATTAACCTGACGATGTTTCGAAAGCATTCATCCATACAAGTCCGTCCCGGGTTCGAACGGAACCGAAGGCACTACTCCTACTACATCCATTTGGAAACATCCTCAGGATTAGTAGCGACTAGCCCTTGCACTTCACTGCTCCATCTTCGAATCCAAACTCGTCTTCCTCACGTAAACGTAAAACCGTATCGAAGTGGTTTTCAACAAATAAATCCCGGTCTCTTCGAAACGATCAGCGCATTGGTCAATATTGATAGTCGGTTATTTAACTATCAAATAACATTCACAAACAACCATCAACCATAAATAATTTAACAAATTATTTATAAATCTCAAAATATCTTCGCAAGATATATTTCCATTTTCAAACATTTTTGAAAACAGTTTTCAAACCATACTTTTCTCATGAAATAAATTTCCAAATGTTTATTTCCACTGAAAACTCCAAGTACAATACTTTAGATTTTTAAAATAATTTAAAAACACTTTATTATAAAATATCCTTTAAAACGTTTAAATTAGAAATTACTTTAATACTTATTCAAAATATACACTTTAAGAATATTTAAAATAAAACTACTTTGTACCATATAAAACTGAATTCCTAACTTATAAAACATAATACAAAGCCACCTTTAAAATAATTACTGCTATAATAGATTAAAAGAAAATACTCACTTTAGAATTTAAACATTTAGAAATAATAGGTTTTCTAAACATACTTTTAAACAACTTAAAACTTTTTACCTATACTTAAAATTGGTTTGAAACGTACTTGGTTATTTAGGGAAATACGCTTCTCTTCCACATCTTTTAAAAATAAATCACTATTTATTTTTAAACAAATTTACCCATTCTTTTAATAAATTCCCACCATGAATTTATTCTTCCAAATATCAACTGATATATTACTTCACTTTTATAAACCCAGTTTATAAATTCCAAAGTCCCACTTCTCTTTTAAAGTTCCAACTTCAAACACTTAAATCAATTTTCAAATTGATTTCCAATTTACTTCACTTTTAAATAAATTTCCTTACTTACTCATTTATTTCAAAAACCATTGACTTCAGATTTTTATTTCTTCATTATGATTTAAAATCTTTTAACTGAAAATACCAATTTCATATTTCCCAATTTCCTTTTTTATCCTTTCAAATAAATTTAAACCTTGAGTTTTAGAGTAAATTCTTTATTCCTTTAAATAATATCACTTAAGTTTTAAATCCATTATTTCTCTGTTTATTCAAAATCCCCTTTCCATACTCGGGGTTTATTTATTAGAATTTTAAAATCACTTTTATACTTTCCCAATTCAGTCTTAAATTTATTCAATTCTCTATAATTATTTAACTCAAAAATTGCCTCTTTTATTTTCTTTTCAAAAATCCAATTCTATATATTTTGATAACTCAGTGTACCAATATATATATATATATATATATATATATATATATATATATATATATATATATATATATTCAAGCAAACCATAGCATTAAATATTCCAATTATCAATATAGTTCATCACAGAATATCAAATATTCATAACACAGAATATTAAACATTCTAAATAATTTTGAGGAATCCAGTTGGATCCTCCATCCCTTTTCCCTGCATTCACAGATATTATCACAATATAAAATACCAATTCCACTTCGAGGCGGAATATCGTGGTGTATGAGATTTATATGATGCCATCCGCTATTATGCGGCGCATAGGGTCTCATCCACTATATAATGCGGGAAATCAGTCATTCCAATATATACTACATATTACTATGTATAACATAGCACATCAAACCAATTCAATCATTGAACCAATTATTTAAATTTAACCATTTAAATTTGAATAGCCATCCAGAAGAGTGAGATTAACTCACCTTTGATTTTTGCAACCCCAATCCAAATCTTGACTTGTTTTCTTCATAGTTTTAAACCTTGTAGAGATATTATATGATTTATTAACATCTGAGATAAATTGAAAAAATTATTTCCATTTTAAAATTTAATTAACTAACAATTATATTTAGACTAAAAATTTCCCAAAAATAGGTAATACTTCCTTTTCTTTTAAAACTCATATACTAAAACATAACCTATGTACATTTTAAAATAATTTCTACATATTAAAAAAAATCAGATTTATGTACATTTACTTTACAGCATTATAAAAGTCCCGAACCCTATCTATGTTATATCTTAATGCAATTGAACAAAATTGTTTTACATCTTGTTGTAAATTAAGACCTTCTATATATAATTTAACCCTGAATTTACATTGCTAATCAAGTTAAATCGAGAGAAGGAAAAAATGAATACCTCGCAGCCCTAGTTCCGCGCACGTCATCGAGACCTCGCTCCACCACTGCCAAACCACGTCAAAACTCACCGGCGATTAACTCTGCTTCATGCTCGTGATCGAACGCCCAGATTTATATTAACTGTACCGCCCGCGTGCTCCAGCGACGCAACCCCACTGCCCAAAATCGCGACCAGTCGCCGATAATTCCTCGACGTCGTCGAGTCTGCTTCCTCCATGAGACCTTCCCCTAGCCTCGATTTGAATTCTTTTGACCACCCACTACTTGAACGCCATCACCATCTAGACTTCGGCCACCTCCCTGCCGTGAGCTTTCCCTCGATCAAACTCCCCTCTCGAATACGCGAAGTCCCCTTGCGAGTGCGATAATACTTTACTCCCTCGGATCGAACGATTGATTCGTTCGTTAATTTTCTTTTTTTTTCAATTTCGAGTTTAATGAGCTACTCTATTTCCAGATGAAGGAGAAGTAACGCAACATATTATTGAAGAGAGTAGGCTAGCGTAAGGTTAAGCCTAAGTAGGGTAGGTCGGTAGATGTTGACTTTTATAAATTATATTTTATTTTATAACCAAAATATCTCGTATTGTAATAACCTTAAATTTCGAACTCTTATCGAGGTGTGTCGCCTGGCATTCCTAATATTATACCCTTATTCCGAATGCAATGGGATAAGTTTCAAGGCTTAACTCGATCGTATGTGGAAGATAGCTTTTTAAATCGACTATTTAAATTAAATTCGATTTGATTATTCTAGGCATTTCCAGATCGTATGACCAAACGGTAACCCTAAATGTTATGAAATTTGAAATCCAATAATAATACACTATTAAAGATCCAATGGAACTGGTTTCGTCGAATTCCAAGACTGTGCCTTGGAAGGCTATTTTTAAATTCAATTTAAACGATACAAATTCAAAACTGAACAAAACACTTCCAAATTCAATTTTAATACTTTTACTATCTTCAGTATTATCAATATAAATTTTACAAGCCTTCAAATTATTTTTAACAGGCTTAAAACTAAAGATTCAATAATTTACCCAATTTCAGTTTATTAAATCCAATAACTTAATTTCTAAATAATAATAATATTTGAATTCAGGTTAAAAATTAACTTTTAAATATTTAAAATCAATTAAATATCCTAGTTTAAATTGTCCAAAATTCCAGGTCGTCACAACACCAGCTTATAGTTTCGATAAGCAGCATACTATTAAGCCAGCTAGTAAAAAAATGGCCATTTTTAAGCATTTAGGACAACATGCTTCTAGAGGATTAAAATGTTATTTTCAAATGTAAGGCACTCCCAATATCATCAATCTAAAGCAACTCTCAATTCTCCACCTAATTGGAAAGAACTGATCTTACAAGAAGAAACAAATAGATACCAAATATGGGGGAAAATGGAGTTAAAGGTCCTACTCCCATTACTAGCACCTGTACACATGTTTGATCCAGAAAATGATGTACTAGTTTATGAAAAAGAAGAATCAGAACCAGACTTAGAGAGTAGTCCAGATCTAAGTGCTGATGAAAGATGTATTCTTGAATATTATGATCCAGAACGTGTCATAGATCAAATGGCTGAAACTGGCTAAAAGAAAATGGCAGGCATAATAAGATTTCTTATCTTATGAATGGAGCATAAAGACATAAACGTGTAAGATAAAAAAGATAGTGGCTATAAGCTTTATTTTCCACTATCTTTGAATTATTCTATGCTTTATAAGTGGACTGTACGATTGTATAAAATATTATAAGTGCAGTATCTTTTACTGACTAGTGTGTGTAATATAAAACTAGGAAACCGGTTTTTGCTCCATGTATATAAGGAGCCATCCTATTTATATTTGAATCATCTGAAGTGCAATATATTTTGAAGTTTTTTTCTAAATTTTAATGGCAGCTTAAAATCTCTTTTCATTTGTTTGAGAAAGCCTCTTCTTCTAAGCTTCATATTTTGAGAGATTAATTAAAAAAAATCTCTGAATTCTTCCGTTACGCCACACATCTTCTGATCAATTAATCGCTACGCCGCAACTACTTCGACCAAATCATATGGATAGAAAGAAGGTATCTCTCTATTGCATAATTTCTTTTTCATCTTATATTTCAAAAATTTTAGAACTATTTGTTTATATGTCTTTGTATTCAATTAGTGTGTTAGAAACTTATTCTAAAATTTTCCTTCCCCCCTTTCCAATTGGTATTAGTGCATGGTTAACCATTAAAACAGAGGTGTTATCACCAAAATCGCCACCTACAGAAACAAGCTCACCAGCAAGTTCACCAATTAGCACGAGTAAACAAATGATGGCGGCTAACAACCCATGCATGACTTTTGGTCAAACGTCTTTAATACGGTTTAGAATTGACGACCCAAAAAGATTTAAACCTTTGGTTCGAATAAACGTTTCTTCGCAGCAATGTCTGTTAGATCGCTTATGGAATCTAAAGGCCATTGAGCAAGAATTAAGAAAGAAGCAACCATTAGGCAATTATTTTGCTTATTATTTTTCGAAAAATCATCTGAAACCACGTTCCAAAATTTTTTTTGTTATGTTGTTTTCAGTGGAAATTACTCAGGGGTTTTTAAACATTATAGCCAGGTACAAATGGCTATACATAATTTTCAAAATCCAGTTTTTAAAGGTTTTTATAATTTACAACAAGCTTTGGATGAAGCAAGAAATTGTTTTGGTCTAAATTATTACGTTGGTCCAGATTATCAGCAATCATACTCCGAGACAGCCTCGTGAACACCACTTTCTTCAACAGACCATATCAACACCTAAGCTTCTTGGCTTAATGACCTCCAACATCTTTACCAAAAGGCACAATCCCAGATAGAACAGCTAATCCATTGCAACCAATTCTTAGAAAATTACTATCAGACCGATACGTACACTCGAAATACTAATGCCCTACTACAAAGACGAATCCAACAATTACTAGCACTTAGGACAACATGCTTCTAGAGGATTAAAATGTTATTTTCAGCTGTACGAAGGCACTCCAGTATAGTTTGGAGCAGATATGCCCTGGCAATATCATCAATCTAAAGCAACTCTCAGTTCTCCACCTAATTGGAAAGAACTGATCTTACAAGCAGAAACAAATAGATACCAAATATATGGATAAATGGAGTCAAAAGTCCTACTCCCATTACCAGCAGCTGTACACATGTTTGATCCAGAAAATGATGTACTAATTTTTGACAAAGAAGAATCAGAACCAGACTTATAGAGTAGTGCAGATCTAAGTGCTAATGAAAGACGTACTCTAAAAGATTATGATCCAGAACGTGTCCTAGATCAAATGGCTAATACTGACTAAAGGATAATGGCAGGCATGATAAGATTTCTTATCTTATAAACAGAGCATAAAGACAGAAACGTGTAAGATAAAAAAGATAGTGGTTGTAAACTTTATTTTCCACTATATTTGCTGTATTCTATGCTTTATAAGTGGAGTGTATGATTGTATAAAATATTATAAGTGCGGTATCTTTTACCTACTAGTGTGTGTAATATAAAACTGGGAAACTGGTTTGCTCCAAGTATATAAGGAGTCGTCGTATGTATATTTGAATCATCTGAAGTGCAATATATTTTGAAGTTTTGTCTAAATTTTAATGGTAGCTTAAAATCTCTTTTCATTTGTGTGAGAAAGCCTCTTCCTCTAAGCTTCATATTTTGAGAGATTAATTAAAAAAATCTCTAAATTCTTCCGCTACGCCGCGCATCTTCTGATCTATTAATCGCTATGTCGCAACAACTTCGACCTAATCATACAGATAGAAAGCAGATATCTCTCTATTCCGTAATTTCTTTTTCATCTTACATTTTAGAACATTTAGAACTATTTGTTTATACATCTTTATATTTAATTGGTGTGTTAGAATTTTTTTTTGAAATTTTCCTTCCCCCCTTTCCGATTGGTATCAGAGCATGGTTATTTCTGGTGTTACTTTTGATGTTAACAGACTTTTAGGCCCAGCCTCTAGGTAGCTAGAAGGCGTAAAACCCACTTTTTGCTGGATAACTTAGTAATGTGAAACTATAAAGTAAACAGGGAAATAATAATTCTTATACATTTATAAAATAAGCTGCTCAGATAAATGAGTTTTCTTCACATATAAAAACTTTAAAACCTTCAAAATTGATCAAAATAATCTTAAGCGATTAGAATTTTTAAATCTTGATTATAGTTTCAAAGAACTTAGTATTATAAGTCTAGATAACTATTAGTTTATTTGTCACTTTGACAAAAAATTTAAACATTTGTTACACGAAGATAATAAACAGCTTAATTCTATAACGTATATAATAATAAATCTAGGAATTAATCTAGAAGGTTGTGATAATTCAACGGTTAGAACTTTAGAAATTATTGCCCGATCTATAGGGGAAAAGAACAAAACTTTAAAACAGTTAGTTAAAAATTTTGATTTTATGAAAAACCAAAATGAAAGAATAACAACAACGATAAACCCTCTGCAGAACAGTCTACCCACAAAAATAGAAATTCAAGAATTTAAATTGCTTCAAGAACATAATAAACCAAAGCAAATAGAAGTCAAAACAAAAAATATTTTAGTAGAAGTCTAACAAAGAACGACAAAATTTGAAGAAAAAACAAGAAAAGTAGAACGATTAGTGAACGAAGTGAAGTATTTAATTCATGGATGAATAAAAACTTAAAAAAAGCAGTTAAAAGAGCTGAAGAATATCTAGGATATAATATATTACCACATTCAGGATTTACCAGATTTGTAGGAACCTCCCATTAGATAAAGAATACCCCAGTCTATTTAATATTCTAATTGCCTTAAATTTACAAATTTTTGAAAACGATAAGTTTTAGAAACAAAGCAAGATTTTAATATTGAAATTGATAAATTATCTGAACAGTTAATCAATTTAAGCATAGGAAAGCTAGTTGAGACGGTAAATAAACCACCAAAATTTTACAAGTTTTGGCTTCCAAGAAAAAGATAAATCCAAGATAATAATTCTCAAGACCAAGTAGAACTATAGCAGAGTCTCATTACAGTGGAAAACCTAAGGACGAAATATCTAGTATTCTTTCTAAAGTTAAATCTAAATAAGAAAGACAAATAATTCAATCAGATGAAGAAGTAGACCTAGACAAGAATTTAGAATTATACAGTAATAATCAATCAGATCTTTTAAATCCACGAGTTTTGTATCAGGCAGGGATTACCAACATTAATAAAACGTTAATTAGAAGTGTTAGAGAAGAAGAAATTAGAGTCATCAATAATAGTGTAACATTAAAATTTTATCCCCAGAAACCATACAGAAGCTTAAAAATACAGGTAACGATTTTTTCATCGAGGATTAATTGTAATTGGAATCAAAGCCTTAATTAGAAAAGGAACAGGGACTAAATTACTTACACTACTGTTGGACCAATCATGGACAACAAACATAGAAAAGGCTCTATTATCAGGAATGGAAATAGATCTAAATGATAAATCAGCATTAGTTTATTATGTACCAAACACACTCAAAAGTATTAAAGATGTAAAAAATTTAAAATTAGGATTTAAAGCAAATGGATTTGAAGATTATGAAGGTAGTAATTTGATAATTAGCATAGGAATTATAGGAAAGGCTAGCAACAGATCTAGAATGAAATTCAAAATTAAATTTGAAGGAATAGTTCAAAACATAGCCAGTAAAGGTATTAAAATAATAGAACCACGAAGAATAAATCCACAAGATTTAGCAGGCCCAGAATGGCAACTTAAAGATTTTATAATAAACAACAAGAATATTTTAATTCCAGAATCACATGTTGTCTATAATAACCAATTTGGAGAACCAAGTTTACGTTTTGGAAATTACAAATTCAAACAAAATGAAGAAGAAAGAGACACTGAATCTGAAATAGAATCAGTTAGAAATAATTTGAACGAGTTTCTAGATGAACGTTATATTAGCATGAACTGGGTTGACGATCCAGTTTATGATACCTATGAATCAGATATTGATATGAGTGATGAAGAAGATATCTTAAGCTACGTAATCGATGAAAATTATGAATATAAAGAAAACTAAGAAATTACAGAAGTCTTTAAAACAGAAAGTCAAAAACAATGCCATAAATTATTAATAGAAAAATAAAAGTAGAAAACATTCGTGAAGAAACAGACGATATGATAATTAACTGTATGACAGAACTCAATATGGATAACCAAGAAGCTTTTAATACATTATCAAAATACTTCGGTATGGTATTAATTGATGAAATCCTAAATCAACAAGTTCCGTTAAGTGATTTCTTTATAGATACACATTTTATGGATCAAGCCATGATACCTATAAATAAATGAAGTAGATTTGATAACGAACCAAGTGAACAATTTAGATAAGGACCTTAAAACGAGAACCACGGGAAAAAATGGAACGGAATTATAAAGAAAGCCCTTATATAGGAAAAGGAGCACGAAAACCATATGGAAGATTATACAGTAGAGATATGCTTCTCCTAGAAAATCAATCTCCACAACTTTGGCCCGAAGAAATTCTAATTTGGGAACAAAATGTTGTTAGATATTGGGAAACGAATAAAAAACCAGATGCGACGACCCGGAATTTTGAGCAATATCAATTTAATAATCTATATTAATAATTAAATTTGTTTGATAATTTTTTTTATAATTTTAATTTAAATTGATAAATTTAATATTTTTAAAGGTTAATAAATTTTTAATCTGGTAATTTTGATCAATGTCTTTCTAACAATTTTAAATTGATGGGATTATTTTTCAAAGCTAATAAATTTTATTTTATTTATAATATATATTTGATATATATTATGAATAGGAAAATCTTTTGTTTTAAATAAAAGATGAATTTTCAAATTGTAATATATATGAATGTTTTGATAACTGCGTGATGAGATGCAATATCCATGGATATATTTCCGAAGATGTTTTCTCTTGAAGCAGTTTTAGTAGTAGTTGAGGAGCAGTCTTTACCTACCGTAGGGAAGACTCGTCTATGTAGAAGTTGTCTGGATCTTTAGCAAGGAGGTTGGCTGTTTTTGAATATGAGACTAGGGTCTATGAGTTGCTTCATTTTGGCATGGTCTCATTTGTCATTCCTTAAGGAGAGCGAGATGTTGATGCTTGGTTTGGAGCCCGAATTTCTTGAGAGGTTGTCTGCTACCTCGAAGGTCTTTTGTGTGGTTTGTTGATGGTTTTGCTTTCTGAGGAGCCTTTGGATTAGAAATCTTTGGTTAGCTGCGGTAACAGTTTCAGTTCGAAGTGTTCAGTATGCTGACGAGAAAGTCTTTTAGCTTTGCAGTATCATCGAGGTAGAGTTTGGAAGCAGCTGTGTGGTCCGTTTCTCCGGTAGTTCAGGAATCTTGGTGGTTCTTCTTTTAGCAGTCCAGGTAGATGGTGATGTTTTCTTGAAGGGTTAACCTTGTTTGGAAAAGCTTAAGGCTGTTCTAATTGGTAAAGAGAGGATAGTTTCTTTGGAATCCGAATTAGGTAGGATCGCAAAAGTGACTTGCGATTAGTTTGGGAATTTTTCTCAGGCAATCTTTTGTTTGAGGCTGAGGGTTCTCAAGTGGAAGTAGGAGCTACTGATGTAATCAGAAGTTTGTCTGCATCTGGAGTTGAGTTCCATATTGTTTTGATTCCAGAAGCGACACTGGTGGTTAGCCTAGAAGGAAGAATTTGTGTAGCAGCTCAGAAATTTTTTGGGTTTGGATTAGTAAGATCTAGTTTATGAGTTAGATTCTACTATAAGGTTGTGTGACCGAGTCAGATGAGTCACTCAGATTTTATGGATTTGATGAACAAAGTTTTCCCGGATATATTGGATAAGACTGTACTCGTGTTCATCAATAGTATTCTTATCTATTTCAGAGTCAGAGTTGTGCAGCGGAAGCGAGGTAGCAGTTGTGCAAGGAAGGAAGCAAGTTCAGTTTGCTATTGCTTGGGAAGTAGAGTTTGTGTTCTGGATTTCGACGGATCTTGGAAGACTTTTCTGTTGAATAAGATCCAGAAACTGGTTTGCTTTGGTCTAGTTGTTTCTGGAAATATCAGCATAGGTTGAGCTAATCAGGAAGAGGATTGGCAGCCTAGGATTGTCTATTGAGTTATGCAGATATGAGATAAGGAATTTGGAATTCGAAGTTGGAGACTTCATTGTGATAAGATTTCTCAGGTTAAGGGAACAGTAATTAGGATAAGATTGAATTGCCAATTTGGATAGCTGGAATTCATTGTATTTCACATATCTCTGAGGAGTACGTGTATGATTCATTGTTGATTGTAGAATCTGTAGTCCAATTGGATTTGGAAGTTGTGCTGGACTTCGGTATAGTCTTATGTTTTATTCAGATTGGTGGATCTAGTGAAGAGAGCGCTTTGGATTTTGGTGGTGTAGTTAGTTTAGCTTCTGTAGAGCGAGTCTCCCGATGATTTATACTTGGGAAACTCTAGATAGTATTTGAGATTTATTATGATTTGTGTCAGGATAATTAGTTAGGTTTGTTTGTTTGATTGATTGCTATGGTTGTTAGTTACTATATGACTGGTATGCTTTGCTGTTTGAAATTGAAATCTTTGCTTGACTATTAAATTACCTTTGCTTTTAAATTTCGGGGACGAAATTCTTTTAAGGGGGGAGGAATGTGACGACCCGGAATTTTGAGCAATATCAATTTAATAATTTGTATTAATAATTAAATTTGTTTGATAACTTTTCTTTATAATTTTAATTTAAATTGATAAATTTAATCTTTTTAAAGGTTAATAAATTTTTAATCTGGTAATTTTGATCAATGTCTTTCTAACAATTTTAAATTGATGAGATTATTTTTCAAAGCTAATAAATTTTATTCTATTTATAATATATATTTGATATATATTGTGAATAGGAAAATCTTTTGTTTTAAATAAAAGATGAATTTTCAAATTGTAATATATATGTATGTATATGTTATAATTCGAGTTGTTTTGAAATTTAATTTAATCTATTGATAATTTATGTATGAAATGTAATTTAAATCTTTGTTTTAAAAATTAATATTTTTCAAAAAGATAATTTAAAGATTAATTCAATTTGTTTTGAAATATAAGATAAGTGTTTCTTTTTAATATGATAGTATAAAAAGGATTTAATTAAAGTTTTATTTTTGTTTTCTTTAAAATGTTTTAAATTAAAATGGTTATAAATGTATATATATAAATATTTTAGATTTTTTAAATGTACGTATAAAGATTTATTTGTATTATAATTAGTTTTAGAATATTTTCTTTTAAAAAGTAAATTTATATACATATGTAAATATTTATTAATTAACTTAAATAAGTAAGTTTATATTACGTTTTTAAATTAAATAGGAATTTATTAAAAATACATAGACATGTGTAAACATGTTAATCATCTTGATAACATATGCAAGAAGATTAAGTTATGTTAGTGACAACTGTCTTCTTTTTAAAAAAATTCACTTACTTTAATTTTTATTAAATCAAAACCAAGTTTGTTAAACATATTTTTCATCTCTTCTTCAATCTATTTTCAGCTGAACAAAGATAATTGTAACTAAAAAGCAAAATTAAATCCAATGCTCAAAGGAGAAATCTTTTTTTAATCCTGAAACTGGAAATCAAGCAAATCTAAAGCAAAGATAAAATCTGAAGTAAAATTGCAACTTCAACCTGCATTTCAAATAAAGATCAACAGCAAGTCATCTGTTTCAACTTTTTAAAATAACAAATTGGAGGCATGCAGTAAGATTTTCAACAGCAAATCAAAGCACATTTTTCAAATTTAAAGATTCAAGCCTGGAAAAATATAGGACCTGCTCTGCTTATATATTTGAGGTGAGTAAACATTTTTAGAAAGCAGTTTAATTAGTGACTATCTTCAATCCATGAGTTGATCTGTGAATTGTTATTGATGTTGCATGAAAACTTTTTAGTTTTTATATAATTGAATTGGTATGAATATATGTGTGGAAGTGTGTCTGTATGTATATTTTGTTCTCTGTGTTTCACAGGCCATGTTTGCTTTCAGAAATTCAATTCTCTAAATCAAATCAACATTAATCTTCAAAATATAAATGGAAGTTGTTTGTTAATGTATAAGGATGATTTAAAAATGGAATTAGGATTTTTATTTGAGCAAATTATTTTTAAATGAGAATATACAGTAAGAATCATTTGCATGTCAAAAATAAATACTATTAATTTTGTAATTTGATTCCAGGAATAGGTTAATAATTGTAAATGATGAATTTAGGCGCAAATATCAAAAAATTTAGTCTAGTAAATACTGAGGAAATAGAATTGAAGGGTTTTGGGTTTATCGCGAATTCACGGCGAACGACGTGATGGTCGGCGTCGAAATTGTGGTCGAAGCTTGTTGTCGTGATGCTGATGAAGGGAAAAATGTTGTAAAAATTTTCCTGTGATCGAATCGTTTGCATTTGATCAAACTAGGGTTTTATGTTAGTTTCTGCTCGGCTTGACTGTCGTGCCTTTCGCGTCGTGGAAGAAGGACCGGAGGTGGTCGCGATGGTGGAGTGTTGGGCTGGGGGTTGTGACGAGTTGATATGGGCGTCGGCGAGGTTCATCGGTGTAGAAGTTCTCGACGGCGTTAGGATTTGTGTTCGAGATGTTGCTGTAGTTTCGAGCTAAGGGGTCGAATTTCGATTCGAATGAGTATTCTTGAATCTGGGTTTGTATTTGGGTTCGCACGCGTTCGTGGATGATCGTTGGTTGTCGCGATGAACAACGGCGGCCGGAGGTGATGGCGCACGTGCACCGTGCACGTTTGTGTGCACTTGAGTATGGGAACTGGGGAAGATGAGTTGAAACCCGGAGTAGCACTCACGTTGTATTCAGGGGCGACTCGAAGTTGAAGAAGCTGGAAACTTACTTGGGGCAGGCTCGTGCAATTGCCGTGTTTAACTTGAGTATCTTAGGTTGTTGTTTTTTTGTTAGTTCTGTATAATGTTTTGTACTGTAAAATTAAAGATAATGTTGCATAGTAAATTGAGTTTGAATAAAAGAAATTAGGCTTTAAATTATAAACAAGTTTATGAAAGTAAACAAATTTATAAAAGTTAAAACTTGTTCTTTGTAAGTAAAAATTAATCAACTTTTAAAAAGTGTTAATTGAATTCAATTTCAAATTTAAAATGTTTGAAGATGAATTCCTTGAAAGTAAAGTATTAATTGAATTTATTTTAACTTAAATTGTTTAAGATGTTTGGATTTTGAAAGTATTTATCTTAATTAAATTTTGAATTCTAATTTAAAAAGAAGTGTTTTCAATTTAAAGTATTAAATCAAAGTTTAAAGTAATTTTCAAGTAATGATTTTAAAAACTAAAGTTTCAAATTTTATTTAAAATGAATAGGTTTAACTTCGATAATTAATGTGTTTTAAATTTTGAAAATTTGTTTCTAAATGCATTATTTTCAAATAAAGGTTAATTTTATAATTTTGTAAATCAAATAGAATAATTTGTTTTTAAGGTTAGTAAAAGTGTTTTAAATTTCAAATAATTTATTTATGAAGATAAATATGGTTAATTTATCCTTATTATGAACTTATGGATACTTAATTCAATATGATTTGTTAATAAGTAAAGATTTAATTAAGATTAAGGTTTATCTTAATTAATTAAGGAGTCTCTTTAAATATAAGAAGTTAGTTAATTAATTATTTAATTAATTTTAAATAATTAGTTAATTGTTTATTTGATTTTAAATAATCACTTAATTATGATTAATTAAGTGTAATTACTTAATGAAGTAATTAATGGTGAATTATTGAATGTAATTAAGGAAAAAGGTAATTACTTATGGAAGTAATTAATGGAAGCAATTACTTATGAGAGTAATTAAAGTTGAAGTGATTAATGGATAATCGCTTGATGTTATTAATTAAGGAATTGATTTATATAATTGTTTCAATTTAATTAATTATGGAGTAATTAATTAATTAATTAAAGAATTAAGGATTATTTAATGATGGAATTAATTACTTGTTAATAATTAATTAAGAGAGTAATCAAGATTTATTAATGGAAGTAATTAGAAGATAATTACTTATGTAAGCAATTAAGAGTTAATTACTTAGTTAATTTTAGTTAATTAATTAATGTGATTAATTAATTAATAATGTGATTAATTTAAGATTAATTACTAAGTGTAATTAATTCAAAATGTAATTAATTAATAAAGTAACCAATTAAGGATTATTGATTAATTTAAATTGAATAATAATTACTTAATGAAGTAATTAAAGATTAATTAATTAGATTAATTAATTAGATTAATTAATTAAAGGGTTAATATAATTAATTTAGAAGTTAATTAATTAAGATAAGTAATTACAAATTGTTAATTACTGTTTATGAATAATAAGATGGTTAATTATAAGTTATTTAATTAATTAATTAAAGGAATTATTAATTAATAAGGATTATTAGTTAATATAATTAATGAAATTAATCATGGTTGATTAATAAAAGTGATTAATTAAAGTTTGATTAATTATTTGTAATTAATTAAGGTTTAATGTAATTAATTATAGTTGATTAATTAATGGAAACAAATGAAGGATCATTAATTATTGTAATTAATGATAGTAATTAAAAGTTAATTACTATATATGGTTAAGGATAATTAATTGAATGTAATTAAAGGATGATTAATCAAGGAAGATTAATTAAGGAAGATCATTAAGAGATGATTAATTTATTTGGAATAAATAAATGAAGATGGATTTAGGTAATCCAATTGATTTAGAGTTAATCAATTCTGCTTGTGGATGATTGGTTAACATTGGATGATTGATATTGGGTGATTGGTTGATACTGGATGATTTGGATATCTCTGTTATGTGACATGCTGCTTTGTGAGATGAATGGCTGATATGAATTATCTATTGTGATAATGTGATTAATCTATCTGTTTATATCACCCTGTATATAAGTTTAATTGTTTAAATCCCTTAAAACAACTTAGCCATTAAAATGGCGTTTGGTTTCGGTGAGACCGGGATTGGGTTTCCATATTTGGATAATCCGAAAACCACATCGATCCAAATTAAACATTAGGTCGTGAATCCAAGTGGAGCTTAGTGAAGAATCGAGGTGTAAGAACTATACGTCAGTATAACTCTGGGGGTGATTCCATGATGAGTTTGACGGAAATAGTACTTATAGATTCGAGATGGTAATTTAGAGTGCAAGGGCTATGGTCGTTGACTCTGAGGGTGATTCCAAAATGAGTGCAACGAGATAGTGCCTTCGGTTTCGTTCGAACCCGGAACGAACTTGTATGGATTGAATGCTTTCAGAACATCGTCAGGTGGACGATGAGCATTCTAAGATAGATATGTTCTATAAAGATAATCGCAGCCTCAAGCCTCGTCAACCCAAGAATGGATAAAACAAGGGAGGTGCAGCAAGGCTAGGTGGGTAGCACCCATTTCAGGGTGAGGTCATTCCTGTCTAGATGTCCCTTTATTTTCGGCTTTGTGGGTGGTTGTTCGCGCCAACCACGGGGTGATCTTACTCGGGACTGTTCAGTAAGGAATGGTTCCGGCTTTGTGATGCAGGGGATTGGGCGTAATCCTCGGTACTGCGATCTAGGCCACGTAATGTGACGGGCGGTACCCCGGTAGCCCTACCATTGATGGAAACCCATTCTTCCTATGAGACCCTACGGTTTTGATTGTATTACCCACTTCTGTGGCTAGTAGCTGGAATTTAATAATGTAACGATTTCGGCTATTTATTATTTACTTGAAAACTTTAGACACTATTATAATATCACTGGATTTCCTATCAAATGTGTTGGTTAGCGTAAGGTAATTTTTTTTCCATGTTTATGTGTGGGAAGTCTTATGTGATACCCTTTTCTTTTCAAAGGTTTTTCTAGAGTTAAGCAATTTTAACCTGTTTACTCACACCAGACCCATGTCTGACCCGAGTGTTTATTTTCTGTTTTATTAAAATCTTAGGTACTCATATTATGTATGAGTAGTCAACTGATTCAGGTTTGCTTGACGAATTCTGGAGGAGATATGGAGCAGGAGGCTTCCACGTGTAGATATATTATGATTCCGCTGTGTTTGTATGATATCTGTATCTTGTGTACTTGAGTTGAATAGTTAGACAGATGTTTATGACTATCTAATATGTGTTGTATAAGTTGTATACTCTGATGTAATATGATACTATGTAATACTTTATGTGATATATTATATTTAATTCGTTCCGCTGTGAGTTATCTGATGTTGTTGTGTTTCTTCTTTCTCTTTCTTTTCTTCTTCTATCCCTTTCTTTCTTAAATAGTGATGCGAATTTCTGGTGTAGAAAGTCGGATCGCTACACCAGAAATGGATATGTGGTCAGTATTAGAAACAACATTAGGACCTTTAGCCTTAGGAATATATCAAAGCTGAAAATCTGATGATCCAACGATAATTGCAGAACAAAAAGCATTAGAAATAATCCATATAATTATACCGGTTTCATTAGATTACTTTTGATTGGTTATGATCCAGGTAAAGGTGGAACGCTTATGCAAGAAACATTTTTAAGAAATTTAGAACAGCTTAGCATACGAGATTTTAAATATATTAAAGTATTTAGTCAAGATTTTGCTACAATTTAGCTCAAATGGGTAGAGCAATAGAAGAAGATCTTTGTAACAGATATTTTGCTAAACTTTCGGGAGATTTAGGAAGACAACTAGAAAAAGACTGGAATATCCAATACGGAAATATCCCAAAGTTAGGTATAGAACCACATATTATGTTTGTATTCCAAGAATTAGAGAAACGTTGTTGAGAAGTTACTCCACAAGAGCAAATTAAAAGACAGGCTTGGGCATTTTGCCGAATAGCTATTTACACCCCTCAACCTTATGGGTATTATAGACCACAAAAACATTTAAGAAAATCCAAAAAAATCGATAAAAGAAAGAAGGATAGATATGTTAAACGAAGTAAACCAAATAAAAAGTGTCATTGCTTTATATGCGGTGATCCTACTCACTTTGCTAACAAACACAGGTCAAATTTGGTTGATGAATCAGGAGAATATGAAATAGAATCGATAGATGAAAACGATTTGATGATAACGAATCTATCTACGGTATAATTTCAGATGAAGGAGAATCTAGTTCTCAAAACAATATTACTTATACATTAATGAATGAAAATAGAGAATTTATACACCAGTGGATACAAGGAAGAGGTAACGACCATATTCCCTATAATATATCTAATAGATATCCAGAAATAAACAAACGATTTCAGTGTGATGTCTGTTTCATTTAAATATGCTTCATATGTGGAAAAAGAGAGTTTAATTTAGAGTTACCAACAAATAAACAAATAATAAATAAAAAAGATTTATTCAAGAAACCTTAGATAAACATGACGCACAATTAAATTATTACAACTAGAAGTAGACATTTTAAAAACAGAAGTACACGACATTAAATTGACTTTATCTATTTCAGATAAATCATCTAAAGAAAATGAAGTAGAACAAGTAGATAATTTCAATAACAAAATACAAACAAAATTATTTTCAGCAAATATTAATAAATATAATAAATCTTTGTTAACAGTAAATTGTCGAATATGGTTCAATGAAAATAGGTTTATAGAAACAATTGCTATCATAAATGCAGGAAGTACAAAAAGTTTAATTCCTCCTTCCTTAGTCCCAGCAGAATTTCAAATACCATTAACATATAAAATTACCTCAAAAATAGCTAATCAAAGTCTTATAAAGATGACTCATAAGTTTCCAGATAATTCTTCAATCCAGTTTAAAGATTTCTCTGGAAATTATAGTATTAAAAAAGAACTAGGACAAACGAGTTTAACACCTACGGAATTTAACAACACAGAATTCTTTTAGGATTAAATTTTATCCTAAATTATAAAGGAAGTATTAAAATTTCTAAAACAAGTATTTCCTTTAGTAAATATAATTACACTTTACCAACAAACTATCATAGTTACCAATCAGAGTTGGCAGAAAAGCGTGGTGCCGGAACAGAATTAGACTTTTATAAACCCTGACAAAACACTACCAGTAATAAAGATCATAAAGAAGCCCTAAGAACATTAGTTTTCAAAACAATTAGAGAATTAGAAAAGGGCAAAGAAACAAAATATATCCCTTACCAAATTATTTCACATTTAGAAAAAATTGGATTTATCCGAGAAGATGTAACCAAAAACAAAGTTAATTATGTTTGTAAAATAAATATTATTTATTCAGGTATTACTACAAAAACAGCTAGCATTGATTACTCTCCAGCAGATGTGAAAGAATTTAAGAATCAAATTAACGAAATGTTACAACAAAATTTAATCAGACGATCAGACAGTAAACTTAGATCTGCATCCTTCTTAGTAAGAATCCATTCAGAGCTAAAATGCGGTAAACTAAGAATAGTTTATAATTATAAACGATTAAATGACAGTACAGAAGATGATGGCTATAATATCCTTGAAAAATACACTTTAATCAATCTAATTCAAGGAAAAAGTATTTTTAGTAAATTTGATTTAAAATCAGGCTATAATCAGTTGAAACTTGAAGAAAGTTTCAAACCATAGACAACATTCATGTGTTCAGAAGGACACTTTGAATGGAATGTTTTAAGTTTTGGTTTAAAAACGGCACCATCCATATTTCAATGATTTATGGATAACATATTTAAAAAACACGAGCTCTGTTTAGTTCATATTGATGATATTCTAGTGACTAGTAGTAACATTAAAGAACATGAAAACAATCTAAAAATAGTTTTTCAAGAAATTAAAGAGAATGGTTTAGTTGTTTCCAAAAAGAAAATGGAATTATTTAAACATAAAAAATTGCATTTTTAGGATTAGAAATAGGAAACAGTAAGATCAAATTACAACCTCATATATCACAGAAAATAATAGATGTTCCTAACAAATTGGATAATAAAAAGAAAATACAGGCATTTGTAGGACTAGTTAATTATGCTAGAAAATTTATCCCTAATTTATAAAAATTACTTGGTCCCCTCTTTGGTAAGATCTCAAAAAAAGGAGAAGGAAGATTTAACTCTGAAGATATTAAATTGGTACAGCAAATTAAGGAAAGGGTTAAGAAAATACAACCCTTAGAATTACCATTAACAATAGACTACATCATCATTGAATGTGATGGATGTAAAGAAGGATGGGGAGCAGTTTTAAAATGAAAACCGTCTAAATACAATGATGAATCAATAGAAAAAATTGCAGCTTATACAAGTGGCAATTTTAATACGGTATCTAGTTGGACTAATCTAGACTATGAAATACAGGCTCTAATTAATGCATTAGATAAATATAAAATTTACTTAAACAAAGATTTTACAGTTAGAACCGACTGTGAAGCAATAGTGAAATTCATCTCGAACGAAAACTCTAAAAAGAATAATAAAACAAGATGGTTAAACCTACAGAACCTTATACAGGGAAATGGTTGCTCAATACAATTTTAGCATATCAAAGGAAAAAATAACCAGCTGGCTGATATATTATCCAGAAAATTATTATCGGTTTTTTCTAATAATTTTGCCATCTGCGGGAAAGAAATTTCATGAATAAGGAAACTAAAGGCAAGGACATAAATAAAATGGATGTGGATGACAATTCACCACCAACCATTAAAACAGAGGTGTTATCACCAAAAACGCCACCTACAGGAACAAGCTCACCGCAAGTTCACCAATTAGCACGAGTAATCAAATGATGGCGGCTAACATCCCATGCATGACTTTGTTCAAATGTCTTTAATACAGTTTAGAATTGACGGCCCTAGAAGATTTAAACTTTTGGTTCAAATAAACGATTCTTCACAGCAATGTCAATTAGTTCACTTATGGAATCTAAAGGCAATTGAGCAAGAATGAAGAAACAAGCAAAGATTAGGCAATTGTTTTGCTTATTATTTTTCAAAAATTCAACAAATACCACTTTCCAAAAATTTCTTTTGTTATGTTGTTTTCAGAGGAAATTACTCAGGATTTTTTAAACATTATAGCCAGGTACAAATGGCTGTACAGAATTTTCAAAATCTAGTTTTTAAAGGTTTTTATAATTTACTATAAGCTTTGGATGAAGCAAGAAATTGTTTTGGTCCAAATTATTACGTTGATCCAGATTGTTAGCAATCATACTTCCAAACGGTCTCAACAACACCACTTTCTTCAATAGACCTTATTAACACTCAAGCTTCTCAGTTTAATGACCTCCAACATCTTACCAAAAGGAACAAACCCAGATAGAACAGCTAATCCATCGTAACCAATTCATATAAAATTATTATCAGACCGATACGTACGCTCAAAGTACTATTGCCTTACTACAAAGACGAACCCAACAATTACTAATAGAAAGGGAAGAAGTTAAACATGAAATTCCTAAGCGACCACAAAATTTAACCTACGAGCAACTCTCAAGCCATCTAAAACTCAGACCAACACCAATTCTAGAGGAATTAGGTAAGCAAGTGGATAAAGAAGTTGTGCTCGGAATAGATAAACTTGTTCATGACAAATGGAATCTACATCAGGCAGAGTTACAAGAATTATTAATCAAATATTATAAACGGATAATTGAAGGAGTTCAGTTCAAAGTAGTTTAAGATAGACGTTCAAATATGCTCAGAATAAGAATTGACAGTGCCCATCTACCTTGTGAAATGAATAAGATAATAGATTTATTTGACCATGGAGTGCTTTTTAAGATCACATTCCACAATCCAGTAGAAGACGAAGTTCTAGAAAGATTTTGAAAAAGATTCTCGATGATAGCTGCCCAGTACTTACGAATATTTCCAAGGATTGTTTTGTGCATTAGTTCAACTACACCAGTTTACAGTTTCGACAAGCAGCATACTATTAAGCCAGCTAGTCACAGAATGGCCAATTTTAAGCATTTAGGATAGCGTGCTTCTAGAGGATTAAAATGTTATTTTCATATGTACGAAGGCACTCCAGTATGGTTTGGAGCAGATATGCCCTGGCAATATCGTCAATCTAAAGCAACTCTCAATTCTCCACTTAATGGGAAAGAACTAATCATACAAGCAGAAACAAATATATACCAAATATGGGGAGAAATGGAGTAAAAGGTCCTACTCCCATTACCAGCAGCTATACGCATGTTTGATCCAGAAAATGATGTACTAATTTATGACAAAGATGAATCAGCACCAGACTTAGAGAGTAGTCCAGATCTAAGTGATCTAAATGCTAATGAAAGACGTACTCTAGTAGATTATGATCCAGAACGTGTCCTAGATCAAATGGCTGATACTGACTAAAAGATAATGGTAGGCATGATAAGATATCTTATCTTATCAACAGAGCATAAAGACAGAAACGTGTAAGATAAAAAAGATAGTGGCTATAAGCTTTATTTTCTACTATCTTTGCTTTATTCTATGCTTTATAAGTGGAGTGTGCGATTGTATAAAATATTATAAGTGCGGCATATTTTACTGACTAGCGTGTGTAATACAAAACTGGAAAACCGGTTTGCTCCAAGTATATAAGGAGTCGTCCTATGTGTATTTGAATCATCTGAAGTGCAATATATTTTTAAGTTTTCTCTAAATTTTAATGGCGGATTAAAATATCTTTTCATTTGTCTGAGCAACCTCTTCCTCTAAGCTTCATATTTCAAGAGATTAATTAAAAAAAAATCTCTGAATTCTTCCGCTACGCCGCGTATCTTCTGATCTATTAATTGCTACGCTGCAACAACTTCGACCTAATCATATGGATAGAAATCTCTCTATTCCATAATTTCTTTTTCATCTTATATTTCAGAAATTCTAGAACTATTTGTTTATATGTCTTTATATTTGATTGGTGTGTTAGAAACTTTTTCTGAAATTTTCCTTCCTCCATCAAAGTCAACAAGCTATGAAATTACATGGAGAGCCTCATAAGAAAGTAGGAAAGCCAACTGGATAGAAGTTGTACAAAAATTGCACCACCTTTGGATCGATACGGATCGATCCAATTAGATGATGGCGATCCTTCTGGTGCAATGGTTCTAACCGAAATGCACTCTAAATCCTATAAGTGTCATCCCATCTTCAACAAAAAAGGGGTTCCAAACCTGATCTCTGTTGAAGCTTTGTTGTATTTTATTCACTCTTCTTCTCCCACACAACAGCCATTAAGAGAAAATTGAGATCCTCCTTTTGTTCCTAACAATGATGGCTTGATCTAACACGAAGAAGAAGAATCATATTGTAATCAAAACTCTCTTATAGCAGTAGTTGATCAATAAAAGCTATAAAATGGACATTGGCTTCATTAACAGCCGAATCACTATAAAAATTTCTCATACCCTTGCCTTTTCTATGATTTACTATTGTGTTTTCTATTTTATTTGCCTTGATAAACAAGGCTGGTGCTTTTATACTCAATCGAGGGTGTTGATCCATTTTTTGGGTCACAACCATGTAACGATTTCTTTAATATAATGAAAAATGAATTCGAAATGTCGCATATAGGGGAATTAAATTTCTTTCTAGGTTTATAGATAAAACAACTAGACAATGGAATTCTTATAAATCAAGAAAAATATTGCAGAGAATTGCTAAAACAATTTAGAATGGATAATACTTTAAGTAAACCAACTCCAAAGGGCATGAATTTACATATAGATAAAGATGAGAATAGAAAAGACTTCGATCAAAAATTTATCAAAGTATGAAAGAAACTTTGTTATACTTACAACTAGTAGATCGAATATTACAATGAGCATGTGTCCATGTGTGAGATTTCAAGCACAAACTAAGGAGTCTCATCATCGAGCGATTAAAAGGATTCTACAATACTTAACCCACACCAAAGATTATGAACTTTTCTATCCTAAAGGCAATTCATTCAAATTCTTATCATAAGCGATGCAGATTTAAATGGTTGCAAGACACATAGAAAAAGTATGAGTGGCACATGTCATTTCATCGGTTAATCTCTGGCTTTATGGTTCCGTAAAAAGAGATATTGTGTGTCTCTCTCAACATGTGAAACCAGATATATATTATGCACAAGTAACTAATATGCAACAAACTCTTCAAGATTTCGGTAAAATTATAACCAACTCACCTATATATTTTGATAATACTAGTTCTATGAATTTAACCAAAAATCCAATTAACCATTCTCACACAAAACATATTGAATTCGTCACCATTTTTTAAGAGATACTGTAGAAAAAGGAATTATCACTCTTGAATTTGTTAACATTAAAAATCAAATTGCCGATATTTTCACCAAACTGTTATGTTAATCAATATTTATAAAGCTACGATGAGACGTTGGAATATGTTCTATTAATTAATTAATGTATGCCATTATTCATCATTATAAACATTACCTTTTTATATAAAATTTTAAATTTAATTTAGTCTACCTTTTGACAACTATAAATAGAAAATAGTTAACAAATTAATGGTTAAAACAACTTTCTCTGTTACTCGGTACCCTAGCACGGCCCAACTATATTAAGATGATCGTGTATGACAAATTCGAATGTTTATAAGAAGAATGACCTTGAGCTAACGACTACTAGACCTAGATATAGAGTTTGGACAATTATACAGAGCCCAAATTAAACAAAGTTGATAGACAGATAGCACATGATGTTACTGAGAAGGAAATTAGCTTGGATGAAATAGGGACCGGCATAATCATTTGTTGACATAGATGGAATGCGAGAGGGATCAGTATAGCAAGTGGAGCTATGGGGATTGTCCTAATGACTTGAGAAAATAGCCAATAAGTAGATAAGCAAATTGATGTGCCGATAGTATTCATGGTGGATGGATCGGCCCTAATTGTAATATATGGGATCAACATTGTGGTGTTTCATACTACGGATCAGTATGGTACACTTTGTAAGGTATTGGATCAGCATAAGTCTAGGAAGCCAAAGGGATCGACATAACAACTTAATTACTAGGGATCATCTTATACTTGGGAAACATTATTGATCGGCATTATGGAATACATGGAATAAACGTGGAGATAAAGGGGTCGGCACCTTTCAGATAGAATGGGATTCGAACAAAAGATCAACCAAAACTCGAGCTTCACAATTCCAATTATCATGAAATTTTAAACACCATCATATTAGACCATAAGAATTCTACCATAAGGGACCCTACCCCAAACTCAACATATAGAGGGATCAGTATCGATCCCTCTCTATTGAGAGTTAGGCCTAGCGCTCCCTATGGTGGACCCATATGGTTGAGAAGTCCTTTTTCTAAAGTTCCAGTCAGATTGGTGGTCGCCTTCATGTATAAATGCATGCCTAGGGGGTCATTCTGAGAATCTTTTTGCAGCTAGTTAGATAACACCATTATTGTATTCAGTTGCCTCTATTATTCTCATATTTCTTACCGTTTCTTGCTATTTCTAGTTGTAATCGAGTTAATTGAAAAGCAATAATGTGAATATTCAAAGTGGACGTAGGCAATCAACGTTGAACCACTATAATGTTTGTTATTCTTTCTACTGTTTTTTTCTTGGTAATTTGGCATACTCCTTGTTTTCTTTTAGTTTCTTCATTTATTTCACAACTTAAATTTGTTCTTAGGTGTTTATGGTCAGTTTGGTTCTAAACATTTTGGTGCTTTCACTGAGAACTCTGATTCTCATCTAGTTAGGATCCCCTTTGCTGCTGCTGGATTGAGAAATTCCCCTGAAGGAGATCCAGATTCATCTTCAAAAGCTTGTAGATACTACTCTGATTTACCAGAGTCTAAGAAGAGAAATCCAGATGGTGAGGCATACCAGATCAACTTCCTAGAATGTTAATGCAAATGAAAATGCCAGCATTATATAAGGAACTCCAAGTCACTAGTCTACAAATGTAAATGTGGAGCCTGTTGAAGTCTAGAATCTCGTTGAATCTATAACAAGAGCGGAATTTAATAACTTGAAGAGGGAGCTGATGCAGAGCCGTAGGCAGCCAAATGAGAAAATCCAGGCTAATGCTAACCTAATGAACCAAATTTCTCAACAACAGCGTCAAAGCGCCAGAAAGTCTTGCTTCTTACATGGCGTCAGATTGTTCGACCTTACTAGATGACTGGAGGAGTTATTCTCCAATTGCACATAGGGAATCGTGTTGGCACTGGTTCTGGGAGTTTGGATGTTGGAATATGTTTGAATGCCGACCAACTACCCTTTCGAAGTGACAACGAGATGAATGCTCATGTTGAAAATCATGAGGATGATAGGCCAAATAGGCGTTAAATGGCCCGTAGACATCAACCGAAACATTCACACGAATTGAAGTGTAACCACACTTGGCACCTCCTATCCAAACACCGGATTTATCGACGATGGTCATACAGCGGATGAGTGAGAAGCAGAGTTTGACAAATACTGATTGGGGAATTTCAAGAAGCCATACCCCATTTACTGATAGTTTTTTGCATGCGGAGTATCCGAGAAGGTTCAACATGCCTATGATGCCTGCCTATGTGCGAAAACTAACCCAAGGGAGCACGTGATGAGGACCGAATGGTTGATGGACTCTACAAGAGGAAATGATGCAACCAAATGTGGATACTTCCTTATAACTGTCTTTGGGATTGCAACGATGTGGTTACAAGATTACCCCCACGATCGATCTCAAGGTTTGATGAATTGGAAACAAAGTTCGTGGAGAAGTTTCGGACCCATACTACTCGCCCTAAAGACACGATGTCACTGTGTAGTGTAATCTAGGCTCTAGGGGAATAACTGAAGGACTACTTGCAAAGATTTTATGTCGCTTCCACTAAAGTTAGTAACCCAAATTACCATGCTATACTTATAGCCATGAAGAGATGGGTTGACCTAGAATTTAATTCGGTGATTGCCTAGCTGGAAACCGCAGGCCATGCTCGAACGCTTCTATTCAAAGGCTGCTCAGTTATGAGTTAGGAGGAGGCCAGGTCCTCCAGAAAGAGAAACACTATGGGGCCGAGAGGAGAAGAGGTACAAAGAAACTTTGCAATAAAGAAGTACGATGAGAGTTCTAAGAAGGTTCAGGTCAATGTTCAAAACAAGTCGAATCAATAGTAGAGAAGTGGTGAAGGGAATCAAGACCGAAAGAGAGGGCATAGAAGATCAAAGCCTAGGATTCCCATATATGATAACAACATGCCTCTAACTACATCCCTGGAGAATATTTATATGTCCACCTATAATACTTTTTAATACAGGCATCTCTAGGATGTTATCGAGATGTTGATTCAGGATAAGAAGTTGCAGCAATTTGTGAAGACTCTACAGCATGGAGAATATAGACGTCAAACCCTAATAGAGGACAACCTCTTCGTAGGGCTGATGAGCCTGTGTGAATCGGATGATGAATTGTAATAAACATTGAGAGTTGGTGAATCGCATCTTGCGGATGAAAGTTGGTAGGAAATGGAGTACCAGCCAGCGCAATGAGACACGGGGATTTTGAATATTGTTCAAGGAGGATGGAACTCCGGTCAAGCAACAACATACGATGACTGATGATATAGTGTTCAAGGGCAGGGAAGTCGATAGAGTAGAGGATCCCTCAATTGACCTGATGGTCATTTAAATCATGATTGGCCTTTCTCTGGTGAGAAGGATTTTGATTGATTGTGGAAGTTCTGTAAACATTATCTCTAAGAAGGCGTATGATCAAATGAGGATGGAGGCTAAAGATTTGAAATTTTCTAAAGCTTGTATACATGGTTTCAATGGTGTGGTGACCTAATTGTGGAATTTCCAGTTGATTTTTGGGGAAAGTGAACGTAGGAGCGTGCAGATCCTACCATTCATTGTTTTGGATTTGAATCACCGTACACTATTTTTTTGGGCCTTTCGACCTTAGCTAAATTTTGGGCAGCTCTTGTCCCATGGTGTTTGACTTTGAAATTTTCAAATTATAGTGGAGTAGGAGTGTGCATGATGATCAAGCGACTGGGCGTGCCTATTACGTGGCTGATTTGAGAAAAGTCATGTAAAGAGAAGGGAAAGGGTGTGTATAAGTCCGTCCACATCCAAGTTACTAAAGATTTACAAATGGCACCCAAGCCTTGGCTTGGGCACCACAATCGGCTCTATAGAGATAGATCCGAGGGATGATGAGGAGGATCCCATGGAGACCAAGGCGGTGTCGATTGAGCTGACAATTGATGTAACAGTCAGCAACGATGACCGATCATGGGCCTTGGAGATCAGATTGTAGCTCAGTCCCTCGATGACGAGAGAACTACTAATTTTCTCAAAATGAATCTGGATTTATTTTCTTGGATTCATTCTGACATGTGTAGGATATCTCCTGCCATCACAGGCCATGCATTAAACATTGATTCGAAGAACATTTCATTCAAACAGAAAAGGTGAGGCATGGATCCACAGAGATCCGTCGCTCTTAAAGAGGAGATGGATAATTTGAAAGTCAATGGGTATATTCACGATGCCTTCTATCCTGAGTGGACATCTAACCCCGTGCTAGTAAAGAAGGTGAATGGAAACTAGAGAACATGCATTGACTACTCTAATTTGAATAAAGCGTGTCCTAAAGATAGTTTTCCTCTCCTGAGAATTAATCAGCTAGTTGATTCAATTACAAGGCATGAATTTTTGTCCTTCATGGATGTGTACTTGGGGTATAACCAAATATCGATGCATGTCCCTGATCAGGGGCACATGAGCTTCGTGATGGATGTTGGATTATACTGTTACATGGTGATGCTGTTTGGATTGAAGAATGCTGGAGAAACCTATCAACATTTAGTCAATTAGATGTTTAAAGATCGGATTTGGGAGTACGATGGAAGTCTATGTGGATGATATGCTCATGAAGTCCCTCCGATCAAATGACCACATTCGAGACTTTTCTGAAATGTTAGACTATAACATGAAAATCAATCCTTTGAAATGCTGATTTAGTGTTGCATCGAGAAAGCTCTTGGGCTTCGTTGTCAATGCTTATGGAAATGAAGTTAATCCATAGAAGATTCAGGCTATGCGATATATTTAGGTGCCAAGAACCATTAATCAAGTGCAAAGTTTGAATGGGATGGTTGTTGAGGGAAACTGATAAATGCATTCCTTTCTTTGAATTGATAAGAGAGGGAAAGAGGAACTTTGAATGGATGTAGGCTTGTGAAGACGCATTTCGAGCTTTAGTGAATCATTTGGGGAGCCCCTCATCTTGTCAAAGTCGGTTGATCACGAGGAGTTGTATGTTTATTTGGCTGTATCACCACATGTTGTAAGTGTTGCCTTGATTCACGAGGAGAACCGAATTCAGAGACTGGTGTATTACGTTAGTCAGTGATTAAAAGATGTAGAAAGAAACTATATGAAGATAGAGAAATTGGCGTGTTGATAGCTAATCATGCCATGGAAACTTCGCCCATACATCCAGGCACATTCGATCAACATTTATGCCGACCAACCATTACAATAGGACCTACAACGACCTGGGACGTCTGGGAGTTGTTTAAATGGAACATTGAGCTCAGCCAGTTCAACACTACATATCTACTACGGAGAGCTATCTAGGGTCAAGCGTTGTCGGACTTCGTAGTGCAATTTACCATGCAAGACGAGCTCCAAGAAAGTAGCGTAATCCCTACTTTGCGATGGAAGTTGTACACTGATGTGGCATCTAATGATCACTTTTCCATAGATGGAATTGTGCTTGCAACCCCTGTGAACCGATCAATTTCTTTGAAGCTTGATTTTCCTAAGACAAACACTGAGGCTGAATCTGAAGTGATGATCGCTGGACTTACACTTGCTAGAGAACATGGGGTGAAATCCCTTGAAATCTTTTGCAACTTGCAATTGGTGGTGTATCAAGTTAGATGAGACTATCAAGCTAAGGGACAATGACTTGTCCCGTACCTTACCCGAGTTCAAGGGTTGTTGGCGAATATCGAATACTTTGAAATTTCACATATCCTATAGATCAATCGAAGAAGCCGATTCATTGGCAAAGTTCGCCAGTACTAGTAATGCACAACATGTGGGCTTGGTTCCAGTCGAGACATTACATCCCCAAGTATAAATATGATGGAAGTTGATCAAATGCTAGAATTGGAAGCCGAGAGGGAATCATGGATGACTCCATTTAAAGATTACTTGTTGCACAGAATCTTGCCAGAAAGAAGAAATGAAAAGCAACAAGTACTCCGATGTATCTCTTGTGATGAGATAAAGTGTGTTCTAAAAGAAGTTCATGAGGGAGCATATGGAGATCACACTAGGGGAAAACTTTGGCAATGAAGATACTTCTTATGGGTATTACTGGCCAACTACAAACCGGGATGCTGCTGGTTAAGTAAGACAATGTGACAAGTGCTAGATAAATGCAAAAGTCCCAAGAGCTCTGACAACAGAGAACACATAAATGGTCGGTTCATTACCAATCGCTATGTGGGGTATCAAAATCAACGGCTCTTTACCAATCTCCAAAGGTGGTGCGAAGTACGCTATTGTCACAGTCAAATACTTCACCAAATGGACCAAAGCCGAACCGCTAGCCACGATCACGACCAAGAAAGTCATCAACTTTGTTGTTTTAAACATCATATATCGCTTCAATCTCCCACAAACTATCGTAATCTATGATGGTATTTAGTTCGATAGTGAAGAATTTAAAGAATTTTCTCGGAGATATTGTATTGAAAAGAGATTTACAGCGGTCGCTCACCCTCAGGCGAATGGATAGGTTGAAGCGGTAAACCAAATTATCAAGTCTATTCTAAAGAAGAATATGGAGAAGGCTAGAGGCAAGTGGGTAGATGAACTTCCTACGACACCTTGGGCATAAAGATGTACTCACAAGTCCATGATTGACCATACTCCATTCTCTCTCGCTTATGGAACAAAAGCAGCTATTCTGGTAGAACTCGATGCCCCTTCTCATCGAGTGACTTACTAAGAACCCAGAATAAACAAAGATTTTCCCTTTGAACCTTTGGATTTTATTGATGAGAAACGCGAAGAAGCCGATTTGAGAGTAGCTACACACCGACCTCGGGTCGCTCGATATTACAACACAAAAGTAAGATCGGGAACCTTTGAAGTTGGCGACGTCGTCATAAAATGGGTTTTTCCGGTCCCATCGCACATGAATCCGACATGGGATGGACCATATATCATTAAGTAGAGGCTTGGAGAAGGAATTTTCAAGCTAGTGACTATTGATGGCACGACACTTCTAAGAGCATGGAATAGCGAGCAATTACGACACCATTTTACTTAGAATAGTTCCTTTGTATTTCAGCACTAATTACTTTCGACATTTGCTTTAGTATTTGACTTTTTGAATGTGTAATAAGGCAAATTTGTTTTTTCTTCTCATATGATGAATAAAATCTTGAATTTCCTTTACATAAATGATTGTTGCTACATTTTCTACTAAGTACACAATGAAACTAATTGATATTGATATGTGTAATGTGCTAACAAACTCACAAAGTTTGAAATCGATTTATCATACCAATCCACGATGAGATCGAACAAGATGAGCTATATCAATTTACCCGATTGACAACTCCCTTAGATGAACCAAAGGGCAGTACTTGCAATAAGGAACATAGGTCGCCGACAATCTGGAGATTGAAAAACTTCCTGCCCGAACTATAGGATTAGAATGAAATTGAGGAGACTAAAAAGGAGTATAATCAATTCAGACAGAAAAACAACTACCCACGAGAAAACTCTAAGTCTACAGAGCACGGACTGGAGTATAAACAATTCGGGTGGAAGAACAACTGCATGCGAGAAAACTCTAAGACCTGGAGTATGGACCGAAGTATAAACAACTCGGGAGGAAAAATGATTTCTCACAATAAAAATCTAAGTCCCAGGAGTGTAGACTAGAGCATAAACAATTTGGATGGAATAACGACTAACATGGACAGGAGTATGAACAATTCCGGCGGAAAGATAACTGCACATGAGAAAACACTAAGTCCTTGGAGAGCAGACTGAAGTATGAACAATTCGAACGGAAAAACGACTGCCTTCCAGAAAACTCTAAATCCCCGGAGTGTGGACTGAAGTGTAAATGATTTGAGCAGAAAAACGACTGCCCACGTGAAAACTCTAACTCCCCAGAGCGCAGACTAGAGTATGAACAATTCGAGTGGAAAAATGACTGCCTACGAGAAAAATCTAAGTCCACGGAGCGCGGTCTAGAGTATAAACGATTCAGGTGGAAAAATGACTGACCGCTCACGAAATAACTCTAAGTCCCCAGAGCATGGAATAACTTGTAAACTCAATGGGCGGATGGATTGATTTCGACTGTTCTCTATCCCACGAATACCAACCTAAAATCGATGGAACGAATTCAAATTAGTGAAGGCTGGATATGACAGCTTATTATAGTTCCAGCTTTGCACTTTTTACGACTTATGGCAATGACCATAGAGAGGCCTTGAGATGGAGATGGTGAATTGTTAACGGGATTAGCAATCTATAATTTACAAGTATATTGAATAGAAAGTAATTATCCAACTACTAAAATAACAAGTCACACGATGATTGATCGAAAGCAAATAACTTTTATTCACATGTCTCAAAATTCCATTGCAGTTTATTCCAAAAATAGGGATTCGTACCCATACACCTATAACTAAGAAAAGAGATAATTATTCAAATTATATACACTGATACAAAGTAATGACTACTTCGATTTATTCTCTTTCTTTTTCTTTTTAGGGATGGAGTCGGTTGAGTGTCTATTCTGAGACCCTTTGCCGCCCTTGGTCTGAATACTCGAGGAAGAAGGAGGGATTGCACTGGGAATCTTCCTGCCTGGTGGAGTGACTTGTAGTGGTATATGATAAAGATCTTCAACCACCACCTTGATGGGATCACCTTTGATTTTGCGCTTTGACTTGTCCTCCTCTTCGTTCTGTTCCCTCATACTAGTCTTAGTGGTATGCTCTGAAGCACCTATGATCATCACATCTTCAAATTCATCATCAAAGGAGTGGTCTTCGAGTTATCTTCATCAAGCACTCTGATAACTTAAGCATCGGGCTCTCGAATATTTTTAGCAGTCGAAACTTCAGCCATTTTCTCCTACTGCCTTGTGGCGGCACCGGTCCTTGGAGTTTGACTTGGGCCGAGATGACCTGCAAATTTTTTTTAAAGCATGGACAATAGTTGAAACCCATTTTAAATGGAGAGCAAAGACTACTCGGTGTCAAAGAAATTCAGTATGATTCCAACATCCAGTTAACTTTCTACAGTCAATGGAGTGCTTCCTTCGAGAATGGGAGACAACATTTGTGATCCAAAGCCAGGTCTGTCTAGATCATATTGCTCCTTAACGTGAGAAGATTTTGGTCCAACTATTTGGATAGAAGAAGATCCCTTAGGATCGGTTGCAGAAGACTCAACGATGTCCTCTCCTTCCTTAGCTGGTGCGAGAGCCTTAAAAAATTGAAGTTAGCGGTGGCCAGATTAGACGGCTCATTTCCAAGAAGCACTTCTAGCACAAGCGCTTCTTCATTAAATTTTACTCCTCCCAATTCTTCCTTCTTGATTTTGACAATGTTCTCCCATGCTTGGGCAAATGATTCAGGATAACCATCAACAAGAAAGGTCAAGTCACGGTGGTGAAGAACTTTCACATTATATTCGATGATAAGTGGATCAAACAACTCTTAATCTCATTCCTGCTAGACTCGATGATAACCTTCACCCGGGAGTTAGCTTGTTCAAGCACTTCTTTTCTTCCTTCTTCATAGACTTGTTCCTTTAAACCGTCAATCTTGGTGAATTATTCGTCGAGTTTTGTTCTTAAGCTCCTCGCCTTGACGATTTCCATGCAGTATCTAGGCGACTCTTCTTGAGCCTCGATTTTTCTCCTCCCTCTCTTTCTTTAATAAATTTTCAAGCTCTTTAAGTCGACGATCTAGGGCGTCTTTCTCCTTTCGCAAGGACTCCTTTTCTAAAGCAAGAGTTCCGCTGCGATGAAGCGCGACATTAAGCTCTTCATGTGCGAAGTCTCCAAGCGATTTACTGCCTCTGGCACTTCTTTTTCATTCTTTTCCGCTTTAGCAAATTGGATTTTATATTCAAGCAACTCAGCATCCGGATTCTTAATGACATCCTTGTTGTGAATAGCCACCAACTTAAGGCGGTTGATTTCATGCTGGCGCTCGATGGACACTTTGAAAACTTCTCAATCAAGTGAATAAATGATTCATGCTGAACGAACACACCGTTCACGCATGCTAGTGAACTTTCCCTGTCGCTTCCAGGAATGATGTGTATGGAGGAGAGGAACTTAAGTCCATCAAAGCAGATCTTTGGAAATGTAGCTTTAATTTCAGCAAACTTTTCCGCTGTAGTAGAGTCAGGAGCGGGAAACGGTGGAAGCAAGTCGGATGTAACAAGTGGATGTTTGCTGGAGCAGCGCTCATGTGACTGCCTTGAACTTGACGACCCAAAATCTTGGTCATGAGGCGCGGTAAAATGAGAACCATGACGTGAAGACTTCTCTCTTCTATGAGCGAGAAGGTTAGAGTGATCGTCGTGATGAGAAGAATGTAATAGGGACTTTCATTTAGATAAGGAAGATGACCCCTCGGCTAGTAATCTTTATCTCATCCATCATCTTTCTCTCTATGTCTCCATGAATCGAAATCTTAGCTTAAGCAGTAATAAGTAGAGGAACCCTAGAGACGATCGAAGGCATGTGATTGAGACATTGCACCTATAAAGAACCAAATAAGAGCGTATTAAACATTGTCGCACGAAGGATTAATAACACGTGTATAGTGGAGTGCAAATGTTTTTGGGTATCCTAGTGTCTCCTCCCCCAATGAATCGGTAATGTTGGCTTTACTCATTTGAGTGCTCTTCCCTCTATTGGAAGGTTGGACGCCTTCACCGCTTCTATTAGGGGAGTTAAGTCCTTTGGTATTAATATTAGGAGAGTCCTAAGTCATTGTATTATTTGGAATTAGAAGGTCGAATAATCCCTTCAATGAGCTTTCCCTGTGCTGAGAAGACGACTCCTTTTCAAGCGAAGTAATGAAGAACTCCGGATTTGACCCACACTTACTTTTGTGCAGCCGATACACCAACTTTTGCTTCCTCTTCGGGGGTGTCTGCGATTGACTGACCTATGACGGTTCGACCAACGGCACTATTCCAAGGCCTTTAATATCATCTCTTGTTCTATCAGCTCGAGAATCTTTGATCTCCCCTTTCTTGGTATCTCCCCGAGTCCCTTCTACAATGGGCATACTGTAGTCAATCGTTTCTTCTCTTTGATCAGTAACAATCTTTGAGACTTCTCTGCTCCCAAGGAGTCCTATTCTATAGCATTTTTCCAATAAACCAAATAATGATAGCTAGTCGTCTGTTACGAGGAGTTTAACATCTAGTTACATAATGGGAGTAGCACGAATGGCGGCGATAACCCTAGAAAACTCGGTGCCTTCGGGTCACGGACAAACACTTGAAGGAACTTCGAAAGTTAGTATATTCAACGGAGAAGTTATTAAATGAGTCATTGAATTTAAGAGGAAAGCAGAAGTTACACTTACGTCCATCTAACCATCTCCTTCCAATTCCAGGAGGACATTACATGTAAAACCACTTGTGCTTGAATAAGGAAAGCTCGTTCCATGTGCCCGTCAAGGCTAGGTAGTTCGGGAAAGGCTCTAGGAAGACATAAGAAGGAATTCCTAATCGTCGTTTGAAATTATAGATAAATCTGATATCCTCGGGAGTTGGCGGGTGAAACATGACATTAACAAATAAAAGGAAAGTCCCATGAATAAAGGCATAACTGTTGGGATGCAACTGAGTAGGGGTGATCCCAAGGTAACTCAGCATCTCTCGAATGAAGGAGTTAAAAGATGGCACACATCCTGCCCAGAACACAAACTTGTTGCAACCAGTATACTGGCTAGGGGCAAGTGAGGTCTATATTTCCTTGTTCAAACCAAAACATCTTCACATGGGATTTCATGAATGGAGCACAATCGACGAAGAGCAACCTCGTCGATTCTAAAAGTTTGTGAGTCGATATGTTTATCTAGAACGATGGCACACTCAACGAAATCGGAAGTCGGACTGATGATTTCTATTGGTAGAGCTGGGATATTGGAGAAAAGATTAACTTAAGTATTAGATGATTCCGATTGTTCTACGTGGTGACTCGAAGAAGGCCTTTTAGATATGGTGGCAAAACTTGATCTTGCTTCAGAACCAATATGTCTAGCCGCTGATTCAAAAGACATGTTGACTGGGAGCTTCGTATGTCTAAGATCTATGTCAGCAAATCTCAGTAGACAATCAATGTTAGAGCTAATAACTTGTTCTCCTCGTCTCATTACATGAACTAATGCAGTGCAGTGCAGTGTAGTGCGAAACGAGCATAAATAGTTTGAAACCAAAAAAGCAAGAATAAAAAGACAATACTTGGAGCTCCGTTCGACGAGACTGTCATCACTGACTGTCTTAATGGATGGGAAAAGTTCATCGGCAATGAAAGCTTTCGGATCGTTTATTGACATTCAAAATTGTGAAGTCCATTGTTCAAGTTGTTTGCCAATTTTTTACTTGATCCATATTGAGCAGTCCAAAATTTTTTTCGTTCAAGCTTATGTCCGACAGTCCAAGTATGCAAGTCATATTGTACTTTGTCATATTATGTTCAGGCAAGGCAATATGTAGTTAAGCATTTGAATGACTTAGGTTGAAATAGTTTTTATAGTCAACACAAATACCTTTGCCATATGTCAATCCTTTACCCCAGCCTCAATACCAATCCCTTTTCCATGTGCCGATCCTTTACCCTAGCCTCAATACCGATCCTTGCACCTTAGCTACCATTATCGATCCCTAAACCTAAGTTACTAGCACCGATCCCTCATCGGTACAACATTCTACTGATCAATTTCTAAAAATACCTCCCACCAACCCTTCAGCCAACCATTTCCTACATCGATCCCTCTCTTTGTAACTACTTTTCATCGATCCCTTAACAAACTTACTGACCCCTACATCAAAGTGATCTACACATATCCCTTTTCCTAAGTTCTCTTACCAAAAAAGGAAAAACACTCTCGGAGACTAAAAACTATCGCACCCTTACATGTCCTAATTTCCTCTTCTCAAATTTCAAAACCCAACTCTCCTCCATCTCTTCTAGGACATCAACCGAGCCCTCCTTCCTCCTTCTTCTTCTCCTACTCCTTAATCTTCTCCTCCTCTCCAATGTATCTCAATGAAATCCATCGAGCTATGGATTCGAACTCAGACGCTCCAACACAACTCGGCACATCTAAGAAACACTCAGACTGACACAAACTTAGGATTCATGATTCAACTACATGATCAAAAAGAGAATTCATACCTATATATATCCAATTAAATTATAAGAGAGTGGTCAGAACTTCGGATTGAGGATGAACTATAGGCAACTTAGATTGAAGATGAGGTTTCGTGCTTGGATTTAGTCATAAAGTCAAGGATATTTATTTCTTTCGTTCGAAAAAGGGAGATGGCAATAACTTGGGTTCGACCGAGTACTTGTGCAAAGGTATAGTAAAAGATGGAGAAGTAAAAGTGAAAAAGGAGGTGAAGGGAAAGTCCATTTATTGTGTCCATGTGAATGAGTAAAAACATGTCACAATGGGTGACCAGGTCTGAAGCGAAGATTTTTCGACATTAGAATATGCCGATCCCTATTCGCGTATGTCTACCAAGGGATCGACATATCAAATATCGATACCTCCACAATAAATTTTAAAAAGGAAAAAAGAAAAAAAAGTGAAAAAATGGAAGAGGAGAAATGATGGACAAATGAAAAATGTTAGACGATCATTATCATGATGGTTCGGTTACAAACACGGGCATACATAATACTATTAAAGTTGGCAACGACCTCTGAACATTCAAACATGTGTGGGAACCAATAATGAAAACATGTATGTGAATTTGCTCGGGAATGATTTAAGAATTCAACCTTTTAAAATCAACTAAAATTGCATTCATGCCTAAAACATTCAAGTTCGAGATCGAATCGGATAGAAGAAAGCCTATGAGCCCCACGTGACCAAATTTGTATATGCTAACGGAATGCAACATTGGACTTGTATTATTGAAGGTCGATAAAGGAACATAAATCAACCAAGAAGTTAGATGGACTTGTTTCCAGCAACTCAGACTTTCCCAATTCAAAGCATGTCATGTTAGCCACAAGACATACTTTAGGGGGAAAGCGTTACCGGATACCCTGGTTTGGCTATTTTGGGCTGATCACGCAAGACAAATTCGACCGTTTATAAGAAGAATAACCGTAAGGCAATGGCTACAGGACCCAGAAATAGAGTCCGGACAATTATACGAAGCCCAATAAAGTTGATAGACAGACGACGCACGATTTCGGAGAGATGGAAATTAGCGTGGATGAAATAGTGGTAGGCATAATCATTTGTTGACATAGCTAGAATGTGAAAGGGATCGGTATAGCAAGGTGGGGCTATGGGGATCGGCCTAATGACTTGAGAAAATAGTCAACAAATTGATAAGAAAATGTATGGGTCGACATTGTTCATAGTGGTTGGATTGGCCCTAATTATATTATGAGGGATCGGCATAATGATATTTCATTATATGGATCGATATAGTACACTTTGAAAGGAATGGGATCGGCATAAGTCTAGGAAGCTAGAATGATCAACATAATGACCTAAGTACTAGGGTTCGACTTATAATTGGGAAACATTATTGATCGGCATTATGGAATTCAGGGAACATATGTGGAGCTAAGGAGGTTGGCACCTTTTAGACTAGAATGGGATTCGAACCAAAGATCAAACAAAACTTGGGCTTCACACTTCCAATTTTCATGACATCTAAAACACCATCATGTAAGAGCATAAAGAAGCTACCATATGGGTCGTTGCCCCAAACTCAACATATGGAGGACTCAGTACCATTCCCCCTTTAGTGACAGTTGAGCCTAGCACTCCTTATAGCGGGTCCATATGGTTGAGAAGTTCCTATTGCCGAAGATCCATTTAGATTGGTGGTCACCTTCATCTATAAATACTGACCTAGGGCATCATTCTGAGGATCTTTTGGTCGCTGATTAGATAACACCATTATTGTATTCATTTGCCTCCATTATTCTCTTGGTTTTTGCTGTTTCTAATTGTAATCAAGTTAATTGAAAAGAAATAAAGAGAATATTCAAAGTGGACATAGGTAATTAACGCCGAACCATAAACAAAAATTCTTGCTTGAGTTTTTCCTATTAAGTTATCATATTCCTCTGTTTTCATTTAGTTTCCTCATTTATTTCACTAATTAAATTTGTTCTTGGGTGTTTGAGGCCAATTTGGTTGCAAACATTATCCATCAAATTTATAACTATAAATAAGCTATATAATCTATTTATACATGATTAAAGAAAAGTAAAAACAGAAATATTATTTATGAATTTTTCAAAACAAACATGTCTTTTGATCACGACTCCACTTGTTCAACTATCGACTTAGCTCACCCTCATTAAATAGCACCTACGTATCACCAACTAAAACCATACCTCCATCAATGTCCGGCCTTACTAAACATTATGAAATCACCTACATATCCCATCGAATTATCTCCTATGGAAAAGAAAGCCAAAAGAGACGTTAATCTAGAATCAACATCTCTCAATTCCAAAGTTGACGCAATATGTCGCTATAAATAAGAAATGATGGGAGTTTAATAAGAAATGTATTACAGACAACAGTGTCAAGGATCTTATCTTAACTTTCTTGAATAATGTATTATAGGAATTTGCGTCATTCACCAAAAAAAATTGCACTCATAAAATATATCCTTGTTTAATAAGAACTCGTGTAAAAACTTGTAGCATCACTCTAAGTAATTTGTGCAAGGTAGGACCATCAAACCAAGACTGGATTAATACTCCAGCTCACCTAATTTGGCCTTCACTTAAGCCTCATGATAAGAAAAATAACACAAACTCTTGGGACCAATCTAGAATAATTTTTTTTTCGAATATGAATAATTTTAAGTAGCGATATATATATATATATATATATATATATATATATTTGTGAACCATAAAATATATAATTTTTTGTATGTTTATTGGTTATAATAATTGTTTGTTACGATGAGTTTTATAAAATTATTGAGTTAAAATAGAAAATTCAACCATTAAATGTGAATATTCAATTCCGTCTCCCCACAGGCATCTGTGTAGAACAGATAGACATTGGTTATGTTGCTTGGGAAAATAATATTAAATGATCTTAGACATTTGCCACTCTTCTCAGACGTTTGAGCAATGTTTCGGGTGCTACCTAAGGCCAATTCATATATATTTCTTTTAACATTCTTTCAACTATTTACCAATTAAACTTCAAATCTAAAACTCTAGCTCTAAACTCTAACTTCTCAATACCCAATTTCATTAAAAATGGTTCCCAAACTGCTAACCCAAAAAATGGATCAACATCCTAGATTGAATGTCAAAGTGCCAGGCCTATTTATTAAGGAAAATAAAATAGAAAAAGAAATAGTAAATCGCAAAAAAGTAATGCGACAAGATATTTTTATAGTGGTTACGTTGTTAACGAAGCCTATATCAACTTTATAGCTTTTATAATCAAATTCTATTGCAAAGGAGTTTGGATTACAATATGATTCTTCTTTCCTAAGTTAGATCAAGCCACCATTGTTCAGGAAAATTAAAAGGACTCAGTTGTCCTTTAATTGCTGTCGTAAGGGAGAAGAAGAGTAAAGAAATAATGGCAGAGTTTCAGCAGAGATTCAAGTAGATCTCCAAGGATGGCATTTACAGGATTTTGAGAGCACTTAAGTCCGAACCATTGCACTAGAAGCCTGCAGTTGTCCATAGGAAGAAGTATGAAAAGTTTGGAACAATCCCGAGCTAACTTTTAGGATCTCCACCGATCCAGTTGGATTGGATCGGTATCGATCTAGAGAGTTGTGCAATTTTTTCATAACTTCTATCCAGTTGGCTTTTCTACTTGCTTATGAGTCTCTTGATGTAATTTCATAGCTCTTTGACTTGTTTTTATGATGGTTCACCCATTGGTTTGATTAAACTATAGTCTGAATCCGATAAGTCTACATTTCTCGAACCTGAATGCTTGGATTGCTACCAAACTTGGTAGGTAAGCTTAGCAGAGAAGTAGAAACATAATGCAAGTGGGTTGGAGAAACCACAAGCCAATATTTTGGATCATCATTGATCCAAAGTGTTGGCGTATTTTTGTTCAAACTTCAAAGATTCCTTCGCTTTGTACTTTTGGGCCTTCTAGCCAAGTTTTAAGTCTTTCCGGCTTAATCTGAATGTTCTAAATCCCTTTGAATTCTACTGGGTGAAAAACCCGGTTAACATTTGCTAGCTAGAGCATACTTTTGTTGAAAACAAGGTGTGTTCTGGAATCATTTAATTTTGGGTCTCTATTTTAAGGAGTTACATTCGTAGTAACTGGTCTTTTTGAAGATCTTTCTATAACGCTCCGGCTAATTGTTAAGTCCTTAATGGGAATCTTCATATTCGTAATTGCAGAGCGATCTTAGTTTGATAATTTCCAAAATGAATTGTACCATCCCCTACTTGGAGGCCCAAAACTAATGGCTACGGATGCTGAAGTCATCCATAATTATTAATCCTTGGTAACTAAATACGCTAATGTTAGATACATTGATATAACAGAAACTCGTGGATATGGAAATTTTTTAAAATCATCAACAACTGTCACATTCCAATTCAAATCATTTCAAATTCATTGCATAATCCCAATATGAAAACCACGTTCAAGGAAAATACAATTATTACAACATAAACCAAGAGCGACATTTGAAGATGCCCCCTTGAATGATAGAGTATATATAGGCAATTAAACAACTTTTTCTTTTCAATAAAACACAGCAGAATCAAAACAAAACGAACTTTATTATCTAGCTTGCCTCCCACATGTCTCCAAAAGCTTATTTGTCCAAAGAGGTACATAAAAACCTCAACTCTCAAAGTACTCAAAATCATATGAGACACCTGAGAGTTTAAGGGGAAAACATAAACTTTGAGTCAGATATAAAGCCTGGTATGAATAATAATCTACCATGTCAAACTATTTAGATAACCAGTGAGACCATGCCACATGGCTGAATAGGTTTTCCATTAGTATCTTCAATTTTTTATAATAACTGTATATTGTGCTACTACATCCACAATGGTTAAAACATAACATTCAAAAGATTATAATGATATGCAAACAATTAACCAATTCTGGATTTTGCATCCCCATTCATTTGACTATCTATTTTAGCTGCAGTTTTTAGGGTCACCATTAACCTTTTAGCTTTCATGGTCTAACTAATAACCTGTTAAATGGTTATGGACTCCCTGTATAGTTTCATAGTTTTCATGGGATCACTGAGAACCTATTGGACCTGCCAATAACTTCATTGTTTAATGGGTTCTCCCTGAACATATTGGTATCTTTGATAACTTCCCTCTTATCCTAGTTTTCATGGGTTAACTAGGAACCTATTGACTTCTATCAATAACTTAATCCGGATATAGTTTTCATGGGTTCAATACAAACCCACTAGCCTCTGCCAATAAGTCATTCCGATCATAGTTTTCATGGGTTTGCTATGAACCTATTGGCCCCTGCCTATAACTTTTTCTAAACATAGTTTTCATGAGTTTACTATGAACCTATCTATCTGAAAACTTCTTTAATCAGTATTTCAGCATCCTATGTTCTAGTCTATCTGAACTTCTAGGTGCAATTCTACTCATTCAGGAGTTTCTTGGTTTATATTTACTATCGGGTCAACCTAGCTGGTCATTCCGCCCTTTTTCCCTAAAAATACAGTTATGAATCCATATTAAAGTGAATATGTATATTTGAAGAAGCAAACATAATAACATAATAATACAACATTTGTGGTTTAATATCCTTAAAATCATTTTCACATGAAACATGGTTAGTCTCTTTAACCTATTATTTTATCACGGAAAGCTTCTTCAAAAACTTCATACTTAAATTTCATTCTAAAACTCCTTCACTTTTTCCATGATCTTTCCTTTGAAAATGATATTGGGTTATTTGTTTTGAAAACTAAGGCTTTCGAGACCTTAAACTTTTACTTTCGAAACCATTGGATAACCTCCTCCAAAAGCATTCAAAACTTCTTTTCAAAACACTAAGCATATGCCTGTCGAAACATTTTAAATCATCTCTTTCAAAATAATCAAAACATAGCTTTCGAAAGTGTTAAAGCATTACTCATTAACTTTTAGAAGCATAGCTTCGAAACCATCGAAAATACCACTTTTGAAACTATTGGTTTTATCTATAAAATTGTCTTTCAGGTCAAAATGAACATAAATGGAAGCACCCCTTTCGAAAACATTAATCTTCGTATGAAAGTGTTTGTGGAAATACTTATGGCTTCGGAACCATCCTTCCGAAAGCTTAAATCATTTAAGAAAAACATTTGAAGGATAGCTTCGAAACATCTTCCGAAGTCATTACCTTTGAAACCATTAAACCCGTTTAAAAGCTTTAGGAAGCGGCATAATATATGTAATAAACAAAGCTACCTCTTGAAAGCATTGATGACTTCAATACATTCAAAAGGCATAGGGTCGACAACTGGGTTTCGACTGGTTTAATCTACCCTTTCGAAAGCATTGATCTAAAAAAATGGTAACCCATTCGAAATCTACAATTTAAAAGGAAAGATGACAACCCCTTCTAAAACTATTTTAAAGACCCTTTCGAAAGCATTGGTATCGACTCCTTTAAATGCATTCATTAAAATAAGGCAAGCACATATCTTTTGAGAGTAAAACAAATGTTACGACCCCATCAAAAGCTGGGGTTCGACACCATGTCTGCCACCTTTCTCCAATTCACTATGTACCAACATATTGATACCTTGGTATTGGTTTCGGCTTGGTTGATTTCGACTTGGTTGGTTTTGACTTGGTTAAAGTGGAAGCATAGGTTTGAAAGGTACTACTGAAAGAGGCGAAACATATTTTCTGGGTAAAGATTGTTCTAATGCCTTTATAAATAATTGCATTTTAACTAACCTGCCTATTTGTAAACATTTAATTGGTTGCCTTAAACTTTTCAAATTCTTCCCCAAAATAAAATTGCCACATAATTTAGATTTAAATAAAATAATTTAACAATTAAGCCCTTCCATTAAGCAACACAAACAAGACATTTAAGTCCTCCACTTAAAATAATTTAATTTACATAGTAAATAAATTAGGAAAAATACCTAAAAATCGTGGAAATTCCCTTTTAGTATGTTTTCTAACATATATAATTTCAGACTCAAATTCTTCATAGTATTGTCAAAATTAGTTTCTAAACCCAATTATTCATATTTTCCTTTGAGAGTTCATAATTTTTTTCCAAAGCTTAGAAAATTATAAAATTTAAAATCCATCTCCAAAATAATGTTTTACACAACAAGTAAATTCCTCATGGCATTATAAATTCAATATAAACGATTTTAGCCTTAAAACAATGCAACTTTTTTATCAACAATCTTGTTTGAATCCAACATGTCATAAAATCCAAGCATATCATAATCAAAAATCATCATAATAGATTTAAACTTAAACCCGAAAATCAAATGATTATAAAAACAAAATAGAGATGGTTCTAATTATTATTCATCATGATTAGGATAAAAATTTGAGATTTGATTTAGATTAATCCTCCTTGCTTAATTCCTTAGCTTTAAACTAATTTTCCATTTTTTATCCTTTATGTAATGGCCGGCTTGTGTCTTTGATTTGCATTTTAGAGTTATAAAAAAATTAATGTGCAAAGGAAAAGGAAATGTTATTATTAAGGATAAGGGAATTATGGGTGCGGCTATTACCTGTAAGGCCAATGTTTTATTTTCTTATTAACTCTCTAATAAACTAGTTCCATAAACTCATTCTTTTTTTTAATTAAGTATGTCCTTTAATTTAAATTTTCAAATCACAATCCCCTTATCACTCTAATATTTATATAAATTCTATTTAATTTATCTAATTAAATCATTTAGATAATGTAATTAAAAATTAGAGATGTTATAGACTCCCAACCTTAAAGAGTTTCGTCCTTGAAATTTGTTAAGGACTAAATACTAAACAAAGCAATCATCTGTAACAACTACTAATAGACATGCTAGTCTACCTGACTAGCAACTATCTATATAAAGCTAATATAGACATACCCTCAAAGCATATAGGATAAGTAACCCTAATCCTGTATTCTGTCTCCCACTTATGGTCCTTCTCATTGTCGCTCCATTGAACTTTCACCAACTTGACTATCTTGTTCTTAACCTTTTCACATCTCTTGCTACAAACCGAATTTGTTGTCTAACAAAAGTCAAATTTGGCTCTACTATCAAATCTTCCAACCCTTTCGGAGGAATAATAATGTCTAGATAATGCACATACTTGGGAATATGAGACACATGAAATACATTATGGACACCTGCCATGCTGCTCGATAACTCTACTATGTATGCGAGCTTCCCGATCCTCTCTATAACTAGGAACACACCAACATTACTCGGGGCTAGTTTGCTTGACTTTCTAGATTGCTCCACACCCTTCATCGGTGATACCTAAATGAAAACCTTATCTCGAACGGAGAATTCTAAGCCTTTATGCGTCTTATCTGCGTAATTCTTCTATCTGCACTGAGCTTCCTTCATCCTTTCTTCGATCAACTCAATCTTCTCTGCCCAAACTGACCAGATCTAGACCTAAGACTAATCTATCTTCAGTCTTCAACCAACATGCTAGTGATGTGCATGGTCTTCCACTCAAATCCTCAAAAGGCGCCATTCCTATATTAGTCAGATAACTATCATTATAGGAAAACTCCACTAAGTGCTGGCGATCTTCCCAAGGAAAGCTTCTTCAAAAAATTCATACTTAAAAGTCATTCTAAAACTCTTTTGCCATGATTTTTCCTTTAAAAATGAGTTTGGGTTCTTTGTTTTGAAAACTAAGGCTTTCGAAACCTTAAACTTTTACTTTCAAAACCATTGGATAACCTGCTTCAAAAGCATTCAAATCTTCTTTTCAAAACAAAAAGTATATGCCTTTCGAAACACTTTAAATCTTCTCTTTCGAAACTATCAAAATACACCTTTCGAAAGTATTAAAGCATTTTTCAATAACTCATAGAAGTATCACTTCGAAACCATTGAAAGTAGCCCTTTCAGAACCATTGGGTTTATCCTTAAAAAAAAATTGTGTCAAAGTGAATATAAACGAAAGTATCCATTTCTAAACCATTAATCTTCATAAAAAAAGTGTTTGGGGAAAAACCGATGGCTTTAGAACCATCCTTTCGAAAGCTTAAATTATTTAAGTAAAACATTATAAGGATAGCTTTGAAAACCCTTTCGATGCCATTGCCTTCAAAACCAATAAACCCTTTCGAAAGCTTTAGGAAACAACATATTTTTTTTTTAAAATGCTACCTTCCGAAAGCATTGATGACTTCGGTACATTCGAAAGGCATAGGGTCGGTAGTAGGGTTACGACTGGTTTCAACCTACCCTTTCGAAAGCATTGATTTAAAAAAAAGTAACTCATTTGAAAGCTACATTTAAATAAAAAAGAGATAATACCATCTAAATCTATTTGAAAGACCCTTATGAAAGCATTAATTTCGACGTCTTCGAAAGCGTTCGTTAAAAAAGGCAAGCACATATCTTTTGAGAGTAAAACAAAGGTTTTGACCCCATCAAAAGCCAAGTTTTGACACTACGTCTGCCACTTTTCTCCAATCCACTATGTACCAATGTATTGATACTTTGTGTATTGGTTTCGGCTTGGTTGGTTTCGACTTGGTTGAGGCAGAAGCGTAGGGCCGAGAGGTACTACTGAAAGAGGTGAAACATATTTTCTAGGTAAAGACAGTTTTAGTGCCTTTTGAAGTAATTGCTTTTTAACCAACCTGCTTATTTGTAAACATTTAATTGGTTTCCATAAACTTTTCAAATTCTTCCCCAAACTAAAATTGCCATATAATTTCAAATCTAAATAAATAATTTAACAATTAAGCCCTTCCATTAAGCAACACAAATAAAACATTTAAGTCCTCCACATAAAATAGTTTAATTTACATAGTAAATCACTTAGGAAAATTCCCTAAAAATCATAGAAATTCATTTTTTATATGTTATCTAACATATATAAATTTCAGACCCAAATTCTTCATAGAATTATCGAAATTAATTTCTAAACCTTATTATTCATATTTTCCTTTGAAAATTCATAATGATTTTTTCCATGGCTTGGAAAATTATAAAAATTAAAATCCATCTTTAAAATAATGTTTTACCTAACATATAAATTCCTTATGGCATTCTAAATTTGATATAAAGGAATTTAGCCATAAAACGCACAAAATAATTATTGACAATCTTGTTTGAATCCAACATATCATAAAATTCAAGCATATCATCATCAAAAATCATCAGAATGGATTTAAACATAAAATATAAAACTAAATGATCATAAAAACAAAAACAGAGATGGTTTTGATTATTATTCACCTTGATTAGGATAAGAAATTTGAGAACTGATGTAGATTAATCCTCTTCCCTTGATTCCTTAGCTTTAATGTGATTTCCCCTTTTTATTTCCTATGTAATGGTCGGCTTACGCTTTTGATTTGCATTTTAGAGTTATGAAAAACGAACATGCAAAGGAAATGGAAATGTTATTTGTAAGGGCAAGGAAACTATGGGTGCAGCTATTACCCATAAGGCCATGTTTTATTTTCTTATGAATTCTCTATAAACCATTTCCATAAACTCATTCTTTATTTTTAAGTAAGCATGACCATTAATTTACAATTTCAAATCTCAATTCCCATATCAGTCTAATATTTACATTATTTTATTTAATTTATCTAATTAAATACTAAGTATAATGTTATTAAAAATTAGGGGTGTTACATGAATACAAACATCGAGTAGGTCGCATGAGGAAGACTTGAGATTATTTGGAGAAGTAAATTTGGATCGGTACTGATCCAAGTACTTGTAATTTTTGGCGACCTTCTTTCCCCCTTTTATACCGGCCAGCCCCTAATTCGTATCATTTCTACTCGATCTAATTCCTTGCCTTCTAGCTGATCCGATCCGGTCCATACCCTCTCCTGCTGATCTAATCGCTTCGTCCACAAGAGAGCCGCCGCCATCGATCTTTGCTTCCAGTACCATCAATCGCTGCCTTTAGAAGCCACCGCTGCCGTTCTATTCGTGATTTCCTCTGATTCGAGGGTCATAGATCCGACCCATTAATACCTTAGTTTAGATTGCCTTGCATCAAAGATAAGTTCACTCTTTTCCATTTTAAAGGTTAGTGACTTGGATTTTGGTGCATTTTAAGCGATTGGTGATGGATGCGATGGAAAATTTAGGCAGATTATGACTTTATGGTAGAAGATAGTAAATTCAGTCTAGAATACCTCATGGAATGAAGTTCGGATTTTGTGCCAGAGCACGACAAGTTTTGTTATCTTCATCCACAAAGTCAGAACTAAATTGCTTCGAATTACATAATCGATCCTGGCACATTGTCTTATGGATTGATTTTGGTTTTTATGGAAGGTGATAATAGCTTAGGGTAGCATCTTGCATGTAGCTCAGGCTGTTATCACTTTCCAAAGAACTAAATCAACTTATGTTGAAAGTTCTCTTTTCGATTCAGGCCCATTGATCTATAGTTGCTCTCTTTGGACTAGACCTATCATTGCATGGTCGGTGTACCTAGAATAGGAAGAGCTTTCCATGTTGCTTCGAACAACAGATCCGTTATCGATCATTGATCGATAATAAGTAAGTATAGAAGAAAAGAAGATAACAAGTGATACGATCTCTTTTTATGGTGTAAGTAAGCCATCTGCATGTAACGGTTTGTTCACAGCGGTCAGGACGCAGGACGCATTCTCACTTAGATTACATATCACACACACCCACAATTAATACTAGGAATCTGATCGTTGGTTAGTACATGTCCATTATCTTACGAATTTCAAGTATCAACTACGCTAGTTTCTATAATTTAGAGATTTAATGCACCCAACTGTTTTGAACACAAGATTTCTTATATAGAATGACATGCAGTTCTTCTCAATGCAAGTCAGTTGAGGGAAGCTCGCCTATTTACGAAGTGTAGTCTTTGTAGATCTCAATAGGTTTACTGCTTCCATAACTTTAGGCCAGTATGATCGTCTAATTCCAGTTGGCCCCATCATCGATCGAACTCCTCTTAACTTCAGGGTCTTAATTTATCCTCTGAGGAAAGCTCCTTCAATCCATACATATTGGATGTTGCGAAGCATCTGCTTGCAATATGGTTTCCCTGAGGATAAGGTGCTTTCACGGTCGAGTGAGGAATTTGCTCATAGGCTACCTTCACCGTTTTATGTGTATGTAGGGTGCATTTCCCTCGTTCTATCTTTTTTTAATGACAACACATCAGAACATCGGTTTGGCTCTATTTCGAATTCTTCCAAATGGATATGCCATGCTGACATGCTTATATGTTTTGTTCATGCTGATTCGTACCCTAAGTTTTGCTGAGTTGCAGTATCTTTTATTATTCAAAAAGATGGAGTTTAACTTATCACTCGCCAATATCGAAGCGCAACGTAGCCAGGAACTTATACTGAGTCTTCCCATAAAGGTTCCCTCATATAAAAATCAGTTCATTTTCGCCAAATGTCCAGAGTGATTAGCCCGTCTATGGACCATCGGGGGTAAGTCTCTTTCACCATGCTTGGAATTTCTTTTAGTTGTCATAAGTCTTCCAAACGATCATATATTCCTTACAGTTGTTCTGAAAATTAACAAGGATCCAACACTTGGCACTATTCTTAGCACCATAAAAGTGATCGATGCTTAAAAGTGCACAAACAGGTTCTAGGTCACAGACAAAAATCTCTACCGATGTGGGCTCATAAACCCTATGAGATCTTTTGGATTTTTTAGCACTTCTTCCTACTTCAGAGCCCGGACCATTCTATTTCCACTTCCCATGATTCTAGTGAGGAAGATTATAATGATGAGTAAGAAGAAAGTGACCTATCCGACGGGTTAAGGAAGACTTCTAAAGGGATCCACATTTAAGTCAGGGTCGACAATTTGTGCCATCGATCCTAGAAGAGAAAGAAGAAGTGTTTGTTCAATAGACGGGCAAGGCTCTGTTGATTAATGGAAGGAGGAAGGGCAGGTCAGTGAGGGGCATCCTCTAAACAAAGAAGAAATAGATTGGGATACTGACACCGATGAGGGTGATGTCCACATAGGCATCAAGGCCTCCGTGTTGAGCCCCAAAATACTCCCTCACCACCTTTGAAACAAAATATTGAAGAAGCTTCTCCCAATAATATATCTGCTGCCGGCTCCTTGTCGAAAGGTGCTGATATTGACCTTGGAGACATGAGTGACATTTTTGTGAATATGGGTGGTTTGATGGACGACTTCATGTCGGAAAGATTGCCTTCCCAGCTTGCTCAAATCATCCCTATAGGAAACGATATCCTGACATTAGTCGGTGATCGATCTGGTTTGCGTATTCTGTTAGTGTCTTTAAACTACAACACACACTTCACTAGGTTCACACACTTTATAGTATTATTATTTTATAGGTTATTTTAGTCCACCAATTGCATCTTTTCTAAAGCCGTTTATATCACTTTCTGTAGGAAACATCTCTTGTGGCTTTTATAGTGATCTTGGAGTGTTGGAGGCTCAACGATCGTAGAGACATTATTTAAAGTATCACGATTACCAAGAGACTGAGGAGGAAAGGAAGATGTTGAAGGATAAGGAGGCGAAAGAACGTTGCTCTCCCGAGAAAGATCATGGCTGCGATAGCGAAAGTGTCCATGAGAAGTGGAAGAGCCCAATTGAACGGGAAGATTCATCAAAGAAGCTAAAAAAGATCAAGAGCAGGAATCCACTTCATAGCTTCCTACTTCTACTAGAATAAATGTTTCTGTTTCCATTATCATGACCTCCTCTACTCATGCTGCTATGATGGCCTCTTCCAATTTCTAAGCGTGCTCCTTATATTCTTCCCACTGTTCCCCACACTTGCAGGCTGTATTCCCCATCTTATTCTTAAGAGGGGTTGTTTTTGATAAGCCCAATTTGAAATCGATCCATGCAGAATATTATTCATCCCATCTCCACGTGATTCAAAGCGGTTTGGAGCATGCCGTGGGGTGGGAAAAACTGTCCCTGCAACTTTCCAATGTTAATCGAAACAATTACCAGTCATTCGTGTACGAAAAGGATGAGTACAAGAAGCAGCTTGCAGACCATGACATGGAGATTTAGAGAATGAAGAAGGAGAGGGATGATCCCTCAAGAGAGAAATTAAAAGTGCTTCTTTGTTTAAAGAGTTGAAGAAGTCCACCGATGGGGCCACACTCATATTTAGAGAAGAAATAAAGAAGTGCCACACTAATGAGGCGGCTTTAAGAGAAAAACAGAGGACTAGCAAGACGATGGTTGAGACTCAAAAGAAAACCATCACCGAATAGGCCCATGCAATTACCTCTTTTCGTGAGTAAATTTTGACTTTCGATGTTGAGAAAAATCAGCTGGCGGTAGAGAAGGCTAGCATGGAAGCTAGCTTCTCAGAGCTTTAGGACACCTTCATAAAGAAGATGTAAGGCTTGGATGCTACTATTTTTGGTTTTTATGTTAATTCCATGCTATATCAATGGCGCCTAACCTAATTGGTTCCGTTGTTCCCTTGCACGCTTGCTGTAGTCTATGAAGAGGTTCTAACCCGATTTTAAGACATGAGGGGCTGTTACACAAAAAAAGAATTGGTTCAAGCATACCTAAACGAAGAATCTTGCCAAGCCTTATTGGAAGGCCGGAAAATCTTGAGACTGGAGTAGAACGAGAAGCTAATGATGTCACAACCATCGCAAAGGCTGTTACTGAGCATTTTCCTTCAGGCTCGGGTGAATCGACTTGGCATCTTCATACTAAGGAGAGGATCATTTCTATTTCTCTATAATCGTGTAGCAAGCAAAGGAGGGTGGCAGTGAAGGCTTCGAAGTTTGGACGCATGAATAGACCCTCACAGTAGGTAATTTTCTTGACTCTCCCATGCTTCGAAAAATGGATCCGTTATCGATCGTTGATCAATAAAATGTTAGTATAAAAGAAAAGGAGTTAACAGGTGATATGATCTCTTTTTCTAGTGTAAGTAAGCCATCTACATGTAACGGTTTGTTCACAGTGGTCAGACACTGGACCCATTATCACTTAGATTACATACCACAGTTAATACAAGGAATCTAATCGATGGTCAGTACACGTCCGTTATCTTTCGAATTTCAAGTATCAACTACGCTAGTTTCTATAGTTTAGGGATTTGACGCACCCAACTGTTTTGAACATAAGCGTTCTTATATAGAATGAATTGCAAATCTTCTTAATGCAAGCTAGTTGAAGGAAGATCACCTATTTATGAAGTGTGGTCTTCGTCGATCTCAGGGGGTTTGCTGCTTCCATAGCTTTAGGTCAATATGGTCGTCTGATTCCAGTTGGCCCCATCATCAATCGAACCCCTCCTAACTTTAGGGTCTTAATTGATCCTCTGAGGAAAGCTCCTTCAATCCTTACACATTGGATGTTGCGAAGCATCTTCTTGCAATATGGTATCCCAAGGGATAACGTGCTTCTACCATCGAGAGAGGAATTTGCTCACAGGCTACCTTCAGGATATGTGGCTTGCCACCATTTTATGTGTATGTATGGTGCATTTCCCTCATTCTATAAATTTTTAATGACAACATATCAGAACATAGGTTTGGCTCTATTTCGAATTCTTCCAAATGGATGCGCCTTGTTAACGTGCTTATATGTTCTGTTCATATGGATTTGTTCCTCAAGTTTCGCTGAGTTGCAGTATCTTCTATTATTCAAAAATATAGAGGTTAAGCTACCACTCGTCTATTTCGAAGCGCAACATAGCCAGAAACTTATACTGGATCTTCCCAGCAAGGTTCTCTCATTCAAAAATCAGTTCATTTTTGCAAATGTCCAGAGTGATTAACTCGTCTATGAACCAACGTAGGTAAGTCTCTTTCACCATGCTTGGAATTTCTTTTAGTTGTCATAAGTCTTTTGAAGGATCATATACTGCTTATAGTTCTTTCAAAAATTAACAAGGATCCAACACTTAGCACTATTCTTAGCACCCTAAAAGTAATCGATGCTTAAGAGTGCACAATCAGGTTCTGGGCCACAGACGAAAATCTCTACCGATGTGGGCACATAAACCCTATGAGATATGTTAGATTTTTTTCGCACTTCTTCCTACTTCAGATCCTGGACTATTCTATTTCCTCTTCCCATAATTCTAGTGAAGATGATTATAATGATGAGGAAAAAGAAAGTGACTTATCCGACGGGTCAGGGAAAACTTCTAAAGAGATCACATTCAAGTCAAAGTTGACAGTCTGCTCAAAATGCCATCAATCCTAGAGGAGATAGAAAAAGAGTTTGCTCAACAGATGAGTAAGGCTCCGCTGATTGAGGGGAAGGAGCAAGGAGAGGTCAGTAATGGGATCCCTTTAAATGTAGAAGAAATAGATTGGGATACTGACATCGATGAGGGTGATGTCCACATAGGCGTCAAGGCCTCGGTGTTGAGCCCCAAAATACTCCCTCGCCTCATTTGAAACAAAATATTGGAAAAGCTTCTCCCAATAATATATATGCTGCCGGCTACTTGGCCGAAGGGGCTGATATTGACATAGGAAACATGAGTGACATTTTTGTGAATATGGATGACTTGATGGACGACTTCATGTCGAAAGGATTAGCTTCCCAACTAACTCAAATCATCCCTATAGGAATCGATGTCCTGACATTAGTCGGTGATCGATCTAGTTTGCGTATTTTGTTGGGGTCTTTAAACTACAGCATGCACTTCACTAAGTTCACACACTTTATAGTATTTTTATTTTCTAGGTTATTTTAGTCCACCAATTGCCTCTTTCCTAAAGCCGTTTATATCATTTGCTTCAGGAAACGCCTCTTTTGGCTTTTACAGTGATCTTGATCGAGTGTTGGAGTCTCAACGTTCATAGAGACATTATTCAAAGTGTCACGATTACCAAGAGACAGATGATGAAAGGAAGAGGTTGAAGGATAAGGAGGCGAAAGAGCATTTCTCCTTCGAGAAAGATCAAGGCTGCGATAGCGGAAGTGGCCATGAGAAGAGGAAGATCTCGATTGAACGGGAAGATTCATCAAAGAAGCTGAAAAAAGATCAAAAGATCAAGAGTAGGAGCCCACTTCATAGCTTCCTACTTCTACTAGAATAACTGTTTCTTTTTCTAGTATCATTACCTCCTCCATTCATGCTGCTATGACCGCCTCTCTCCCAGTTTCTAGGTATGCTCCTTACATTCTCCATGCTGGTCCCCCGCACTCGCAAGCTGCATTCCCATCTTGTTCTTAAGGGGGGTTGTTTTTTATAAGCCTAATTTGAAATTAATTCGTGCAGAATCTTATTCACCCCATATCCACGTGATTCAGAGCGGTTTGGAGCAAGCCATAGGGTGGGAAAAATTGTCTGTGCAACTTTCCAATGTTAATCGAAACAGTTACCAGTCATTTGAGTCCAAAACGGATGAGTACAAGAAGCAGCTTGTGGACCATGGCATGGAGATTGAGAGAATGAAGAAGGAGAGGTATGATGCCCTCAAGAGAGAAAGTAAAAGTGCTTCTTTGTTTAAGGAGCTGAAGAAGTCCACCGATGGGGTCACACTCATATTTAGAGAAGAAATAAAGAAGTACCACACTAATGAGGCGGCTTTAAGAGAAAAACGGAGGATTAGCGAGACGATGGTTGAGACTGAAAAGAAAACCATCACCGAATAGGCCCATGCAATTACCTCTTTTCGTGAGTAAATTTTGACTTTCGATGTTGAGAAAAATCAGCTGGCGGTAGAGAAGGCTAGCATGGAAGCTAGTTTTTAGAGCTTCAAGGCACCTTCATAAAGAAGATGTAAGGTTTGAATGCTACTATTTTGGGCTTCTATGTCAATTTCATGCTACATTAGTGGCGCCTTACCTACTTGGTTCCACTGTTCCCTCTCATGCTTTTTGTAGTCTAAGAAGAATTTCTAGCCTGATTTTAAGACATGAGGGGATGTTACACAAAAAAAGAATTAGTTCAAGCAAACCTAAATGAAGAATCTTGCCAAGCCTTAGTGGAAGGCTAGAAATCTTGAGACTGGAGTAGAACGAGAAGCCAATGATGTCACAGCCACAGCAATGGTTGTTACTGAGCGTTTTCTTTTAGGCTCGGGTGAACCGACTTGGCATCTTCATACTGAGGAGAGGATCGTTTTTATTTCTCTTGTAATCGTGTAGCCAGCAAAGTAGGGTGACAGTGTAGGCTTTGAAGTTGGGATGCATGAACAGACTCTCACAATAGGTAATTTTCTTGTCTCTTCCATGCTTTAAGACTTCCAATTAACGCCTGATGAAATTGCAGGGATAATTGCCCTTACTCATTCCCAATACCTTCGCTTATGCTATTTTATTTTCACTAACATTTAACATGGCACGGCTACCCTTAGCTTAATTAAATCCAACCTATAAATTTTCACATTATGTTATTTAATTAAACCCATTGGTTATCTTAAATAATGTTATAAAAATACTGGGCGTTACAGACTCCTCTCCTTAAAGAATTTCATCCTCAAAATTATGATAACGATAAGGTACATAACAAAACAATCAGAGGTAGAACATACCATCAAACAAATCGAGATAAGAATCTCTAATTCTACTCTCAGTCTTCAAATTACAATCTCTAGCATCTTCACTCCACTGGACCTTCAATAATCTGACTATCTTGTTCCTCAACTTCTTTTCATTTCTAGCCACAATCTGAATCGACTTTCTAACTATAGTTATGTTCGACTCTATTACTAAATCCTCTAATATTATATGACCTGTGGTAGTCTCCGGTTCTCTAATACACTTTCTAGTATGAGAAACATGGAAAACATCATGGACTCCAGCCAAAATACTCGGTAACTCCACTCTATAAGCAAGTTTCTCGATCCTCTCAACAATACAGAATGGTCTAATGAATTTAGGTGCTAACTTTCCTGACTTCCCAAATCTAATCACACCCTTCATCGATAAAACCTTTATAAACACATAGTCTCTAACAGAGAATCCTACATCCTTCATCTATCTGCATAGCATTTCTACCTAGATTGAGCTTCCTTCATCCTAGCTTGAATCAACTCAACCTTCTCTGTAGCTTCTTTGACTAAGTCCGGGCCAAGGACCAATCTAATCCCCATCTCTAACCAAAAAATGGGAGATTTGCATGGCCTTCCATACAAGGCTTCAAAAGATGCCATCCCAATACTAGTCTGATAACTATTGTAATACGAGAACTCGAATAAATGGTGATAGTCTTCCCATGATCCCCCGAATCCAATACACAAGCTCTTAACAAATCTTCCAAGACTTTGTTAAATCTATCCACTAGCCCATCAGTCTGTGGATGGTAAGCGGTACTCATGTTGAGCTTGGCTCCTAATACTTCCTGTATCTCTATCACTGATAATACTATTAGGAATCCTGTGTAGTCTAACTACATTCTTCATAAATAACTTCGCCAAAATAGTTGTTGTCCTAGTTAACTTTACCGGAATGAAATCGGCACTCTTGGTTAGTCCATCTACTATAACCCATAGAGATTGAATCCCACATCCACAATGGAACTTCCAACGATTGAAGCAACCCACTTGGCATTAGTGTTCAGCCTTTGCCTGCTGACAATTCAAGCATTGCTTAACACATAATCTAATGTCCCGCTTTATACCTTCCTAGAAGAAACTTCTCTTCATATCTTGATACATCTTCGTTCCACCGAATGGAAAGTGAGTTTTAACGGTGGCATTCCTCCATAACTTCTTTCCTCGTGTCTCCAACATTTGGAACACGCAGTCTTCCTTTCATCCTCAACCGCCAATTTTGGTCAAGACTGAAATCCTTTAAGTCATAGCTCTCTGTTCCTTCACTTAAATTTCTGATCCGTTTAGCTAAAACTAGATCCTCCTCCTGTTTAAAAGCTATCTTATCAATCACTACCAGTCCAACTTCCAAAGAAGACAATACGACACTTTCTGCACTAGAACCTGCCTTGGATCTATACTGCACTCCACAAGCTATAATGCTTCCAAATATTTTCCCTCAGCAATCATAGCCAATAATGCATTCTCACGTTTCCTGCTTAGTGCATCTACTACCTTATTTCCTTTTCTCGAGTGTGTACCTAATTCCAAAATCATAAGCAACAATAAACTCCAACCATCTTTGTTGTCTCATGCTCAGCTTCTTTTGAGAGCAAAAGTACTTCAACGACTTATGATCTGTACAGGGCTCAAATCACTCTCCTAAAAGATAATGCCTCCACGCATTTAAATCAAATATAATAGCAGCTAACTCTAAATCATGCGTAGGATACCTAACTTTATGTGGTCTAAGCTGTCTAGAAGAATAGGCAATCACACTTCCTCTTTGCATCAACATAGTTCCCAATCCAGTTCCACATGCATCAGTATAAACAACTAAATCTTGATTCCCCTCTGGAACCACAAACACCGGTGCTTGGATCAACAAGTGTTATAAGCTCTAGAATGCTTCTTCACACTTGTCAGTCCATACAAACTTCGTATCTTTTCGTGTAAACTTAGTCATTGGTGCAGCTATTCGTAAAAAATTCTTTATGAACCTCCGGTAATATCTAGCCAATCCAAGAAAATTCTTTATCTCAGTCACTGTCTCGGGTCTCTTCCAATTTTTCATCACTTTAATCTTAGTCGGATCTACAGATAACCCTTTCTCCGGGACTACATGACCAAGGAACTTCACTTCCTTCTTCCAAAAATGACATTTCAAAAACTTAGCTTTCAACCAATGCTCCCTCAATGTCTCCAGCACAACTCTAAGATGAACTTCATGCTCCTTCTCATCCTTAGAGCATAACAAAAATGTCATCTATGAAGACCAATACAAATATATTCAAGTGCTCTTGGAAAATTTGGTTCATCAAATCCACAATGAGTGTCATGGCATTAGTTAGTCCGAATAGCATAACTACCCATTCGTATGATCCATACCCTGTCCTAAACACCGTTAAAGGGATACTATCCTCTGCCACTCTAAGCTGATGAAATCCCATTGTCAAATCCAACTGAGAGAATATCTTGGGTCCACTTAACTAAACAAACAAATCATCAATTCTCGGTAATGGATATCGGTTCCTTATCGTATTCTCATTCAACTTACGATAATTGATACATAGCCTCAACAATCCATCCGGCGTCTTAGTAAACACCGCGACAGCTCTCCATGGGGAACTACTCGGTCGGATAAAAATCTTGCCTTCCAAATCCACTAAATACGCCTTCAATTCTCTCATCTCAGTGGGTGTCATCCTGCTTCGTGGCCTACTCACCGGTTTTGCTCCAAGCACCAAATCAATCCGAAACTCAATTGCTCATTTTGGTGGCAATCCAGCTACCGGCTAAAACACATTAGCAAATTCTCTAACCATAAAGAATCGATGCAACTCATCCTCCAACTTCATGATACCCAATAAAGCATTCACTTAGTAACTAGGGTTCTTTACGGTATAAACTATCCGATCGCTACAACCAGGATGACTAAGTGACACTTTCCTCTCATGGAAAAAATTCTAGAATCATATTTACTTAACTAACCCATCCCAAGGATAATCCCAAATCCCACAAAATCAAAATCATGCAAACAACAATCAAAAGTATGGCCTGGAAAATCAAATTCTAAATGGTCACACCTCACCCAAGTGTTGCATAACCTCCTACTGGATTTGCAATCCTTAAGAAAGAAACTAAATATAAGGGTTCTAGGTTAAGCTTTTCAACCAAACATTGAGAAATAAAAGAATGTGATGCACCAGTATTAAACAGAACGCTTATAGACATATCGTGAATCTGTAGCAAGTCTCCCAAAATTGCCATCCCTTTCTCCTGCACCATTGGCCTTGAGGTTATGGGATACAATGCATACATCTATCCCTTTCCATCTCTAATAGGCTCCATGCATTGGTTCTTATAATGGCCGATCTGATCACAATTAAAACATCGGATGTTTCTTTCTAACTATTTCTTTCCCTTTTCCTTTTTTAGTCCGACACTCATTAGCATAGTGTTCCTTCTTATCACATTTATAACAGACAACCTTAGCTTTTCCCTTCTTCTATGCTTCCCTTTTGAGCATTCTTCTTATGGAAAACAATCTTTCCTGGCCTTGTCCCTCATGGACCTCCTTCATTTTCTTCTTTAAACAAGTTAACGCCTTTTCTTGCCTCAGCGCCATTTCTACCACCACAACACTTGATCTCTTAGTCACGGCAAAGTAGCACTTATCAACTCCAGCCTCAAGCCTCTTATAAACTTGTCATTCCTCCTGATTACCATATCAACCAAGATATACCTATACCGGGCCAACTCTTTAAATTTTCTTACATACTCTAAAATAGACATCTTCCCTTGTTCTAGTTCCACAAACTTCCTCACCAACACGAACTATTCCATCATCGACATAAACCCTTCTTGGATCTTCTCTTAAACTCTGCCCAAGTCATGGTTTCCTCATTAACACCAGCTACAACAGTATTCCACCAGAATAGAGCAGCTCCCTTAAGCTATCTTGAAGACAATCTCCTCTTTTGCTCGTCATTCAATCCTAAGTCAGAAAAAATTCTCTTACATTGCAACAACCAGTTTTCAACCTCAATCGCATCCTCAATTGCAATGAATGACTTTCCTCCAGGTCTGATATAGTCTCTGCTCAAATTAGCATATTAATTGACCATCGGAGCTCCCTGAACTCCACCTCTAGCAGAATTACCTCAGATAACTCCAGCTGCAATCCCAACTTGCATCATGTACACAAAAAACTGATACATTGCTCCCATGTCTACTTGCGGAACCACATCACTAACATTTTTAGCTTGAGCCCGACCTGGACCTCTTCTAGCATTTGGTTGGGAATTTCCATTAGTGGTGGTGCTCTTTCCTTCAAGGTTGACTCTACCTCTTCTTCCTTCTATAATTTTATTCAAACATCGTGAGATATAGATGAATAGCCTAATTAAGATAGGTGTCTAGAGATATAATATATACTTAGCAAATACAAGTATGCTACTATAGCTTTATCCTATATCCCGATCTTAACTCTCCTTACTAAGGATTATGTTTTCAAAAAATATTTTTAGTTAAAAGTATTTCGTAAACCATGCTTTGATACTAGGTTGTCACATCCCTTATATAGAGGCCTAAAACGCTTAGATGTTGCATTCATCTATAGTATTAGCTTCCAATGACTAAATATGGCTATGTTAATGGTATATACAATATCAGAAGCACTTGTGTATGAAACCAAGCATATATTGCAAAACAACTTTTACTTGATTACAATTCAACACTAGATGTTTCACATTTAAAATACATAAACCCAATACGTTTCTAGGCACAGATCAAATATAATTATTACAAATACGGCAAGAGTGGTATATGAAGATATCTCCTTGGATGATCAAAGTCATATGGTCAGAATATACCTAATAAAAACACAATGGAAATTCAATAAACATAAAATAAGAACTGCAATTCCTAGATAACTATCCGTTTGCCTCCTGCATGCCTCAGGTTGCCTTGTCTGTCACCCTACTAAACTTGAAAAGACCTTAATCCCTTAGCCTACTCAAATCAATTTTGAGCACCCGAAAGTTTAATGTGAAAACATAAACTTTGAGTCAAACATAAAGTCCGGTATGAATAATACTATACATCCCGATTAAATATGGTAAATGAGACCACGCCGATTAGCGGAACGAGTTTCCCCTCACTAACATCTTTTACGACATATCTTTGCAAAACCATTTTCCTGCAACCAAAACTAGTTAAACACTGTAAAGCATCATTATGTAAACATACAAAAATATCAGGTAATAATGACTATCTATTCAAATACATCAGTTTAGTTTGGATAACTTTTAACCTTTGCCCGACTCATGCCTACCAGGCAATATAAGTTTTTTATCTAACATCCGTTAGACACTTCTCCTTCTAGACGGTCTGTCCCTAACTATTTTTTAAATACTTCGCTTCTTGACTTTCTGTCCTTAGCTTAATCATCTCCCAGTCTTTCCCGACCCTAATGGTTTTTCGAGCTGACCAATAACCTATCTGTATACAAACATATATTTCATTCAGTTTGTAACCATAATTTTGGTCTTCCTGTGACCAATTCCTACACACTGGAACTTTGGACAACAATTAGTTGGGGCTAATAGCTAATGTATAGGGCGCGACCCTATAACGACCCAGAATTTTGGTTATTTGAAATTGGTATACTTAGTTGATTTTTAAATATTTAAAAGTTAATTTATAGATTTAATAACTCGAATTTCAAATATAACATTTTGTTAGGTAATTTAATTGTGGAATCTAATAATTGAAATTTGGTTAAATGATGGAATTTAGAGTTTTAAGCTAGATAAATGATTTTAAAGGCTTATTTAATTGTAATAATAAGAATGAAGGTAAATAAATTTTTAAATTTGATTTATAGATGATTTACTTGATTTTAAAAAAATAACTCGCATTAATTAACGAGTGAAAATAGCCTTTTGGAGCATAATCTCAGAATTTAACGAAATATATTCTATTGGATCCATCATAGTGTATTATTATCGAATTTCAAATTTTGTAGCATTTGGATTCACCATTTAGTCGTACGGGATAGAAGCGCGATGAAATTTATATCGAAAAATTAATATTATAACTGGGTTCAAAAAGCTATCTTCTCCAACCGATCGAATTGGGACTCAAAACTTGTTCCATTGCATTTAGAAAATGGGCAAAACATTAGGAACGCTTCGCGGTACACCTCGATAAGGGTTCAGAATAAATATCGAGATATTTTGGAATTATATATATATATATGTATGTATATATGTATATGTATATGTATATGTATATGTATATGTATATGTATATGTATATGTATATATATTATTTTCAATGTCACCTCAGCCATAGCTTTTAGTCAATAATCCAGCCATCTTATATCATGTACCTATGTTGTTCCTTATATCAGACACTTCCCTTTCCTTTTTATTTAAATGCAAGATTTACTGACCAAGAAACGGAAAAAAAATGCAAAGTTCAAAAATCAAAATCTCAGCATTTCCAAAATGAAAAATAATGAAAATTTAAAAAATCCAATTTCGTTTAGAGCTTCGATCTAGGAGGTTTTCGTGAGGTGCGGCAGTGGAATTTGGGTTCGGTAGTAAACTCGAGTAGCAGTGACGAGCTAGGGCTAGGAAATTCTCGTCAACAGTGGAGTTTTTGTTCGAATCATGGATGTATCTGAGATCTTGGGACGAAGGCACATCTGCGGCCAGTAAACGTTAAGGCTCGGTGATTGAGTGATCATCATGACCTAACATAGGTGGGAAAGTGCTGTACAATGTTGCATTCGAGATGGTGAGGCCGAATCAAAGTTCTTAGGTATGGGCAAAACGAGATTGTCGACGGAAAATCGTTGACGAAGTCGTTTCGTTGAAACGTGAATTGGATTGTCGTATCAGTGATAGCTCGTGCACGATGTGCCATGTGTGTACGGGAGTGCATAAGATTAGGGAAGAAGGGGGTGCACTGTTGGGTTGGGTTTGGAGCATTATGGGAAATGAATTTATATTGATTAAGTTATATATTTTGTTTAATAAAAATTCAAATTCTTATAAATTGTATAACTCGTTCTTTTACGTCCAAATCCAATGAGGTCAGTCGCTTTAGGTTCGTATTAATGAGATCTTTGTCATGGAATAATATTGGTTGAGTTTGGAGTTGGCAGAATTTACAGTTAAACTCAAACACATTCGAATTTAATCGGAACCAGAACTCGAAAGCGACAATAAAAATCAATGTGAGTAAATCTCACTCATCTTCGACAACTGGTTGGATTTTAAATAGCCAAAATTTATTATTGGATGTTTGGTTGAATTGATAAATTATTATTACCAGTTGGATGTTATATTATATATATTGGTATATATATTAGTAGTTAGATATAGTTCTCGCCTATTGGAGCATATGCGACCCTATGCGCCCCGCATAATAGCGGATGATCTTATATTACCGCCATATCCCGCCTCGAAGTAGAATTGGTATTTTATGCTGTCTAACATTTGTGGATGCAAGAAAATTGGTTGGAGGGATCCAATTGGATTCCTCATACACACACACACACACACACACACAGATATATATATATTGATTGATTGTTTTCATATATAGTGATGTATGAAGGAATTGAATAATCTATTACAGATTGTTGTGTGATTTGAATGTTTGGATGTTATAGTAGCACTAGCCTTAATTTTGGGTATTTAAAATACCGAAAATATTATTTTTGAATTTGAAGGAATTAAAAGGAATTTTGGATATAAAAATACCTTTATTGGAACTTTGGTTATTTTAAAGAAAATTGAGTTGAAAAAAATATATTTGATTTTGGTTGTACTTAACTCTTCGTAAATTGTTTTAAATAGAGATTCAAAAATAAATTATATAAAGGGAATTGTAAACGATATTCTGGAAAATATAAAATTGATTTCGAATCGATATTAAATATAGATTTGAAATATAAATAGAATTTATTAAGAAATGGATTTATAAAATCAGATTTTATAAATGGGATTAGTTTATAAATATGTGAAACTCAAAGAAGTTTATAAATTTATATACCACGTATACAAATAAAGGAAAATGATATCAATTGATAAATCATAAATATAAATTTACAATGTGAATTTATACCGAGTTATGGAAATTGTTTTTAGGAAAAACATTGTGGAATCTCCTTTTGAATGTGAGGATGGTTATGAAATTGAGATGTAGTCGATGTGATATGAATCGAGAGAGATTTATAAATTGAAATTGGAACCATTCATTTTTAGAATAAATTTTTGTTGAGAAATTTAAATTATTTTAAAGTGGAATTTTTATTTAATAAACTATATAGTTGAAGTTGTTTAGTATTGAAATATTTTAGGAAAATGGATTATTCAAATATTTAGTATTTATTGAAATGAATCCACTTTTTTATAATAAGCTTTGAAAATCAATTGTTTTATTTAAAATGAAATAAGGAATGACTTATAAATATATTTTTAAAATGTTTCCAATATTTTAAATAATTACTTAAACATATTTCAAAAATGAAGTATTTTTCCTTAAAAATACTTATTATATATATGGAGAGTTTTGAAATGATTTTAATTTATTTACAAATTCTCTTGATATTTTTAAACGTTGTTTATTTAACGGATATTATTTTTATAAGAGAAATGTTATAGTGAAATTCTGGGAACTTAAGGAAATTTCCAAAGTATTTAAATATAGAAACTTCGGAAATGAATTAGAATTCATAAAGAAGTTAAAAATGGGCAGTTCTGATTATAGACGGGTATAATCGAGTTTGGAGATTTAAAGGACATTAATTTATCGATTTCAAAAACTTATGGGATCCGTCGCGCTAAGGAATTTACAAATTAATTGTAAAGGATTTTGAGAAGTATGGAATAAATGGAATCATTTCCTAAGTATTGGAAATAAAATGATTCTAGGAAAATGTACTTATAGATATTTCTTATGTACTAGACTAAGGGATGAATTTGAAATATGTTAAAGACGAGATAATTATTATAGAAATATTTTCAAAAATGTTGAATTATAAATGAAATTGGAAAATTATTTCTAAGTATGGATAAGATTCCAAAATATCCTATTATGGATATAAGTATTTGAAATTGTCTTCAATTTTTGAATATACTGGAAGAGAATTGAATATATATCTTTGTAAAGATATTTTGAATGACTATTTTGGAAAATTTATAACATGGGCCTAGTGAATACTTATGGACGCTATTTGATAGTTAGATAACCGACTATCAAATTTGGCCAAATTCGTTGATCGATTCAAAGAGACAAGGATCGAATTTAATTATCTAAAAACCACTTCGATTAGATTTGTGCGTTACGAATTGTGAATATTTTGAAGATAATGGAGGTGGAGATCTATGAAGAGATTGGTTTGTTCATACCCAGAATAACTTGTATGGATGAATGCTATCATTGTATCATTGCCTGGAAGGCAGTATTAACATTCCACGTATGAATGCAATTCTTAAGGTAAAACGTAGCCTCAAGCCTCATCAACCGGGAATGACTAAAAAAGGGAAGATGCGGCTGGGCTAAGTGGGTTTCACCTAAGTAGGGTATGTTACCTTTCTTCTAGATACCCTCGGATATATTAAAATTATGGATATGGTTGTGCATGAAAAAGATAATGCTCGATTATGGTGGGAACACCTGGGGTGATAACATATTTGCTACAATCTTGGTCAGGGCGTTGGCTGGTCCTGTATTGGCAGGGAATCCAGGTGAGGTCCTCAGTATAATTTTCTAGAGATGTACTATGACGGACGGTACCCCAATAGCCTAGTCATTGTATGGAATCAAATATCTACTAAGAGCCTTTACGGTTTTGACTATAGAGCCTAGCATGCTGGAATTTAATTAATGTATCAATTTCAGTTATTTTAATAAGTATTTGTATTTAGACACTATTATAATATCACCGAATTTTCTATAAAAATGTTTTGGTTGTCGTAAGGTAAAAGCTCGTCTTGTTTATGTGTGAAGCGGTCTTAGAAGGTACCTTCGTTTTCAAAGGATTTGATAACATTGATAATTCAAATTGAGTGTGTTTTTCTCACGTTATTTTTCCAGACTAACTCAGGTGTTATTTTATTATAATTCTCGAGTCAGACTTAGTATTACAAATTCAGATTAGGATACTATGAAGCAAAGGAGACGTGCTGGTGGATTTCAAAAGTATATCACATGCTTGATTATATTCTTCCATGTGTTTAGACTGTATAGTCAGCACTAGCAAGGCCAAGTTATAATAACTGTCCATATAGATGTATTGATTGTTGTACTCTGATGATTGTACGTAAATTAATAGATACATTTTTTCTTTTGTATAAAAATCTATTGTTAAATATTATATATTGATCCGTTACGATTGTGAGATTCTATGTTGTTGTTTCTATTTCCTTCTATCCTTTTCTTCTTAACTTCTAATGATCTGGTATTTCTGGCACTCGATTGCTCGTCATGCTATATAGTGCATGTATTAATGTCGATTTTTAAAGGTTGAAAATTCTAGGCCATTACAGTTGGTATCAGAGCTGAAGGTTAAGCGACAACCATGGCTTTGGTGGAGATTAGAGAGATAGAGTCGGTAGTACTTAAGAATGAGTTTGAGTGTATTAATAGATATAAGAACGTATTTGTTAGTGAATATAAATTGTTTTATATTGTGTTGACTTATCTGTTGAGTGGTTTACGAATTATGGTTGAATTGTGGGATGCAACGAAATCGAGGGGAATTTTTAAACACTTAAATAAGGTAAACCAACACGGTATTGTTTTGTAGAGGGTAAATGAAATAATTTTACCAAACAATATTTTGATATAAAAGAAATATTTTCTTGAAATTATTGCAGTGTGCATATTTAGAGTGTTTGGTTGGCATTGTTGTAATCTAAATAAGATTATAAAATTTGGAATGGGTTATATAACCAATTTAAAAGTATATAAAGATGATTTATACAAATGAGTTATAACTGGATTAGATTCAAATCAAAATTTAAATCCCGAAAATTTTGGAAAATGCTTTAAATGGATTCGAACTAAGTATTTGGGAATTTTTAAATCTTGGAGACTTTGGAAATTTTTTCCAAAGATTTTGAAAGGAAGAATGGTGATATTATCTTTGACATATATCTGGGTGGAAATGTTTTGAATGGGTTTTGGAAGTAAGGAAGCATTGGACTCACATTAGTGGTTGGAAAATAATTTTGGTGATGACGACCACATCATCGGTGTTCATTTTTGAGTTTCTAAGTGATGGATTGTTACTGTAGTTATTAGCTATGATTATTTGCTTTGGACTTGTTTGGTAAACAAGTTTTGTTTTAGAAATTCCAAAAGGGAATTGTTTTGGACAAACCAAGCTGTTTTAAAATTTCAAAAATATGATTTGATATACAAAAGTGGATATATGTATATTTATGATTTCAAAATGATTTGAAATAAAAACGAGTGATTGAATTTCAAGATTTCCATTTAAATAATCGTGAAGTTAGGAGAAACTCAATTATTGAACTTATAAATTTGAAGTTGATATAGATAAGAAAGGAAAGTGTGAATTTTAATCCTAGAATTAAAGCTTAACTAGAGCAAGTTAAAATGAATAATATGGGTTGAAATTTAACTTAAGATAAGTTAATCAAAATTGAATTGGATTTGAACTGAATTGAGTATAAAGCTTGAAATGTAGAATGATTATATAATTAAGTTATGATTATTGAATGGAACTGATACACTTAAGCTATAAAGTGATATATATATATATAATCTAGAGTTATGATTATAAGATGTGAATGGACTCGGGTAAGCAATATGAGATTTTAAGCAAATAAGTTCTTAGACTAATGAAACAAGAAATGAAATGGTAAAACTGGAATGAAACTGGTTTGATATTATGATAAAGAAATAAAAATTCAAAAATTTGAATTTTAATGGAGGATGAATTGGAATTGAGTAAATTGAATATAAACATGAATTGTGAAGTGATTATATAACTATATGTTATGAATAAAGAATGTGAGTAAACTTAAGTGGAAATTCAAGAAATTGTGAATAAAAATGTTTGTATAACTTATTAAACTGAGAAAGTGGAAAAGTAAGACCATGTTAAAATGGTTAAGTATTTCATAATAAGAAAAGAATTCAATTTACGAGTAAATGAATTGAAAATTGATTTTGGAGTATGGATTGAGAACGACTGGGTATGAACTTTAGTTTTAAAGCTGAATATGAACTTAAGTAGTTGTATGGAATGCTTATAATAAACCTTAGAAATAATTTTATGAAATGGTATATAAATTAGCAAGGAATGAAATGTCATTCGCTATAAAATGAAGTGAGTAACACTATGCGAATGGAATAGATATAATATAAGTTGGAAACGAAATTAATATGAATGCAAGTGCATGAACTTGAGCTGAATTGTTCGAGAATTGATGTACATGGAATGATTCCGAGATTAATAAAATGGATTAGAATATAATGAATGTGGATATGAACGGAATGCAAATGAATTGATCATGAATCAATTTAAAATTTAATAAATCGTATGAAAATCAATTCGGAAGTGTATAATTGAATGTTGAAACCCTGTACTTGAACATGCATTCTAAAATACATGGTACGACATGTTTGCTTTATAAAATTTGAAATTAGGTTGATTAAATGACTGAAACGTTATAAAAATTTCATGATTATGGAACTTATGTGCTTGATTTGAGTAAGTATTGTTACAGGAAACTATTTGGATAGATTTTGGTTGCGTAATTGCATATAAATTAAGCGAACTCGCTTAATAACGCTAATGTAAGGTACCCATATGCATTAAAAGCAAAAATGAAATATATATATATATATATAATGTTATCGACCATGTGGGTCGATGTAGCGACCAGCCTTTCTATCACCAGAAAGATGCATCATTACTTAAGAAAGAAAGGGATAGAAGAAGAAAAGAAAGAGAAGAAAGAACAACAACACATCAGAATCTCACAGCGGAACGAATGAAATATAATACATAACATATACAACTATACATCTAAATTTAGACAGTTATAACATTTCTGTCTAACGTACAATACAAGAACATCAATACAGAATAACATCACAGCGGAAATTCTATCTATATATCTATACACTGAAGCCTCCTGCTCCAAAGCTCCTCTAGAATTCATCAAGGCTAACCTGAATCTCTCGACTACTCATACATAATATGAGTACCCAAGAGTTTAATAAAATAGAAAGTAAACACTTGGGTCAGACAAGGGTCTGGTGTGAGTAAACGGTTTAAAGTTGCTTAACTTTAGAAAATCCTTTGAAAAGAAAAGGTATCACGTAAGACTTCCCACACATAAACATGGAAAAAATTTACCTTACGCTAACCATAACATTTGATAGGAAATCCAGTGATATTATTATAGTGTCTAGGGTTTTCAAGTAAATAAGAAATAACTGAAATTGTTATATGATTAAATTCCGGCTACTAGCCACAAAAGTGGGTAACACAATCAAAACCGTAAGGGCACGTAGGAAGAATGGGTTTCCATCAATGGCAGGGCTATTGGGTACCGCCCGTCACAGTACGTGGCTTAGATCACCATACTGAGGATCCACCCTAAATCCCCTGCAACACAAGGCCGGAACCATTCCTTATTGAAAAGTTCCGAACAAGACAACCCCGCAGTTGGCTGCAAATCCAACTGCCCACACAGCCGAATAAAAAGGGACATCTAGATAGGGGTCAATCTCGTCCTACTTGAGCGCGACTCACTTAGCCTTGATGCACCTCCTCTGTTTTAGCCATTCCCGGTTGATGAGGCTTGAGGCTACGATTACCTTTATAGAACACATCTATCTTAGAATGCCCATCGTCCACCTGACGATGTTCTGAAAGAATTCAATCCATACAAGTCCATTTCGGGTTCGAACGGAACCGAAGGCACTATCTCGTTACACTCATTTTGGAATCACCCTCAGAGTTAATGACAAAAGCCCTTGCACTCTGAATCTTCATCTCGAATCTGAAAGTACTATCTTCGTTGAACTCATTCTGGAATCACCCTCGGAGTTATAACGATATATAGTTCGTACTCTTCGAGTCTTCACTTCACTTCACTAGGATTTACGACCTAACGTTAATTTGGATTGATGTGATTTTCGAACATAAAATCCGATCCCGACCTCACCATATCCAAAACGCCATTTTAATGTCCAAATTGTACTTAAGGGTTTAAACAGTAGATATTCAGAATATCACTTAACATAAATGGATGATTCATAACACACAGATAGATAATCCACTATTATCTAATTCATCCACACATAGCACAAAGCAGCATATATATCACATCTCAGATATATCACATTCAAATCAACAAATATCAACCAATGACATCCAATATCATTAACTCATCCAATGATATTTATCATCCAATCATTAATCATCCATAAACAAGTTTGGACCACTCTTAATTAATTTAATTAATTCTTAATTAAATTAATTCCTTACTTAATCACTTGGATTATCATTAATCCAACTTACTTACCATTAATTAATTACAAATTAATTAATTAATTATCACTTAATTTTCCACTTTAATTAATCTCCCTTGATTAATTATTTCTTAATTACTTTAAGTAATTATTCCTTAATTACAATTTTAATTAATCATCTTGATTAATTACTTCTTAATTATACCAAGTAATTATCTCTTAATTACCCTTTAAATTAATTATCCTTGATTAATTACTCCTTAATTAATCACGCTTGATTAATTACTCTTTAATTACATTTAGTAATTAATCTTTAATTATAGATTAATATCCTTTAATTATTAATTAATAATTAATTATTTAATTAATAATTACTTTTATTAATTAAATCCTTTTTAATTAATCATCTAACAAGTAATTAATCGCTTTACTAATTGCACTTAATTCTTTAATTAAATATTCTTTAATTAATTAATTTAAACCTTTAATTAATTATATTAATTAGTTCCCTTAATTAATTACTAAGTGATTAACCCTTAATCACTTCCACTTAATTACTTCCATAAAGTAATTAACCTCTAATCACCTTATTAAATAATTACCCTTTACTTAATTACCTTCAGTAATTAATTACTTAATTACTTCACCAAGTAATTACACTTAATTAATTTAAATCATAAGTGATTTTCTTTAACTAATGACTAATTAATTACTTAATTATTTAACTAATCATTTAAATTTAATTAAATAATTTCTTAACTTCTTATATTAAAAAGATCCTTAATTAAGAAAATCATTTATCCTAATTAAATTATTTAGATTAACCAATAACTCTTTCATTATTAATAATAATTGAATTATCTTAATTATCTACCTACATTTTTTTAAATTAATCAAAACTCTTAATTACTTAAGATAATAAATCTTTATTATAATTGATTACTCAATCTTAATCATTAAACTTTAAATAAAAACATTTTAGAAAGCAACTACGATTAAAACAATTTAAACATCTAATTAACTTTTAAAATCTTTAAAAGCTTCCCAAAGTTATTTAATAATTTAATACAAACCTCATTTTTGAAAACCTACTTATTTTATTTTAAAAACTTTTATATTTCAATATATATAAATTTAAAACTTATCCTTCGAAACAAATTAATTTTATAAGTAAAAATTTGCTTTAGTTTGTTTAAAACTTTATAAACATTCCAAAAATCAATTTTTTTTTGTATCTATCATCTATTCATTGTTTTCACTGATTTCATAAAATCTGGTTATGCTTAAAAGACAAACTTGAGTCAATCTCGAGTAAACTAGCAAAACCTCGAGCAAACCCCTACAAATCCCTGAGTCTGCACCGTGTTAACTCCACACACAACTGCTTCGAGTCAAAGCTCCCTTTGCACGAGACGAAACCCCATCACCTACTTCTTCTCCAACCCAACATTCCAGATACACACAAATCGTGCATATCCACGTGCACGTCGTCTTCGATCATCGACGAACTCCATTCCGGCCTCCAATGCATCGTCCTCAACCACGGCAACAACAGGCAATAACCCAGAAGACACGATTCAATCGAGAATCAAATTCGCCTCCTAAACCTATCAGCCTGAACCAAACCTTATCGAAAAAATCGACCACCACTGGCGACCCATTCCTCGAGAAACTCCGCCACCTTCACCGTAGCTACCTCACGTCTCCCTACACCTATTGCAGGCCTCGCGATCGCCACCGAAACACGCTCGATGTCGAAAAAGCCATATCAATAACGTCGACAAAACTGGATAAATAAAACCCTAATCCGACCATTACCAGCCATCTCGACCATTGATAAATCATGATAACATTTTCCCATGATCTTCGTCACCACCTCTACCTTCAAGCTCAACCATGACGACGAGTTCGCCGTCGATCGTCGTAATTTAGCCAATTTTTCCAAAATGGACAACCTGAAAATTCACACTAATTACAAAACTAAAAATCGAGATACATACTTCAAAAATCATGATTTCCTATCCTGAATACAACCATGAAATCAATTCTCAAAATTGAATTAATTTTTTTGACCCAATTCACATTTTCCACTGTTCTTTAAATTTTCCAGACAAATATTCAATATAAATTCCTGGAATGATTTTTAATAGTGATGTTGCATGATTTCAAACACCTTCTATTTACAAATCAAAAGCTAACTACAATTTAATGATTAGATATTGAATTAAATAGAGAAAACATAACCTGTCAAAACAACAGAGTTCATTTTTTTTGCAGATATATAGGCATTAAATACTAATACATACACATGCATCCATTTGAATCCAAGAATCCAGGCAAACATCATGATTTCCGTACACATATCAAAATGGAATCCAGCAATAAACTGTTTTTAAAATATGTTTACTCACCTTGCAAAGAACAGAGACAAAAACATATTTTTGCTTCCAGGCTCTATTTTCCAGACTTATTCATTTGAACTTCCTTTGCCTTTGAATTTTCTTGCTGTTGAAATTTACATCTTGTTGCTTGATGTTTGAATTCAGTTGCTTGTTGATTTATTTAACTTGAAGAATTTGAACTGTTGTTGCTTTCTTGCCTCTGATTTCTTGCTTCAGATTTGGTTTCCAGATTTAATTTTCTTCCTTTTGATCTTTGATTTGTATTCATTTTAGTTAAAATGAAGAAAGAATTTGAGTTGAAGAGTAAAATCAGATCTTTCTTCATATTTTACCAATTTTTTAGATTTTAATTTTAATTATCAAAGAGAAAATGCCATTTGTCCTCTTATTGTTTTAATTTGCTTACACATATGCACATTGATTTACAATTGTCTTTACACCACTTTAATGTACTTACAAATGTCACTTTTCTTTTTATTAATTCATTTAAGTTATGCATATGTATGTGTGAAATATTTACATGGAGGTAAAATGTATTTATCTTATATAAATAAGCTTTAGATTTTAGTAAATATACATATGTGAATTCATGTACATGCTTGTAAATTACTTATGTTTTGATCCAATTAAATGTATTATATGTTTATATGCTTAAACTTTTTATTTTAACTCTATGTGTATTTTCAAACCAAATTTGTCTTATTTTAGAATTTTAAAAATGGAAAAATATTAAGAACAAATGAACTTTTAATTAATTCTATTTTAAACTTAAGCTTAAAATATATATATATATATATATATATATATATATATATTTCAAATAAATAAGAAATTATCTTTCAAATAAATGAGAAATCATCCTTGTTGTTAAAGATTTTAAATTTCAAATATCACTTGAAAAGTATTAAGTTAAATTATAATTTCCAAATTACAAACTATATATAATTTAAAGTTTGAAAACACTTTATTAAGTTCAAAACAATATTTTTTCCCATTTCCAATATATATACAAATATATAGATTTTAAATGGAAAATATTTCAACATTAGTTTTGAATATTATTATATTGAATTTTAAAACACAATTTCCAATCACAATATATTTATATATATATTACAATTTAAAAACATAGCTTTTATTACATTAAAGACTTCCTATATATAATATATACCTATATATATATACATTATAAATAGAAAACATTTTGATTAGCTTTTGAAAGATAAATCTTACCAATTTTATGTTGTTAGGAAAAAATGTTAATAGATATTGTCAAATTATCATTATTAGCCTTTAAAAGAATTTTAACTTGTCAATTTATAATATAAAATAATCAAATCAATTTAATAATTGACAAAGATGATTAAATTGATATTGCTTAAAATTCCAGATCATCACATTCCTCCCCCCTTAAAGAATTTCGTCCCCGAAATTTAAAAGCAAAGATAATTTAATAACCCAGCAAAAGTTTTAACTTCAAACAACAATCATACAAATCAATCATACACTATCAATCATAGCAACCATAGCAACCAATTCAAACAAACAATTCTAACTATCCAGACAAAATGCTGGATAGAACTTCCTGATTTTATCTAGAGTTTCTAGGTACCTATATTGTAATACTCGCTCTACAGGACCTTAAGTAACTACATTACTATTATCCAGACTCTTTCTCATCTAGACCTACAAATCTAAACAAGACATCAGTCTAAACTCAAAATCATCTCAACTACCAGATCCTTCTAAACTGCTGATTCTATCACCAGATGAATCATACATGTATTCCTCAGAGATACGCGAAATTCAATGAATTCCAGCTATCTGAACTGGCAATTCCATCTTGTAGATCAAAGAACTAATTCTCTTGAAAACATAAGAAAATCTCAAAATATTTCCAAAGTTAGCTTTCCATTTTTACCCAATCTTATATCTCCTTTGATCGGATAAAACTTAAACAATATCCAAATTCCAACTTTACATTCCAAATTCCCATCAATTCTTAACTGCATAACTCTTCTGACGATCCTGGGTCACCTCCATCATTCCTGATCAGCTTAACCCTTGCTGATGTTACTTGAAACAACCTAGACCAAAATCAACCAAATCTCCAGGTCCTACTCAACAAAATGGTTCTCCCAAAAATTTGCCGAAATCCAAAACACAACTCTACTCCACAAGTATTAGTGGACTTCAGACCTACTTCTCTTATCTGGAATAGCCAAACAGTTGTTCTTGATAATCTAGCCTTCAAATCCTGAAAATTTCTTCATACTTATAAGTACACTTGAATTTCCCATAGAAATCCTCTAATCCAAGAAAACTGCAACTCCCGGTTGCACCCACTCTAGAATAACTGCTACCTCGTTTCCGCTGCACAACTCTGATCTGGAGTAGATGTACAGAAGAACTCGAGCACAAACTTTCTCCATACACTATTTATCCGACCTATAAAATCTTAGTGACCCTTCCACTTGGTCAAAACATCCCAGCAGAATCTTTACTTGAAAACTAGATGTGATCAATCCCTCTCTAAAGAATCCTGAGCTGCCTCACCAAACTCTTCTCTCTCAATGATCCCTCCTTCTACTAGGTTGAATCATTAGTATTGCTCCTGGAATCCAAGTCGATAAGGAACTCAAACTCTGATGCGGCAGACTTCTGATTTCCTCCAAAAAGCCCTGGATAATCTCTGTCTAATTTAATAGCTTTTACCTCCACATGAGATTCCTCAAATATCATACCAAAGAATACTCAAAGATTTCCCAAACTAATCGCAAGTCACTTTTGCGATCTTACCCAGTACAGATTCCAAAGAAACTGTTCTCTCTTCACCAACTAGAACAGCTTCCTCCGGGTTAAGTGAGTATTATTGTTTTAGTGAAATTCCAGAAGGAGTCTGGGACTGGACGTAGGACGGTGCTCCGAACCAGTACAAAAATATCTGATGTCATTTTACTATACTGCTTTTATATTCCGCACTATTTACAGTATTATTATCATCACTATACTTTGTATTATCATATATCCATATTACACGTTCTATAGCACACTTTCATTTGGTATCAGAGCATAGCGACTTTTACGAAAAGCAAGAATGCGGCAGCATGGGTTTCGAATAGGTTTAAAATGGCTACCCTTTCAAAAGCTTCTTTTAAAACAAAAAGGCGGCGACTCTTTCAAAAGCTCTTTTCTAGAACAAAGGCAAGTTGATAGATTCTAACGCTAATATAGTTGGATTCAACCGCTTTGAAAGCATCATTTGTAAACGGAAATACTTGAAAGTTGATAAGGATAGCCTCTACCCCTTCGAAAGAAAGGTTTTGACACTGTCCCTTCCGTCTTTCTTCCATGCATATGGTATCAAATGTTTGATACCATGTGCATTCGTTTTGAGTGGGTTTTTTAGTAGAGGTACGGTGTCGAAAGCTAACAGATGGAAGTGGCGAAGTAGTAAATCCAAGCAAAACTGATTTTTAGCCTTTAAACGACAATTCCTTTCACTTAACTTGCCTTATTTTTCAAAATGTAATCCGTCGCCATTCCTTATCAAAATCCTTTTCTAAAAGTGTTTCCGAATTCAGAATTACTAATTAAAATGTCTTAACAAATAAGCCATTCTCCTTGATAAAACATATAAAATATTTAAGTCTCATAGCTTAAAGAATTTTATAATCATAGTAAAATATCTAGGAAAATTCCCTAAGAATCACCATAATTCACTTTTAATATGTTTCCTAACATATTTAAATTTCACACTCGAAATCGATGTATAGTTACCTTAAACAATTTAAACCCAATTTTAACTATTTTCTTTCATAGAAAATTCATAATAAATCCTAAATATCTTAGAAAATTCTGAAACTTGAAACCTACTTCATAAATAATGTTTTTGGCCGTATATCAAAAGCGCAAGCCGTTTGGATGTCATTTAATAGATTTTCAAACCAAAACTTATCATAAAAATCTTAAAATTACATAAATCATCAACAACCATATATATATGTATATGTATCATAACATAACATGGCATATTATTTGCAAAATTAATTCGGGTCAAACTTTGAAACCAAAATCACCAACAAAAAAGAGATGTAAATCAAATTATCCACCTTAGCTAGATGTTAAGAAGGTTGAGATTTTCCCTTTGATTAATTTCTTCACGCTTTCTAATTCATTCCTAACTTATCTTCATTTAGTTCTTCTTAAGGTAGCCATCTAAGCTCTTTGGATGTTTACTTTTGTTTATGAATGTTGAAATGAATGAGGAATGAAGGTAAGAAGGGTTTAGGGTACAAGAACAAAGACTATTCCTATTTTTCCTTACCATATTCCTCCTGCTTACTTCTTTTTAATTCTCTTTTGCTTATATATTCCTTAAGGCATGCCTCCTTATTGATTTACATATCTCAATCCATTAACCATCTACATTATTTCATTTAATTTATTTAATTAAATGTCATAAATAATGCTAGTCAAAATTAGGGTCATTACAGAGAACCACACTCTGATCTCATGTTCTAAGTTCAATAGGCATATGGATTGTGCCAACTGGTTGCAGTGGATGGCCGGTGAATCCTTGGTCTTGATTTGGCATGTAGAGACAACCTTCATGTTAAGCTTCATTTGGTCGAACATATACCGAAACAGAATATTTACTAATCCTTTGGTATTGATCAACACTGGTCGCATGACAGCGGGCCCAATTCCTATTGTCCCCACCATTAGATCTAAAGTTGGTGTTTCTATTTCTTCACTATCCCAGTTTTGAAATACGATGTCATCATTGAGAATCCTCTGCTATTTAGCAGGGATCCCATCATTGATTGCAAAGCAAGTTTTATTTGGAGCATGCTTGAGTGAACTAGCATATCTTTCCATTTCACCCCAATTTTTATACGGGATGAGGAGCTCCTGAAATGTATTGATGACTAGCCTCTATTCAGGTTGCTCGGATCCTTCTCTGCTAGAACTAGATTACTTTCCTCGGGTGATAGGAGATGAGGTTCGGTTGGCTGATCGAAATTTCGGGGTTTCTTCACATACTATTGGAGCTTGTTTTCTCTAATCAATTTTCCGATCATGTTTTTCAAATGGCGACACTCATTGTTGTTATGGCTATGGGTTTCGTGGAAGTGATAAAACTTTCCCGACTTCCTTTGTTGCTCAAACTCTTCTTTTCGAGGCGGCTTCGAGTACTCTTCTGTTCCCTGAGCCGCTTGGTAAATATTCTCCAAGCTGTCATTTATCGAAGAGTATTCTCCGCGTTTCAAATTTCTGAGTTTCTTTCTGCCTTTATTGCCCTTGCTAGTGTTCTGATGTTGGTTCTTCCTTTTGTGGTCCCTATCTTTTCCAGCTATTACTTCAATATTTCTACCATTTTGATTGACCGCCACATGAATCTAAATCGATTCATTTGGTCACATGTTGGTATTTTCACCTTCTACTGTATTTGCCTCTTCCACTCTTAAGTACTGACTAGCTTTTCGATTAAATTCTTTAATAGTGGTTGGTTGCTTCATTTTAATCCATCACCCAAAATCTGTCTCTGGATGGATAGAGCGAAATAAAGCCATGATAATCATATCCTCATTTGGATTGCTCATTTCGATGACGTCTGTGTTAAAGTGGTCATGAATGATTTTTATGATTCGTTGGGTCCATGGAAGTAACAGACAGAGAAATCATTTCCATTGGCTAAGCCACATGCAGTCTCAATTATTCTGAGAACTTACTAGCTAGCTTTCAAAGGTTGAGACAGATTGCAGAGGGAGCCTGGTGAACACATGGAAGCGACTCATTCCAAATAAATGGGAAAAATCTACAACGAACCGCATCTGTTGCCTTGAACCATCCATATTCCAAATGCACTTATACATGTGTTGTTTTGGGTTAATAGTTCTATTGTCGGAGGGCATAGCTGGTGGCATGGTGAATTTGTTGGGGTATTCTACCCTCAGAATAGTATAAGTGCCCTTAGGATAGTATAAGTGAAGGGAGTTCAGCTTAGAGCCGAACCCTAAACATCGTCTTTTCTACCCTTTCTTTCCTCCATCATGCATCTAACCATGTCTGCAATGTATGCTTCATTTATCCGTCCATCCATAGGTCGACTGTTAGTAGCTTCACCAAGTGTTTGACTTTGCAAATGGTCTTGGTTGGTTAGCTGAAGCCTAGGCTCTCTAGTCTTTAGTTGGGACAATCCTGCAGAGGTCCGCTGGCATGCGGTTGGTCTCATGGGTAGAATTTGATTATCTGAGTGCAATTCACCTTCTTTAAGTCCCTCGTCCACTTTAGAGTCAGTATCTGACACGAGTATGTCCTTCCGGTTAGTTTTCACTTCTAAGTTCAGATTTTTAGTAGTTGCTTTTGCAGTGGGTGGAATGTTTTCATTTTCCTTCCACTATGATTCATGGAACTTCACCCACTACTATATTTTTTTGTATTTTGTTTCTTTCGCTTCAAGCTTGAAACAAAAGGATGCTCATGCTTTGTAGCAGCAATGGATTTAGGAACCGTTCTGGGAGTAGTTGGTGATTGGAGTGATAAAAGAGCATCTATCTTATCTATAAGAGCTTTTTGACTATTTGCTGTTTTTTGGTTAATTTAATTAACTATCTAGTTCAATTCTCCCTTAGTCACAACTTCATGCTACATGGAGGATACTAGAATCAGATCTCCAAAGTTAACTCATAACAGTAGATTGTTGAGGTTGTTGAGTTCAATTTGTTGAGGGTTTTCTTCTTCTCCAACAATGATAGCTCCTATGGATCTTCCGAAGCTAGTTCTCTTTATTCCCACTGCCATATATTCTCAGTAGAAAATCTTCTAGGTAGACATTAAGGATCTAAATTTTGAACCTGTTCGATTCAAAGTAGATAGCTAGATTTAAGCCTGAGTTCATTTCTTAGTGAAAGCACTAAAATTTTACCCCAAAAAATAGATCAACACTCTGGATTAAGTGAGAAAGCATCAGGCCTGTTCTTATAAAGCAACAATATAGAAAATAAATGTAAAAAGAGTAGAAATAGTAAAAACACAAGACGACTTTTATAGTGGTTCGGTTATTAATGAAGTCTACGTCAACTTTGTGGCTTTCTATTAACCGACTACTTTTACAAGTAGAATCAGAGTACAATATGATTGAATCTTCTAAGTTAGATCAAGTCATAAGCACAAGATTTCACTGGAGAATCACAATGAACGCCTAGATGACTATTGTGTGGGAGGAGAAGAATCTATGCAAAGTTCCGACAGCTAGTCCCCTAGATCCCCCTTTATGTTGCAAATAAGACTATATTTATAGAGGTTGGAGAGCCATTGGGCTAGGTCCCTTTGCTAAAAGCCTACGCTCAATGATACTAAGGTGCTCCAAGAATTCATAATGATCCAAGTGATGGATCGCTATAGATCCATAGGCATGGATCGCTAACCATCCATGTACTTAAGATATTTTTGGATCGTTTTCTTTGAGTTGCATTCCTTTCCTTATAGAGTTTTCTTTCCACGAAATTTCATAGCTAGCTGCCTTATTTTGATGATGATTCATGTATAGGTTATATTAAACTATGACTTGAATCAGATAGGTTTTTGCTTCTCAAACTAAGTTTCTTGGAAGGCTATGAACCTTGGCAAACACCCCTAGAAAAGATAGCGACTGATAATCTAAGAGGTTTGAATAACCCACGATGAGTCCTCATGGAAAACTAGCGATCCATCCGCTTAGTTTATTTTTGTATGTTTCTTCTTGAGCCATTCTTGGCCTATTCTTATGGTCCTCTTGGTTGATTATTGTGTTTTTTTGCCTTGGTCTAGATGTTCTAACTCCTACTAGATTCTGCTGGGTTATAAACCTGATGAATACAGTCAACATTCAAAAGCTTATTGGGACTTTACAGAATTATGATACATTATCAAGTTCAACACTTACAGACCATTTAGGTGAAATTATTTTTTTGATATAAGTTAAGCTCACCTAGTAACGATAGACTGTACGCATATTTTTTTTCACCATTATTATATCACTGAAATATCCAGATTTTGGTCTAAGGTCAAAAACTATATTAATTTCCTATTAATCATTAGGTCGCTTTTAAAGTACTTAGTTCAATATGATAATATTTATCAATTAATCGACTTACTCTACCCCAATATGTTGACTTTAATTTGGCTTATCAATTATGGTGATATTGAACTTCCATAACGACGGAGACAAATCGTCTCTTAAGTAGTGTTTCACTTTAAGTGTTTCAATGTATATTCAACTATAGCCTTAATACGGTCGCTATGCTATGTGCTTGGACATAATCAAAGTAGAGTTTACATACTTAAGTACGATAGTATATTTAAGTTAGAAGATTATCGTACATCGTCACCCAAATATCTTTTAAAGTCATAATAACCTATAGAAGACTTTCATCGAGTTAATAAGTGGTTTTTCCAAACAACCATAGGTATGTAACCCCTTAATTCTCTAACAACCTTGAGTAAATCAGCATCCATCATATGAAGAGCATTTCATACACTAGTCTTAATAGACTTAACGATTCCTCTTTTTCCTGATAAATCTTGAATGTGTGTTGTGTGTGTTTGTTTATGTGTATAGATTTATGTACATATGTGTGTATATTAATTCAATACCCATGGTTTTAAACAAATTTGTAACTGCAATCGATAAAATATTTCTCCTAAAGAATTTTTACTTCTAATAAATTTAATTCACTATTTATATCCATATGTGATAATACATATAAAATAAAACACATGCTTACATTATTTCGAAGGAGATTCTTTTATAAGAGTTAAGATACAGGACAAATTACAAAATTGCCCTTAGGGCTTACCTTTAACTCTATCACCTATGTAATGCTAGGAGAAATTTTCATATAATATTATTGCATTGCTACCTCTAAAACACAAACCAACATGATATTAGAATGCAATCGCTTCGATAATGACAAACAGGTGGTGGTAAGCTAAAAATTTGGCCTAATTTTCAAGAGTTAAAGTGGAAGCTAGGTTGTAATAACTCGCCCTAAAACGGGCATAACTTTTGATCCAAAAAGGCCTATCGAACCATTCCAAAGTTGGCTGCTGATTGGTAAAATTGATAAAAGAACAATACACAGAGCTATCTACAAGTTCAGTATCTCACGGCAAAAGGGTAAGATATAATATCAGAAAAAATACACATTCTATTAAAATCTCAAATGTCAGAAACATACAACACAATACCATAATACATAACCAAATATTTATAGTACAATATCTCAGAATACATCACCGTGTCTAAACAGGTGCATCAAAAATAAAAACACGTAAGTAGATAGATAAATAACCACCATAAATCTATGTCTCTGCCACCATCTTTGAAATCAACGTCATCTTCTCTAACCTGTATTGTAATGAGGAGAAATTCTGAACAATAATATCTGATGAATAAAATCTCAAGCCTTTCTATAGTAGTACTTGGATAGTATAATTTAAGTAAGAATATGTCTTATGCATCCTAACTATTTTCTTTGTAAATTTCTCCAATTTCAAGTCCAGCTCTATAACCTTTCCAATCCAACTTAATGACCCATCTTCAACTATAAGTCAAAGGCCATTCCCAGTCCCACACATCTATAGTTAATAATGTTCTTACAATGTAAGAGATAGTACTCAAGTCACTTAATACCTTATCAATGGGAACTAGGCAGGTTTTGACCATTTAATATCTAATTTTAGGAAAATCCTCGTTATTTGTTTCTTATCCAAAGGCGGACTCCTCTTCGATACTATCTAGCTAACATTGCATAGAATCTTATGAGGCCATATAATTCTTCTTTATAGGAGAGGCCTACTCTATAATAGTTACTTAATATCTTAAACTCAAAGCACATCCTTCCCCAGATATCCATTCCAATGTTTAACTGATTTGACCATTTAATACTCCCTAATAAGGAGGAGGAATGGCCTTAATAAACCACTAATTACCTTCGACCCTGAAGCCGGTCCTTACATTATGGCCTGTGAACCCAAAATGTGACGTGTCACATTAGTCTGACTATTCATAGGTACTAATAGCCAGATTAGCTGAGCTAGTTTACCCTACAGAATTTGGGACTAAGCTCAAGTCCTTCGTGGGTTCTTATTATAGGTAATGTCTCACATCAGCCCCGAAATCACACTGCTGGTAGCCAGATTAGTAGGGCAGACTTCTGTGTGCTTTTGGACTAACCTGGCATCCTTATAACATACTCATAATTCTCATTCACCTAACATAATACCATATACATCATCCCATTCCATAATATTACCATTCATTATCATCTCACTTTTTTCGTAAAGGGGATTTAATATTAATTAATAACCAATTATTACACAATTATTATGCTATTAATTATGCATTATTTATATTCAATATGAATACCACTAGTATTTATTTGGGAACTTATTTTATTTGCGATTAATATTTTGTTTAATTCCCTAAATAATATTTAAAGTAAATTCCGTTTTAATGTTTACTTAACCCAAAGTCTAACTACCATTTAATTTTGAATTTCATATTTTAGCATCATTTATTTATTAATTTTAATACCATTTAAATTAATTTAAATCTGAAAATTTTAAAAATCAATAGTCTTTTCATTTGAGCTCTTTTTAAAATTTTATGTATGAAAATTGATCAGAATATCACCACGGACACGATGGCATAACTTTCTTAGTCGAATTTTAATATTTATAAAATTTTCATTTTAACCTTATCGTATTTATTAATTAATTTCCCATTAATTTTATGGGGTATTAGTTCTCCTTAAAAGAATTTCATCGTTGAAATCCCTAAAGAGCAGAAAATGTAACATGTACTAAGCAACCACGTTATACGACCAAGTTATCTACATACCATTTACTGGACTAAAAGTACAATGTGATTATGTATGCAGACATACAATTTGTAAGCTCAATCCAAGCATGAATGCAAGTGTCGTGACATATACGAAAGCAAGCGAACATCTTTAACATGCAAAAAAAAATTCCATATAAGAGCGAAAGTGATAGTAAAAGGTATGGCAACTATCCCTTACCATCCAATCTAGCAATCTATGCGACCAAAACCTAGTTTTGAGATAGAAAATTTACCAATGAAAAGCTCAGGATGAGAAGTTCTCATTTTCTCTTTAGTTTCTCATTTTCTTTTTTCCAGGTTATCTACCTATTACACTTGAACTATCCTAATTTTTTTGTTGCATAGCTTCTTAGTTTTGTGCTTTATAATGCTTGCGGTGGCATGGGATGCTATCGACGCCGTCTCAATGTCTCTTAGTTGATTAGGCTCACCTTGGTCGTTGTGCTATGAAGGCATATCCTTAGTGCAAAACATGAAAAACAACTTGGACTCTTGCCAACTTATCCGGTAGCTCCACACGATAAGCAAGCCTTTCTATTCTTCCCAAAATTTTGAAAGGCCCAACAAATTTTTATTTGAACTTTCCCGTCTTCCTAAATCACACAACTTTCTTAAAAGGGAAAACTTTATCGAACACCATGCTCCCTACTTCGAACTCCAAGTCCTTTCTTCGCTTATCCGCATAGGATTTTAGGCAATCTTGTGCTGCCTTCATTCGCTGCCTAATCATTGTATATTTTTTGAAGTCTCATGAACTAAATCTAGTCCAAGTAAAATTTTGTCGATGGTTTTCCACCAATAATTAGGCTATTTGCATGGATTCTCATAAGGCGCTTCAAAAGGTGCCATGTCAATCATCATTTGGTGACTACTATTATACATGAATTCTACTAAAGGTAAATGCTGCCGGTGTCGTCAAATGTCCATATGTAAGTTCTTAATTAATCTTCCAAGATCCTATTCACTCTTTTGATTGGACCATCAATCTATAGGTGGTAAGCAGTGTTAAAATTCAATGAGATTTTTAAAGCTGCCTGCAAACTCCTCCAAAATTCATTAGTAAATTGGGGATCCCTATCACTAACAATGCTAATCAGAATTCCATGAATTTGAACTACCTCCTTGATATAAATTTATGCCAGAGACACTACGATCCTCTTGCTTCTAACTGGAATAAATAGATGCTTTCAGTGAGTCTGTCTACCGTGACCCAAATTGCTACATTGCCTCTTTGGCTCCTATGCAGCCAATCTATGAAGTCCGTCGATATATGCTTTTATTTCCAAGTGGAAATATCCAACGGTAATAACAACGCTTTGAGCTTTCTCTGATATTCCTTTATCCTTTGGCATATCAAACATTTGGAAAAAAAATTAGTTACCATCTTCTTCACCCCTGGCCAATATAAATTTTGCTTCATATCCCTATCTTCTTTGAGGTGAATGGTCATCCTTGAATGGTGACATTTTGTAAGAACTTCCTCCAGTGCAATATCAATCTTTGGAACACAAAGGCCTTCATATCTCTTTAAACATCCCTTTTCGTCAATCGTATACCTATCCACATAGGATACATGTTCTTCAATACTCAGGTCATCTAAAATATCTACTATCTCCTTAACTCTTCTTTTGCCCAAGTCCAATATGGTCCATCAATGCTAGCCTAGCATACATTGCTACTAAATATCCTTGAGTGGTTCTGTTGATGGTTGAAAATTGAAATTCAAGCGGAACTCCAATTGCCTCCACTAATATATAGCAACTAAGGTGGCATGTCTACGGCCAAGGGCGTTGGCAACGGCATTCCCCTATCCAAGGGTGTGTTGTATTCCAAAGTCATATGATACTATAAATTCCATCCACTTCTTCTACTTAAAGATTTATATATTTTTAGGAAAATGAATATTCAAGCAATTGTGGTGGTTGAACAACTTAAATTTTCACCCAAAATATAGTGCCTCTATATCTTTAAGAGAAAAATGATAGCTGCTAACACTAAATCATGAGTTGGGCATCTCTTCTGATGGTCCTTTAATTGCCTAATAGCATAAGCTATCACCCTTCCTTCTTACATAAGAACTACTCCTAATCTTGCGCCACATGCATCCGTGTAAACTATAGGCTTTATCTCATCAGGAATGGTATGTACTGGTGCACTTGTTAGTATTTCCTTTAACTTCTCGAATGCTTCTGTGCATCTTTCATCCCATGCAAAGACCATATTCTTCTTGAACAAGCAAGTTAGAGGGACTGTTATTTTTGTAAGGTCCTTTATAAATTCCATAGCGACCCGCTAACTTGATAAAAATCCTAACCTTCGCGATATTCTTTGGAATCTTCCAAACTTGAATAGCTTCCAGTTTTGCGGGGTCTATTGATAATCCATGTTTGAAAACAATGTGCCCAAGAAATCTCTTCTTCTTCTTCCAAAAGTGACACTTTGAGAATTTGCCTTTAAGGTGGTGCCTTCTTAAAGTCCCTAGTATCTCCCTCGAGTGGTTTTCATGCTCTCCTTCACTCTTAGAGCATACTAAGACGTCATTGAAAAACACTATGGCAAATTTATCTCCTAAATACTTCAGTCATTAAACCTACAAAGTACGCAGGGGCATTCGTCAATCCAAAAGGCATCACTTCCCATTCATAAAGTTCATTCGGAGTGCAAAATGCGGTCTTTGGTCTACTATCCCTTGACATCCTTAACTGATGAAATCCAGTAGCCAAGTCCAATTGGAAGAGGATTTTATTTCCTACAAGCTGATCAAACAATTCATCCATTGTAGTTAAGGGATACCTATTTTTCTTAGTCAACTTATTGAGTTCTCTATAATTGGTGCATAGCCTTAATGATCCATCTACCTTAATGGCAAAGATAACAGAGGCTCCCCATGCTGACGTACTTCGATGAATGAATCCTTTGTGCAACAGCTTCGATATCTTCTTATCTAACTCTCGCCTTTTTTAGGGCCATGTGCCTTAATGGTAGCGGGACTGGTCTAGGATCCTTTTGTAAATCAATCGTAAACTCGATCTCTCTTCGAGGTGGGAGACCCGAGACTTCTTCAAAGATGTTTGCAAATTCTCAAACTACACGTACATATGAGAGATCATCTTGTGATAGGCTCAGCGAATATAAATAACTTAACTCGACTGAGTTTTAATGTGCACGAAAAACATCTATGTTTCATCACCTACAATTTTTTAACTATACAACCCTTCTATCGCAATCTAAGATAGCCCTGTAGAATGACAGCCAATTCATTTCTAAGACAAGTCCATACCCCTCAAACATAAGAACATATGCATTACAATTGAAATTGGCGTTACATATGTCCATAACTAGGTCTTTGCAAATTAAAGAAAGATATGTCGACCCTCCAATAGGATTTGATACTACTATCGAGGTGTTGATAATAAGAGTTTCATGACTTAGAGAGTTGACCACACTTTTAGCTATGCATGAATGTGATGCTCCCAAGTAGAGCGCAGATAATATGCCCAAGAATATTATTTGTACCTTCCATCACCACCTTTCCTTGGCTTTAAGGGAAGACATACTCGATATAGGGATAGTTTGACGTACATGTAAATGTGCATATTTTTATTTCCATATTTAATATAGTTTAATTAAATAAATGAGCATATAGGGTATTTTAACATTTTTAAACCAAGATTTCAAATGTCATCAAATCATCATTTATTCATCATCATATATGACCAAAATGGTCATTTTTATGCATATATTAATTTTGGGAATATTTATTCGGCATTTTATTTTTATTTATAGGAAATTGGATAAAAAAATAGAAGAAGTCTTCATGTATTCATGCATGCACAAGAGAAGGAAACAAATGAAGATGGAAATAATTCATTTTATGCACCATGGAGGACCCCACCAACCCACTTAACATGATCCCATATTAAGAGATAATGCACATGACTAAATATACATGCACATTTAAATGAAGGATAATGTTCATGCTAATGATTACTTGGATGTTACATTTCTTAATAGGGTATTTTGGGTAGTCCCCAAAAATATGGATTAGGGTTTCAAATATGTATAAATACCCCTTATGTTTCATTAATAAGCTCTTAGCCTCCTGTTTAATTAGTTTAGTTTTAGGTTCAAAAATAAACAAAAACTCTCTTTTCTTTTTAACAGATTTTTAGCCTTCTTTCATGTAATTTTCTTTTTGTGCAATTTAATTTCATGCACTTTTAATTTTTGTTCTTTATTTTATGCAATTAGTATAGTTTTATTTCTTGCAAGTAAAGTAGATTTATTTCATGCAACATTAGTTAGCTCTCTATTTCCTTATATTTTTGTTTTATGTCGCAATTTACATTTGTTGACATGATAACAAATATGAAAAGCTAAACCCCTTCAATTTAGGAGTAATGAAGCTCTTTTAATCATGTAAATTCAACATAGTGATTTTGTTTGATTTTTTGTTTACATAATGAAAGTTTTGATGTGGTAAATATTTTGTTGTTTTAGCTTTGAATTTGATAGCCTATGTTGTTGACATCAAATAGGTTATACTTAAATAAACATAAACACAAATTACCTCTTCATCTACATATGAATAAGCGAATGATGTGAATTTTAAAATCAAGTACATTAATATTTTCATGAGAGTTAACAAGTGGTTTAGTGGGTGCGTTATAGTTGATGGTTTGTTTTGGCCTAACTAATAGCACAGATATTCCATACTTATGATAAACACATCAACTAAACTTACTAATGACCAAAAAAGTGAGATCATAATTTCATTATGTTGATTTATTTGATCAAAAGAAGGAAATTGCCTCTAAATTGCCTTTAATTCTCATATTTTTATTCACTTTCTTTTTGCTAGCTTTACATTTTTAGCTTAACAATACTTCAAATTTTGGTTTAATTTGATTTAATAGAATTTTAAATCAATACGGTTCCTTATGGATAGATCCGTACTCACCACGTACTAAAATTGTACGACATGCGCTTTCAGTTATTTAAAAAAAAAATCGGCTATTTTTTAATTCGATAGAGATTTAGCCGATCAAACAAGTTTTTCACGTCGTTGCTAAGGAATTAATTTGATTTTATTCTTTATTCTTTGAATTAATTTTTGTTTGATTTTATTGTGTGTTAATTTTATGTGCGAATTGCATGTAAAAAAAAATTATGTTGTGCGGTCGTTGTTTGATTTTTGCTTGCATTTTGATTTGAGCACTTGTTGTTTTTCTACTAGCATTTCAATTAAAAAACATACAAAATTTCGAAAACAAAAATATTTTATTATTTTCATTTGCATTTGCTTTTAAATTTACATTTACATTTTTCTCTCTTTTTTACAAGATTGTGCACACTGCACACCCACTGCCACTTACGACTTTGCAACTAGTGTATATCAACTCCTCCAGTGTACAAACAGTTCCCCTCTGCCACCAGTCTACCAACAGTGCACTGCTTTTAAATCCAAACTGTCATCACTTCAATTCACAAAGCTTTTTCCATTACAATCCCACATACAAACCATCGTCAGTTCATACAAACCATCCCCCACATACCAATAACTTCCCTGGGCACAACCATCATTTTTGCCCAGTTCAACCTCCCATACAAGCACCATATCACTGCACTCAACCCCTAACCACATCAAACATTCCTTCCCACTACCTTAAACAACAGACTTCTATCACCAAAATACCCTATAAAACCATTCCCCACATAACCCCCTACCTTCAACAGTCATATATTGCTTACTCCCATCAACCATCATCATCATTTTCATTGCCACACACCATACCACCAGTCATTGTGAAAGTGTACACATATCTATGCACAAACCCTCTGCTACTTCCACTGACCATCCACACTCTGCAATTACATCTTCCATTTTAGTCATTTCTTCCTACACCATAACTACTGCTGCTGCCATTTTAGTCATTTCAATCACTTCCCATCCATCCTACTACTGCCACAATATATCCACTTTTCAAACCTGCCTGTGCACATATCCATATATCAACACCTTCCCCTGTACCAACAGTGCCATCAATACCAAACACTTCCTCTGTGCACATCAAACACTTCCCTTTGCACTGCCACCCACCATAGCATCCTCTACAACACACACACGCATAATTGCCTCATCCATCATAGTTTCCACACATCAAACTCACTTTAAACCATACCGCCTATTTGCTGCAAATTCCACCCAACTGCACATAACCAAAACAGTTGCACATATCCACCATCCAATACCACACTTCACCATCCAAGCACCTCATTACCTCCAACATCAACATTACCTGATCACCAATCACAACAAACCATCCCCCTGTTAAAAACTTCACTTCCCCACACTTTCTCGAAACTGCCTTTCTTCAATAAAACTGCCATCCATCTACCATACTGCCTCACAACAAAACCCTTCATCAAACACACATGTATACTGCCATACTTACATACTGATCACAGCCCATATATAAACAACTGCTCCATATAACTAGCCTGTAACATACATACAGCCTACAACTTTTGCTTACAACACACAGTGCACATACTTCTCTGCAACAATTTGCACAACTACACCAGCTAACCATCACCATTGATCACTGCTTCACCCTTCCCTCAGTTCACCTCTGCTACCACTATTACTTCCAGAGTAGTAAATTTACTGTCATAAAAAAACACATATCCATTTCACAGTCCTCCCAAACACATACAAACATCTACCATTCATTACTGTCAGCTACTTTACAATTCTGTGCATAATTCTTCATTCCTTGCCTATCTCCAATTCAACATCTCTGATCACTGCAGTTCATCTGTATCTTGCTTTCACTCATACCCATGTCACTTCCAACTGTTGCATTCACCAACTAATTCAATTTCTTTCACTTATTGCCAAAACCCTACAATAACTCATCAACTACCATCAACAAACTGCCTTGCAGTCACCTGCTTCCAACCAAACACTGCCAACAATTGCGAAACTTCGTAATCAACAACACTGCCTTCAAACCATATACAACACTTGCCACTGCCACTGCCTTTCCAAACCATATAACCTCCACACATCTACCTTCATAACCACCCCTAACCACCACCATCTCTCAACATCTAACCCCTTGACTGCCTTTAACTTCCAGTTGACTGCCCCTTCCACTGCTGCCATCCATCCCCTTTAACTACACTGCTATTCTCTGCCTCCAATCAAAACATTTGTTCACTGTCAATTTCTCCAAATCCTCCAGAACAACACAAAAAACCTCAATCACCTCATCTCCAAAATGGCCGACCCACTCCAAACCCGCGAACCACAACACATCGCCTGCAAATAACCGCACCAATCTCCTCTACCACTTCACCAGAAACCGCAACCAAATCCATCACCAATTCTGCAAGATTCAGTTCCTTCAGTTTGTGAATTCAATTTGGTTTTTCATGAGAAAGAGGTGAATTGTGATTTCAATTCGTGAAATCGATTTTATGTGGGTCATGAAAGTTTATTTTCTCTGATCTTTTGGTTAGGGTCGCGGTTTTAACAGGGCGGGTCTTGAGTGTTGTTTTGAGTGTGTATAAAAAAAAGAAAATGAATATGTTTTTCTTGGTTAGTGGTTAGTATAATTTGCTTGTAGTTTTCTTTGTTATATAAAAAAAAAAGTTGTTTTCAAATGGTTTTAGTTTGTTTTGTTTTTCCTTTGTTTTAGTTACTTCTTTTTTATTTTAAAAAAATAACTGTATATATATTGCTTTAAATTTATTCCAGGTTGCAAATGCAGAAAATCAAAAGGAGGGAATTAGATTGCTAAGTAAAATTGCCTGCTTGCTTATAAAAAAATCGCTACTTTAAAATAAATTGCTAAATAGTTCTGCATGCTATAGTATCGTGTCCTCATCTCTTGTTTTTATTTTCTTTGCATTGTTAGTTTTTCGCATTTGCATGCTCACGCAGGACTTAATTGTATCTTGACAAGTTGTCTTCTTTGAACAAATTTACTTCTTGGTGTCTAGGCTATGACAGAGCAATAATCAGGTATAAATATTTCGGTAATTTATAAATATTATACTAATTGTTTCTCTCAAGATACTTAAATCTTCGGTTGCATTGCTGTGGTGATTCATGATGCATCGATAAATCCTATCCATTATCTGGCTAAGAACTATCTTATTGGACTAAGACAAAGTGTGATTATACAATTTTGGGTTAGGAGCTACTTAGGATAGATAATTTTTAATTAAGTCATTGCATTTATTTAGTTGCATTAGTTCATGCATATTTATAAAAAGTGAAAAAAAAATCAAAATCCAAAACTAAAAAAAATTGATAAATTTTCCTTAACCTAGTTTTTAAATCCTTTTCTTCAAAAAATTTCAAACAAAATCAAAAAAATTTAGGTTAGTTTTTTTTAGAAAAACAAAAATCCAAGAAAATATATAACATTTTCAAAAAAATAAAAATGATATAATTTTTTTTTTTGAAAATCCAAAAACAAAAAAAAATTAAATCTCCCCTTTGAAAAATAAATTCTCCTTTGTAAATAATTTTCCTTTGAAAAAATCATTTTTGAAAATGTCCAATTTTATCACTCATCGACATTTAACAATAGTTGTGAAAATCAATATAATCTATATAACTTCACACCAAATTCTTATTGGTATTTTAATAACAACTATTGTATAAACAATTTGAACTTTAAACAAAAAAATTTAAGTAGTCAGCAACGCTCAACTCTTGAAATAGTATTGAAAGGATTTTTCAGCTTTCTGCACAAAATAATCAAAGGATAAATGATTTGTGTAATTCGTATATATGCAATAACTCAAGTCAAGGATTTCAGAATATTGAAAATTTGAATTCACTTCAAAATTCAAATGACTTCGATTATAACTCACGCCAATACAACTTACTACTCCAAAATGATTTTCAAAGTCAAAATGGAAATGCGAACCACTTTGTAAATGATTTTGGAATTGAGAATAATCTCGATTATGGTGCAATGGACAATTTTTGTTCTCAAGAGTTTCAAATTGAAAATCCTTATGTTAATAATTATAAATTTGATTTTGTGGAGAAAATGAAAGAAATTCACAAAGATTGTTTAAAACATATATGAAACCACGTGAGCAACAAGATCAAACCCAACTTATGACAAGTCAAATAATAATCCAACTTTACCAAAATTAATGATTTCCATATAACAGCTTTGGAAATTGAAAACGAAAATATAAATTAAATTGTTGAAAATGTGGTAATTGAGTTGTATTTCAATTCTTCTAAGGGTTAAAAAACTCGATTTAAAATTCAATCTTCCTTTTTTTCGATTTTGCAAAATTGAATAAAATAAACTTTGAATTTTGAACATGATATATGCAATGAAGTTATGAATAATTCAACAATAGAAGATGAATTTAATGAACACAAATTTTTTGGAATTTTCGAAAGGAGTTGTTGAATTCTGAAGGGGTAGAGTTAAATCACCATTTAGATTTCGAAATCAATGTTTCTGAAGAAGTTTTCAATGATAAGCATGACTTTCAAATTGGTGAAAATAAAATTGTGTATCAACCAATTGTTCTGTCTACCCCAAAAATCGTCGAAAATAAAACAAATCATATGATTTTTAATAAAAACAACAATGCGGTTTGATTTTTCGAGCTTAAGTTGTGTCTCTCATACTTGACGAGACAAACAAATTGGTCTTTGAAAGACTGTTTCATTTACTGTTTAACGATATATTTTATGATGTCGTTTAAATAAGAATCGTTTCATTTTCATGTGAATATAAGTCATATTTTTTCTTCTTCTTTCATTTGGGTTGACTATGGGGACACAGTCAAAATCGAATATGGAGGGAGCATCTTTATTTTTAAATTTTCATGGTTTATATTTTACATTTTCTTTCGAAAAATCAATAAAATAAAATAAAAATTCCCAAAATCAAATTTCCTTTTTAGTATATTTACTTTGGAAGAAACACTATAGGATAAATATATGTTTTGGCTTATTACATTGAAATTTTTGAAAATTTATTTGCCTTAACAAAAATAAAAAAAGAGTATGATTTCAAGTAATGATGGTTTAACTAGTATATAGGAAGGTTCATGGGTGATAATTATGAGGTATAACCTAATTGAAATCTGTGTTAATAAGTGGTTGATTCAAACTAAAGACGATAATATTTTAAATCTTCTAAGTTAAATGACGCTAAGATGATATCACAAAACTCTCTCTCTCTCTCTTCAAAAAACAAAAAACAAAAAAAGAAAATATGTATATGTATAAAAAACTTAAAAAAAATGGTTGTTATAAAAATAAGAGACACCTAGAGTCATATGTTCACACGCAAGTGTGTATACTCGCCATGCTTTGTCACGTAAGCCCGAAAGGTAGTGCACTATAGATGTTTAAACCTCAGTTTAGCCTCAGTTTTCTTAGTTAGGCATATGTAAATATTGTTAATGTCGATAAAATTTTCAAATAAAGAGAAAGTAAGCAATTGAAATCCAAGCACTATTTTCACTTATTTGATTTGACTTGTTATTCAAAAGAAATGAGAATACCACTTTGAAAAACTTTGATAATCAAATAAGGATCCATTCATAGTTGCACTATGTTATCAACTGAAACAACTAGCCAAACTAGAATTTATTTTTACCAGAACTTAATTTTTATTGGAAATTTTGACAAGTAAAAGGACTTAAATTTCTTGATAATGACCAAAACTTATATTTAACTTATTCATGTAAATTTAAAAGTAAAATTTTCATTTATAAATATTTTCAAAAGCTTGCATTCATCTCTTTGTACATAAATCTTACATTTAGGAATATTACATTTTGCATTTGGATTTTGTGGGTAGTATCCGCTGTAAACCCTCATGAGACAACACTCGTCCTACTAGAGACACTTAGAGATTTAAAGGCTTTTTTCATATATTTAATGCAATCGTGCTTCTTATGAAAATAGATTTATCTTAGTTTTCTTTATTCGAAGATGAATAAAAAGATAAATGTGGGGGTATTTGATGTGCATGTAAGTGTGCATATTTTTACTTCCATATTTTGATCTAACTTAATTAAATAAGCGAGCATATATGGCACTTTAACATATTTAAACCAAAATTTCAAATGTCATCAAATCATCATTTATTCTTCTTCATGTAGGGGTAAAATGGTCATTTTTGTGCGTATATTAATTTTATGAATATTTCCTTGGCATTTTATTTTTATTTGTAGGAAATTTGGATGGAAAATAAAAGAAGTCTTCATGTATTCATGCATGCACAAGAGAAGGAAACAAATGAAGATGAAAATAATTCATTTCATGCATCATGGAGGACCCCACCTACCCACTTACCATGATCTCCTATTAAGATCTAATGCACACGATTAAAGCTATATGCACATTTAAATGGAGGATTATGCTCATGCTAATGATTACATGGAGGTTACATTTTCTAAGAGGGTATTTTGGGAAGTCCCCAAAAATATGGATTAGTTTCAAACATGTATAAATAACCCTTATATTAAGGTAATGAGCTCTTAGCCTCATCTATATTTAGTATAGTATTAGGCTCAAAAACAAACAAATACTCTCTTTTCTTTTTAATGGCTTCTTTGTCTTCTTTCATGAAATTTTCTTCTTATGTAATTTAATTTCATGCTCTTTTAATTCTTGTTCTTTATTTTATGCAATTAGTATAGTTGTATTTCTTGCAAGTATAGTAGATTTTTCATGCAAAATTAGTTAGCTTTCTTTTTCCTCTTATTTTTGTTCTGTGATACAATTTACATTTGTTGACATGATAATAAATATGAGAAGCTAAGCCCCTTCAATTTAGGGATAATGAACTCTCTTAATCATGTAAATTCAACATAGTGATTTCATTTGATCTCTTTTTGTGCTTAATGGAAATTTTGATGTGGTAAATATTTTTTATTTTAGCTTTGCATTTGATAGCATATGTTGTTGATACCAAATAGACTATTCTTAAACAAACATAAACATAAATTAGCTCTTGATCTACATATGAATATGGTAATGAAGTGAATTTTAAAATCAAAATTTGATGGTTCATATTACTAATCAAAAGTGAATAGATCATGCTTAGAATAGATTTTATTTTCAAGTTCATTATCACAAGAGTTAACAAGTGGTTTAGTGAGTATGTTATAGTTTGATGGTTTATGTTGGGCTAATTAATAGCACAGATATTCCATACTTATGATAAATAGATCGACTAAATTCACTAATGACCAAAAATGAGAGATCATAATTTCATTATGTTGATTTATGCGATCAAGGGAAGGAAATTGCCTCTAAATTGCCATTAAAATCTCATATTTTTATTCACTTTCTTTTGCTAGTTTTTACATTTTTAGCTTCACACAACTTAAAATATCGATTTAATTTGACTGAGTAGAATTTTAAATCAATACAATTCCCTACGGATCGAACCATACTAGCCACGTACTAAAATTGTACGCCTGCGCTTGCCATTATTTTTAACAATTTTTCGGCTATTTTCTAATTCGATAGAGATTTAGCCGATTAAACATTGCTTCAATAGCATAGGCTTGACCACTCTGCCGTTCCACCGCAAGTTTTGACATCGGTTCTTAAAGTTCCCATCTATATGGTAGTAATAGCACTTCCCCTTAAACGCCTCCTTCAACAGACTCGCCCTACAGTCCTTAGTGATTTGACATTTCTTTTGGCATCTCTGACATAATATACACTCCTTCTTGAACCTCCATTTCGATTTTTTATTTGCCAAAAAACCTCCCTTCTTAGCTCCTCCTTGACTTTGAGTAGGGTTCCGCCTTCTCCTTCTCCTCCGTTGTAATGATTTGAAGTAGTATCATCTCAACCAATGTCCCATACTTTCAAACATAACAAGTACGCCACTTATACGTATACATATGTCAGTCGATCAGGTAACCTGATACAAAATGCAACAACCCGCCCCCGAAATAGGCCTAATTTTTGACCTAGAAAAGGCCCATCAAAACTTAGACCCGTTCGAAAGCTGGCCATTGTTGGTGAAACTGATGCAAAAAACAATAAATAGAGCTACCTATCCACATATTCAAAATCTCATGGCACAAGGATAAAATATAATATCAAAAATAGTATCCATTCTATTAGAAACTAAATTGTCAAAAACATACAATGCAATACCACAATACAATGCCAAATATCTGTAGTACAATATCTCAAAATACATCATTTGTCTAAATAGGTACATCAGAAATAAAAATATATAAGTAGATAGATAAATAACTGCCACAAGTCTCTGTCACCATCTCCGAAATCTAGATCATCTTCTCTAACCTATGTTGTAATGAGGAGCCAGTTAGAACAACAATGTTCGGTGAATAAAAATCTCGACTCTTTCTATAATATTATTTGGGCAATATAATTTAAATAAGGATACATATGTATTACGCATCCTATATGTTTTCTATGTAAATTTCTCCAACTGCAATTCAATTCTGTAACCTATGCCCTTTCCATTTCAACTTACTAACCCATCTTCAACTGTAGGCCCAAGGCCATTCCCAATCTTACACATTTGTCATTGATAATGTTCTAACAATGCAAGAGATAGTACCTAAGTCACTTGATACCTTTTCAATAGGAACCTGGTAGCCTTTGACCATTTAATACCTCATTTTAGGTAGGTCCCCGTCATTTACTACCCATTTCAATGCACACTACTCTTCGATACTATCTAGCTGACATTGCACAGAATCTCATCAGGCCACTTTATACTTTTATATAGGAGAGGAAGACCATATAATAGTTACTTAATACCTCAAACCCAAAACGGACCCTTCCTAAGATATCCACTACCGACCTGACCAGTAACTCTGACCATTTAATACTTCCTAATTGGGAGAAGTTGGGCCCTCAATCTTCTACTTAATACCTTTGACCCTAAAGCAGGTCCTACTTATTATGATCCGTAAACCAAACTGCGATGTCTCACATTAGTCCGCCTATTCATGGGTACTGGTAGCCAGATAAGCTGGAAAGGTTTATCCTATAGAATTGGGGACTAACTTTACATCCTCCATGGGTGCTTATTATAAGCGATGTCGCACATCACCCTGAAGTCACACTACTGGTAGCCATATTAGCAGGGCAGACTTCCATGTGTTTTTAACTAACCTCGCATCCCTATAATTTAGTCATAACTTTCACTCACCTAACGTACTACCAAACTCACCATAATCCATAATATTACTGTCCATAATTATCTCACTTCTTTCTTAAAGGGGATTTAATACTGCTTAATAACCTGCTTACTATGCAATTAATATGTTGTTAATTATACATATTGTATAATATGTTTGTATGTATGTATATATGTACATGTATATATAAATACATACAAAATATATATTTCTAATCATGCAAGGATTACGCCATATACTAGTCATTTAAAATGTTAACCATATCAACAAACATACCATATATCAAACATTCTCTGTTCAGCAATATACTTGTATAAAAATTGAATCCATACCAAACTTATTTTATAGTAAATAGTATAATCATCATTAATGGAATTTAAAATTCAAATCCTTTTATGCTTTATTCAGTTTCTTCATATAAAAATAGAATAGGGAATTTTCATCTAAGTTACGAAAATACATAGTGCAAATTACAAATAAAGAGAATCCGTATCTTACACATCATTTCCTAACCTACTTCCTTTCAAAAATCCTTAATCGGATCCAAAGATAAAGATAAGAAGTGGAATAGAATGTAAAACATTAAAATTGCAACAACTGTATAATTACACTAATTTAATATAGAACAACTGAGGTCCTAACATAAGAATTGACATTTCGCTTAGGGAAGTTTTTGGGTTTAAGTTGGACGTTTTCATGAAAAAAAAATTCTCTAAGGCACACATGAAATTCAAGTTATACTATAAAATTACTAAAATAAGAAAAAAAAATAGTTTCCACTCATAAAAGTCCTTAGCTCTTCCTGTTGGATTTTTTAAGGCTCGCTTGAATCGTTTTCAGATCTCTCTATTTAGAAATATACAATAAGGGAACTGTATATGAATTAGATTCAGAAATTTTGAGGATTGGAGAAGAAGTATTCAAAATTGAATATTAAACACCTAAAATTTCATACATGAAACCCTAAAGAATTTTTTGAACCTTGAGGAAGATAGAAACTGGTAGAGCTCCACTCCATTCCTATATAATCTATGAATAGTGAAGGGGCTAGACTCTATTTATTGTATTTAGAAAGAACCAGAACTTTCAGATTTGAGTCGGTGTAGAGTAATATAATCAGCACCGTTCATGGTCTTCCTCGACACTAGCTGCCATAATAGATTTGGTGGACTGCTCTTATCCAGGCGGTCCATCGGCTTATGGTAGGTTAGTCGACCGGTAGTGTTAATTTGGAAACGTATTTTATTTATCATTAATATTTTATTTGATACCTAAAATTGGCATGAACTTTATTTTAATGTTTACGTAACACTAAAGTCTAATTACCGTTAATTTTTGAATTTTGAATTTAACATTAATGATATATTTAAATTTGAGTTTTATTTCAATTAATTTGAATTTGAAAACTTCAAACGTCAATAAACTTTTCGTTTGAGCTCCGTTTTCGAAACTGCATATATGAAAATTAATTAGAAAATCGCCACTAATGCAATTGCACAATTTTCTGGTCAAATTCTAATATTTAATTTTTTTTATATATTTAGCCTTATTTTATTTATTTAATTAATTTCTTATTTATTTTTACGGGTGTTACATAGGTGGTGCATATATAAAAGAAAATCCTCATGATCAGATGTAAAACGATATCATTGTTGATTCATGACTATTGTTTACTAACTTCAATTTGGCATAATCGATCATTGAATTTCCCAAAAAAATTGGATTATAAAATACAAATGAGATTAATAAGAAGAAGATTCAAAAGAACAAAGAATCCATTTCTTATGTATGGGTACACCGCTATTTAGATTAAAATAACACCTTTGGATGCTTGATATGTGGCATATTATGGCTTTTGAATGGTCATGATACTTTAACATAATGATGACAATGCACAACATGGATGATGACACATGGATTAATCCATTTCTTCGATAGAACATCTACCTCATATCTCTGATAACACGTTGTACATAAAATATATAATTGTTTTCACAACTCTGATAGCTTCATGCCTTCGATAGCTTACTTAAACTTGATAGTTTCGTACCTTTGATAATTTTCATAATCCAGGTAGCTTCATGTTGGGAACCACACTTTTATACACCAGTAGACAAGTAGAGTACTAATTATGTAACCAAATGACTTTAGGACAAGCTAAAATTTTGAGAAATATAGCAGTTCTACATTTTTTGACTTTAGAGTGAAATATGTACATTTCCAAGACATAAAGTCTTTTATGGACCATAACTTTTGATTAGAGTAGAATTTTAACTTTATTTTCATTCCAGATGAAAGATTCGATACTTTACCTTACCATTGAGTGGTCATAATGGTAATTTACCTAGCTGTTTGAGCAATGTGACTGGTTTAAGTTGTGGCATATTTAGCGTAGCCACTATCTCATTTTATTCTTGACCTAAACTAATCTAAAACCACCGTTAACATACCTCTTCCTAATTCAACTTAAAAACTTGATGTCTTGGGGTATAAATAAGATAGTAATTAAGCCTAAGAAACTATTAAAGATCATCAAACCATCATTTAAGAGGGAAATCCGTTATTTTTTATTGTTTATTTTGGATTTACTTCGATTTTGGGCAAATTTGACCATTTTCCCATCCAAATGTGAGTGGTTTATACCCTCTTGCCATTAAATATTGAAATATATGTTAAAAGTGCTTTGGAAAAAGTATGTTTGAAATTTAACCTGATTTGAAAATGAACTTCAAGTGTTGTTTTAGTTATTTGTGTGGTTTAAATCATATATTTGGACGATGTGGACATGTATATGCATGTTAGCTATATGTTAGATTGTTCAAATGATTGTTCAAATAATTTGTATGACTTGATATGATGATATATGTTATTGTTATGATTGCATGTTCGTACTTATGAATGAAACACTCGCATTGAGTATATGTGTTCTCTGATTCTGACTATGAGAAATAAAGCTCATATAGCATGTTAGGAGTAAAGCTCCAATACCATGCTATAAATAAAGCTCTGATACCATATTGGAATAACCAAATAGAAAAATCAAACAAATAAGAAGAAGGAGAGGGAGAGGGAGAAGAGAATGAATATAATTTAAAGAATGACCCTTAATTGAATTGATTTTTGCTAATGAAACATTAACACATAACGTATATTTATAGTGACATTACTTCTAGCCAAGTATACTATAGGAAAGTATCAAATAATGGGTAAATAATAAAACAACTAATCTTTGTAATATGCTATAAAATCTCCTTCGTAAGAAATGCCATAAACCATCCAAACATGCGAACCAAATGTTGAATGCTGCTAGAGAGTAACATGATATATATATATATATATATATATATATATATATATAATCTTTAATCAGATTGGTAGGCAACAGTCTAAAATGACAACAATAATTAATTTGAAATAGATTCAAAATCTAGAACAAAGAACATAAATAAGGAAATTCCTTGGTGATTGGAAACAAAAATTCCAATTACAGATCCAGAGTCAAAACCTGAAAAAGGAAAATGGAAATAATAAAATATCATTGAATAGAAGCAGAATTCTAGTTAAGTTACATTATTATCATTGCCAAAAGTGAGACGCTAACCTAGAATCAAACAAAATTCTCAACTCGCACGACTTAGTTCTTGTAGGTGTTGATAAACAAAAGACACCATAATTGAATAAGCTTCTCTATAATGTAATCAAATTTCACTATTACTTGATTTTGCATCTTAAAAATTCGAATGCTTTCACAAATCCAAACTTAAAACAAAATCAAACATCGAATTTATTTCAAAAATAAAGTAATGAATTAGAAAGATCGAATATGCATTGATACCATGTTAGAAATAAAACCCTGATACCATTTTCAAAATAAATCTCTAATATCTTATTAGAAATGATTCTTCGATACCTGTTAGAATAATTGGATAAAACAAATACAAAATATATAAGAAGAATACCGAGGGAGGAGATTAGAATGAATATAAATTAAACACGATATCTTTATTGAATTTAGTTTTGTTAATGAAGTATTAAAACATAGCATATATTTACTATAATATTACTTGTAGGCTAAGTTTACATAAAGAAAAAAGTATCAAATAATACGTAAATAATTATCCAACTACTCTCATGTAATATGCTTCAGTGCCGACATGTTATTATATAAATACATTTGTATATAGTAAACACATAATAAACATTTTGTTCAGGTACGTCAAAATACCTAACATTCTTGATTAAATATAAACAGTTCCCCAACCATTGTTTCAACTATTTTGTAGAGAATGAACAAGTTTAATCCATATACATATGTAATAAATATCAGGAGTTGGTTGGATTAAGAGGATGTTTAGGGAAAACTACCTCAATTTTCCATTCCGTATTAAGAGTTATGCAATGCTAGTTTTTCAATTTGACCTTTTTTCCTTCTCATGTTGAATGTGGATTCTCTTTACTTTCAGATTTGTTCATATTATCTAGCATTTAAATCGAGCAACTTCTAAGTGAATCTAGACATTAAGAAAATGACGAAATGGATTAAGATCTTGGGAATGTTTAGGATGATGGAATGAGGCAATATAAAACGTTTAAAGTCATTTGGAGCATACCAAATATGGTCGGTATCGACCAAAATTTTGGTCGGTACCAAGTTGATTACAATGGTAGGACCTACCTCTGAACTTCAAGTTTGAGATGTAAACAAGTATTGAGTAATATGGACTCCAAGGACGAGAAAATATGCTTGATATTGACCATAATTTGTCAATAGCAACATGATTTCTATGCACATATTCGACTAGTTTTCCTTCTTACTTCCATGGATCTGAACTCTTACCAAATCTTCCATGATGTAGCGACTATGGTGGAGGATTTCGGCTGTACATATGGAAGTAAGAGCAAAGTGAAAGGGCCTTTTACTCTCATGGACTTTTGGCTCACCTTCATCACTCTCATTTCCCTAGATCTAACTCTTTGTCACGAAAGGCTATCAAACTCGAGATTATCTTGTTTTCTACAATCAAAATCATTGTAAAATTGTTTATATTTGTGACAAATCATATCTAATATACTTAAGTGGACGTAAGTAGTGGTATTAGGCCAAACCACCATAAAAACTTGAGTCTTCTTGTTATTCTCTCTCATTTTTGGTTGATCTATTCTTGTTTGTCCGATTTAGATGTAGTGTCACTTTTTAATCCAACATTTTTGTGCTTTCACCAAGAGTCGTGCTTCTCAAGTGAAGATCTAGCTTAGATCTTTGGACTTCAAGCATTCAAAAGTTAGATATATAAGTTTGCTGCTATTGATTTGAAGTTATTAAGATTTGAAAAAGAATCTGCATCGCATTTGAAAGATAGGTACCTAAGAGAGCTCCCATGAGATCTACAACTATAGCTAGAGAAGATAAAGCTTCTTATCATGATGAAGTGGCTAATCAATCAACCCATGCTTTGCTAGGACCTTCTTCCCTGTAGGAGATGGTGACCATTGCTGAACTTGATAGGACGTTAGCTGAGATGAACAAGAAGATGTTGGATAGCTAGAATGAAATCTTTTAAAGAATGAAGAAAAGCTTTGTTAGGTTGGCCCAACAACCATAGCAGCTTAGGAATAGCCATATGGATTCATCATCTTCAAGTTCTAAAGAAGATAGTTCATCTTTGATAGATCAAAATAGGACAGACGCCAAGCAAAAGATGATGAGAAAGGCTACTGAGGCAATAAGGAAGCAAAGTGAAGGAAGTGGTAAAATTTTAGCCACGGCCAACATGTTCGGTAGCGATCATAATCAACTTGGCACCAACCACATTGAAGGTAGGGCGATGAGCTACCACGTGATGCTATAAATATTTCTAATAGTGAGGATTATTTGCAAGATAGTGGTAATAATATGAGGAAAAATGTTGGTGCATAGACTATTGGTGTTAAAACAAATGCTGCAGAACTAGCAAGACATCATAATGGGTTTGGACGAATGACTACACTAGAGACAGGAGAGCCTTGGTGTCATAGGACAAACCGAGAGCATTTGCGGAGTCAAACACTCAGTGTTATTCTTGAAAGTCGGCATCCTAATATCCAAACCAACAAAGAGTTCACAACAGATATTATTAGGAGATTGTTGAATGAAAATTAGGAAAAAAGTAACAACGAATGGAGTTTGGCACCAAGTAGGACTCCTCTCATTAATGATATATTGCAGGACATTTCTTCCAAGAAGTTTGTAATGCCAGTGATGTAGTCTTATAATGGAACAAGAACCAAGACAACATCTATTGAAGTATGAATGGCACGTGGAAGGTGCTTATGCCACTCATGCAATGAGATGCAGGTGCTTTCCTATATTCTTAGATGGGTGGCTACGGTGTGGTTCACTCGGCTTGTTTCGAGTTACATATCTTATTTCGGTCAGTTGATGAAGAAGTTTATACAGCAATTCGAACTTCATATTGCTCGACTAAAGGATGCATGTCCTTATCAAATGTCCATTGGAGTTTCGGAGATATTCTGAAGGATTTTCTAAAGCGATTCAATACTACACTAACTATAGCTAGTAATGCCAAGGAAGGTAACGTTTTGGTGACTTTGATTCAATGGGTTCACTATGATATGGATTTTAAAAGATAGCTTAAAAGAAAGACATTGCCTACTCTCGAAGAATTTTATTATAATGTGTTGCATTTTCTACGTTCGAAAGAGGAAGACCTGACCACTGAACCAACTGGCGGTAGACTACCGAGTTAGGTAGTGTAGAGCAATGTTATTTTAAACAAACTAGTGAGATTGCTTGAAATGTTGTTGTGAACATTGGTAGTGGAAATCAAAAAAGAGAAACCATGGCCTTAGTAGGAAGAAGCATGATTTTAAGAAGCGTTTGAGGTACATAAGACCAAGAGATTACACTCCCTTAAATGATATTGTTGAAAACATCTACCTTGCAACGTAAGGTACAAAGAATTATAAGAAGCCTCCTTAGAGGGAGGCAACTGAAGCTGAACGACGCTTAGAGAGGTATTATCGCTTCCACGAAACTCATAGGCATAATACAAATATGTGTCGTCATCCAAGAGATGTGATAGAAGATTGAATTAAAAGGAAGAAATTGCAATAATATGCGAGGAATCCATAAGATGATATGAAAAATGATAGGGTCCTAAGGAGGAATTCCCAAAAGAATCAGCCTGGTCTTGTAGAGAGGGATAGAGGCGACCTAAGAGCAGAATTATGATAAACACCATATTTAGAGGACCCCTTCAAGTGGAAAAAGCTAGAATATAATGGAGATGTATGGTAGTTCGTCGAACCATGTGACCCAAGAGAGTTGTTTCACTGTCGAAGATGGAACTTTGATGAAACAAAAAAGAAAAATGAATAATTATATTATTTTTCAGAATAGGGATTCAGATTGGATCGAAGCACCGACTCTTGATCCTATGGTGACTATAGTTGTTATGGGGTCAATAACATTACATCAAGTTTTGATTGAACAGGGAAGCTCAATTAATATTTTGTTTAAGAAAACCTTCGATCGGATGGAGAAAGTCAAATGTTCAGAAGCCATATATGTCTCACATTCATGGATTTATCGAAGAGTCTAAAGAGCTCGTAGGATGTATTGACTAGTCCATAGAATTGGGAAAGAGAGACCATGGTATTGTGTGGGTTCAGGCTTTTTGGTGGTTTTTTGATGAATTCTCGACCTACAATGCTTTTTTGGACCCACCAGTCCTTAATGGCTTCAGAAAAGCATTAGGTTCATGATGTTTAATGATCAAGTTCCCCACTAGAAATGGATTTGGAGCTATTTAATGCGACCAAAGCACTAATCAAGAATGCTACATCGCAAGCTATGAGGGGTGGAGCAACATGAGAAAAAGAAGCATGTAGTGAAGGCTCTCTGAATCAAAACTATTGATGCATAACAAACACTACCTAAGTCATAGCTTGGGTCCCATAACAAGTTCTATAAACCTATAGACTCCCGAAAAGATCCCAGGATACAGGGTTAGCATGGGCAAAGTTGATGATCAATATCCAAATAGATGATGTCGATCCTATTTGGATTCACAAGATCGAATCTCATCTTGGCATAAAAATGAAAAACGATTTAGCAGGGTTTCTCCAGGAAAACAAAAGATGTATTTTTATGGACACATTCCGATATATGTGGAATGTTGTTGATGATAATGTGTCAGCATTGTATATAGAGCCATGGTCCCCTTATGGGTAGTAGAAAAGACGTAGTCGGCTCTGGAGTGATACATTGCACTAAAGAAGAGGTATATAAGGTGAAGGAAAATGGATTTATAACTGATGTCTTATACCTCGAATGGATGTCGAGTCCTATGTCGGTCAAGAAGCTAAATGGAAAATGGAAGAGATGCATCAATTATTCAGACCTGAAAAAAGATAGCTCCAAGACAGCCTCATACTGCTGAAGACTGACTAACTTCTGGACTCAATGGTTGGACATGAACTGCTATCCTTTATGGATGCATACTCCGACTACAACCATATTGCAATGCACATTCTAGACCAGGAGCATACAAGTTTCATCGTTGATTTGGCCTATGCTGTTATCGAGTGATGTCATTTGGTTTGAAGCATGTTGGAGCTACTTACAATTGATTGGTAAATAAGATGTTCAAAGATCAAATCGGGAGATGATGGAGGTTTACGTGGACACTTTTCTTTCGAAGTCATAAAGATCAATTAATCACATAAACAAAAATTTTGAAATGTTCGATGCACATTGGAAGTGTGGGATGAAGCTTAGTCCATTGAAGTGTTCTTTTGGAGTTTCATCTGGCAAGATTTGTTAAATTTAAGGACATTGAAGCTAACCTAGAACATGTCAAAGCATTGAAAGAGGTTAATGCTTTGAGAATAAGGAGGGAAATGCAAAGCTTGAACGAGAAGGTCACCACACTGAGTTGATTTATTTGGAAGGAAACAGACAAATGTACACCATTCTATAATGCCCTCAAGAAAGAAAAAGGAACGTTTTTTGGATAAAAGAATTCTTGGTAGCTTTCCCGAATTTGTTAGAGCGCACGGAGAGACTAACAATCTTGTCAAAGCCTTTGTAATGAGAAGATATATTCATTTACTTAGTAGTATTTGCTCATGCTTTGAGTACATCCATAATATGTGAGGGGATATAATTCAAAGGCCTGTATATTATATTAGAAAGCATTTCACTAGTGTGGAAAAAAATTATTTGAAGCTAGAAGCTGACGTACTACTCATTGTTTTCTTCAAGGAAGTTGCGATCGAAATTCCTGGCCCGCCCGATAAAAGTGCTTACCGAGTACAATTGCGGCAATTACTTCATCAACTCGAGATCTTGGGAATATTATTGAAGCCGAATATTAAGCTGAGCGATACGATATACCATCCTAGAAGGGCAATATACAGATAATCACTGGCTGACTTCATTGCTATATTTACCTTTAGGGATAAAGAAGTGGAAGAAGATATAGTCCCACTATCGAATGGAAGTTGTATGTGGATAAAGCTTCCAATGAATATAGTTCATTGCAGGAATGATTCTTTAATCTCCGGAAGGACAAAAAATATACTAAAGTTTTGATGAAGGATGATGAAGTTGAACATGAAGTCTTGATAGTAGGACTCGGGATAGCAAAAGTACTAGGAGTCAAGACACAATATATATTAGTGACTCTCAGTTGTTGGTCTGCTAGGTTAAAAGGGAATTTCAGGCTAAGGGAGCGAGAGTTGCTCTTACCGAATAGAAGTACTGGAACCATTGAACGCCATGAACATTATGTGGTAATGCATATTATGGAAGAGAGTGTGAAAACTGATCCACTGGCCAAATTGGCTAGCTCTGAGGATGCACAACTTATGGTACTCATTCCAGTAGAGTTTTAACGGCTTCGAGCATCAAGCAGATAGATAATGATTAGATGTTGGAGGCCTAGGAAGAAAAGGAGTCATGGATGACACTGATAAAGGACTATTTACTGAACGGATCTCTCTCGGTTGGAAGGAATAAACGATGGAAACTCCTATGTAAAGTTACATGATTTATTACGAAAGGAGGATTAATGTATACGAGAGGATTTTAGACCCCCTTATTGTGGTGCATCACTAAAGATGAAGCTAAAAAGATCTTTTCAGATGTACATAAAGGAAGCTGTGGTAACTACATTGGGCCCAGACCTTGGCCAAGAAGTTTCTTCGCTATGGATTCTTTAGCCAACGATCAACCGGGATGCGGCTTATTAAATCAAATAATGTGATGATGCCAAAGTTTTATAAAGATATCAAGAGCACCATCCATGGAGCTTAAACAAATGGTTAGCCCATGGCCCTTTTTTTGGGGGACCGATATAATCAGGGTGCTATCAATTTTAAAGGGCGAAGCAATGTATTCTACCATTGCCATGGACTATTTCATAAAGTGCGTTGTAGAGGAACTGAAATGGACAGTGGATTATAGATCTTAAGGCCAATTTAATGCTAGAGGGGGGTGAATAGTGTTTAATGGATTCTAAGACTTACATGGACTAATTTAAAAATTGTGATATAAACAAATGCAAAACTTAATCACAGAATAATCATAGAATCAAACATAGATGCAGAAAGTAAATAAAAAGCAGTAAAGGAAATAACACACCGGATTTTATGCTGGTTCAGAGTTACCTTACATCCAGTCCTGTACCAAGACAAGCACCTCATACAAATTTTTATTATACCAATGTTGAGATTACAATCGTCAATTTCTAAAGGCCTTGAGGTACCCTCCTGTCTCATGAGTTCGGGGCAAACTCTCTTGATTTACAAGACTCAAGATCACCCAATTGATTTCCAGACACAACCACACTTTATAGAGAGACTCGATAAACTTATGATTACATATCGATGCTATAACTTTGAATAGCACTTTGATCTTCGAGAGAGGACAGAGAATCAAACAAGAATGATATTCTAATTTGATTCACTTGAGAATTCGGTAGAATTTCGGCAAGATCTTAAAAATATAAAAAATTTAGATTATGGATTTGTGGAGATGAAGGATTGAAGAAAAATAAGAAATTAGTTAGTTAAAAAATTCATTTGTGAAGGCTATTTATAAAGCACTAATGGTCATAACCATTCATGAAGAGATTTAAATGAATAGACACTTCTTTTGAAAATTGAAACTTTTGAATTCAATGGCCACCATGTCGACATGTGGTATCCCATGAAGTCGACGTCCCTAGTTAAAAAACAATGTAAAATTTGTTTTGAAAATGAAGTTTAAACAAGAGTTTATTTTAAAACAAAAACAAATAATATTTTAAAAGCTAAAACATCTTTTTTGATAATCATTTGAAAAGATAATTTAAAGGCTAAAATATTTTGAAAAACAATTTTAAAAATCATTTTGAAAAACCATTTTGAAGTAGTTTTGCAAGCTTCTTCCTGCAGAATATCTGATCACATCAGGTCTCGAGAATTTGTACAAAATCAGGATGTTCGTTGGTTTGTAAGCCACTTTTCATAGGTTTGTAAGCTACTTGTCGTGGGTTTGTAAGCCACTAAGAAGGTAAAAATGGGTTCCATCCCAAATGAAATTCGGAAGGAAGATTTCCATGCTATTATGAAGTTTTAACAAAAAATAGACACATATCTTGAAATTTTGATCTTGATACCTTGATCTTGAGTCTTTATACGGATCAGTCTTCAGTAATCAATACCTACATATATGTATCTATCTAGCCAACAGTGTTAGTATATATTTTATAATAAGATAAGTTAAAAAGGTTGTTGTCATCAAAACCAACATCTCAGTTCCTAACAATCTCCCCTTTTTTGATGATGACAACCTGTATTCATAAAATATATTTACCATACCATAACTCATATCATAACTACCCCTTACTCCAAGACTACCCCTTACTCCAATCATAACTCCCCTTACTCCAAGACAACTACTATTTTATAACTTCTCCCCTTTTGTCATCAACAAAAACTCCTTATTAATAAATTCCCTGAACTTGATATAAGATAATCAATCATAATAGAGTAATCCATATATAAGTGTAATAAGTGCTAAGTGTGGTCACAAGTGTAATTCAGAAGTAAATCAATCATCATCCAATCATATTTACTGTGATTATTCAATCCAATCATATATACAAACCATACCAAATGTTTTTAAATAAGTCAAGTCAATCAAGTTTAAAACACACCAATCAAATCAAACAAATAGCATACAGAATGACTAGACATTCCTAGGTACTTCCATCCATCTTCTCCAAAAATAGGGTCTGCTTTGATGGCAACCCATTCTTCTTTATCTTTGTCGAGAGTGACTGGTAGAATTACTTCGAGATCATCCTTGCTAAGGGCTGAGATCATCCAACGAAGGGCATCCAAATGTCTCTCTTGCTCCTTGATCAATTTCATTTGACTCAATTCTAAGTGGCGCTGATTACGAAGTATGAATATAAGAATATTCCTAAAAGAAGTAGGAGTTTCTTCAAGATTATCACTTAGATTCTTAATCGGAGAAGGCATAATTCAATAAATAGGAAGAACTATGAAAGGGAGTGATTAGAAATGAAGTTTGATAATTTATTCTGGAAGAAATAACTATAAATAAGGGTAGAAAGTCGATTAGAATAAATAGACACAAGTTAGTTATATGAAATTAAAATTTGGAAGTGCAACTACTTTCTGCCCGTTGTACGTCAACATGGGGGAATGGGGTATGTCGACATGCCTCTGCCTAAAATTATAATTTGCTTTGTTTTGAATATTATGAACAAATCTATTCAACTAAAATTTGTATAATATAAAAACAAGAAATTATAGAGACAAGTGAAGTTAAACAACAGGAAATGAAAGATTTCATTAATGATTCTAATCAACATTACATAAGATAGTATAATTTTAACTAAAATAAAGAAAATACAAAGATAGAACTAAGATAACATGAACTAAAAATAATTAGATAAAGATGAAGATGATGATAGTCCAAGCATTCTACTAATTTTGCCAAAGAACTTGTCGATTTTAGTGGAAATCTTATCCATTTTCTTACTCATTAATCATTTAAAGGTCTTTTGATTTTCCATTATAATTCTTTGATTATTGGGAATGTTCTTACTGGATGGATTAGCAGGATTAGTAGGATATTCATACTTTCTAAGAAAGTTTCTTGATCTTCCTCTTCCTCCTCTTCAATTTGCATTCCTTCCTCTTCTCCTTCTTCTTCCTCCAATTCTTCCATCTCTTCATGACCAAGCCTCTCTTCTTTTTTCGTAAGTGTTTCATATCGGTGAAACACTAATTGAATTTGCATAAGGGAAATGTTTCCATGGTTGAACACTTTTGTAGTTATTGTAGGATCGATTTCACCCTAGAGGGGGGGGGGTGAATATGGTGATAGTATAAGTTATAAAAATTAATTGCGGAAGCTTATAAAATAATTTCAACACAGATCACAGAACAATAGCAGCATAGATAATAGCAGAATAATAAATACAGAAATAGAACAACACAGAATTTACCCAGTTTCGGCAAAACCCTGCCTACGTGCTGCCCCCAAGGTTTCTACTAGAAATTAGATAGTCAGACGCTTACACACGTAAACTCACGACACCCGCTATCGACTAAACCTAACTCTATGCTCAAAACCCTGCCACAACTCAACCACTGAGTTGCGAATTCTCAAACTACGCCACGTAGTTTGTCCCCTAGTCACATGACTAGAAATTTAAACGGTTTAAAAAAGAAAATACAATTGAAAAACAATTTAAAAACAAATTAAAAATAAAAAACCCTATTTTTAAACTCTTATCCCTTTATGTAAACAAGGCCGGCCCAATTGGTAATTAAGCTTAATAATAAGCCGACCCCTTTTCTCTTTATGTTCCGATCCTTCTTTGATTTGCTCTGAGAATCTTGAGAAAGAAATATGGCGGGTTTGTTTTCTCTTAGCTATGAGATTTAGGGCTTTTTCGAAGCTCCAACTCTAAATTGATCGAATCAGTGGTTAATTGCGTGAAGTCTTGTTCGATCGAATCCTTGTTGCTCACTTCGGTTGCTTCGAGTTGATGGAGTTCGACTTCGATTCGGTATGTGATTTTCCTTTATGCTATTCTGTTATGCTTGATTGAACTCCATGCCGAAATTGCCGATGATGATTTGTTTATATAGGGTTTGTAACCCTAGATTTGCGTCGTATATTCTTTATTTGAATTTGTCACATAATTTGCTCGGCCGTTCGATTTATTTCTGATGTTGATGATTTTACTGACTCAATCAAATTCGTATAATTGATGCTTGCTTGGTTGACACGGTTTTGAACCGCTATCGTGGTCATGACGGTGTTGATTTTTTCTTTGACTTCGCCCATTTTTGATTTCGTGATGACCACGGCTTGACTATATTTGACTTTGTTCGATGATTACTTTTTGACTTCGATTATACTTTGTTAAACTGAATTCTGGTCGGCTTGGACTTTGATTCTTCACTTTAATGATGCTGTTGACTTCGGGTTGCACTGATTTGTCTTGATTCCACTTGAACCTTAGTGTAGTTGTTGTTGCTGATAGCTGTAGCATCTCGGTTTCACTTGCCTATTGTTGGTCGAAACTGGTCATTCATTTGTATCACTGGTAGCTGCATGTTTTACTGTAGTCGAGTTGTATCCATGTGTCCATTTGCATTGTATTTGTGTCTTTGAGTCTTTGCCCTTTGCTGGTTCATCCGATTCAGTGTTGCAGAAATGATTTATTTGTTGCACTATATGTTCCAGTGCCCCCATGCCTTGTGTACGTGTCTTGTTCATGCTGTACATATGCTTGTTGAGTTTGTGGTCATCCTGCTTTGCCTGGATTGTGTACATTTGTGCACTTGTTTGCTCATGAACATATGATGGCATTTGGTCTAGACTTGAGTTCTTGTTTGATTGTATCTTGACCCTTTGTTGTTTAGTTGATGTGCATATCACTGTTGCATTACTGACTTCAGATTTGGTTTTGATCTATTGGAGTTGCAGTATTGTCTTGCTGCTCTTGTTTTCGTTGATGCAACCTTTATTGTTACTTTGAGACTTTATACATCATTTTGAAAAACTGGATGCTTTTTCCTGCACTTGTATTCATGTTGCAGTGACATTTGTTCTGGTTTGAGCTTCTGTTTCACTAGTATTAGTGATGTTGCAACTGGTTTGGGCCTGATTTTGTTTTAGCATACTTGGTGGTCATTTTGTACTTCTGGTCTTTGTTTGGTTCTTGATCATTTCATGTTGAGTTTTGAAATTTCACTGGAGTTGAATCCAGTTTTAAAACTCGGGTTTGACCTTGTGCTGATGTCGAGACTTTATTTATATTGCACCTGAGTTGAACCTGTCTTTTTATTTTGGGTTTGACCTTGTGCTCACCTTCCCTGTAACATTATCAAGTGATATCGGTGTGCACGGCCTTGTGGCATGTACAGTGATACACTGTGCATGTCACATTGTTCGTGTGTGATGAATTCAAATATAAATCATGACGAACAACCCAAATAACTGAGGCAAATAATATTTTCAAAAGCCATATTTTATTTTATATTGCAAAAATATTTCTTTTTCAATTTTACCGCGTTAGTGAATATTTTTGCAGATTGCTCAGATGCTGGATTCTAACTGGAATGAAGTTGAAGATAAAATACGAATTGAGTGAATGAGTGATGTGTAGTGAGGTTAAATGTAAATATGAAATTGTGATGTATTTGTAAAAATTGTATATGTATAGTGAGAGCTTGAATTTGTACTATTCAAAATTGTAATAAATATTTGTTTGAATAAAATTTCTGATTGAATTCAAATTCTGTGTTATTTAATTTTATTTAGCAAATATTTATTTAATCTATGAAAAATAAAATAGTACATTAACAAATACATTTAAACGAATGTATATATGTTTATTATCATCAAACAAAAATCATATAAGCGCATACTCAACAATCTCCCCTTTTTGATGATAACAAACATATATTTAAGATTTTGAATATGTTAAATGTATTTGATCATTGAAATATCCTAATTGCTCCCCCTATTTAAATGCTTCCTCTCTACACAAAGCTCCCCCTACATATATGCATAAAAATATGCAAATGAATCTAGTTGCAAATAGAAAATTATTTGACTTTGCTTGATTTTATTTAACAAAATCTTAACTTTTCTCTCCCCCTTTTGTTATCAGCAAAAGAATAATAGTGTTAGAGAAAATAGAGATAAAGTGATCGATATTAATCCATTATTAAAATTCAATTGAATATAAATATTAAATTTCAATAAAAAATCAAACAAAAATCATAAATATTTTATTAGGCGCATATTCCATTTTTAGAAAGATGGGAATGATGTCATCATATAAAACCATACAGTTGTGTCTATTTGTGGTATATTTATATCAGGAATTTGAATATCTACAAACCATGCATAACCGTTAGGACTTTTAAATGAGATTAGTAGTATTCCAATTTTATTTAAAAAAAAAATGAACTCAAGTATCTTCTAACCACTCATAACCATGAGGACTTTTAAATGGGATTAGAATCAACTTGTTTATTTAAAGAATCAACTTTTGATACGTGTTCCATACATGCATAACCGTGAGGACTTTTAAATGAGCATGGAAGCACATAACAAATTCCAAGTAATTCACCCATGCATAACCGTGAGGACTTTTAAATGAGAGTGAATACATTGGTATTTATTTATTATTGCTATATATATATATATTTTAAAAAAATGAAAAATGAAAAACGAATGATTCCTGTTTAAAGTACCACATATCGACAAACTATATAGAATTTTGATGAGTGATGGTCGTTAGAAATATGATAGAGATAGAGATGGTCATGGAATTTTTTACCAACAAAAAGTTTTATAACTCTTGTTTAAATTTCTAAAGAAATCTACTAATTATACCGTCTCGAGTCATAATATATGATAAATATCAACACTCATCACTTTTTCATTTACTATTTATCTTTTCGATAATTATTAGGGAGTCAGATTAGTCAAAATAGTCATTTAAAATCAAATTCAAAAATAATTATGAAATCAATTTTTCAAAATGACTAATCTGAAAATATGGTCAAAAATGATTTTCTCGAGTGGGTTTTATAAGAAAATTTTCTGCTATTTGAAAATTGTTTGAAATGAAAAATATGCAGATATTTTCTTTGAAAAACGATGCAGTTAATGAATGTCTCAACAAAAATCACGTTCCTCTAGATTACAGTGTAATCTGCATCTGAATTTTTTGTCACTCAAAATTATCATTAATTGAATTTGATCGACCAAACCATGAAGTGTGCACCTAAAATTTCAAACCCAATTTTAACAGCAATTTAAATGACATTCTCTTGAATTTGAAATGAAACCGTATAAATAATCAAAAACTGTGAATTTAGAGTTAGCCATATTATAACCAAATGTATTATCATCCAATCAAAACACTATTTTTAATCCAAACTGATATATATGAAGTAATTCACAAAATCTAGAGATTTTTATAGTGTTTTTGGCATAAGAATATAATTGGCCAACTATGTTAAATAAGTCAGAGTCAAAATCATCATCTTTTCATCATCTCACTATTGGTTGATTTTAATTCAGAATATGATGCAGATTATCACATTTAATATATCGTTCAAATAAATTTACCTTTACCTGTTTTTACCTTTACGATATTTTTCGTCGTTGTCCATTGTGGTTCTGTCACCTTTATACTTGGCTAAGGAACTTTGCTTTGTCGCCCGTTGTGTTTTTGGAACAGCCAAAAAAACCAGAGAACACTGTTGTTGTTCCTTAGCCTGCCACCACACCTACACGATGAAAGATTTTTATGACCAATTTGTTTTTATAGGTCCATGGTTGTTAGTGGCAGAATATTTTGAAAAATAATTTTGTGGTGACCCAAAACTATTTATAATTGTTCCCTTCGGCACCCAAATTTGTTTAACTTTGAGGGATTTTATATTTGTGCCTTTTGGAATCCAAATTGGTATAGTTTTCACATGTTTGGGTCCATACCAACAATTGTTGTGATTGTGTCCATATTTACTACAAATTGTGCACATAGAATTAACTTGATTAATATTGCTTTCAACATTTTCAGAATGACTATATCCAAGTCCTTGTCTAACGGTATTAACAGTTTGCTTTCCTAATAGCATATTCAACGATTTTTCACTTTTGGAAAATTTATCTAAAGTCGTTGACAAATGTTGGACTCGTGTTTTGAGAGATTCATTTTCGTTCAACAATTGAGTGCACTTTTTGATAAAATTCTCTCTCTTAGTATTTTCACTTTCTTTTAAAATTAGAATTTCATTTTCAAGTGATTTTATATTGATTTCTGATTTTTTAATTTCGCTTTCGAATGTTGGACACTTATCACACTTAGGGATCCTACTTTGATAGTTTTTAACTAATTGATCAAGTTGTTCATTTAATTCTATCAAAGTGTCTTTTTGTGATTCAAGTTTAGCGTGTTTTTCCCTCAAAACAACCATTTACTTCGTGGAAATAAATAAGTAATTCAGAGTGAGTAAGTTTTGATACCTCGCTTGGCTCGTCATCATCGCTATCAGTTATATTTCCATGAAGGCACATATATTCTTTCTCACTCTTACTGCTAGAACTTTGATTATTCTTATCACTTATATTCCACGTGGCTGTAGCATTTCTCTGTTTTGATTTCTTTTCAAAATCGCGTTGAAATCGGGGATAATTGGGCTTGATATCACCGGGTTTGTTGCAAATGATCCCGTGTTCTTTCGAGTTGTCTAGTGCTTTGATTATTCTGCTTTTTAATTTTTGATTTAGAGCTGGATTTCCGTATTTGTGGTTCCACCTTTTGAATTTCTTTATTATTAATGCCATCTCAGCTGCTCCATCATCATCATCCTCATCACAACTGTTTTTACCAATCCTGTTAAGCACATTTTTTCAACTGAGTTGGTTATGGAGGATTTCTCATTGCTGTTGACTTTTGCACCATATATTGCATCGAAAGTATTCCAGATTTCCTGTGCATTTTTACAATGAGAGATGAAATTAAAATTTTCTTGATTAATATGAGAATATAATATATGCATAGCAAGAGCATTAATTGAGATAATTTTCTTATCTGTTATATAACACCCGTTTCAATAATATCCCAACATTTAACATTAACAGATTTTAAATAAAATTCCATTTTCAATTTTCAATTCAAAAAATCTGTTCCATCGAAAATAGAAGGAATAATATTGGCACGACCCTCAATAAAAGAATTATTAAAAGAAGCCATTTTAAAAATTCAAATTTTTAAAACAAAAACCGATTTTTGAAACATGAATTTTTTAAAACATTAATTGACTTCTATTCCTAGCCCTGATACCACTTGTAGGATCGATTTCACAATAGAGGGGGGGTGAATAGGGTGATAGTATAAATTATAAAAATTAATCGCGGAAGCTTATAAAATAATTTCAACACAGATCATAGAACAATAGCAGCACAGATAATAGCAGAATAATAAATGCAGAAATAGAACGACACAGAATTTACCCAGCTTCGGCAAAAAACTGCCTACGTGCTGCCCCTAAGGTTTCTACTAGAAATTAAATAGTCAGACGCTTACCCACGTAAACTCGCGACACCCGCTATCGACTAAACCTAACTCTGCACTCAAAACCCTACCATAACTCAGCCACTAAGTTGTGAATTCTCAAATTATGCCACATAGTTTGTCCCCTAGTCACACGACTAGAAATTTAAACGGTTTAAAAAAGAAAATACAATTGAAAAACAATTTAAAAATAAAAAAAACCCTATTTTTAAACTCTTATCCCTTTATGTAAACAAGGCCGGCCCAATTGGTAATTAAGCTTAATAATAAGCCGGCCCCTTTTCTCTTTATGTTCCTATCCTTCTTTGATTTGTTCTGAGAATCTTGAGAAAGAAATATGGCGGCTTTGTTTTCTCTTAGCTCTGAGATTTAGGGCTTTTTCGAAGCTCCGACTCTAAATTGATCGAATCAGTGGTTAATTGCGTGAAGTCTTGTTCGATCAAATCCTTGTTGCTCACTTCGATTGCTTCGAGTTGATGGACTTCAACTTCAATTCGGTATGTGATTTTGTTTATGCTATTCTATTATGCTTGATTGAACTCCATGCTGAAATAGTCGATGATGATTTGTTTATATAGGGTTTGTAACCCTAGATTTGCGTCGTATATTCTTTATTTGAATTTGTCACATAATTTGCTCGGCCGTTCGATTAATTTCTGATGTTGATGATTTTGCCGACTCAATCAAATTCGTATAATTGATGCTTGCTTGGTTGACACGGTTTTGAATCGCTATCGTGGTCATCACGGTGTTGATTTTTGCTTTGACTTCGCCCATTTTTGATTTCGTGATGACCACGGCTTGACTATATTTGACTTTGTTCGATGATTACTTTTTGACTTCGATTATACTTTGTTAAACTGAATTCTGGTCGGCTTCGAATTTGATTCTTCACTTTCCTGATGCTGCTGACTTCGGGTTGCACTGATTTGTCTTGATTCCACTTGAACCTTAATGTAGTTGTTGTTGCTGATATCTGTAGCATCTCAGTTTCACTTGCCTATTGTTGGTCGAAACTGGTCATTCATTTGTATCACTGGTAGCTGCATGTTTTACTGTAGTCGAGTTGTATCCATGTGTCCATTTGCATTGTATTTGTGTCTTTGAGTCTTTGCCCTTTGCTGGTTCATCTGATTCAGTGTTGCAAAATTGATTTATTTGTTGCACTATATGTTCTAGTGTCCCCATGCCTTGTGTACGTGTCTTGTTCATGCTGTACATATGCCTGTTGAGTTTGTGGTCATCCTGCTTTGCCTGGATTGTGTACATTTTGCACTTGTTTGCTCATGAACATATGATGGCATTTGGTCTAGACTTGAGTTCTTTTTTGATTGTATCTTGACCCTTTGTTGTTTGGTTGATGTGCATGTCACTGTTGCATTACTGACTTCAGATTTGGTTTTGATCTGTTGGAGTTGCAGTATTGTCTTGCTCTTGTTGTCATTGATGCATCCTTTATTGTTACTTTAAGACTTTATACATCATTTTGAAAAACTGGATGCTTTGTCCTACACTTGTATTCATGTTGCAGTGACATTTGTTCTGGTTTGAGCTTCTGTTTCACTAGTATTAGTGATGTTGCAACTGGTTTGGGCCTGATTTTGTTTTAGCATGCTTGGTGGTCATTTTGTACTTCTGGTCTTTGTTTGGTTCTTGATCATTTCATGTTGAGTTTTGAAATTTCACTGGTGTTGAATCCAGTTTTAAAACTCGGGTTTGACCTTGTGCTGATGTCGAGACTTTATTTGTATTGCACCTGAGTTGAACCCATCTTTTTATTTTGGGTTTGACCTTGTGCTCACCTGTCCCTGTAACATTATCAAGTGTATATCGGTGTGCACGGCCTTGTGGCATGTACAGTGATACACTGTGCATGTCACATTGTTCGTGTGTGATGAATTCAAATATAAATCATGACGAACAACCCAAATAACCGAGGCAAATAATATTTTCAAAAGCCATATTTTATTTTATATTGCAAAAATATTTCTTTTTTAATTTTACCGCGTTAGTGAATATTTTTGCAGATTGCTCAAATGCTAGATTCTAACCGGAATGAAGTTGAAGATGAAATACGAATTGAGTGAATAAGTGATGTGTAGTGACGTTAAATGTAAATATGAAATTGTGATGTATTTGTAAAAATTGTATATGTATAGTGAGAGCTTGAATTTGTACTATTCAAAATTGTAATAAATATTTGTTTGAATAAAATTTCTGTTTGAATTCAAATTCTGTGTTATTTAATTTTGTTCAGCAAATATTTATTTAATCTATGAAAAATAAAATAGTACATTAACAAATACATTTAAACGAATGTATATATGTTTATTATCATCAAACAAAAATCATATAAGCGCATATTCAATAGTTATAAATTCTTCCCTTTTACAATTAACTCCAAAGTAATTCAAAATCCGAGTGAGATAAATTCCGTGATATAATGTGTTTTCTCCCAAGGTAAAATTCTTGGGCCTTAGCTCATCCAAAATAACTTGAGCCCAATTAATATCATAATTTACGAAAATTGCACAAAAAAAAAGCTTTGCACACTTTCAAAGTCTGGTTGTTGTAGTTTTCCGATCTTGGTATAAGAGTGTGTTGAATAAGAAGATTAACAATTCTTGCTTTTGGACGAAAATAACGATTTTTGTATCCAAAAATATCATCCTCTTCAAAGATGTGATGAAATGTCTCTTGATCATTTTCATTTATATGAAATCCCAAGGGATTCATTCCGGTATACTTGCATCCTAAAATATTTCCCAAAATTTCACAATCCAAAACAATTCGTGTTCCTTTAACACTACTCCAACTTTGTCCATCTTGCCCATCATAAAATCGACGATTGAAATTCATATAAAACATCTTAACAAGATTTGGATAACATACGAAATCATTTTGTTTGTTATCTACTACACTAAGAATTGATCATTGTTGAAAAAGATTTTCAATTTCATAGGAAGGAAAATCTTCAAAAATAGAAAATTTTCCCATATGAATTTTACCAAAGTTTACATAGTTGATGAAAGCTTTGATAGCTTCCGGGTCAATGAAAAGAAAGTTTTTGATAGAGTTTGGAAGCCTAATGGTGTTAGGGGTGCTTGAAGAGGCCATTGAAGAAGTTTGAGAGGAGTAGAAGATAATGAAGATAAATTTGAAATTTGAAATAAAAGTGAAAAGTGATGATAAGGAGAGTAAATTAAATAGAGATTCTATAGACATGTTCTCTAGTCAAGAAGCATCTTTCCAGAGCATTAAAGTTGGTTAAAAGGTGGAGGGAAATTCAAAAGTTTGAATTCAAATTTTGAAATCAAATTCTATGGGGCATGTCGACATGGGGTATCCTGGTATTCGACATGTGCTTATTGAATCAAAGAACAAGTTTCTATTCCTAATTTCTAATAAATGTATATATTATATCCTATATTCTAATTATATAATTCCTATGATAACATTAAATATAATAATACTTAAATATTAATAATTTACTATTTAAAATATTATTCAAATAATATTATTTTTGAATTTAAAATTCAAATTTTAAAGGATAAAATTGAATTTAAAATTCAAGGGATTTAAATGAATCAAGCAAACAAATAAGCATCCATTCTAACAAGAAAAATTAAAAATAATGTAAATGCGTACCTATTTTTAGATCCATACTCCCATCGTCATTTGATTCATGAATAACAGTAAAACACAGATTTGAATTATCTGTCTTCTTTTCATCGTCACTGGATGATGAGTCTGAGTCATCAAGAGTTGATATGTATGCTTTCTTCCTTTTCCTCGACGAGTCATTTTTGAAGGGAACAACTGTTTATCTGGATACGGACAATCTTTTCTATGATGCCTGACATTATTGCAATTGTAGCATCTATCATTGTTGACGTTCTCTGTTTTATTTCTGGAAGTCCTTTGATAATTTCTTTTGTAATTATTCATTTTTCTATATTTTAGGAATTTCCAAAAGTTCCTTGTCATGAAAGCAATCTCCTCATCAATGTTTGGTTTCGAATCTTCAGTTGTTGCATTGAATGCTAATGACTTCTTTTCTATGGTCTTGTTTTCTCTTCTTCCTTGTAGTTAAACTTCATAAGACATTAGATTCCTAATCAATTTTTTCTATTTTCATTAGACTGATATCATATGCTTCTTCGATTTCAAGTGTCTTTTGATCTCTATCTAGAGTGAATAAATTTAGATTTTTTTTGACTTGGTCTTCCTCCGAAAAGCTTATTCCCAGTGCAATTAGTGAATGAACAATAACTTGAAATCGACAATACATCTCGGAAATGGACTCATTTGCTTGCATTTTAAACAATTGAAACTGATTAGTTAATATGGAAATTTTAGTCTATTTAAATTTTCTTGTTCCATTATGAGTAACTTGCAAAGTTTTCCAGATTTTAAAAGCAGACTTACAAACAGACACTCTATTAAACTCATTCCCATCTAATGAACAAAATAATATATTCATGGCCTTTGAGTTATTTTGTGCAACACCCTTTTGCTCAGAAGTCCACTGAATAAAATTGGTAGTTAGTTCAACATACTCAGTTTATGTGATATTCCAAGTGTCTAATCCTACTGATTGTAAATAAATTTTCATTCTGCAAGCCCACTATGCATAATTACTGCCATTGAAAAATGGTCGTCTGACAGTAGACTAACCTTCTACAAATGAACTAGTGTTAGAGATAGAAGAACTAGTGCCAGAGTCGACATTACCAGTATAGGTAGCCATTAAAACAATTTTCAAGTTTTAGAATATGAAAACTATGAAAACCTTTCTCTGATGCCAGTTGAAATGGATAGTGGATTGAGGATCATAAGTCTAATTTAACACAAGAAGGAGGTGAATATTGTTTAATGTATTCTAAGACTTATATGGACTAATTTAAAAATTATGATATAAAAAATGCAAAACTTAATCACAAAATAATCACAAAATCAAACACAAATGCAGGAAGTAAATAAAAAGCAGTAAAGGAAAGAACACACCGGATTTTATACTGGTTCAGAGTTACCCAACATCCAATACTGTACCAAGGCAAACACCTCTACATATTTTTATTATATCAATGTTGAGATTACAATCCTCAATTTCTAATGGTCTTGAGGTACCCTCCTATCTGACGAGTCCGAGGCAAACTCTCTTGATTTACGGGGCTCAAGATCACCCAATTGATTTCCAAGTACAACCACACCTTATAGGGAGACTCGATAAACTTTTAATTATAAATTGATCCTATAACTCTGAATAGCACTTTGATCTTCGAGAGAGGACAGAGAATCAAATAAAAATGATATTCTAATTTGATTCACTTGAGAATTCGGCAGAATTTCGACAAGATCTTAAAAATATGAAAATTTTAGAATATGGATTTGTGGAGAAGAAGGAGTGAAGAAAAATAAGAAATTAGTTTGCTAAAAAATTCATTTATGAAGGCTATTTATAAAGCACCAACAATCATAACCATTCGTGAAGAGATTTAAACGAATAGACACTTCTTTTGAAAATTGAAACTTTTGAATTCAACGGCCACCATGTTGAAATGGGGTACCCATGATGTCGACATCCCTAGTTAAAAAAATGTAAAATTTGTTTTGAAAATGAAGTTTAAAACAAGATTTTATTTTAAAACAAAAACAAATAATATTTTTAAGGCTAAAACATCTTTTTTGAAAATCATTTGAAAAGATAATTTTAAGACTAAAATATTTTGAAAAACAGTTTTAAAAATCATTTTGAAAAACCATTTTGAAGTAGTTTTGCAAGCTTCTTCCTGAAGAATATCTTATCACATCAAGACTCGAGAACTTGTACAAAACTAGGATATTCGCGAGTTTGTAAGCCACTTGTCGTAGGTTTGTAAGCTATCTGTCGTGTGTTTGTAAGCTACTAAGAAGGTAGAAATGAGTTCCATCCTAAATGAAATTCGAAATGAAGATTTCCATGCTATTATGAAGTTTTAACAAAAACTAGACACATATCTTGAAATCTTGATCTTGATACTATAGAGTCTTCAATTTTGGGTCTTGAGTCTTTATACTTATCAGTCTTCAGTAATCAATACCTGCATATATATATCCTGCATATACATATCTATCGAGCCAACAATGTTAGTATATATTTTATAATAAGATAAGTTTAAAAGGTTGTTGTCATCAAAACCAACATCTCAGTTCCTAACATGAACCACTAGCCACGATCATTATAAAGAAAGGGATCAAATTTGAGCTGAAAAAATCATATGCTAATTTGGTGTTCCATAGAAGATTACCACTGATAAGGGAAATCAATCTGAGGGTGCAGAGTTCAAAGATTTCTGTATCTGGTACTAAATTAAGAAGAGCTTTTCAGTGATAACTCACCTACAACGAATGTATATATGGAGATAGTGAACAAGATCATCAAATGCATTATAAATAAATGACTGATAAAAGCCTAAGACAGCTGGATCGATAAGTTACCAATAGCATTATGGGCATATAGAATGACTCAACAGTCAATGACCAGGCATACTCCATTCGCTTAGCCTATGGAGCTGAGGTCATGATCCCGATAGAACTGGAAGTCCCTTCTCATTGAAGAAAGCATTACATTCCCAAGATGAACAAGATACTATTGCTTGAGTCCCTCGACTTGGTCGATGAGAAGAGTGAAAAGACTGAACTAAGTATAGCCGCTCACTAGAAAAGAGCAGCGAGATATTTCAATGCCAAGGTCAAAAACCATACCTTTGAGATTGATTTTTCTTTTTTGGAATGGGTTCTCCCAATTACGAGGGTACTTGATCTGAATTGAGAAGGTCCTTATGCGATTGAACAAGATCTTGTAGATGGAACTTTCAAGCTATCGACTATTGATGGGACTCTAATTTCGCAGGCATGGAATAGTGAGTACCTACGAAGCTATTTCTTTAAGATTTATTTATTTTATGCAAACAAGACACTCTGCTTGACTGAGAAAATGTAGTAGGGTAGGATTTTCCATTTTTATTTATAAATAAAATTGGCATTTGGAATCAATAGAACCGTATTTTTAAAGTTTAACTTTATGTCATGTGATTAGCAAAAAAATTAGGTACTCGGAGAACGGTACCTTTAAAATTATTAATCCATGATCGAATCAAAGGAGTATAACACTCAAATGATTTTCCTTTACTCATCTAACCTTTAACTAATGCCCGAAGATAAGCAAAGTCGAAGATAGGTGCCTAGATTTTTGCAACCAAAACACTAGTTTCTAGAGGTAGGAACTGGTGTATAATTAAAGCTTTTAAGACTATGTTAATGGCTGTTGAGATATGCTTGGTTGAAGATAAGCAAGGATGGTTGGTAAATGATTTTAGTCAATACCCGGAGATACAAAAGGTCAAAAATAGATTCACAAGGATATACATTTGGGACACTGATCCGTAGAGATAGGAGTCGGTGTATAATTGATCTTTTTGCAGATACGACCACACTTATGATCCGATGAGGCACACCCAGCCGAAGGTAAGTGACAGTGGTCTCTAAATGCGTTCAAATACCCCCAAAGACATGTAACATGGAAGTTGGGTGTCCAAAGATAGTTTCCCAAAACACCAATCCCCAAAGACAGGAAATAGTGCGGAGCTAGTAGCTTATATTTCTGTAACCATATTTACGATCGAATGAAACCCAATCGGAGATTAAAAAAAAAGGTTGGCCATGGAGCTAGCTAAATTAATGTGGTTTTGTTTAACTAAGAAAGAAATACATTGGCATAGATAAATAGAACTAAGTAGTGAAATATAACTAAGAAATTGAAGAAGTTTATTTATATATACAGAGTTAAAATAAATGATAATATTGCACGTGGATAAACATGTATAATATAAACCTAATTGAACTGTAGATGATAATATTATATATGTAGGCAGCTATATAGGCAAGTAAACAAAAGACGTAAGAATGTAAATACAGAAGAGATTGAATAGAAATAGCTTTCTACTTGCACAGACCTTTTGTTCAAGTTGTGATGGCCAGTCTCGCATAATAACGATCTATAAATGGGAAATACATAAAGAAAAAAATATTGGAATGACATAAAGAAAATGTCTTCCAAAGAAAAGGTGACCACCTACTCCCCTCTCACATGCTTGCTCCACCTGGTAACCAGTCTGGCATGGCCCCTCTTAGGAGTCTTCATCTCCTTCTCTACCTTTTTTCCAAAGCTCTCCTCATATGAAGAGGCTTTTTCTACAGTCATTCTTTATAATGGATCCTCGTATTATTTGAAAGTAGGGTTGGTCATGGATCTGTCAGCACTGCGACCTTTAGGAGGATAGATTTTTAGAAGAGGAACTTTGAGAGGTGATAATTTTTAAGAGCTGGTCGGGGCCTTTTGAGTTCCAACTCTTGTTTGACCATAATCTTTTCGAAGTCGTGTTTCAACCTCTCTACCATCCTGATAGAATCTTCAAGGTCCTTCATGCTTATGATTTCTACCTCCTCTTCTTAAGACCGATCAACATCCTCTAACCAAAACAACACCCCTATTTTCTCCAAGGCTGTGCCAGAGTCGATGTTGGAAGAAAGAATTGGAGCGATGGATGTTTTGACTATAGAGGATACCATGGTTGTAATGGCAGTATGATCCAGGCTTTGAGAGGTCTGAGATGGAGGATGCAGCGCTGGATGAATTACAACTTAGCAAATAGAATGGTACAGTTTAGTGACGTCTTGTGGTGAGAACAGGAATTTCTAAAAGACCGAGGAGATGAGAGATATACCTTGGTTGGATGGAGTGTCCTTGGCTGGGGATTTAAGGACTTCTCCCTCCTCGATAAAAGATTTGGTTGATTGAATGGCCAACGAAAGAAGATATGGAATTTAAACACTTAATGTAGGAGGGTCATGAGCTATGATAAGGGTGGCCTCAAAGGTGACCACCATTGAAGTGACAATTTTTGTTGCAAGCTCTATTGAAGTAGATGTGAATTTTTTCACCTGTTCTGATGCACTAGGATCAAAGGGAGCTTCAATAGCCACCTTCCCTATAGCTACATCTTATATCGCCAATATAGCTTTCCCTTTTTGTAGGGCCTCAAGATCCTCCTCACAAGAAAGGTTGACATTGGATAGTCTTCGATGATGCTTTGGCCAGCCTCATTGGTCCTAAAGGAGAATCTCTTTCTAAGCGTCGGCCAGTGTGATTCAATAATTCACTCTAAGCTATTTCAGATTCTTTATTTCAGTCACATTGGTAAAGAATTGAAGGTGAGTGGTTTTCGCTTCTTTGTTGTTTCGAGTGACCTTTACTTTAAGCTGTGTGATCTCCTCTAGCCCCAAAGAGCTCAATTTGGACTTGACATTAGATTTTGACTTGGCCTTTAAGTTCGTTTTAAGCTTTTCTACTTAAACCTAAAGTGTTGTAAGTTGTTCCCCTTGGCTCTGAGCTATTCTTCATATTTAGCATTTAAAGCATGAGCATTCTTCAACTAGTCATTGCTAATTGTCATAGCTTGCGTGTGGACCTTAGATAGCTCAACCATTTTTAGTTCGGAATCCTTGGTTAGTTTTAGTGCTTCATCCATTTCCTTAGTGACGTTAGCTAATTCTTATTTATAGCCTCCAACTACCAGGTCGTGATTGGCTCTCTCTTCAAATCAAGATAATGAATAAGAACTTAGTTGATCCGATTGACAATATAGAGGCTCTTAGTAAGCCTTTTGTAAAGACTATTCTTTTAGACCATCGAAATTCAACAATTAATATATCCATGGTATTCAAATGTCGAATATCAAATCGTCGAAAAGGTAGACTATTAGTTGAATAGAGAAAGAACGTGGGAAACAACATCTCAAAGTAGAGTGATCACATATAATGTAACAAAGAAAGTAAAAATTGTTACTCTAAAATACATAGTATATTAGAATTAAAACAAACCCTATCAGCCTAGATAGTTATAACTTACTAATCTTACAATTGCTGAAAGGTATATATAATAATAAAACGAAAATAAAATACTACGACAAGTAAACATCCGGCTCTACTCCATGAGCTTCATGTCCCATCAATGACAACTTGGAAAAAATACTCAGTCTGATTTGAGCATTATAATAAAATAAAACCCAGATTAATCTAGAAATACCAGCGTGAGAAAACTCAAGTAATATGATGAACATATAATAATTGTATGAGACCATGTCACTGAACATGGAATGTGTTTTCCTTACAAGAACAACTACCACACATGGATGAATGGAAACAAATTAAAACAAAATCCAAACTTGAAAGGATAGGTCTAAACAAGATCAAAATCTAGACATAAAAGAATGGACACAAATAATCAAACATCGAAAAGAGCTCCAATAACTTCCTGGTGCAATTAGGAAAATAATTCAAAGATTTTGAATCAACAACAAGGTAAGGAATTTTTTAACAATGACTAGGAGGGTACACCCCCTTATCAAAAGTATACCTCTAGACAATATACATGAGAGGGTCATTTTCTCCTATGACACCTCTCGGGAAATCTAAGACGGACCCTGCCAACGTTACCTATAATCTGAGTATTTCACATTTCCGCACGCATATCACCAAAAAAAACATCTATAGTAGATGTGAAAATATCCTAATGGGAGCAACACCACATAGCTTGCCTCCTACTTGCTTTTAAGTTTTAGCCATTTTCGACAAAGGATATCAATGCTCAAATGAGCAACAAATCATCATACATTGATGGTAAACAAAGAAGAAAGCTGAATCGATTATCAACAGATCAACCATCGGGAATAATCAAACTGATCATATATGGAAATTAAATCCCATACCCTTACAAGTAATTGTTGATTTCAAACTTGTACTATCCCTCCATTGAAATTGAAGCTGTGATAGTTAAGGTAGTATTACTTCTAGGAATTGCCTTGACAACATTTTTAACATTCAAGAAAGAAAAGTGTTTCCATAACTTGACGCCTAGTGCTACGAATATGACTAAATCCCTTCTATATAAGCGATATCTTTTATGAAAATTAAATTTCTTATCCTTTCCGTAGCCAAATCAAACCTTTAATATTTTATAAAACCGAGTATGTGATTGGTTTTCACTTCATAAATATTTGGAACACTTTAAAATACTCTTTAAAAATATCTTTTAAAGAGCTAATCATATTTCTAGGTGCATTAAGAAATAGAAGAGTCAAAAACAAATGTCATTAAAAAATTATTTTTACCATAATCTAAAACAATTTACACTTAGCTTTATTTTCAAACAATTCCTTTTAAGTGGTTTTCTCATTTATAAATTATCATTTATAAATTTCAAACAACATTTTACTTTTATAAGTTTAAAACAATGTTAATCATCTTAAAAGATAATTGATGTAATACTTTTTTGACTTTACAACCACGTTAATTGTCTCGATTGACAATTAATCAAACTTATAAATCCTTTAATAAATAAATTAATCAAATTTAAACACCTATATTAAATCATTTAATTATTAATCACTATTATTAAATAAGTTGATTAATCTTTAAAACACTTTTATTAAATCTGATAGCTAAGTTTAATCAGCTTTATTTAAACCAACTAATTAAAGTGTGTTGAACACTTAAGTGCTGATGTTTGTATATTTGAATCAACATGATGCTACACAGAGTTCCATTCGCGCACGATCTACGAATGGCAAAATTAAAATATTGCCGGGCTTAAAAATGAGATACAATTCCAAAAGAAAAATAATATATACTAGTTATCTTATTTTATAAAATCACAAAAATACCATCGTTTTTTCAAAAATCGTCAAACAATAGTTTAGATATTTCCTAAATTAAAAATTATGGAAAATTCTATAAATTAAATTAAAAATACTACAATAAAAATCAAGTCATTTTATTAACAATTTATTTTCTTATTATTTATTCGAACTATTTATTATCATAAATAAATCTACAAAAGAAAATTACTTTTATTATTTATTAATTAAAAGGAGTTAATAAGGCTATTAATTCTATATAATTAATGTTTAATTCATCATTCAAATAATTAATTCATATTTCAAATATTTAAGTTATATCTATATTTGAATACAAGTTATTAAAGTTAAAACCCTAATTATTTAAATATTTAAAATTAATTAAATATTCAAAATCAAAATGATAAAATTCCAGAATGTTACATTCTCTCCTTTTAAAAGAATTTCGTGCATAAAATTCCCAAAGGGAGAAAATATCCCAAACTCTTAAGTTAAAAAATTATTAACTAAAATGAGTTATTAAACTTTTAAAGTCTCTTATATTATGGAAAATTTTAATAGTGCCTTCTTTGCGTGGCTAGATTCAGAAAAACTACAACTTCGTACAATTGGCCCAAATCAACCAAAATAGAACAAAGGTTTAGTGGCCTCCCATATCCGGGGAATAAAATCATCAATTAATCACTAAATTTAAATCTACTACGTACCTCTTGCATTTGATTTTTATTTTTGCAAGCAACTCACTATCTCGATGCAAATGTAGGTACACAAGAAATAAAATAGTAATCATTTGCTCCTTGTACCTATCTTTTATTCACATAATCCAAAATAGACCATGCTGACAAAGAGCAATACATGAGCTATTTCTATCATAAGAAATAGCAATATAAAAAGGACAACAACCATGTACAACAAAAGTACAGAGAATAATCTATAATAAAATATTAAGCATCCAATCTTTTTAAATGATAAATTTAGAACTAATACATGAGTTTTTATATTCAAAATATATTTTCAAATACATCCAAAGATAAATGTATCAAGACCAAAATCAATTATGACAAGGAGGGGAATTCTCCTAATGAAGCATGGCATTACTCTAAAATAAAAACAACACGAAGCATTCTATGGTGTTTTATTTCCTCCTAAAACATTAGCTAGAGTATATATACCTGGCGTGCCTTCCGAATTGAAAAAACCCCCAAATCGTCCAACCTTAGGCATAACGAAAATATTTGGAAAATCACTTCACAAATACTCCTTTCAAATATTATGAATAATAATAATTTACCAAATTTTTTAAAATAATAATATTATTGTTTCTTTCACAAATTCTTTTGAGATCACTTTTCAAAATAATATCACACTGTAATCAAATCAGATTATATAAAGGAGTAAACTGACACTTAACATTATTTAAAAGGTTAAATGACTTACTAAAAAATATTTAAATTTTTTCTTAGGATCACAATTTTAAGTTGCACAATAGGTATACAGATATACTTAATCCCGAATATGTACATAAATCATTCGTACGCAATATCTGATCTGACTACTTGTTCGAATATATAGACTTCACTTTCGAACTAGTATCGCTCACTTGACCTCCCTAGTATGAAATCCAATCAGATTCCTTGATTGCAAATCTCCATTCTCCTTATATAGCTATAAACTATGATAGAGAACCTCAGTATCATATCAAGAATCCGAATCAAGGGTTTGCTAATAAGAATCAACTGAGAAATCCTTTTTGGATAGGTGTGAATCACCCCAAAGTTATGTGCTCAAATCGTAGATCAAAACCATGCAAACAAAATTGTCTACATACAACCTATATACTTAATCCAATTAGTTTCTTAACCGTGCCAATCTCTTTCTAAATTAATTTCAAATTTTCATTTATAATATTTCATTCGATACTAAAATTATTTATGAATTACTTCAAAAATTTCACTTAAGTATATAAACATTATATAATATATTTCTTTATAAAACATCAAATAAAAACTTATTCCGCTCTATATACTTGTATAATACTCTTTTATATCCTAAGAGTATGTACAAAATGTCAATTTTAATTTATTTTTCAAAATTCAAATGGTTGCCCAAACATTATATGGATTTTAAAACCGAGTCAACTCCTTCAACCATATTACCTTAGAGTGATCTAAGGAAAGATATTTATTGATCGTCCCAATAACAACAAACAGTTTATATGACCTAAATGTTTAAATAAAAACTATGTTTCTAATAAAACAATGCTTATTAAACCTTCCTAACACATTTAACCCACTAAAAACTTGAGTTAAATTATGTCTTTACTATCCAGGAGTTTACAAATTTCATCTATCAAATTATTTATCAGAATACCTTTTTTAATTTAATCAATTTTATTTGAGGAAACTTAAGAACTAAATACTCGATTTTTATTTCCAAATCCCTTTAAAATTATATTAAATCTGTATATATAAAATAGTTTTACAATTTTCACCAATACCTGCTTCGGGTTCACTCGCATTTGAACTTATTTCAATTGCACTATGACAAAGGAGAATAATTTACCGAGTGCACTATAACATTTGTCTAAATAAACATTTGATTATCACTCGGTGTCATTATCTGACTGAGGGAATGGGGTTGCCGGACTCCCCTATAGAATTTGATTTCTTAGCGCTAGGGATATGGGTTCCATGGGTGGATGAATTCTCCTTGCCTTCTGCTTAAGATCTCTATCTTTAGAAGGTTATTCAGTTTAGCACAAAAATAATCGAGATTTTTTCACTGAAATATGCAAAGAAAATGTATTTCACTTAAAATTTCTCTTCCAAAATATTTATACGTATAAATTCTTCCAAGCAATACTACTATTACTTTCCCAAAAAACCTTTTTGAAATCATTTCAAGCGATACCATGATTTAAATTATCAAAACCTTTTCACTAAAAAAAACCTTTATACGTCATATAAATTATTTTATATACCAAACTTATATAAGATATACTTTTAAAATCATCTTATATTATAATAACTTCCCTTTATTATGATGAATAATGTTTATCCTCTAAATGTCTTACCTTTCCATATAGACTACATTAAGCAACTTTTATTAAAAGTTTTACTGTTAACTTAACGTTATTAAAAGATATCTTTTAACTTAACATTTTCTCCAAACACCTTATAGTCCAACCGTGAAACTTAATTCACAAGGGTTTTGTTTTAATGTACTCCAAATTATCATAACAAAAAATGCCCATAAACTAGTCAAACATAAATTAATAACCAAGAAATGATAGTTAATGCTCTTAACTACTCGAGCATGACCAATCAAACAATAACGATATTAAGTAAATATTAGCATTAGCAAACAAATACATCATAAATAACTATATAAATTTGAAAATTATTCCTTTAATATATAAAATATATAATCTTAGGTAAAAAAATATATTTACCAATTCTCAAAAATAAATTTCATGTCTGTTTTCCTTATTCAAGTGTTAAGAAATCCCTATCGACACCATGGCATCCTACGTCTCGACCAGAACTCATAAACAATTTAATAGACCGATTAACACAACTTTTTCATAACAATAACAAATACACTCTCATATATATAATACTTCCAACTCATTCTAGGTGCCGCTTACCCTATCTCTAATGAGTTTACCCGACAAAAGAAAAGGTTCTCGCTTAACCTTTAGCTCTGATACCAGTTGTAACGACCTGACTTTTCGACTATCGAAAGTTAGCACGCAATACATCCACGATATTTAAATGCCGAACATCCAATCAACGGAAAGGCAGATTGTTAGGGTAAAAAGAATAAAGGAAAAGGAAAAGGAAAAGAACATGAGAAACAGAATCTTGCAATGAAACGATCACACGTTATAAAACAAAGAAAATAAAACCTATCACTTTAAAAAAATAGTATATTAGAGTTGGAAACAGACCTCATTAGCTTGGATAGTTATAACTTCCAAACTTTACAATTGTTGATAGGTATCTTTTATAATTTAGTGGAAATAAATACCATGGCAGTAGCACCCTATAATTTGGCATTAGTTATTTAATTAGGTAATTAGTTAATTAATTAGGTGCCAAAAAGGGAATTTGTGCAAACGATGGAATTCGACCATAAAACTTGCACCGTAGCATTTGCGGCAAAATTCTAAGGAACTTTCATATTTGAAGTTTTACGATTAGAATCATAACAAAGAAGGTACAAACAAAAACAAATTCGAAATGAAAACTAATAAAAAAATAAAAAATAAAAAAATAAATTAACGTTTATAATTATTCGTCCGGGCCCATAGACAATCATTCATTGCAGCCAGTCAACATATAGCGGTCGACTGGTGCATATAAGGCGGTCGATCGCTATTTTAAATTAAACGGTTGAGGTTGATTCTTACATCTACAAATTCAGGCCTAACCCTCCCTTCTCTTCTTGTATTTATCTAGAGATAGTAGCGAAGTTCTGCCATTTCTTCTTCTCCACTGTCTCTCTGAATTACAAAAATAAAATATTTATATCTGTACTCATACAAATCAAAGAAGAATAGAAATCTAATAAAAAGGAGAAGAGAAGAGAATCAACTATACACGTATTTGAGGTTATATATATATTGTATCTATTTTCTCTCCCCAATTCGAAATCTTATGTTAGATCATTGATTATAATGTATTTATTATATGTATTTTTGGGATTAAAAAGGATTTGGAGATTAATCATAGGTTCTACTTCAGATCGGGAGATTTGAATCCCTTTTAAAAAGCGAGTAAGAAGTTTTATAGATTTTTTAATAGGAACATTATCCCATTAGCGTGTATTTTATCATTCTGCCTAGCTGGATAATTCAATACGAGTTGTAGGCAATAATAGTATATAACCCGAATATAGTAATATCACCTACATATTCTTGTTTATGAATTTATTTAGAATTGTTCACAACTCGATCTAGAAATCAGTCCCAAAAAATGAAATTTATTCCAGAACTAAAATTGGTTGTATAATAATATTATGAATTTGGATTATTACCCTAATCTTATTGGAATTTAAACATTTCTAATATTGAAATTATTGAAATTTAGATTCGTTTAATATTTTTAAATTAGTTGATTTCTTTCCCTTTTTGGTAAAAAAAAGTGTTTGGTTAGTAAGGAATATATACAAATAAAAATGAAAAGAAGAAGTTTAAATTATTAATTCATTCTGGTTTACATTTTCTATTTCAGTAATAAAAAGAAGATTATTCATTGTATTTCAAATGATGTAATCTTTTATATTTTAAAGTTAAATATTTTGTTGTGGACTAATTTATAGATATTACAGCGGATAATCTTTTTATATATGACTCAAACAATTGAATATGGAAAAGAATATTCTAGTGAAGATATACAACTAGAATATATTTGATAAAAGTAATTGTATGTACATAATTTACTGCGGTTGTAACAAGTAAATAAATAGCTAGTAATAATCCTTACACATAATACTCGCGTTTAGGGCAATTACTTGATGAGACAGGGATTTAAAAAGTTGTAACTCCAATAAATGGGAAATAAATGATATTAAATATAGGATTTTCAATGATTTGATAAGTTAAATGGATTAATGGGACTGATAAAAATGGAATGGATATAAAAGGATACTAATTTGAAATTAGTAATCATACATAAATGGCTTAGGAAATGTTGGTTAGGATTTTATGGAATAATTAGCATTTATTAGCATTAAACGGGGATTTATGGGTAAATAAGTGTTTAAGGTAAATCTTATTCCCTTAAATAAAAAGGAAATTACTAAGCTAAGTCAAATTTCTACCAAAGGTAATATAGTAAAGATTTTGGATTATTAATCGGACTTAGAAGGCTAGTGATGCGAGGTCAGTAGATATCACTAATCCTATGACCCATGACAACATGAGAGGTTGTGCCTGCTTTCTTAATTGAAAGGTAGTAAATGGTCTAAATTTGAAATTAGGAGCAGTGTGGGATAGCTTTATGGGGGTTCTCTTCTGTTTTGAGGTATTAAGTGGATGTAGGGTCTGCCTCTCTCCTAAAAGGAAGTATTATGTAACCTGGTGGGATTCCAAATATGTATGTCTCTAAAAGGGCTGAGGTATTAAGTGGCGGTAGGGCCTGCCTTTCTACCGAAAGAAGTAACCTAATGAGATTCGATATTTATAATTAAGAGTGATAGTGGATATCTCGAGAAGGGTTCGGTTTAGGTTTGTGGTGTTAAGTGACTATAGGGTCTGCCTCTTTCTTATAAAAGAAGTATTAAGTAGCCCAATGAGATTTCCAAGCAATGTCCTCCAGATAGCACCAGTGAGTAGCACCTTGGATTAGGTATTAAATGACCAAGGCCAACCTATAAATGGGTGTTAAATGGTCAGGGATTTTCCTAGTCTTTATTAGTAAGATATTAAGTGGCTTAGGTACAGTCTCTCACATTGATAAGGTCGTCATAACGATAGTACCATTGAGGAGAATGCCTTGGAAATAGGTATTAAATGATGGAGTCTGCCTTAATTAATGTATTAAATGACCAGAATTTGCATATTATCCAATAAAAGGTATTAAGTGGCTTGGGTACTGTCTATTATATGGCTACGGTTTTATTGGCGAAAAATATGGTAAATTTGGATACTAAATGTTTGGAAGCCTTAAATAGTGGTTAGAAGTCTTTATAGCTAGGACCCACCGATCATTAACTACATTGTTAGGATACCACCTTGGGAATAGGTCTTAAATAACGGGGTCAACCTTGATTGAGGTCGGAAATGACAGAGCCTTCCTATTTCTCTTTTAAAAGTATTATAGAAGCCCATTCCATATTTAGAAGTATTAAGTGGAAAATGGGTTTGGAAGTATTGGGTGGTTGACAAGGCTTCATCGGTACTTTGTACGTTGGGAAAGGGTAAGTAAGTAATCGTGTGTGCAATACAAGGTTAGATTAGGATTGCTAACCTAAATAAACATAACAATGAAATGGAAACCAACTAGTATAAGTTTATGTTATGAACGGTTTATATTTCTAGTCATTAAAACGTTGTTCTGACCCTCTTCTTAGTACAACCCATACGATAGATTTAGAGGAACAAGTCACTAAAGCTAGGTGCGCTTTGTTGTTAGAGAAGTCTTCTTTTCTCTCATACTCAATGCTGATGTGATAGTCTACTATCCAAGGAATGCCATAAATTCTAATGTAGTAGCAATAGTCAGTATTCTTATCCTATTATTATTTCAACGATGGATTTATATTTCCATCAGTCTCTAATAATGCTCATGCTTATTTGCAGATTCAAAATCCAACGATCTGTGCTTCGATGGGCTTGGGTTTCGATTTTTGTCGAAATTTTGCCCCATCAAGATTTGGGTTGTTACATTTGATACAAAGCCTAGGTTAGTAGGTCAGAGGATTTATGATAAATGAGAAAACATATGCGTAATTTCCTATCTAGTAATATTATATTTTTACGCTAGATTCTATGAATTCCGACTATAGAAGGAGTTGTTGTTCCATACCGAGGGAATGTGCAAAGAAACTACGGGTTAGCGATATATTAGAGTTAAGATTTTTATGCCAATTCCAAAGTACCCCAAGGAGTGCTGGCGATGCATAAAGCGCTGTTGATGAAGAACATGAGTACGACAATGGTAGAATCCTGGAGACTCGAGGTGTTCGACTTGACGGTTGAGATTCTAGCTACCTTATGATTTAGGATTTTTATTATGAATTCTAGTCAGAGACACACATTTATTCCATATGGACAGGAAATTAGAGTCTGTATGTCATAATTATCCGCAAGTAAGTTTTTGCTAGGGTACATTTATTGATCATCACATTGATGGAAAGTTGGATTTTTATTGGATAATCAATGTCAATTCCTTAGTCTAAAATATGTGAGAGAATTCTTTTTTTCAAATACCTTAGAGTTTGGAAAAAGCGTACTCAAGGGATTTCTTTTTCCAAAGATTTCTTTTGGAAATTTTTTTGGGTAAGTTTTGAAATTTTTATTTTCAAAGAAATACGTATACAACTACGTTGATCGTGTTAAGAAATTTATAGTTTGTAAAAGATTTATTTGTTAAATCCTTATGTATGTGTGTGTCTATCAGTAAAGGATTGATTTTTGGTATTTTGGCAGTTTTAAAATGGTTTTTTGAACCCTAATATATATAAGTTTTATTTTTAAATGGAAGTTTTGGTATAAAATAGTTTCTATTAATTAGAAACAAATATAAAGGAGCATATATTTAGCTCAGTGAATTTTTGATTTATAAAATCAAGATTTTTATATTTTCTCTCATTAAGTTATGGATGAATTAAGAATGACATCCAATTTTATGGGGTATGTAGTTTGAAGTGTTGTTACACCACCAGGTATTGGAAAAAATATTTTCGTACGAAGTAGGCAGAAAATGGCAGCTGGAATATTTTTTGGTTTTCTAAAATTATTGTTGATCGTAGTTTTGTTGCGAATACTGTGGATTGCTGGAGCATGATTCGGGACTAGGCGGTAGGCATTGACATTGCCATGACGAGGACAATAATTTTTCAGATCATGTCGACTTTAAGAAGATGGCATAAAATGATTATTATTATTTATCCAACCTAAATTAGGTCTAGCTTCAATTAACGCCTAAAGCCCGTCTAGTAGTTGACCAAATAGCGATAAACCTAGAGTGGTCTACTAGTTAACGAGTTCTGCCACTACTTGAACCTCGAACACAAATATAAAGCCATGTTCGAATTTTCCTTATTGCATTCTTTTGCTCCTCCTTCCTCAATCAGTCGAACCCAACCTCCATCCTCCTCCTCATCTAAGTATCAACCTCTCTCTTTCGTTCCTTCCTAAGGCAATATCATTGTTTCATAGGAGCAGCAGCCTCGCCTCCTTTCATGTTGGTTTTGCATGCTAGATCTCGCTCTACCATCACTCCAGATCTAAACTCTATTCCCTCCCTTCGACCATCTCTTTGCCCAAGACATCTTTCTGCACTATTGGTTTTTCCTCGCACCATTATGGTCTTAGCCCTTAAGATACTACTTGCATAGACCAGAGTGAGAAGAAGGTTTTGCCGCTTGTTGGATGGAAGAGGTTTTCATCGTGGTAGGATTTGCAATGATCCTCTACTATGAGATTTTTGAGCGGGAATTTTACCCATGCTGCATGTTCCTTTTTGATATCTAGTTGGCATTGGAGGCAATAGTTTCATTTGTTCGAAGGTGAAGGGTGTGTTGATTTGGCCGAGTAATGATGATCTCGTTAAGATTTTGGAGGCCTCCATAAAGGATGCAAACTTGGAAGATTTTGAAGTGACCAACATAAATTTTTTGCAGCAACTCTTTTCCTAGGATGTCGATGTTCAGAAGACGGATAATCTATGTCTAAATGCCCGTCTTATGTGCATAATTCGGCACAACATCATCCCTTAGACGGAAAGTTACGATCGGTTTATACAATGGTGCGAAAGACCACCTATGCTAGTATTTGAAGCATCGTCGTAAACTAGACCTGCACCCTTTTGATTTGATTTGTTGGTCAAGGATTAGCACTCCACGGAGTCACTTTCTATATTTTCACCTATCCATTCTTGTCTTTAGGTAATACGGGTGAACCCCTATGGAGAGGAAGTTTAGTAGAAGGTTCCTTTTTCCATCATTTGATCTTTTCATAGGAAGATGGCAATTCTGAAGTCATCAGCAACACCAGCAATTCCAACGGCACAAGATTGGGTGTATAACTATCACGCAATAGCCATTCATGGGTCGTAAAAATGGATCAAGCTTTAACCACGGAGCAAGGCATCTAGTAGTCTGTACGCATTATTTTTGGGGGTTATGGTGTTGTTGTCTTTTCTCTTCCAACATTTGTGCTTTTTCTGTAGGTTGTTTAGGTTGTAAATTTTAGTTGTCTCTGGTAAAAGGCACGCACGATATTATGAATTTCTTTTTATTTACCATATTATTGTTTCTGGATATATGAACTGCTCCTATATATGCATAGTAAAGAAGTAGTATAAATATAGGAATCCCATAAAGATACTTGACTAACAGTAAATGTAATATACAATTGAAAGTTTAGAATAGTAAGAAATTTTAGAAAAGGACTGATAAAGTTGTTTTAATATCATGGGTCATTGTTCATGTTCCTTAAAAGCTGAAACTTTTAAATAATAGATGTGTTTGAGGTCTTAAATAACAAAGTCTGCCAATTTCTCTTTTATGAGTATTATAAATGCCCGCTTCATATTTGGAATTATTAAGTGGAAAATAGGTTCGGAAGTATTGGGTGGTTGATATGGGTTCATCAGTATTTTCTACCTTGGGAAGGGGCAAGTAAGTAATTGTTTGCACAATGCAACGTTATATTAGAATTGCTAACCTTAATGGACATAACAATTAAATGAAAACCAATCGGTATAAGTATATGTTATGGACAGTTTATATTTCTAGTCACCAGAACATTGTTTTGACTCCCTCTTCATCACAACCCACATGATAGATTTGAAAGAATAGGTCACCGGAGTTGGTTGTGCTTTCTTTTTGGAGAAGTCTTCTTTTCTCTCATGCTCGGTGTTGTTGTGACAATCTGCTATCCAAGTAATACCATAAATTCTAAGGTAGTAGTCATAGTTAGTACAGATTCTCGAATGAAGAAAAGGATCCAATTACTTCGAAAGAATTGAATGAGGGGCACGATATAGAAAATTTTGGGTGCAGGTTGAAATTCTTGACAAGTTTCGGCTGTGACTTTAGATTTCTATAAATCTCCATTATGCACTTGCTTATTTGCAGGGACCGAATCCAATGAGCTGTGCTCTGGTGGACATGGGTTTTGATTTTGGTTGAAATTTAGGTCTGTTTAAGGTGCAAATTATTACTATAGTATGTAAACATCCAACTTTACTCCAACAACTCCATATTCCACCAACGACAACCTGGAAAAATACCTAGCCTAATCCTAGCATTATAATAAAATAACATCCAGATCAGTCTGGAAATACCTACATGAGAAAAATCAAGTAATATGATGAACATATAATAATTCTGTGGGTCCACGCCACTAAATATGGAATGGGTTTTTAATTGGAAGAACAAATTCCATACATGAACGAATGGAAATAAATTAAAAGGCAAAGCCAACTTGAAAGTATGTATATAAACAAGATCAAAATCCAAACTTAAACAATGGACTCATATAATTAAACATCTAAAGAGAGCTCTAGTAACTTCCCGATGTAATCAATTCAAAGAATTGAATCAACAAGAAAACGAATTTTTCAAAAATGACTAGGAAGGTAGGTCTCCTTTATCGAAAGTATACCTCTAGACAATAAACTTGAGAAGGTCATTTTCTCACGTGACTCCGCTCGGGAACTTCAAGCCATACCATGCCAACCTTACTGAGAATCCTAGTATTTCACATCTCCGTGCACATACCATCAGGAACCAATCTAAAGTATACGTGAAAATACCATAATGGGAGAAACTCTATGTAGCTTGGCCCCTAATTTCTGGTTTTAGTCATTTTCGACAAAGGATATCAACACTGAAATGAGTAACAAATCGTATTAAATTGACAATAGACAAAGAAGAAAGCTGAATCGATAGTCAATAAATAAACTATTGGGAATAACCAAAATGATTGTATGGGGAAATTAAATCCTATACCCTTACCCCTACTCATTGATTTTAGACTGCACTATCCCTTAATTGAAAATGAAGCCGAGTTAAGGTAGTGTAACCTTTAGGTATTTCCTTGACAAAATTTCTAACCTTCAAGATAGAAATGAGTTTACATATCTCGACGTTTATTGCTGCAAGTATGACTAAAGCCCTACCATATAAGTGATATCCTTTACGAAAATTAAATTTCTTATCCTTTCAATAGCCGAATCAAACTTTCAAAATTTAAAAAAAAATTGAACTAGCGCTTAGGTTTCACATCACAAATATTTTAAACATTTTAAAGATACCCTTTAAAAATATTCCTTTTTAGAGAGCTAATTATCTTTCTATGTCTATTAAGAAAAAGAAGAGTCAAAAAAGACATGTCATTAAAACATTGTTAGGCCATAAATATGAAACAATTTACACTTAGCTTTATTTTCAAACTGTTCCTTTTAAAAGGTTTTCTCATTTATAAATTATCATTTATAAATTTCAAATAACATTTAATATCCCATAAGATAATGGTTGAACTAAAATACTTCTATAAATTTTGAAACATTTTTAATCATCTTAAATGATAATTGATTTAATTATTTTATAATTTTACAACCACATTAATTATCCAAATTGACAACTAATCAAACTTATAACTCCTTTAATAAATAATTAATCAACTATAACACCTTTATTAAATTAGTTCATTTGCTTTAATGACTTTTATTAAATCAATTAATAATTCTTTAAAACACTTTTATTAAATCCAATAATTAATTCTAAACACCTTTATTTAAACCAATTAATTAACTTTAAATATCACTTATTAGAATGATTAGTTAATCTTAAACATCATTATCTTAACGTTAAAACATTTTTTTTAAAATAATTAATTAACCTTAAAAATAATTAATAAATTTATTAATTAACTTTATTATAGTTAAATAGTAAATAAGAACTCCAATTTTTTTCAAATACTCATGCAATCCTTACAAACCCATTTGAAAAGAATTAAAAAATATTTGAGTTAAATATCCATTAAAATACAAATAACATTAATTGCCTTGAAAGATAATTAAATCTAATTTATAATCTTTTATAAATTTAAATCAATATTAATTATCACGAAAGATAATTAAAATAAAATTTTGAATCTCTTTATAAATTTTAAACCATGCTAATTATCCCAAAAGATAATTAATTAAATTTATAACTTCTTTTTATAAATTTTAAACCAATATTTACCCTTATTTTCCAAATTCTCAAAATATTCAATATATTCTCAAGTTCAATGCATAATAGGGGTTTAAGGCGATGATATTCCATAAGTGACGGTGCAATGGTAAGCTCTATAATGACTCTTACACAGTCAAATAGTAAGTTAAAAATATTTTCAACCATACCACAATATAAGTGACAAAAGATTATAAGTAAACCAATATTGGTGATAAAACCCTTAGGGTTTCTCTACAAAGTCTCATGTAAATCACACATATGTATAAGTATTTCGAAGTGTTCCATAACGTCTTATTCGCTACGTACACTTGGACTTTCCTTTTCTTTTCGTCCCTTGCAACACAATGGTTTATGCCATTCTCTTTTCAAGCGGGAATTGAAAATCCAAATAAATAACCAAATAACAATACAAACTATCCTCCAAGCATTCAACAATAATTTATAGCAACACAAATGTCATATAGTTTATTTAAAGGTAAGTACACACATGGAAAATTTGGTTGATGCTTTCGCATTCTGGTTTGGTTTAAAATTGAATAACTTTTAATTTTAGCCTAAAATTCAAATTGCTCCAAATTGGACAAAAGCAGTTCCAACACGTGGCTAATGTTCCTACTAGTCCAATGCAATAGACTTCTTTCAAATCCGACCTCGTACGAGCAAAATATTAATTTTATAAGATTTAGAATAAATTATATAATTACTCCTTAATTACTTTCGTTAATTATTTAATTACCTCATTTACATTACCTTCCCTAATTCATAATTTTCTCCTACCCATTCCTATGCATGAATAGATATACGAACCCAAATATACGACCATCTCTCTCCTCCTTGCAATCTCAATGCTCGACGAAACCAAAATCCGTTTTCACCATTGTTCATCACCTTGCTTCCTCTTTACAAGATGTCGACCGTGTCAAGCTCGGTCGAGTTATCCTTCACCCAACTTGGAAGCTCCCGTACACACAACACAATGTCGATTTTCACCCTATGGAGATGCTTATCACCAAAATCACACCCAAGCTGCCACTTGACATGACAGACTCAATAAAATCATCACCAAGCCCTAACTTTGACACTAACTCCTCGAATGGCAAATGCTAGGTCGACTAGACAAGCTCTTCAAAACCACATCGCATGCCACAAGATGTATATAGATTCATAGATCACCCCGATACAAATTCAAATATCCTAGCTTTATTTTTTTTATAGTTGATTACCTCCTTTGGTTTTCATTTTTAGAAGGAGAGGATGATTTCTTTATCGTTTATAGGAGTTGAAAATGAATAGGAGAAAGTAGAGGGAAAAGTAAAGCGTGTTAAACACTCAAGTGTTGATGTCCATATTTTTTAAAATTTTAAGCACGATGTTACATTAACTTCTGTTCGTGTACATTCTATGAACGACAACAAAAAAATAGCCACGCTCAGAAATGCCAAATGATTCCAAAATGAAATACCATTGTTTGCCAAAAAATTATCAAACGATAGTTTAAATATTTTCCAAATTAAAAAATATGAAAACTCTATAGATTAAATTAAAAATGCTACAGTATCGAGTCGTTTCATTAATAATTTATTTTCTTATTATCTATTTGAACTATTTATTATCATAAATAATACAAAATTAAGTTACTGTAATAATTTATTAATTAAAAAGGGTTAAACAAAGTTATTAATTCCACTTAATTAATATTTAATTCACCATTCAAATATTTTAATTCATAATTCAAATATTTAAATAATACCTATACTTGAATACAAGTTATTTAACTTTGAAAACTAATTATATAAATGTTTAAAATTAATGAAATATTCAAAATTAATAAGATAAAATTCCAGCGGATAGAATACTTTTTCATTCAAAGAACCAATTCATGATCGCCTTGAGTTTTTTAATGTATTTGTTTAATTCTTGTTGAGTGATATCTCTAACATTATATTTAAACATTACCCTCTCTAGGTACTAATCAGGCAGAGCCACCTTATAACGACCCAGAATTTTAGCTATTTGACTTTGGAATATTCAATTAATTTAAAATGTTAGAAAGTTAATTTTATAGATTAAATAACTTGAATTTCAAAAATAATGATTTATTAGATAATTTAATTGTTAAAATTAATAATTGAAATTGGTTAAATAATGGATTCTTGAGTTTTAAGTTAGATAGAAATGATTTCAAAGCTTACTTAAATCATATTAATAAGAATGAAGATAATAAAACTTTAAAATCATATTTAAAAGTGATTTAACTTATTTTGAAAATAACTCATTTTAATTAACGAGTGAAAATAGCATCCCGTGGCGCTGTCCCAGATTTCAGCGAAACATGTGTTATTGGTCCGTAATAATGAATTATAATACGCCGTCAAATTTCCTAGCGATCAGACGTATCCTTTAGTCATGCGAGATCGAAACACGTTGAAATTAATATAGAAATTTAATATAATAATTGGGTTTAAAAACCTATCTTCTGCATACGATCGAATTAGGCATTGGCACTAGTTCCATTGCATTCGAAATAGGGGTAAACATATGGAAAGTCAGGCGACATGTCTTGTTTCGGATTCGCAATTTTATAGCTAGATATTTCGAATTTAAATAGTAATATATATAATTTGGCTTGACCATACATCAAGACTTATCTCCATCATCCCACGACCTCTGCTATGTTCCATCTCCTCTAAATCCAGACCATACCCAAGCCCACACCTACTCCATGTTGTCTCCCATTATCACAGCACCGTACACAGGCTAAACTCCTCCACTGTGCAGCCATCATTCCCTTCTCCCTACTTGTGTTATATGAATAAAGTTCGTTCGCTTCCAATTCGGTGCTCCTAAATCCAACAACACGTATCTTCTTGCACCACTAGAGGCATCGATGGTCGAAGAGTTCAACCAGGAAGTTATAGGCGGCATCGAGATAAGCATGTTGGTCGGTGGGATTACCGTAATTTGTGTCATAGTGGATGAATTATGGCTGCATTTGCGACAAGTAAGTGTGTTCGATTTGGGTCATCGATGTGGCGATGAGGGTTGGCGCTGGTGTTGATAGGATGATTGAACGTTGGGACGTCTTCGTGATGATGCGAGGTGCTCCAACTATCTCTAGTGCGGAGCGACCTAGAAGAAGGAGGCAGCAAGGTATAAACTGGGACAAGTCAATTTGTTGAAGTTGCGGCATAGGCTATTGGTGGTCGGGCATTGGTGGGGCTGGCACAGTGGCAATTGGGGAGATGGTGAGCTCGTCCGTGTGCATGGCTACGTACACGTTTCTATATATCGATTTCCAGTTAATAACCTAGAAATAGAGTTTAGCCTTTGAGTTTGGATTGGAAGTGAGGGAAGAAGAGTAAAGGGTATATTTGTAGTTAAGGATTTAAATTATATTATCAATTCTGGAATCATATTAATTTAATAAGTTATCCATACAAGGTCTGATCTAGGTGTGGATTTTTACGTTGCGCTCGTGTGACATAAGCTTCGCAATGGAACTAGTTTGGACGAATTTGAAGACTCTTGAAATTTAGGCTAACGAACGTTGCTCGGTTTTGGTTCAAAATCGGAATCCTCGGTGGCAACAGAAAAATTTCAACGATTTAATCTCACCTTTTTGGTTAACAAGTGTGATATATAGTTGATGAAAATTGTTGGATAATTGTTTGGACGAATCATTGTGCTTAAATTAGTTGGATTGAATATTCTCGCCGATTGGAATGGATGAGACCCTATTACGTTCCCGTGTAAGAGCGAGCGACCACTTGTATACGAATCTCACCTTGAAATGGTTGGTTTAAACTTTATGATTATATATCATTTGTGATGCAGAGAGAAACAGGTTAGAGGGATCCAATGGGACTCTCGCTATTATTTAATTATATCATTACAATAATATTTCTTTTATATGGTTTATTGAATAATAAACAATAATGTGGACATTGTGATTATAATTCGTTATATGTTTGAAAATAAAACCTAGTAGTGGCAAGAAAATCAATATCGATATTGGTTAAGTATTGGATGGCTATTGCCTCAAATTTGTATTTTAAAAGTACTATAAATTGACGTTAAGACGGAATTAGGTTTTGAGACAAGAAACGTTTTTTTAATTCGAAATTAGGTTTTGGAAACATATTGTTTAAGGATTATTTAAGTTAATTAAATATATTAATATAATTTTTAAGTTAATTAAATATATTAATAATTTTTTATGCTATCAAGTTATAAATATTAATTTAATGTTATTTAATTACAATAGTATTCTTTTAAAGTTATTTAATTACATAAAATTATTTTAAAAGTTGTATGTTCACATTAATATTATTTTAAGTTATTTAATTACTTTAATGCTGTTTAAAAGTTATTTTGTTTATAGTTAATATGTTTTAAGAATTTGATAAAAGGTTAATAAAATGAAAGATTAATTATTTAAAAATAGTTAAGGTTTTAGAATTAATATAAGGATTATTAATAAGGTTTTAAAATAAATTATCATGATTTACCAAATGGTAATGATTGAATAATAACGGTAAAGATCAATTATTATTACTATTTCTTAAATAATATTTTGGAATGATTAATTATTATTATAACTAAAATGAATGATTTCCATTTATTTACAATGTTCATTGTTGATAATTATTACAATATAATAATGTTTTGAAGTAAATGATTTTAATTATTTGTAAATGTTTCTGAGTCTATAAATATAGTTGAAACACTTGCATTTTATAAAGAAGTTTATCAAATGGATTGAAGAATCAAGAAAAGGTTATTTGCAAGGGGAAAGAGTTTATAAATAGTTAGATAATTATAAATGAAATTTAGAAACAGGTTTATAGATTTATAAAAGAAGTTTTTCTAAATGGTTTATAGATTCATAAAGGGTTTATAAGTGATTTTTGAAATGTATAAGAAGCTTACAAGGGATTGAGATTTTATAAAGGAATAATAAATGGTTTTTGGAAGGTTTATAAAATGGCTTATAAATGGTTTAGAGAATTATAAGGAAATTTATAAATGATTTGGAGTCGAATGAAAATAGTATCTTTCTTAGTTTTGTAGACATACCTATACTGCTGAGATATGTATATAGAAATTTTCTAAATATTGAAAATATAGGAATCAGTAAATATATCGTGTAAAAGTTTTCCTGTACAAAAATTTTACAAGTGGTTTTCATTCGTAAATGGTTTATAAAATGAGGCTAGTGGCCGCTTATATGCTTAACAAATGTTGGTTTTCCCTATGAAATATAATCTTTGTTTGAATATATTTTTATTGATAGTTAAATAACTGACTATCAAATATTGGCCTAAATATGCAATCCTTCTTAATTTCAGTGGCACAAAAATATTCCCTACTCTACACCGAAGGATTTTAACTCTGGAAATATCTAGGGAAAACACGGAAATTATATGGTACAGTTACCGTCGGTGGTGTTATACTGTACTTATAAACTCGATTCACTCTTTTAGGACCAATGATAAGGAGATACGTCCTTTTAAAAGGTTAGGGGGTGACCCCACTCTTATGTATTGTGTGATTATTTCCTAAAGAGCCAAGCATTTCGAAAATCGTTGTTTGGTTTTATGGAGTACCCGGGAAGCTGGGGAGTGTACTCGTAAGAGATAGCTTGAACCTGTAACCACTTTGAAAACCATATATGGTTCTCTGTAGAAGATTCATGATATATTGGAATGTTGAGATCCATGTGTGATTCCAACACCTGTTGTGGTATGGGAATCCGGTTGTGATTCCAAGATCTAATTGAGATGTGGGAATCTACTTGTGATTCTTAGACCCATTGGGATATTGGAATCCATGTGGGATTCCATAATCTATTTGGTGGCACTGAGTAAGCTAGAATGCCGGACATAGCCTCATCAGCGGGATTAACTAAAACTAGAGATAGCAGGCATGGCCAGTAGGGTTGGCAAATCTATAGGGCGTAATCGGCTCCTTCTAGATGTCACTTGTATTTGTTATGCATGCATGGGGCGATGCACTCGGTCTTAGCGAGACCACCTAGGTTTTTCCTATGGTACATGTGATGCCCTAACCCGAGACCTACATTAGTAAAGAGAATTAACGAGTAATTCCGTCTACTAATGCAGAGAATAGGGCTGGTTAAGGGCGAATAGAATAGTAATGCATTAGCTAACGATTAAGTATGTCAATTTTTACTATATTTTTTTTCCCGTGCATCTCAATTGATCGACATACTCAATGTCTAACTAATACGATACTACACAGCTATTGCATCAATTCAGAAATAAATTACGATAAATATAACAATCAAATCACAGAACAACAGTCACAGATATGTATATACTAATACAAGCCAAACATCAACTGTAATCCCCTACATCACAGTGGCATGTAACCACACAACATACATACATCTTCGTCCCCACAAAAGAGTATGTACAATAAGCTGACACAAAAGACACAACATGAAAGATGTAGCCAAGTCCATAGTCATGAGCCCCTCATAAAAAGTAAAATGGGTCCAAGCACAAAAGATAGATATCTGACCCAACGATCTGACCCGAGTGATAAACATACAGGTCAGGAAAACTGAATCTTATCTTTACAAAAGAAATATGATAAGGTAAAAGGGAATTTTCCTTTAGAGCCTAAAGGGAAACATAAGCAGATATGAGCTACTGGAGTAGATAACATATAACTTCTACATGTCACTACGGGTGGTTTGCATAAACACACACACACACACACACACACTTGGGTTTAACATAAGAGAATGAGTGAGCAGGGTATAAGCGAAAACTCCTAACAATCATTCATGAAATAATCAACCTTCCAAAATCATATAAAATCCCAAGTATCAATTCATAAATTCAAAATCCACCAAGAAATCATATATGCCTTTCTCACATCTATAAAGTTGTAGAAAACACATAAAAAGGTGGTGAAATCGAAATCATCATGAATCATCAAAAGAAACCTGGGATTGGCTAGATCCCGCATGCCGAAGCAATGCTGCACGTGCTACTTACCAGTACTACCATCATTATGGTACCATATCCATCTATTGACCAGAGTCCTCACATCGAATTGTTCTGTTCTATGACGTCATCTATATCCATCACGAACACCAGCCATCATGGTGATTGGAGTCTTCACTCCATTCGATGTCCGTTAAGCCCTCCCCATCACAGTGATCGAGCCAAACATTGCTTGACCCGATCGGTACTCAAAGTAGTGGTAGTCCATCAAGAATGTGTCAGAAACCCTCAGATAGTAACTCAGAAAGTGGAAACGTACGTCCCATACTGCACGTCCCCACTTAGCAATTTTCTAGCCTCTATCGATGCCACACTATGAAAATCATCTAAATCATCATAAGAATCGTCTCATGTCATCGGCGAATGGTAAAAATACCCTACTCGTCTCATCTCATCGACAAATGGGAAATACCATAAAGTCATCAACCGTCATCAAATTCCATCAAAGTACTTGCCTCATGTCATCGGCAAGAGCATCTCCATCAATATAGCCCATCATCGGATATACTCCTGATTAGGAGTTCTCGGACTATACATATATATTAACCAAATAAATTAATATGAAAGAATACTCCAAATAGAATTTAAATACATTAAATACATACCATAAGGTGGTAGACATCAAAGAGGAATTCAAACGATTCCCAAACATTGTTTTCAATCGTACAAGTCTGAAATTAACAGATAAAGTAAACCCACGAGTCCCATACCTCGTAATTTTACTAAACCGTTTAATTTACTTCCTCATATGTCTGAATAGCATCAAAGTGATTAAAATAAATAAAATTATTAATAAAATATTTTACTAGAAAAAACGGGATTTTAAAACAATTTCTAGAAATTTATCTAAAGGATTTTGAGAGAAAACTCATAATTTAAAAGAATTTTAATGATTTTTGAATGCCTAGAAAATAAAGAATAATTGTTTAAATATGTTTAAACATGTATAAAAATATTTATTACACAAGCCATGATTTTATAAGATTTTATGGAATTTATTCGGATTTTTAGAACTCAAGAAAACATTAATTTGCAATTTAATCGGCATAAACCGATATTCAAATTTAAATCGAATTTAAATTAAATTTAAATTCAAATGTCATCCTAACCTGACTAGTCCATTTTTGGACATATTGATCAAATATTAATATCAAATTTCGTATAATTTTTTTGCAAATGAATGCAAATGAAATTGTCGAAATCGCACAAATATATAAATATTGTGGCTGTCAATGACATGCCAGCAGTAAAAACATCGATTTCCCACCATGTAAACAACAAAATCATACAAAACTTAAAACATAAAAGTTGTATCATATTTCTTAAGGATTATATAACATCTTGAATTTCAAGATTCCGATAAGTAAAGTGAAAGTTATGATGAAAATACTACCTAGACAAAAATTTATGTGCACTAGCTATCAACACCGGCCAGCGATGAAAAAGTCATTTTTTCACTATGTAGACCTCAAAATAATTCAAAACCAAAAACATAAAAGTTGTGTCATATTTTACAAGGATTTCAGAACATCTAAATTTTCTAAATTCTGATTAGAAACGCAAAAGTTATGCCATAAATACTATTCATCCAATATAGCACTATTATTATTTTCTACGCAAATACCCTCTCGGTTTTGCAACTTTGACAGGAAACAAGGAGGTCCAAACTGACTCAAAACTCGATAAAATTTTGCAGGAATGAACTCTAACAAATGTACTACAAACTGAACAAGTTTGACAACGATCCGACACTGGATAAACAAGATATGGGCAAATGAAATTGGCACTATTTCAACCGGATAAACATATCAAAAAGATCAAAAACAAAACAACACAGTACCAAACTTTTACACAGCGAAGTATTTTAATTGCTTACGGTTTGCTGCAAGTTTTCACTTAAAGTTATCAGTAAAAGATGATGGTTTTGGTTGCAAAATGGTGACTTTCAACGAGGATTGGAGCTAGGAGGTTTTGTAGAAGCTGAAACAAGAACATGCAAGAAGAAAAATCATCAAAACAAAACTTACAGTGACTGAACCTGAGAATTTTCATGGATTAGGGATTATTGAGATAGGAGATTACCTTAGATTATGTTTTAGGAAGAGAAACTCTAGATTTTGCGAATTTAGTTAGGATATTAACAAAACAAAACAAAAATTAGCATGGAGTTACTGGAGTTTTCTTATGTTTTGTGAAGATGAGAAGAAAGAGAAGTGTCGATACGTACTTCTCATTTCTTCGAAAGCCTCTTCTCAAGTGGGTTTGGGTTTGGATTCAACCTATTAGCCGAAAATTAATTACTTAGCCTAAATAATGATGTGTTTTTATATATACAAAGGTTTTTAATTCATATCTTTCTCAATTTTCATCCTTTTTAAGCGAAATAAATTATGTTACGATCGTTGCAACGTCTAGAATTTATTAAGATGATAAAATCATCATATTTCAATAGTTTTAAATGTTATTTTATCAATAAGCTATTATTTTTAACAAATTTACACTATTAATAAAAATAATGCAAATTTGATATATTTTAGTTAAAAAAATACATTTTCCATCGAATAAAGTGTAAACAATTGTTTTAACATCTATAAAACATAAAACATCATTTTCCAACATATTTATTGTAATTAATTAATTAAAATAGCAATTTTCTTTGTATTTTAACAAAGAAAAGACAATTTGGCAATAATTACAATATCACCAAATTTTACATGTTAATTGAATATAGTTGCACAACTACATTCAAAATTCATGAAATTAAGTAATAACTTTATTTCCCTGCATGTTTATCTTTTTTTAATTACAATAAAATATTTTTTTCTTCATTTTAGAATTTATTTCAACCATTTTAAATTGAAATAAATCTCATGTTCTCACGATGAAACACAATCTATTTCGTTTACACAAGATTTTATCCAACAATATTGTTTATATCAACTAAACGATATACTTCAAAATTTACTTCCAACTAAATCAATAAATCCAATATTAAATTATAATTATTATAATTATCATTATAATTTAATATTAGCAGTAATCTCCAACCTGGGTTGTTACAGACTCCCCCCTTAACAAAATTGCGTCCACGCAATTTCTAGGGAAAAACCATAATACTTATGACGATTCAACTAAAAGAAACAAGAAATAGCTTGAGATAATAAATTCTCACCGTCATTGGAAGAAGAAAGATAGTCAGGAAAATATCGCTCGATATATTCTTTGGTTTCCCAAGTACAATCATTGGGGTTTTCTGACCATTGAATCATTACGAGAGGCACGTTCTTGCTTCGAAGGCGTCTCACCTTCGAATCAAGCATGCGAATAGGCTATTAAACAGTAGATAGACTCGATGAGATCTCAAGCTTAAACTGTTCGGATGGATCAACAATGGAATTAGAGTCACGAATGCACTTTCGAAGTTGAGATCCGTGGAAGACGTTGTGAATACCAGATAAATGAGACGAAAGTGTCACTCAATACGAAACTGGACTAATGCGCTTGGTAATTGGAAATGGTCGTATAAAACGAGCAGCCAATTTCCCTGTAGAGCTAAAGCGCATCACTCCTTTTAAAGGAGACACTCGAATGAACATAAGATCACCGATAGCGAATTCAAGAGGCTTCCTACGGTTGTCCGCGTTGGATTTCTGGCAATTCTATGCCTCTTTCATCCTTTGTCTAATAAGAGATATCTTTTTAGAAAAATCACGAACTGAGTCTGGACCGAGTATAGACTTCTCGCCAGATTCTAGCCAACAAGATGGAGATCGGCACGCTCTTTCATACAGTGCCTCGAAGGGAGCCATACCTCTAATGGATTGATAGCTGTTATTGTAGGAGAACTCTACCAATGGTAGATGATCCTCCCAAGAAGAACTAAAATCAAGAATGTATGCATGGAGAAGGTCTTCAAGAATACGATTCACCCTCTCAGTCTATTCATCAGACTGGGGATGATAAGCTGTAGAAAGATTCAGCTTTGTTCATAAAGCTTGATGAAAACTGGTCCAAAAATGGCTGGTAAACAAAGGATCACGATCACATACGATCGAAGAAGGAACACCATGTAATCGCACAATTTCCTTAATATAAAGCTTTGCCCACAGAAGAGCATTCCTATTAGATTTAATAGGGAAAAAATGTGCGGATTTCATGAGACGATCTACGATAACCCAAACGCTAGAATAACCCAACCTCGAACGAGGTAAGCCGTCAACAAAGTCCATCGATACCTGATCCCACTTCCATGTGGGAGCTCTAAAGGCTGAAGAAGACTAGATGGCCATTGATGCTCAGCCTTAACAAGCTGACAAGTCATGCAATTGCTTACATAACTTGCAATATCACGCTTCATGCCTTCCCAATTGTAAAGGTGATGCATATCCACGCATCTACTTAGTCCGATGACAATCATCAAGTATGTCATGTCTAAGTGCTGAATCAGAAGGCATAACTATACGGTTCTAAAGACGAAGACAACCGTAAGAATCAATAGAAAAATCCTGCAACTCCTCATCACGGGACCCAGATGAGCATGACTGAATGAGGTGCATAGTATAAGCATCACGCCTCTAAGCCTTTGAGATACAATCTAGAAGAGATGGTCGAGCCTCCATACTGAATAATAACACAGGTGAATCAAATGATGGTGCTTGATCGTTAATATCGAAGCAAGATAAGGTCTCCAAAAACATCTCATTCGGCTATCATCAAAGAAACTACGGTCGAATGCTTGCGACTAAGCGCATCAACTACACGTTTACCCTTTTTAGGTGTATACTCGATATCGAAATCATATGAGGCAAGGAACTCTAACCATCGTCGTTGCCTCATATTCAGATCTTTTTGAGAAAAGAGATATCCGAGGGACTTTTGATTTGTATAAAGGACGAAATGCTCACCTAAGAGATAATGATGCCATATCTTCAATGCGAAGATGATAGCTGCAAGTTCAAAATCATGGGTAAAGTACCGAACCTCGTTCGGACGTAACTGCCTTGAAGCGTTGGCAGCTACGCGATCCTTTTGCATCAAAACTGTACCGAGACCACTATGGCTGGCATCGGCGTAAACGATAAGATCTTGCTTCCCTTTAGGAACCATTAGCATGGGAGAATGTGTGAGAAGCTCCTTCAATTGCTAGAAGGAAGCCTCACACTTATCTGACCAAACATAACGAACACCCTTCCTAGTAAGTTTTGCAAGAGGAAGCATGATACGAGAGAAATCCTTAATAAAGTGATGATAATAACTGGCCAATCCCAAAAAGCTACGAATCTCATGAACATTCTCACGACTCTTCCAATTCTAAATAGCCTCGATCTTAGAAGATCGACTGAGATACCATTGGAAGATACGACATGACCTAGGAATTTTACTTGCTTTTCCCAGAAGTGACACTTAGAAGCTTTGCCTTGAGTTGATGCTGACGGAGAGTACTCAAAAAAATTCTAAGATGTCAAGCATGGTCCTCTTCGGACTTGGAATATGCTAAGATATCATCGATGAATACAAGCATGAATTTATCGAGATACTCCCAAACACCCAATTTATGAGATCGACAAAATAAGCAGGAGCGTTAGTCAAACCGAATGGCATGACGAGCCACTCATAAGAACCATAACAAGTGTGGAAAGCCGTAAGTGGGATGCTGTCCTTCGCAACCCGGAGTTGATGAAAACTCGTGGCAAGGTCCGGTTGTGAAAACAACTTTGCGCCACTCAACTGATCGAACATATCGTCAATTCTCGGTAAAGGATAGCGATTCTTGACGGTTAACTCATTAAGCTTGCGATAGTTGACGCAAAGCCTAATAGTCCCATTGGACTTCCTTACGAATACCACTGCGGCACCCTACGGTGAAGAGCTACATCGAATGAAGTGCTTAGCTTCAAGCTCGAGGAGTTGCTTCTTAAGTTCCTCGTTCTTCTTAGTAGACATCCTCATGGGAGGACGACTAACTGGTTGCGCACCAGGGATGAGGTCAATATGAAACTCTATGACCCTCTTGGGTGGCAATGCCAAAACAGGCACAAAAATATCAACGAAGTCACAAACGATCGGAATTCGAGACATCTCATCCTCATCGTCTCGAGAATCAAGAGTATATAAGGATGCTACGGAATCACAATTTATATCTCGAAGCATAAGAGATAACTGCGAAGGAGAGTCTGGATGGTGGAGATAAATGACTCTATCAGAACAAGGAATCCTGGCATCGTATCGAACTAGCCAGTCCATACCAAATATCATATCAAAACCAAGCGAAGAAATCACGTGCAGGTTCGTACGGAAAGAGAATCCACAAAAAAGAACCTCAACATTATCACAATATAAGCTAAGGGTTGCGGACCCCCCGATGGGATTCACAATCCTCAAAGAAGCAAGCAAGCAAGAAACATCCAAAGAACAGGCATCCATGAGTTTCTTCGATATGAATGAGTGTGACGCACACGTATCGAAGTGCACTCTAATCGATCAATCATGGAAAACAATGGAACCCTCTAAGATGGGAGAAAACGTACCTTTCGACTGAGCCGCATCACTACAAGTTGCTACACTGAGATTCCCCGAACGAGAACCTCTATTCTTCTTAGGACAAGCAGAAATCAAATGTCCTTCAGCTTTGCAGTAGGTACAACTCTTGGGCTTAGGACATTCTCAGACTGGCTGGTTAGGAGATCCACAATTGTAGCAAGCAAAAGGCTTAGCTTGAGGAGGGGCTTGAGATTGAGAAGAAGATCCGACTTGCTTCTTTTTCTTGGACGGAAAGAACTTAGGTTTACGGGAAGGAAACTTCTTCTTCTTTGGATTAGACTGAACACCACCCTCGCCATCACTATCTTTCTCATTCTCAACTGTCTCGAAATGGAGAGCGGCATCAACTAACTCTTCAAAAGAAAGCTTGAGTTGGAGCATTAAAGACTTCTTCAAATATTTCTTAAGTTCGGATACGAACTTCAGATTTTTTTTGTATGGGGTACTAATGAACTCCAACCCATACTTAGAGAGGGACTCAAAGGAAGAAACATAATCTGAAACTGAAGAGTTGCCCTGCTTTAACTCGATGAAGCAGCGAGTAAGAAGAGCCTTTTTAGACTCGGGTACGAACTTAAGCTCAAATCTGTCTCGAAATTGCTGCCATGTGAGGTAAGTCTCATCCACCTCAGCGATAAGAAGCTCGTACCAATCTAAAGCACGCTCTTGTAGCATACTGGATGCCATAAGAACTCGATGATGATTTGAAAGCTCCATACGTAAGAATACACGCTCATAAGTGCGAAGCCAGGGTTGCACATCAAGAACTGACTCGGAGCCTTTGAATGGCTTGCCTCCGAGATGAGTAATGTCATTGCATAGTCGCGCATTTACAGACTTGCGAGGAGATGAAGAGGGAACCGACACGGTAGGCTGAGTGCCCCCAAGAAGCTCACGAATCTGATTGGTGGACATGTAAATGCCTTCGGGGCAAGATCCACTAGACGGCCCCATAGCCGAAGGGGGAGCTCTACCTCTTCCAGACATAGCTGAAAGATAAAAATGAGAGAAGATCATTCACAGGGTATATATATATATATATATATATATATATAGAAATTGAAATGCAGTAATTAAGGAATACTACGGAATAACATTTAACATTCCTAGACGTATTCCTTTCTATCTACCCCAAAGGAATTGAAAAGGATAGGGATATGACTAGGCTGGCCATGATTAAGGGATGAGATGTACAAGGGTGTTATACTTGATGCATGGTTCATCGTGTTCACTGTTCTACGTTTATTTCATTTTGTTTTGAATCCTTGCTCTTATAACAAGCTGTGACGCCCTACACGAAGACCCACATTAGTAAAGAGAATTAATGAGTAATTCCGTCTACTAACGCAGAGAATTGGGCTGGTTAAGGGCGATCGAATAGTAATGCATTAACTAAAGACTAAGTATATCGATTTTTACCATATATTTTTTTCCCGTGTATCTCAAGTGATCGACATACTCAATGTTTAACTAATATGATACTACACGGCTATAAGATCTATTAAAAACAAAATGCAATAAATATAACAATCGCATCACAGAACAACAGCCACAAATATATATACTAATACAAGCCAAACATCAAACGTAATACCCTACATCATAATGGCTTGTAACCACACAATATAAATACATCTCCGTCCCTACAAAAGAGTATGTACAATAAGCTGACACAAAAGACACAACACGAAAGATGTAGCCAAGTCCATAGTCATGAGCCCTTCAAAAAAGCAAAATGGGTCCAAGCACAAAAGATAGATATCCGACCTAACCTGCAACTTGGTCTGACCCGAGTGATAAACACACGGTCAGGCAAACTGAATCTTATCGTTAGAAAAGAAATACGATAAGGTAAAAGGGAATTTTCCTTTATAGCCTAAAGGAAAACATAAGCAGATATGAGCAACTAGAGTAGATAACATATATATTCTACATATCACTACAGGTGGTTTGCATACACACACACACACTTGGGCTCAACATAAGAGAATGAGTGAGTATGGTATAAAGGAAAACTCCTAACAATCATTCATGAAATAATCAACCTTCCAAAATCATATTAAATTCCAAGTATCAATTCATAAATTCGAAATCAACAAAATCCACCAAGAAATCATATATGCCATTCTCACATGTATAAAGCTGTAGAAAACACATAAAATGGTGGTGAAATCGAAATCATCATGAATCATCAAAAGAAACCTAGGATTGGCCAGATCCTGCATGCCGAAGCAATGCTGCACGTGCTACTTACCAGTACTACCATCATTATGATACCATATCCATCTATTGACCGGATTCCTCACATCGAATTGTTTCGGTCTATGACGTCATCTATATCCATCCAGAATACCCACCGTCATAGAGATTGGAGTCTTTACTCCAATCATTGTCCATTGAGCCCCCGCCATCACGGTGATCGAGCCAAACATTGCTTGACCCGATCAGGACACAAAGTACTGGTAGTCCTTCTAGAATGGGTCGGAAAGTCTTGGAGATTAACCAGAAAATTGGTAACGTACGTCCCATACCGCACTTTCTCACATAGCGGTTTTCTAGCCGCTAGTCGATGCCACACTATGAAAATCATCTAAATCATCATAAGAATCGCGTCATGTCATCGGCGAATGCTAAAAATACCCTACTCTTCTCATCTCATCGAAAAATGAGAAATACCATAAAGTCATCAATCGTCATCAAATTCCATCAAAGTACTTGCCTCATGTCATCGGCAAGACACCTCCATCAATATAGCACATCATCGATATTCTCCTGATTAGGAGTTCTCGGACTATGCATATATATTAACCAAATAAATTAATATGGAAGAATGCTACAAATAAAATTTAAATACATTAAAAACATACCACAGAGTGGTAGACATCAAAGAGGAATTCAAACGATTCCCAAACATTGTTTTCGATCGTACAAGTCTAAAATTAATAGATAAAGTAAACTCACGAGTTCCATACCTCGTAATTTTACTAAACCGTTTAATTTACTTCCTCACACGTTAGAATCGCATCAAATTTATTAAAATAAATAAAATTATTAGTAAAATATTTTACTTGAGAAAACGGCATTTTAAAACAATTTCTAGAAATTTATCTAAAGGATTTTGAGGGAAAACTCATCATTTAAAATAATTTTAATGATTTTTTAAAGCCTAGAAATTAAAGAATAATTGTTAAAATCCTTTAAAAATGTATAAAAATGTTTATTACACAATCCATGATTTTAGATGATTTTATGGAATTTATTCGGATTTTTAAAACTCAAGAAAACAACAATTTGCAATTTAATCGGCATAAACCGATATTCAAATTTAAATCGAATTTAAATTAAATTTAAATTCAAATCTCATCCTAACTTGACTTGTCCATTGCTGGACATAATAATAAAATATTAGCATAAAATTTCATATAATTTTTTTGCAAAAGAATGAAAATGAAATTATCAAAATCGGACAAATATATAAATATTGTGGCTGTTAATGACAAGCCAACAGTAAAAACATCAATTTTCCACCATGTAAACTACAAAATCATACAAAACTTAAAGCGTAAAAGTTGTAGAATATTTCCTAAGGATTCTAGAACATCTTGAATTTCAAGATTCAGATCAGCAACGTGAAAGTTATGATCAAAATACTACTTAGAGAAAAAAATTATGTGCACTGGCTATCAACACAGGCCAGCGATGAAAAAGTCAATTTCCACTATGTAGAATTCAAAATCATTCAAAACCGAAAACATAAAAGTTGTGGAATATTTCACAAGGTTTCAGAACTTCTAAAATTTCTAAATTCGGATTTGAATTGCAGAAGTTATGCCAGAAATACTATTCAGCCAATAGAGCACTATTATTATTTTCTGTGCAAATACCCTTTCGATTTTGCAACTTTGACAGTAAACAAGGAGGTCAAAACGGATTCGAAACTCGATAAATTTTTGCCGAAATGAACTCTAACAAATATACTACAAACTGAAAAAGTTTGATAGCGATCTGACGCCAGATGAACAAGATATGGACAAATGATTTGGCACTATTTCAGCCGGATAAACATATAAAAAGATCAAAAACAAAACAACGATACCAAATTTTAACACAGCGAAGTATTTTATTTGCTTACAGTTTGCTGCAAGTTTTCACTTACTAGTGGCAAAAAATGATGATTTTGGTTGCAAAATGGAGAATTTCAGCTAGGATTGGAGCTAGGAGGACCTGTAGAAGCTGAAACAAGAACACGCAAGAAGAAAAATCATCAAAACAAAACTTACAGTAACTAAACCTGAGATTTATCATGAACTAGGGATTATTGAGGTAGGAGATTGCCTTAAATTATTTTTTTAGCAAGATAAACTATAGATTTTGCGAAGTTAATTAGGGGATTAACAAAACAAATTTTTTTTAGCATGGAGGCCATTATTGAGTTACTGGAGTTTTCTTCTGTTTTGAGAAGATGAGAAGAAAGAGAAGTATATGTACGTACTTCTCATTTCTTCAAAAGCCTCTTCTTAAGTGGATTTGGGTTTGGTTTTGACCCATTAGCCCAAAATTTATTACTTAGCCTAAATAATGAAGTGCTTTTATATATACAAAGGTTTTTAATTCATATCTTTCCCAATTTTCATCCTTTTTAAACGAAATAAATTACGCTGCGATCGTTGCAACGTCTAGAATTTATTAAGATGATAAAATCATCATATTTCAATAATTTTAAATGTTATTTTATCAAAACTCTTATTTTTAACAAATTTGCACTATTTACAGAAATAATGCAAATTTGACATATTTTAGTTAAAATAATACATTTTCCATCGAATAAAGTGTAAACAATTATTTTAACATCTATAAAACATAAAACATCATTTTCCAAACATATTTATTATAAGTAATTAATTAAACAGCAATTTTCTTTGTATTTTAACAAAGAAAAGACAATTTGACAATAAATTACAATACCACCAAATTTTACATGTTAATTGAATATAGTTGCACCACTACATTCAAAATTCATGAAATAAAGTAGTAACTTTATTTCCCCATATGTTTATCATTTTTTAATTACAATAAAATATTTCTTTTCTTCATTTTAGAATTTATTTCAACCATTTTAAATTGAAATAAATCTCATGTTCTCATGATGAAACACAATCAATTTCATTTACCCAAGATTTTATCCAACAATATTGTTTATATCAACTAAACAATATACTTCAAAATTTACTTCAATTAAATCAATAAATCCAATATTAGATTATAATTATCATTTTAATTTAATATTAGAGGAAATATCCAACCAGGGTTGTTACAGTACATCACTAGGAATGTATGCAGCTATGGAAGGATATCTCTGATCCTTGTGCAGGAAGACTGTTCCTCGAAGTATTCAAGGCACTTCCATGTAAGTCCTACTCAATTAGCGTACGCGCCTTATCGATTTTCGATTATATGCCCAGTATTGTTGTAATGTACACTCACGAGCGTCACAACTACTTGATTATTATTATTTTCGCCTTTAGACATTATTATAATGTTAATAGATTTTCTATAGAAACGGTTTTTATTATCGTAAGGTAAAAATCCGTCCGTATTTATGTGTAGCATCGTCTTACGTGATACCATTGATTTTAAAGGTTTTATATAACTTTAAATCCAATTGGGTGTGTTTTCTCACATTGGTTTTCCAGACTAACTCGGATGTTATTTTATTATAATGCTCAAGTCAGATTAAGTATATTGCATATTGGTTTGGATGCTTGGTGCTTTAGGAGATGAGTTGGAGGCCCAGAGGCGTATTCACGTAGATGGTTATTTTCCGCTGTAGTCATTGTTTTATTTATCAGTAATTATGAGGATAGGTTGTTATAACTGTCTAGGCTAAAATTTGTTAGTATACTTTGGTTGATGTCTGTTTATACATATATTGTAGTTTTTTTTGTGTAAAGATTTATGGTATATTATAGATTACTCTTTATATTGTGAGATTCTTTGTAGTTTAGTCTTCTTCTTATCTTCTTACATCTTTCTTTTCCCTAACAGTCGTGTCTTCCGACATTCGATTGCTCGGCATGTGATACAATGGCCATATTATTGTCGATTTTCGAGGGTCAAAAAGCCCGATTCGTTACATTTGGTATCAGAGCCTGGTTAAACGAGAACCTTAGCTTTGGTGGAGTTACTCATTAAGAGATAAGGCAATGAAATGCCATATAACGAGTTTGAGTGTGTGTGTGTGTGTGCGCATATATGAGCGCGTATTTGTTAGCGATATAAAAATATTTTATATTTTGTTGGATGATTTATCGAATGACTTATGGATTTTGGTCAATACGAATAAACGTTATTGATAGGGATCTCTAAACACTTGAAAAGAGTAGCTAGATATGGTATTGTTTTGTAATTGGCTAAATGAAATAACTTTACCTCGATTATTTTTATGTATAAAGGAATAACTTATCAGAAATTATTATGGTATGTATGGTGTGCATGGTTGTTAGGAAATGATAATGTTTAACTATTATCAATTGTTGTTGTCGTTGTGATCGAATAAAAGTTGTTATTATAATGAAAGCAAGATTAAAAAATAAGAAATTATTTATTATAACCCAAGTTAAATTATATAAATATATGATTTCAAAATGTGATTTATAAATTAAATAAAATTTCAGAAGTATATTATATAAATATGGCTTGTAAAAAAGATTTATAAAGGATTTAAAAGCTGGAAATTTTGGAATTTAAATCCCGTTGGTTTTGAAAATGTTATTCAAGTGTTAGAAAATAATAATAATTTGGAAAATAATTTTTAATATAAATATTTAAAAAGGTTTTAAAAGGAATAGAAAGCACTTGACTTACTTTGGTCACTGGAAAATAATTTCGGTGATGACTCAACATCGTTGACGTGCATTTTTTGGTTTCCAAGTCAGGAATTGCTACCGTTGGAGTTTTATTTTGGTAAAACTAGTTTTAATTTTATGATCCAAAAGAATGATTTGACGTGCCAAGGGGATTATGTATGTATATTATTTCAAAATGATTTGAAATGTATAAGAATAAGTTGTTTAAACTTTAGGAATTTCCAATTTTCATTTAAAATATGATAAAAATAAGTTTGATAACTTATAAATTTTAAGAATTAGTAAGTTAAAACAGTGTTTAAATTATTGAAAATAAATAAGAAAAGTAAATTGGAAATTTAATTTTGGAATTAAATTCAACTTTAGTTAATTTAAATAAAAAGGATTATGGAAAGAAAATTTAGCTTAGGTTAGGCTAAATGCAATGATTTTGGAAATAAAATTGATTGTGATTGAAATGAATTTGTAAATGAACTAACTAAATTAATTAGTGAGTTGAGTATAGTTTTGGAATATGGTTGACTAAATTGAATATTGAAATTGGAAAATGAATTGAGTTAAATGGAATTGAAATTGACTTTGATTTAAATCGAATATGAACTTAATTTGTAAATTGAAAATAAACATGAGAGTTGTGTAAAATATTTATAATAAACTTAAGGGAATTTAATAGAAGAGTTCTTGAGCGATATTGGTATTGAAAGAGTAATGCTACATAATAAATGATTGTGAATAATTGAATAAGTATAAAATGAGTAAAAATGAAATGAATGTTAATAGAAGGGAATTTGTTATGGTTAAGAAATCTATTGAAATAAATATGTAAGTTGTGCGTATATTATTCAATTCGCATAAAGGTTTGATCCAGATTCGAGTACATGATTCAAGATGATTTATATCGATCTGAACTAGAGTTTTTCACTCAATTCTCGACGACGAACACTAGATATGAATTTTTGATTGATTCTGGAATTCTCTATCACAGTATATGTCTATGTAGGGAGAATGGCAGTTTCTAATTAAAGAACTGGATCTGAATCCGCATTAGAGTGGTCATATAAACGATACTAGTTCGTAAGTGAAATTGTATGATCGAGCAAGCGATTAGATTTGATAATGCATATAGATGATATATGTACATCGTACGTGCTTTAGTAAAGTAAAGTTGAAAATTGAAATTGCAAACTAATATGATTTTAAACTACGTGTTTGGGCATCAATGGTAAATAAGATGCAGGTATACAAAAGCAAGAGCTAATTTGATGCTCTTGATTTCATAAGTAAAATTTGGTTGCCCAACAAAAAGGTACATGCTTAAATTGTTGTTTGAATTTGTTGGTTCCATGATTAAGCCACTTGGCTTTTTTTTTTCTTTTGTTGGTTTGGATCCGTTATGGCGACTTATGGTTGTTCTGATCTAGCCGTGCCAAGAAGACGCTAGCAAAAAATTTCAAAAATTTAATTGGTTAGAAATTTTGAAGAAATTTTCGATAACTAAAATTTGATTTTGGATAATTATGATTGAACGTATAATATTATTTGGAATCTATGGATGAATTTGGAAAAGTAATAACAAGTCTTCAACAAATTTGTTTTGGAAAGTTAAAGGCCTAAAAGGATTTAGTAAGTTTTTGAACCAATTGATTTTAAAAATTAATGGGTTTGGGCATTTTTCCTACCTTGGCAATTTCGAGGATGAAGTTCTTCTGAGGGGAAAGAAAGTAGCGAACCAGAATTTTAGTTATTTGACTTTGGAATATTTAATTAATTTTAAATATTGAAAAGTTAATTTTATAGATTAAATAACTTGAATTTCAAAAATATTGATTTACTGGATAATTTAATTGTTAAAATTAATAATTGAATCTGGTTAAACAATTGAACCTTGAGTTTTAAGTTAGATAAAAATAATTTCAAAGCTTATTTAAATCCTATTAATAAGAATGGATATAATAAAACTTTTAAATCTAATTTAAAGTGATTTAGCTAATTTTGAAAATAACTCGCTTTAATTAACAAGTGAAAATAGCCTCTCGTGCACTATCTCGGATTTCAACGAAACCAGTGTCATTGAGCCCGTAATAATGAATTATAATACGTCGTCAAATTTCATGGCGATTAGAAGTTTGGTCATGCGAGACGGAAACATGTAGAAATTAATATTGAAAATTTAATATAATACTTTGGTTCTAATACCTATCTTCAGCATATGATCAAATTAGGCCTCAGAACTAGTTCCAGTACGTTCGAAATAGGGGAAACATCAAGAACGCCAGGCAGCACATCTTTTTTGGGATCTTAAATTATAGCTAGATATTTTAATTTATATAATAATGTATATAATTTGGCTTTGGCCATACATCAAGACTTATCTCCATCAGCCCTCCTACTCTGCTATGTTCCATCTCCTCCAAATCCAAACCGTACCCAAGCCCACACCTTCTCCATGTTATCTCCTATCACCACACTACCATACATAGGCCACACTCCTCCACTGTGCAGCTATCATTCCCTTCTCCATATTTATATTCGCTTTCTACTGAAGATAAAGTTTGTTCTCTTCCAATTCAACGATCCCAAATCTAACGACTTGTATCCTCTTAGACCACTAGAGGCATCGACTGTCGAAGACTTCAACTAGGGAGTTATAGGGGCATCGAGATGAGCATGTTAATCGGTGGGATTGTCGTAATTTATGCCGCGGTGAATGAATTCTGGCCACGTTTGCGACCAACAAGTAGGTTTGATTTGGATCGTCGACAAGGCGATGGGGGCTGGTGAAAGAGGAGGCTATGCGGTAGGATCGTATAATATGGAATAATGAAATAGTCTAGGTAGATAAAGTAGGTAAATTCAAGGAGACACCAAGACTTTTATACTGGTTCGGACCTCTCGTCCTACGTCCAGTCCCTAAGCTCCTCTTAGGAATTTCACTAACTAACATCCTCACTTCACCCGGAGGAATAGGTTTACAAATTACCCGAACAACCGAACGGGATTTCTTGCCTCAACTACTAAAGAGGACTTCAACTCAATTACTAAAATACAATATTTGACTTGTTGTGTTCTTGTCAACACTAATGAGTCTAATGTAGTACAATATTCCTATAATCTTATCCTCGAGAGTATGCAATGTGTTTGTGAAGATTTAGGAAATGTGAATTGCTATGAATCAAAAGAATGTTATAAACAAAAACAGTGATTCAAGCAATAGATTAGTGAATGCTTTGAGAATATCTAGAAAATATGAATAAGAGAATAGCAATATTAAAGCAAGAGAATTCGGTATGTTAAATGATGTTAGAATCATGTATATATACTTGTAGAAGAGATGCATATGTTGTCAAAGGTTGTAAACAAGAGATGCTTCCATTTCCATTGATGAAAGGTTGCAACTCTTGGGAAGAAGAAGGTGTCTTTTCAGAGAAAATTCGCAGGTTTAAATTCATTCCACTGAGCAGGAGATTCAGTCGACTGAAAATGTGAAGAAAAATTTTCAGGAATAATTTCAGTCGACTGCGCAGGTAATTCAGTCGACTGAAACTGTGCAATTTTGTATATGTGTACAGTTTCAGTCGACTGGCCATGTCTGTTCAGTCGACTGAAGTATAAAAGTATGCACAGTGAACATGTGAATGAATGTGTTCTAATGTTCGTGCAAATCTCTTGAGGATAGATTTTAACAAATAATCTAGACAGAAAATCATACTAATGTTTATACTTTGGTCTTCATCTATCTTCTTCTAGTTTTTGCATTCTCTTTCTAGTTGTTGAAGCTTATTGTCATTGATCAAAATCTTCGTGTATCAACATTCTCCCCCTTTTTGATTGATGACAATACTATTCTAGAGATGTATATACTTACTTTCTCCCCCTGAATGTATGCACTATCTTTTCTACAAAACAAAGTTAGTACCATAGATTTTCTCCCCCTTTGTCATCGACAAAAAGGAAGAAATAACAGCAGTAATAATATATCAAAACAATCACTGAATTATAGAGAATATTTGCATAAGCATGAATTAAGAGAAATAAAATTGTTATGACAGACAAGCGTAAGATGGCTATTTATACAAGCCATTAGAAAGTTAAAAGTACATATCAAAACAACAAAATTACTCATCCTTATCCCTGTCATATGAACCTTCTCTTCCCGTTGGTTCATGTATGACAGGTCCTCCTGTTGGTGGTCTTTGAGCTCTTCTCCTTGTCCACAACTAGCTCCACTTGCACTACTACTTGTATGCTCTTCGGATATCGTTCATGTAAATATACGTGCCGGACGTTTGCCTCGTGATGTTGAAGCAGTAGTGGTGCTTGAGCATGAGATTGCATCCCAAAGCTTGTTGAAGAATCCTTTTATTTTATCAAGCTTATGATCTACCTTTTTAAGACGAGTGTCAAGAATTTGTTGATTTCTTGACAATATCCCCAAGGATTGGTTGGTAGTGAAGCTTGGGTCAACAAGACGAATTTCATCATCTTGCTCGAGATGTTCTTCGTGGCGAGGTTGAGGAGGTTGTTGTTGTTGTTGTTGTTGTTCTTGATGCCTTGCTTCCCATTCGGAAAGTGATATTATGCGAGGAGGTCGAGATGGGAGTTGCATTAGGCTTATGGTCCGATGGTTAATCTGATGGACCATTGTATTCTCTGATTCAGGTAATGGCGTATCGACATTTAGGAGAAGTCGCATGATGTACTCTCCAAAGTAAATAGTGCGCATTTTGCCATTGTTGAAAGTGAGAAACTCATCGAGAATAAGCTGTACCCAATTAACTTGAATATTGCCAAAAACAGCATATAAAGCTCGATAGTTGTTTGGGTAGACAATTTCGTATGAGCCCGTGCGAGGAGTAATCGTTCTCATTAGGGCTTTATGGAGGATTCTTGCCATAGGTCGAAGGGAAGTGGACTTAAAATCCCTAAAGTTGATGTTATCTTCCATAAATCGATGGTTGATGTTGTCACGAATGTGTGGATTGAATTCAATATCTTCAAGTTTTCTCCCAACATTCGGGGACTCTAAAATGTGTGCCATTCTATCCAAGGAGAACCAAACTTTCTTTCCACATACCATGCTCCAAACACTATTGTTTGGATTTCTTGGAGTTTGGTGTCCAAGATTAAGATTAGCGTAAAATAATTTTACCATTACATGATTAATGGCATGATCATTTCTTTTTAAATCTAGAAGTGGAGTTAAACCTGCCGGATCTGTGAATGCTTGAAGATTTTAGGTTTGGAAATTTTGAAAATCAACAAAAGAATGCTCAAAAATTTGAGAATTCTTCATCTTGTTCCATCGGGTGACAGTAGTTCCATCATAAAGCCATTGTGCAATTTGAGCATTAATTGGCTCGGAGGATGAAGAAGATGAGGCTCTTGATCTTTTTGGTGCCATTTTGGTGAGAATTGATTTGATTTTGAGGTATTTGAGAGCTAAGGTTTCGAATAGATTTGGGGAAGAAGGTTTGTAGGAGGTAAAAGTGAATAGGTATGGTAAAATTTGGTGGTTAAAAGGGGAAATTCTGCCTGGGAAGCAGCGTTCAGTCGACTGAATGTTCTGTTCAGTCGACTGAATCAAAGGCCGAAGTGTTCTGTGAAATATTCAGTCGACTGAGCAGTACTTTTAGTCGACTGAATTTTGTTACAAAAATTTTGCTGTTGAATTTTCAGTCGACTGTGCAGATGGTTTCAGTCGACTGAACTGTGCATAAGTGATTTTCTGTCATAATTTCAGTCGACTAAGCAGGGGAATTCAGTCGACTGAACATACAATGTTTGCTATTTTAGTTAATTTTAGAATTTTAAACAATTTATTTAAAGAAATAGTTAAAAAAATGTTGATGTATTATCATACAGAATTTTAACTATTTCTTTGGAGATGGACTTGGAGAATTCTTTTCTTCATTCTTCATGTAATTTATATCCCATGAATTCGGACTATATTGAGGAGTCTTAGGAGACATCCAAGGATTCACAGGATCAACCGGTGTACGATAAGATGAAGACGGATCAAGTGAGCTAACAGGGCGAGGTAGAGGTTCAGCCACTTGATTCTTCTTTGATCCACAGAAGCGTAAACCGATTTGTTCTAGAAAACTCAAACGTCGTGCTGTAACTTTTTGCTCGAAGTATAGCTCTCGTTGAAGATCGATTTGTTGTTGTTGAAAGTGATGAATTTCATCAATCTTTCTTTTTGTGTCAGGTGAAATAAAGAGTCCTCTTTTCGCCTTTTTCGATTCTGGTGTGAAACCAGTACGATAATTTTCCCATTTGTAAACCAGCTCATGTGCTAGCGTTGGTGTGGGAAGTTTTGGCGATGTTGGAGTGTTAACAACTGACGAGGTGATATTGATCGGAGAGAAGGAGTTGTCTGACGACATTTTATATTGAAATTGTTTAAGCTTTTAATCGTAAAATCGAGATGAATAATAAAATATTTAGAATATATTTATAGTAGAATTTTACTAAACAACTAATGGTTATAATTTATTTAGATTTTTAACCGCATAATGATTTAATGGTTAGGAGAATTTTGTTAGAAAAGTAGGGTTCTTATTAAAAATTCAGTTTTTAAAATGAGTGGTCTACAAATTATATAACGTAGCATATAACATTTCCGAAAAATATTTGATACGTTCATTCAGTCGACTGAACAGATTGTTTTAGTCGACTGAAATGAGTGAATATTTCAAATGCATCTCTAATTGATATCTTTAAAGGATATTATACCTAATTCTCGTTGAAGTTTTATAAAGGAGTTTTCTAATAGATGTTTAGTAAATATGTCGGCAATTTGATTTTCGGTAGAAATATGTTCTAAATTAATTATTCCTTTTTCGATATTGTCACGTAAAAAATGGTGACGAATATCTATATGTTTTGTACGAGAGTGATTAACAGGATTTTTAGATAAGTTTATTGTACTTGTATTATCACAATATATTGTAGAATTTGTTAAATTTATATTAAAATCTTTAAGTGTTTGTTGCATGTATATAACTTAAGTGCAAGCTAAAGCAGCTGATATATATTCGGCTTCGCATGTGGAGAGGGAGACACAATTTTGTTTCTTACTAAACCAAGATACAAGTGATTTTCCAATGAAATGGCAAGTACCACTTGTAATTTTTCTATCCGTTCGGGATCCACCAAAATCAGCATCACTGAATGATACTAAGTCAAATGAACATTCTTTTGGATAGAAAAGACCGAAATCTTTAGTTTGATTAAGATATCGCATTATACGTTTTACCGCTCTTAAGTGTGAATCTTTAGGATCGGATTGAAAACGTGCACACAAACAAACACTCATCATTATGTCAGGTCTACTAGCGGTTAAGTAGAGCAAAGAACCTATCATACTTCTAAACAATTTTTGATCAACACTTTTGCCATTTTCATCTCGCTCGAGATGTGTAGTGGTACTCATAGGAGTAGGTTTAGCAGAAGTGTTTTCCATGCCGAATCGTTTTATTAAATTATCACAATATTTTTCTTGGTTTATAAAAATTCCATTTGTTAATTGTTTGATTTGAAGTCCGAGAAAATAAGATAGTTCTCCCATATGAGACATTTCGAACTCATTAGTCATTATTTTTGAAAATTCTTTACAAATTTTCATTTGTTGAACCAAAAATAATATCATCTACATAAATTTGAATTATTAAAATATCTTTGGCAGTATTTTTAATAAACAGTGTTTGATCTACTTTTCCGATTTTAAATCCTGAGTTTAATAAATAACTTTTAAGTCTTTCATACCAAGCACGAGGAGCTTGTTTAAGACCATATAGTGCTTTTTTCAATTTAAATACATGATCCGGATATTTTTCATGTATAAATAACGGAGGTTGTTCTACAGATACATTCTCTTTAATAAAACCATTTAAAAATGCACTTTTAACATCCATTTGGTAAAGTTTAAAATTGTGAAAACAAGCAAAGGCTAATAGTATACGTATTGCTTCCAATCTTGCAACAGGAGCAAATGTTTCTTCAAAATCAATACCTTCTTCTTGATTATACCCTTGTGCTACTAGTCTTGCTTTATTCCTTGTTATATTGCCATGTTCATCTACTTTATTTTTGTAAATCCATTTTGTTCCAATTACAGATTGATTATTCGGACAGGGAACTAATTCCCAAATATTGTTACGTTCAAATTGATTTAATTCTTCTTGCATTGCGATAATCCAATAATCATCTGTTGATGCTTCTTTTGGATTTTTAGGTTCTATAGATGAAATGAAAGCTACATGGCCCATTTGATTTAGGTTATTTCTTGTTCTAACTTGAGAATTTATTTCTCCTATTATATTTTGAGTTGGATGATCTCGTAAAATTCTAGGAGGAGATCTTAGTTCATTATTATTTTCAAGGTTTATTTCTTCTATATTTATCAATTCTTCATCATCTTTTATATTTAAATTTTTATTAAAGTTTTCATCAAAAGATATATGTAAAGATTCTTCAAGTAAGTTTGTTCGTTTATTAAATACTCGATATGCTTTACTTCGTTCAGAATATCCTACGAAAATTCCTTCATCAGCTTTTGAATCGAATTTTCCTAGTTGATCTTTTGTATTTAAGATAAAACATTTTGATCCAAATATTTTAAAATAAGATATATTTGGTTTTTTATTATTGAATAGTTCATAAGAAGTATTTTTAGTTAAAGGTCTAATTGAAATTCTATTTAATACATAACATGCAGTAGCAACTGCTTCTGCCCAAAAATGTTTTGGTAGAGAACACCCATTTAACAATGTTCTCGCACATTCTTGTAATGTTCTATTCTTTCTTTCTACAACTCCATTCTGTTGAGGAGTTCTAGGAAAAGAGAAATTATGATTAATTCCTTTCTTTTTACAAAATGTTTCAAAATCTTCATTTTCGAATTCGCCTCCATGATCACTTCGAATATTTTTAATTTTCAAGTTTTTAATATTTTGGATTCTTTTGACAAATGTTTTAAAATGCTCAAAAGCGTCACTTTTATTTTTCATAAAAATAGTCCATGTATATCTTGAAAAATCATCAACAATTACAAATACGTATCGACTATGATTAATGGATTGAACTTGTGTTGGTCCGAATAAGTCCACATGTAGTAATTCTAATGGTTGTAAAGTTGAAATAGTTTTCTTCGATTTAAAAGATGATTTCGTTAATTTCCCTTTTTGACAATCATCGCAAAAATTATTTATTTTAAAATTTATTTTGGGTAATCCTCTTACTAATTCATTTTTAGAAAGTTTTCTAATAGTTTTAAAATTTATGTGACAAAATCTTTTGTGCCATAACCAAGGATCATTGTCTTTGGCAAGTAAACACATACTTGAATTATGATTAATACTCATATTTAGAACATAAATATTTCTATCTCTTTTTCCTTCAAATATAAGATTTTGGTCCTGATCATAAATACTACAATTATTATTCGAGAAAGTTATTTTAAAACCTTTGTCACATAATTGACTTATGCTAAGTAGATTATGTTTTAAATTTTCAACTAATGAAACATTTGTTATAAAAGGTAAATTTGATGTACCGTAATTGTTCACATCTCCTTTGCCAATGACATAGCCTTTTGAATTGTCTCCGAAGGTAACCGAGCCACCATCAAAGTATGTGATGTTTGTAAGCATATCTTTGTCTCCGGTCATGTGTTTTGAACAACCACTATCTAATATCCATTTCTTCTTTTTAAGTGGGACCTGAAAATAAATATGAGATTATTGGTGCCCACTTTTTAATAGGATCCTAAGAAGTTAGAGTTTTAGGAAACCAAACCCAGTTTGGTTTAGTGTCTTTTTTATAAATATAGTTTTTATTATGATGAACATTATCCATAAAAGTTTTAATATATTTATTTCTTATTAATACATTGTTAGTTTTTGGTACCCAAATTGTAACTACTTTGTTTTGTACTTTTGTTTTAATAGGTTTCTTAATTAATTTTTGTTGTTTTGAATCCATATTCCTTTTAAAATTTGTACTTTTCTTTTTAGGAATTTTTGACTCCTTATTATATCCTAATCCATGTTTATTTGAAGAGAATTGAGAATTTTCTAAAATCTTAGATAAATTTCCTCTTCCTTTGTTAAAGTTAGAAACATTTTTAGTGATGTTCTCTAATCTAGTTTGAAGACTATTATTTTCTAACTCAACTTGTCTAATTTTAGTTTTTAAATCATGATTTTCAGAAATAATTATATCATTCTTTAAGTTTTGAGTTTCAATTTCTTGACTTAAAAGTGATAATTGAGTTTCTGAATTTGAATAAGATTCTTGAACTTTTTTAAGTTCTTCTTCAAGAATTTTCTTTTCATCATTTAACATATCTCTCTCAATCTCAGCTTTATTTTGATTTTCACGAATTTCCTTAATTTTCTTTTTAAGAATTTTTATTGTGCTTAAGAGTTCAGTGTTTACTTCAATTAAATCGTCGAAAGTTAAATTATTTACCTCAGATTCTTGAGCCATGAAGCATACATTTGCCTGTTCATTGTCGCTATCATTATCACTTTCGGATGATGATGAATCTGAATCGTCCCATGTTACAGAAAATGCCTTCTTTTTGAATTTATCTTTCTTGTTTTTGTTGTTGAAGTTTTTCTGATTTTCCTTCATTTGTTCTTGACAATCTTTTTGCATATGTCCTTTCTTATGACAATTGAAGCATTCTATATTTGAGGATGATGGTTTGTTCAAGAAATTCTTTTTGAATCCGTTTTTGTTTCCTTTTCTATACTTTAGGAATTTCTTGAAATTTTTGGCTATAAATGCTAGATCCTCATCTTCAGACTCTGATTCTTCCTTTTCCGCATGAAAAGCAATATTCTTTCTTTCTTGAGCTTGATCCCTTTTAGCTTGCATATTTACTTCATATGACATAAGATTTCCAATCAATTCTTCTGGTTTCGTTGTAGATAAATCATTTGCTTCCTCGATTGCTAGTACGTTTCTCTCCCATTCATCAGTGAGTGAATTTGGAACTTTAGACACAATGTCAAAGTCCGTGTATCTTTCTCCTAGTCCGATTAGAGCATGATGAATGTCTTGAAATCTTGAGTACATGTCATTGATGGATTCATTTTGTCGCATTCTAAAGTTTTGGAATTGATTCTTCAGCATGGATATCTTTGTTTGTTTAACCTTGTTTGTGCCTTCATGTATGACTTTAAGAGTTTCCCATATCTGATATGCCGTAGTACATATGCTAACACGGTTGAATTCATTTCTATCCAGGGCGCAAAATAGCATATTCATAGCTTTGGCATTTGCACTAGCTTCATTCTTTTGAATTTGTGTCCATGTAGGATAATCGGTTGTGGGTACAATGAACTCTGCTTGAGTAGCATTCCAGGCTTCGAAACTTGTTGCTTGCATATAAATCCTCATCCTTATAGCCCAATAGTTATAATTTAGTCCATTGAATAGAGGAGGTCTTTGGGTAGATTGTCCTTCCGCAAATGTAGAACTATAGGCAGATGTTGTGCTTGTGCTTGTACTTGCGTTATTTTCCATATTATCAATATGTCTAATAACGGTGTTATGGTTATAGGACAACCTTGCTCTGATACTAATCGAAAGAGGAGGCTATGCGGTAGGATCGTATAATATGGAATAATGAAATAGTCTAGGTAGATAAAGTAGGTAAATGCAAGGAGACACCAAGACTTTTATACTGGTTCGGACCTCTCGTCCAACGTCCAGTCCCTAAGCTCCTCTTAGGAATTTCACTAACTAACACCCTCACTTCACCCAGAGGAATAAGTTTACAACTTACCCGAACAACCGAACGGGATTTCTTGCCTCAACCACTGAAGAGGACTTCAACTCAATTACTAAAATACAATATTTGACTTGTTGTGTTCTTGTCAACACTAATGAGTCTAATGTAGTACAATATTCCTATAATCTTATCCTCGAGAGTATGCAATGTGTTTGTGAAGATTTAGGAAATGTGAATTTCTATGAATCAAAAGAATGTTATAAACAAAAACAGTGATTCAAGCAATAGATTAGTGAATGCTTTGAGAATATCTATAAAATATGAACAAGAGAATAGTAAGATTAAAGCAAGATAATTCGATAAGTTAAATGATGTTAGAATCATGTATATATACTTGTAGAAGAGACGCATATGTTGTCAAAGGTTGCAAACAAGAGATGCTTCCATTTCCATTGATGAAAGGTTGCAACTCTTGGGAAGAAGAAGGTGTCTTTTCAGAGAAAATTCACAGGTTTAAATTCAGTCGACTGAGCAGGAGATTCAGTCGACTGAAAATGTGAAGAAAAATTTTCAGGAATAATTTCAGTCGACTGCGCAGGTAATTCAGTCGACTGAAACTGTGCAATTTTGTATATGTGTACAGTTTCAGTCGACTGGCCATGTCTGTTCAGTCGACTGAAGTACAAAAGTATGCACAGTGAACATGTGAATGAATGTGTTCTAATGTTCGTGCAAATCTCTTGAGGATAGATTTTAACAAATAATCTAGACAGAAAATCATACTAATGTTTATACTTTGGTCTTCATCTATCTTCTTCTAGTTTTTGCATTCTCTTTCTAGTTGTTGAAGCTTATTGTCATTGATCAAAATCTTCGTGTATCAACAGCTGGCGCTGCTATCGAGGGGATAGTTGAAGGCTGGGATGTCTTTGGTGATGATGCGAGGTGCTCTATCTTCAGTGGCGGCGCGACGTGGAAGAAACATGTAGCAAGGTTCGAACTGGGATGTGTCGATTTGTTGAAGTTGCAGCATATGCTATAGGTGGTCAGGCATTGGTTAGGGGTGGCGCAATGGCTATTGGAGCGGTGGTGAGCTCGTTCATGTGCACGGCTATGTGCATGTTTCCGCACATCAATTTCCCGTTAATAACCTAGAGATGTAGTCTGGCCTTTGAGTTTGGATTGGAAGTGAGGGAAGAAGAGTTAAGGGTATAATTGTAATTAAGGTTTTAAATTATATTGTTAATTTTGGAATCGTATTAGTATAATAACTTATCCATAAGAGGTCCAATCTAGACGTGAATTTTTGCGTTGCGCCCGTGGTGACATAAGCTTCGCAATGAAACTAGTTTGGATGGATTTGGAGACTGTCAAAATTTGGGGTTAATCGAATGTCTTTCAGTTTTAGTTCTAAACCGGAATGTCTTGACGACGACAGAAATTTTTTGATGAGTCAATCTCACCTTTTTAGTTAACTAGTATGATATATAGTTGATAAAATATTTTGGATGATTGTTTGGACGAATTATCATACTTATATTAGTTGGATTGAATATTCCCACCTATTGGAGTGGATGAAACTGTATTATGTTACCGTTTAAGAGCGGAAGGCCCTATGTATACCAATCCCACCTAGAAGCGATTGATTTATATTTTATCATTATATAACATTTATGATGCAGGGAGGAAAATGTTAGAGGGATCCAATGGGATTCCTTGCTATTATTGAATTATATTGTTAAATAATATCTCTTTTATGTGGTTATTGAATAATAAATATGATTATCGACATTGTGGTCGTAACATTGTTTTATATTTGAAAATAAAACCCAGTAGTGGTAAGAAAATCAATATCGATATTAGTAAAGGTTGGATGGCTATTGGCCTCAAATTACTATTTTAAAATTACTATAAATTGACGTTAAGATGGAATTGGATTTTGAGACAAGAAATATTTTTTAAAATCCAGAATTGTGTTCCAAAAACATGTTGTTTAAGGATTATTTAAGTTAATTAGATGTATTAATGTTAATTTTAAGTTAATTAAATATATTAATGTTATTTTTAGGTTATTAAATTATATATATAATTTTAAGGTTATTTAATTACAATAATATGCTTTTAAAATTATTTAATTATATTAAAATTATATTAAAGTTATATATTTACATTAATATTATTTTAAAGTTATTTAATTATTTTTACATGGTTTAGAAATTATTAGTTATAGTTAATACGTTTTAAGAATTTATGAAATGGTTAATATATTGGAAGATTAATTATGTGGTTTTAAACTTAATAACAAGGATTATTAATAAGGTTTTAAAATAAATTAGTATTATTTATAAAATGGTAAAGATTGATTATTATTATTTTTTTTAAAATATTTTGGAATGATTAATTATTATTTTAAGATAATTAAAGTTAATGATTTCCATTTATTAATAATGTTCATTGTTAATAATTATTACTATATAATAATGTTTCGAAGTAAATGATTTTAATTATTTATAAATGTTTCCGAGTTTATAAATATGGTTGAAAGTCTTGCATTTTATAAAGAAATTTATCAAATGGATTGTAGACTTAAGGAAAGATTATTTGAAAGGGGAAAGAGTTTTAAAATAGTTGGATATTTATAAATGAATTTTTGAAATAGGTTTATAGATTTATAAAAGAAGTTTTTATAAATAGTATATGGATTCCAAAAGGGTTTATAAGTGGTTTTTGAAATGTATAAGAATCTTATAAGGGATTGAATTTTTATAAAGGAGTTATAAATGGTTTTTGGAAGGTTTATAAAATGGCTTATAAATGGTTTGGAGAATTATAAGGAAATTTATAAATGATTTGGAGTCGAATGAAAAGAGTATCTTTCTTAGTTTTGTAAATATACTTATACTGCTGAGATAAGTATATAGATATTTTCTAAATATAGAATACATAGGAATGAGTGGATATATCTTGTAAAAGTATTCCTATACAAGAAATTTACAAGTGGTTTTCATTCGTAAAAGGTTTATAAAATGAGGCTAGTGGCCACTATATGCTTAACCAAAGTTGGTTTTACCTATGAAATATGATCTTTATTTGAATGTTTGTTTATTTGATAGTTAAATAACCAACTTTCAAATCTTGGCCGAAATCTGTAATCCTTCTTAATTTTAGTGGCATATAAATATTTCCTACTTAACACCGAACGATTTTAACTCTGGAAATATCTAGAGAAACATGGGAATTATATTGTACATTGACCATCGGTGGTGTTATACTATACGTATAAACCCGTTTCGTTCTTCTAGGATAAATGATAAGGAGACACGTCCACTGAAATGGTTAGGGGTGATCCCCGCTCTTATGTATTGTCTGATTATTTCCAAAAGAACTGGTATTGAGCATTTCAAAAGTTAGCGTTTAGTTTTGTGGAGCACCCGGGAAGCAGAGGAGTGTACTCGTAAGAGATGACTTGAACCCATAACCACTCCGAAATCCATATATGATTCTATGGAGGAGATTCATGATATATTGTAATGTTGGGATCCATATGTGATTCGTAGGCCCGTTATAGTATGGGAATCCGGGTGTGATTCCAATATCTAATTGAGATGTGGGAATCTATGTGTGATTCTAGGACCCGTTGGGGTATTGGAATCCCTGTGGGATTACTAATCTATATGGTGGCAGTGCATAAGCTAGAATGCTGGATGTAGCGTCACCAACGGAAATGACTTAAGCCACAAATATGAGGCATGGCCAGTAGGGTTGGCAAACCCATGGGGTGTAGTCGGCTCCTCCTATATGTCACTTATAGTTGTTATGCATGCACGGGGCGATGCACTCAGTCTTAGCGAGACCATATTTTTTTCCTATGGTACATCGCTAGGGATGTATGCTGCTTTGGTATATCTTTGATTCTTATTTAGGAGGATCGTTCCTTGAATATTTAGAGCAGCTCCATGGATATCCTTCACAATTAGCGAACGTGCCTTATCGATTTTCAATTATATACCATGTATTATTGTAACAACCCATGGTTTTTTTAACAAATATTTAAATAGAATTTATTTGAAACTTTGGTTTTAAATCATTTAAAAATTAAAAATTTTGAATTTTCCAGTGTATTTTTGGGTTTGGTTAATAATTATTTTTCCAAATATAATAAAATAAAGATTTTTTGAAAATTTTATATTTTGGTCAACTTTTGTTAAACTTTGATTTTCAGTTGAAATTTTAAATTTCTATCTTTTTCTTTGAAGCTGGACTTGATTTTAACATTCTCTATGCTTTTTGTTTCACCAAATTCTAATTTATACTTTTTAAATCTGCAATGTTTCAGTGTTTTACACGCGATTATTTTCTGTATATTTATTTCATATTTTATTTGGGTTTTGGGCTAGATCTGTTTATGATTTAGCTTGTTATTTTTTGTTGGGATTTGGCTAATGGGCTAGGCTATCCAATAGACACATATTGTCTGTTCATTTTGAAAAGCTACCTTTTGAGAAACACTGTACATACAAAACTTCTTTCCCATCTCCTTCTTTCTCATTTCTCATTCTACTGTGAAAATATACATTAAGTTTTCTCTTCTCTTTTCCACTTTTCTTATTTTATTTCTTCCTCCTCATCATCAATTTCGGCCATCACCATGCCTCTTCTAGCCGATCACATCTCCATCTCTTCACAACTATATGATCGGCCTTCACCCCACCGCCATCACTCCTACCTATTGCAGTAAGTTCCTAGACCCAAAACCTACCATCCCATGCTTGCAAACCCTAGCCGAGCCTCTACATCATCCACTCCTCTTCCTTAGCTTCGGCCACTATCATTTCCTCGCCTTCTCATATTGCCTAGCCATTATCTACTCCATCCCCAAGCCATGAACTGATGTGCCTTGACCTATTACACCACTTGACCCAAGCCATAGCATATAGGGCCAAACCCAATGGACCATGGACAAACCCAAAAGGCATGTGCCTTTTCCTTTTGCCTTCCACGTGACCTTTTGCCTTGCCACCCCTTCACCTACCCTATAGCCGTACCATATGCTTGCCATGCCCGAGCCTATTAGCCTTGAACCCACCATGGCCGAGCGCAAAGTGGTGTGGCCGTGCCTTGTTTGATGATGGTCAAGTCTATTTGAGAAGTGGCCGTGCCCAGCTGACTTGGTTAAGCCATCTTTACTTCATTTGTTCATATTTTTGCATTTTGTTATTCATATTCTTTTGTGTTGAATGTATACTTATTATTGTATTTCGTTTGTTTGCAAGACTTGGATTTTGGCTCTTCATCTACTCAAATCTAGTTCGTGCTTTGTCGTGCTTTTCAGAGTTTGTTCTTGTGTCTTGAATTGTCATCTCTAGCTTAAGAAGGTGAGTTTATCACTCTCGACATTTGTACTTATATATTAGTGAAACAATGACATATGAAGTGTAGTATATGCCATCATGATATTAGTATCATATATGCCTATGATATAATATTTTATTATGTTATAACCTGATGTTATACCTGTTACATCACCTGATATGACATGCTATTCTATACTGTTCATTTTATTTTCTATTTCTGACACTTCAAGTTTCCTCACCATGGGTTGAAATGATACATACCCGAATGGACATGAGAATGGGGAAAAAATCATTATGAGTTGAAATGATAGGCTCAAGCGATTTTTATTTTATTTGATTTGGGATTGCGGGTTTGAAATGATACAACCCAGGATTTAATATATATTACGGATTGAAATGATATAGATCCGTACCACTTGTCCTAGGCTAGAAAATATTATACAGACCCATGGTTGATTTTAAATAATAGTTTTCAAAAATTTATTAAGTATTTTGAATTTTTAATATATGAAATTTGACTTGAAATTTTTGATTTAATGATTTTCAAGTATAAAATAATAGTTCTCTATTTCTAAAATAGAAATATAGTATTAATTGGATATTTTAGTAATAAATCTTATTTTCCAAAAATCATAGTTTAATTATTATCTAAATAAATAATTTTGTATAATAGAATAGATTTTTATAAAATAACTATGATTTAAATTGAGGATTTGATGTTTAAACATTTTATGGTAGAATTTGTAGCATTTCCAAAATGCTATGCTATTTTAAGTTATGTTTTTATAGTGCTATACTACTTTAGGTTATGTTTAAGAAAAACAATGTTGTATTTCTAAAAAGATAACATTTTTGAAATGCTATTATGAAATGGTCACATTTTTAAAGTGTTATGGTTCCTAAATTATTACATTTTTAAAATGTCGTAACTAAGTATAGATTTGGAAATATTACCATTTTTGAAATGGATATTATTTTGGAAAGAGTAATAGCATTTGGTTTAAATGGTTTTGGAATAGATATGTTTGATTTGGAATGTAAACCATTTGTTATAAATAACCGTGGGTTATAATAACGGTTGGTTGTTAAAGAGACCAGGTTCGAAAGTTGTCATACTCTTTGCCAACTCTGAAAACCACTTTAACAACCGTGTACGTGGTGGAGATTCTAGAATGAAGTAGGATGCCGGCGAAGTTCTATTGAGGTATATACATGGACCCGAATCCCGTGAGTTGGCATAAGGTGGCTAAAACAGGAGCGACTCTCGGGTCAATGAGGTAGCTCCTCTGATCGGACACACTTGTTCGTATGCCATTCTATTACTTTGTGATTGATTTGGTGTGCACCTTTGATTTTGGAGTGTGGTTTGAGGTGGGCGGTAGCTGCAACTATGTGTTACCACCGGCCGGATGCGTAATTGGTATATCTACCCTGGCATTTTCCTTGTTGTGCCATGTCACCTACCCTAGCGTGCCTTATATGATTTTGTTTTATACTATACCTATGGAGTGCTCTCTGACGACGCCAGTATGGGGGAGATTACGATACTGTATAGACTATGAGAATATATAAAATGTGTTAAGGGGGATATAGGTAACGCCTTAACGCTATTTTAATAGTTTATTTTACTTTGGACATTATTATAATAGCATATATTACTACATAGTAGATACTTTAACGGATCCTTAAAGGATGGGCGATCCTAAGCATTCTTTAAGTTACTTCTGCATTTATATTATATTTCACTTGAGTAGACTTACATTTTGTAAGTACATATGTCCTGACTCGAGTGTTTTGTGTTTTGCTTTACACTCGAGTCAGCCTGAGTATCACAGCTTTGGATTTCACCTTATGGAGATAGAGAATTGCTGGAGATTGTCTGTAGTTGTCTATCTATTTCCATTTTAGCTATTTCTATTCAGTTTATGTATTAGTGGATTTCAATAATGTTTGCTTTCAAACTATAGTATTTTGTATTTGCTTTGGAGACTATGTATGTAATAGCTTCATGAATTACTATGGTTATTTTTATTTCCGCTCCAAGTTATTCTGCTATTCTGTGTCTTTGATTCTATGATTTGTTTTATTTGCTCCAAATTATATTAACAATATGTTGTTTTGAATTATTCAAATCCGAAACGTGTGGTTTTATTGTTGATTTGAATGGTCCAAAATAGTGGGTCGTTACATTTGGTATCACAGTTTTGGTTTTAGGCAAACCTTAGCCTGCGGAGCAAAAACTCATTAGATACTGGGTAGAAATATCCTACAATGAGTGAAATCAATCTTAGAATCATTTCTTTATGAGTGAACGTATTTTTAAGTATAAAGCGATTTTAAAAGATTTTAAAAGGTTACTTTGGATATAATTTTTTCTTGTTTTTAAAATCTAATTTTTCTAAACCTCCTTCTTTTCCTTATCCACCTTGTTGTTTAAGTTTCTTTGATTACGATTTCCATTCTAGTTGAATCTTGTCTTTGTTTCTCCTTTACGTTTGTCCTAAGTTTCATTCTTTATTTTTCAGGGTAGATCGTAGGAGTGCCAGAGGTCGAGGTCGTGGTGTTGCCCCTGTTCGTGAACCTGTTGCACCCATTAGGTTCACTACTCTCTGTAGGGAATTCACCGAGCTTGGTGGTACCAAGTTTATTGGATCAGATAGCATCATTGAGGCTCAGCAGTGGTTGAAGGGATTAGAGAGGATTTTCTCTAGATTGGAGATCATCGATGCTCAGAAGCGTAAGTTGGTAGCTTGGCAGTTGAAGGTGGCAACCCTAGATTGGTGGGAGTCTGTTACGGCTCACACAATTGAGGCTGATATTTCTTGGGAGTAGTTTAGATATCCTTTTGTGCTAACTTTGAATTTTATTCAGTTTTCTCTCTTTGGAATCTTTCTTATGTTTTGATATCGTGCTTTAGGGATGCTTTTGTGACTAAGTGGATGCCCGAGTAGGGAAGTCTTAGTTATACAGGGAGTTTATGGATCTTAAGCAGGGAGACATGTCATTTTCTAAGTACGAGTGGAAGTTCAATGAACTTTCCAAGTTCGGCCCTAGCTTGATTGACACCCCTCTTAAGAAGAATGAGAAGTTTATAGCTGGAGCTTGCCTAAAGTATTATGATCGTCTCATATCTCATGTGCACAACCCCTTCATAGGATTGATGGATATGGCTATTAGATATGGGAATCCTACTTCCAAGGATCCTTCTTTTGCTCGTGCTCTTTCATCTCAGCCTTCCTCCGATAACCCTAAGAAGAGGAAGCCTAATTTCATCAGTAGAAGGAGAATTGGAATAAGACTCCAGGTTTGGGATCTTCTTCTTCTCAGAGGCAGCTTATCGACCGTTCTTCCATCACTTGCTTCAAGTGTGATCAGAAGGGACACTATACTAATAGTTGCCCTACTTTTGTTGGTGCTACTGTTCCTCCAACTCAGTTGACTAGGCGTGATCTTTGCCACATCTGTTTGCAGCCTGGCCACTTCAAGAACAATTTTCCTACTCAGTAGAAGGGTAAGCCATCTGGTATCTTTGCTATTACTTCTGCCTCTCCACCTGCTCCACCTGCTCTAAGTGATGCTTAAAGTACTCTTCAAGGCACCTTTACTTTGTTTATATTTCCCATTCGTGTTTTATTTGACACTAGAGCTTCCCATAGTTTTATTTCTGTGGATCTTTGTGATAAGTTTGAGCATCTCCTTTCTCCTAAGTTTGCTGATGAGCCTTTGTGTGTTTCAAATCCTATTGGGGGTCCCGTGAACCTTAGTAGGATTTGTAACCAAGTGAAACTCCTCTATTTTGATCATCGCTTCAGTGGTGATTTCTATGTTCTGATGCTTTTGATATGTTGCTTAGAGGTGATTGGCAGAAGATGCATGAAGCCGTTATCTCTTGTAAAACCCGAACTATTTCTCTTGTTGGTGATTTTGGAAATTCTTTGGTGATTCAGTTCGCATGCCTCAGGATTATGCCGGCAGCTTTATTTATTCTCTTGATTCCTCTCATAGTGATCTTGATTCTACTCATGTGGTTAACCTCTATCTCGATGTATTTGGTGAAGTCACTTCTTTACCTCCTAAATGGGAAATTGAATTTCGTATTGATCTTATTCCGGGAGCTCGACCTACAGTTCTTCCTCCCAAAAGAATGGCACCCCATGAGAAGGTTGAGTTGAGGAAGCAAATTAAGGACTTATTCTCCAAAGGTCTAATCAGAACTAGCCATTCAGAATGGGGAGCAGTGGTGGTTTTGTCAGCAAATCCGATGGTTCTTTAAGGATGTGTGTTGATTATAGGGAGCTGAAAAAGCTTACTATGAGAAATAGATATCCTATGCCACGTATCAATGATATGTCTGATCAGCTCCATGGAGTAATTGTTTTCTCTCAGCTTGATCTTGCCACAGGTTCCTACCAGCTCAGAGTTGTTGAGGAAAGTATTCCCAAGACTGCTTTTCGTACTAAGAATGGTTTTTATGAATGGTTAGTTATGCCTTTTGGTTTGACTAATGCTCCAGTTTTCTTTGTTGATTTGATGAATCGTGTTTTTTGTGATTTTCTTAACAAATTTGTTCTAGTCTTTGTCGATAATATTCTTGTTTTCTCTAAGTCTGATGAAGAGCATGAATCCCATTTGAGCTTTGTTCTGGGAACTCTTAGGAGTCATCGGTTGAAAGCTAAATTCTCGAAATGCCATTTTTGGAAAGATGAAGTCCGATTCCTCGGGCATACTGTTTCTAGTAATGGAGTTTCTATTGATCTAGTCAAGATCGCTGCGATCAATGTAAGTTTTCTTCTCTTTTCTCTCTCTAAAGTTTATCATTATATCTTTCATGTAGTTCTTATTTCTCCCTATTCTATTTCAGGATGGGGAAACTCCTAGGACTCAATCTGATATCCATAGTTTTCTGGGCCTTGCCGGTTATTAACGGAGATTCATTGAGAATTTTGCTCGGATTGCTGCATCTCTCACTGCTTTGACTCATAAGAAAGCTAAATTTATATGGAATGATAAGTGTGAAGCCGATTCAATGAGTTAAAGCGCAAGCTTACTTCTAAACTAGTTCTTACCATTCCAAATGGGAATAAGGGATTAACAGTATACATTGATGCTAATCGTGAGGATTTGGTAGCTGTTGTGATGCAAGATGGGAAGGTCATTTCTTATGCCAGTCATCAGTTGAAGACCCGTGAAGTCAATTATGCAGCTCATGATTTGGACTTACTTGCCGTGGTTGGACTTACTAATGCTCCAGTTTTCTTTGTTGATTTGATGAATCGTGTTTTTTGTGGTTTTCTTAACAAATTTGTTCTAGTCTTTGTCGATAATATTCTTGTTTTCTCTAAGTATGATGAAGAGCATGAATCCCATTTGAGCTTTGTTCTGGGAACTCTTAGGAGTCATCAGTTGAAAGCTAAATTCTTGAAATGCCATTTTTGGAAAGATGAAGTCCGATTCCTCGGGCATACTGTTTCTAGTAATGGAGTTTCTATTGATCTAGTCAAGATCGCTGCGATCAATGTAAGTTTTCTTCTCTTTTCTCTCTCTAAAGTTTATCATTATATCTTTCATGTAGTTCTTATTTCTCCCTATTCTATTTCAGGATGGGGAAACTCCTAGGACTCCATCTGATATCCATAGTTTTCTGGGCCTTGCCTGTTATTAACGGAGATTCATTGAGAATTTCGCTCGGATTGCTGCATCTCTCACTGCTTTGACTCATAAGAAAGCTAAATTTATATGGAATGATAAGTGTGAAGCTGATTCAATGAGTTAAAGCGCAAGCTTACTTCTAAACTAGTTCTTACCATTCCAAATGGGAATAAGGGATTAACAGTATACATTGATGCTAATCGTGAGGATTTGGTAGCTGTTGTGATGCAAGATGGGAAGGTCATTTCTTATGCCAGTCATCAGTTGAAGACCCGTGAAGTCAATTATGCAGCTCATGATTTGGACTTACTTGCCGTGGTTTTTTCTTTGAAGATTTGGAGGCATCATCTTTTGGGAGCTAAGTTTGAGCTCTTTACGGATCATCTGTCTTTAAGATATATCTTCACCCATAAGGATTTGAATCAGAGGCAAGTTAGGTGGCTTGAGTTCCTTGCTTCTTATGACCTCAACATCAGCTATATTCCTGGAAAATCTAATGTTGTGGCCGATGCTTCGAGTTGGAAGAAGGCTATGTTGTATCAGCTTGTTGTCTCTTCTTCTTCCTTTATGGATCATATTATAGCCAAGCAGGATGAGGATGAGGTGCTTAAGCTTATGAAGGAGAATGTTCATAGCTGGATTGGTAGTAATAGTCTAGATCTTAGTGGAGCTCAGATCGATGATAGAGGGATTTTAAGGATTAATAATCAGATTTGTGTCCTAAATGTTGAAGGTTTGAGGCAGGAGTTACTTTGAGAAAATCATCGATCCAGACTTTTTATTCATCCAGGTGTGACGAAGATGTATCAGGATATGAAGAAGCTTTATTGGTGGAGGGGTATGAAGCGAGATGTTTCTATCTTTGTTAGTAGGTGTGTGACTTGTTAGCAAGTCAAGGCCGATCATTAGAAGACCCCTAGTTTATTGCAGCCACTTGAGGTTCCCAATTGAAAATGGGAACAGGTTCATGTGTATTTTATTGATGGATTACCGAGATCTAGGATGGATAATGTGATTATTTGGGTTATTGTGGGTAGATTGACCAAGTCATCTCATTTCATTCCAGTCAAGTATGCCCGTTCTGCTTCTAGTTTGGTTGAGATCTATATGAGGGAGATTGTTAGTCTTCATGGGGTTCCTGTCAGTATTGTTTGTGATAGAGATCCCGTCTTTACCAGACAGTTTTGGAAAGCTTTTCAGGAATCTTTGAGTACTCACTTGAATCTGAGCACTGCTTACCATCCACAGACCGATGTTCTAACGGAACGACCGAATCAGGTTCTTGAGGATATTCTTCATGCCCGTGTTCTTGATTATGGAGGATCTTGGGAAGATCATCTCCATCTTGTCGAATTCACCTATAACAACAGTTATCAGGTATAATTTCAATCTTCTATTTTAATCTTATCTTAATCCTTTATCTATCTCATTTCGTCTTTGAATTCAGGTTAGTATTACAATGTCTCTATTTGCTGCTCTTTACGGACGACCTTGCAGATCTCCATCTTATTGGATTGAATTCGGTAATCGTTTAGTTCTTGGTCCTGATATGATTTTGGAGGCTTTTGAGAGAGTTAAGGAGAATAAGAGGAAGATTATGAGTGCTCAGGACAGGCAGAAGAAGTACGCTGGTTGGCGTAGGAGAAGTTTGGAATTTTCTGTTGGGATCAGGTTTTCTTAAGGTCTCTCCCTTAAGGAATGTGATTCGGTTTGGTCGGAGAGGGAAGCTTGATCCTAGGTTCATTGGTCCTTCCCGCATCTTAGAGAGGATTGGTTTTTTAGCTTATCGTCTGGATTTGCCTAAGAAGTTCTCTAGAGTGCATAATGTATTCCATGTTTCGCACCTTCGTCGATATCTTCATGATCCATCTCTTATTGCCCATCCTTCTTCTCTCGAGAGTTTGGGTATTGAGCCTAATCCGATTGTCAAGAGGAAGCCACTTCGTATTGTCGATCGAGGTACGAAGTAGCTAAGAAGGAAATCTGTCAACCTAGTCAAAGTGCAGTTGAGTATTGATGATCGGGATTGTACCTGGGAGACGGAGGAGAGCATGCGTGATTCGAATCCAGAGTTGTCTGTTTCAGGTGCTATTCGCTATTCTATCTTATCTTTCCTTGTTTTCGTGCCTCGTTCCTTTTCGAGGGCGAAAACTTTTGAGTGGGGGGGGGGGGAGTGTAACAACCCATATTTTTTTAACAAATATTTTACATAGAATTTATTTGAAACATTGGTTTTAAATCATTAAAAATTTGAAAATTTGGAATTTTCCAATGTATTTTTGGGCTTGGTTATGAGTTATTTTCCAGACCTAATAAAATAAAGATTTTCTGAAAATTTTATATTTTGGCCAACTATGGTCAAACTTTGACTTTCAGTTGAAATTTGAAATTTGAAATTTCTATTCTTTTTCCTTGAAGATGGACTTGATTTTAACATTCTCTATGCTTTTCATTTCGCTAAATTCCGATTTATACTTTTTAAATCTTCAATGTTTTAGTGTTTTACATGCGATTATTTTCTGCATTTTTATTTTCATATTTTATTTGGGTTTTGGGCTAGATCTGGTTATGATTTGGCTTGTTATTTGTTGTTGGGGTTAGGCTAATGGGCTACGCTATCCAATAGATGCCTATTGTCTGTTCATTTTGAAAAGCTACCTTTTGAGAAACACTATACATACAAAACTTCTTTCCCATCTCCTTCTTTCTCATTTCTCATTCTACTGTGAAAATATACAGTAAGTTTTCTCCTCTGTTTTCCACTTTTCTTATTTTATTTCTTCCTCCTCATCATCAATTTCGGCCATCACCATGCCTCTTCTACCCGACCACATCTCCACCTCTTCACCACCATATGATTGGCCTCACCCCACCACCATCACTCCTACCTATTGTCGTGACTTCCTAGACCCAAAACCTACCATCCCATGCTTACAAACCCTAACCGAGCCTCTACATTATCCACTCCTCTTCCTTAGCTTCAGCCACTATCGTTTCCTTACCTTCTCCTATTGCCTAGCCATAATCTACTCCATCCCCTAGCCGTGAACTGATGCTCCTTGACCTATTACACCACTTGACCCGAGCCATAGCACATAGGGTCGAACCCAATAGACCATGGCTGAACCCAAAACGCATGCGCCTTGTCCTTTTGCCTTCCACTTGACCTTTTGCCTTGCCACCCCTTCACCTACCCCATAGCCGTACCTTATGCTTGCCATGGCAGAACCTATTAGCCTTGAACCCACCATGGTCGAGCACATAGTGGCATGGCCGAGCTTTGTTTGATGATGGTCAAGTCTATTTTAGAAGTGGCCAAGCCCACTTGACTTGGTTAAGCCATCTTTACTTCATTTTGTTCATATTTTACCATTTTTTTGATTCATATTCTTTCGTGTTGAATGTATACGTATTTGTTGTATTTCATTTGTTTGCAAGACTTGGATCTTGGCTCTTCGTCTACTCAAATTTAGTTTGTGCTTTTTCCTGATTTTTGGAGTTTGTTCTTATGTCTTGAATTGTCATCTCTAGCTTAAGAAGGTAAGTTTATCACTCTCGATATTCAACTTATATATTAGTGAAACAATGACTTGTGAAGTGTAGTAGTGATATGCCATCATGATATTAGTTTCATGTATGACTGTGATACGATATTTTATGATGTTATAACCTGATGCTATACCTATTACATCACCTGATATGACATGCTATGTTATACTTTTCATTTTATTTTCTATTTCTCACACTGCAAGTTCCCTCACTGTGGGTTGAAATGATACATACCCGAATGTATATTAAAATAGGAAAAAATCGTTATGAGCTGAAATGATAGGCTCAAGTGTTTTCTATTTTATTTGACTTGGGATTGCGGGTTTGAAATGATAAAACCCACAATTTAATATACATCACGGATTGAAATGATATAGATCCGTACCACTTTTCCTAGGCTAGAAAATATTATACAGACCAATGGTTGATTTTAAAAAATAGTTTTTAAAAATTTATTATGTATTTTGAATTTTTAATATATGAAATTTAATTTAAATTTTTTGATTTAATGATTTTTAAGTATAAAATAATAGTTCTTTATTTCTAAAATTGGAATATAGTATTAATTGGATATTTTAGTAATAAATCTTATTTTTCAAAAATCATAGTTTAATTATTATTCAAATAAATAATTTAGTATAATGAAATAGATATTATAAAATAACTATGATTTAAATTGAGGATATGACGTTTAAACATGTTATGGTAGAACTTGTAGCGTTTCCAAAATGCTATGCTATTTTAAGTTATGTTTTTAAAGTGCTATACTACTTTAAGTTATATTTAAAAAAATGCTATTTTTCTAAAAAGATAATATTTTTTAAAATGCTATTATGAAATGGTCACATTTTTAAAGTGTTATGATTCCTAAATTATTTCATTTTTAAAATGCCATAACTAAATATAGATTTAAAAATATTAACATTTTTGACATGGATATTATTTTCGAAAGAGTAAGAGCGTCTGGTTTAAATGGTTTTGTAATAGATAGTTTGATTTAAAATGTAAACCATTTGAAATAAATAGCCATGGTTTATAATAACAGTTGGTTGTTAAAGAGACTGGAATCGAAAGTTGTCATACTCTCTGCCAACTCTGAAAACCACTTTAACAACCGTATACGCGGTGGAGATTTCAGAATAAAGTAGGATGCTGGCGACATTCTATTGAGGTATATACGTGGATCCGACACACGTTAGTTTGCATAAGGTGACTAAAACGGGAGCGATTCTCATGCCCATGAGGTAGCTCCTCTGATCGGACACACTTCTTCGTATGCCATTTTATTACTTTGTGATTGATTTGGTGCACACCTTTGATTTTGAGAGCGTGGCTCGATGTGGGCAGTAGCTGCGGCTATGCGTTACCACCAGCCGGATGCGTAATTGATATATCTACCCTGGCATTGCCTTGTTATGCCGTGTCACCTGCCCTAGCGCACCTTATACGACTTTGTTTTATACCATACCTATGGAGTGCCCTCTGAGAATTCCTAGTACGGGGGATATTACGGTACTGTATAGACCATGGGAATATATAAAATGTGTTAATCGGGATATGGGTAACGCCTTAACGCTGTTTTTATAGTTTATTTTACTTTAGACATTATTAGCGTATATTACTACATAGTAGATAGTTTAACGGATCCTTAAAGGATGGACGATCCCAAGCATCCTTTAAATTACTTGTGCATTTATATTATAGTTCACTTGAGTTGATTTACATTTTGTAAGTATGTATGTCCTAACTTGAGTGTTTTGTATTTTGCTTTACGCTCGGGTCAGCCTGAGTATCACAGCTTTGGATTTCACCTTCTGGAGCTAGAGAATTGCTGGAGATTATCTCTCTATCTAGTTGTCTATCTATTTCCATTTTAGTTATTTCTATTCAGCTTATGTATTAGTGGATTTATATTGTATTTGCTTTCAGACACTAGTATTTTGTATTTGCTTTGGAGACTATGTATGTAGTAGCTTCATGAACTACTATGGTTATTTTTATTTCCACTGTGAGTTATTCTGATATTCTGTGTTTGTGATTCTGTGATTGGTTTTATTTGCTCCAAATTATATTAACAATCTGTTGTTTTGAATTATTCAAGTCCGACGGTGTGGTTTTATTGTCAATTTGAATGGTCCAAAATAGTGATCAATTACAATTATTGTGATGTACACTCACAAGCATCACAGCTACTTGATTATTATTATTTTTGCCTTTAGACATTATTATAATATAAATGGATTTTCTATACAAAAGGTTTTGGTTATCGCAAGGTAAAAACCCTTCCGTATTTATGTATGGTGTAGTCATATGAGATACCTTTGATTTCAAAGATTTTCTATAACTTTAAATCCAGTTGGATGTGTTTTCTCACACTGGTTTTCCAGACTGAGTAAGGTGTTATTTTTTATAATGCTCGGGAAAGACTAGTATATTGCAGATTGGTTTGGATGCTTGGTGCTTCAAGGGACGAGTTGGATGCCCAGAGACGTATTCACGTATATGGTTATTTTTCTCCGTAGTCATTGTTGTGTTTATCAGCAATTGTGAGGACATATTGTTATAACTGTCTAGGCTGAAATAGTTTAGTATACTTTGATTGATGTCTTATATACATATATTATAGTTTTTTTGTGCAAAGATTTATGGTATATTATAGAATACTCATTCCGTTGTTAGATTTTATTTTGTTTAGTCTTCTTCTTATCTTCTTCCTTCTTTCTTTTCCCTAACAGTCAGGTCTTCCGGCATTCGATTTCTCGTCATGTGATGTAATGGACATATTAATGTCGATTTTCGAGGGTCGAAAAGCCGGGTTCGTCACACACCTACATCTCTGTAATGATAACTGAGGGTTTCTTTTGAATTTATGGAGATCGGATAGTAATTTTTGGAGGTTGAGAACATTTAGGTTGCTACTGAGAAGATTGGGAGTGAAAGCGTGGTTATTTGGGGTTAAAATTGCACTCGAAGTGATCACTTAGACCCTTCTTCTCATCAAAGTGACACTGTTTTCATTCAACACTGCGGCGCTCTTGCTCATCATAGTGAATCTACCTATTATCTTCATCTCTATGCTCTTCATACTTCCTTCTTCTTATTTTGGATTCACACTCATGATGTGAGCTAGGGCACTTCACGTAATCCTCCAGAGTTGAGGAGCGATATTGTCCTACACTAGAATAGATATTTTCGAAATGATCTCTACCCATTATTTCAAAAAAGAAGAAGGGATGTATAAGAATTAAGACAATAGATCAAAATCGACTGCTTAATGCTCGCACTCCTAGAAGTGTGTAAAGTGCCGGTGTTTCCTTAAATACTACAGACCGTGCTTAATGGGCCCTAGAGATGGAGTTTCATCACCATCAGCAAAAATATCCCCAGTAGGGAAGTTGAATTCTAGGGGCCTAGTATTGAGGATATCTTCGAAATTTATTTCCCCAGAGCCAAAATTAGAGACAAGTTCCCAAGATCATCCACGGAGTCGAAGATGTTACCGGGTGAGCATGTAGGAGGAGTCGTTTCTTCAAATGGTTAAAGGCTTAGATGAGGCGCAAGTTATGAAGACTTGATGATTAAGCGCTTTAGTCGAAGTGTACTATGATAGTGGTTCTCTCAAGGGATGTCTCTCTACTTGATAATCCCTGCTTGGAATGCTAATATGCCCTCCAATGCACTACTAGCATTCATTCGTACAAGTTTGTTATGGGACCCAAATGAAATACTTAAGAGCCTTGTATCTAACTTCCCATCATCCTCAAGATATCTTCACTTTGCAATGCTTAAGTTGGATCGAAGTGGGTTTCAGATAACAGATCCAATCCCGATCTCTTCAAAACAACATTTGATGGCTTTCGGTAAACTCAACTCCAGTTCTTTAGGAAATAAACAATCAAAGATGAGCGGAGATCACCTTCTAACAGTTAGTGAATGGATTTCCCTGTCATTTTCCTAAGAGAACGAAACGAGATTTATATAAATAATACAGCATCGCGGAGATGACTATGCCATATAATTCATGTGTTTCTCCTAGATATTTCCAAAGTTAATTTGGGTCAAAATTTGATAGTCGGTTATTCAACCATCGAATAAACAAACATTCAATCAAGGGTTTGACTTCATAGGGAAAAGCAATATTTGGTTAAGCACAAAGCCACACTAAGCCCCTTTTAATAATCTATCGTTTATTCAATCCACTTTGTAACTACTCGAATAAAAATCCTTTTCCAAAGACGCCTATCCCTATTTTCAATACTTAGAAAAATACCCACACACTTATCTTAAGACTATTAGTTTGTTCACAATTTTTTTTTCCTTTCCATACAATTCAAAAATCATTTACAAATCCCTTACCAATCTAAAATATTTATAAAATAATTTCTAAATATCATTTCTCGAATCATTTATAAACCTTATTATAAATCAATGCAACTATTAACAAGGCTCTTCTTATAAACCTATAAACCCATTCATAATTTTCCTTTATAATTATCTAAAACCATTTGCAAAGCTTAAATCATATATTACAAATGATTTTCCTTTAATTCTCCCAAAAATTATATATACTTCTTTTGTAATCCCGAACCTGTTTATAAAACCTTATTTATAAATCTCTAAAGTATTTACAAATAAATAAAATCATTTACTTTAAAACGCCATTATATAATAATAATAAACATTATAAATAAATAAATATTAACTATAATCATCTTAAAAATAGTAATTGATAAATTTCAAACATTCTTAATAACCAATAATAAACTTATCTTCAACATTTATTATAAATAAAAATGATTAATTTCCAAAACTATATTGATAAATAATCACAATTAATTTCAAACCATATTAGTGATTTAAATAGTTAACTTTAAAACAATATTACTACAAATAAATAACTTTTTAAAGCATAAGTATTTTTCTTTAATAAAAATCCATACGTATTCTTCCACATAATCCTTTCCATATTATATAAACTAGATTCATAAATATTTACCTATTTTATAAAATTTCCTTTCGTAAATCCTTTTATTTATAAACTCCATTTATAATTCCATTCCTTTATAAATCTCACATATTTATAAAATCCCATTTGAAACATAATTTTAATCGATTTTAACCTTGCTTCCATAGGTATACTTTTTTTTATGAATTCCTTTTAATTTATAAAATAACGTTTAACAATTCCAAACTTACCCTCACCTTCGATTTCCACTAGAACACCATTCCACATCTTAAAATAAATCCACCTTTTATTTTTTTCTCCAATATACTAAATGATAGTAGTTTCCTTTTAATTTATAAAACATTTTTGTAAATCTATCTCTTTATAAATAAAACATGATTTCACATATCTTAACTTTATTTGTAGAAGGACATTTGTTACATTATCACCTTTATTGTATAACACAGATTTATTTTCAAGATTTTATAAAATCTTTATTCACAGTTCAAAATATCTATTTAAAATATCTCATAAAATAATTAATTATAATATTTACAAATCATACCTTTTTAAAAATAAATTTGTTCCTTGAAAATTCAAGAATAATTATCAAAACATATATGATTTCCATAATCACTTGAAATCCCTTTAAAAACTAAATCATTTGTTTATAATATTGTAAAGTACCAAAAATAAGTCTCGATGCTACTAATGCACTAAATAAGCAGGATCATATCCATGTCAACAATATGGTATCCAACATATCATATATCAATTTATATAAAAATAAATCAATAATATGAGGAATCCCGTTATATCCCTCCAACCCGTCCCCCTACATCACATATAGTTTATAATCATAAAAATATAAATCAACCACTTCGAGGCGGAATTTATATACCAAGGGTCATCCGCTAGGGTCTCATCATCTCTAGGGGTAGGAATATATCAAAACCAATAGTATAAACTAGTAAATCATCCAAATAGTCAATAACAATCAACAATAAAATATCCACACATCCAATAAATAACTTTATTGACTATATAATACTTCTGATCAACCAAAGAGGTGAGATTAACTCATATTGATTTCAGTCCCGCCAAACACTTTGATTGGATAAAATTGAACGGTCATTCAATTTAACCCAAATTTTTCACTAGTTACGAATCCATCCAATCCAATGCCATAGCCTAGTATTCGGCGATACGATCATAACACAACTCGCTTTCTCAACTTTGATCTCGTGTTAAAAAGTTATGAATAATAAACGATTAAATTAAATAAATTACAATTAACTTAAAATAAATTAATATTTTATATCAAACCTTTTTCCCTCTCTCCCCTCCTCATGCTCACTTCTGGAATGAAAACGCGACAAATCCAAGCACTCGCGATTTTTTGCCTCATCGTCCGTCTCCAGCGGCTACCAGGTCGCCGCGCCTCGTCCATAGCATGCCCCGACCTTCCACTATCTTCCGCTGCTGGATTAGCCTCCTTAAACCCCATCATTGCCATAAATCGAAACCCAAATCGAACACGAATGGAGTCCGTTTCTTGCCACCTCACCGAGCCAATGACGGTTTCCACCGATGAAACCCATCCATTCGTTAAGGCGAACATTTATGCAGTTGAAGACGTGGCCGAATTCTGCCTCTAAAGGCACTGATGATATAGGATTATTCGATTCTAGGGTTTGGTTTAATGGCGGCTCTAGTTGGTAAATTAGGATTTGCGAATTGAAAACGTTTCAGGTCCTTTTATAGTAAATTCCCACAGCATCATTCACACTTAAATTTTCCGGACACTAAATAAAGTGTGCCGCCCGACGTTTGGTATGTTACACCTCTATTTCGAACACAATGGAATTTATATCGGATACCAATTCCATCATAAAAAAATTTAACTTCCAAAATCGAATTATATTAACTTAAATCTTTTAATCAATTTCTACACGTTACAAACTCGAATGATCAAATGATACGTCCGATCAGTTTAAAATTCGATATTGTATAATAATTCACTATCAAGGATCCAATGAAACAAGTTTCATCGAAATGCAAGACAGTTTCCCATCAGGCTATTTGTAACGACCCAGAATTTCTGTTAATTAAAATTTGTATATTTAATTGATTTTAAATATTAATAAGTGAAATTAAACAGTCGAATAAATTAAATTTCGAATATATGGATTTAATTGGGTAATTAAATCGATAATTTGATATGTTAAATTACAGAAATAATTGGAAATTGGGTTAAATATGATTAAAAATGATTTGTAAAATTTTATTTAATCATATTGAAGTTAGAATGATGTTATAGAACTTTTAAAATCAAATTTAAAGTTAATTTGTGAAAATTGAATATTTAATATTTAATTGACGAGTTAAAATAGCCATTTTTCAAACAGTCTCAGATTTCGACGAAACTAGTTTCATCGGATCCATAATGTGATATTATTTTACGGTTTCAAATTTCGTGTCAATCGGATTTACGGTTTGTCCGGGGCAAGCCAAAACGCATATAAATTAGTTTAAATCGATTTAATTTAAATTTGATCGTTTATTTTCGTAACTCACACAGATGATCGAATTAGCCTCCGAAACAAGTTCCATTGTGTTCGGAACGCGGGGTAAACCTTAGAAATGCCAGCCGGCACGCTTTTTTTGGAGTTTGGAAAATTTCGGGTGAATAGTGTTTTGGCCATTTTCTTAAGATAGCGTGGGAGGGAGATGATGAGGGACGGCTAAGATTTTCTGGTGGAAAAATGGAAGGCTCTGATTTGATCTAGGTTTAAAAATATTAAAAGAAATGTAAATTTGTATTATATAAATTGTGCAAACTTCTAAAATGCATATCTCTTTCATACGAGGTCCGTTTTGGACGAAACGAACTGCGTTGGCTTTGTTTTGTCGAGCACTACGCAATGGAGTTGGTTTAGAGTCGTTTGGACCTAGTGAAAATTTCGGGTAAAATTAAACGCACGTTTAATTTTATTCGAAATAAAACGCGAAAATTGAATTGAAAGCAAGGTGAGAACTTCTCACTCAATCGAATTGTTTCGATTTAAATTTTAAATAGTTATATTTAAAATTTCTTGATTGTATGTTTGAATGATGATTGTTATCTATTGATTGTTAAAATAGAAATTATACGCCGTTAATAAGCGGAGGTTATTTATTAAAAACATATACCGCGATAATTCAATCTTGATTGGAATTGGTATTATATATGTACTTGGAGTTGATTTCCCGCATTATATAGCGGATGAGACCCTATTGCGCCGCATAATAGCGGATAATATTTTATGAATCCCATATACCGCGATATTCCGTATTGGAACGGAATTGGTACTGTGCTAACATCTTTGGATGCAGTGAAACAGGTTGGAGGGATCCAACTGGATTCCTCAACTGTATTGATTTATTTACAGATATTATGATATTTGTTGATTATTATATCGATATATGATATTTGGATGTCGTGATTGACTATTTGGTGTTGTTGCATCATCGGATCCATTTTTGAAGATTTAAAATAATGATTTTTGATTTTAAAAAGAATTTTAAAGTGGTTTTTTGAAAGTATACGTTTTATTAAATTTTGAATTGTTAAAATAAATAAACATTATAATTTTATTGTTATAAAAGTTATATTTTTGGAAAATAGTACTTAAGTATGATTTTGGAGTTATATAAGTTTTAAATAACGTTTTGTAAATTATTAAAAGGATTGGTTTATTTAAATTGAGATTTTTGAATTATTATAAATGGTTTATATAAAAGGATTTATAAAATTGATATTTATAAATTAAAATATAGGAATTGTGAAACAAGGAAAAAAATGGATTTCATAAGAGAATAAAATTTATAGATTTATAAATCGAGAAGTTATAAAATGAATAGACTGTTGCAAAATAAAAGATTTATGAGTAATTAACTTATAAATTGGATTTGACTTTTTTAATTGAGATTTTTGAATAAAGATAAATGGTTTATAGATGAGATTTATAAAATATATATTTTATAAATCGAAACAATGGAATTCTAAAAGGAGTTCTATTAATATTGAAAATAAGGTTATAAATAAAATCTTATAAGTAATAAGATCTATAATTTGTGAAGTTTTAAAAGAATGATTTTTGTAAATAAATGGATTATAAGTTCTTAACTTATAATATGGACTTCTGGTATATAATTGAGTTGCATAAATTGAATTGGATAATAAAGGAGATTTATAGATCGAAGTTTTATAAATAGAAATGGGATTTATAAACATTGTTTGTAAATTCGAAATCAATTGAATTTGATAAATCAAACATAAAAGTTATTAAAGGAGATATATTCGTGATTTTGGGCAGCGAATTATCCTTAAAGTTAAATGTTGTAATAATAAGAGTTTGGTTGGGAATTATATTCACGACTTTGGACGGTGAATATATTATTAAATAAAATGGATATGTTTTGAGAAAGTGATATTTTAAATAGAATTAAAACGATTTAAAGATGTTTTAAAATGTATTAAGTGTCGAAACCATATATTTCAACATTCATTGTTGAAATAGACGTTTTCGAGGAATAGAAGGAAATGGTGGACTATAACACTGTTGTTATAGTAAATAATTTCCGAAAGGAAATGTTTTATATAGTATTGGGATTTATATATCTATCTTAATTTCGAATCCATATACTAGTGATTTTGGGTTGCCGTAACGATGTTTTACGCAACATTCGTTTTGACCCAAATAAATGAGTTAAGAGAATGTTTTCTTTAAAGAATGAAATATATACTTAATTTCGACTTAAGTATATTGAATATTTTCCAAGTGTTGAAAATAAATGGATTTGTGAATCACTTATTATTAAATAAGTATGGAAATGTTTCCCAATATGAAGTGAATATTTTGAGATTTTTTTTTTGAAAATCAATAGGCTAAGGGAGCCTTGCCCATTTATTGCATCAATAGTCAATACAACAGAATATCAGTTATTCAACATACAATTGCTCCTATATTGCATATAATAAAAACATAGTTTACAATATAAGGAGTCACTTCATTTCTTACAACTTATCTTGAAAGATGCCCATACTTGATCTATCTACAGAAACCATGCTACTTCAGAAATATGCTGCTTTCTCTTAGGAAAAGAGTCTCAACCTATACTTCAGAACTGTTAACCTCTATTGTTAAACCATTCTTAACAACCTTTAGAACAGAACCTATACTTCAGAACTGATCAAAAATAATTGAGAATAAAGCTTAGAATACTCCCAATGTTAACATCCTTTGCCCAGTCAGTTATAATAAATCCATTCATCTATTTGTTCTGCTAATAATCAGACTGTTGATCCTTGCAAACAATTCACTAGCTGACATAAATTTATCAGAAAAGATCCTCCCATTCCTTTCTTTCCAAATTTCGTACACATAAATTTTAAGTACAGAGAGTAATGCTTTAGAAGTGGAATTCTTCCACCTTGTAGCTTTGTAAATGTTGAACCATTCTTCTCTGGAATCCTTATTTGGAGTGTGAAATTTACCAGTTGTCATCAGCTTTATCCAAATTTCACCTGTAAATGCACAACTAAAAAACAGATGAGTATTATTTTCCACTTGTTCATTACAAAAAACACAGGTGCTATTATCAATCATCCCATAAGACTCCAATTTATCCTTTGTTAATAATGCATTGGCCATAACTTTCCAAAGCATGAAGTTTTCTTTAGCTGGGTTATCCGAGTTCCAAATTCTATCTTTCCATGCAAATTTATCATTACAAACATCGTCCAGTAGCAAACTGTATATAAGCTTAATTGAATGTCTTCTACCCTGCCTAGACCATAATACTATATTGTCACTATCAGGAAGGCTACTTTTTTCAACTTCAATTCAAACCTTTCTAACCTCAATAGAGCTGCTATAAGGAAGAACAATTCCATTGTCTTGTAGAAAGTCCGATGCCTTGGCCATAGGAGGAATGCCAGTGGACATAAGACTAGAGTAATTCATGCATTTCTTCAATATTAATCCAGGTTTAGCCCAAGGATCAGACAGAAAATTACAATCTAAATTCTTCTTCGGATTTATCTGTATCAATGGTAAGAATTTCTCCCTCAACTTTAAAATATTCCTCCAACACCAACTAGAATTTGGCTGAATTTGCATATCCCAAAAATTCTTCCTCTTGATCAAATTTCTATTAATCCATAATGTCCATAAGTCATCACTATTACTCAGAATTTTATCATAGTATTTTGAGATTGCAGCTTGATTCCAGAGTTGTAAATTAGTAATACCCAATCCTCCTTTAGATTTTGGCAGAATTATCTTTTTGTATGAAATAGGAATCATTTTTTTGAGAAAGGATCACCATGCCAAAGAAATCTACTCAAAGCACTATTTATCATAGAGATTAATTTTACAGGTAAGATATAATGTCTCATCTAATACGTTGTCATGGCAGATGCAATGGACTGAATTATTACAAGTCTTCCAGCTTGAGATAATTTTGAACAAGGCCATGAAGTAAGCTTTTCAGTGATTTTCTCATATAAAGGTAAACAGTTAACCTTTGAGAGTCTAGATGTTATCAGTCGTAATCCTAAGTATGTTGCATTAGAAGGCATAATACTTAAGCTAGAAGATTTAATTAAATCATTCCTGAGATCCTCTTCAACTCCAGCTATAAGAATATTAGACTTCCTGATATTAATTTGAAGACCAGTAATATTTCCAAACTTGTCAAGGATATCTAACACTGTCTGAATGTTTGCAATAGTAGGCTTTGTGAATAACACCAGATCATCCGCAAAGAGTAAGTGTGTGATCAAAGGATCTTTACATTTTGGATGTAATTCCATAGTTTTATTTTCTACCTGCTCCTTTATTAAAACATTTAAAATCTCCATTACTATGATAAACAAATAAGGAGAGATTAGATCACCTTGCCTTACCCCCTGTGTGCCCTTGAAAAAACCATTTAAACAACCATTCCTAGAAATAGAGTAATAAGGTGTAGATATGCATGTATAAATCCAAGCCAGCAGAGGTTTTGGAAAATTCATTCTAACCATAATAGAAATGATAGAACACCATGATATAGAATCAAAAGCTTTCCTAATATCCAACTTTAGCATGCACCTAGGAGAAATATTAGAAGTTCCATATCCCCTTAATAACTCTTGAGTCAGAAGGATGTTATCACTTATATTCCTATTAGGGAGAAAAGCCACCTGGTTTTTAGAAATTATGGAAGGGAGAAAAGTTTGCAATCTAGAAGCTATAATTTTTGATATTATCTTGTAAATAACGTTGCAACAAGAGATTGGCCTAAATTCAGATACATTTGATGGATTTTCAATCTTTGGGACTAGTGTAATAGCAGTAGCATTAAATCCTTTTGGAAGCTTATTAGAAATGAAAAAGAATTTAACTGCTTTAAGAACATCAAATCTGATTATCTTCCAACAATATTGAAAAAAATAAGTATTAAATCCATCAGGTCCTCCGCAACTTTCCTTGTTCAAATTAAAGACAGCTATCTCAATCTCTTCATTAGTAATTTCCTCAATAAGATTATAAGCTTGAGATTCTGATAAGTGAGGAGTTTGTATATGAAATAATGAACTCACATCAGCAATAAAAGGCTTAGGATTAGCGAGAATGGAGGCAAAGTAATCTACAAAAGCAGTAGTTATATTCTCTTCATTTACTTGCTTTAAACCTTTAATATCTTAAATACAATTAATTCTTTCCTTTGAATGTTTGACCTTGATAGAATTATGAAAGAATTTTGTATTCCTATCTCCATATTTATCATATTTAGCATGAAGTAACTCTTTAGCCATAGACAGTTCAAATTCTAACATATCTTGTAGTGATTTAGATATATCAGCTTCCTCCATAGCAAGTGATGAATTCAAATGATCAGAAAGTGAAGCTTTTTGTACCTCGGAAAGTCTTTTTCTCAAATCAAAGGAGATATCAGAGCCATTACCAAAAGTATTTTTAGACCATATTGAGACGACCCGACTTTCTTACCACAGAAAATCGCATCATCTTTAAGAAAGAAAGGGATAGAAAAGAGAAAAGATAGAGAAGAAGAAGAAAACAACACATCAGAATCTAACAGCGGAACGAATAAATTATATTAATAACATAAATATTACATAGTTTACAACAAATATCAGAGATACACAGCATAACCAACTCATACTAGATAGTTATAAACATCTGTCTAGTTATTACAACTCAATACAACTCAAAGACAACAACTCAGAGAACACACAGCGGAAAACTATATTTATAACTACACGCAGAAGCCTCCTGCTCCATTGCTCCTCTAGAATTCGTCAAAGCTAACCTGAATCTTAACCCGAATCCCTTGGCTACTCGTAAAAATTTGAGTACCCAAGAGTTTATGAAAACAAAAATAAACTCCGGGTCAAACATGGGTCTGGTGTGAGTAACAGGTTAAAGTTGCTTAACTTTCAAAAATCTTTTTGAAAAGAAAGGTATCACGTAAGACTTCCCACACATAAACATGGAAAAGTTTTTACCTTACGCTAACCAAAACATTTGATAGGAAATCTGATGATATTATAATAGTGTATAGGGTTTTCAAATAAATAAGAAATAGCCGAAATTGTTACATGATTAAATTCCAGCTACTAGCCACAAAAGTGGGTAATACAATCAAAACCGTTGGCACTTATCGGATTTTGGATTCCATACAATGGCTGGGCTACTGGGGTACCGCCCGTCACAGTACGTGGCCTAGACCAACGTACCGAGGATCACTCCCGACCCTCTGCAACACAAAGCCGGACCCATTCCTTACTGAACAGTTCCGAACAAGACAACCCCGTGGTTGTAGCTAGCAACCACCCACCCAGCCGAATATAAAGGGACTTCTAGACAGAGATAAATCTTGCTCTCCAGTGGGTGCGACGCATGAAGCCTTGCTGCACCTCCCCGGTTTTAGCCATTCCCGGTTGATGAGGCTTGAGGCTACGATTACCTTTATAGGACATACCACTTAGAATGCTCATCGTCCACCTGACGATGTTCTGAAAGCATTCAATCCATACAAGTTCGTTCTGGGTTCGACGAAACCGAAGGCATTATCTTGTTACACTCATTTCGGAATCACCCTCAAAGTTAACGACAATAACCCTTGCACTCTGCACCACCATCTCGAATCTATAAGAACTAATTCCAACAACTCATCACGGAATCATCCACAGAATTATACTGACTCATAGTCCTTACACCTCGAGTCTTCACTCTTCACATAAGATACACGACCTAATGTTATTTGGAATCGATGTGGTTTTCGGATATCCAATTACGGAAACCCGATCCCGGTCTCATCGAAAACCAAAGCGTGTCTTTTAGGTCCAAGTTGTTTTAAAGGTTTTAAAACAATTCAATTACAGTATCTATGTACACACAGATAGATAACTCACAATCACAATTGATAATCAACAAAATCAAATAACAGGTAATTCATATCATCAATATCACATAGATATTCCATATAATACCATCACAATAGATAACCTATGTTATCATCACAATACAATCAAACATCCATACCACACAATATTATTTATCTCATTACTGAGATCTCAAAGCATCCAAGACAATCAATGTCATCCATTCATACATAAGCAATGATTTACTCATCATCATATAATTAATTTAAAATGAATTAAATTAACTATCTCTATCTCTAATTAATTTAAAATGAATTAAATTAATTACCCATCTTAAATTAATTTAAAATAAATTAAATTAATTACTTCACCAATATAAATCTTGCTTACTCAATCATTTAATTGATTACAATCAATTTATTAATCCATTATTAATCACCTTAATTAATCACCCATGATTAATTATCCTTAATTACATTCCTGTAATTATTCTCAATTAATTTCACAAAATTAATTATTCTCAACTAAACAGTAATTAACCTTTAATTACTTCAATCAATTAATCATAATTAATTACATTTATCCTTAATTAATAAATTAATTAATTACCTATTATTGATTAATTAATCATAATTAATCACTCTTAATTACATCATTAACTATAATAATTAATGATCCTTAATTATTAATTACCTTAAGTAATTAACTTATAATTATTAATCATCATCACAGATTAATTACATTTAGTAATTAACTAACTTAATTACTTTATTTAAACCAAATTAATTATCCTTAATTAATTGCTTAATTAATCCCTTGATTAATTATTAAATAATTTAAATCCAAATTACTTCATTCTTAACATCTTCATTTAATTACTTTCTGTAATTATTAAACAATTACTTAACTAAGTAAATTCCAAATCATTAATTACATAAAGTAATTAATTATAAAACCCAAGTGTTTAAAATTAATTAAACTAAATTAATTAAATTAAACAATCATATTAAACTAAATTAATTACATTAAGTAATTAATTCCTTAATTACTTCATCGAGTAATTACACTCAAACCATTCGTAAATGATTATTATTAAATTAATTAATCTAATTAATTATAAAAATTAACCAAATTAATTAATTGTTAAACAATCCTAGTTAATGAACTTCATTAACCATTGTTTAATTATTTTATAAAGTAATTAACTTAAATTATATACCATTTAAATTATCTATAATCATTTATTAATTAAACTTTATTATTAAATTAATTAACCTTAATTTAAAACCTAATTACATAATTAATAATATTCATCATTAATTACTAATTAATTAATGATCTTAATTATAGATTGATTAATCATTAATCAATTATTAATTCCAAAATCAATTAATTAATTAAATTAATTAATTAATCTTAATCACCTTGTTAATTAAATTAATCCTGAAATATTAATCTTAATTAAAATTTCATAACAAAACATAACTTAATTATGTTTAAAAACAATATTGAAACAAAGTACTTTTTAAACTACTTTTAAATTTTCATTTAAAATACAAGTTTAAATAATTTAAAACTTATTTAAATTTCAGGACAAAACAAAAGTTTGTCTTAAAACGAAACCATAAAATTTTGAAGTTACATCCATTTCAAAGTTTAAGAAATTTTCTACTCATTCTTAGTTTAAACATTCAATTTAAATCTTCTATTTAAATTTAAAACTGAACTTCATTTTTAAACTTAGATTTCCAGATTTTAAAATTAATCTTTAAATCTTACTCACAATTCAAAAACCTCATTATTAAAAAGTTTCTTTTTTTTGGCAAGGCCGACGGGGTTGGATGGTCCCCGACCACTTTATTGCAGCACCAAAGAGATTACAACAAAGACATTGAGCGAACTCAAAGAATACAAGGGAAACAAAGCGCTACAAAATAAACTTGAGACTAAAAGGAAAAAAGAAGAAACAGGTAAAACTACACAAACAAGAACTTAAAAGGAGAGAGATATACCAGGTTCAATAGCAAAAGAGAGTGTTTTCAGCAGAGATCTAATCGCATAAGAAACTGAAAGCAAGAACATAGGGCCTGACTTAGCTCTTTCAGCATCAAACACTCTAGTATTTCGCTCATTCCACACTTGTGATATAAAACACTTCAACACAACAAGGTACAGTCTCTTATGATTGTGAGCATGACCAGTCTTCCCTAAAATAGAGCTCCATTCCGCTATGTTGTTGTTGCTTGTAGAAGGGTCATTCACACGCAGCTTGTCCTTTATATTACCCCAAACATGGTTTATGAATTCACACTCAAAAAATAAGTGTTCCACAGTCTCCACACCATCACTGCAGAAGACACACTGCATATCCACATCCATCCCAATGCAGACAAGTCTTGCCTTTGTATGAATAGCACGGTGCAACACTTTCCAGAGTAACAAGTTATCTCTAAAACTGCTATCCTTGTGCCATGTTCGCTTGCTCCATGTCCAGTCAGTTTTTTGATAGTTCTTAGTCAGAAAGTTATATACTTTGCTAATAGTAAAAGAAGCATCTTTGTCACCCCATACCAGCTGCTTATTGGAAGTAGATAGGGTAGCATTTCCTTTTATCTGGTTCCATAATTGTTGTATTCTTTGATTAGACGAGAAGACAGCAGAACTTTGTATATTATGTACAACATCTATGACTTTTGCTTCAAGATGGATCCCAGTTTGAATCATTTCATTATAAGCCAACCTACTTTTCAGAATCAACCCTTTCTCAAGCCAAGGGTCATTCCAAAAACTAACAGTAAATCGATTATTAATACTCATCTGCAAGAGAGGTAAGATGTCACCCTTTAGTTTGAATATGCTCCTCCACGTCCAACTCAAGTTCTGCGGCATACGCATAGTCCATAAACTTCTACCTTTGATAACATTCCGGCGAGACCAAGTAGCCCAGTTGCTGTCATAACTATTGAAGTATGTATCGATGTGTTTAGCCACCGCCGCTTTGTTCCATTCTTTTAAGTTGATGATACCTAATCCACCTTTAGAGAGCGGCAGTTGAACAATTTTAAAGTTGACAGGCGCAATATATTTGCCTGCAGTTCTTCCCGTCCATAGAAAGCGCATAAACGCACTTCGTATCATTTTCATTAGCTTCATGGGAAGAACATAAGTTCTAGCCCAGTACACTTGCATTGCAAATATTACTGACTTCACAAGAGTTAACCTACCAGCTTGGCTCAGCTTCAATGTCGTCCAGCTATATAATCTTGCAGTAATTCTTTCATATAAGGGTAGGCAAAGATTAGTAGTTATCCTAGATGTTATCAGGGGCATCCCCAGGTAAGAAACAGTGTTAGGGTTAGGATATAAGCCAGTAGCTTGAGAAATAACGTGCAATTGATCATTATTAAAAAGTTTCAACTATTCACCAAAATAAAATAGTTAATTAAATTAAATTTCTGAAACTTTTATTTTATTTAAAAAACTGGAATTTGAATTTAATCAGAAATTCAAACTTGCATTTGAATTTAAACTTAAACCTTACTTTAAGTAAAACTACAGAATTTCAACATTTTAAAACCCAGATTTAAAAAAAAAACAGGTTTCAAAACCTGGAAGTTTCAGGTTCAACCCGAGAAACCTAAATTCTACTTCGGGTTAAAAGCTGCTTTACTTCGAGTTTTATATCTACTCGCTTCGGGTTCCCTTTCTCTTTACTTCGAGCCATCTCTGACTTACCCCCAAACCCAAAACAGTTCGCCAGAATCTCATCGCCCTCACTGATCATCAGTGATGATCAAGCCTCAACCAGTAGCTCATCCATGCCCTAACAACCACACCAGGTCGAACATAATCAAAGAATTCAAAATTTAATTCTGAAACCCCAAATTCAAAACCTGGAAAAAAAATATTACAGGTTTCTGCTCAAACTTGTCAATGGCCATTTCGTCTCTCTCCGATCACCTGCAGATCCACCTCTCCGGCCATGAACCCATTCACATACCTACTTCACATTCACCAGGTACCAAGGCACTCGAACCATCCTACCTTTCTCACTGACTCAATGCTCAAACCCAATTCAAAACTAGGGTTCATACTAAAAAAAATCAAAACTGCAATCATCCTAATCAAATATATCCACATCTCTGATTTTTCTAAGGATCTCTGATCCTTACTCTATAACTCAGAAGAATCTTGAGTTTTCTTAAACTACAGATTGCAAGAATTAGCTAAAATTCATATTTTTGTTCAATAACAAACTGTTACTGAAACAAACACCTAGAAATACTACTACCTGATTTAAAAATCAAGTTTTTGTTAATACATTAAGTTTATGAAACTGGATTTCAATATTAATATGATTGGTTTTGATCAATATTAACATATGATGATATTACCTGTGTTTACAGAAATGACACCCTGTATTTAACTCACCTAATATTTTAAACCTGAACTTAAGAAATTTAAACAACAATACTATATAAATTTAAACACTAATCTATGATAAGCAAACCCTCCTATTATTTTAAAACCTGGATATTATCTCCATTTAGACCAATGGTAGGGAATTCTTTTTAACAGGAAGATGATCTGGGTTCACTGCAGAGTATAAACAAAACAAGCATACACAATTATAATAACATCAGTCACACAACATGTTTTATCTCAAGCAACCTAATTACAGTTTAAAAATTTAAATGTTACTCACCAGAATTCAATGCAGAGCTCAGTTAAACCCTTATGAATATTGCAGAAAGGATGCAGGCTTGCTCTCTCTTTTTAAAAATCTGAGTTGCAAGTTTGAAAGTTCATGTTTCCATACTCTATTACTTATATGCAGAAAATAGATGCTATTGCCAATTTCCCAAATGCATGCTATGTTTCCCAATTTAAAACAGAGCGCAGAAAACAATGCAGGCTTGTTTGATTTTTAGGAAGAGGAAGATGCAGGTCCATTTAATCTTGATTTTATGACATGCAGATTTGAAACTTGCAAGTTTCACTTTGATTTGAGGAAATGCAGATTTGTGGATTTTGATGAACTTGTGTATGCAGATTTTTGAAGGGTGTTACTGATTTTAGATTGTAAGAAATTTAAAGAGGTGTTTTGAAGTTTTTCTTTTGATTAAGGAATGATTAAAAAACAAATAAGAATGAAGAAGCAAGTTTATATGAATGTGATTTTCAGATTTAATAAAATAAAAGAAAAACTAAAACCAATTTTTTACACTTGTCAAATTGTTTATGTTAGTTTTGAACACTTGTTAATTTGTTATGCTAATTTTTAAACACGTGTTACATGAATGAAACACTTGTATCTTTAAGATAATTAGTACTAATTTATAAATTAATGTGTGTGTTATCCTAAGTTAATATGTTAGTTTATATTTGATATGTGTATGAATTTATAAATGAAAATAAAAACAAATCATGTTTATAAATGAAACTTATACATGTTAAAGATTAAAACAATTAAACAATTTAAAATTTATACTTTTAAATTTAAATTCAAACTAAATTCAAAGTCAATTATTTTCAAATCAAGTTATAAATATAAATTCAATTTGAAATAAAAATTACAAATCTATTCAAAACTTATTTATAAAGACAATACAATATCAATATTGTTATTATAATTCTCTTATTATTAAATTAAATTCATTTTACAAGAAATTACATTTTATTAATAAAATATCCATTTTATTAAGCCATGAAACCATTTTGTTGAATTTATTCTAAATTTAAAACTCAATCTAATTTAATTTAAACATTTAACATATTTTCTTATCAATTCTAAAATCGTATATTTATTTATGAAATAGTTTTAAAACTCAATACTAATTAAAAATCAAAATTTCCAATTTATAATGTATATATTAGAATTTTAAAACATGGTTCATTTATTAAATTTAAACCAAAATCATTTATTTAACTTTGAAAAGCTAATATTAAATATATATTTTTTCCAAATTACTAAAAATATTAAAACTAGAAAATATGCTTTACTTATTAAAATTAAAACAATACCAATCTATTTAAAATATAAACCATATATTTATTTATAAATAGAAATCAATTTATTATTTTTAAAAGATAAAATAACCAATTTAAATATTTACTGAAGAAGATTATTAAATCTATTTGAATAATCATTAACAGAATATCAATATCAATTTAATTTTAACTACAGATTGTTAAATTGATATTGTTAAAAATTCCAGGATATTACACATATCTTCAATTTGCTCTTTAATTTGAAGAGTTTAGTCTTAAGAATATACAAAGGATTACCATAGACTTCTTCTTGCCAAACCTGAAAAACTAAATCCTGAAAAGAGAAATGATTAGTCCAAAATTTAAAAAATTTAAAAGAGGAAAACTTTGCCTTTGCAACCTCTCCCCATGATAAGATGAGTGGACTATGATCAGAAATAGAAGGAAGAAGAATGTTACAGAAAAGAGATGGCCAAAGAGAAATAGCTGAAATATTTTGAAAGGCATGATCAAGTTTGCAAAATGTTCTAGGACCATCTTTACTTTTGTTATTCTAAGTGAATAAAGGGCCAAGGGATTGAATGGGAGATAGAGAAGCATGCAATAACATTTGACAGAGAGGAGAAATATCTTTGGAAGAAAGAGCAGCACCACCTGATTTATGGGAAGATGAAAACATACAGTTAAAATCTTCTAAAACAAGCCATGGAACAACAGAATTCTTAAGATTAGGCAAATGATTGAGTAATATTTTCCTTCTATCAATATAGTTCTGGGCATAGACAAATGTAAGAAAAAAAGGAGGAATTGGTTTCAATAGAAAGAACTTCATAATGCAAGAATTGATCAGTTTATTCCAATTTTATCATTTGATAGTATTCCAAGTTCCACATCACCATTAGTCTTCCATAAGAAGCACTTGATAGGTTATCATCATACTGCCAATTAGGAGCAATAAATATGCAAGCTCTTCTAGTTAATTCAGCATTCAGCTTAGTTTCACTAACACACATAATATGAATGTTTTCCTTCTTAATCAATGTCTTAATTTCTTTTGCTTAGAGAGCAAGTGCCCTCATCTAATATTCCAGTAAGCTATATTTTTCATCATCATCAAGTATTGGGAATGATTAACTTATTTGGATGCCTCCTTGTATGTCTTGAAAACTTTCCTGTAGAACTTAAATCTATGCTATCTGTTTTAGGTTGGATTTCCTCAATACTACTATCAATACCATTATTCATATCCACAACTTCTTGAGTCAACTTATTACTCTTTGCTTTTCTACCCCTTTTTACTGACAAGCTCAGAGAGGAATTGTTAGAAAGATCGGACTTTTGGTCAGAAATGATAGTTTTATCCTTCACAGGGGACTTTGGAATCAGAGAAGTATTAGTTGATGTAGTAGGGATGGAATTGTCTTGAGTAATGGAGGAATTTAAAAAAATAGGAGAAGATGTAGAAATAGGAGGAGGAAGAATTAAATCAGAAGGAGGAGACAAGTGAGAGTAAGGTGAGAGGAAATGGTTTGAGTTTGAATGATCAGAATCCTTGATAGTACCATCAACAGACTTATTATCATAAATATTATTATCTCCTTCACTCATATCAGCTAGAACTGAGAATGTATTAGAAGTAACCATCTCACTAGATTTAAGGGCTGCATTATGATTTCCTTTTGATGTATTTTCCTCTTCAGCATGTTCCTTAACCACTTCCTTTACATTTTTAATGCTTTGTGGACCACAAGCATGCATATCATTTTCTTTTCCCAGTACAGTTTCATTAATCATTGCCTTGTGCTTAATACTATCCACCGGAATAGTATCCTTTTTCTTCCAAATCTTATTCTTTCTTTTTGGAAAAACAAATTTATTTATTTCCAAATCCCTTGACTGATTAAAATGTGAGGAATTATTATTCAACAAATTGGCATTAGCAGTTTCCCTAAAAAATTTACTATCTTTTGAGTAATTATTCCCAAAGCCAACATCTTCATAAGCCTCATAGCAATTACCCAATTCAGTTTCCAAACAGTTTTCTTTAGTATACCCAAAAACTTTACATATTTCACAAATTCTAGGTCTCCAATCATATTCAATTCTTACTTTATAAATTCCTTCACCCAAACCATCAATTTCTATATATTTAGGTAAAATCTGATTTGGTTCAATTTCTATCAATGCCTTTGCATATTTAAATCTCTTCAATCTTTCCGTATTCTCATCAAAACAAATCAATCTTCCTATATGACACGCCAACCAGTTAATGCCCATAAGAGTCCATGCCACTGTAGGGATTTTATAAAAATGAACCCATATTGGAACTCTCCTAATACTTGCTTGTACACAACCAATTGAAGGGTTCCACATATTGATTATGAACATTTTTCCTTTTATAAAAATAGGATCAGACTGAAGAATATGAAGTTTATCTTGCTCATTCGAAAATTAAAAGTAAAAATTCTCATTGTTAGATTTTATATCAACCTCACCTTTAAGCTTCCAAACTCTTTTCAGATGATTATTAACTGTTAGATAAGAAAGTGCTCCATCCAGGAAAAATCCAACCAAATGACCGCTCCAAAATTTGATACCTTCATTCTTAACATCCTCTGGAAATTCTTTAGGTTTACCATCTCTAATAAGATTGAAATCTCTAGGAATATAAACTCCAGCATTCTTAGGCTTTTTCTTGAAAAGGGAAGACCATTTTGGAACCTTAACAATTTCTTTATTCTGCTGTCCTGACTCACAAAATGAAACAGCATCTCTAATACTCGACGTATTCTCAACAGCCAAGCCATTATCAGATTTAGAAAGAAACAGATCTTTAGAAGAAGGATCTATACAAATCCTATCACCAGAGTGCTCCAAAGAAACATCAGGAACAAAGGAGAAAGAACAGGGGCATTCAGCATTGCGATTAAGAAAAGAAGATGAATTAAGCTCAAATTCAACACGAAAATCCCCAATCACAGAGTAGGGACCAGAGGGAAAAGAAATGGAAGGAGAGACAGAAGAAGGTTGGCGAATGAGAGGGGGATGAAGAGAAGGAGGAAAAGGGATCTGAGGAGACGGGGGATGAAACAAAGAAGGATGGGAAGGGTTCGGGGAAGAAGGAGGAGGGATCGGAGAAGAATAGGAATGGATCAGAGAAGGAGGAGAAGGTATCGGGGAAGAAATCTGGGAAGAAGAAAGGGGAATCTGGGAAGAAGGAAGAAGGCTTGGGGAAAGGGATGGAGGTGGAGGAGGAGGAGGAGGAAGGATCAGAGAAGGGACCGAAGAAAATTGGGAAGAGGATGTCGCCATTATTACATTTCAAAAACTGAACTATTTTATTTAAAAAAAAAGTTAAAAAAAGTTCATTAAAAAAAAGTTGAAAATATTTAATCGACGGGTTAAAATGGAAATTAGAAATCCATTTAAACAACCATTCCTAGAAATAAAGTAATAAGGTGTAGATATGCATGTATAAATCCAAGCCAGCAGAGGTTTTGGAAAATTCATTCTAGCCATAATAGCAATGATAGAACACCATGATATAGAATCAATAGCTTTCCTAATATCCAACTTTATCATGCACCTAGGAGAAATATTAGAAGTTCCATATCCCCTTAGTAACTCTTGAGTCAGAAGGATGTTATCACTTATATTCCTATTAAGGAGGAAAGCCACCTGGTTTTTAGAAATTATGGAAGGGAGAACAGTTTGCAATCTAGAAGCTATAATTTTTGATATTATCTTGTAAATAACGTTGCAACAAGAGATTGGCCTAAATTTAGATACATTTGATGGATTTTCAATCTTTGGGACTAGTGTAATAGCAGTAGCATTAAATCTTTTGGAAGCTTATTAGAAATGAAAAATAATTTAACTGCTTTAGAACATCAAATCTGATTATCTTCTAACAATACTGAAAAAAATAAGTATTAAATCCATCAGGTCCTCCACAACTTTCCTTATTCAAATTAAAGACAGCTATCTCAATCTCTTCATTAGTAATTTCCTCAGTAAGATTATAAGCTTGAGATTCTGATAAGTGAGGAGTTTGTATATGAATATTAGTTGGAAAAAAAAGTTGAGATTTTATCTTTTAAAGATAAATTAAAAATGAATAATAGAAATCGATTTGGAAATCGTATATCCATAGATATTTTGGAATTGTAAATTCGCTAGGGAATTTATAAAAGAAATGGAAATTTGTTTGAAAATAAACGTTGATTTATTTTCGAAGTGTGGAAATAAATTTACGAATTCGGAACGTAAATATAAAGTAAATCGGTAAGGATTTATTTAATTGGTTTAAATGAACCATTTTGAAATGAAAGTATTTCCGCGTAAGGAAAATAATTGAAAATTGTTTTCAAAAGTGGTAAATGTGAAAAGTGATTTGAAAATTGTTTTCAAATGGTTGAAGTGTGGAAATTACATATCTTGTAAAGATATTTTTGGAAAATAAATAATTTGGGAAATTATTTGGAATCTGGTGATGTTGAGCATGCCTATTGATAGTTAAATAACCGACTATCAATATTTACCTTTAAATAGGTATTTGTTGTGATTGCTTGAATTTGAATGCCACACTTATTTTCAAAATAAGCGCTCACTATTTGGGTTAGCCGGGAAAGGACCTTGGGGTCGTATTACCCATTCCAAATATGTGTTTCGTCGTTATGGATTGCATTTGATGACCAGCGTTGAAGACCGGATATTTGTGAAAACGGAAGGATTACCGTCGAATGACTCTGCATCGGTTGATCTTCGATATAGAGGTTTTATCACCCTTAGTGACGGGAAGTCCGAACGTGATTAGTGAATATCTGGATTGCAAGGGCTTCTTTGGAAGTCCCTTCGGTTCTGTTCGACCCTGGAATAGACTTGTATGGATTGTATGTCTGACATTACAAATTGAGATATAAAGCTGATTTCTTTCAAATATATTTCAGTTGGTGGCGGAGAATTTATTCTCATAGCTTAACACCCTTCTTTGAGACGTACGAGCTCAGAGGTTATGTAGTTGAAGGTTATTAGTGATATACTCCCAATTTGGTAGTGTGATATGCTAAATGCTGTTGAGCATTTGTTGAACAAAGCACAGCTTTTGTATAAAGCGTGGCTTTGTGGACGAGACTTCGTCGGACCTCACACTCCGAAAATGGTCAAACAGGAAGGATGCAACAAGGTTATTAGGGGGTAGCGCCCCTTTAGTGTATGTCATTCCTTCTGGATAGATATGGTATCATGGTATGGAGCCTAGATATTTAACCTATGTTGTTGCTGCAAATTTATTACTTTGTGGTTGTTGGAATCGAGGATCCTCGGATATAGATCGTTTACGATCGGGGAATGACATATTCGTGTCAGTAGTTACCCAGTTTGAAAGGTAACCCGGCCTTGTGTTGGCAGAGATCCGGGTAGGTTCTCGGGTCGACTTTCCAGAGGCGTACCCATGTGGTAATGGGAAGTTCCTTGGCCTGACCATTTGTTGGAAATCCAAAGAAACAATACGAACCCTTTACGATTGCAAATTGTATAACCTGCCTCCTTAGGAGGTAGCTATAGCGGTCATAATATAATGGTACCTATGCTGGCTAAGATTTATATTCTACTTTCAAAATTGTTTTCTACACTATGCACTAATTATAATATCAAAATGATTTGATTTTGCGTAGTAAGCATCTTTGACTAACATAAGAAGAAATATCCTCCAAGTCTGCGTTTGCATTGTGTGTGTGGTGGGAGGTCTTATGGTAGTCACATTCTCAGAAAGCATTGCGAATTGACTTTAAAAATATTTCTTTGTTTGTTTTTTTAAAAAGAATAAACTATTTTAAGTTCTCACACCAGTCCCATGACTGACTCGGAGTTTATTGTTTTCCTTCCTAAACTCTGGGTGCCCACCAATTTCCACACGGACAGTCTAGAGTCAGGTTATCAGGATATTCTGGAATCAAGAGTTGCTGGAGGCAAGTTGGATGGCATGGCGTATTCACTAGTATATAGTATTTCTTTTCCGCTGTTTGTTGTTGTACACTCTGATGATGTAATGTAATGTAAGGAGATGTAATGTAATAACTAATATAGTTCTTTGTTTAAGGATTATTCATTTATCTATTATATGTTATTCCGCTGCGATTGTGAGATTCTGATATTGTTCTATTGTTTCTTTCTGTTCTGTTCTATCTTTTTCTCTTTTCTTCTATCTTTTTCTTCTTCTTTAACCATAACGGTATGGTTTTCTGGGCTTCGATTTCTCGGCAGTTGATACAGTGGACGTATTGATGTCGGTTTTCGAGCGTCGAAAAGTCGCATTCGTTACACTATTTTTACACGTTAATTAAAACGAGTAATTTCCAAAATCCGTTAAATCATTTTTAATTGAAATTTAAATGTTTACTATCTTCCTTATGCAATAAAATTAAAATCAACTTTCGAAAACATTTTCTTTCACTTTAAATTCAAGATCTAATTATTTAAACAATTCCAAATACTAAATTTAACTATTTAATTATCTAATAAATCATTATATTTGAATTTCACATTATTTAACTTATATAGTTAACTTTTTAACATTTAAAATCAATTATTTATTCCAATTTTAAATTTCTAAAATTCTGGGTCATTACAAAATGGTTTGTGGATACTACTTACACCGTTGAAATAAGTATATGGAAACGTTTAAGAAATATCAAAAGATACAAATGGTTGTGAGAATATATCCTTTTAAAGATATTTTGAGAGAAATATTTGGAAAGTGATTTAACTAATTAAAGATTAATTAAATAAGCCTAGTGACTGCTTGTGTGCTAGATTGTATTTTTGGCCATTTTTGGTTCCTTGACTTGATATGGGAACTGATTAGTCGTGCTCTTTGTACGAGAGGAATTGAGTTGGCTTTATTATCGTTTGGTGTTGAGAATGACGATTCGAGTAGTGTAGAGTGACTATGTTACTCCAATCCACTGAGCTTCCATCTTGGTCGAAGGATAGCAAGTTGAGAGTTTGAAATGTGATAATTCAATGAGATTTGGTTTCCTTATGAGATTGAAGGCCTCTTAACGATTATTGGTCGGAGAAAACGGGATCGGATTTATCCAAAAACCATTATAGACCAACGATGCGTTTGAAAGTGCAGATTGTCGAAGGTAATGATTTTGAAGACTGATATGTTCGTGATGTAGAGATGCTTTCCACTTGCTCCACGATTCCATATTATATATATATATATATATATATATATATATATATATATATATGGTTGAAGTAGTGCCCTATTGTTATGACCCAGGATCTGATGCTCGAAAATCGGCATCCAATACATTACCCGTATTCAAATGCTGGAGATTCAAACGTTGGAGTCTGGTTCGTCGGAGCTTATAACACATTAGATGAAAACAACACAGCGAAAACAACACAGTGAAAACAAAGAAGAATTTTATTGATGCACCAAATGGATACAACATGAATTACAACAATGATAAACAAGATCAGAGCCAAAATACAACAGTGGAATACAACAGCGGAAATAACAGCGGAAATAATAGAAAATGAATAACATGAGAGCGAAAAAGATATCTTCAATAGAGTCTCCCAAATGAGAGAGAGAGAGAGAGAGAAAGAGAGAGAATCCAACAGACTGCATATCCATTCCAAAGTTCCAAAGCTCAAACCAAAAAGCTCAAAATCAAAGGATATCATGTTGCAATGAAATGCGATCCCGAATCCACAGACTTCAAAGACTTCTAAAATCCACATCTGCTATCTGACTAGCTCCAGAACCTACTGATAATCTGACTCTAGGCTGCCCATGTGGAAAATTATAGGCACCCAGAGTTTAGAAAGGGAACAATAAACTCCGAGTCAGTCATGGGACTGGTGTGAGCAAACGTAAAAATAGTCATTTGTACAAGAAATCACAAAAAGAAATAAAAAGAAATCCGTTATGCTTTTTAGAAAATGAAACTACCATAAAGTCTCCCGGCACACCCATAATGCAATCGCACACTTGGGGGAGGTTTCTCCTTATAACAGTCAAACATGCTTGATACACGAAAATCCTTTTGATATTATTATTAGTGCATAGTATGGAAAACATTTCGAAAGTATAATATTAATTTTAGCCAGCATACGTACCATTATAGTATGCCTACATAACTACCACTTTAAATGGCAAGTTATACAACTAAAACTGTACAGGGCTCGTATTGATTGTTTGGATTTCCAACAAATGGTCAAGGCTAAGGAACTTCCTTTCCGAATGGGTATGCCTCTTGAAGGACGTCCCAAGAACCTAAACAGATCTCTGCCAACACAAGGTCGGATTACCTCTGTAACTAGGTAACTAACTGTCACAAGTATGCTATCCCTCGATCGTAACCGACCTTTACCGAAGTGCCAACAAAAATTCCAACAAATCCACATAAGTTAAATATCTAGGCTCCATACTATGATACCACTTTTTATCCAGATGAAAATGCACATACCCTGAGGGGCGCGAACCCCATGACCTTGCCGCATCCTTCTTGTTTCGACCATTTTCGAGGTGTGAGGTTCGATGAAGTCTCGTCCCACAAAGTTACGCTTTTCATAAAAGCCATGCTTCGATCAATCCAATGATCAGCACTTAGCATGCCACATTACCAAATTGGGAATATATCACTAGTAAATATCAACTACATAACCTCTGAGCTCGTACGTCTCAGAGAATGGTGTTAAGCTAAGAGAATAAATTCTCCGCTACCACACAGAAATGTATTTGATAGAAACCAGCTTTACATTTCAAAGTGTAATGTTAGATATACATCCGTACAAGTCCATCCTAGTTCTGAATTGAACCGAAGGCACTTCATCCAATTAAGGAAAGAAGTCCTTGCAAATCCGGATATCCCCTAATCACGTTCGGACTCCCTATCATATAGGATAATTGCAACATTCCCGGATTTTAGCCAAATTTAAATTGGTAATTAATTTAATTTTTGAAATTTAACGTGAATTAATTTGGTATTTCCCAATTCAAATAGGTATTTGTTTGTTTATTGATATAAATGTAATAAGAATGATTTTTTTAATAGAATTTCTATTGGGAAATTCAGAAATAAATATTCTGAATAATATATTAATTATAAACTTAAATGTGGATTAATTTGAAAATGTGGGAATATATATATATATATAAGATTTTTAAATAAAGGACTTGATTTGGAAATCTAATTATTGTATAAATAGACTATAATTTGGAATTTGAATTTGAATTTCAAATACATTATGTTGAAAATAAAGATTTGGAAAATAAATAAATTATGATTGGAATTAAATTTATACTTATAAAAAGATATTTGTTCACTCGTTTATAAATACAAAACATTTTATTTTATATTACTTTTTGAATTTTAAATTTAAAAATAAAAGTTTTGAATATATATTGGATTTTGAAAATCAGTAATTTAATAATAGGAAAACTTGTTTTGTATTTATAATATGATGATTTGAAAATTTTATTTTGGAATTGATATAAGTATAATTTGCTTAAATTTAATACAAAGTTCAAAATACTTTTTTTATATACTTGAATTAAATTAGTTTTGTACATATTTAAACTAAATATAAAATATATGAATATCAAGATAAGATTGGTTTGAAAATATGAAAAGTGAGATTTAATTCGAGATTTAAATTATATTTTCTCTTAAAAACGAATAAAAATAGTTTGTATGTTTAAAACGTAAAAATATTTAAATATAAAATAAAGTAATTTGTAAAAGAAAGGATTTAAAATATAAATTAAATAAAAGTTTAATAAAGGACTAAAACACAATTTAATCAAATGACATTTGTAAATTAATAATCTCATTCATATACAAGTGTTCATTTACCTTAACAAGTGGCATAAATCTCTTTCTTAAATTGTAATAAATAATTTATATGTAATAAGGTCTTGAATAAGAAACCTGGTTGCTTACCTCAGTTCAAAATTTCTCTCATCTTCATTTTCAAACCTGAGAAAAAGAAAAAAATCAAAACATTTTAAGTTAAACTTGAAAACAGGATCAGGTTGCAAAGGATCATCTCAAACAAAACAACAAAACCTAGATCAACCTGGAAAATAAAAAAAATCAAACTAAACTTCAAAACTGAAAAATCAACCTCGGTAGACAATGCAAAGACTCAAGTTTCAGAATCAAAGTCAGATTCAACTAAAACCAAATACAAGTTCAACTGGAATTAAATCAAAGCAAACAAATAGCTGAATCAAAGACTGCAAAGAAAATTCAACTAGTTCAATTTAAGTGAATCCAGAAATCAACATTAAAAGCTTCAGATCCAAACCCAACAAAGTCCAGATCAAAGATCAATACAGTTTTCAAACAACAGCTCCAGGATCTCTGTCTTTCCAAAATTTCAGGTGAGCAAACACACTGACCCTGTTATGATTTCTTAATGTTTGATCTGTATTTGAAGTGTGATATGAGTTGTGCTTGAATAACTGTGTGAATGTGCTTGTATGTCTCTATCTATATATATACAGACATAAGATATGCATGTCTGTTTATACCTCTCTGTTCATATTACAGGCTACAGATTCATCCAATAAAAAAAATTCATATCTCAAGATTTAAACAAATTAACTACCTGATTGAATTTCACAAACAATTCTAAGCATTTTATATTTAGTAAATATTAGGACAAAAGGATTATAGTAAAATCGTTTTTAATCTGAAAATCCAATATTTTTATTTTTAAATTTTGGTTATATAAATCGATTTGTGTTTAAAAACAATGATTTTTAAAATAGAAATCATGATTTTTCATGTAGAATCGATCAAGAAATTCAGAGTTGGATGGAATTTGAATTTTGGTCAATTCATGGTGTTCACGGAGGTTAGGACATTAGAATTTTGGCCAAAGGTGGGTCGTAGGACGGCGAACACAGGAAAAATATGCAGTGATTTTCCTTGTGATCGTGGTTATCAAGAGATGTGGGTTTAGTGTTTTTAACCCAGTTCTGTTCAATAATGAAGAGATGACGATTTCGTCGTCGACAGTAGATCGAGTTCGATCGCATGTTGGGGAAGAGGTGAGTGGATGGTCGACGAAGCTATGATCGCGTGGCCATGGTCTTAGGTGGTCGTGGATGGTGATATGGGGTGGTTTTCGTTGATCGATGGATTCAGTGGGTAGCTTGATTTCTCGTTTTTGATTTCGATGTTGTTTCCGGGTTTGGGTGGTCAGGATAGATGGAAAAAGTCAACGTCGACTAGTCAGCGATGGTGGGGGTAACCAGAGCAGCGACGATGCGTGGTGTAGGTGCACAGTGCATATGTGTATATGCTTGGATTGTTTATGGTGTTGAGGAAGATGAAGTTGCTCGGTAGAGTTTGAAATTGTCTCGAGGAAAAGCTCGTGCAAGTGGGAAGAAACTCGAGTAGTGGCTTGGGAAATTTAAATTTTGGCTCAGGTCGTTTCAATGTTAACCAGGTTTTCAAAGTTTTAAATAACCAGGTTTAAAAAAAAACATGATCAAGTTTTAAAGTGTATATGTTTTTCAAAGAAATGTTAACCAGGTTTTCCAAAATAAAGATTATTAAAATAAATTTTACATAGATTGCGAAGATTTAATTTTATTTTTTAGTGTTTTAAAAAAAATTGTTTTGGTTTAAATAATGATATTAATAATTATCATATTAAATATTTATTTGTTTTCAAATAAAGGTATGTTATTAAGTAAATGATTGATTAATTAATATGATTAATTAATCAAGTTAGTTAATTTAAGTATAATTAACAAATGAAGGTAATTGAAGAGTAATTACTCAATAAGATTAATTAAAGGATATTAAAGTGATTAAATGATTAATAGTTGATTACTTAAAAGGATTTAATTTATGTGATTCATTAATTTGATTAATTTAAAAATTAATCAAGTGATTAAAGGCTGATTACTTATTAATTAAAAGTGAATTAATTAATGATTAAAGGTTAATTAATTAATGAAATTGATTAGGGATAATCACTTACTGTAATTAATTAAGGATAATTAATTAAATGGTAATTAATTAAGGTTAATTAATTAATAAAATTAATCAAGAATAATTAATTGAAGAATAGTTAAATAATTAGGGGTTAATTATTTAATGATTAAAGATTAAGTAATTAATAATTATAGGTTAATTAACTTATTATTCAAAGTTAATTAATTAAGATGGTTTGTAGTTCATACATAAGTAATTAATCTGATTCAAAATAATCAGATAATTTATTGATCTTACTTACGGATGTTTGAATTCTATTGAATATTGAATTGTTTGATATCAATGATGTGTGATGCTCTATTTTGATTTGACTTGTGATGAATATAATTTATTTATCTGTGATGAATGTAATTTATTTATCTACGATAAATTTATATTATATATCTATGAATCCGTGAATGACAATAAGCGTTATAGATTATACTGCTTATCGATATTGATATGATTGAATCTGTGGGTGATGTTGCACAATTGTGTAGAACCCCTGGACTAAATCATACACACACAAATATGGGTTGCACGAGGAAATTAGTTAAGTCACGGATATTTTGAAATCTAAATATTATTTTTGAAAGTTGAATTTTGAATCCAAATGGTTTTGAAAATAGGATTGGGTTAAACGTAAAAAACTTTTGAAAAGGAGTTTTGAAGATAAACGTTATTTTGAATAACTTGATAAAGTTTTGAAATTCAAATAATTTGATTTGAATTTGAATTCAAGATTTGAAATAGAATTCTACGTTTATAAATTATGGTTTAAAAAGGTTATACAAGTTATAAATGTGTTTATATGGGCTTTAAACCATTTTAAAATATTATTTTGAAAATTTGAATTTAACCCAAGTTTTATACTTGAAGGGCTTTAACTTATGCAAATGTAATCGGGGTTTTACGAAACGAAAACTATTTGTTTTCAAATAATAGCTTTCATATAAAAAAGATTTCAAGTTTGAAATGAAAATTGTTTTGAAAGCTATTAATGAATCTTGATTAAAGATTAGTGAACTTTGTTTCCAAAATTGAAGAGGATCTTAAAGGTGCGTCTTTTGTATAAAAGATTTGAATTGTGAATTGTTTTGAAAGCTATAATTGAATCTTTGTGGAAGATTGGTGAACTTTATAAAGTAAATCTTTTTGTTTAAGATTTGGAAATGGTAATTTTTTAAACCATTTAAAGAAAGGTTTTGGGTAATAGGTTGTGACTTAACTGATATCCCAATATCCATATGCTTTTAAAATTAAGCGCTCACAATTTGGTTTAGCCGGGAGAGGACTTTGTATCATATAACCCATTCCAAATAACGATACGATGATATGGATAACATTTGAAGACCGGTGGTGAAGACTGGGTATTTTCAAGAACGAAAAGGATTACCCTTCGAATGTCTCTGCACCGAGTCGTGCCGGTATAGAGATCTCCATATGTGATGAGGAGTTCGATTGGGATAGGGAATTCTTGGGGTGCAAGGGCTTCTTTATGATGTGCCTTTGGTTCTGTTCGTACCCAGAACAGACTTGTATTGATATGTGTCTGACATTACACTTTGAGATGTAAAGCCGGTTTCTATCAGATACATTTCTGTTTGGTGGCGGAGAATTTATTCTCTTAGTGTAACACCCTTCTCTGAGACGTACGAGCTCAGAGGTTATGTAGTTGATGGTTACTATTGATACATTCCCGATTTGGTATTGTGGCATACGAAGTGCTGCTGATCATTTGTTGATCGAAGCATGGTTTTGTGAAAAGCGTAGCTTTGTGGACGAGACTTCGTCAAGCCTCACAACCCAGAATGGTCGAAACATGAATCGTTGCAACAAGGTTATTTGGGGGTAGCACCCCCTGAGGTTATGTCCATTTCCTTTTGGATAAAAGGTGGTATCATTGTATGGAGCCCAGATATTTACCTATGTGGTTGCTGCCAACTTATTACATTGTGGTCGTTTGTGTAGATGTACCTCGGATAAAGGTTGGTAACGAACGGGGGATGGCATGGTCGTGTCAGTAGTTACCTAGTCACAGAGGTAACCCGGCCTTGTGTTGGCAGAGATCCGGTTAGGTTCTCAGGGGCGTCCCTCCATAGGCATTCCATTCGGTGTGGAAAGTTCCTTTGCCTGACCATTGTTGGAAATCCAATCATTTAATACACGCCTTGTACGGTTTTAGCTGTAGAATCTGCCATTTAACATGGTAGCTATAGTAGGCATACTATAATGGTACGTACGCTGGCTAAGCTTTATATTATACTTGCAAAAGTTTCCCACTATACACTGATAATAGTATCAAAAGGATTTTCGCGTATTAAGCTTTTTTGACTGTCATAAGGAGAAATCTCCTCCAAGTTTGCCCTTGCATTGTGTGTGTGGCGGGAGACCTTATGGTAGTTTCATTTTCCAAAAGCATAGCGAATTTCTTCTACTTCTGTTGTTGTTTGTTTTAGAAGAGAAAACAGTTTTTTTGTTTGCTCACACCAGTCTCATGACTGACTTGGAGTTTATTGTTCCCTTTCTAATCTCTGGGTTCCCAAAATTTTCCATATGGGCAGTCTAGAGTTGGATTCAGATAGATGAATAGTAGGGTAGATTGAATAGCATTCAATCTCTGAATATTGGCAATCGCATTTGGATCGAGTTGCTTCACTTCAGTGTTGATGGTGGTTCTCACTTTTTGGTGCTTGGAGTCTTTCTAGTCTTAGAGCGTTGGCAATTGTGTTGTAGTTAATTGGAGTATCTATCTTAAGGACTTCTGAAGATATTATCTTTTGGAGACTTTCTTCCGCTGTTATTTTTGTATCTCTGATGTTGATATCAATTGTATCAATGTGTTGTATTATTGTAATCAACTGTTGTATATCAATGATATTATCTTTTTTTCCGCTGAGTTGTTATATTTAATGTGTTATAAGCTCCGTGAACCAGATTCGGCGTTTGAATCTGCGGCATTTGACTACATGTGATGTATTCAGTGTTGATTTTCGAAGGTCGAGTCAGGGTCGTTATAGTAATCTCTATACCAGAGCCACTTGGTGCAGAGACAATCAACAGATAATCCTTTCGTTTTTGAAAATACCCGGTCTTCAACCACCATCTTCAAATGCTATCCCATTTCATCGTATCATTATTCGGAATGGGTTTTATGACTTAATGTCCTCTCCCAGCTTAATCGAATAATGAGCGCTTATTTTAAAAACACGTGGATATATTCACAACAAATTTCCATTTTTAATCTTTTAAACAAAAGATCCACCTTTAAGATTCGATGTGGTTTTCGGATAAACAATTGGAATCCGACCTCCGATCTCATTGAAATTCAAATGCCGTTTTAAAGGCCAAGTTGTTTAAGTAAACAATTGTAATTCAATTCAGACGTTCACATTCACACAGCAATTACACCATAGATAAATAACTTACATTATCGTAGTTCAATCCAGGCATTTCATATCACAGAACATTACATATCAGAGATATCAAACAATTAAAGGCATTTAATGTAATCCAACCATCCATAAGCAATAGTTGTTCAATTCCTAATTAATTCAATTTAATCTCCAAATAAATTAAATTAATTACTTTTAAATCCTGCTTGATTAACATTAATTAATTAAAAACCAATTGCTATTATTTTAATTAATTAATGAAAATTAATTAATCGTCCTTAATCATCCATCTTAATTAATTATCCTTAATTAATTAATTATCCTTAATTAATCACATAAATTAATTAACCTTAAGTAAGTTATATTCATTAATTAACCCTTAATTAATTACGTTAACAAATTACCCCTTTAATTAAGTAATTATCCTTTAATTACTCACATTTATTAATCAATTATCCTTTAATTACTTAATTAATTAACCTTTAATTAATTAGTTTTCAGTTTATTCATCTCTTTAGTTTTTGTCCTGATAGTCTTATTTAGGTTTTTATTTCATTCCTTATAAATACATACATACATACATATATATATATATATATATATGTATATATATATGTATATTTACTACATATATATATATATATCATTCTAATTTTTCCTTAGTCATGTTTCAGATACAGGTTTGGGAGATAGGATATCAGGTTCATTTTGTAGGTTTCTCTTGTCTTCAGATTGCCGGATATCAGATTGTAGAGAGGTCATCATAGCAGAGTTTCTTCATCCAGGACTTCTTGTGTGACGCCCCACCTCTATACCCACGCTAGCCAAGGACACTACAGAGTAATGCCATCAACTAGCATGGAGAATAAGGCCGTTGAGGAGCGACCATCCGTGTAATTGCTTTGTGCGAGCACCGATATGTCAGATAGTTTAAGACGCATTTCATTTCAAGAGGAAATCCGACATGCCGATACAAACTCAAAGCTACTACATAATGGCTATATATAATCTTCGGAAACAAATATAGAAATAAACATAACACAAATCAGTCACAGGTATCGATATCACAAAGGCAGAAATAGATATGAATATTACATATAAAAGTGTATATTAGAGTGTGGTCTAACAAGATCCACAATATCACAAAAGAATGATTTCAAGTGCTACACAAAAGAATAAGTATACATCATGGAGTCTATATCTCAAATGTATACAACAGAATCAACTACTAATCTAAGTATTTAGCCAAAAGTCAGAATAATAGTCCCTGGTGAGGAGTTATGCAGAAGCACCTGTAACACCTCGGTCTGACCCGAGTATTATTTAATAAGAAAATAATAAACGGATCAGTCTAACTATAGATATCAGATGAAATGATATAGAATAAGAGATATGAAAAAACGTATAATAACCAAAATGTCATACTGTGATAAGTATGTAATTGAAAATCAACAAGAGATTAATCAATATCACAAGAATCTTCTCAAAGATAAAAAGGATTTTCATACTCTTTATTTCATTTACCAAACCATAAATATTGACAATTATATCAATGCCAATCACAAAATTTAATGACACACAAATTCACCAATGCACAAATATTGATAGAACTTATCAATGAAACCACAAAAATTGGTGAAACACAAATTCTAGATATCGTCAATAGAAATCCAGAAATCACAAAAAGGGGGAGGCCTATCACAAAACGGGAGCATGAAAACTCACCAACATGTGTATCATAAAATGGAACGCTATTCCATGGTTGCTAACCATTAATTTTGAGCCGAAGCTCCACAAAACGGCCCGTAGACCATGGGTCGCTACCCCAACAAATGAGCCGAAGCTCCACAAAAACGGGGTTTTGTCTCCCTCGCAGACAAAGAGACATCGCACATTGCTAGTCTAAATCACAAAAATGATCATCATCGATCATCAAGAAGTGTAATTACACTAAGCCAGTAAATATATGAGCCCATAACCACTAGCTTAACTTAAATATTTACAAACAAACTGTAAATCTCCACTAGAAAATTGCCACAAGAGATTCAATCGAACAAGTCCAAGAGTTAACGGATGAAGTAAACGCAAGCGTTTCATACCACTTGTTTTACTAAGTCGTTTAATTAGATTTCTCATACGATGAGGTAAAGGTTTGTATATATTAGTAGATTGGAAAACGGTTTGAAAAACGAGCTTTGCAATAAAATAGTGTTGAAATCATTTTGAAGAAAAAGTTTTGATAATTACTACTAGTATTAAAACCTTTATATTTTTAAAGTGACAAATCAACAAAATGATTGTAGGAACAATCAATCATCAAAATTCACATATGACGACGTGAATCAAATCCAAAGAAATCGATACCGAATCCATCAAAGTGGATATACCCAAAAATTCCTAAAATAGAAGTTATCAAAGTCGACAAAGGTGATAACAACTAATCAGAGAAGAAGAATCGATTAAAGATTGGAAAACAAAGCAAATTGAGCATAAACAGGCAAGACAGGAGCATGTCAGTCGACTAAACTCCCTAAGTCAGTCGACTAAACACAGACCTGAAAAATTCTCGGGATTCAGCTCAGTCGACTGCCTCAGAGAATTCAGTCGACTGAACCTGATTTCCTGCATTTCCTATCCCATTTAAATGAAGTGCATACTCTCTCAATTTGCAATCGGACAAGCACGGACGCTAGGGGTTTACGCCTATCGGCTACCCGGTCCTATAAGCTCTTCGATTCATCACCAAAAACATGATCAAACAACAAAGTTAGGATTTTTAAAGAATTAAACTCAAAACACCAAAAATTGGAATATTATCCAATTTAATCCAAACCAAAAGAAAATGCACATGAATAAGTGTTAGGAATTCATACCCAACAATCAAAGATAGATATAGACATAGATGTGAGATAAAAATCTCACCTTTAAACCCAAAACAAATGAAGAAGAAGCTACAGAGCAATGGCAAGGAAAATCACTCTTCAATTCCAACCCAAAGAGCTTGAATCTAAGCTTAAAAGAGAAACATTTCCTAAATTAGGTTTAAGAATTTCTGAAATTGGTAAGAGAATGAGTTGGAGAAGAAGAAGAAGAGGCTTACCAAAGCTTCTTCTATAAATTTGGAGCTAGAACTTGATTTGCAAATGGAAACTAGGGCTTGGAGTTTTAATTTCCCATTCCTCTCTCCATTGTTGCTAAAGCTTGAGTATTAGGAAATAGAAGTAAAGTAATGAAGAGAAGAGGGGTGAAGCTTGGGTCTAATGAGCTGAAACAAAACCAAAGCCCTAAGTGAAAAAGTAGCAAAATTCTACTATCTCCAAACATATCGAAGTTTATACTCAAAAAGATCGCAAACGTCATTTTGAACTCAATGGGGTTGGTCTCGAGTCCTAATTTGATTGTTTGCAAAAATTAGCTTTTCGGACTAAAATCCGATTAACGATGAAATATTTAAATAAAATATTTAAATACTCAATCGTAAAATATGCGGGTTGTTACATCTTGCATTTATCTCCTCAGATATGGATTATGCTATCTTCATTATGGAGTAATTTTTTTGGATGATCTGTTCTCCAATTTGACACTCCTTCTTCTTGATCAGAGCCTTCAAAGTGGTCTCTCTATTCAACAGATCCTCTTTAGAGCAGATGCTTATTCACTTCTTCTGATTCAGATTTTTGAAGCTTTCTTATTAGTTTGAGTCGTCACTCCGTGTTTTTGTTTTTTCTTTAGTCTTTTTGGCACTTCTAACATCTTGATATCGGGCGGTGGCCATGCCGGAGCTTGATATTGAGGTGCGATGGCTGGTGGCCTTGCCGGAACTCATCTTAGGAGTACCTGAGATTAGTTATATGTATATTCGTTTTTGTTACCTGCCAGGCATGTTGGCAGCTTATGTATATATAGACACACACACACACATATTCACTTGTATGCTTTCCTCTATGCGTAGAGGATCACATATTCTTCTCAAAAAAATTAACCTTTAATTAATTAATTAACCCTTAATTACTTACATTAAGTAATTATCCTTAATTACTCATCTTAATTAATTTTATGATAAACTATTTATCTTAATCAATTACTTAATTTCTAATTAATTTAATTTAATCATCAAATAAATTAAATTAAATACATCTAAATCCTGCTTAATTAATAAATTAATGACCCTTTAATTAATCACATTGATTAATGATCCTTTAATTAATCAAGACCCTAATTAATTAAAGATAAACCCTTTTATCTTAAACTTATTACTTAATTAAAACATTTAAATCTTATTTAAATAAACCTTTGATAAAAATTCATCACTAACATGTGCATTAACTTAATATTTTGAAGTTAACTAATAATTAAAAACAGTATTATGATAAACCATTTATCTCTAAAATCTTATTTAAATAACCTTTGGAATTAATTCATCATTAACTTATAAATTAACTTAAGACCCTTAAATTAATTAATGATTAAAAACATCTTACCTTTTAAATTAACTCCTCAAATACACTATTTAAATTTATTTAAACAAACTTAAGTATTGACTTGATTTATTCAAGTTAAAATAAATTATACAACTTTTATTTATCCAAACAATTGAATAAACAATTATTATTTAAAAGAAATTTGTTTAAGGAAATAGTTTAAAACTTTGTTTTATTTTAAACTTTACAAACCCGAGTCACCTTTTCTTTTTAAAACTCTGTTATGTTTTAAAATTTAAAACATGATATAAAACACACTCAAACAACTTTGTACCTTCTTCGAATCCCGAGCCTGATCCGATCACTACTACAAAACCACAAACCCAAACGTATCAGAGACACATGCACATGCACACCAGGTCAGAGCATCTCTGACCATCGCCGCTACCTCCAGTAAGATGACGTTGCCCTCTCCATCCACTTCAGTCACCCAGAAACCCATATCGATCTCGAAATTGAAATTGAGCACACTCAAACCCACTGGAATAAAACCGATCGTCCAAGAACCACCCTGACATGCTACCTCAGACCAGTAGAGGCCTCGCGATCACGACCATAGCTTCACCGACCAACCATGCACCTATTTCCCCACCACCGGTTGACTCCGATGCATTGACGATGGCGCAACAGCTCGAATTCCCATCAACCAAATCTGGTCCTTAAACCTTATTTCATCGTCGTACAACCACTGCGGCATTTGATAAATCCTCTAAGCATTTTTCCATTGATATCCACTCCTCCAACTCCCTCCAGCATCAGGCATAACCATCATAGCTCATGCGATCGTCGAAAATCGGCGCAAACCCAAAAGCTGATCAACTCGAGAAATCCCAATAATTACACGCTTAAAAATCATGATACCATTATCAAAAATCATTATTTCCAATACGAATCGAATTGTAAAACCAAAACATAATTTCCGGACATTCGATTTCTTACCTATATTTGATCATTACTATTATTTTCTTATTCCAGTAAAATTTCTTGCTAATTTTACATTAAAAATATTTTTAAATGTTGAATTTGGTAAATACAAAAAATTTCCTTTCAAAGATCATAAGCCATAAGAGATTAGAAACAGAGAATTTGAATTTTTTTCTAACCTAAGCCTGTAAATTATAACAAAGTATATATGCGTATACACAAACATGCACCTTGTCATATATATATATATATATATATATATATATATATATATATAGACATGCAGGCACCTATACAAACATTTTCTCACAATAAACTTCAAGTATTATCACATGTATCAAAGTATATACCCAGGTTTGATTTTTAAAAAGTTTTTACTCGCTTGTATATGGTACAGAGTGCAGAGCTTGTAAATGCTTTTGCAAACTGAAACTTGATGTTAGATCTAAACTGACAGTTGAATTTGAGATGAATTGACCTCGGGTTGTTGATCTGCAACTTTGACCTGATGATCTTTGCTTCATTTTTGAGATCTTGGTTGAGATGAATTTGCTTTGATTTAACACTGAGTTGAACTTGATTTTTAAAATCTGGAACTCTTTTGAATTTTATCCCCTGGTTTGTTTTCAGGTTTGGGATTATTTGAATCTTTTTTATGAAAGAGTTGTTGTTTGCTTTGGATTTGAATTTGAAAGAATTGTTGTTTGCTTCAGATTTGAATTTGAAAGAGTTTGTTTTTTTTTTCTTTCTCAGGTTTTGCACAGGTTTTAGTTTTGAATCAAACTAAGAAAATGAGAGTAGGAATAGAGAGAGACATCTTATATAACTTTGATTTCATTTTTATTATTAAATTTAAAATGAAAAGAAAATTAAAAATAGGACACTTGTATTTATATAATATAATTAAGTTAACACTTGTATTCTACATGACATATTAGCTTCCACTTCTTAATTTCATGTATTAATTAGCTTACACTTGTCTTTGCATGTATTTAATGTTTTCTTTTTAATTATATCTTCAATTTAGTTTTGTGTATATATATATATGTTTTTATATTTTTTTAAATTTATATTAGCATATGTTAAAATCAATTATATATATATATATATATATATTCTTATGCTTAATATTCACTTATGTATTAAGTTTAAAATACACACACACGCACAAAAAAAACCATATTTAGTTCATGTATAATTTTAAAAGAAAGCATATAACCCTTTTATCAATTCTTATTTCAAACTATCATACTTTTAAATAAATAAATCTTTATCCTTAGAATTTTGAAATATAGAATTTAACTTTAAATGTCTTTTGAAAATTATTATATTGATTTGAAAACATAACTTCCAAATCACGATGTATATATACATATACATTATACAATAAGAAAACAAATTTTTATTAATACATTTCCTTATATTAATATTTTATATTTATATAACTTTAAAGAAAAAGAAATAAAACTTAATTATACACTAGTAAATAATCATATATACATTAGTTTTAAAATATAGAGTTTTAAATCCAATTTATTTTTAAGATATTTATTTTGAATTTCAAATTCAAAATCCTTTTTACTATCTATTTAAAATTACATAAGCAACACATAACTTATTTATTTTTTTGAAAATTTCAAATTAATTCAAAATTTATTCTAAATTTCAATTTAATTACTAACTTAAATTTGACTTAAAATGGGATCGTTGCACCTATTATGAAAATATTCGATGTAAGGTTTACTCGCTACTAATCCTAAGGTTGATTTTCGACAAGATGTAGTAGGAGAGTGCCTTCGATTTGTCCTATTCTTAAATAACTTCTAGGGATGAATGTTTATTGCATTTTTAACATACACATACATTGATTTTTACGAATGTACATCCGTTTGGTAGTGTAGGAAGAAACCCTCTTACACTTAACATGCCTCTGTTAGACATATAAGCTCAGAGGTTGTATATTTGTGGAAATCAATATTGTTTGATGGAATTGACAATGTGACATTCAAAGTGGAATATGTTATGTGAAAGGTAAACGTTACCTTAAGCCTCACCTGTAGAAATGGCTTAAACAGGGTATGCCATAAGGCTAAGTGGGTCGCTCCCATTAGGGTATGGTCATCACCTTCCAAGATTGCCCTTCATATTTCAAGTATGTTATGTATACTTATGGGCACTGATATGTCAGGAATGACAAGGCGATCTCATATTCGGTTCTATGGCCTACTAAATGACTCTTCGAGTACGCCGGTCCTGCCAGATATAAAGGTTTCAAAGCTGTTAATCTTTGGTACATTCTTTTAGAAATGTACTACATGAAAGGTAGTTCCTTACGTTCCATTATATGGAATCCATTCTCGATTATGAGCCTTTGTGGTTTTAGTTCTAAACCTAGTATAGTGGAGTTTAATCAATGTAAAAATATCGGTTATGATTAATATGTATTTGTATCCTAAACACTATTATTATATCAGAGGATTTGATAAGAAGTATTTTGGTTATCATATGGTAAAAACCTATCTATGTTTATGTGAAGTGTGATCTTATGAGACACCTTTGTTTTGAAAGGTTTTTAAACTTAAAAAAAATCAAATTGAGATGTGTTTTCGCACGCTTGTTTAATAGACTGATCGAGGCGTTATTTCCTTCCAATGCTCGGGTCAGACCGAATATATTTCGATTTGGATAATTTATAGCTTCCGTAGACAAGCTGGAGGTCTTCAAGTCATATTCACGTATCTATTTATTTCCGCTACACTGGTTGTTTAAAATTATTAACATTTAGGATGATAGGCTGTTATAATTGTCCAGGCTGATGATTAGTGATTTATTGTTGTACTTTGATTGATGCATGTATATTATAATTTCTCTTTTGTAAAGATCATTTATATTATATTATATGTTGTTCCACACCATTAAGAGATTCTGTATTGTTTGGTTTTCTTCTTCTCTTCTTTCTTCTTTCTTTCCCTAAACTAATATCCTTTTCTTTTAATTCACGTTGGACATGTGTGGTTTATTGTCTGCTTGAAATGCATGAAATTGCGGGTCATTATAGTTGGTATCAAAGCTTAGGTTAGTGAACAATTAGGCTTTGGTGTTGTATTCATTATAGATAGGATTAGTAGATCCTAGAATGAGTTTGAGTGTGTGTGTGTGTATGTATGTATACGTATGTGTGTATTGTGTGCATGTATGTATGTACGTATGTATGAAAGTGTATTCGTTGGTGACATAAAAATGTTTTAAATTTTATTGGTTGATCAGTTGAGTAGTTTATGGATTCTTGTCAATATGAGTAATTATAAAGATCTCTAAACACTTGAATATGGAAATTCCATATAGTATTGTTCTGAAATTGGGTAAATAAAATAATTTTACCTTGACTATATTTTAACACATAAAGGAGTATTTTTTTTAGAAATTATTATAGTCATATATGGTATGTTGGTTGGATTTAGGGTATAATGTTAATGAAAGTTGTTAACTATAATCTAAATATGATAAGCATTTGTAAAACGTGTTATACATCAAAGTGAATTTATAAATGCAAACTTTTCTTTATTATAATTAAAATAGCCACAATTGCGATATGATATTATAGTGGAAGTGAAATTATATAAGTATGATTTATAATGTGATATATAAATAATAATGAAATGAAATTGTATAAGTATATTTATAAATATGGGTTATAAATAAAAATGGAATTAATATAAGAAATTGAGAAATTTAATCTTGGAGATTTTGAGAATTGTTTTTCAAAGGTTTAGAATGAAATAAGAATAGTATTATTTTGAAAATATTTTAATTAGAAATATTTTAAAATAGAATTTAAAAGAGATAAGGAAGCACTGAAGTTACTTCGATCGTTGGAAAATAATTCGGATGATGATTGCAGCATTATCAGTATTCAATTTCAAGTTTCTAAGTGAAAAATTGGTACCATTTAATTTTTTATCGCAAACAAGTTTTGATTTTAAAATAAAAAATTATGATTTGATATACAAAGGAATCATGTATACATTAGGATATCAAAATGTCTCGAATTTTGAAAATTTGCATTTAAGTGTCTTGTGAAAATATGAGAAAATAAGTTTTTGTAACTTATAATTTGAAAAAGGGTATAAATATCAAAAGATAATATGAAATTGAGCTACGAAATAGATTTAATTTAAGTAAAGTTAAATGAAATAGAATGTGATTTAAAATGAATATGAACTTAATCCTGGAAGTGGTAATAAAGTTGTGTTATAAGATGTAATAAACTTAGTAATATCATATGAAGTAATATACTAAATAATAATGAATGTGAACAAAAAGAATTTGGTATAGTCAAGAAAACCGATTGAAATAAATATGTTAGTTGTACGTAGACCATTTTATTCGCATAGCTGTTTGTTCCAGATTCGAGTACATAATTTTAAGGTGATTTGCATCAGTCTGAGTTAGGATTTTTCACTCCATTCTTGACGGTGAACACTGGATGCGGTTCTTGATTTATTATGAAATTATCTGTCATTGTAAATGGCTATGCAAGGGGAATGACGGTGTCTAATTAAGGAACCGAATTGTAATCCTCACTAGATAATCGAGTGAGCGAACAAGTTTGGATGTGAAATTATATGATCGGAAAAGCTATCTAAGTTGACATTGCATACGGATGGTCTATGGACATCTTACGGGCTTCGGTATGATTTTTTTGCTATGTTTAGCAAACTTTTTTTACCAGTAATTGTAAACACAATTAATCAAGGATGCATGATGGTTTCTTTGGTTGCATATGATGGTTATATTAGTCTATGTTATACGGTGATTTTACTTTCCGTATACCTGTTCTCATTTGTTGCTAAATGTTTAGTAGGTATAGATTGTGTATGCTTTACATTTGGAGCATGATTTCATTTATATTAATTTTATACGATTGGTAATATTAAGAAAAAGGTACAAATCTTGGATTACAAATTGTATTTTTATGTTTTTCCCTAAGGGATGACTCATCTTTTAGATGAGATGTATATTGTATACATATTGTAAATTTTTCTGATTGAGCAACGAAAAGGTATGCTGGCGAAATTTTCCGTAAATTTAAGGCATTATAAAAATTTTGAGAAATTTTGATAACTAAAATTTGATTTTTTTTCTTACAATAGGAAATGACATTGGCTAGCATCGTTGAATGAATATAAAGACTTAGAAATTTTTTTAATCTATTTTAGCAAACTGATTTTGGAAAGTTAATGGATTTTCTGAAATTTTTCTTACCTTGGCAATTTCGAGGATGAAATTCTTTTAAGGAGGGGAGTCTGTAATGACCTAAGATTTTGGTTTTTTGAATCTGAAATATTTAATTAATTTGAAATATTAAAAAGCTAATTTTATAAGTCAAGCAACATAAATTTAAAATCTAGCTATTTATTTGATAATCTGAATTGCTAAAATTAACAATTGGAATTTTTTAAATAATTGAATCTTGAATTTAGTTTAAATAAATGTATTTCATAAGTTTGTTTAAATTTAATTTTAAAAAATAGATGGTTAGAGCGTTTATAATTTAAAGTGATTAACTAGCTTAAAAATAATTCATCTTAATTAAGATGTGAAAATAGAGGTTTTATGTTAAATAGAGATTTTTGAGCTGGATTATAGAAATTTTAAAATACTTGATTGATAATTCCATCTTTTATTATAGAGGAAATGCATTTTATAGAAGGTAGAAATAGTTTAAAATAAATATTTCTGAAATGGTTTATATAAAATGTGACGACCGCCCATGACTCCCGCACTAAAACAAGAGAATGGTGCACTGAAAGGCGTGCCAGGCAGCCATGGACGATAGTCAGGGTAAGATAAAACAGAAACTCTATCGTACAACTCACAGCGCATGGACAAAATACAATAGAGAAATATATGTATATAGTGAAGCTCATAACAGAATATCATCATATAGAATTCATAAAGGTTTGATACAAGCATTTGAACAATCAATACATCAAGCCTCACTACATAACACTCAAAACATGTAAAAGCAGCGGAACATCCAGTACATATAGTAAGAAAACTAATATGCTAGCCTTCAGCTCGTCTTCGTCATCAACAGCGTTGGTAGCCAAGAACAACACTTGTCACCTGCTACCTAGTCTGCCCATCCCAACATGGATGAACAGCCCAAGGTAATAAGAGTTGAACATAAAACCTTGAGTCAGACAACAGTCTTAGTGAGCAGCAAATTAACTATCAAACATACCAAAAGAGCATAAAGGATAAAAGGAATAGGAACTCAACCATCCCACTCCACCTCATTCTACAGTGATAGCCCCCAGACCCACTAAGCATAAACAAGCACAACAAAGCAGACAATTTAAGTAAAGTAATTATCACTCGAGTCAAGGTCGATGTTTTCCAAGCACAAACCCCCAACGCCTAAACCAAGATCAGATAAGCACCCAGAAAACACCGCTCTTGAGACCGAATGATGGTACAATCAAACATCCATGACTCTGGCTATCACTGTTATCATTGCCTCGATATCACCGTTAATTGAATGACCGGCACCTTCTTTCAGCCGTCCGTCAAGGGTTAATGGCAACCCCAGTTCTAGACATAACTCCGCACGTCATCATGACCCGTGCCTAGGACTATCGCATCTGCCCAGAGTACTAAGACGTCATCATGACCCGTGTCTGGAACGTCATCGTGACCCGTTCCAACGTACTCTAGCTTTGAGCATGCTAGAACCTCCAATAACGATAAGATCCAAGCCTTCTAGTCATCCTCCTCGACGACTATTCCCATACTAGCTCAAGCGCCTCTCAAACTAACCATTATCCACACAAACTCGGACCGCATCACCGAGTTATCAACATAGCTTCGCACGTCGTCGTGACCCGTGCTTGGAACGTCATCGTGGCCCGTCCCAACTCAACATCATGCTTTGCCTCATCGCATCATAGCAAAGTCCCATCTCACCAAATCTATCCATATGATCTTCCACATCCGCTTCATATGCCACATGCAGCTTTCACCATTCAAGAGCCTTTCCACTTAGCTTTTGAATCATCCTCGACCAACTTGTCCAAATAAAGTTATCAATCAACTAATCAATCAAATCAAACATTAATCCAAGCAATCAATCATTCAAACAAGATCTAAATAAACAATTACAACAATAATGGCAATTTCGTAAATAAAGTGTCCAAATCTAACATGCAATCTAACAAGCATGAATTATGAACAATATCTCTACAACTTGATGAATGAACTTGCATAAGTGATCATGTAGCAAAATAGGTGTCAAAACTTCATAGATGATAGATCTACATGCATACTTAGGGAAAATGCAAGAAATCACTATTTTTAACACATAAACAAGCCACCAATCCAATATACTCCCTTGGGTCCATGTGAGAGATAAATACCACTCACCGAATCACCTAAACACCTCAAAATCAACAAACTCCAGATCTGGACAGCAAAGATCTAAGCTTGATCCGGCAAAATCTCGCTTCAATCGATGAAATCTCTCTTTGGAGGATGAAGATCTTCAACTTTGGCTCTTGAATCTTTGATCTTGATCTTCGATCTTGGATGGATGTTAGCATTAGATTAGAGTGGAGAAAAGAAGTGAAGAAGTGTTGTAGTCGAGCTTTCAAAATGGCAGCACTTCGTCGCTTCAAAATCCGGTGCCAAAAAGTGAGCCAAACCCCTCTATTTATAGGCTGAAAAGCCCCTGAGTCGTCCCCCCTTAAGTCGCCCACGACGTAACCCATGAGTCGTCCACGACCTAACCTTGTCGACTCACGACTTAACTACATGCGGCATAGCGACATAGGCCTTCTAACGACCTAACAACCCAACTACAAAGCCGACTCAACCAGCCTTAGGACCTAACAAACACGGAGCCTCACGCGCGACTCAACACAGGTGCGACTCAACGGCCTATCCAGATGCGACTTAATACCTATGCGACCTAACGCTACACAGGGTCACACGACCTACGACTTAGCACACTCGCGACCTATCCTTAACTCGTATACGACTTATAGCTTACACAACCTAACACGTGCACGCGACTTAACGCTAAGCCTAGGTCCCCTACGACTTATACCATAACGACTTAAGCCTTAGGTCGTTCACGACCTAACTATACTAAGTCGCACGAATGACCTTCCTACCCTAAGTCTTTAACTCCTGAGTCGCTAGCTACTGTAGGTCTGCCCAATCCTTAGACCGCTAACCCTTAAGTCGACCAGTTCCTATAAGTCGTTTACGACTTAAAACCCCAGTAACTCACTAACTCGTTAAAGATTTACCCCTTAACTCGTTAACTCGTTCCAACCCTTAAGTCGCTTACTCCACTAAGTCGTACAACCGACTTATCTCCTACACGACTCTAGCTATCACATCTAAACTGCTAGGTAGTAATCCCCTAAGTCGTTCACGACTTAAAACCATCTACGACCTATCCAAGAGCCGATCTAAGGACCCTATGCAACCGAGTTAACTTCCTTATGAACCATCTTTTACACGACTTAGGCTATGGATGACATAAACAATACTAACGACCTAATAATTCTACGATATATCAACACGTACATATACGGGTCGTTACATTCTCTCCCCTTAAGGAATTTCGCCCCCGAAATTCCAAACAAACAAGAGCAATCAAAGTTATTCCGCATGCCTACCATCCATAGAAATCAACAAACCATGCATCCAATTACTAGCCTAGCATGCAGAATTCTAAGACTTAGAACAAGCTACAAATTCATGAGATGTCACGACACCTTAGGGCCATACCTCGAAGAGTTCAGGATGAGCTGCCTTCATCCTCTCTTCCTCCTCCCATGTACAGTCGTCAACATCATCACTCCATTGTACCTTGAGCAACGTGATCGTCTTCCTCCTAAGCTGTTTCGTGTCGGTTTCAACAACACGAAGCGGCTTACGAGGTCTCGTAACAACTGGATCAACTTCCAAATCTTCACAGCTATCAGCAGAAACCACCGTATTCGAGTCGTGCACATACTTCCGTAGATAAGATACATGAAAAACATTGTGCACACCCGCCATCTTTTCCGGTAACTCCAATCTATAAGCGAGCTTTCCAATTCGCTCGATAATCGGGAATGGTCCAACAAATCTCGGAGTTAACTTTCCTTTCTTCCCGAATCGAATAACATTCTTCAGTGGAGAAATCTTCACAAAAAACATATCACCTACGTCGAATTCCAAATCCTTACGACGCTTATCGGCATAACTTTTCTGACGATCTTGGGCTGCCTTCATTCGTCGCCGAATGATCTCTACACAATCTGTAGTCTGTCGAATCATTTCTGGCCCAAGCATCAGCTTTTCTCCGGTTTCCAACCAACATGTCGGAGAGTTACACGGTCTTCCATACAATGCTTCATACGGTGCCATACCAATACTTGACTGGTAACTGTTATTATACGCAAATTCCACCAAATGAAGGTGATCTTCCCACGATCCTCCGAAATCTAAAACACATGCCCTCAGGAGATCTTCCAAAACTCGGTTGACTCTCTCAGTCTGACCATCTGTTTGGGGGTGATAAGCTGTACTCAAACACAACTCGGTTCCCAAAACTTCCTGGAAGCTCTTCCAAAATCCACTAGTGAACAATGGGTCTCGATCGCTCACTATACTCTTCGAAACACCATGGAATCGCACTATCCACTTAGCATACAACTCAGCCAACTTCGATGCAGTCCTATTTGATCGAACAGGAATGAATCTTGCACTCTTAGTCAAACGATCTATGATGACCCAAATCCCTTCATTTCCTGCCCTGGTTCTAGGTAGACCATCGATAAAATCCATCGATACTTGCTCCCACTTCCATGTAGGAACCTCTAATGGCTGAAGCATTCCACTGGGCTTCTTCTGCTCAGCCTTCACCAACTGGCAGTTCATACATTGGGAAATAAAATTTCCAACATCCTTCTTCATACCTTCCCAGTAATAGGTTCTCTTAATATCCCGAAACATCTTATTTCCACCTGGATGAATCGTCAACTTCGAGTGATGACTTTCCCTCAGGACTTCATCTCTCAATCCATCTATATCGGGAACAACTAGTCGTCCTTGTTTCCGAAGCAAACCCTCTTGATCGACTTCAAATCCTTTATCCTTTTCTGGATTCAATCCAGATTCCAAATCACGGATAATCTTGACAAGCTTATCATCTCGCTTTTGGCTCTCGCCAATCCTTTCCACAAGAGTAGGTCTTATCGATAAGTTTGCCAACATCTCAGGTTCCAATTCACATCTAGGCCTGAAGTCAAATCCAGCCAAATACTCGAGACTCTTCCATTCCGAAAACATGGCTCCCAATCCTGCATGTTTTCGGCTTAACGCATCGGCCACTGCGTTACCTTTTCCTCGAGTATAGGCTATTCCAAAATCATATGATGCTAAGAACTCTAGCCATCGTTGCTGCCGAAGATTCAAATCCTTTTGGGAGAACAGATACTTCAACGACTTATGATCCGTAAACAACTCGAATCGAACTCCCAATAGATAATGTCTCCACATCTTCAAAGCAAAAACAATCGCCGCTAACTCCAAATCATGAGTCGGGTAATTCCTTTCATGCGGCTTCAGTTGTCGACTTGCATACGCAACAACTTTATCCTTTTGCATTAGCACTGCTCCAAGTCCAGTACCACATGCATCGGTGTAAACCACCATCTCATCATTCTCACTTGGAATAGTCAAAACAGGAGCACTTGTCAGTCGCTCTTTCAGGATTACGAAAGCTTGCTCACACTTATCATCCCATCTGAACACTTGGTTCTTTTTCGTCAATCCTGTCAATGGTGCAGCTATCTTGGAAAAGTCTATGATAAATCGACGATAATATCCAGCTAATCCCAGAAAACTTCTCACATCAGATGCATTCTTAGGTCTAACCCAATCCTGGATCGCTGCCACCTTAGCGGGATCAACCGCTATTCCATTTTCAGAAATAACATGGCCTAAGAACCTCACCTCTCTCTTCAAGAAGTGACACTTCGAAAACTTAGCCTTCAGCTGATGTTTCCGCAAGATTTCCAAAACAATACGCAAGTGTGTCTTGTGCTCTTCCTCATTTCTGGAATAAATCAGAATATCATCCACGAACACAAGTACAAACTTGTTCAACTGATCTCTGAACACTCTATTCATAAGATCCACAAAATATGCTGGTGCGTTAGTCAATCCAAACGGCATTACCAGCCACTCATAAAAACCGGATGGTGTCCTAAAAGCAGTCTTCGGCACACTATCCTTAGCCACTCTCAACTGGTGAAATCCCGTTGCCAAATCCATCTGAGAAAACACCTTAGCTTCGTGAAGCTGATCAAACAAGTCATCTATTCTCGGCGATGGATACTTGTTCTTCCTAGTCACTTTATTCAGCTCATGATAATCCACACACAACCTCAATGATCCATCCGCTTTGGTTGCAAACACAACTGGTGCACCCCATTCGGACACGCTACGCCGAATGAATCCTTTCCGCAAAAGGTCATCAACTTGCACCCTCAACTCTTGCTGCTCCCTAGGCGCCATCCGCCTAAGAGGCATCACAACAGGTCTGTCTCCCTCAACTAGATCGATACGAAACTCGATCTCCCTATGCGGCGGTAACCCTTTGACCTCGTCAAAGACGTCCTCAAATCCATTCACAACCGGCATCGATGACAGTCCATCCCGTGGAACAACCGGCGAATACATGAAGCCCATGCAGACGCCTTCTTCATGCTTACATCGTATCACAACCTTTCGCCCTTCCACATTCCCGACTGTCACCTCCAGTTTCTCACAATCAACCTTTGCCGCATACTTCCTAAGCCAGTCCATTCCCAAAATAATTCCGAACCCCGCAAAGTTCAGAACAAAACAATCACAAACAAAAGAGCAATCATGACTCGATACAACTAGACCACGGCATACCATACACAAACAAGACGAACCCCCAACTGGATTAGTCACAACCAATGGTCTATCAACAATTTCCGGTTCCAAACCCAATCGGCCTACCAAATCATCACAAACAAACGAATGCGACGCCCCAGTATCAAACAAAACCCTAACTGGAACATCACAAATGGAAAGAGTACCTTGAACCACCACACTTTTCCCCCTCTCTTCCGTAGGAGGAGCTTTCGAAGACGATGGAACAGCTCCCAAAGCATAAGCTTGCACAATCTGCTTATCTTTCCTCGGTTCTGGACAGTCCTTCTTGATATGTCCCAGCTTATCACAGTTGTGGCACTTCAACTGCACTTTTGGATTCTTGCAATCCCTAGAGAAATGGCCCTTCTGCCGACAATTGTAGCAGGTCACTTCACCCTTTGGCTTCTTCTGGCCATCCTTACCCTTCTGTTGCTGCTGCTTCCTCTTCTTGTTTCCACCCTGCTGTGGTTTGGACTCTTCCTTGGTCACAGCAACAACAGACCCTTCCATAGGAAACAAACTCTCATGCCTGAGAGCTTTCTCCACAAGCTTCTCAAATGGATCGTCCAGATGATCCACCAACTGTCTCTCAAGATAATTGTCCAAGCCTGTCACAAACTTCTCATTCTTCTGATAGAGAGATTCAATATACGACCGAGCATACATGGACAAAGCTTCAAACTCAGAAACATACTCAAGAACAGGTCTCCCACCTTGCTTGAGTTCCACAAACTTCTTAAACAGGACAGATTTCTGTGCCGTAGAGATGAACTTAGCTTCAAATCTGACTTGGAACTGCTCCCAAGTAATCTCTTCCTCTGGAGTATCAATGGTGATAGAATTCCACCAATCCGAAGCTCTCCCCTGAAGCTGTCTCGATGCAAGCTTCCTCTTAGTTGCATCCTCAATTCCCAAATCACCAAAGATCCTTCCACAAGCATCAATCCATCTCTGCACTTCAATGGTTGATTCTGTTCCCAAGAAAACCTTTCCTCCAAGAGCAGTATAGTCCTTACACAACTTAGCAAAATCCACTGGTCTTGGAGCTTGAACTTGAACTCCAACATCTACTGATGGTCCTGAAGTTGGTATCCTTCTCATGATCGAAGTCATCATAGCTTCGAACATTGCAGCATAGTCAGTAGTTCCCCTAGCAGCACGGCTTTCCCTAGCAGCTTGTCTCTCACTTCGACTCATCCTTAATATCTACAAAAAGGAATGATTCAGAACACCTTGAGAAACAACTACATAAGGAGTTCAAATCCTTCTAAACTACTATATTATATATAGTAATCATCCATCAAAATTACAATTACGTCTCTCATACGTTGTTACGTCAGCGAGCGTTGGCTAAAATCGATTAACCAAAGCTTTGATACCAAATGTGACGACCGCCCATGACTCCCGCACTAAAACAAGAGAATGGTGCACTGAAAGGCGTGCCAGGAAGCCATGGACGATAGTCAGGGTAAGATAAAACAGAAACTCTATCGTACAACTCACAGCGCATGGACAAAATACAATAGAGAAATATATGTATATAGTGAAGCTCATAACAGAATATCATCATATAGAATTCATAAAGGTTTGATACAAGCATTTGAACAATCAATACATCAAGCCTCACTACATAACACTCAAAACATGTACAAGCAGCGGAACATCCAGTACATATAGTAAGAAAACTAATATGCTAGCCTCCAGGTCGTCTTCGTCATCAACAGCGTTGGTAGCCAAGAACAGCACCTGTCACCTGCTACCTAGTCTGCCCATCCCAACATGGATGAACAACCCAAGGTAATAAGAGTTGAACATAAAACCTTGAGTCAGACAACAGTCTTAGTGAGCAGTAAATTAACTATCAAACATACCAAAAGAGCATAAAGGATAAAAGGAATAGGAACTCAACCATCCCACTCCACCTCATTCTACAGTGATATCCCCCAGACCCACTAAGCATAAACAAGCACAGCAAAGCAGACAATTTAAGTAAAGTAATTATCACTCGAGTCAAGGTCGATGTTTTCCAAGCATAAACCCCCAAGGCCTAAACCAAGATCAGATAAGCACCCAAAAAACACCGCTCTTGAGACCGAATGATGGTACAATCAAACATCCATGACTCTGGCTATCACTGTTATCATTGCCTCGATATCACCGTTAATTGAATGACCGGCACCTTCTTTCAGCCGTCCGTCAAGGGTTAATGGCAACCCCAGTTCTAGACATAACTCCGCACGTCATCATGACCCGTGCCTAGGACTATCGCATCTGCCCAGAGTACTAAGACGTCATCATGACCCGAGTCTGGAACGTCATCGTTACCCGTTCCAACGTACTCTTGCTTTGAGCATGCTAGAACCTCCAATAACGATAAGATCCAAGCCTTCTAGTCATCCTCCTCGACGACTATTCTCATACTAGCTCAAGCGCCTCTCAAGCTAACCATTATCCACACAAACTCGGACCGCATCACCGAGTTATCAACATAGCTTCGCACGTCGTCGTGACCCGTGCTTGGAACGTCATCGTGGCCCGTCCCAACTCAACATCATGCTTTGCCTCATCGCATCATAGCAAAGTCCCATCTCACCAAATCTATCCATATGATCTTCCACATCCGCTTCATATGCCACATGCAGCTTTCACCATTCAAGAGCCTTTCCACTTAGCTTTTGAATCATCCTCGACCAACTTGTCCAAATCAAGTTATCAATCAACTAATCAATCAAATCAAACATTAATCCAAGTAATCAATCATTCAACAAAGATCTAAATAAACAATTACAACAATAACGGCAATTTCGTAAATAAAGTGTCCAAATCTAACATGCAATCTAACAAGCATGAATTATGAACAATATCTCTACAACTTGATGAATGAACTTGCATAAGTGATCATGTAGCAAAATAGGTGTCAAAACTTCATAGATGATAGATCTACATGCATACTTAGGGAAATTGCAAGAAATCACTATTTTTAACACATAAACAAGCCACCAATCCAATATACTCCCTTGGGTCCGTGTGAGAGATAAATACCACTCATCGAATCACTTAAACACCTCAAAATCAACAAACTCCAGATCTGGACAGCAAAGATCTAAGCTTGATCCGGCAAAATCTCGCTTCAATCGATGAAATCTCTCTTTGGAGGATGAAGATCTTCAACTTTGGCTCTTGAATCTTTGATCTTGATCTTCGATCTTGGATGGATGTTAGCACTAGATTAGAGTGGAGAAAAGAAGTGAAGAAGTGTTGTAGTCGAGCTCTCAAAATGGCAGCACTTCGTCGCTTCAAAATCCGGTGCCAAAAAGTGAGCCAAACCCCTCTATTTATAGGCTGAAAAGCACCTGAGTCGTCCCCCCTTAAGTCGCCCACGACCTAACCCATGAGTCGTCCACGACCTAACCTTGCCGACTCACGACTTAACTACATGCGGCATAGCGACATAGGCCTTCTAACGACCTAACAACCCAACTACAAAGCCGACTCAACCAGCCTTAGGACCTAACAAACACGGAGCCTCACGCGCGACTCAACACAGGTGCGACTCAATGGCCTATCCAGATGCGACTTAATACCTATGCGACCTAACGCTACACAGGGTCACACGACCTACGACTTAGCACACTCGCGACATATCCTTAACTCGTATACGACTTATAGCTTACACAACCTAACACGTGCACGCGACTTAACGCTAAGCCTAGGTCCCCTACGACTTATACCATAACGACTTAAGCCTTAGGTCGTTCACGACCTAACTATACTAAGTCGCACGAATGACCTTCCTACCCTAAGTCGTTAACTCCTGAGTCGCTAGCTACTGTAGGTCGTCCCAATCCTTAGACCGCTAACCCTTAAGTCGGCCAGTTCCTATAAGTCGTTTACGACTTAAAACCCCAGTAACTCACTAACTCGTTAACGATTTACCCCTTAACTCGTTAACTCGTTCCAGCCCTTAAGTCGCTTACTCCACTAAGTCGTACAACCGACTTATCTCCTACACGACTCAAGCTATCACATCTAAACTGCTAGGTCGTAATCCCCTAAGTCGTTCACGACTTAAAACCATCTACGACCTATCCAAGAGCCGATCTAAGGACCCTATGCAACCGAGTTAACTTCCTTATGAACCATCTTTTACACGACTTAGGCTATGGATGACATAAACAATACTAACGACCTAATAATTCTACGATTTATCAACACGTACAAATACGGGTCGTTACATAAAAGATGTATAAAAGCAATATTTTATAAATAAAGATATAGATTTATAAATAGAGTTTTATAGATATTAAAAATGGATTTGAAATTGATATTTGGTAAGTAGATTTATAAATGGGATTTTATAAATAAATGAGATTTATAAAGAAATGGAATTATAAATAGAATTTTATAAATAAAGAGATTTTATAAAGAGAAGTTTATAAGTAGAATGGATATTTATAAACATAGTCTTATAAATATGATAATGATCTAAATAAGACTCGAATATGGATTATTCTAAAGGAAATACACTCACGTTTTAAAATTTAAAATAATCTTTTAAACGAACATTTTGAAAGTGATATTTGTAGATGGAGTCTAATGGTTATAAAAAGTGACTTAAAATGTATTAAGGGATGACAACATAGACTTCAATAATTATTGTTGTAATAAACATTCTTGATAAAGCAGGGAAGGCATAGACTATAACACTGATGTTATAGTAAGCGATTTACAAAAGGAAATGTTCTGTATAGTATATGTGATTTATGTAAATATAAATAGTTGAATCCCTAAAATGTTGTTTTGGGTTGCTGTAACGATGTTATATGCAGCATTCATTTTGACCCAATAAAGTGCGTTTTGGAAAATATAAAGCTTTCTTTAAAAGATTTGTAAATGTAGTTATTATGGATTTAAGTATATAGAGATATTTTTTAAATGTTGAAAATAAAATGGTTTGTGAATATACTTATATCGTTGAAATAAGTATATGGAAACATTTTTCAAATATTGAAAGATTAAAATGGTTTTCAGACTGTATCATTTTAAAGCTATTTTGAAAGTAATTTAACTAATAAAAGATTAATTAAATAGGCTTAGTGAGTGCTTGTATGCTAGATTTTTGGCCATTTTTTGTTCTTTGACTTGATAAGGGAACTGGTTAGTCGTCCACTTTGTATGAGGCCAACTAAGTAGACTTGATTATCTTTGGTGTTAAGAATGATGATTCAAGTTGTGCGGAGTGGCTGTGGTACTCCAATTTACTAAGCTTCCTTCTTGGCCGAAGCATAGCATGTTGAGAGTTGGAAACGTGATAAGTCTACGAGACTTGGTTTTCTTATGAGGTTGATGACCTATTATCGATGGTTGGTCTGGAAAGACCATGATTGGATTTATTGGAAAACCACTTCGGACCAACATATGTGATTGATAGTATAGATTTTTGAAGACAATGATTTTGAAGATGGAGATCTTCATGATGTGTGGCTGTTAGCCACTAGCCCCGCAACTCCATGTTATATATATATATATATATATATATATATATATATATATAGTGGCAGTAGTGCTCTGTTATGAAAATCTTCGATGCAAGGACTGCTCGCTACTAATTCTAGGGTTGATTTTCAATAGGATGTAGTTGGAGAGTGCCTTTGGTGTGTCCTATTCCTAGACAACTTGTATGGACGAATGTATGACATTTCATTTCTAACATACATGTACATCGATTTTTGCAAACGTACATATGTTTGGCGATGTAGGAAGTAACTCTCTTACATTTAACACCCTTCTCTAAGCCTACGAGCTCAGAGGTTGTACATTTGTGGGAATTAATAGTGTGTGATGGAATTAGCAATGTGGCATTCAAAGTGGAATGTGTTATTGAAAATAGCTTAAACTGGATATGTTGTAAGGCTAAGTCATTTGCTTCCACTAGGGTATGGTCATCACTTTTCTAGATTACCCTCTATATTTCGGGTATATTGTGTAAGCATGTGGCCACAGATACGTCAGCAATGACCGGGGTAATGTTAAATTCAATTTTATCTACCACCAGACGGGTATGTCGGTAGGCTGGCCTTGCGAGATACAGTGATTTCAAAGTTGTTGCTCCTCAGTACATTCTTCTTGAAATCTACAGTATGGAAGGCAGTTCCTTATCAGCCTTTGTATGGGATCTATTCTCCAATATGAGCCTTCATGGTTTTAGCTGTAAACCTATTCTATTGGAATTTAATCAATGTAACAATTCCGACTATGATTAATATGTATTTTTATCCTAAACACTATTATTATATCAGAGGATTTGATGTGAAGTATTTTAATTACCGTAAGGTAAAAACAAGTCCGTGTTTATGTGCTGTAACAACCCACATTTTTTCGATAATTAAAACATTGAGTTAAAAAAATTGTGTAATTTAATGTTGGACGAAAATAAAGAATTATGAAGTAGAAATGAGAAACTAACTAGAATGAAGTTTAATAATGTAAATTACTGTAATACTATTGGAATGTAATCTCAAGTAATTGTAATAATTCTATGTTTTAATAGGTTATAAATTTAAAATAAGGAAATAAATTTAAATGTTATATTAATTGATGAAATTAAATGTAATAAATTGAAATTGGATCAAATTTGTGTTGTGTTAGTAGTTATAACATTTGTTTGTAGATGAAAAACTTATAAATGTGATTAAATTAGGAAAAGAAAACATGCAAATCAATTGCACTTAAATGCAATTAATTATTACGTTAATATAAGTTAGGACGTTAACTGTAAAATGTGAAGGCAATAAAATATATAGAAATGTCAATTATATTCTTAAGGTAATAATTTATTTAATAAAAAGAGTGAAACTAAGATAAATGAATTTATTGGGAGTTTAAATTACAATTAATGTGAAAATCAACAAAAATTCAATATAATCGAAATATTGAAACTAATATAATAAAAGATGATAATTGTAGAATATTAATGCAATAAGATGTAAACAAATGTTAACTATGTCCATAGAGTAATGTTTGATTGAACAAAAAAAATTGAAATCTAATCAAAATAATTTATTGGAATTAGAATATAATCAACAAGAATTAAATGTAATTAAATATTGTGGTTAATGTAAGAAAAGACGTCAATTGTAGAAAATGAGGATAACAAGATAGAAACCTATGTTAATAATTTCATAAGGTATTGATTGATTTAATTGTAGGAGTGTAAATCAAAATAAAAGAATAAAAATGAGTAAGTTTAGTATAGGAGTAAACATATGTTTATTTATTTGAAATGTTTCGTAGCTGAAAGATTGATTGCAGAGACAAGAAACTATTATTTAGTAAGAAATGTATAATCACTATTTGTATCCAATTGTGTATAAATATGTTTAAATTACTATTAGATATGAAATAATTGTTCTACTTCTCATTACATTCATTTAGCCCATTTTAAAACTTAATCAACTGAAGTTAATATAATAGAAAATTTTCAATTAATAGGAGAGATAATATTAAATTGTAAATTAATAGGTGTAATTAAAAGTAGCTTACGTTTTGTGAAAATATAAGAAAAGTTTGATTTAGAAAAGAACATTTTCATCAAATAAATGAATGTTTCATTTGTGAATGTTGATTTAATTTCATTAAAATAAAAAATAAAATGAATGATTTTGAAGGAAGAAATATATGTTTATTTTAACTGTGTTTTAGCTTACAGATTGATTATAAGAATAGGAAAATAATCTATTTCAGTAAGTTATTTATTACTCTTGTGTATAAACAACAAATTTATAAACGTGTTTAAATAAACAATCATTCTATTTTTCATCCATTTTAATTGTCTGCATTGAAATTTAACTTTGTAAATATTTCCAATTAATGTAATTCAAATATTTCTATTAAAAGGAAAGAAAAAATTGATTCCAATTAATAGATTTAATAGGTTTAATAAAAGAAACGCACGTTTTGTGTTAAACAAAAGGGTGTTTTAATGGAAATAAAAGATCATTTGGAAAAATCAAATTGAACGTTTTTTTTTCAAGGTAAGTGTAATTTTTTTATTATGCATAGATAAAAACCTAAATTCATAAAAATTTGAATATTATTTGAGTTAATGAAGTTAATTTGGTTAAGTTTCAAACAAATTGAATTTCAAAAGGTTGTGTGATGTACATGGTCCCTTCATTTCTTTTGTTATTAATTATTGCATGAATATTTTCAATTAGTTACCTTATTATTAATATTTGATCCGTTCATTTCTCCTTCTATTTAATACCTAAGCCTAGACTTCTAAGTTGTATTTAATTCTTACCACCTTATTTTCACGTATACAATATTTTACTTTACTTTGGTTTGCAAACTTTTCCATTCCTATGCACATTTCGTTATGCATTATTAATGCCTGGAGTTTTCAAAATAAAATATGACATTTATTTTTGTCCCTCCACCTTCATTTCCTAATTATAAATAACCTACAACTTATTTCTTCATTTGCACTTTATTTCTCTGATATCTCATATTCAAAAGCTCTTATTCTTGCAAGTCCATAAGCTTTCTTTTATGAAACACGATTTTTTTTATTTTTCGTACATGTCATGTCCTCATCTTAATTGTTATTCAATCTTTTCTGAAACACCCCACACCCCTTATTATCCCCAAAAGGACACATTAAAAGGCGTGTGCACTATAGGTATAACTGAAAACTAATAGATACTAAGATTCACAAGACAAAAATAGGTAAAAACAGTAGAAACTAAAATAATAACTTAATCAAAGAAAAGCTTCATAAATACTTCATAAATTAGTCAAATACCAAATACAACATTCATATCTCAAAACCTATCACGTCTTATATAATAAAAATTCATAGTGTCAAAACCAGAGTACATAATATCACTCATAATAAGCCAGTACACAAAAAGAACTAAAGCTGAAATAAATGAAATACATAGTAGAGAGCTCCTCCAAGAAACCGCCAATCAGCAGCAATTCTACTGACTTCTCCCTTAATTGCCTATGGGAGGGAAAGGGGAAAATAGAGGAGTGGGTCAGACTAAAAGAATGGTGAATGATAGTAATTATTAGAGTCTTTAAGCAAGATAAAAGTAATAGAATATATAATAGTTCTAGCATAAATAAAATAGGAAAGGAATAAACCGAAAATAATTACGATTAAATATTGCTTAATTTATAAGATTGGTTAACTTTGATTGCTTGCACTTGTCATTGATCTCTGCTTTGATTAAGCTGAATTCATAATCCTGTAATTAGGATGTAACCCTAATTCTACTCTTTTGATCGGCCTGCTAGTCTATAGTACCTTTCTGCGGACCAGCTGCTATATAACTCTCCACAAAAAATGTTACTTTGGACCAGCCGACATATATAGCTCCCTACATTAAGGCATTTATTTACTGTGGACCAGATACTATATAACTTTCTTCATATAATATTATCGTGGACTAGACGACATATATTCTCTCTACACAGAAAGCATTAGTATCTACGAAAGTACTCATACTAAGCGCTTGGAACTCATAGCTATTACTGAGCATCCGGATGGAAGTTGTACGTGTAACTGTCACCATGCCCATGCTACCTTTTGCTCCACCTATTAGGTCTTCTTATTACTTCAACATCCAGCATAAGCATGCCCTTAATCCCCTGTCAGGCTAACATGAGATCAACGCTTGTCCATAGAATGTATAGGTGCCCCGTCGACCATGTCGACCAGCCGTCGACCTCTATATTTTTTTTCAATTTCTTGTTTCATGTGTAACTTCTTCATATTGGCTCGGGTTCTGATATTCTACATATGTAAATTGACTAGAAAATTACCACGGACACAATGGATTAACTCCTATGGCTCAATTTTGATAATTTCACAAAGTTATTTTATCATTTTATTAATTCATTAATTAATTGTTATAGCTTAAATTTCGAGTTGTTACATTTTCCTTAAGCCTCGTCTTGAGAAAAACGTAGGTACTAAAATTTGTTTATTAATTTTTTTAACTTTTTGCATACTAATTTTTATTTTAATAATATTTCTTATAACATGAATATCTTTTGCATGTATACATTGATTTCACGCGCGATTTCTTCTGTTGGATTGATATTTAAATTCTTGACAACATGAAATTTATTTAGTCGAATTTGGAGACTGTTGAGTTTTTTTTCTTCTGTTTGGATTTTTATGGGCTAAAATCAAAGGTGGATATTTTAACCCACTCACAACTACTAAATTATCTAATGCTGTTAAATTGAATTTATGATATGATTTGGAATTGATTCGTCGGTGTTTGATATATTTAAATTGTCATTCTAGTTAAATTTAACTTTTATTGCATTTAATCATCGTTTAATTTAATATTGAATTTAGTTGTCAATTTAATACCTATTAATGATAATCAGTTATCTATTGATGTTTATTGGTTGATTTGGATGACGATTGTGATGTATGTTTAATTGTTGATATTGGATGATTTGATGTTATATTTATATTGTTATAACACTGCAAGTTCCCTTAGTTATTGTTAGAAAATCCCTATGAGTTGAAATGATACATACCCGAACGATCATATAGAATAGAAGAAAATCGTTATGGGTTGAAATGATAAACCCAAGTAAATTTTATTGTTTTCAAATTTGGAATTGTAGGTTGAAATAATATATACTCGTAAATTTAAATTTTTACAGATTGAAATGATAAATATCCGTATCACTTGACCGTAGGGTAGAAATTTATATACGGACGCTGAGTAGGTTTAAGCAAACGATTTTAAAACCCTTAAATCTTGAATTAGAATAAATGAGATTTTGAAGGAAATTGATTTATATAAATTGAATTACTTTGAAAATCCAAATTTGAAGGTTGGAATTGGAAATTGATTTAAATCGAAAATCTAAAGTATTTTAATATATTTTAAATCTATTTAAAATATTTTAACCTATTTTAATCTATTTTAAATCTATTTAACCTATTTTAATCTATTTTAAACTATATTAAACTATTTTAATCTAATTTAAAGTATATTAATAAATTTTAATCTATTTAAACTATTCTATTCTATTTTATATTATATTAATCTATTTTACACTATATTAAACTATTTTAATCTATTCCAATTTATATTAATCTTTTTTAATCTATTTTACACTGTATTAAACTATTTCAATCTATGTTAAATTATATTAATATATTTTAATATATTTTAAACAATATTAAACTATTTTAATCTATTTTAAATTATATTAATCTATTTTAAACTATATTCAACTATTTTAATCTATTTTAAACTGTATAAAACTATTTTAATCTATTTTAAATTATATTAAACTATTTTAATCTGTTTTAAATTAATCTATTTTAATCTATTTAAACTATATTAATCCATTTTAATCTATTTTAAGCCATATTAATGTGTTTTAATCTATTTTAAGTTATCTTAAACTATTTTTAAAACTATTTTTAAAACTATTTTTAAAACTATTTTAAACTATGTTCTAAATTTTAGGTTTTGTAAAGTGAAAGTTTTATACTTAAATCCTTGATTTTTAAGTAGAATACTATTAAATGATGTTATAACATAAGTCGCGATTTAAATGACATATTTAAGGAATATGATGATTTTAAATGAGGATTTAATCTATTTTTGGAAATATGAATTCGGAAATGATATGATTTTAAATGTGTATAATTTTGAAATTAAATATGATTTTGAAAACGATATGGTTTTGAGAATATGATATTTTTATATAAATTATAAATCAGTTTTGGAAATTTAAAAGAACCATCTGGTGTGAAATAAACGTTTGGTTGTTAAAAAGACCGAGATCGGATATTGTCGTACTCACCGCTAATACTGAAAACCACTTTAACAACTTTGTACTTGGTGGAGATTCCAGAATGAAGTAGGATGGTTTGGAGAATGATTCTATATGAGGTATTTACGTGACCCTGACTCCCATAAGTCTGCTTAGATGTGACTAAAATAGGAGCTATACCTGGGCCAAGTGAGGTCGCACCTTCGATCGGGCATGCTTCTTCGATACCATATTATGACTTTGTGATTGATTTGGTGACCACCCCTCGATTTGGTTATGGGAGCGTGTTCCGAGGTGGGCGGTAGTAGTTGCTATGCATTACCACCAGCCTGATTCTGCAAACGGTAGAATCCTACCTTGGCATTGCCTCGCGTGCCGTGTTCGCATGCCCTATCACGACTTCTACGAGTTTGTTTTGTACCATACCTGTGGAGTGCCCTCTAGATAAACCTCCAGTTTACGAAGGAGCGTACGGTACTGTATAGACTATGGGAATATATAAAATGTGTTAAGGGGAATATGGATAATGTCTTAATGCTACTTTAATACTTTTACTTTACATAGACATATTACAATAGCATATTATACCACATAGTAAATAGATTAGCGGAACCTTAGGAGATGTATATCCCGAACATCTCTTTAGTTATTGCACCCATGTTAGATACTGGATAGGAGATGTCAAACCCTGTAAACATCACCAATGCCGTTGCACTCATATTTATTTACTATTGAATTAACTTACGTAAGATCTTTTAGTTCTGACTCGAATGTTTTGTCTTTCCAATTCGCTCGGGTCAGCTTGAGCATTTTAGGGTTGAAGACCTTATTTCTGGAGGATGAAGACGAAGATTTGTACTATTATTATTTATTATATTTATTCCCTTGCATCATATTTGTTCCACTATATTTGTTTATTTATTCCAATTTCACGTAACTCAGATTTTGTGTTGTAAAAGAATAATCAATTATACTTATGAAACAGCTTCATGACCTGGTATTTGATTATTATATTTTCTCATTCCGTTGTGAGATTCTGTATTTATTTTATTTCTTTCTCTTTTTCTTATTTATCCCATAACAATCTGCCCTTTTGAATGGTTTGAGTTTGGCATGCGTGTTAGCTTAAACGTCCAAAAACGCAGGTAGTTACACTTTGCTTAAAATGTAAGTAAGGGTATTTTGGTCTCTTTACAAAATATTATTTTAATCCAAAACTTTTTCTATAAATAAGCATCCACTTTCTCACCTTTTTCACATCTTTTTTCCTCCATTTTCAAGCTTTTCTTCATTTCTCTAATGACTTCTCTTCTTAATAAAATAAAGCCAAAGTATTCTAAAATTGTTTACTAAAGAAATATTCATTAAAAATTAGACCAAGACCACTTCAAACTCCTCTTTTCACACCATAACCCATGATCACACCCTCCTTACCTTCAAATCATGAGCACCACTACCCAAAAAGCAAGGACTAACACATTGAAGAATAAGGAAGGAGATCGGGAAGCTTCAGAGCTAGAAAAAGAGAAGGAAGTGCCGTCGGAGTCAAAATGAAGGTCTACGGAAAAGTTTGGTGGAGTGGAACTAATTGTGAGTACTCATATTTTAAGTTGCTACTTCTTAAAAAAATATTTCAAACTAATTATATAAAAAGTTTGTTATATGTTGGATCATTTAATGGATGATAACTTGGTTGATATTATGGTTGATTATATGTTTGTGATATGTATAATAACTTGGTCTGATAAATGATAAGAGAAATGGTTAGTAATCATAGTTAATTAAATGATAATTAAATTAATACAATGTGTGTATGGAAATTATTTAGCCTCTTAATAATTTCAATATATCTAAAAAGATTGGAAACGATATTATTATAATATAATATTATAATATGAAATGAAGTGAAAATGTGTTTGAAATGATAAAAATATTATTTTAAATGATTTTAAATAGTTTAAATATCGTTTAAAACAATTTAAAGTGTTTCGGACATGTTCCCAAGAAATTCACACAATTGGTCAAAATTGAGTTTGTCGCGTAGCGGCAGTTCGTAAATTTAGACCCATAACTTCAAATTAGCGTAGAGAATGATTTATAAGTCGGATTTTATCGAAATAAAAATTCTTTGGTCCACAATGATAATAGTTTTCCAACGAAGGAAGAAAATCAAGATTTCATCAAGTAGATTTTGAAATATGACCAAAATAATTTTCTAAAAACATCGCGGTTTCGCAGGTCAAAATCCAAAAGGGGATTTCTTTATAAATGATATTTTTAAATGATTAAAAATATGAAATAAATTTAATAAATCTTTTAAAATGTTTTAAAAGAGATTTAAGTTGAAAAGATGGTTTTCTAAATGGTATAAAAGTTGTTTTAATGAATATAGCTTTTAAAACACTATTTGCAATCCTTTTCGCAAATCTTTAATGCTATTTTAGTACTTTACTTTACTGTAGACATTATAATAGTGTATTTTTGTGACGCCCCACCCCGAGACCCACATTAACAGAGAGAATTACTGGGTAATTCTGTCTGTTAATGCGGAGAATATGCTTGATTAAGAGCGACCACCTATAATCTTGTCTTAAACATCTACTGCATACGTCGATAAATGCTCTATATTTTTTTTCTATTTCTAGTGGATCGACATATCCAATAAATGCTTAATACAAAACTATAGGTGGCTAATGGATCTATCAGAACAAAGTACAATAACAGAATGCATATCACATCATAGAACAGTAATCATCATATATATATAAATACATATACACTGATACATCCTAGTACAATACAAAACGATATACAAAAGTGGTTTAGAGGCCACACTATATAATTTGAATCAAAATACACATCAGAGTCAAACGGAAAGAAATGTAAACTACACAAAAATGCTAGGCTGATATCCAAGCAGATGCATCAAAGCTAAGTCCTAAAACTGATAGCTGACTTGAAACAACTTGGTCTGACCCGAGTATAAAATACACGGGTCAGTCTAGCTAAAACAATCAGTTAATAAGGATAAACGATAATATGAAGCATAAGATACAAGGTGATAATTCTTCTCAAATTAGAAGAGGAAATAGAAAGAACACATACTCACGACTTAAGTGAAATAATGTCGTTTAAGTATACAAAGACCTCAAAAGAGGTAAACTCGACAATAACACTCAAATAATATAAATAATCGCCGATGAAAATCTCCGAATCAAAACTCATGAAACTCAATAAGAGTTTATAATCCCTATATTGAAATCACCATAAAACAACATATATATAAACCTTTCTCTAACTCAAGCCTATAAGTAAATTCATCATCTCAAATTAGTGAAATCGAAATCAGAAACTTATAAAAATTCCCCAGATTGGCCAAATCCCATTCTATTTGCATGCCAAAGTGATGCTGCACGTGCCATTCTCAGATAGCCAAAGCCTCTGACAAGGTCTCTAACACCTTCCAGAGCAATTCGTCCTCATGACAAGGTCGCCGACACCTCTCCAAGCCATTTTGTCAGCCCTAACAAGGATGCTAACACCTCCCAGAGCAGTTTGTCCTCATGACCAGGTCGCTAACACCTCTCAGAGCAGTTCTGTTAGGTAAACATCGTGAATGTGTTACAAACTCACGGATAGGAACCCGAAAAGTGTTAACGTGTGCTCCATACCACACGTTCGCACTTAGTTGTTTACTAGCCCCTAGTCGATGCCACATTAGGAACATAATAAAACTTAAAAAATCATATCTCGCCTCATCTCATTGGCAAGTGATAAAGAGACACCATACTCATCTCATCTCATCGATAACTATTAAATGGCATCGTAACATGTCTCATTTCATCGACAAGTGAAAACATCGTGATGGTTCCTCATAAACCATAAATCTCAAAATATGAAATCATACTCTCAAGACTTGCCTCATATCATTGGCAAGTAAATATACCATCATGATGGTTCTCATCGACCATACTCCTACATAGAAGATCTCAAACCATAATACTTACCAAATATTGGTCATCTTAAATAATTCCAATAAATAGGAATTATAAAATTCAAAATAAGCCATAAAATGGCAAAACATCTCGGAATCAATAATCTCAAATAGCTTCAATCGTACAAGTCCAGAATTAACGGAAATAGTAAACGCACAAGTCCCATACCACGTGTTTTACTGAATCATTTGATTCACTTTCTCATACGTTCAAATAGTGCAAAAGTGTGTGTTTTACATTTAAAATAGTTTACTAGAAAAAACAAGCTTTTAAAACCTTTTCCCCAAAAAGATTAATAAAACCAATATTTGAAATTCCTTTATTATAGGAAATAAATAGATTTTATATTAGAAAAATAATTTTAAAATGATATGTAATAATAATTAGAAATGTCCATTTATTTCAAAAATCACTTTAAAATGGTTTAGTGAAAAGCGTGCTCGAAAACAATGAAAAACAAGAAAGATAACTCAAGACCGATAACTTGAATTCAATACGAATTCAATTCAAATTTAACCCAAAACAAATTAATATTCTATTTAAATTTGAATTTCAAATTCTTCAAATATAGCTAACTTATTGATAGGAATCATAGCTCTCAAAACATTTCAAAACAACATCAAAATCGAACAAAAACGAGAGCAAAAATAAGCTAGTACAATTCTCACATTTTAAATTCACTATCGCTGTCGTTTATTCTCAGGGCAGCAACAAAGCAATAAGGTTTCGACTATCTTAACCTCAAAAATTTTCAAAAATCAAAACAATAAAAATTTACAAAATAATCTATGTTTTCTAAAACATCAAGAATTATCTAAATCCGACAAGAAAGGAGAAAGATACGTCTAAGTTACTAACTATATTTAGTTTAGATAGTGTAATTATCAAAGTGACAGAGCTGAGAGTTTGAAAAAAGATTTCGATAAATATATGTTCAAAATATGCAAAATTTGTTCGTCATGAAAGTTGTCAGACATAAAATAAGCTTTCCGGAACTTCAAAAATCATCCAATCCGAAAAGAAACAAGGAAGATATGCCCAATTTACTAACTGTGTTTAGTTTGGATAACGTAATTATCAAAGTGACAGAGATGAGAGATTTCAATAGGCTTTTGATCAACCTATGCTCAAAATATGAAAATTTGTTCAACATAAAAGTTGTCATACACAAAATAATCTTTCCGAAACTTCAAAAATCATCCAAATCTGATAAGAAACAAGGAAGATATTCCCAATTCACTAACAACGTTCAGTTTGGATAATGTAATTATCAAAGTGACAGAGCTGAGAGTTTGCAATAGGATTTTGATCAACCATGCTCAAATATGCAAATGTGTTCAACATAAATGTTTTCACACACAAAATAGTATTTCTGGAACTTCAAAAATCATCCAAATCCGATAAGAAACATGGAAGATATGCCTAATTTACTAACTGTGTTTAATTTAGATAACGTAATTATCAAAGTGACAGAGCTGAGAGTTTGCAATAGGATTTTGATCAACCTATGCCCAACATATGCAATTGTGTTCAACATAAAAGTTGTCACACACAGAATTAACTTTTTAGAACTTCAAAAATCATCTAAATCCGATAAGAAACAAGGAAGATATGCCCAATTACTAACTATGATTCATAAATGAACATGCAACAAAAATGAAATTGAGATTTCTAACCTTAAGATCTCAATTTGTGCTAGAAAATGTGAGTTTTCAACTCACCTTGAATTAGAGACGATCAAACCTCTTTTTTTTTTGCTGAAATAAGCAAGTTTTGAGAAGAAGAAAGCTTTCAATAACCTGTAGAACTCAAAACAGTACATGCAAAAAGGAAAAACATAGTAAATTAGAAAACCTAATTCTAAAATTAGGAATTTGATGAAATTGTAGGGTTTAGAGATTGATTACCTTTTAAATTTTTTCTAATTTTTGAAAGGTATCAATTTGTAATGAGGCCATTGAGTTTAAAGCCTAGGGTTGGAGAAAATGGAGATGTGTTTTACTGTATTTCTATGTTTGCATAAAGAGGAAGAAGGAAGAAAAAAAATAAACGTACTGTCATCTTTTTCTCACCTTCTCAAACCATATTAAGTGTTAGGGGGATTAGTGGACCCATTAAACAGAAGAAAGTATGACGACCTACATATATGTTACTTAATAAAACAACATTTTCCACCAAGTTTTAACACAATAAATAATGCAAACATATCTACAAGTTAAATATAATATTTTACACTTAATAAAAAGATAATTTATGTTATAAAACATTTTTATTATTGAAAACTCTTATTTTTCATAAATAACCAATTTTACACAAATAAATACATAAAACCTTATTTTTAACTTCAAAAATTCAACAAAAATCATTTTCTTACTTAGAAAACATTTCCAACCATATCCAAAATTTATTTATAGCCAAAACTCATTTTTAAACAATTTCCATCTTTTTACTTAATTAAACACCCTTTAAAAAATAAATAATTCATTTAAAAATTATTAAAAGAAGTAATTGGCAATAATTTATAAAATTATTTCCTTTTCTCTAAAAAAGATCATTTTCCATCATTGTTAATCCAAATAAGTAAAATAAAGTTTCAACATTTATTTTTCTCATTTTATTTTCAAAATTCATTTTTTATTCCAAATAAACAGTATAAAACTTCCAACTTTATTTAATTTACAATATTAAATTATAACTACCATTATAATTTAATGTTAAAGGTAATATGCAAAACTAGGGTTGTTGTAATTGTACTACATAGTAGATAGTTTAACGTATCCTTAGGAAATGGAATCTCGAACATCTCTTAATTTATTGCTCTCACGTTTGACACTGGATAGGAGGTTTCAAAACCTATAAACATCTCTGACACCGTTACACTCATATTTATTTACTGTTGATTTAACTTATATAAGATCTTTTAGTTCTGACTCGAGTGTTTTGTATTTTCAATTCGCTTGGGTCAGTCCGAGCTTTTCAGCATATCGAAGACTGCTCTTGGAGGATGAAGACGAAGATTTAGTACTATCACTATTTATTTTAGCATTTCCACTACATCTTGTTGTTCCGCTACATTACTTATTTATTACTGCTATATGTACTATGATTCTATATTATAAAAGTGTAATCAAATGTTATTTGTAAAACAGCTTCATGGACTGTTTTTTATTATCATATTTTGTCATTTCACTGTGCTGTGTTGTGTTCTCTTTCTTTCTCTACCTTTTCTTTTTAACTCATAACAATCTACCCTTTTAAATGGTTTGAGTCTAACATGTGTGATTTATCATCGATTTAAACGTCTAGAAAAGGCATGTCATTACATTTGGTATCAGAGCTTTGGTTTAGCGATAACATTAGCTTTGTGGGGTCTGACTCATATAGAATAGGGTAATAATATCTTAGAATGAGTCGCAGAGTGTATATATGAGAGAGCGTATTTGTAGTGTTATAAAAGGTTTTATATTGTGTTAATTTGTTCTATTTAGTATTTATAAATTCTGGTCAGTACATAGAACGCTATGGCATCGATAGGATAAACACTTAATAGGACAGACCAACACAATATTGTTTTGAAATATAGGTAAATGAAATACATTACCTATTATATATTTTATATATAAAATAATAAATTTAATAAATGACATAGTTGGATGTAATATGTTATTTGTTAGGTAGATAAATTATAAATATTAATTAAAAAATAGGATTTACAAATAAAGTAAATATATATGGAAGTTTATAACTAAAATTCCGTGATTTTTGGAAATTTCTTTTGAAAGATTTTGGATTATAGTATTAGTAGTATTTAGTAGTATTTTCTGATATAAATATTTCGAGATGATTTGAAAGAAATGTTTTAAAAGAAATGTTTTAAAGGAAATAAGTTATGTACTCCCTCTCTGTCGTTGGAAAAATAATTTTGATGATGAGTGCACGCACCATCGACGTTCATTTTCGAGTTTCAAAGTGGAAAAACCATTTTATAGTTTACTACACATTTGTTTTGATAAATTTTGATTTTGAATCCCTAAATATGATTTGATCTATAAAGGATATAAATATATATATTATTTTCTAAATGACGGAAATGAATCGTGATTTAGTTCTTAAAACTTCTTGATAATTAGTAGCTTTCAATTTTGCAATGAATGAAATCTTGACTATATTAATAATTGGAAACTTTTGAAATGAGGAAAACAAGAAATTGGATGCTAAATTATTAGTGAAATATATATATATATATATGAGACGAGAAATTATGACATGTAAATCATAGGATTGAGAAATTAAGAAATACAACTATTAAACATTTTGTTAGCTTAAATAAATAAGAGAAACTTGTGTAACATTCAGTTACATTCTAAAAGACATAATATATAACTTACCAAATATTAAAAGTTGAAATGTTTGGTAAGAATATGCAATAGACTATTATACAAGTAAACTTAGGAAATGAAGTGTTCAATGGAATTACGCTTATAAGTGAAGAATTAAGGTGTATAAAAATGTTATGAACTTAAGTTGATAATTTTAATGTTAATAGTTATAATTTAATAAAAAGGAGGAATACTGCAAGTAAAAGATTGTAAACTTAGGTAATGTTTGAAGCTAATTATATATAGAGTAAATAGTATAAGTGGATATTATATTTGAAAGAAATAAAAGTGAAAGTTGAAAATATTTTATAAGTATGAGTTGTTTCACAAATGAATATTAACATAAAATGGGAAATCAAACTAAATAGTAAATGTGAAGTAAATTGAAAGAAAATGTATACAATACTTCAATAATGAATTCATTTATGTCCAAATAATTGAAAAGGATATAACTTATATATGTAAAGAATGTAAATTAATGAAATAAGCCTTATATGAATGAATGAGAATTAAATTTTTTGTAAGTAATGAATATGAATTTAAGAAAAATCATTGTGTGAAAAAAAATGAACAATAAACGATGTAAAAAAAGATTAGTAGAATAAACTTAAAATATGTGTTGAATTCTTTGTTTGTTTTGGCTTATGGGACGTTGGAAAGTGATACTTTAAATTGTTTAAAATGTATAAGTATTCTATTAAGTTGTCTAAGACTGTTGAGTGTATGGTATACTTAATAGTTTGTTTATCATTCTATACGATTAATGGTTTCTAAACCTTAACAAACCGTTAGTTTTAGTTGCTATGGATGGATGGTTGATTTCTTTGATTTGCATGTGATGATTGTATGGTTTTATTTGCAAGTGCTATGATTATGTTATGATTGTTTTGTTGCTATTAGTTGAAACAACATAAATATTCTCTTTTACTTAATTATTAACCTCTTTGCATTATATAAGTAAAATACAGGTTTATGGAAGCAACAGCTACTGCTATTGGTTTCATAAATAAGCGTTGTTTACCCGACAAATAGGTACGTTTCTAGGTTACGGTTTTATAGCAATATTATATATTTTTTCCATGGTTTGGGATATTTTATTTTGAAATATATGATATATATTGTTATTATTGATATTATTATTTCTCCCAGACTTCTCTGTACAAAGGAGACTCTGTCGAAATTTTCTATGAATTTTTGATTTAGAAAATTTTGTGAAATGTTTTCCAAACTTTAGTTAACTTGAATATAAAAGGATTTAATTATCTTAAATTGATATATTTTATTTAAATGTTCAATTATGTAAATTGATTGTTTATAAATTTAATATTTTGAATAAGATATATTAATTCCTTATCCATTTATTTCCCTTCTTGGGGACGAAAACTTTTGAGTAGGGGAGAGTGTAACGACCCGCGTTTTTCCGATAATTAAAATATTGAATTAAATAAGATTATTTAATTTAATGTTGGATTAAAATAAAAGATTATTATATAGAAATGAAAAACTAACTAGAATGAAGTTTAATAATGTAAATTAATGTAATAGATGACTGTTTGAATGTAATCTCAAGTAATTGTAGAAAGTATAAGATATAATTGGTTATAAATTTAAAATAAGAAAATAAACTTAAATGTTATGTTAATTGATGAAATAATATGTAATAAATTGAAATTGGATAAAATTTGTGTTGTGTTAGTAGTTATAACATTTGTATGTAGATAACAAACTTATAAATGCGATTAAATTAAGAAAAGGTCACAAGTGTTATTTGTTACCAATTTATTTAATATGTTGAATTAAATTGGAAATCAATTGCAATTAAATGTAATTAAATATTATGTTAATAAGAAATAAGTCAATAAATGTAAAATTTTAAGACAATAAAATGTACAAAAATTTCAATTATATTCTTAAGGTAATAATTTATTTAATAAAAAGAGTGAAACTAATACAAACGAATTTATTGGGACTTCAAATTATAATTAATGTGGAAACAGACAAAAATTCAATATAACTGAAATATTGCAACTAATATAGTAAAAAATGATAATTGTAGAATATTAATGCAATAAGATGTAAACATATGTTAACTATGTCCATAGAGTAATGTTTGATTGAATAAAAAAAAATTGAAATCTAATTAAATCCATTTATTGGAATTATAATATAATTAATTTGAATTTAATGTACTTGAATATTGTGGTTAATGTTAGGAAATGCATCAATTACAGAAAATGAGGATAACAAGATAGAAACCTATGTTAATAATTTCATAAGGTATTGGTTGATTTAATAGTAGGAGTGTAAATCAAAATAAAAAGAATAAACATGAGTAAGTTTAGTAAAGGAGTAAACATATATTTATTTATTTGAAATGTTTGATTGTTGAAAGATCGACTATAGAGACAAGAAACTATTATATAGTAAGAATGTATAATAACTGTTTGTATCCAATAGTGTATAAATATGTTTAAATTACTATTAGATAAGAAATAATTATTCTACTTCTCATTACATTCATTTAGTCTGTTTTGAAACTTAGTCAGCTGAAATTAATGTAATTGAAAATTTTCAATTAATAGGAGAGAGAATACTAAATTGTAAACTAATTGGTATAATTAAAAATAGCTTATGTTTTGTGAAAATATAAAGATAGTTTGATTTAATGAAAAAAACATTTACATCAAATAAAATGAATATTTCATTTGTGAATGTAGGATTAATTTCATTAAAATAAAAAATAGAATGATTGATTTTAAAAGAAGAGATATACATTTATTTGAGCTGTATTTTAGCTTACAGATTTATTACATGAATCGGAAAATAATCTATTTCATTAAGTTATTTATTACTCTTGTGTATAAACAACCAATTTATGAACGTGTTTACATAAACAATCGTTCTATTTTTCATCTATTTTAGTTGTCTGCTTTGAAATTTAACTTCGTAACTAATTGCAATTGATGCAATTAAAACATTTCAATTAAAAGGAAAGAAAATGTTGGTTGCAATTCATAGATTTAATAAAAGAAACGTATATTTTGTGTTAAGAAAAAATGGGTGTTTTAACGGAAATAAAAGATTATTTGGGAAAACCAAATTGTACGTTTTCATTTTTAAGGTAAGCATAAATTTTTTATTATGGGTAGATAAAACCAAAATGCGTACAAATTTGAATATTATTTGAGTTAATGAAGTTAATTTGGTTACGTTTCAAAAAAATTGAATTTCAAAAGGTTATGCGATGTACATGGTCTCTTTATTTCTTTTGTTATTAATTGTTGCATGAACGTTTTAAATTAGTTACCTCATTATTAATGCTTGATCTGTTCATTTCTCCTTCTATTTAATACTTGAGCTAGACTTTTACGTTGTATTTAATTCTTGCCACCTCATTTTCACCTATACAAAATTTCACTTTCCTTTGGTTTGCAAACTTTTCCATTCCTACGTACATTTCCTTATGCATTATTAAAGCCTAGAGCTTTCAAAATAAAATGTGGCATTTATTTTCGTCCCTTCACCTTTATTTCCTAATTATAAATAACGTGCAGCTTATTTCTTCATTTATATTTTGTTTCTTCTGACACAACATATTCAAACGCTCTTATTCTTGCAAATCCAGAAGCTTTCTTTTATGAAACATGATTTTTTTTCACTTTTCGTACACGTCATGTCCTCATCTTGAGAAAAATGTAACTATTAAAATTTGTTTATTTATTTATTTTTGCGTACTAATTTTTATTTTAATAATATTTCTTATAACATGAACAGCTTTTGCATATAAACTTGGATTCACGCGTGATTTCTTATGTTGGAACATATTTAAATTCAGAACAATATGAAATTAATTTAGTTGAATTTGGAGACTATTGATTTTTTGTGTTTCTTTTTGGATTTTTATGGGCTAAAATCATAGATGAGTGTTTTAACCCACTCGCAACTACTAAATTATCTTATGTTACTTAAATTGAATTTATGATATGATTTGGAATTTATTGGTTAATGTTTGATATATTTAAATTGTCATTACAGTTAAATTTGAATTTTATTGCATTTAATCATCGTTTAATTTAATATTGAATTTAATTATCAATTTAATACCTATTAACGATAGTCAGTCAACTATTAATGTTTAATGGTTGATTTGGGTGATGATTGTGATGTATGTTTAATTGTTGATATTGGACGATTTGATCTTATATTTATATTGTTGTAACACTGCAAGTTCCTTCAGTTATTGTTTGAAAATCCCTATGGTTGAAATGATCATATTCAAACGATTATGTAGAATAAGAGAAAATCGTTATGGGTTGAAACGATAAACCCAAGCGATTTTCATATTTGAAAATTTGGGATTGTGGGTTGAAATTATATATACCCCTAAATTTAAAATTTTGCGGATTGAAATTATAAATATCCATATCACGTAACCTATGGTAGAAAATTGTATACGGACACCAGATTGGTTAAATTAAACGATTTTGAAAATCTTAAATCTTGAATTGGATTAAATTATATTTTGAAGGAATTGATTTATATAAATTGAATTACTTTGAAAATCCAAGTTTGAAGTTGGAATTTGAAATTTAAATCAAAATTCTAAAATTTTAATCTATTTTAAGTATTTTGACCAATTTTAATCTATTTTAAACCAATTTAATCTATTTTAATCTATTTTAACGATAGAAAACTATTTTAATCTAATTTAAATTATATTAGTCTATTTTAATCTATTTAAACTATATTAAACTATTTTAACCTATTTTAAATTATATTAATCTATTTTACACTATATTGAACTATTTTATTCTATTTTAAATTATATTAATCTATTTTAATCTATAGATACCACAATTCTAAAAAATGTTGGGCAAACATAATTTAACTACACAATACAGTAAGACAGATTGCAGATTAAAGGGTTGTTTTAGCATTTTGTTATAGTACTGCTACAGTATGAATTTCGCCACAGTGTTTTCAGGATCTTACAAAATAAACTAAAAAGACTAGAAAAAATATGGGAACATTTTACAAGTCAAATATTGATCTAACAATAATTTATGGTTAAAAGAAAGTCCTAAAAATTCCTTACCATGGTTTTGAAATTGACTTGGAAGATAGCCAGAAATTACTATAATCTGATACTGCCCTTAACCCATGAATGATATTCTCAGTTTATTATGTATTTCTTAAACATTTGAACACATGAAAATATACATATAGAACAGAAATTATTCAACACACAACTAAATTAGCCTGCTATTCAGGCTATATTCAATATATTAATACAAATTTAAAACTTGAAAATAAAAACATACAAAAGATAGCACAAGTGGAAGTAGCAAGTTATTCCTTATTTTACAAACTTTAATAGTACACACTTATATAATGGCAGAAAGATTTTTAGTAGACCAGAGAATGGAAGAATGAAGTCTCAAGGTACCTTTGCAGTAGGTTCGAGGGATCATTCTCCCTTTTTACATCATCAAATTCTAAGAGCACTATAATTTCTCTATGTGGGTTTTCAGCAAAAAGTAGTTATATTTTCTTCAACTTATTCGTTACCAGTTATGCTGGCGTATGATGACGAACCAGATTGGCTATTAGCCCCTTGTCTCCTTTTAAATTCTAAAAATTCTTTGAACAAAGGATCATTGGAATTACTATTCCTTGTAGTGGCTATTAAACTTTCAGAAAATAGTTTCTTATTGCCATGTTGGTCCAGGAGTATATTTCCTCTACCCTATCCTATATAAGAAGAATTACCCCTTCCTCTGGGGATCATTATCCTGTAATAATTCACAAGTTAAAAAATCAGAAAGACTATTTTCTTCACCTTTTTTATAAAGGATTTCAAAATCAAAAGGTGTTGACGAGCTTGCCATCTGGCAAACATCTGTTTTGATACATCATGTTTAAAAATTTTATTAGACATATATTTAGCTGTTTGCACAAAAAATGGACAAACACCTCCAAGTCGTATTATTTAGTTGATTATATGTGAATTTCAATGATTTTAGATGAGTATGTAAGTATGAGAAAAGTAGGGGCTGAAATGTAAAAGACACGCAGATTTATAGTGGTTCGGCCAGAATGTGCCTACGTCCACTTTATATGTTATTATCTCTTTTCTTCCAGATTACAAGTACAATGCGTTGTATACAAGTGTATGAAAGTAGTTTGAAAGTTCCTTCCTTGCTTGAGCTCTCAAATTTGTCTCCAAAAATTGTCCCCCATTGTTGTACCCCTGCCCCTCTATTTATAGAGTGAGGTAGGGGGCAGGGGTCTTGGAAGTATATAGCTGCAGGTGGGCTTGGGCTGAAGCAATCTGGACTGGCAGCTTTCTGGTTCGGCGAAGCTTGGTTCGGTGGTAGAGGAGAGGAGTGTGGTTCGGTGCCACCTTGGGTTTGATTCGGTGGTTACTTGGTTCGGTTGATGGTGAGTTCTCGTGGTTGGTTCGGCATGGGGCAGCAGGGAGTTGGTTCGGCATGGGGTAGCAGGGAGTTGGTTCGGCATGGGGTAGCAGGGAGTTGGTTCGGTAGCTTATGCCGAATGAACTTGCGCATGTGAATGCCGAATGGGACTGTATGCTTGCATAGCCGAATGAACATGAGAGTATAAGGCCGAATGGACTTTGTATTTGGATTTTGAGTGGAACTCTGGGCTTACATACGCTTGCTGGTTGCTTCTTCTTAGCTTGATCGTGGTGGAGACGCGCTCGACATTGATATTCCAGTTTTGACCAAAAAACGGGATAACAAAGTAGAGGTTGCTCGCGAGCCCGGGTGAAACTGCGGCTTCTTGGTCTTGAGATCTTCTGGGTGAAAATCCGCCCAACATTTGCCCCCCAAAGTGGGGCACGTGCTTGCACGTGTCGCGCTTTGTTTCTCGTTGGTGGGAAGACTCGTCTTGTAATGTCATGGGCTGGATGTTTATATCTTGTGGATGTCCTGCAAAGAGATTTATAGTTTTAGTGTGGTTTCAAATAACGACCGTTCGGGGTCGAAATATTTGTGATCAAGTGAATTGCGCCGTTCGAGGCGAGTTAGTGTACCCCGAGGGGGTTATCGATGCCAGGTTCACGTTAGAGTGGTTCCCTGGATCGTTTGTCAAGGTGGTTTATCGCTAGCTCAGAGCATGCCTAGGGGTTGTTCTCGACCCCGTACATGTGTAAGTAGCTTAGCCATTTCATAATTATCAAATATCCATTTGACTGATGAGCTTAAAAAGGGATGTCAAAGTGTAAATTCTCATGACGATAGGGTTAATAGCCATTCAGAGCGTGCCTATGGACCGTTCGTGGTCGCGTGCACGTGTAAATGATTAATCCATGTTAGTGAGAGATTCACGACTTATCCATTGTTATCATATTTTTTATTTTATTAGTAAGCTCTTAGAGTTCGGCACTTATCTGAGTGAAGCGCCCTGCGTGCCCCCAGTTCCTGGTCTTGGACGGTAGATAGAGGGTTCCGTTCGGTTCTTGGTTGGTCCGGCTATTCTCATCCGGCTTCTGGTGGTCCGGTATCATTGGTCCGGTTGGGCGAGACATCTGGTTCGGTGGTTGTGAGTTTGCCTATATATAGAGGCCGTACCCCCCTTGTTTTTCTTTACCGAACGAGTAGAGCCGAATCACTCCATTACCGAATCAAGTGTTTGCCGAACCAACCTTATACCGAACCAGGTATATACTTATTACCGAATACACACGTATGTCCTTGCTTCACCGAATGGGACTACTGCCTTGGAGCCGAATGAGATGAAAACCGAATGGGGTTGAAACCGAATGAACTTGGAAACCGAATGAACTTGGAAACCGAATGAACTTGTGATCTGGAAGACTTCAGCTTGCGAATGAAATTCCACACTTGCACGCACTTGTTTGTTTACTTTTCTATTTTCCTTGTTCTAATATTAGGTTTTTCTTGTGCTGCAGAAAATGTCTCGCAAAGCGGAAACACGATCAGACAGAAAGAAGTCTAGAGGCACAGGAGAGCCTTCTTCTTCCTCGCCCCCAGTCCAATCAGGATCCGGGCAACACCGACCTATTCCGAAGTCTCTAGTGGACGGATGTGGTCCACAGGAACTTTTGAACTCTCCCCCTGACTGCTTCCCAAGCTCCTTAAAGGAGGAGCAACTTGACGTTATATCCCGTTCCTTTGGGATAGACAGGGCTCTTATGTTGTTACCGGGGGAAGGGGTCATGCCATATGATCCCCCTGAGGGGTACTTCGCTTATAGCCGGTACCATTGCATGTGCGGGGCTATTCCTCCAATCAACGCCTGGATACTAAGCTTCGTCACTTATCTGAAGGTGGCTCCATTCCAGCTTCAGCCCAACTCTTATGCCATTCTGGTATGCTTATATGCTATCTTCCAGAAGAGATATGGGCGCGCCCCCTCCAACCGGGAAATACGATATCTGTACAATCTGAGGGGGTACAGGAAGGGGTCCCCATATATTAGCTTGGAGTCAGCCGTTTCCTTCAAGCCTGTTTTGGATTTATACTCGAAGTATAGCATGTTCAAGAAGGAATGGTTCTTTGTCAGGGATGACTCCGTCTCTATTCGCCGATTTACCTCCGGATGTAAGTAAAAACTCTACTCATAATTCCTGTCTTGGCTGTAATTCACTCTCTTATGCGCTTTTATTTCTTGCTAGCGACAGGTGGTTTTGCGGTTGTGGAAGATGATCGCTTGGTTCGGATGGCAGCAGAAATTGAAGCTATTTCCGGGAGAGACAGATCGGCTGCTTATCTGATTAGGAATGCCAGGCTCTTGTCGTATAACTTGATCCTCCCACATCAGTCCGTAGTCAAACAGAGGGACACGGCAGAAGAGAAGGCTGCCCAGCCTAAAGGTGGGGTGACAGCGAAGGGTGGCAAGAGGAAGCCCTTTGCACAACGTCCAGTCGTAGGAGGCAAGAAGCTCAAGGAGTCCGATGGCCCTTCTCCAAGTACTTGCCCGGATGTCCCGGAGGAGGAAGGTGTAGAAGAGGAGGAAGGAGGTGAAGTTGGAGAAGGGTCGGAGGGTGGAGGAGATGGCGATGGTCAGGGTGGTAGCGGTGTTGCTGCTCTAACCTCTGAGCAGGACCTCGAACTGGATGAGGCTCTCCGTCGGGCCTTCGGGGAGTCAGAGGGGGAGTCGGAAACAGAGAAGGAAACGGAGAAGGCAGAGGAAACCGGCAAAGCTGTGGTTAGCACTGACCCATCCTCTAAGGGTTCCTCAGCTAGGGTGACCCCGGCGATGCAAGGTGAACTTTTGTCTTCTGCCGATTCCATTTTCGATAGGGACTTAGAAATTTTTTACGGTTCACTTCCGTCCTGGAATGAGATCCAGGACTTATTGCAGTATCCCACTCCTCCGCCGGGTTTGTATAACAGATGTGTCTCCTCACTTTTCTTTCTTTTTAACTTAGCACATTTTTTGAATTGCGGATTATTGTATGTTCGTAACACTTGTTCTTTATTCCAGGGGCAGGCCAGGCGGGTAAAACGTCGGATGTTCGACACCGCCTTGAACAATTTAAGTCGAGGAGAGCTTCCGCGAAACCTTCTACTGATCGCACTGGGGACGTAGTCAAGTACCGCCCTCTTCTTGGGGTCATCGAAGAGGGCATTCAGAAAAGGAAGCGGAGCCGTTCCTTATTTGAGTCTTCTTCTGCTTCGCAGCTTCCTACTCTGTCTCCCCCTACTCAGCCTCCTCGTGATACTACGGAGGAGAGCACGGAGCCCTGCCCCCCTCCTCCTCCTTCCAAGAGTTCTACTGTCATTCATATAAGGCGTCCCGATGTGCCTCGCCCCGTGCCTCGTGACCCTTTTGCCGGCCATCCTGATTTAGACCCAAGCTCTCAAGACATTTCATTTGATGAGGCCACGGGCGAGCACCTTCTTCCCCGCAACCCCATGGTAAGAGTGCTGGATGAGGCCAAGTCCCTAGATCTTGATCTGCTTACTACCCGAGTAGTTACTATGGGGGACAAGGCCAAGGCTAATATTGATCGGGTGGCCGAAGAGACTAAGAAGTTAATGGAGCATCATGCTCGATTGGTCAAGGCCGGGGAGGAGATTGGGAGTGCTAACATTCGGTTAAGGCTAAAGGTTGCCGATCAGGCCAAGCAGCTTGCCGACCAAGTCATCCAGATCTCCCAGCATGAGGAAGCTTCCCAGCGTCTGAAAGAGACCATGGAGAAGGCAAGTAGGGCGGAGTTACGGAAAATGGAGGTCACCTGCAGGGAGCGGATTAACATGGCTATTACAACGGTGGATGAGGTTCGAAATGCGGATCTCGAGCGGGTAGAGGAGTTGTCAGGGAGGCTCGAGGCTGCGGAGATGGCTCAGGCCGAGTTGAAGGAGGAGATGGAGGAGATGAGGAGGTCCCTCAAGTTGAAGGAAGAGGAAATGAGGAGGTCACTCCAGGCTGACTGCTTGAGATACCAATCAGAGAGGGACGTCGCCATCACCAAGTTGCAAGCTTCCGAGGCCCGGGTGAGGGAGTTTGAGGAAAACGAGGGGATGATGGATGAGATGTTGCAGGATATGTACTTCCACACTTGGAAGGAGGGCGGCTTGTCTTGGATGGACGATTACCCTCGGGTCATGGCCAAGGTGTATCTCCAGGCTTTAGAGGAGGCCAGGGTGAATGCGGGTAAGGAAGGCGGAGAGGCTTTCAACTTGAGTGCGGTTACTGCTCAGTTCTCAAAGGAGGAGCAAGCGGCGGTGAAGGAGGGGATGCGGCTACTCGCTGCAGAGGAAGCGGGCGTGCAGTTGGATGATGAGGATCAAGCGGCGGATGCTGGTGAGTTATTCTTTTCCCTTTCTTTTCTTTTCGTGTTTTCATAACTTGATCGTTCGTTTAATGAATTCCTCCTCTGATCTGGACAGGTGGGACTTCAGATCCACATGCTGGGGGCTCCGATCCTGCGGCTAAGTAGGCTGGGGGAGTTGGTGATGGAGTGTGGATGCATCTGCCATCTTTTTGTTTCTTTTTTATCACTGTTCATGTTAGTCTTTGATATGCAACTGTAATAAAATTATTTGCAAAGAATAACTTCGTGTGATCTTATAATATAAGCTGATTTTGTCATGTTTAAATGTTGTTGCTATCTTTATGTGCTGTGTGAGAAGTATAATTATGTATATGCCTGTGATTCCACTTGTGTTTGATGTTAAGTTTTTGCTTGAAATATAATTTCACGTTTTGCAATGTCAGTGTATGAATAAGTTATAGTTACGCATTTATGTACAAGAGAAGAGAGTACCGCCCTTTATGTTTTATTCGCAGGCGGTAGCTTTGAGTGTCTTGTGTAACTGTTCACGGGTATAGCAGAGCGCCCTGCTACCCAGCACGCAGGCTTAGAGCCTCATGAGTGAATGCTTCCTATTTGGTTTCCTGTACTTTAGAGTTTGTTATACAGGATAGGAGAAAAATATTTAAATGAAATGGAAATATAGTAAAAGTAAAACTTCCAGTCACGGAAGGCCGTCGATGTGCTTAAGTTCGTGGCAAACGGGTTTTGTAGTCACTTTCCCTAGCTGTGGGTCTTGGAGACATTTGTCACCCATCTTACGCCTCCGCGGGGAGTTTTCTTTTTTACCACAGCCGCACTTAAGACACATCGGAGCCGAGATCGCGCACGGTAACTACCCGAACCGTTATGGTCCGTAATCGTGGGTATTATTCGATTTACCGTGGCCGGCTAGCGTGGGTGCCGTTGGCCGTGAACTACCCCTGGCTGGCCACACCTTATGTTGGGGCTTAAAGTAGGTTCACGGTTACCGACGAGCCGAACGCCGTAATGAGCTGCCATCGGCTATAGTCGGCCTTTATGATGACTTATAATCGGCTCATTACAGTTGGCTTTGAGGGCAGGCGCGCAATGAGTTAACCCGCAGCAGAGGGATGCTGGAGCAAAAGAGTCTCATTGGCGAGTGCATAGAATCGTGGCGTACCTGTTAGGCCTAGTCTAGATGAGGCCGCGGTGCGTCTTGAGTGGAGATGCCATAGGATTTTGTTCAACAGAAAGGGATAAAACTTAACAAGTAGCCAAGACATAAAGGAACAAGTTAAAAAGAGACAAGATTTTTTAAAGTGGTTCGGCACGAAAATGCCTACGTCCACTGGTTCTCTTTGTTAATTCACTTCATATGGGCAGTACAAGTTAAGAAAAGTATCGACGGAGGTGTCGGATGTTCCATGCCCTCTGGAACACCTCTCCGTCCACTGTTGACAAAATGTAAGCTCCGTTGTGGAGATCTTTGTGAATTACATATGGTCCGTCCCAGATGGGGTCCAGTGCCCCGGGGCGCGGAAAGATTCGCCTGAGGACAAGATCTCCTTCTTGTAAGCTGCGATGCTTGACTTTGGAATTGTATAGTGCTGCCACTTTTTGTTTGTGAGCTGCTGCTTTGAGTGCTGCATCGTTTCTCCTTTCCTCAATCAGTTCCAAAGACATGAGGAGGAGTTCTTCGTTTTCTTCTGGGTTGTAGTGGATCCTACGGTGGGAAGGCACAATAGTCTCAACTGGGAGCATTGCCTCCGATCCATATGCCAAAGAGAAAGGAGTATGTCCCGTTGATGTTCTGAAAGATGTGCGGTATGCCCATAGTGCCGTAGGAAGTTCGTCCACCCAAGCGCCTTTTGACTTTTCAAGTTTCTTCTTGATTAGGGTTTTGAGAATTTTGTTGACAGCTTCAACTTGTCCGTTTGCCTGAGGGTAAGCTACTGATGAGAAGCTTTTATGAATTCCATGCTCTTGGCACCAGTCGGCAAATTCTTCGCTGTCAAATTGGAGTCCGTTGTCTGATACGATCTTGAGGGGGACTCCATACCTGCACAGAATGTTTTTGATCAAGAAGTTAATAATTTTTGCTGAAGATATTTTATTTAAAGGTTCCGCTTCCACCCATTTGGTGAAATAATCGACTGCCACTATAGCATATTTGGCTCCGCCTCGGCCCGTTGGCAGTTCGCCAATTAAGTCAATTCCCCATACAGCAAAGGGCCAAGGGCTGGTCATTTGAGTAATTTCGTTTGTGGGCAGTCGAGGGATCTTGGCGAACTTCTGACATCTGTCGCATTTCTTAACGAAGTCTAGGGTATCTTTGTTTAGTGTGGGCCAGTAATATCCATATCGGAGTATCTTTCTTGCCAAAGTCTGTCCTCCAGTGTGATCTCCGCATCCTCCCTGATGGATGTTTGTTAATATCTCCTTGGCTTCCCTTCCGGCGACGCATCTTAATAAGGGGCTAGAGAAGCCACGCCGGTAGAGGATGCCTTCTTGTATTGTGTAGTGGGGAACTTTTCTCAAGATCTTCTTGGCTTCGTCACGCCTGTCGGGTAGTATGCCATCTTGCAAATATTTCCGGATAGGAGTCATCCAGGTTCCTTCTTCGATTGCAGTTATCAGATTTACTTGTTCGAAACTTGGGGCTAGCTGCCTTGAGATTACTAGTGCTCCGGGAATGGTGCTGTCCTTCATACTAGCTTGCTTTGCAAGTTCATCTGCCTCTTGGTTTTCTTCTCGAGGAATGTGTTTGATTAGATAATGGTCCAATCGATCGAGCAGCAGTCTGGTTTTCTTTAGGTATGCTGTGAGCCGTTCTCCTCGAGTCTGGAATTCTCCTAGTACCTGGTTTACGATAAGCTGAGAATCACTATGAATACATAAGGAATTGATCCCAATTTCTAGGGCCAGTTCCAATCCCGCTATTACTGCTTCATATTCAGCATCGTTGTTAGTGGCCGTGAACTCCAATCTTAATGCATAGTACAACTTTCTTCCCCTGGGGGTGACGATCACAATACCTGCCCCCGAGCCTTGTTCGTTCGATGCTCCGTCTACAAAGAGGTTCCACTTGATGTTTTTTGCTACTTCGGATTGTTCCTTGCTTTCGTTGGTAGTGAATTCGGCAATGAAATCAGCCATGGCTTGTCCTTTGATAGCGGTGCGGGGATGGTAGGTGATATCATACTGACTTAGTTCGATGCACCATTTGAGGAGTCGCCCAGAAGTGTCAGGACGATGGAGCACTTGCCTTAGTGGTTGATCGGTTAGAACCCTGATGGAGTGAGACTGGAAGTAATGTCGCAGTTTCCGTGACGCGATCAATAAACAATATGCTAACTTCTCAAGTTTAGGATATCTGGCTTCTGCCCCCGTAAATCTCTTGCTTACAAAGTAAACCGGACGTTGTGTGCGGTCTTCTTCTCTTACCAAGGCGGCGCTTAGAGCATGAGATGATACAGCGAGGTATAGGTATAACACTTCACCTTCATTTGGAGTTGAGAGTACTGGTGGTCTCTGAAGGTGTTCGATTAGGTTGAGGAAGGCTTTTAAGCATTCGTCGGTCCACTCGAACCTCCCTTTGTCTTTCTTGAGTGCTTCGAAGAAAGGGACACACTTGTCAGTTGCCTTGGAAATGAATCTGCTTAGGGCGGCCACCTTTCCGTTTAGGCTCTGCATTTCTTTTCGAGTGGAAGGTATCCTTATTTCTTTTAAAGCTCGGATTTGTTCAGGGTTTGCTTCGATTCCTCTGGCGTGGACGATGAATCCTAAGAATTTTCCCGATGATACTCCGAAGGAGCACTTTAGAGGATTCAGCTTCATTCCATATCGGCGAAGTACCCGAAACATATCGTCCAGATGGCTTACATGGTCGTTGGCTTTCCTGGACTTCACCAACATGTCATCCACATATACTTCCATAGTACGCCCTATCAGTTCTGCGAACATTTTGTTGACGAGGCGTTGATAGGTAGCTCCAGCATTTTTGAGTCCAAAAGGCATGACTTTGTAACAATATAATCCGCGGTCGGTGATGAAGCTAGTGTGGTCCTGATCGGGAGCGTGCATGGGGATCTGGTTATATCCTGAGTATGCATCCATAAAAGATAGGAGTTCGTGCCCAGCTGTGCTGTCCACGAGTTGGTCAATTCGGGGAAGTGGGAAGCAGTCTTTCGGGCAAGCGTCATTCAGATTGGAGAAGTCAATACATGTTCGCCACTTTCCATTGGCCTTTTTTACTAGCACTGGGTTAGCGATCCATTCTGGGTAGATGGCTTCCCGTATGAAGTCATTAGCAAGTAGATTTTTTACTTCCTCATCAAGGGCTGCTGATCGCTCTGCCCCCATGCTCCTCTTTTTCTGCTTCACTGGTACCTTGGTGGGATCGATGTTCAACATGTGGCATGCTACGTCTGGGGAGATTCCTGTCATATCGGCATGGGTCCACGCAAATACATCTAAGTTGTGGCGGAGAAAGTCAATGAGTCGATCCTTCAATTCCGTTTTCAGCTGAGATCCGATTTTTAATAGTCTACTTGAATCATGCTTATCTACCGATACGAATTCCATAGCCTCTGCAGGCTCGGCGGTAGCCTCCTCCTCTTTATCCCTGGGGTCTAGTTCATTGAAGGGATCGCTTGTGTATCGAAGAGGAGGGGCTTTCTTTAGTTGCTATGCCTCCAAGCTTTTCATGCAGAGAGTAGTCTCTGCATCTTTTCCTTTATTCTTTCTGCGGTTATTGCGAAGTTCAGTTACGTAGCAGTCTCGGGCAGCACCTTGATCTCCTTCTACTTCTCCTACTCCGTTGTCTGTTGGAAATTTCATTTTCAGGCACCAGGGGGCTAATACAATCTGAAAGTCAGACAAGGCTGGTCTTCCCAAGAAAGCGTTGTAAGCCGAGTGGTTTTCTATTAGTACGAACGTTTGTTTTCGCACAACGGAGCGGGGATGACTTCCTATTTCGACGAAGAGGTCAAGTTGCCCGAGGGGTATTTTTGCATCTCCAGTGAAACCGTGCAGTGGTTTGTCACAGGGGGATACATCCTTCATTGATAACTTCATTTTGTCGAAAGCATGTTTGAACAGGATATTAACGGAGCTTCCTGTGTCTATTAGAATCCGAAAAACTTTAGCTGGACCGAACCAGGCAGAGATGACCATAGGATCCATATGTGGGTACTGTCTTCCTTCCAAATCACGCCTACTGAATATGATGTCGTCGTTTTCTTTTCGTTTCGGGTGGCGTTCCTCCGTAATGGAGTTAACATATCCTTCGGCATTTCTAAGCGACTTGCCGTACCTTTCCATCTCTGCCCAACTTCTGTCGGCAATGTGTGGTCCTCCTGAGATGGTAAGGACCACTATCTTCTCTTGACTAGAGCCACTGGTGTTGTGATTGTTGCGACTCCCTCCGCCTACTTCTGGGAGGGGTTGCTTTGAGTTCTCATTGGCAGGAGTTGGAGTCCTGTTCTGACTTTTCACATAACGTTCCAGTCTTCTTCTTCTAATGTGTTCTTCGATCAAGTCCCGAAGATGGTGGCATTCATTGGTGTCATGTCCGTGGGATTCGTGGAAGCGACAGAACTTTCCGGACTTGAGTGCGTTATCTGATTCTTTCTTGTGCGGGGGGCGCTTGTATCCGAGTTCGCCCTGAGTGGCTAGGTAGATGTTTTCGATTGTTTCATTCAAAGGAGTGTAGGAGTCAAATCTTGGCCCTGGTCGATATTGGCGCTTCTCACCCTTTCTGCCCCCAGCATTGTCTCTAGATTCATTTCTTCGAGCGTCCTTAGCTGCAGTGGGAACCTTGTCCTGAATTATCTTGCCTTGTTGCCCTGGCTGCCTCTCCGTAGCAGCGTCTTCAAGTCTCATATACTTTCCAGCTTCATGGAAGAAATCAGGCAAGGTAACTGGTTTTTCCTTAGTTAATCTTCTGGCAAACTTGGTGTCTGGATGCACACCACTACAGAGGGCCATTAGAGTGAGTTTTTCATCGGCATCTTGAACTGCTGCCGCTGCGGCGTTGAACCGTGTTAGATATTGTTGTAGCGTCTCTCCGGTTTTCTGTTTGACATTGGATAGAGAATAAGCATCCCTGGGTTGTTCCACATGGATGCGGAACTGGCTAATAAACCTTTCTTTTAACATCTCCCATGAGTTGATGGATCCTTGGGGTAGATGGCAGAACCAGGAGGTAGCTAGATCTGATAGGAATAGCGGAAAGCATTTACATAATACTCCTTCTGTTGCTCCACTCATGAGCATATGCTGGGTGTATCTCTGCAGGTGTACGATGGGGTCGGAAGTTCCTTTGTAAGGTTCCATGGTTGGCATTTTCCATTCCCGGGGAGTGATGGCAGTTTCGATATTTCGGGTAAAGGGACTGGTGACCCTAGCGCCTATTCCCCGGTCCCTTTGCTCCCGTTGGACACATTCTCTGAATAATCGTGCCATCCGCTCGTCAGAACTTGGAGCGGACAAAAATGAGCTCGGTTCTTCCCTGCGGGATCTATCTCGCCCAGATGACCTGTAGGGATGGTACAGTCTATCACCTCTAGCATTATCCAGTGGTTGTCTTTGGCTGCTTGGATGCACGCTAGGACCAGCTACAGTTGCCCCCTGCCTTGATCTTCCCCTGTGGGGTTCTGTTTCGAGCACATCCATGGGGTCAACTTCGGGCTGGGTTCTAGCTCGGCTCCGTTCAGCGGGGTTTCTATGATTAGGTGGCATGACTGGCTCAGCTACATCCGACCCTCGCCTGGTGCCTCCCCCGCTAGGTTCGGTTCCAAGGGCTTCCTCGAGTCGGAATTCGGGCTGAGTCCGGGCGCGGCCCCTATCATCGTTTTTCCTGTTGATAGCTTGTTCGAAGAGTGAAGACCTTTGTTGCCTCCGGGATCCTCCGGATTGGGATTCACCCCATGATTCAGTGTTGCGGTTGGACTCTTCAGCGTCCCTTAAGCGTGTCATGAGTTGGTCCACCAAAGTTTCTTGTTGGGATGTGAAGCGGTTAGTTACTTCAGCCACAACCCTGTCCAGATCTGCCCTAGTGATTGGTTGTTCCGTTGCGGGACCAGTTGGATTTTCCTGATTTTCATCTGGTACTGCTGTTGAAGTGGGCTGATCTGTGATTGCTGGATCTGGAAGGCTGCTAGTTGCGATGTTCTTTCCTTTGTTCACATCCCTTCTCTGTTTGGAAGGCATGATTTCTAAGCAACGAGTGATGTCGTTAGGAAAAAGGTTGAGTGGGAGAAGATGAAGTTTGAGTTCAGTCTCTCAGTGAAAGCACCAAAAATGTTTGCACAAAAAATGGACAAACACCTCCAAGTCGTATTATTTAGTTGATTATATGTGAATTTCAATGATTTTAGATGAGTATGTAAGTATGAGAAAAGTAGGGGCTGAAATGTAAAAGACACGCAGATTTATAGTGGTTCGGCCAGAATGTGCCTACGTCCACTTTATATGTTATTATCTCTTTTCTTCCAGATTACAAGTACAATGCGTTGTATACAAGTGTATGAAAGTAGTTTGAAAGTTCCTTCCTTGCTTGAGCTCTCAAATTTGTCTCCAAAAATTGTCCCCCATTGTTGTACCCCTGCCCCTCTATTTATAGAGTGAGGTAGGGGGCAGGGGTCTTGGAAGTATATAGCTGCAGGTGGGCTTGGGCTGAAGCAATCTGGACTGGCAGCTTTCTGGTTCGGCGACGCTTGGTTCGGTGGTAGAGGAGAGGAGTGTGGTTCGGTGCCACCTTGGGTTTGATTCGGTGGTTACTTGGTTCGGTTGATGGTGAGTTCTCGTGGTTGGTTCGGCATGGGGCAGCAGGGAGTTGGTTCGGCATGGGGTAGCAGGGAGTTGGTTCGGCATGGGGTAGCAGGGAGTTGGTTCGGTAGCTTATGCCGAATGAACTTGCGCATGTGAATGCCGAATGGGACTGTATGCTTGCATAGCCGAATGAACATGAGAGTATAAGGCCGAATGGACTTTGTATTTGGATTTTGAGTGGAACTCTGGGCTTACATACGCTTGCTGGTTGCTTCTTCTTAGCTTGATCGTGGTGGAGACGCGCTCGACATTGATATTCCAGTTTTGACCAAAAAACGGGATAACAAAGTAGAGGTTGCTCGCGAGCCCGGGTGAAACTGCGGCTTCTTGGTCTTGAGATCTTCTGGGTGAAAATCCGCCCAACATTAGCTGATTTACAGTCAGTTTTTATAATAAATTTTTGATTATATAAATCATCTTGAAAATTTAAAACACATTTAACTATAGCAAGAATTTCCTTTGCTATGGTTTCTTAGTTCTTTTGACTATTAGTCCATTTACCTAAGTGAAACCTGACAAGATATTCTTGTTTTGTTTTTGGGCATGTTTGTTTTAAAATTTCACCAAATCCTAGATCTGATGCATCTGTTTCTATTATCTTTTCCCAATTTGGGTTTGAAAGCATTAAACAAGGAAATTTTTTTACCTTTTCTTTTATCATTTTGACAACTTTAGTATGCTGTTTTGTCCATGGTCCTGGATTCTTTTTTAACATGTCATATAAGATAGCAGCATCTGTGGCCAAATTAATATAATAAAAGGATACATAATTTAAGCTACCCAAAAACTTTTGTAACTGTGTTTTCTCGGTTATTATATTAGGAAATTTTTAAGCAAATTATATACTTCTATTTATAGGAATTATTTTTCCCTTTCCGATATTATGGCCTAAAAATCTCACATTTGTCTAAAACAAAGACATTTTTGCTTTTGTTATTTGTAACGACCCGTAAAGTTCGACAATTAAATTGTTAATTAAATAGGATCTTGTAATTTAATTTTTTTGTAGAAAAAAAAAGAAAAAAAAATGAAGATGATAAATTAGTATTGGAATGAACGCTAAATTAAAATATAGCAACGGTAATTAAAAACTTGATTATTAGTAATTTGAATAAAAATCTAATGATTGAAATAGTGAAAGATTTATACCTTTGTGTAAATTGAAAATAAATAAAGGGGATTTATTATGTAAATTAAGAAAAGATTGGAATAAATTATGATTCCATGCATACTTATAAAAAAGTTATTATGAGTTGCATGTTGAAATGGTTGATTGAGTTGAAATTATGAAAAGGGTAACTAAAGACAAGAATTTGATTTTGCCTACGTATCAATATATTGATAAACTATAACTGAATAGAAATTTTAATTTGCTCAATCCTTTTTATTTACTATTAGAAGATGTTAATTAATTTAACGGTGAAAATTTGAAAATAAATTCAAATTGTATGTTAGATAATAAATTGCAATAATAAAGTTAGTAATAAATGGAAAACGGAATACCAATTTATTTATGAAGTGGATATAAGGGAATGTAACAAATTTGAATAAGGAATGCTAATTGTGCATTAAGTGAAGGAATGGAGCATATATGGAATAATTAAAAGGGATTTAGAATTTTTAATTTGCATGTGTGTATTAATGAATGAGTATAGAAATATATTGCAATAAAATAGGAAGTGAGTGAAGATATGCATTAATGAATGAGTATAGAAATATATTGCAATAAAATAGGAAGTGAGTGAAGATATGCATTAATGAATGAGTATAGAAATATATTACAATAAAATAGGAATAAGTGAAATAGGATGCATAGAAAAGTTGATAAATTGTTAAGTGATGAATGATGTAATAAAGGAATGAAATCCAGATAAATTAACCTAATTGGGACCTTAATTAATGATTTAAAAAAAAGGATGACTGACTAATAGAATAACTTATCATCTAAGGAAATCAAGTAGTACGTTAATTTGAAATAAATTTATAAATTCATTTATGAAATATAATATAATTCAATGCTAAATGTCAATTTATTTAATAGTAAGATTGTAAATCAATAAACGAAGTTATGAAGATTTCAAATTTTATTTATAACAATTTATGGGAAATCAATTACAATTAATTGACTTGAATTGTGCAGTTAGCGTAGATTTTGTTTTGTAATTGAAGGAGGTTAATTTTATAAGATGAAATTTTGCTAATTCTATATAAAATAGGACAACTGGTTGATTTATAGTATAGAAAGCAAGATGTATAAATTTAATTAAAGTATCAACATTCAACAATTGTAATTATTGAAAATTAAAATGGAATTTGAGGATAATAAGGTGAAACCATGAACAAATGTTAGTGCATCCTTATTACTGGTAAAAGATGAGAATATAAAAGTTTGAAAATCAAAAAAATAGGTTTTTGAAAACTTAATTTATAATTTCTAAATATAAGGAAGTGGAGAAATTAACACTGCAATGGATAGACTTATCAGCTTTTAATTTACATCTAAATTTGTTTAGATAAATTTGGAAATTAATAAAATTGTGGATATATTTTGAAATGTAAACGAAACGTCTAGATTTACATTTGTAAATACGTTTAAAATAAAATGTAAATGATAAGGAATTTATTTATTTCCTAAATCCTTAATGTGTGTAATTAATATTATTTATCTTTTGGGACCACTTCCGTTTGCACGTTAAAATTCGTGCACACCTATTCTTTTGCGATCTATCTATAAATAGACAATCATAAACCCTAGCCTCCATCTTCTATCATTTGTCTGTACGTTCTTTTCTTCAACTCCTTCTCCTCCTCAAATGGATGCAAACCTAGATCTATTTCTATTCAAATTTCAAATGAAAATTCAAACATCTCGGAAAAATTCCAAAAAAATATATGTTGTAGATTTCATCCATACGAATCTACGCGCAGTCTCTGTTTTCGAAATCGATACTCGAGTCAGCGGCAAATCGCGGTCAAAATCAGAAAATTCGAAACCTAAGTCAATTTGGGCGTTTTGATTTGGAGCGACTATTTGCAAATTGGTTGCTGGGTATTGGAGAGCTCGGCTAGGGAAGTCATTTGGTGGTAGCCGCTTGGCTTATTGCGACCGGTGGTGGCTGATATTGGCGAATTAGGATTTGAAACCCTAGTTTTTGAAGGCGGCGGCAGAGGTGATAGGGGAGGCCGAACTCGAAGGCTTTCAAGGTGGAGGTGCGGCAGCCGGAGGCGGTCGTAATGGTGGAGGCGCGTCACCATCTGGTGGCCTGGGGCGGTCTAAAGGCACGGTCAAAGATGGGGGGCGTGCGTTGAAATGGGTTTATTCCCTAGACGAGCATACGTGAGTTGAGAAGAAGCTTTATGACGGGGCAAGCTTTAATTAGGTTGTTGTTTAAATTTGTTTTATTTAATTTTTGTTTCAACTCATTAAAATTGAATAACTTTCTCATACGACCTCGTATTCACGCAAGATTTTTTTTATTAGGATCGAAATTAAATTCCGGATCTGTTGACGCTGGTTTGGATAGATTTGGAGACTGTGAAATTTTTGGGTTTAAATCGAATTTAAATTCGATTTAAATTCAAAAGGTGAGTGTTTTAACCCACTCACAATTTCTAAAATTTCTTGTGTTTGTTAAATTAATTTTAGATATGAGTAGAAATTTATTTATGATTGTTTGGCATGTTTTATTCATTATCTCTGATAAATCGCATTCATTTAATATAACTGTTAATTACTTTTATTTATTGCATAAATTTGACAGTTAGAATTTATTTAATTGCATATTAACTGCCAGTCATAATTATGTTAAATTTTTTATTTCATATTAACTGCCAGTTAAATTTACGTTTATTTTTGCATATAAACTGCCAATTAACAGTTATTAAATTTATTTTGAGTATAAACTGATAATTGATACCATTATCTATCACCTGTTATGTATTGATGATTGTTTGAAATTGGATGATGACTGTGACAAATGGATGTATGATTTGATGGATGAATGGATGATTAATTTTATTAATTGCAAGTTGCTATGCATTTCATTCATTCGGGATTGCGGTTTGAAATGATATATAACTGCATTTTTTCATTTTAAATTGCGGATTGAAATGATAAACATCCGTATCACTTGACCATAGGATAGAAAATTATATACAGGCACCACGGTAAATATATAAAATTATTTTTGAAATGTTTTTCTATGGTTTTTGCAAAGCTATATATATATATGGCTTATAGGTTTTTGATTTGGTTATTAATAAAGGTTTTTTATATATAGTAATTTTCGGTTTTAAGCTTTGTATAAATTATTTTGAAGTATAAAATAAAGTTTGATTTTTAAGATCAAATACAATTAAGCATTTATTTAAAATTTAAGTTCTGGAGTTTTATTGACTTAAATGAGAATAAGGTCGGAAGATGAATATAGAGTAAAATTTGGAATTAAATAAAAAGGTTATTAATTTTTAAAGGGTATGATTTTTATAACTTGATTTTTGTGTAGAGTGATTTAAATGAATATATCAAGTTTAATAAAGTGAAAGATTATCCAGTTATGTGAAGTTAAAGGTTTTACTTAAATTATATTGAATTCATTAAGTAAACATTTCAAGTCTAAGTAAGAAGTAATTGAATTTGATACATATGGATTTGTCAAATGAGTTGTTTTTTTTGAAATGGTGAAATATTTAAAGCCTTGAAACATAAGAATTGAAATGGTATTTGGAAGTGTAAATCGATATTTGAAATTGATTTGTGAAATCTAAAGAAGCTATTTTGTTTTATAAAAGTAGTTTAATATTTAACCATTTAAGAGATGGAAATTTGTTTCAAAGCTATGTTTTTCAAGGTAGTATAATTTGAAAATATTATGTTCAAGAGTTTGATTTCTAAATATTTTACTTTGGAAACCCTATGATTTTGGAAAGAATATATATTGGAAAATAAATGATATCGTATTGATTTGGGGTTTTAAAAATATAAATGATATCGTATTTATATGGGTTTAAAATGGATATTTTATTCTGGTTTTAAAGTATAAACTATTTTGAAAAGACCGCGGCGTTATAATAACGATTGGTTGTTGAAGAGACCGGGATCGGAAGTTGTCATACTCTCTGCCAACTTCGAAAACCACTTTAACAACCGTGTACGCGATGGAGATTCCAGAATGAAGTAGGTTTGTGGCGGCGTTTCCTTTAAAGGTAAATACGAGGACCCAACTCCCGTGAGTTGGCATAAGGTGGCTAAAACAGGAGCGATTGACGGGTTAATGAGGTAGCACCTCTAATCGGACACTTCCCTTCGATACTATACTCAGACTTTGGATTTTCGGTGGCCACCTTCACTTTTGATTTCTTTGATGTGGAGAGTTTGTCCGAGGTGGGCGGCAGCTGCGCGCTGCGCTTTTCCATCGGCCCGGAAGCGTAATTGGTATATCTACCCTGGCATTGCCTAGTTGTGCCGTGTCACCTACCCTAGCGCGCCTTATAAGATTTTGGTTTTGTACCATACCTATGGAGTGCCCTCTGACGATGCCCAGTACGGGGGAGATTACAGTACTATATAGACTATGGGAATATATAACTGTGTTAAGGTGGAAAATGTAAAGCCTTAAGGCTATTTAAAAGTAAGTTTATTTTTCAAATAGACACTATTATAATAGCGCAATATACTACATAGTAAATAGTTTAACGGATCCTTAGGAGATGTAAATCCCGAGCATCTCTTGAGTTACTCCACTCATATTTATTTCTGTTAATTTAACTCACATAAGATCTTTTAGTTCTGACTCGAGTGTTTTGTCTTTTCATTTCGCTCGGGTCGGTCCGAGCGTTTCAGGATTTTAAGTTTTAGCTCTGGAGGACGAAGACGAAGATTTGTAGTATTACTATTATTATTTATACTAGTGCACTACACACTGTTCTGCTGCATTGTTATTGGTATATGTAACTCTGATATGTATTATATAAATGTTTGTAAACAGTTTTATAAACTGTATATTTTATTACTATATTTTATCCTTCCACTGTGAGATTCTATTTTGTTTATTTCTTCTCTGTTTTTCTTATTTACCCCATAACAATCTGCCCTTCCGTATGGTTTAAATCGGCATGTGTGTCGATTTGAAGCGTCCGAAAAGGCGGGATGTTACATTATTACTAAGCCATTCTGAATAATGATTTTTCTAAAAATATCTAAATGTTCAAAATGTGTTTCAATATTTTTGAAAATATTAGAATGTCATCAATATAAACATAATAAATTCATTATATGGAATAAAAATGTCATTCATTATTTTCTGAAATTCTGAGAGTGCATTTTTCAAACCAAAAGGCATACTGTCCATTCATAATGTACAATTGGGACATTAAAAGCAGTTTTGTATTGGTTAGATTTTTAAATTTAGATCTTCCAATAGCCATATTTTAAATCAAACTTAGAAAATATGATAGAATCATATAGTCTATCTAATAAATCATTTTTATTAGGAATTGGATGCCTAGTCCATTTCAAAACCTTATTAAGAGGTTTGTAATTTATCACTAATCTAGGTACTCCTTTTTCTTGTTCACTATATTTATTTACATAAATTGCAGTAGATGACCTGGGTGATTGGGATGGTTTTATTAAACCTTTTGTAATAATGATTCTATTTCTTTTTTACACAATTCTAAATATTAAGAGTTCATTTGACATGGTCTTGCTTTAGTAGAGATTTTTCTTTCATCAAAATTTTCTTCATATGAAAGATTAAAAATTTGTTTTGTTCTATCCCAAAAGGCATTTGGAAGGTCATTACAAATTTCTATAGGAAATTTGTTATAAATCATTTTAATTTTTTCTCGCAATTCTAGATTTTGGAGTTTTTCTTCTATATTAAGAGAAATAATTTCTTGTTTTAGATAATTTAGATGATAGGTCTTTTGTGTTAAAAGATCTTTTATTTCATGTAAGACCTTTTTAAAGGGTTTAGTGATAAATTCAAAAGTAATAGGCTCATTTTCATAAATACCTATTATTCCATTTTTACCAATATTTGTTATAGGATGGACTTTATTGATAAATGGCATTCCAAGTATGACTTGATTAGTAATATTTTTACTAGTAGAAAACTAGTAGGAATACAATTCTTATTTTTACATATATAAGCATGTGGTAATTTAAATTTAATATCAAGTTTTTCTCCACCTACATGACTTAATAAATTAGTGGTCTTATGAAAATACCTAGTTGGAATTATTCCTTCTTGAATTATATTCATGTCTGCACCACTATCTATAAGCGCAGTTAATTCCTTTTCAAAATGGTTATGAATCAAGAGAGTTATTTTGATAAACCATTTTTGAGATATTACAATATCCATTTTTGGACGAAATCCTTCTTGTTTTGGAAGTTTTATTTGAGAACAATTTATGTGATTGTTTTCAATAAGGATAGTTTGTTTTGACTGTTCTAGAAAAGAGTCTATAATTAAGATTTCTATTTTCATTTTTTTATGATTTGGATTTCCTTTTTAAGGTTTTGGATTTCATTATTAAGGTCTTCTACTGTAGTAGGATATTCAATTCTTTGTCGTCCTTTTAAATGTTTATGAACTTCTTTCATAGAATATGGATTTTTAGAACTCTAATATTTTGAAATGTTTCTATTAATGATTCATTATTTTTGCTTGTTTCTGGAATATCTTCCATCTTCTCTATCATTTTTGATCTTAATTTTGGGTCTTTAACTAATTTTAAAAATTCTATAATATTATCATTAGTTAATACATTTATTTTCAAATCTTGAAATTGTGAGAAGATTTTATAAAATTCATCCTTTTCATCTTCACTTCCTATTATTAGGTTTAGACAGGGTTTTCCCTGTCCACAAGGTTCACAACAGTCATTAGATTCTGATGATTCCTCATCAAGAACTTTAAGTTTCTTAGAAGTAACCGAATAGTCTAAATCATTTTCAGATTCTATTTCTAAATTATTTTCAAAGCTAGGGTCTAACGGAAGTTTTGATGATGTTTCTTTTAGTTCAGTATCAGCCTGTAAATTATCAATTTTCTTTTTTAGTTTGCATCTATTAGCATAATGTCTAACTTTTCCACATTTATAACAGTGAATAATTTTATTTTTATTCTTATTTAATCTTTCCTCTTTTCTTTGAACTTTTGTTATATCTTTTTATGAGAATAAAATTTCTTCTTTTTTCGAAAAGATTCCTTAAATTTATTATCTTTTCTATGAGGCTTTTCAATGTTTGGAACATCCATTCCAAATTGACTACAAAATTGTCCAAACTGATTCCTTTCGATTAAATTTTGGCATTTTATATGTTGATTTAATTTTATTTCATTACACAATGGTAAGCCTTCTTGGATGCATGTTCCAGTAAGCTTACCATAAGTATAACTTTCATAAGGAATATTTATTTTGTCCTTTGGAGACTTCCTTACCCTTTCTATAAATAGGAAGGGGTGTCTATCAATAAATTTTGATTTCCAATAAGAGCTTTTACTCTTTGGTAATTACATTGTCCTATTTAAAAACGTATCTTTGTACCATCTAAAATCGGTTAATGTTTTACACCTTACATTTTGTAGAAGTGTACGAACACTTCCATTACTATTTGATACTCTTCGAGTAAAATGTTTTAGGATAGTAACTATTAAAGTATATACAGCATATTGGACCATTTGTCCATCTTCTTGTTTTACCGTGTTCTAGATTTCATTTTTTATGAGATGTAGGAAGATAATTATCCCACCATCCTTTAAGCTGGCCAGTAAAACAACCGACTATCATTCTTGAAATAATAACATCATTATTACCATTATTTCTGCAAACTGCACTATACATTAGCATACAATGGGCAGCATTAAATATTTGTTTTTCACTGAATGTGTCAATATTCCATTCATATATGCTTTTCTCATTGTAGTTATTATTGCTAAAAAAAATCTGGTTCTTTAGGTAACGAATCCATAGGAGAAGGTCTCCTATAATAAAATAATTTTTGAGAAGGCTTACATGCATATTTTTTTAAGTTTATTTATCTCATCTTGGACTATTTGGTTATTATTATTTTATTGAGAAGATTCTTCATTAATAATATTTAATCTAAGATTATCCATCCTTTCATTTAGGGATTTCTCTAAGTCAGATTCGGACCTTAATTTAAAAACCTTTTTTAATTCTAATTCTGTTTTTAACTTAAAACCTTTGATTTCAGGGGGATGTTGAAGACTTGAAGTTGCAATTACTTCGCTTACTTCTACAGTTGTAATTGAAACGGTAGGCTTTATATTATTAATAGCAAAAATATTTTTTCTATTTTGTTATGTAATGAAGTAATTTGTTCATCGATAACAGCTAAATAAATATTTTCATAATTTTGTTGCTAAAATATTTGGTTTATTTGTCTTATAGCAATTCGTAATGTATCATTTTCTAATATTTTAGAAAATGCATTAAAACTTAAGTACTACCCACATTTTTCTATTTGAAAAGATTGTTGAGAAGGATATACTGCCTTTAGCAGATTTCCATTTGACAGTTTGTAATCTCTTTCTATTACAAAAATATATTGTTCAATATAATTTGTTGTAAACCAAGGAATAAAGAGAAACATTATATTTCTTTCAGCTGTGAATTTATAGAATTCTTCTTGAAAATATTTCCATTCTTCATTTGAAAATATTTCAAAAAACCATTTCCTAAATGGTTTACATTTTGGAAGATTGAAATCAAATTTAATTCTTCGTCTGGCCTTAGAGCTAGGGCTCAAATCTATTTTAGTCATATAATCCATTAAATAAGGAAATTCATTTCTGATTCGGTTACATCCGCTTTTTGATTGTTGTAAATACCTTTTACAACGTTATTTCTTTTTACATATAATTTTTCTATAGTGTTTTCTTTTAAAGATCCATCATTAGACGATTTTCTTTTAGTTTCTCTAATTTGAGATGTGGACATTCTTGATGGAGATTCAACAATATAATCAAAAGGTGAAATATGAGGGTGAAAGGATTTTGTTCTGGATAAATATGTGTTGCTATAACTAGGCCTACAAAGATTATTATCCAATTGTATTTGAATAGTTCCTTCAGGGGTTTGTATAATACCAGTAATATTATTATTTGTCATCAGTTGTGAAGGAATGACTCTTTCTATTTTCCAATTTTCTGGAAGAGGAATTTCCTCCCATTTTGTTGACCTTCTTGTAGTTATATTAGACTGACTAAAATTTGTTTCTATTAAAATAGTTTCATTTAAAGGTTTATCAACCAATTTACATTGGGGATTTAGAGTATATAAAGGTTTATAATAAATTCTATAGAAAATACACATTACTTCAGATCCCGGAATATAATTATATCCATAGGTGTTAACATTTAAAGTAATAACTTCTAAAATATTTATATTAGATAAAGAGAGTTGTAAATTTGGATAAACATTAAAATAGACTAGACCGTCTGCCATGCTTGATTGTATTAATCCCACTAATGATTTTTTCCAATATAAATTTCTACCATATCCTAAAGCGGATATAAAACTTTCTGGCAGACCTTCAATAGTTAAAGGTTTAAATGCAATTTGTATTAAACCTATGTGGATAAATTTGTTTGTTTTCCTATAAGGCTGTAAATCTTCTTCATTTCATAGTTTAATTATTATTTCATCATTATCTAGAGAAATGACTCTTTTGTAGTTTTAACAACTTGTTTTAAACCGAGTTTTTCAAAGTACCTAATTGGTATATTACCTTAGGTTCAATTTTGGGAATTGTCCATTTATTTTGTAAATCTAAATTTTGGAGAAATTCATATTCTTGTTTAATATTGTTTTTAACAGTATCTCTTTTCCTAATCCATTCATTTTATTGAGTATGTGTTGAATCACTTCGATTTCTACATGTACATAACATGGCTCTTAATACCACAATTCTAAAAACACTGGGGAAAAATAATTTAACTACGCAATACACTATTTTAATCTATTTTAAATTATATTATTCTATTTTAATCTATTTTAAACTATATTAAACTATTTTAATCTATTTTAAATTATATTAATCTATTTCAATCTATATTAAACTATATTAAACTATTTTATTCTATTTAAACTATATTAAACTACTTAATTTATTTTAAATTATATTAATCTATTTTGATCCATTTAAACTACATTAATCCATTTTAATCTATTTTAAACCATATTAATCTGTTTTAATCTATTTTAAACTATCTTAAACTATTTTTAAAACTATTTTAAACTATCTAATCTATTTTTTGAATTTCATGTTTTGTAAAGTGGAAGTTTTATATTTAAATCCTTGGTTTTTAAGTGGAATACGATTAAATGATCTTATAACATAAGTAGGGATTTAAATGACATATTTGAGGAATATGATGATTTTAAATGAGGATTTAATCTATTTTTCGAAATATGAATATGAAAGTGATATGATTTCAAATGTGATATACTTTCGAAAGCAAATATGATTTCGAAAATGATATTGTTTTGAGAATATGATATTTTGGTATAAATTTTAAATCTGTTTTGGAAATGTAAAAGAACCATCCGTTGTGAAATAAGTGTTTGGTTGTTAAAGAGACCGGGATCGGCTATTGTCATACTCTCTGCCAATACCGAAAACCACTTTAACAACTGTGTGTATGGTGGAGATTCCAAAATGAAGTAGGATGGTTTAGCGAACGATTCTATATGAGGTATTTACATTACCCTGACTCCTGTAAGTTAGCTTAGATGCGACTAAAACAGGAGCTATACCTGAGTTAAGTGACACCGCACCTCCGATCGGACATGCTTCTTCGATACTATATTATGGATTTTTGATTGATTTGGTGGCCACCCCTCGATTTAGTTATGGGAGTGTGTTCCGAGGTTGGCGGTAGTAGCTACTGTGCGTTACCACCAACTTGATTCTGCAAACGGTAGAATCCTACCCCGGCATTGCCTCGCGTGCCTTGTTCACATTTTCATGCCATCTACGAGTTTGGTTTCTACAATACTAATGAAGTGCCCTATAGTTAAACCACCAGTTTATGGAGGAGCTTATGGTACTGTATAGACTATCATAATATATAAAATGTGTTAAGGGGGATATGAGTAACGCCTTAATGCTATTTTAATACTTTACTTTACTATAGACATATTATAATAGCGTATTGTACTACATAGTAGATAGTTTAATGGATCCTTAAGAGATGGAATCCCGAACATCTCTTTAGTTACTGCACTCACGTTTGACACTAGACAGGAGGTGTTAAAATCTATAAACATCTCTGACGTCGTTACACTCATATTTATTTACTATTGATTTAAGTTACATAAGATATTTTAGTTCGGACTCAAATGTTTTGTCTTTTCAATTCGCTCGGGCCAGTGCGAGCTTTTCAGTATATCGAAGACCGCTCTTGGAGGACTTAGACGAAGATTTAGTACTATTACTATTTATTCTATCATTTCCACTACATCATGTTGTTTCATTGCATTACTTATCTATTACTGTTATATGTATTCTGATTCTGTATTGTAAAAGCATAATCAAATGTTATTTGTAAAACGACTTCATGAACAGTTTATTTGATTATCATATTTGGTCATTCCGCTGTGAGATTCTGTGTTTTGTTTTATTTCTTTCTCTATATTTTATGATTTACCCCATAACAATCTGCTCCTTTGAATGGTTTGAGTCTGACGTGTACGCTTTATCATCGATTTAAACCCATCCAAAAGGCAGGTCATTACATGTGCAGTGTGGTCTTTGGAGACACATTGGTTTTGAAAGATTTTTATAACTTAGAAAAAAAGAAATTGAGATGTACTATTTTCTCATGCTGGTTTACTAGACTAATCTGGGCGTTATTCTGACGCTCGGGTCAGACCAAGTACATTTACAAAATCAGTTTGGATGCTTTGGAGCTTTTAAAGACGAGCTAGATGTCTTCAAGTCTTACTCATGTATTTGTTTATTTTCCACTACGTTGATTGGTTTATCTATCATAAGCATTTTTTAGGACGGGTTGTTATAACTATCCAGACCAATGATTGGTGATTTGTTATTATACTCCGGTTGATGTATGTATATTACAATTTCTCTTTTGTAAGATCATTGATATTAATTGTATGCTGTTCCACTACGTTTTGAGATTCTATGTTGTTTGGTTTTATTTTTCTCTTTTCTTATTTCCTCTTTCTTTCCCCTAACTGTTCGACCTTTTCGTTAAAGACATGTGTGGTTAATTGTCTGCTTGTAATATGCGGAATTACGGGTCGTTACAATATGCGTGCTAATTTAAAGCTAAATGTGCATGTCATTTTAGGTGCTAATATTACATGATGTTATTTGCATGAACGAGGATTTGTTAGTGTTTTACAGTAATTTACTTCTAATCTAAAGCTAAATTAATTCTAATTTTATAGTTTAATAGCTGTTGGTTAAAAGTTCAATTAAAATTCCATTGTATCACATGTTTAATTACTTTGTTTGCTAGTGATAAGCATTCAAATATTATGAACATGCATGCTAATTTACAGCTAAATGTGTATGTCATTTTAAATGCCAACATTACATGTTATGATGCTATTGCATAATCGCAAATTTATTAATATTTTTAAATTATTTAAATTTGGGTTAATTATTATATACTTAAATCTACACTAATACACTATTGCAATTTTCTTATGTCGTCTGTATTAAAACCTATGCTTGCACCACCTCATAATAATACATAATGTAATATATGCTTTGTGTTGCAGGTAGAAAAAGCTGAAGATAACAACACATCTATAGCAATTGACTTTGAAAGTGTAACTGGCAGAAGTAAGAAAGACAAAAAAAGAACAAACTGAAATTGAGAAGAAAAACCTAGAGATATAACATGAAAGTATTACTGTAGTTGAGTATGAAAAGAATGATAAGTATGATAAATAAGAAGTAGAAATAACAAACAACACCTACAGATGTAACCTATGAGGTGTTTTCAAAGTCATGCAATTGACCAAATAAAAGGAGTTTACGGACAACCAGCTAGAATTTCTGAGCTAGACACCATTTTACAATTTATCATAATTTTCTATAAAGGTCATGCAGATAAGTTGGATTCTAATAAATATGCTAGAAATTTGGATGCTTTGATGACTTTTTTATTGAAAAAGAAAATTTTATTATTGGATGAGAAGAAATGGAATTAACTTCAGATGGTATAAGCTTGATATTCGGAATGCCAGTGTACATATTATTAACATTATTTTTTTCCAAACAATCAAAGACTTCTACGATGGGCGTACATTCCATATGTACTAAATTGGGTAAAGATGATTTCAGTCTCATGGCCTTTGACATTGAAGGAAAACATACCGAAAAAATTCACTCGTTTCATGAAATCTTGAAGGAATATTTCTAGATATGTGATGCTTACTCTGGTATGTAATAGTATTATTCAATTTTATAAAACTACAAAAACCTACTACAAACTAACTTTTTCATTATCATAGAATTTGATATGTGAGTATATTAGAATTGTTATCCCCAAAAAAGTTAATGATTCTACTTTACTAAGAGTTGCAAAATGGAATCTGAGCATATTGAGCCATAGGATACCATTTGATGGTCTCAAATATTTTCCAAAATTAAAGACAATATTTTTTTTTTAACATTTCATTAAACATATATGTCTATGTTGTCCACTAAATATTGTTAAAAACATATTATACATTTCCACTGTAGCAGTACAGAAATATTAGTAACTGATATGTGTCTAACCTATATTTACCACATCTAAATTATATTATACTGGTTTGAAGTACTTTAATTTTAAATGAAAATCATTTCCATTTTGTATTTTTGATCTAGAATTGATTTATACTGACATATGCAGAGTGTAATTCAGAATAATAATGACAACCAAAACACCGAGATGTCAATAAGTAATCTTACAAGCAATAAAAAATTAATACAAATACTCCATAGCAATTGATGTTTACATTGCGGAACATATCAAAAAGTAATGTATTTTTTCACATAACAATATGATATCCAATTTTACATAGGAAAATAAACTAAATTTTTATATGTAGATTGCCAAAGAATTGCAGAACATAAACGAGTATGAGAAAAAATTGCTTCAAGAAGTTAGAGAACGGATGGAAAAAATATGGATCGAGAAACAACCAGAATTTCAAGAGCAAAAGAGATGACTTGACACGAACTGAAATAATGCAGTTCCAGGTTCAATGATTAGAAGCTAAGATGGAAGATATCAAAAAGCAATTATATGAAAAAATAGACTTGAGAAAAAAGGATTTAGAGATCATGAAGCTATTAGAGGAAAATCAAGCTTTAGGAAAATAACTTCAACAAACTCTAGAAAATAATGTCTGCGGCAACAGTGACAGACAAATTCAATTTTATAATAACAAGTGCATGAATACAACAACAACAACAACAACATTCAACTTTTTTAACACTCAAGAGTTGAATGACCTAGATAATTCAGAGACATCAATTTCAAAGGAGAAAGAGAAGCAAAAACAACAACAATAAAAAAGGAGGAAAGAAAATGCAAAGAAAAAAGTGGACCAGTGCAATCGTTAATGGTTCAAAAATAAAAAACAAAGACAAAAAAGCAAAGAAACAAGATTCAGACTTCACTTATAAGAAACAACACAAAAAAATAAAATATGTTGTGAAGGAGAAAAAAACAAAGGTGAAGAATCCGTAAGCAAAGTTGAAGAACCAGTAATTGATGTCGAGAAGATGGAGGTAACAGAAAAGGAAACAATGCTGCCGAGAAAAAATATAGAAGACTCTCATCTTAAACTTCTATACAGTGCAAAAGCTTCTTTTATTAAAACATTTTTATTGTGCCATGATGTAAACTAAGTACCTAAACCTTTCTCAGATTTAATAAAAACAAAATTGATAGATTACTCAACAACATTTTCAATATGTTTTAATTTTACAATGCAATATCATGGGAATAAAAATTAAGAAAGTGACTTATAATCATCCAAAGAAGAAACATCGAAGATGTTGTACTAAGATCATTCATAGTGGTTAGGTAAAAAATGCAAGCATATTTTAACATTGCACTTACACATTAACATGCACAAATCAATTCTACACCATTTAGACAATGCACAATTTAATACTTAATTAATTTACAACAACTTTATTTACACACAACTCTAAGTTTTTTTCACATTTTATCATTTATTTTATTGCAATTATCAACTGCATATATACAATGTTGCACACCAAATAATACACAACACTGCATATATAACATTTTTTTCTTCTTGTTATTGAATAAAATATAGAAATCAAATGTTCATGCAATATAGACTATATCCAAAGTACATTCTCCATGTTAAAATAACCAATCTAAAATATTTTCAAATTGTAGATCATAGATTGGTCCTTGACGAGACTAATGAACACGATCACAAACACTATTATACAACAATATTGATAGTAAGATTTTTAGTTATTTTCATTAATACATGTAAAATGGTTGATATAATTACAGACTAAAACAAACAAATTTTGGGTCATTAGAATGCAATAACAGAAGGTTTTGACAACCTTATAAAACATCTTGTCATCCCAAAGATGGAAGAAGTTGTCAATGATGTTTTCAGACACTTTATACTTTCCTATGCACAAAGATGTACATTGGACCTTAACAACTTTAGACTATACTACTATGGAATGGAAGCACTATAACTCCTTCAGGCCAATGAGATCGACTATACATTCAAATCTAACTACAAAAAGGCACTATTGTTGATAAGTATAAGTTAATCAAAGACTGTTTGTTTTTTGATAACAAAGATCCTTACAACATATTTCTTATAAATTCAGAGAGGGAGAGTAGAAAATTGCTTTGAAGAAGAATGTAACAAAAAGGAATCAAAAGGAAAACAATATTAAAAAGAAAATTAAACAACTAAATTGTCTGCAGTAACCATCTACATCAGAATATGTTTCTTTATATACAATGTTCTTCTTCAGTTTTTACTAAAGCTGGGGTTGGCTATTTATTAGTTTACTACTAAATACAAATACTATTTTTTTTTAAATATGAATAATACATATATTAGTAAAACCTTTATAAACACAAATTTCTTACTATTTTAGAAGAACATTTTTTAGATATATACTTACTTTTTTCAAATACGATTATTTAATAAGAACAAAATGTAAAAATCAATCTGAAACATGACTAATTACCTTATTTAATAATAAAATTTAATATAAAAATAAATGACTCTATAATTTATTTAAACTCAAGAGTATTTGTTATTGGTTTACAACTCAATCCATGCATCATTTTTAAATCTAAATATTACATAATTTAATACTATTTGTGTTATCTCCATATACGACTATTTCAAATAAATCGCTAATAATTTAAAGCTACGTTAATATATTATAGTTCAAAGTTAGTAATTACAAGTTAAAAGCTAAATCGAAACACCCTTTTAAATATGGATAATTATATTAATTGATGGTAATACCTTTTGTAATATGAAACTCTTGCTTTAATAATTACGTCACTGCAACTCTAACCTCATCTCATCTCACTTTCACTTTATACTTCTAAAAACTGTTCTCTAATTTCAAATAAAAGAACAATTTTCGGATTTTTAGTCATTAGCCTCATGTTTGAGATTTATCAGTTAAATATGAAGAACTCATTAAAAGCAAGCTTGAAAATATTGCTTGTATAGAAAAATTTCACTAATAATGTATCACAATATCTAAAACTATAGACTACAATACTATAAGAAGTTATGGTGTAGATTAGTCTAGCTATTGTAATTCCTCTTTCTGTAATACCTAAAAAGTTTCTTAGAAGTTCCAAAAAACATCATATTTTTATATAAAAGACTGCTATGTGCTTTGAGCTCCAAACTCCATCGTATCATCTACAATTTCATGGGAGTTATCCTTATCAAAACCATCAAATGTAGTATGGTCAAACAAAAGTATGAAAGTATTCAGTACAATGCTTAGTGCCAGAACATTATGTTTGCTTTGAATATTTACAACATGTCATATCTCTACTGACACACTTACAAAATTTATATACGCTTATCAACTATTACCAACTTTAATATATGACACTTACTTAATACACTTACACTTTTAGGACTTGATTGCACTTCATTTACATCATGTACTTACTTCTGGTTCACTTTTAAAATGTCAACACATCGGTATTACATTGTTAGTTCATGCATTTGCTCTAAGCCAAATTTAGACAACCTTTGATATTTTATGACAATACCATGTATATAACTTACCTCAATGATGTTATATCTACACTACCAGTAAACATCCTACAAGTCATTACCAAAATTTAAATAACACCAAAATAGAACAACAAATGGAATCAACTTCATTCGATAGATGAAACCCTCGAGTAATGACTGAAGTAATCAAATATATAAACATATCTATCTTAAATCTAATATATAAACAGAACAACAAATGGAATCAACTAACACTAGCACTAGCATTAACACTAGCTTCATTGAAGGACAATCCACTTCACATCCACCACTATTTAATGGCGTGAATTATAACTATTGGGCCACATGAATGAGAATATATATGCAAGCAAATGATTTTGATTCATGGAATATAACTTAGACAAAATATATTATTCCTACTGAAGAGTATTCTAATTGGTCAAATACACGGAAACTAGATTCCACAGCTAATGCAAAAGCCATGAATATGTTGTTTTGTGCCTTAGATAAAAATGAGTTTAACCGTGTTAGCATGTGCAATAATGCATATGAAATATGGCGTACACTCAAAGTTACACATGAAGGAACCAACAAGGTCAAACAAAGCAAAATTTCCATGCTCAAAAGTCAGTTTCAAAACTTTAGAATGAAAGAAAATGAATCTATAAATGATATGTGCTCAAGATTTCAGGATATCTATCATTCATCAGTAGGACTAGGAGAAAAATATTCACACTTTGATATTGTATCCAAAATCCTTATCTCTTTAACGGAAGAATGGAAAAAAAAAGTTCTTGCTATTGAAGAAGCGAATGATATTTTCAAAATAACTCCGGAAGATTTAATAGGAAATCTAATGTCCTATGAAGTAAATTTGCAGGCTAAATGAGTTCAAGCCTAAGATAAAAAGAATATAGCATTCCTGCAGAACAAGAAGAATCAGATTCAGACAAAGACAACCTAGCCATTATTGCTAAAAACTTTAAGAAATTCTTGAAATATAGAAAAGGAAACAGAAATAATGGCAAGAGAAGCTCAAACAGCAATAAACCACCGTCTTCATTAGCTATGGAGTGCTTTAACTGTCAAAAAAAGGGGCATATGCAGAAGGACTGTCCAGATCAAAAGAAAGAATATCGAAATAAAATGAAGCACAAATTCAGAAGAAAAGCCTTTTCAGTTGCATGGGATGATTCAGATTCCTCCTCTTCTTTTGAAAGTGAGAGTGACAGCGGTAACGAACAAGCTAACATATGCTTTATGGCCAAAGATAATGAGGTTAGTGATTTAACTTTTGATGATATGATAGAGATGAATTATGAATTATTTGATACTTTAAAAAGTCTCAAAAGAAAATATAAAGAGGCTGCAGAAAATCAAAACAAGGCAGAATTCGAAAGAGATATGCTTAAAGATAAGAAGAAAATATTGGAAGAAGAACTTGAGAAAACTCAAGAATCTCTTTCAACTGTTAATTCTCAACTTATAATATTGAGTAAGGAAATTGAAACTCAAAGAGAAAAGATTGATGCTCTTGTTTCTGAAAATCAAGTTTTAAAAACTAATATTAAAATGGTAGAACTAGAAAATTCAAGTCTAAATACCAAACTAGAAGGAATCACTAAAAACGTTTCAAATTTTAATAAAGGAAGAGAAAATTTATTTAGAATTATTGAGAATTCACAACATGTTAACAATAAAAATGGTTTAGGTTATAGAAGAAAGTCAGGAATTCAAAATCTAGTAATTTAAATAAGTTAAGTCTAATAAAACATCGACATCTTCAAAAAGAATAGTTTCTTAAACTATAAATACATGGGTACCTAAAACTAATAACAAGTTAATAAGGAAAAAGTATATTAGTTCTTTCATAGAAAATGTTCATAATAATAAAAATTATATTTCTAAAAGGGATACTAAACCCACTTGGGTTTGGTATCCTAAGACCAAACTCTTAGGACCATATTAAAAAGTGGGTACCAACGTTATCTCATATTTTTTGCAGGTCCCACTCAAGAAAAGAGGAAAATGGATACTCGACAGTAGTTGCTCAAAACACATGATAAGAGACAAAGATATGCTGATAAATATTACATACTCAGATGGAGGTTCTGTCATTTTTGGAGATAATTCCAAGGGATATATCACCGGCAAAGGCGATGTGAACAATTACGTTACATCTAATTTACCTCTTAATACAAACGTTTTACTAATTAAGAATCTAAAACATAATCTATTGAGTATAAGTCAATTATGCGATAAAAATTTTAAAATATCCTTTTCTGAAAAATGTAGTATCTTTGATCAAAATCAAAATCTTATTTTCAAAGGAAATAGAGATAAAAACATCTACGTTTTAAATATGAAATTTAATCATAACTCAGACATGTGTTTAATAGCCAAAGAAAATGATTCCTGGATATGGCACTAACGATTCTGTCACATCAATTTCAAAAATATAAATAAAATTTCTAAAAATAATCTTGTAAAAGGATTATCAAAGATGAACTTTAAAGTTAACAATATATGTGACCCGTGTCAATTAGGTAAATCAACTAAATCCACGTTTAAATCTAAGAAAGTCATTTCGACATTACAACCGCTTGAATTACTTCATATGGATATATTTGGACCTACTCAAATTCAATCATGAATCATAATAATTACGTATTTGTAATAGCTGATGATTTTTCTAGATATGCATGGACTATTTTTAAGAAAAATAAAAGTGATACTTTTGAAAATTTCAAAATATTTGTTAAACAAATTAAAATTTTTAAAGGTACTAGAATGATCACGGAGGTGAATTTGAAAACATACGGTTTGATAATTACTGTAAAAAAGAAAGGAATATTTCATAATTTCTAGTTTCCTAGAACTCCACAACAAATTGGAGTTGTAGAACGAAAGAATTGAACTCTACAAGAATGTGCAAGAACTTTACTAAATGAAAGAACGTTACCAAAACATTTTTGGGCAGAAGCTGTTGCAACTGCCTGTTATGTTTTAAGTCGTGTTTCTATTGGACGCCTCACTAAGAATGCACCTTACGTACTTTTTAATGGTAGAAAACCAAACATATCTTATTTTAAAATATTTGGTTCAAAATGTTTTGTATTAAATACCAAATATTAGCTTGGCAAATTCGATTCAAAATGTGACGAAGGTATATTTCTTGGATATTTGAATCGAAGCAAAGCTTATCGAATTTTCGATAAACGAACTAATACTATTAAAGAGAAGTCCATGTATCTTTTGATGAGAACTCTAAACTTATTTCAAAAACAAATAATGATGATGATTTACATAATAATAAAACAAATATAATAATAAACAATTCAAGAGAGGATGAAGATATTGTTTATAATTCTAGTGGAGATGAAAACATTGTTAATAATTTAGAAAATAGAAATATTACTAATACAATAAGACCTCCTCGAAGAATCTTATGAAATCATCCTATAGAAAATATAATTGGAGAAATAAATTCAAATGTTCAAATTGGAAATCAACTAAATTTAATGGGTAATGTAGCTTTTATCTCTACTATAGAACCTAAAAATACTAAGGAAGCATCATCCGATGAAAATTGGATTATTGCTATGCAAGAAGAACTAAATCAGTTTGAACGAAATGAAGTTTGGAAATTAGTACCCAGACCGACCGATCAGAGTGAAAACCGATGCAAACTAATCCCTCTATTGCATCGGTTTTTTATAACAACCGATGCAAACTAATCCCTCTATCGCATCAGCTATTTATACCTAATGCAAAAAATCCATTCTCAGAAACCATTATTACAGTACTCAAATAGACTGTATATATATTATTGATTATAACAAACAATTATTGCATACAATATTACAATCATTCAAAATAAAAGTTGATGGCAAATGCATTCAGATTTAATAATTCGACAAAAGAATGAAAAACATAAATAAATTCCATAATACATTATCAAACAGTCGGTAGTAAAAAATAAATGCCGCGTGTTATATGTAGAAACACAAAAATACATATATACAGAGAAGAGAATGTATCATTGACAGCGGATAAATTAAGCAGAAGATGGTCTTTGAATGCACAAACCTTCATCCTCTTTTGTACTTGAGCTACCTGAAGTTGAGCTGTGCAATCTGCATATGCATATGATCCTGCAGAATACAAACCTGTGGTTAGCCAGGGTCATTCTCTTACAAACAAATAATATATCAAGTTATCTTATGATGATGCTTATACAGTTATATTAATAAAAATGAAAAGTACTACATTTTTTCTTATCTTGTCATTTATACCATTACTATGCAATGATTCATTATAACTAAAGTATCAAGAGCATAGCCTACAGAAGTTGCTAAGGTTCCATACTATTTGCTTAGCAATCAATATTTTCCTTATATTCTCCATATGCACTTGCGATATTTTTTGAAAAAAGAAGTCATGTAGTGGATTATTTTGTTTAGAATTTCATGAACTGAACCTGAATTGAGGTCCAACTTAGCTTAAGCATCGGTGCACCTGACCAAATAAATACATAATTTTGGTCATGTGTGGCTTCTGATGGCTTCAACTAGACTCATAGTACTGAAACCTAAGCTTATATAATAGTATATATGCACTGCAACTGCTTAGCAAAAGCCATAACTTTTACTTTCAATTACAATTGGAACTACTGCAATGACAGCCGAGGAATGAAAAATTCGATCGGTTTAAAAATATTTTTTGATTTACTTGTAATTATGCACATAATATACATTTACACATCCTAACCAAATCAGGTACTTCATTCGTACTAACAACCCCTTTAATGTTACAACCCATGGTGGGCGATCTTCATTCATACTGATAACCCCTTTAACGAACCTCTAGATATTCACACTATAATAGAAAAAGGAAGTAATCTATTACCTGATCAAAGTTGTAGATGATGGAGTTTTCATTCATAAAGATGATGATACAACTACTGCAACACCTGAGGCAATATTGATTTATTTCATTCCTTAAATAAAATAAAACATAAAGTAGAAACAAAATTGTTATATTAAATATGGTGTTCATTAACTAAGTAACGTTGGACCGTCATTTTCATCCTTGAACAGTTCAAGGAAAATTGATCGGGGGTATTTATAGTATTAATTGTGTAACATAAAATTATTCTTGTTATTATTTACTGTTATTTTTATTATTTAGTATAAAAAGTCAACTTTAGCAGTAGTATGGCTTGTACTAACATTTCAAGTCTGCATAAATGTAGAACTGCGAATAATGCATCATTTTGGACCTTTCAAATCTACAATAACTGCAATTGTACTTTTCAAAATTCTGTGCGCAACACAGCTCTGATTTTTCAATAATTTAATAGGGAAATGAGTGTTTGTATGTGTCATGAAAAATTAGAAAATGATGTTATTTATTTAACTCCACAGTGAAGTTCGTCCACTTATAACGCTGTAAATTTAAGTTTGGATCTGGCCATTTACATTAATTACACATGGCTACTTTGATCATGCTCTGCAGCAAGAAAAAGAAAAAAGAAGGAAAAAATAAACGTTTATAGAGTCCTGGAGTTGAAGTTCGGCACAGATCAATCACTGAAACGAGAATATGACACCATCATTGAAACTAAACGTTTCTAGACTTCTAACGAGAACGCTTCCAAAATTATTTATCATATTTATCATATTCAACCAGACGATACGCTGATAGATATATTGTGATGTTTTTCAGGTGCAAACAATGATATAAACAAGGTCAATTTAAATCATATAATGATGAAAGCATGAAAGAGACAAGAATAAAATCACCATATAGTAGCATATAAGAAGACTGCATCCAATTATGCACGATATAACTAGCTAAATTATCACGAACCTCATCTATCTCTTGCTGGCTCTAAGAACCATCTTTTACAAAGTACTGTAATTACAAGATTGGTTCAAAATTCAGAACATTAATCGAATAAATACTTAACAAAAATTATGAAGGAAAAAAAATTAAAGTGGTACCTCAAGTATTTCGGTGCTTTGATCGTGGTTTTACACTATATCATACATATACCTCATCACATAATATACGCAATCCGTAATTCTAGATTGTTGAGGACACTACAACAATATTACACAATAATTTAATAGATATGTTAATTTGAATTTATATCCAACATAGAAGTTTATTTTTATTTTGTACAAAATAAATCACCTTAACAGTCTTTTATTTCAAGTAAGTTCCTCGAGATTTTCCACCATACGCCTTAAAAGTTTTAAAGGCCCTATACATAAAATAAAAATTAAAATGCAACGTACATATTCACTTGCATCAAGCAAAAAAGATATCAGAAGGCAAATAAATAAAACGTACATATTCACTTGTGGTCTAATTTCCAGTTTAGATTTGCGTTCGACTTGGGGATCCAAAACATAAACCTCATTCTTTTCTATACGAAAAACAAGCAGTAGACAATGTTTCCTACATTATAAGATTTATATGAAGTTAATATCAACATTAGATTTGTAAACTAGTTTCTAAAAGTTTATTGCTCATACTCTTCGTAGTGTGGGGCTAAGAGTAAGCTCTTCGATTATGACGCATGCCATGTGATCGAAATATATATATTTGTCGCGTCTGGATATTTCCGCACTTGAGACAACTTATATGGACACATAAACCCGATGGTCTCCACTCCCAGGTCATTGCACATATGATTTAACCACCTAAAAATAAGTACAACATACAAATATTGTTATTCTACCATTTCATGTATAATACATAATATAAAATAGAACATATACAATGAATTTATAAGCTATTTGTCGTAAATGTAACCTAATATTTCACATAGTAGCTATATTGGTACACAGATAGAAATATTCATCATATATATATATATATATATATATATAATACTCACATGATGCAAATTTGCAACCATTCTCCATTCAACAATCCCATACTAAGGAATTGGATAATGTCATCCATAGTGACATGGATTTCAAAGTCCTCATCATATGTAAATAAATCCTTGTTCACATGAATTGCATTGATGAAATTATTATCGTGGGATGGCACTTGAACTATCAGGTCATGGAAATATTTGCGCTCATCCGTTAAAGTATTGATGATCTCTTCACCCACGATCGTCCTACGCTTTGCAGGCTCATTTGTCATCTTTTTGTTATTATTCATGTCCATAGCAACACACTCTTCCACTTTGTCTTTGCTCCTAATATGTGTAGCCTGCACACAAAAAATTCATAAGCAGCATGGAGTCTGCATATTTTAATCAAGAAAAGCTCAAGAAAATACAAAAAATGTTTTCTTTACCTTATCATCATCGCCTAAAAGCATGATATTTTTAGGCCATTGTACAAAACTACCAAGTGCTTCTCCTATCGTGATGTGATAGTTACTTGAAACCGGAAGAAGGGTTCCTACATGAATAGGCTCTACTGTGTCAATTCCAACCTTTACATGATTGGTCAAGATTTTTTGGTTATGGCATTGATCTCCAGGCCTAGAAGCAGGATGCAGCATGCCGTGACCCACTACGACAATTTTGGAGTCCAAATTAACAGCTTAACGACATTTAGTTGGCCTCTAGAATGACAAGTACAACATTGAAATTATTGACTTACACGTTTTAGAATCGTATAATTTTACAAAAATAGACTTTTGAATTAGTTATCTACAAGTTTTCATAAGGATCCATCTCTTGATTTGTGCTGGTAGTTTGTAATTTGTCCAATTGTACTGATTGACAGCTGCTACGATGACCAAATGATGGTACATTTTCGACCACAATATCATTGGGCATTTGCATGCCCATCCTATTGAAAAAGTTTGCAATCTTTTGCTCAACCATCATATCTACCATAGACTCGAATCTTTGGCTCACTTTAGTTTCTATTTCCTGAGTGATACGATGTAGTTCATCTGCTGATATTACACCACTTGGACCTTTATATTTCACTACCTTTCCAAATACATCTTTGATACCGACCGTCCCACCAATTCCTCTAACTTGACCTTGAGGTTCTTTTTTTTTCAAGAGCACGATTTAAGACATCATCATGTCTATTTGGAACCCTTGTTCCTTCGATGGCTTTTTCTCTCCAAGCATTCTGTCAACAACAAAAAAAATTAGTTTTCTCAATAATTTATTGCTTTGTTTTTTAAGAGATTAACCAAATGGGATAAAATGCATTGAAAATTAGTAATACCGCTTTATCTGCAACTATCCTAGTTTCTCATTAGCGATTACATAACTTCCATTAGCTTCATTTTTGATCTTGCCAAAACCCAGTCAATACTTCGATCCAAAAAAGAACCACTTGGTAATGTAGTCGATGAACTATGACCTTCGGTTATCCATTTAGCTTTCTTCCCTGCATATCTAGCTTGCCCCAAATAGTGAGGATGCTCATTGTATGCTTGACTCTTCCTACCCTTCTCGCTTAGTCGCTGTCAAAAATAATGAATATTAATGCATACCCAAAGTGTCCAAAATAATGCATGTATTTGTGAATGAAGCTTGGTTATCGTTCCTATCTACCAAATGAAATAAAGCCTGTATTTGTGCAGGCATTCTGAAACCTGGAAGTTTTAGTAAATGTTTTAGTAAATGAAACATGATTAACAAAAAAATTCCTTAAATTCCTCAGTTTCACAATTCTTCTTGAACGTTTCCCACTGTGCTTGTGTAATGCCATCATAAAGCTCGTACGGCTCATTATGGTCCACTGGAAGTTTTCTTGTCTTCGTAATCCAATCACCAACCAATTTTGTTTTGAAATCATTCCATCGTCCATAGGCATATTTTAACATGTTATCTTTCATGTTGTCGTCAATGTGGTACTCGATCTGAGATAAAAAAATCATAGTTACATACGCCTTATAAGACTTCAAATATTGATATCAATTTTAGATCTAGCAGTATCGCCCACATACGCCTTATAAGACTTCGCTCACTTTCCAATGGGTTTGCCGTTATCACTCCACTCAATGAATTTTGGTTCTTGTGTTTTATATTTCTTCCCGGTTGTTGGGCCTCTTCGCCTCTTCTTAGACAACGACTGTGAAGTAGAAGGATCATGTTCTTCATTTTGTCCAAATTGTTCTATCTCCATTATTCCTATAGTTGATTGTTTAGTGACCATTTAATTATGGAAGTTGGAAATAAGAAGTATTCTGGTTAAAGGTGAACATAACTGGAGATACTATAACGATTTCTTCTAACTTATTTTGAAAAGTGGGACTTTTTTTCAATCACTTTCTTCTATCCTCATATATCATCGACTGTAAATCATAAGACCACCAAAAACCACAATCAAATCACAACTCATCACCGAAGAAGTGCAGAAGCTACAAGTTGTTCAGTTATTTAGTATAAACAAAAACATGATAAAATATGATTGATCCTACTAGCTTGAGAAATATCACTATAATGAAGCTAACAATCACATACTTAGCTAAACATACACCAATCGCTGCTCTGCTCGGCTGCTCCCCATAAATTTTCACATAGTAACATATACAACAGCGACCATGGCAGCGCAAAAAATCAATACCAAAGAAAACAAGGCACGACACCAGGGTTTCATACTAACAAAAAGCAACATGAGTATTATGGACAAGCAAACACAAAGCCCTTAACATATTTATACTCTCCAGCTTTGAAGATTAAAATCTTCTATGGCATTGTATTGTCCGTAATAAGGCTGAGCAATCTTTGGTTAAACCAAATAAGCTAAGCAAACCAATTCATTTTGTTTGGTATAGTTTGGTTTTAAAATTGTTATATGAATATTTTAAAAATCTTTGAGTATTCTGGTTAAATGTGCCAAAAGTTAATATCATTGAATGAAGGTTCTAGAAACAGTTCACATTGCAGCTAATAAAAAACAGTACCTGGTGATGTCTCTGCAATGGTTCCTGGTGAGATTAGAATGGCTGAGTATTTCTTTTTATCATCATTTGTTTGTGCCTGGTGATGTCTATGCATGGATACAAATGGGTGAGTATTCCTGTTTGGTTAAAAAATGATTTTTTTTAACCTGAGGTGATATTAGTTAAAATATTGTTCATTACAAGTTTTTTAACAGACATTTGAAATATTGTTAGAAAGGTAAGAATGAAATAAGTTTCATAAATATACTGTCATGTATTTTATACTTAAGTTTTGAAATATATTAACATTTTATACAAGTTTTAAAATGTACTGTCGTATAATTTATATTGTCTAATGTTTTAACATTTTGGTAATAATAGTGATACTCACCTGCATGGATACAAATTGAGATTTTGCTGATGCATGGTCTATTTATCATTTGATGGTAATCATAACACGGTCGCTTTTTCTTAGAAACTGTGTGAAAATTTAAAAGTAATGGGATTGTACAAATAGCAAATGAACATGAATCATTTGAGCTTATTCAAAAAAATATTTTGGATGGACCAAAAGGAAGAAATACCATAGTCTGAAAATAAGATAAACTATCAGTGAGACAGTAAAGAAGATAAAGCAGTGATTGCTACTGATAGCACTCAAACATCCAATATATCACATTAATAAAACAGTTCTCTTTGTTTGATATTTTTTTCAATTAAACGAGAGGTTGGGTACTATCGATGATGGCTCAGCTGGCCACTGATGAGAGCAGTTAGGATAAGCTGGATAGCAACCACATCATTTCACCTCTCTTTTTTTCTTTTTTAAACTTTCAACTAAAAAATATATAGGAACCTCCACAATGCAATTAAAAAAATCAAACAAAGCCCAATATGATTTTGTTCAGAGTGTAGATAGTCACCACTAACAATCTGGTAACGCAACCAATATACTATTATCATCAGTCTAAAGCTTACCTGAGCATTGAGTGATGGATCAATAACCGCTCCAAATATTAAATTGGCTGTTGGATCTACAAGGCCATAGATTACTTCTGCTGCTGCATTCACCTGCACGTATCCAAAAATAAGGAAGATGAGAGTAGCCCCTGGCCTGACCTTAATCTTTCTTCTACTTACTGCTTACTGCTTACTGCTTCCAGTGTAATTAGAACGCAAAACATTTTATCACACATTGCATGCAACTATTTACTGATTATAACTTATTAGAATACTTTAATTTTTAATTAATTTGATGGCGGTCACAGGAAAATTAATTTAAGGGGAATGATTCATTTACTGTTAAAATAAATTTATTATCATGTGGAGCTTAAAAACTAAGAAAAGTGTGACTTAAACTGCACTTTTCTCTTGTAATTTTTGTAGGCAAAGTGACAAGTGTCAATCTTAATTTACTTCAATGAACTAAAAGAATGTCCTCTCTTTACAAGCCATCTTAAATTTAACCGCTTTTTGATTCTTGCTAATACTGCACTGCACATTAATGATTCCAGTACAAAAACCAAAGATGAGTCAACTGTGTAATTTTCATCATGGGACAATGTTCTTGCTTCGAACATAATTTTTTATTATGATTAATTTATTACAAAGTACTATCTCTTTGGATTATAGTACTAATAGTTAATGCAAAGTGTATTTTGGTAACCAGCAACGAAATTAAATGAGTTGTGAAAATCACTGACTATACTAATTTTAGTTATGTATGCCTTAATTAGTCTCCACTATCACTTTATTACTTTTAACTTTTATAGCTAACATTGTACGCACTTTCAAATAAATGCTTATACTTTACTATGTATTTTTCGTATGTACTTTTAATGCCAATTTTTTGTATAACTGTTCAAATCATCACATAAATATAATGTCAGTTTATAATTATTGCCATGTATTGATATGTTTTAACCCTACATAGGGATAATATTTTTTTTTGAGATTAGACACAAAATGTGTATTTTTTACATAACTTGTTGCCTAAGTCTTCAATCCCTGCTATATGAAACCTAAATGTTGGATTTTAACTCCTAATTGCGAATGCTCAATGCTCAGTGTGAATTTTTTAAAGAAGTTATTTCAAAGAAATGGTATGCAAATTGATTGATGTTGTTTAAAGTTATTGTAGACCAATTATAATGATTGTGCAAGTATATTAATCTCTAAAATGCAAACCAGATATGTTCGTTAAAGAGAACCAAAGTTACAAATTGGTATTATTATTTCGTTTTCCTGTTATAAATTGTTGTAAGGGTTTACTATTTGAATAACAATAAAACTGTAGTGTAAGTTGATTCTCTGTAGTGTAAACTAATGTAACCCTCATTTCTCAAATTGCACCAAACTGTTAATATGAGCTAAAACACTAATCTCTAATGCTATAAATCTTAAGTCCCAGTAATACAAACAGTAGTGCAACACTAAATCAAAGTAAGAATATGTGGTGTGATAATTATGGATTTATTGATAAGTTAAATTATCAGTATACATGTAAGCAGAAGAAAAACACTATAGAGTTAACAGATAAATTACCTGAGAGCAAGCAGTGATACAATATCCGATGTTTGCAACAAAAACAACGATCAAGTATCCCTGTAAAATATCTTATTAGTAATTATTCTCAAAAAAACTAAAGTATTACAGAAAATGAAAGATTTCAACTAGCAACTAAAGCATGATGAACATAAAAATTATCCAAGTATCCAAACCCCCTCATCGTGATCAAAACGTGCATAAATTGCATTTAAATCAACTTCTTCTCGTAGACTTAAGCCGATGGAGAAAGGTGGATTCTCATCTAATTTATTATACTCTTCTTCATCCACCACATCACAATCCCAATAATGCGTCTTTTGCCAAGAAGAACAATAGACCACTTATTATCCGCAGGATAAGTCACGTAAAAAACTTGTTTTACTTGAGATGCCAAGATGAGTGGATCATTATCATGACTCACTTGACCAAAGTCAACCAATGTAAATCCATGTTCATCCACTCATACAACATGACGATTGTCAGCCCATCTACATCGAAATAGCGGGATTGTGAAGTCTTTATACTCAAGTTCCCAAATATCATCAATTATCCAACAATATAGCATTGTCGCATTTATTGGTCTGTTATCTTTAGCACTAGAAAATTCTCTTGAAGATGCAACGATGCTAACTCCACTATTTTGAATTTTGCTCTTCTCATCCTGACACTTCGTATAAAAGACATAACCGCTCATATCATATCCTTCCCATGGATTGACATGAAATCGAGGCCCATATGCTAACCATTTTATTGTATCTGAAATACCATGATTTGTTTGAGACAATTAAGACATTACCGTATGTTTTAACCATATGAAAAAAGAGCGGTTATGTTCATTCGTCAACCACCTTTCGTTCTTTGAAGGATTCTGAGACTTTAGAATTGCCATGTGCTCCTCCAAGTAAGGATGTACCTCACTAAGGTGCTGCAAAACAAGTGGCTGAGCTTTGTGAAACATCTCATCACCAATTGAAATCAATTTTGATCCAATTATGCCCTAGCCGTCAAGTCGTCCTTCATGTCGAGACTTACAAAGTCCAATAGGTTCAACACCAGTTAAGTATGGAGTGACAAATTCAATAACCTCCTCGGCTATAGTAGCTTCTACGATACTGGCTTCAGGTCTATATCTGTTTTTTTTTTCTTTTTAAAGTTCCCATATACATTTCAAACGGATACGTATATCTCATAAATACAGGACCACAAATTTTGATTTCTCTTACAAGATGAACGACCAAATGCAACATAACATCGAAAAATGAAGGTGGAAAATACATCTCAAATTGGCATAAGGTAACAATAACACCGGCTTGTTGAGCATCCAATGTATCAGGATCAATTACCTTGCTACAAATTATATTAAAAAAGAGACAAAGCTTTGTAATAACATGCCTAACATGTTTAGGCAATATACCTCTAATTACAACAGGTAATAAATGTTGCATTAACACATGGCAATCGTGAGACTTCATACCGGTCAATTTCAAATCCTTCACTGATACACGACTGCTAATGTTTGAAGAATAACCCGTTGGAACCTTCACACAATGAAGACACTCACATAAACTAGTTTTCTCTTTTTTGGACAATGTATAACATGCCGGGGGGGAGGCAAATAGGTACGTTTACCTTTCTGCACCGGTGCTAACTCCTTCCGGATACCCATTTTCAACATATCTTGCCTAGCTTTCTCACCATCTTTTGTCTTACCAGGCATATTCAAGAGTGTCCCAACGATACTATTGCAAACATTTTTTTCTATATGCATTACGTCTAGACAATGTCTAACCTGTAAATATCTCCAATACGGAAGTTCCCAAAATAAAGATTTCTTCTTCCACGAGCCTTCTAAAAGAGGAAATACTTTGCCAAATGCATTTTCAATATCCTTGACCCGTTAGTAAACATCATTTCCTGTTAATGGCAAAGGAGCAACTCCATTCTCTATCTCCCCATTAAAAGGCTTCTTATTTTTACGATAAGGATGATTAGGAGGGAGAAATCTACGATGATGCATATACACATTTTTTTGCAACAATGTAAACGCTCAATAACCATATCATCTTCATAAATTGGGCATGCTTTGGCACCTTTTGTACTATAGCCAGACCAGTTACCTTACGTAGGAAAATCAATTATGGTACAAAAAATCATGGCACGCAATGTAAAACTACTTTGACTATATACGTCAAACACACGCACACCTTTATCCCATAGAAGTTTTAGATCATCAATAAGAGGAGTTAGGTAAACATCGATGTCGTTTCTTGGTTGTCTTGGTCCAGAGATTAAAAGAGTCAACATGATATACTTGCGCTTCATACTAAAATGAGGTGGAAGATTGTAAATCACCAAAAGAACAGGCCAAGTACTATGTTGACTACTAAAGTTGCCAAATGGGTTTATGCCATCTGTGCAAAGACCAAGTCTGATATTTCTAATTTCTTCTCTAAAATCAGGATACATTGTATCAATGTTTCTCCACTGTGGAGAATCAGCTGGATGCCTCAATAATCCATCATTTTTCCTCACATCTGCATGCCACCTTAAGTTTTTTGCATTTTCTTTATTTGCAAATAAACGTTTAAACCTTGGTATAAGTGGCAAATACCACAAGACTTTTGCTGGAGGCCATTTCTTATCTGGGTCATTGTGAACGTTCCCTCGCGACTTGTAACGGGATAATTCACACTTGGGGCACTCGTGCAAGTTCTCATATTCATTTCGATACAATATATAATCATTTGGACATGCATGTATCTTTTTATATCCTATACCAATTGGGCACATAATTTTCTTTGCCTCATAGTTAGAAGTTGGAAGCTCATTACCTTCCGGAAGCATGTCATTCAAAAGTTCCAACAAAGATGTAAAACTTTTATCACTCCACCCATGCTTTGCTTTTAAATTGAAAAGCTTGAGCATAGCAGACAATGTTGTTAACTTAGCACAATTAGGAAGCAAAGGCTTCTCGGCATCAATTAATATTCTTTTATACAACTTTGGCTCTTCCATCAAATGTCCTTCAACATCATGAAACATCTCATGAACACAATCATTCTCATCATTCGCGTCATTATTCATGTTATCTTCCTAGTCATTCTCATCATTCTCATGATTATTAGAACTAGCTCTACTAAGTATGCTTTCACCATGCCATATCCACCACGTATAATTTTGCTTAAACCCATAACGGATTATATGATCTCTAATCTGATCTATGTTACGATGTCTTCTCTTATTTTTTGCAGTGTCTACAAGGACAAAGAATAGTTTCTTCCCCTCTTCTTAATTGATCATTCAGTGCACAATTGATGAACTCTTCAATTTTTTTTAGGAACTCGTCATCGTTACGTTTTACGTTGTACATCCAACTACGATCCATATGCAAATGCTAGAGACACACTACACAAGAAAAAAAACATTGGATTACGAAGAGCATTCATTATTAAATCAATATTTTTAGCTAATTCAAGTGGATTGGATAATCACTTCTTGTAAATCTTTGCTTGTGAATGATTATCCGGTTACTAAGACCTAATCTAGCATAATAAGATAAACACATTCATAATAGTATATGCACTTGTACAAATTGACTAAGTATCACATGAACTAAATAACCGCTCATGGTTGTGAGCATGTATTCGTAGACTATTTGCCACATCATCACATCACAGCATAATCCTAACCCAAGAATTTATATGAGGTTGACAAACTGAGATTCATTGTGCAAAGGAAATTTTCTGCAAAAGGGCATTGGAGAATTGGGGCAGATTTGGGCCCATTTACCCTCTAAAATATGGTAACCATAAATAAGTAAAGAATGTGATGTTGCAGTTACTCACCCAATATTTTGATACAAAATTCAAATCAGCAAGTGACTGCAGTTAGCTTGCGATCGAGTAGCATCAAAAATTATTTAGAAATGGGCTTTAAATAATTTTTCCAAAGAAGTAACCTAGACTTTCTAGAATTGTTAACTCCATTAAACTCGCTAATGATTGCAGAACTAGAATAAGTTAATAATCAGTCTATATCTTTTTTTACAATATATACGTGGAAATTAGATTTTAGAGATAAAGAAGAAATGAACACGGCCTGCACAACTTTTTGGAGCAATATAGCTACTCATGGCCAGATGTAGATGTTTAAATCCCATCTTACTTGAATGAAAATAAGCACATGAGTAGATATTGTATTTACATAATTAGATGGAAGTTATTTTTCAATTATCTACCCTCCTCTTTGAACAACTGTCAACAGTCAGCACAACCACTATGCAATCACCAACTATTTCACCACTTCTACCCTCCTCTTTGAACAACTCCATCACCATCCACTTCTGCAACTGCTTCATAGCAACCACCAACCATGATAGCAAATAAATTCTCCATCGACACAACTGCTTACTACCATACTGATCAGCTACTTCAACATCACTCCACAAACACAACTGTGCATATCCATCACAACATCACCACAACCCACAGCCTCACCATCATTTCAACTGCCAACCACCTCCACTGCCTGCTGCTGAAACATACAACTGTGTGCACATCTAACAGTGCATCTTACTCTCATCAACAACCTGAACATTACTTCTCCTCATAACCATAGCAATCTCCCTACCATAATAAAAACCAGAAGCCTATACTTCTTACCCCTGCACACTGACCATCATACCATTTCCCTGTACCACAGCCTACAAACTTCTGCACCAAGTTTAACCACATCCATACTTAGTCACATACCCTACACAAAGGATATGTTAATTTCAAGTCCTATACCTGTTTATATTATATGCAATTATTATTAAATAACTATTATACTGTAAATGTTTGGTAATATTTCAATTGCATAATTTTCATTATCCTGTGCAAGTTCACTGTGTAAAAGCAAATAAAGGACAAAAAATTTGTGCAATCGTGTTTGAGACTAATTTTTATATTATAATCTTTTTTACTAAAATTCAACCTTAAACTGTATAAGTTGTAATTGAGTTTGTGACAAAATATGTAGTCTTAAGTATTTGACCAACATGGTGTTTATTCATATATATGCTGAGTTTTTATATACATTCTATTTGGTATAATAGCGATCTGATAGGATGAATTATTTAAAAATTTGATACAATGTATTAAGATCATATTTACCATTTAATCATTATATCTATCTCTATTAAAGGGTCACTTGAAGTCACTCTTATTACATCACGATTTAATTATATATGCTTCTAACAAATGCAATGAAGGCTTCAATGAACATTGTTTCAATACGTAGGTACACCAAGGTAAAATTCAAATCGATGTATGAGTGTCCATTGTGTCGTTTAGAATTGTTCTAATGAAATTACCTAAATAAAACTTTTAATTTATTCTTTAATTTATTTGTGCTTATCTCTACTTATTTAACAATTTGTATGAAGTTGAGCATGACATTGCATGAACAACAAAGTAAAATTTCATATATTTACATACTGAAAAGTCCTTTTCTTCTTTTTATTCCAAGTAACGTACTTCTTAATTTATTTAGCATCAGAAATCGTTAAGGCTAACAATAGCACTGAGTCTTGCCACCTAGTACATTGTAACAGTTTACTTAGTCCAAAATATTAAGAGCGGGGAGTAATTATAAACTTTTATATATACCAACTCTATTTGGTTTGAAAGAGCTTTAAGGTTGCACAGAATATGAACATACAGATATTTTATTTTTAAAATTTCCATCTCTTAAATTTAATTTGCCATATATATGAAACTAACTTGGAAACTATACTGGTATAGGTATAAATAAGAAGTAGGAGATAGTATGTTAATGAATGGACGAAATAGTTATCATTTGGTAATTGAAATATAAGTAAAGATAAACATGTGGTACATATAATATGAGAATCAAACATTATAAAGAAAGCTAAGAATTAATTTAAGGTAAATTTCATAAAACAGTTGGGGACAGACTCAGTACATAGACATGATGGGAAAGACAAAGCTCACAATATGCACCATTCAATTTGGTGTAGTGATGCTCAGAATGACTTTAAAAGCTTCTGAGCATCAGGTCCATACTGTTCTAGATAATTTGAATTGTACCACAATTTCAGAAGTGACTTTTGTTAGTCAAACTTAGAATCGATTACTAGATATGACCATTACAATAGATTGAAGTTTATTTTTGACCCCGTTCAGTCAACTAATCAAGGAGACTAGTCAAGTTCATATGGATATGTCATTTCATGGGTGTAACAACCCGTAAATTTTAAACGGTTTTTAATAACGCATTTAATTAAATTTTGGAGAAATTTTAAATAATAATATTTTGAAAAAAAAAGTGTAATGGGCAAAGATCCGAAATTTTAGACCAATTTAAAATTCTAATTTTATTAAAATATTGAATAAAATTTGGTAGAAACAAAAATGATGGGAATAATAATAGTTTATATGAGATTTACAATTTGAATTAAAACGACAAATGTTAAGAATTAAATAATAATTGTTAATTGTAAATATTGATATATTGAATAAAATTTAAGAGGAAACAATAGTTTAATTGTATTGGTGTAATTCAAATAAGCTAACCTCTAACAAATGAACTAAAATTGGTAACTAAAGGATATGTTGAGTTATGTGAAATTATTAAATAATGTTTGATTTATTGTTAATAAAAAGAAGTAGTTGAATTAGATTTTTATTTGATTTTAACACGAAATTAATATTTGTATTTGTTGAAATCTTTCCATTAAGGAAAGAGAATGTATTAAAATGAACATTTAATTTGGTAGTTAACATAATAATATTTTATTTATAAGTTTTAAAAGAGAAAATTATTTCAAAATGTTTTCCAAATACAATAGTTATTATAAGAAAGATATTTTGAAATAAAAGTAACAGGTTGTATTCTGTGAATTTACAATTTTTTTATTTACTATAAAGCAGTAGATAGTTGTTATTATTTTATATGTTAATTTAATGATTTAAAAGTTAATATGGTTTCAATTTGGAATAATATATATTTTGACATTAAATAATAAATTTATTTGTAGCCTTGCATTCCAAGTGGGAAAGAAATCATTTCCCTAGACGTTCAGTTTCTTTTAAATCTAGTTTTGATAAGTTATATGTAAATTTCTACGCTTCCCTTTTTCCTCATTTTTATAATAGGAATAAAAATTCGCGTAGCAGTTTCAAGCAAATTTATTTCTCTTTAGATGTTCAAAATCCGTTTCAAGATTGTTTGAAATTCACGTGTATAAGTGTCTCTTCTTTTCCATTTACTCCTTTGCAATTAATAGGAACAAAATCTTTGATTTTCCTTACCATTCGAACGAAATTCTTTTATTTCCTTAATGTTCTTATACCATTAACTAGTACGTTTCTTTGTTTAATCTATCCAATGCAATTATCTCCTAAATCAAATATCATGCGCAAATTCCTCCTGAAAGGAATTATTTCCTGCCGTTTCTCCCAGCAATCAATACTAGTTTCATTTAAATACTGAACCTTGTATGCAAATAATTTTCACCACCTTCCCATTTTATAAATATTTGTTGCATTTTATTCAACGCATTTACTTCCTAATAAATTTAAACGTGTACAAAATGTTTGCCAAAGATTTCTTGCAGTTTCCTTTTTCTAAATTCACGCAATCAATACCATTGTAAATATTCGCTCAAATCTTTCTTGCCTATATTCACTCACCTCAATCAATGCAATCGTGTATAATTGATTTAAATTTATTTCTTGCCTATATTCTCTCAACTCATTCAATGCAATCGTGTATAAATATAAGCCTCGTACACAAATAGTTTTCAATTGTATGTCAACATTTTCTTCATTTCTTCTTAAGTGCGTGAGCTCTGAAAGTATGGCCTCCATTTTCTTCTTTTTATGTTATATTTTTTTCCTCATGCGTTGTTTCTCCCATCCCCCTCTGCTTCCAATATATTTGACAAATCCATCTTTATATTTCAACTCGTGTTCAGAAATTATCACATTATAACAGTCTCGATTTAATTGATATTTTAGCATAAAACTATATCTACATACTTTTTTATGTTTAATGCTTTTGTAAATTTTAAGCCAAGTTTTCAGGGACGTATATATACGTTAGTCTTATATCTTATTTGTTATTATAAAATATTAGTAACATACATATTTTGAAAATATAATTAGATTTTTATTCATGTTCGAATATAACATATATTAGTATGGCAGCTGAGTTGTAAAAGCATTAGTGATTTATGTTGTAAAACTAAAAATTTAAATGTATAATTTTCATCTCGATTCTAGTGTATATATATAAAGTATGTTTTGTTTTTTCCTCTTTTCTGTAGTGCTTTCATAATGTATGATCTATATATATAGATTGATTTTCTCAGTATATGCTTTGAATTTTGAGTAAACTATATATAAATATGTTATTTTAAAATGTGTGTTTTAAATAAGTGATGATTTTTATATATATTATGCCTATATTTTATTTTGTGAGTGTATTTAAATGTAATATTGATTTAAGAGGAAAAATGTTTATGTGTTTAAATTTAAGTATTGATATTTCAATAATATGATGATGTTTTGCTTTAATATGTATTTTAAATTTAATATCAGTTTCAAACAATGTGAATATTTTATTTGAATATCCGTCTTAAATTAAATTTACTGAGATTTTAAGAAAATTTATATAACACATATAATATATACTATGTTTATATCAAACCCATTGATTTTTTTTCATCGATTTCTATCTATCAGCTTTGTCATCAAATTCATGCCAATTTTTCTTTCCTTCAAAGTTCGTATTAGGATCCATAACTGACCTCATTATCGTTCTTCTCTAGCCTCGAAAGGTGAGCAATCACTCACGATTAACGTTCTTGTGTTTTATTAAATTTGATTTCAATTGAAATATGATGCCGTAGTCATTTAAATTGTTATATATATGCTATTTTCTGTAACTGTTCACTTGCGAGATATGATACCATATCCTGTTGTTTATATTATATTTTTATTGATGATATATGCCTGTTATTTTATTGTATTACCTGTTATCACTCTGCAAGTTCCCTGTAGTTTAGAATTCATTATGGGTTTAAATGATACATACCCGAACGGACTTTAGAATAGGAGGATTTCGTTATGGGTTGAAATGATAGACCCAAGCGATTTTCATTAAATTGAATTTGGGATTTCGGGTTGAAATGCTATCCACCCGTATATATTTAGTGTACGGATTGAAATGATAAATGTCCATATCACTTGACCATATGATAAGAAATATATAGACACCGTTGGTCCATATATAAATATTTTGAAAATAATTTCTATGGTTTTGGAAAGAAATACATGGTTTAATAAATATAGATTCTTAAGACATTAGATAAATGATAAATTATATATATAAATTTAGTAGTAATATTTGCTTTAAATTAGATGGATTTAATACGTAGAATATGGTTAAGTATATATGTAAATCTATATTTCAATAGATTTCTTGTAATAAATTGAATAAGTAAGGTTGGGAAGGTAAATTTGGGTTTATTGGAAATGGTATTTAAATAAGGATTTTAATTAATCGATTTGAAATTATTGAATGGGTAATTCAAAGGTATGATTTTTAACTGGATTTTGATTTAAGTGATTTAATGTATATTTCATATCTAAATAAAAAAATATTTAGTAAAATGTAAGTTAAGGTTACTTAAATGATATTGAATCTAATGAGGGAATATTTCAAGACTAAATAATAATGGGGTTAAATCGAGATCTATATGAAATGTCAATTGAACTTTGAATTGTAGAATATTAAAGCTTTGAACTATACTGGAATTTAATGGGTTTATTTGTGATTCAGTCTGTATTTGAAATCAATATAATTCGAATTTATTATTTAGAAAATTTAATTGAATAAAAATTTAGTCTGAAACATTGAATATTTAAAGTTTTGAAATAATATTGAAATGTAAAAGGGTATTTTGTGATTTCAAATCCGGATTTGAGATCGATAAATGTGAAATGGTTATTTAGGAATTGAGTTGAATTTTAAATTAATAAATTGAGATTGGACTAAAATTTGAATTTGGGATTTGAAAAGATTTGAATCGCAATTTTGAAGGTGATAAAATTTGAAAATATATATATATATATATATATTAGATGAAATGATATTTTGGTTTTGAAGTATAAATTAAACTGAAATGACCACGGTGTTATAGTGTATATTTCTACATTGTAGATAGTTCCACGGATCCTTAGAGGATGGTTATCCCAAACATCCTTAAGTTATTTGTATTTCAGTTGATATTTCACTTGAGTTGGATTTATTGATATAAGAATGTTAATCCTGACTCGAGTGTTTTGTGTTTTTGCTTTACGCTCGGGTCAGACTAAGCGATACAGCATTTGAGACTTGCCTTTAGAGTTCGGAGCTTCGTTTGAGGATCCAACTATTGATTCAGCTTTCAGCACTTTCATTTGATTCATTCGAAGAGGTCCTCTGTTCGTACTGGGGACTTCACTGTATTTAAGATATTCTGTTGTATTTTTATTCCTAACTCTGGTATTTATATAGTAGCTTCATGAACTACTATTTGTCTACTCCGCTGCATTATTTTATATTACTCCGTGTCTGTGATTCTATGGCTGATTTATTTACTGTATATGCTGAGTTTTGCCAAATTTTAATTAACAATTCGGTATTTTGAATTATTCAAGTCGGACATGTATGGTTTTGTTGTCGATTTGAATGGTCCAAAATAGCGGTTCGTTACGGTTCGTTACGGAGTTCCTCTAAATTAAATCTCTGTCTTTGTTTTGAAATGCATTCTTGAATCATCCTTTGAAAATCGGGTTTTGTTTGTATTTTAAAATTGTTTTATATACCGAAATTTTTATTTGGGTAACTATGATTTTATTCTATATATAAAAGAGAAAATGTTTTCGATAAGGATTATATACCTAAAAAAACGAGAATTTGAAGTTTCAAAAAGATTTGAAAATTTGAAAATATTATAAGAAATTGATTTATATAAAAATGATTTATAACTGAAAGGTTTTGAATTTGAAATTCGAGAGATTGGACTCCGGCATTTTTGAAAATTGGTTTAAGATTTTGAAATATATAATAATAATATTTGAAAGTATTTTCTGAATAAGAAATGTTTCAAATGACTTCAAATGAATTCCAAGGATTTCGAAAAAAAATTCAAAGAAGTTTTCAAAAAAATAGAAGTCTAGAACTCACTTATGTCGCTGGAAAATAATTTCGATGATGAGTGCACGCATCATTGACATTGATTTTCGAGTTTCAGAGTGGGGAGAGGCTACTTTAATAGCTTTGCTATGCGAGTGACTTTGTGAAACCAATTGTGATTTCAAATTCCAAAGTATGATTTGATATTCGAAAGATATAAGTATATATATTTGAAATAATTTATAGTGAGCCGGTGTTCAATCCTCGAATTTTCGATTTGATTTAGTATAACTCTATTTATATAAAAAAAATTGATTTACTGATTTGTTGCTGATTTCCAAATCTTGGATTTGAAATTTGATTTCACCGACTATTTCGAAGGTTCGAGCACTTCCAAATCAAGGTTTAAAATTTTAAAACTAAGAAATTTCGAAGAGTATAAAATATTTGATAAAGAATATAAGTTTAGTTTTGTATGTTTAAAGTATGAAGAGTATGACTTAAGTAAATTTGAAACTTTTGTTAAATAAATAATTTGAAAATGGAAAATTGGATTTTTCATATAGAAATAAATAGTTTAAAGGTTTTAAAGGGATAATTATAAATTTAGAAACCATTTTGAGTATAATTGATTTTGATAAGAATATTTGGTTTTGAAATTAGATTGGAATTAAAACCAGTACTTATATGGTGATTTTGGAAATGAATTTGTTTGACCTAAATTTTGTTGATTTGGAAATTTGGATTATTTTCTAAACCTATTGTTTAAGAAACTTTGAAACTGAATATATTTAATTTGGAAGAAAATTTGGTGAAATCATATATGATCTTGAAACTGAAATGTTATTGAAAAGAGAAAAAATTTGAGAACCTTGATTTACTAAATACTTGATTTGGGAGTTATAGAACTTATATAAAACTGATTTGTATAGTACGACATTGATTTAAAACCTATTGATTTGAAAGGTACTCAATTTGGAAAGAGAAATTTTATATAATCGAAGTCTATATAAATATGATTTGATATACTATTGATTTGGAAAGTATTCGATTGAAAATGGAATCTTATATATAATGGACTTTATATAAGTATGATATTTGAAAGTGATTTGAAAAGGTACTATATGATATATATTTTTGAAGTATTGATATGGAAAGTGCCTTCTGCTTGATATCCGCTTTGTGGCCACATTGTGGATTTATTCTTTCTATACTATTCTCTCTGATTTTTGGTTTTTCGGATGTGATACTCGAGTGTCCAACCGTGGCGTAACCCATGGTTTTTTTTCTCGCAACTGCCTGGCTGAGACGGCCTAGGGGTGCGGATTGTTTCCTGGGGGATCCAGGCGCCTGGCTGAGACGGCCTAGGGGTACGGATTGTTTCCTGGGGGATCCAGGGGTAACCATTGTGTATCCTGCACCCTACTAGTCATCATGGCGTAACTCGCAGGCTGAGAAAGCTTACGGATACAGATTGTTTCATGGGGGATCTAGGCATAACCATTGTGTATCTGCGAACGATGGTTAGACAAAGGTTTTGGTTTGGTTATTTTGTTTGGATTGTACTTTCCATATCTGTTTTTTAAAGGTTTTTCAAGTATTTTCCCTGGTTGTTGAAACAGGTCTACTAAGTACTTGAAGAATTCTAGCTTTGCGCCTGATCAATCATGGCCAGAGTCTGCAAGAAAGAGGATAAACTTGTTGAAACATCGAGTTATAGAAGTATGTTCGAAAGGAAAATTGGTTTCGACATAAAAGTATTTATTTTGAAAAGGTATTTTATTATAAAAGTATTTCCAACAAGAAATTTTGTATTAATCTTTGAAATTGAAATTCTTTTGGTTTGAAATTAACTATTCGGGCCCGATACTATTCTTTTGAATCTACCTTATCTGCTCAGCTTTAGTTATTCACCTTGATTCTGTTTTCCGAATCTATCTTCTTTCCTTGTTGGATATGTCCTTTTAAATATTGTTTATTTATATACTACATGGTATAATAGAAAATTTTTAGTGTTTTAGAAGTTATTAATTAATTATAACATATTTAAAGAGAATGAATATTAATTTATCTATAATGTTGGAAGTATCTTGAGATAAAAAAAATTCATAAATTTTGGATTTAATATTTTCAATAGCTTCTTTGTAAATATAAGTAATAATGTAAATAATTGTTTTCAAAGGAGTTTTGAAAAGTATTAAAGTATTAAAGAAAATTAAATTTCAAATGAAGTTTTTAAATGAATATTTCAAGTAAAATTTGTATAGTTTTAAATTAATTGTTTATCTTGTACTTCAATCTATTTTTTTTCTTTCTGTTTGTTGCTATTCCCCTACCTCCTTCCTTTTCTTGGACGAAAAGTTTTGAGTGGGGGAGAGTGTAACAACCTATAAGTTTTAAACGGTTTTTAATAACGTATTTAATTAAATTTTAGAGAAATTTTAAATAATAATATTTTGAAAAAAAAGTGTAATGGGTAATGATTCGAAATTTTAGACCAATTTAAAATTCTAATTTTATTAAAATATTGAATAAAATTTGGTAGAAACAAAAATGATGGGAATAATAATTGTTTATATGAGATTTACAATTTGAATTGAAACAACAAACGTTAAGAATTTAATAATAATTGTTAACTGTAAATATTGATCTATTGAATAAAATTTAAGAGGAAACAATAGTTTAATTTTATTGTTGTAATTCAAATAAATTAACCTCTAACAAATGAACTAATATTGGTAACTAATGGATATGTTGAGTTATGTGAAATTATTAAATAATGTTTGATTTATTGTTAATAAAAAGAAGTAGTTGAATTAGATTTTTATTTGATTTTAATACGAAATTAATATTTGTATTTGTTGAAATCTTTCCATTAAGGAAAGAGAATGTATTAAAATGAACATTTAATTTGGTAGTTAACATAATAATATTTTATTTATAAGTTTTAAAAGAGAAAATTGTTTCAAAATGTTTTCCAAATATAATAATTATTATAAGAAAATTATTTTGAAATTAAAGTAACAGGTTGTATTCTGTGAATTTACAATTTTTTTTATTTACTATAAAGCAGTAGATAGTTGTTATCATTTTATATGTTAATTTAATGATTTAAAAGTTATATGGTTTCAATTTGGAATAATATTTATTTTGACGTTAAATAATAAATTTATCTGTAGCCTTGCATTCCAAGTGGGAAAGAAATCAATTCCCTAGACGTTCAGTTTCTTTTACATCAAGTTTTGATAAGTTATGTGTAAATTTCTACGCTTCCCTTTTTCCTCATTTTTATAATAGGAATAAAAATTCGCGTAGCAGTTTCAAGCAAATTTATTTCTCTTTAGATGTTCAAAATCCGTTTCAAGATTGTTTGAAATTCACGTGTATAAGTGTCTCTTCTTTTCCATTTACTCCTGTGCAATTAATAGGAACAAAATCTTTGATTTTCCTTACCATTCGAACAAAATTCTTTTATTTCCTTAATGTTCTTATACCATTAACTAGTACGTTTCTTTGTTTAATCTATCCAATGCAATTATCTCCTAAATCAAATATCACGCGCAAATTCTTCCTGACAGGAATTATTTCCTACCGTTTCTTCAAGTAATCAATACTAGTTTTGTAACATCCCGCCTTTTCGCACACTTTAAACCGACACACGTGCCAACTCAAACCATACGGAAGGGCGGATTGTTATGGGGTAAATGAGAAAAACAGAGAAGAAATAAAACAAAACAGAATCTCACAGCGGAAGGATAAAATATAATAATCAAATATACAGTTCATGAAACTGTTTTACAAAATAATTTATTTTTCTTGTGCAATAAATATCAGAGTTACACATACCAATACAACAATGCAGCGGAATTAAATGGTGTAGTGCACTAGTATAAATAATAATAATACAAATCTTCGTCTTCGTCCTCCAAAGCTAAATCTTCAAATCCTGAAACGCTCGGACTGACCCGAGCGAATTTGAAAAGACAAAAACACTCGAGTCAGACTAAAAGATCTTATGTGAGTTAAATTAACAGAAATAAATATGAGTACAGTAACTCAAGAGATGTTCGGGATTTACATCTCCTAAGGATCCGTTAAACTATTTACTATGTAGTATATTGCGCTATTATAATAGTGTCTATTTATAAAATAAACTTACTTTTAAATAGCGTTAAGGGGTTACCCATATAGCCCTTAACACAAATAATGCCAATAGTCTATACAGTACCGTAATACCTCCTGATCGGGAAGCTACCAGAGGATACTCCATAGGTACGACACAAATAGAAACTCGTAGTAAAGGCTCGGTATGGTAGGTGACACGGCACAACTATGCAATGCCAGGGTAGATATACCAATTGCTATCCAGGCTGGTGGAAACGCGTAGCCGCAGTTACCGCCCACCTCGGACTAACTCCCCAAAATCAAAATATAGAAGTGGCCACTGAATCAAATCCAAGTGAAAGTATAATATCGAAGAGGAGCGTCCGATCAGAGGAATGACCTCATTGGCCTGAGAATCGCTCCTGTTTTAGCCACCTTATGCCAACTCACGGGAGTTGGGTCCACATATTTACCTTACAGGAAACGTCGCCACCACCTACTTCATTCTGGAATCTCCACCGCGTACACGGTTAGTCAAAGTGGTTTTCGGTATCGACAGAGAGTATGTCCATATCCGATCCCGGTCTCTTTGCCAACCAATCGTTATTATAACACCGCGGTTATTTAAAAACAGTTTATACTTTAAAACCAGAATATAATCCCTTTCAAAACCATAATATTACGATATCATTTCTTCTTTAAAAACACAAACAATTTATTTTCATATTATTTTATAAAAGCCCAAATCAATGATATCGTTTCCCAAATAAAATTTTCCTTTCCAAAAATTATGTCACTTTTTTATTATTTAATATCCCATGTAACCAATATTTTGTTTGTAACTTTCAACATAATTCTTCGAAAATCCATAGTATTTTAAAACCATTATTTTCAAAACTAAATGGTTTGGATATTCAACGGTATGCGAATTAAAAAGGTTTAACTTTACTGTTGCTTTATAAAGAATAAATTACATGGCTTTCCAAATATTTCTTGTTTCAAAGTTAAACCAAAATCCAAAATATTACTTCAAGTCCCAAAACCATTTCAATTTTATATATATTTATATCCATTTTTGAGCATTAATATTTCAACTAAAGTTGGATTTTTATCCTTTCAAAATCAATATTCTATTAATTAATCTTGACCATTCACATAAAATCCATAATTAATAAGACTTCAATTTCTAGTAATATATATATATATATATATATATATAGAATTTTTCCACTTCAAATTATACTAGAATATCCATTTCTATTTATTTTGGGAAAATCCAATTACAAATATCATATCTTAAAATTTCCAACTTTACATTTAAGCATAGGATATAAATTTACCAAACTCCATTTTCTAAATTTCTTCCATTTTCAATAAAGAAATTTATATTCCTTTTAATTTCAAAATTTCAACTTCATAGGTATATAAATATGGAATAAAATATTTATACAATATAAATTTAAGATTTATAGACCGTATTCAATCCAAACCATAGAAATCACATTAAAATAGTTATATATAGACCGCGGTGCCTGTATATAATTTTCTATCCTATGGTCAAGTGATACGGATATTTATCATTTCAATCCGCAATTTAAAAAAAAAATAAAACTTTGCGGTTTTATCATTTCAAACCACAATCCCGAATGAAATGTAAAATGTATGCTAACTTGCAGTTTAATGATATCAAATAAAACATCCATTCAACAACACATCCATCATCCAGTCACAAACATCAAGCAATATCAACCAATAACAAAATATGTTTGGGAATATACAACAGGTAATAATTGGCAGTTTAATTCAAATTATATTTATCAACTATAAATCTAACAGTTTATTTTCAGTGATAATTGACATAACTGTTAACTAGCAGTTCTTATGCAAACAATAATTTCTAACAGCCAATTAACACGCAATAAATCAATTAAATTAACAGTTAAATTCAATAAAATGCAATTCTACAGATATGAATGAAATAACATGCCAAAAGCTCATAAATAAATTTCTATTCATTTCTAAAATTTATTTAACAAACATAAAAGCTTCTAGTAGTTGTGAGTGGGTTAAAACACTCACCTTTTGAATTTAAAACGAATTTAAATCCGATTTAAACCCAAAAATTCGCCCGTCTCAGAATTCGTCCAAACAAGCGTCATCGAGTCCGGAATTAAATTACGATCCTAACAAAAGAAATTTCGTGTGAAACGGAGTTCGTATGTGAAAGTTATCACAATTAAACGATTTGCAATTGAAATAAAAAAAATTAAAAATAAACAAAACAAAAATAAAATACCGTGCCACATCCACCTTCCCTCGTGAAAAACGCATATGCTTCTTCTTGATTGCTAACTTTGTTCCGTAATTTTTCTTTTATTTCGATTTACTTTAATTTTCCTCCTTATTATATGAATGTATGTATTTTAAAAGGTTTGAAAGAAAAAGAAGATTTGAAAAAGAAGAATTGAAAAAAAATGATTAAAATAAGAACTGAAAACGGAAGAGTAGATCTAGATTTGAAAAGAAGAAAGTTTGAAATATAAGTAAATTTGAAGAAGAAGAAGAAGAATATTTGAAGAGAAAGGAAAAAAAAATTAAAATGAGAGATAATAAGGAGCTTTGAGAAAAACAAGAAAAAAGAAGAAGAAGAAGAAGAAGAAGAAGAAGAAGAAGAAGAATAGCATGGAGGCTAGGGTTAGAGTTAGGAGAAACAAAATGTAATAGAAGAATAAGAAGTAGGTTATTTATAAGGTTAGAGTTAGGTTTAGGGACAAATAGATTTGAAAGGAGAGGCTGCTATTAATTAGAAATAAAGTGAATATGAACACTTGGTATTGAAATATAGCAAATATGAACAGTCCTTTTTTTTTTTTAAAGTAGCAGGTATTAAAAAGAGGTATTTATTAATTAGAAAGAAAATGAATATGGAGGGACAAAAATAAATGACACGTTTCGTTAGTTTGATTCTAAATTAATTAAGTGCTAGATACAGAAAAATTTGAATACATCATATATATATATTCATACTTTAACTGTGTGACAAAATTGCTAAACATACATCAAGTACGATTAATTGGTGACAATATATAGGAATAATCAACAATAAATGTGGATGCAATCACATAAGGATCTAATAGGGAAGGAGATGAAAGTAACAACGTTGATTAATTCCACTTTCCCACTTTAGCCAATCCAATTACAAAATTTAAAATTTTATAAAATTTCTCTCCTTTGATTTCTTAAACAATTTTAATAACTAACAACAAGTTCTATGTTAATTCAATCATTAATCATTTCGCCAATTACCAAATTAAATTTCAATTATTCGCAATAAATCAAATTATAAATTTTTCATTCCAATAAATAAAATAAATCTTGATTTTTTTTTTCTTCCATCCTTATTAATTCCACAACTTGTTCAATTTGAAAATCATTATCATATTTTCCAAATGTTACCTTAATTTAACACTTATGTAACGTATTATTAGATTCGTTGCAAGATTTCAATTTCAATCCCCATTTCTTAATATACTCAAATTCTGGACTTTTTTATTTCCTTACCCATAAGTGTAACATTTATTGCCAATTCCATCCAAATTTAACAGGTAACCCTTAACAATGTTTTCAATCCAAAGGTTATACTTAAGTTTACGTTGTATTCTACAACTTATCATATTATGAAGAAAATTCACATTATTCCCCAATATTACCTTAATTCATATTAACTTAACATTAAATTTACTCTTCATTCTATTATTAACCTATTAGTATTAAATAGATGAAATTAACATTGGTTTTACACTCTATTACGTAGATATCCTTAAATTTTATCTAAGTTTATATTTACATAATATTCCAACATTAAATTTCATCCAATTTTTTTTTCTTCCTTTTTATTTTAATTAAATCCAATTTCCCTAAAGTTACATTCAAACAAGTAAATTTTGATTTCCAATCAATCATTATACTATAACATTCTTAACATTTTTTCATTACACTACTAAATTCTACCTTGATAAGTTTACGCTTCTATTGCTTTACTTTCACACTTCCGTTAAAATATAAATTAATTCTAAAGTAACGTTTATTGTTGACCCCGCCATTTTAATTACTCATATTTAGATGAACGTTATTTCAAATAAGTTCATTGACTCATTTAAATTAGGTAGTTTATAGTAGTTGTTATCCCACCCTTACAATTATTTCCTACTAACGTGCTACCAACTCCTTTAATTAAAATTTGAATTCCAAACCTTATTTAATATACTAAGTAAGATAAATAACATATATAGATTGCTACCAACTTTCCTTTTCTTGCATCTATGTGTTTATTACTTGACACACCAGTAAATATTACATATACACAAAATTCCGTTATCACTTGCCTAACAAGGTTATTATCACTTAAGATCTCACTGCATCCACATTTTCACATTTTCATTTCCTAGTTTCTTTACTTTATTCTACATAATTTATTACAAATGGGATTTTCTTTGGTTTACATCTTATTTGTATTTAACATTTCTCAATCACCAATTCATTTCACTTTAACTGCGGTAAATTGGCGGATAAATTGAATTTGATTCCCAAAATCTAAATTAACTAGAAACAAGGGTAGGTAACATACAATAGTCATTACTCCAAATTCTAGTCACCTAAATAGGCTTTTATTCCTTGCAAATAAATGTTACTATTTATTTCATAGTACAAATCTCAATGATTATTCCATTTTATATTGCTTAGGTCATTTATAGTCCACTATACATATCTACATAAATGGGTAATTTATTCAATTCATTAAGTGTCAATTCTATTAAGCCCTGTTTATATCTTTATGCATTCTTCTATTACTTTACAAAAAGGAATAACTTTTAAACTCATACACTTAATAACAAAACCGTTATAAATCCAATAAACTTCCAAATCCAAGTTTGTACACATTTTACACAACTATTATGATTTCTCACAAACGTTGAATTTATTAAATGACCATTTATTATAATTTAATTCCCTTAATTGAATCAAATGCTTATTATTATATATATTCTTTTCATTCTACCATTCCTTCCCATTTTAAATTCATTAACGTATTTACACATCTCTATCTTTCAAATATAAAATAACCAAACTGATTACAAACACTGTTTCTATCAATTTTCATAAGTTTGTTCAAAACTATACTTTTGTTTACATAAAATAAATTTTATGTTTCTATTAGCTTTCTTTTCCTTTCACTATAGGCATAAATTATTACTATCTACACTAATTACGTCTTTGTATTAATGAACACCATTTAAGTTAATATTTATACTAACATTCACAAATTCAACATTTATTTGTTTCTTCAAAATTACTTTAAATCAAGTTGTGAAAATTTACATTATCCACATCTATTATCTTAAAATTTTATAGTTACACTAAATTGCAACCACTACCAAATTTCTACATTTATTCTTAACCAAATTAGAAATTATATTAATTCATTTTATTAAATATCATAAATTTAACGGGTCGTTACAAGTTTCATTTAAATACTTAACCTTGTATGCAAATAATTTTCACCACCTTCCCATTTTATAAATATTTCTTGCGTTTTAATCAACGCATTTACTTCCTAATAAATTTTAAACGTGTACAAAATGTTTTCCAAAGATTTCTTGCAGTTTCCTTTTGCTAAATTCACGCAATCAATACCACTATAAATATTCGCTCAAATCTTTCTTGCCTATATTCACTCACCTCAATCGATGCAATCGTGTATAATTGATTTAAATTTATTTCTTGCCTATATTCACTCACCTCAATCAATGGAATCATGTATAAATATAAGCCTCGTACACAAATAATTTTCAATTGTATCTCAACATTTTCTTCATTTCTTCTTGCGTGCATGAGCTCTGAAGGTATGGCCTCCATTTTCTTCTTTTTATTTTATATTTTTTTTCCAATGCTTTGCTTCTCCCCTCCCTGTCCTCTCCTTCCAATATATTTGACAAATCCATCTTTATATTTCAACTCGCGTTCACAAATTTTCACATTATAACAGTCTCCATTTAATTGATATTTTAGCATAAAACTATATCTACATATTTTTTTATGTTTAATGCAATGTGAATTTTATGTCAAGATTTTCAGAGACGTATATATACATTAGTCTTATATCTTATTTGTTATTATATAATATTAGTAATATACATATTTTGAAAATATAATTAGATTTTTATTCCTGTTCGAATATAACATATATTAGTATGGCAGCTGAGTGTTGTAAAAGCACTAGTGATTTATGTTGTAAAACTAAAAATTTAAATGTATAATTTTCATCTCGATACTGGTGTATATATATAAAGTATGTTTTGTTTTTTCTCTTTTCTGTTGTGCTTTCATAATGTATGGTATATATATATAGATTGATTTTCTCAGTATATGCTTTGAATTTTGAGTAAACTATATATAAATATGTTATTTCAAAATGCGTGTTTTAAATAAGTGATGATTTTTATATATATTATGCCTATATTTTATTTTGTGTGTGTATTTAAATGTAATATTGATTTAAGAGGAAAAACGTTTATGTGTTTAAATTTAAGTATTGATTTTTCGATAATATGATGATGTTTTGTTTTAATATGTATTTTAAATTTAATATCAGTTTCAAACAATGTGAATATTTTATTTGAATATCCGTCTTAAATTAAATTTATTGAGATTTTAAGGAAATTTAAATAACACATATAATATATACTCTGTTTATATCAAACCGATTGATTTTTTTCCATCGATTTCTATCTATCAGCTTTGTCATCAAATTCGTGCCAATTTTGCTTTGCTTCGAAGTTCGTATTGGGATCCATAACTGACCTCATTATCGTTCTTCTCTAGCCTCGAAAGGTGAGCAATCACTCACGATTAACGTTCTTGTATTTTATTAAATTTGACTTCAATTGAAATATGATGTTGTAGTCATTTAAATTGTTATATATATGCTATTTTATGTAACTGTTCACTTGTGGGATATGACACCATATCCTGTCGTTTATATTATGTTTTTATTGATGATATATGCCTCTTATTTTATTGTATTACCTGTTATCACTCTGCAAGTTCCCTGTAGTTTAGAATTCACTATGGGTTTAAATGATACATACCCGAACGGATTTTAGAATAGGAGGATTTCATTATGGGTTGAAATTGTAGACCCAAGCGATTTTCATTAAATTGAATTTGGGATTTCGGGTTGAAATGCTATCCACCCGTATATATTTAGTGTACGGATTGAAATGATAAATGTCCATATCACTTGACCATATGATAAGAAATATATACAGACACCATTGTTCCATATATAAATATTTTGAAAATAATTTCTATGGTTTTGGAAAGAAATATATGGTTTAATAAATATAGATTCTTAAGACATTAGATAAATGATAAATTTCATATATAAATTTAGTAGTAATATTTTTTTTTAAATTAGATGGATTTAATACGTAGAATATGGTTAAGTATATATGTAAATCTATATTTCAATAAATTTTCTTGTAATAAATTAAATAAGTAAGGTTGGGAAGGTAAATTTGGGTTTATTGGAAATGGTATTTAAATAAGGATTTTAATTAATCGATTTGAAATTATTGAATGGGTAATTCAAAGGTATGATCTTTAACTGGATTTTGATTTAAGTGATTTAATGTATATTTCATATCTAAATAAAAAATATATTTAGTAAAATGTAAGTTAAGGTTACTTAAATGTTATTGAATCTAATGAGGGAATATTTCAAGACTAAATAATAATGGGGTTAAATCGAGATCTATATGAAATGTCAATTGAACTTTGAATTTTAGAATATTAAAGCTTTGAACTATACTGGAATTTAATTTGTTTATTTGTGATTCAGTCTGTATTTGAAATCAATATAATTCGAATTTATTATTTAGAAAATTTAATTGAATAAAAATTTAGTTTTAAACATTGAATATTTAATGTTTTGAAATAATATTGAAATGCAAAAGGGTATTTTATGATTTCAAATTCGGATTTGAGATCGATAAAATGTAATATGGTTATTTAGAAATTGAGTTGAATTTTAAATTAATAAATTGAGATTGGACTAAAATTTGAATTTGGAATTTGAATAGATTTGAATCACAACTTTGAAGGTGATAAAATTTGAATATATATATATATACACACATTAGATGAAATGATATTTTGGTTTTGAAGTATAAATTAAATTGAAATGACCATGGTTTTATAGTGTATATTTCTACATTGTAGATAGTTCCACGGATCCTTAGAGGATGGTTATCCCAAACATCCTTAAGTTATTTGTATTTCAGTTGATATTTCACTTGAGTTGGATTTATTGATATAAGAATGTTAATTCTGACTCGAGTGTTTTGTGTTTTTGCTTTACGCTCGTATCAGACTAAGCGATACAACATTTGAGACTCGCCTTTGGAGTTTGGAGCTTTGTTTAAGGATCCAACTATTGATTCAGCTTTCAGCTCTTTCAGTTGATTCGTTCGGAGAGGTCCTCTATTCGTACTGGAGACTTCACTGTATTTGAGATATTCTGTAGTATTTTTATTCCTAACTCTGGTATTTATATAGTAGCTTCATGAACTGCTATTTATCTATTCCGCTGCATTATTTTATATTACTCTGTGTCTGTGATTATGTGGTTGACTTATTTACTGTATATGCTGAGTTTTGCCGAATTTTAATTAACAATTCGGTATTTTAAATTATTTAAGTCGGACATCTATAGTTTTATTGTCGATTTGAATGGTCCAAAATAGCGGGTCGTTACAATGGGCCTTACTGCCCTTAATTTTGATAAACTACTTTGTCACAAAGCAATAAAAGCATATTGGAACAACATTTTTTACGTACTCACTTGTCGTCGTTCGAATTAATGAGTTGGAGTAACAAATATCAAATTGCAGTTGGTTGTCGGTCATTCAAATATTTGAGATTTTTTTTATTAAAGGATAAGTATTTTTAACATATTTTTATTCGGTTAACAAAAATCAACCGTATTTTTAAGTTCAGTCAAAATGCAAATGTTTGCAGTTTTGAAAAAAAAATGATAATAATTTTGGTTATACCAATCTTCATTTAATAGCATATTTAATTTTTAAAAAAAAGGGCAAATCTTCGTTTAATAGCTTCCCTACACAGAAACCTCAAAATTAAAATCCAGAATGATTCTAAACTCAGACTACTCGACCTCTCCTTCCTCCTCCTCTTACTCCTCTACACCATCATCATCAAATCATCCTCTCCTCCTCCTTCTCCTCCTCTACAAACCTTACCAACGTTGTCGGAAACTGAACCCAAGCACTCATGCTATAATAAGTGGTTTTTAGCATGTTATCATATTTAGATCTGATTTTGATTCAAGCTATGCTACGCGCCCAGGGTTGTGAATATCATTGTCTTATCTAATTAATATAATTCACATCAATAAATATATATAAATATTAAGGTATCACTTTTTACTTCGATAATCGATATTGTGATAACAAAGTTGTTTTCTAATAGTGGCTAAAACATTCACAAATTTTTTGTTTATATAAATGCCAGACTAATGTGGCTCAGTGTCAATCTGAACTATGTCACATTCTTTTAAATGAGATATTGTTATTCATTATTGTCCCAAAATTCTGGGGAATAACATTGGCCTGTATTACTGGAAGTATACAGCTTACTGCAGTAAAACATTACTCATCATACATCACTACTTTTTCAAGAAAATCTTGGAAAAGTTAAGGAAGATGTCATGCTTTTAGGGTTACTATCACCTTACATCAACTAATGGTGCTATCCAGTACACAACCTTCTAACCAAACCGTTTGATAAAGGCAATCTAAATGGGTCTAGCTTTCTTCAGCACAATATGACGTCTCCTATTCTTTTTGTCTCCTGTGTATGTATATCAAATCATTTATGTTCACACATCTTCCTAGTAATTAGCTTCTTCTAACTAGACTTTAGATTTATATTATGCAATATTTATTCATTCATTCACATTGGTCTTCCCATTTACTTTATGGATTTGAACATTAGTTTATTTTTTTCAAGTATCCGTGCCCTAGACAACAATTCCCGAAGTTAAGCACTCCATTTTATTCACTCTTCCCATTTGCATTATTACATTTATATATTTGTACTTGAACCATATCTTATGTGCTTTACGCTTTATTTTAATTTAATTCAGATTATTCACAGGAACAAAAGGAGATTTAAGCACAGAAGCCATGATACCAAATTTAGGCCAGTAAAATCCATACAATTAACCACAACTCTCTTGTTCATATTTGTTGAGATATATTCGGTATTAATCATGCTCTTAAAACGTATCTTCTAATTTCCTCTAAAACAAAGTAATTCTCACGCGCATTAACTGTGAAAGCATACATTTTTTTACAATTGGTAAAAAGTAAAAAGCGTATAGAAATCACTGAACGAACATTAAATGATGTTCTTTTTTCTCTTACAATTACAATCATTCATTATTCAAAACATCAAACGCAAAAACATATTCATTTTATACCTGAAAAATCAATCCAGCAAACTCGAAATTGATCGCTTAACGGTGAAATCAATCCAGCAAATTCGAAACTCGAAATCAATCCAGCAAACAGTGATTTTAGGGTTTTTTGTTTTGAAGCAGGCGAATTATTTGGGGAAAAGAGTGGGAGCGGCGAAAAAAGTTGGAAAGGCGGAATGTAAAAGTGAGCAACGAATAACCTAAATAATTTGAAATTGCATCGCGTACGCAAGGGAACCGATGCGAAAATTATTATTTTGGACGTAGTTGCATCTGTTGACTTTAAAACCGATGCGACTAAAACTATTTGCATCGACGTATTTGCATCAGTTGTTGGTGACAACTGGTGCAAATTTTATTTTTTATTACCTATTGCTTTCCACGTACCAACTGCATCAGTTACTAAGACAGAACTGATGCAAATAGTTCTATTTGCATCAATTTTTACTTAAACCGATTCACATGAGGCGATGCAAATAGCCTGTTTTGTAGTAGTGTAAATGAGATTATAAAAATAAAGCAGACAAATTAAGAAATATAACCAGAAACAAAGAGAGACTAGTAGCACAAGGATATAACCAAGAAGATGGAATAGACTACGAAGAAACGTTTGCTCCAGTCGCCAGACTAGAAGCAATACTAATCTTATTGGCGTACGAATGTTTTAATAAATTTAAACACTATCAAATGGATGTTAAAATTGCATGTTGAAATGGTTATATTAAATAAAATTTTTATGTTAAACAACCTCATTTATTTTTCATGAAAAATACCCAGACCATGTCTACGAACTTAAGAAAGTTTTGTATGGTTTAAAACAAGCACCACGTGCTTGGTATGAACGCCTTAAAAACTATTTAATCGACTCAGGATTCGAAATAGGAAAAGTAGATCAAACTTTATTTATAAAACATTCTGAAAATGATATTTTGGTAGTTCAAATATATATCGATGATATTATATTTGGCTCAACTAATAATGAATTATGTAATGAATTTTCTGAAATAATGACTAGAGAATTTGAAATGCCCCATATGGGAGAATTATCGTATTTTCTAGGTCTTCAAGTAAAACAAGTTTCAAATGGAATATTTATTATTCAAGAAAAATACTGTTATAATCTTATCAAACGTTTCGGAATGGAAAACACTACTTCCAAACTAACACCTATGAGCACAACATCACATCTTGATAAAGATGAAAATGGCAAGAGTGTATACCAAAAACTATATCGTAATATGATAGGATCACTACTTTATCTTACAAGGTGTAGACCAGATATAATGATGAGTGTGTGTTTATGTGCACGATTTCAAGCTAACCCAAAAGAATCACATTTACGAGCCGTAAAACGAATACTACGTTATCTTCGTAATAATACGGATTTCAGACTTTTCTATCTAAAAGAGTGCTCGTTCGAGTTGGTATCATATAGCGATGCTGATTTCGGAGGATCATGAACAGATAGAAAACGTACAAGTGGTACTTGTCACATCATTGGTAAATAATTAATATCATGGTTTAGCAAGAAAGAAAACTGTGTCTCACCATCAACTTCTGAAGCAGAATGTATTTCTCGGCACTAGCTTGTGCACAAGTAATTTATATGCAACAGACACTTAAGATTTCAGAGTCATTATATCAAAATCTACAATTTACTGCGACAATTCTAGTGCAATAAATCTATCCAAAAATCCAGCAAATCACTCAAGAGCTAAACACATAGATATTAGACATCACTTTCTATGCGATAATATAGAAAAAGAAGTGATAAATTTAGACTACGTTCCATCAGAAAATCAATTAGCCGATATTTTTACTAAACCATTGTTCAAAAATACTTTTATAAAATTACATCGTGAACTCGGTATAATGTCAATCCAAGATATATAAATAATAAAATATGAAATTTTGACTAAAAAAACTCAAATTCTTTTACGAAAATTCATATTTCTAACCATGTTGAGATTCGAACCTATGACCTGTTATGAATAGCCCAAATGTCTTAACCACCAGAGCTATTGATTATTTCTGTTACAATCTAGGATGAAGACTCTATTATATGGTGACAACAATATACTAAATTATGTATAATACTTATCTTTATACATATACTTTACTTCTTTTTATGCATATTACATTACATAAGATAAATCAGATAACAGAAAAACAAACGAAATAGCACAATTTTCTAACTAAGAACCCTTTTATTTGGCTAAATTCAAGACAAGACATTCAATTTAACCTTCTTTTACTCAATCTTGAGCTATAAATAGATATCTTTATTCTATGTTTTTCATACAATCGAACTGAAATACAAACTAAACAGAAATACCAACTATCTATCAATATGTCCACTTCTTCGTCCATTGATTCCATTGAAATTCTTGCCTCTAACGATTCACCAAAAACTCCCTTTCATCATACTTCACCATCTTCTACCTATCATACCAGATATACTCCAGATAAAAAGAAAGGGAAGAATATGATTAACATATCTCCAAACGCTAAACAAAAAATAGATGATTTGCATCACTATCAACAAGAATCACCGATGATTCAATGTGAATTATACTACGAGCAAAAGATCAACTCTAGACGTCTAGGAAATATCGAGCACATCGCTATGAAGTTTAGTGGGGCCTCTTCACATCCAATAGACGAACAGGCCGTTTCGCCTATTCGATGACCTTCGACTTCATCCCCACCACGACCACCGGTCTCACCAAATTCATGGGATGGAATGAAGCATCGAATTCTCGTCGCAAACAACTACATGGCTACAAAACTCCTAGCCCTTCAAAATAAACGTAGTTGTTATTATTGTTGATTTTCTATTTTACGAATAATTCTACTAAAGAATGTAAGTTTTGTTTTGGAATAATTCATTTCTTCTTCATATCATCAAAATAAACTTACAATGTTCATATGTGTGTAAATTTATAAAAATTTTAATCAAGAAAACATTGACTATATGAATTCACCCAGGTCAGTCGACTGAACCAGAGGGTCAGTCGACTGACACACAAGTAAAATGTTTTTAAAAAACCATGGTCACTCGACTGTCTCCGTGACTCGGTCGACTTAACCAAAAGAGTGAAAATTTTCGAACCTCAGATTCAATCGACTAAACCGCTAATTTAGTCAACTGAATCGTGAATCTGAGTAACATTACTGCTCCTACCCACTCATTTTTCATCTTTTAACCATTACCTTTCCTTTCTCTCGCCTCACTCATTTCAGATTTTCAATTTATCCCAAAATCTTAGCTCTTCAAAAACTCAATTTTTAACATCCAAACTATCAAATTAATTGCTCCTACGAGAAAAGGACAAACATTTTCATCCTCTCGACCACCTTCAAATGAGCAAACCCAGCAATGGGTATTTGATGATACCACAATTAGGAGATGGAGAAGAATGCAAGATTCTCGCGTCTTTGAAGGTTCGTTTTTAAAGTTTTACGATTTCTCTCAATAACACATAGAAGAATTGGCTCTTAGGAGCAATTTGGAATCTTTATTCAATATTGACGGTAATAAGCTCAAAACTAATAAAATAATGATCAAACTATTCTATGCAAATTATAACTTGGGTCACCAAACCGTTCAAAATCAAGAAGAATGTGTATGGAGTCTAGTTTTTGGAAACCCCATCTTTTTCTCCTTAGATCGAATGACTCATATTTTGAGATCCGAAAATGATGGTATGGAATTGAGCAATGTTGTTTGTGATATGGTTGTTCATGAACATATAAGTCATTTATTTTTAGAAGACGACATGCACCAACTCAAGTCCATGTCCTTAGGACCAAGAGAAAGAATTATACATCGTGCTTTACTGAAAACCGTAGCTGAACGAACCGGGAGTTATAAACTTTTTTATGAACATAACTTTAAAGCCTTGCACGCTATCTTCGAAAACATTAAAGTCAACTGGCTACGATTAATTCTTGATGAATTCCTTAGCTTCAACAATGGTCGGATGAATGCCATTTATTATGGTGAGTATATTATGCAACTACTAAAGACATGTGAGATTCCGAAACCTGACTCGCTGGTTTCCACTGTTGGATATTTAAATTCTCGCACTTTAGCATTAATGAAGCTACCGGTTACTCGACCAACTTCTGTCATTTCTTTCAAAGAATGCACTCAACGACAATTATCTCAAGATCAACCACAACAACATGGCGAAGCATCTCATGGTCCATCCCGCCAAAGATCAACTCGTTGTCAACAAGAAAAAAATTTGATTCCTAATTCGGGCCTACCTCTTCATGAGTCGATTACTATGATATTCCGTAACCAACAAATTCCTCAATCCCATATCACTAAAGTTGACAAAAAGCTTGATAAGGTTAAAGGATTTTTTATGAAGTTATGGCAAGCTATCTTATGTTCATCTGGCACTTCCATGGCCACACTAAGCGATTCGGGTAAGCAACTTGTCTTCACTTAGTCATCCTCTTCCGATGATCAAGCAAGTAGTAGCAACGATGGTGGAGATGAAGGCATTAGTGGTGGTCAAACATCGCATGACGATAGGGGTAAGCAAAGGATGGAATGAGTTGTTATCTATATTATGCAAACATTAGTCTTTATTTTATAGCTTGTATTAAAACAGTCACTGATTTCAAGACTCTTGTTTATGGTTGTTTAATGTATGAATGGTTGTTTCCTTCATAATATCTATGACATTATGGCTTCATACTTTTAATTCCTTATTCCTTTTTATCGATGACAAAGGGGGAGAAATATTTATTACTGACATTGAGAATGCAGGACATAGAGAGTCAATGATTCAAGGGGAGTAAGTATTTATATTATATATACAGTCGAAATCTATATTTATTTACAGATTGTCATCAATCAAAAAGGGGGAGAATGTTGAGATATGGTTTTGATTCATGACACAAAACTATCACTAGACATACAGATTTGACGACTGCCGACAATAAGAAAATATAAATTACAAGGAGACAAGACTTCAAAACAGGTGCATCAATTATATTATTTTATTTTTGAGTCTTAGGTCAATTTTGTTAAAATCTCTCCTTGTTTACGTATATATTAGCTTATATATTTAATCATCTTATTCCCAAATATTTTATACATGTATAAGCATATAAAATATATATTATATTATAAAAGTGTTTAAAGTTTTATATATATATATATATATATATATATATTACTATACCTGTGTAAACTGTGCATATTGCATAGATTTTACCAGGTCAATCGAATGACCCAGAGGCTCAGTCGACTGACCTTGAAAATTCTATGCAACATGTACAGGTGAAAAAATATATGGATATATATTTAAAAATTCGTTTGAATATTCAATCGACTGACCTAGAAGTTCAGTTGACTGAATTTCTGCAACGGCTACTTTTTGAAAAGACACGACTACTTGAAGAGTTACGAATCTCTACGAAAAGATTTCGATGCAACACTTCAATCGAAACTCTTCATCAATAGTCGTTGCTCTTTAACCTCTACAAATACATACTCTAAGTTAATTCCAAATCACCAAATTTTCTTATCTTTCTAATTTAAATCTCTGGAATCTATTTGCTTTCAATTTTTCAGCATTAAAGCAATATTATACCTTTCTATTCTTCATAAACTTCAAATACACACACACACACATACTCGAGGGGAAGATTATCGGAAGGGTGTACTACATGTGACAAATCCGTGTTATTAAGAACACACAAAGTCAAAACAATCTATTATATTTATTGAAGTCCTGTTCTGCATCTCAGGCATGTGAAATCCTCTTCGGCTGTTGAGGAAAAATCATGTTCTACTGCTTAGGCCCCTATTCGGCTGCTCAAGGGTTGTATAGACGTGTTCCTTCAGGTTAAGTGAGGGTTGTTGTTTTAGTGAAATTCCAGAAGGAGTCTGGGACTGAACGTAGGACGGTGCTCCGAACCAGTGTAAAAATTCCTGGTGTCATTTTACTTTGCTACTTTTATATTCTGCATTATTTACCGTATAACTATCATTACTATACACTATATTATTGTATATCCATATTACACGATCCATAGCTCTCTTTTAGTTAGTTGGACTCGAAGCCTAAAAATGCATGGATTGGTCCTGATCACTTTGGATCATTGGATTTGGTTGTGGGTAACTTTCTTTGGACGAGTAATTTTTGAAAATGGCAGTGTATATATAACGGGAAGGAACTATTGTGAATAATGGCAAGGAATGGGTATGTACAGTTGTGTTATAGCGTGGTGCGTGCTAGTATGGGTAGGGAGTGGACAAAGTTATGGTGAATATATAGTTTAATTGAAAATATCTAGCTTTAAACGTTCGAAAATGTCGAACTCCTATCAAGGCGTACCGCCTAGCTTTCTATACTAAATACCCCTATTAAAACTAAATATCCATATTCCAAACACAATAGGACTATCCTCGAGACCTAATTTGATCATATATAAAAATCGCTTTTTAAACCTCGTTATATTATATTAATTCCTTTAATTAACTTCTAAGCATTTTGAGCTCTCGCAACCAAAATATTTGTCCGATCACCATGAAATTTGATGGCATACGATAACTGAATATTAAATATCCAATGAAACTAGTTTCATCGAAATCCAAGATAGTGCCCCGAAAGGCTATTTTGCTTGCTAATTAAAATAAATTATTATAAAAACTAAATTAATCGCTTTTAGTTTAGTATTATCATTCTTATTAATTTAAAAAAATTTAAAAAAATTTACAAATAATTTTCATTTACATAGAATTCAAGATTTAATTTTATTTATATAATTCTAAATATTCAAATAGCCATTATGTTTGAAATTAAAGTTGTTTTCCTTTTTATACTATTATTTCAATATTTAAAATCAATTAAATATTCCAATTTCAAATAATTGAAATTTTGGATCGTTACAATTCCTATCGTAAACATCTCATTCTTCTTGAGTGGTCTACCATTGAGTTCTAGTCCAAAAAGTGACAACTCTTTGAACTTGATCTCATACGTCGATACAGACCAATCCACTTGCTTAAGATCAAAGAATCTCGTATATAACTAGGTCTTTTCCACTGAAGGTATGAACCTTCTTTTGGAACATTAACTGTAATGGAATCGCATCATGCTGCTGCTCCATCTTATAATTGCCAAGACATTAATAAGTGCTTTTGCTTATCTGAAATATCCAATCGTTTGAAAATCTTCTCACAAGAATGTAGCCAAGCATGGACTTCTACAATGGATTGCATGCCCTTAAACAACTTTCCTCCTAGATTAAAAAAATCTTTGCATATGGATGCAAAGTCGACATGGGGTTATATAGGTGCTACTTCTTCTATTGATCCTACCCTTCTAGCGATTGGGGTTCGACCGTCAGTGATCGAAGTATTGCCATTCCCCCTTCCCCATCTTCTTGTAGTGCTCATATCTTACCACCTGATTATAACAAAATATCCTCAAAATACACTTCCTTGCAGGCTTATATTTTGAGAAGTTATCATTATTGATGTTAAATAAACAACTTAATTTCTCCAACAAACGCCCACACCTAACTATATAAATTTAGGAAATTGCTTTATATAAGAAATGCAACCCTAAGTAAAATTATTTTACTTACCCAGTTTAAAATCTTAATGTCTCTATTTGGTGTGTTTAAATGTTTAGAACCTCTATCGACAACGCTAATCAGATGCGTCAACCAGAATTCATTAGCCAATTGACAAAAAAAAACCACACAATATAAAACAATTTATAGTATTAACAAATACGCATTCATATATGTAACACACTTAACTCATTACAGGGCACTACTGATTCTATCCATAATGACTTTACCCCACCAAGGCCTACCGTTCACTCAACCTAAGGTCTGATACCAACTATAACGATCCATCTTTTCAACCCTCAAAAGTTGACACTAATACATCCACGGTGTTCTTATGCCGAATAACCAAGTGCGGAAAAGATAGATGGTTAGCGGAAAGAATAAGAAGATAAGAAGAGACTAAACTACACAAAATTTCACATAACATCAAATAATATGTAATATACACAAAAACTTACAAAAAGAAATCATCTTTATATATACACAACATTAGAGTACTAGCCTATCATCAACCTAGAAAGTTATAACACATGCTCTTACAAATTTTGATAAATTTAGCAAAGCGATGCAGTGGGACATAAAAAACATACAGATGCATCTTGAACCTCCAACCCTTCTTCTGAACTCCAATGCATCCAAAGCTCTTATGGAAAATATACTCTATCTGACTAGAGCCTGATCAGAAAACTACGATCGGGTCAGTCTAGTAAAACCAGCGTAAGAAACTCAAATCACTAGAAATTTTATTATAACTTATAAAATCCTTTGAAATCAAAGGTATCTCATGAGGCCTCGTCGCACATAAACACGAATGAGTTTTCACATTATGATAATCAAAACATTTTACCATAAAATCCAGTGATATTATAATAATGTCTAAGGGTTTAAAGTAAATATATCAAGTAGTTGTGATGTGTGTACATGACAATAATAATAGGTATACAATCAAAACCAAAGGCTCTTATTGGGGAATGGATTTCCAACAAATGGCAAGGTAAGAGACTACCTTTTGAAAATGTGTACACCTCTAGACAAAATATACAGTGAGATCGAAAACCTTTTGACCTCCATATGAAAAAATCGGCTTACCCCTTACTGGATAGTATCAAATATAATCACACCTTGGCTGTGATAAACAAACAAAAATATGCCCCAAGCATACATAAAGATATCAACTCTAGATCATGGGATGATCATATCCTAATAGATGCGACCCACATAGACTTGCGGCCTACCTTGTTTATGTCACTCCCCAGGTGTGAGGCTTTGAGAGGCCAGTATTACCTTTTTCCTCATAGAAATGCAATAACAAATATTCATCCAAACAAGTTCGTTCTGGTTCTGAACGAAAAACCAAAGGCTCTACATGGAGCGTCATTTCAATCATCTTCAAAATGTCTTCCTTGCGAACGCATATGTTGGTTCCTAGTTATTTTCGGATAACATACCATCTTGATCTCTCCAAACAAATGGTGATAATTTCTGGTTAAATCATTCCTAGTTCTTTTGAACTGTACAATAAGTATTCGAGTCCTTGCCAGGGAACTCGCGTATACAATCATAATTCCAACGTCAAACTGGTCAAAATTTGATAGTCGTTTATTTAACTATCAAATACAAAAATAATAAAAAAATCTAGCGATTTAATTATCCATAGCAACCACTAAGCTTAAAAACCAGCTTCATTTTGTTAGCACCAAAATTGGTCACTAACACCCAAATGCCATTAAAAGCACCAAATAACAGTCACAGACAATAGATTGAATATATTGTAGAGAATATAAATAATAAGAACAATAAAACTTAAAAAGAAAAGCAGTAATAATAGAGGATTTACAGTGGTTCGGCTGACTCCCTCTTACACCCACTCTAAAAATTTCTTTTTTATTGATATGAGAATCAGTTACAGTTACAATCTATAGTCTTTGAAGCAATAATGGCAGAGTAGCCTTTGTGCGAAAGAAGGAGAGAAAATAGAATGGAGATCCCCCTTTCTGAAGCCCCGGATGCTGTATTTATGGGCAAAATCCTAGTTACTAGGCTTCTTGAGTGGTCCGGGCCCATCAGTACCATAGGCGATCCCAAATTCATCCACATGCTGGCCTACTCCTTCGTGCCGACCCTCTCCACCATGTTGGCCCACACCAGGCTCGAGAGTGCCGATCCACTTCAATATGCAGAGCCACTCCATCGTGTAGATCCACTCTAGACTCCAGCATGCCGTTCCACTTCAACATGACGACCCACTCATGCCGATCAACTCCAGCACCAACCCACTTATGCAGATCCACTCCAGTGCCGACCCAATGCCATCTCCGTGTGCCATGTTGAGCCATCATGCTTGGGATGTTATACTAACCCATAAAGTGCCGATCAACCTTGACTACGCTGACCTAGAGCATTCCTCGAGGCCGATCCACCTTTTACCCAACCACTCCAGTATGACCGAGCCACCTTCCTATCGACCTACTTCTCCAACCGAGTTTAGCCGAGCCACACATGCCGACCGACCTATGTCGGCCCACCTTGATCAAACCATGTCCATACTCCAATACTGAGCCACACCATCCTGATCGAACCATGCCACCACACCAACCCACGACATCCAGACCGACCAAAGCATGTCGAACCACTAGCCTATGTCGATCCCTGCTTCACGCCGAACCATATTCATACCGACCCACTACTTTATCGATTCATATTTCCTAGACCCAAGCTATAGCCGATCCAGCTTTGTCCAAGCCAAAGCCAACCTTCCAAGCACACCGCATCATTTATCAATCGACCATGTTAATCTTGGCTTCATATTAATTATCCATCCATTTGAACCAAATCCGTGATATTCCAACCTCGTTAACCTTGAAGTCGATTTAGCTAATCCATCTACCTATGGCCTTTCCAAAAGGTGGGTTAACACATTTATTAAATAACCTTTTAAAATGTTTATCAAAACATTCATATACTTATCTCACAAACATAAGTATATTCACAAAACATTTGTGAAAGATTTCTTATTTCAAAACCGTATCAAAAGAATCAAACAAATGTTATTTAAATTAGAGATAAGAACAATCCAAACATTATTCCTTCGGTGTTAAGCATGGAACCAAAGTCCACTCCACCATAATTAAGAAGGTCGGTTAAGGGCAAACCCACCTCTAATCCTTTAATAAATTTTCTTCAGCAGATCCTTTTAATAAATTTCTTTTATTAATAAATATCCTTTTCTTAAATTATAAATCAATTTATAAAATTCTTTTATAAATATCCAAAATCATTTATAAGACTCTTTTACAAATCTTAATTTATTCTCTCCTTCTCTTGAACTAGCATTTAAAATATCATTCGTAAATCTCCTTTAAATAAATCCTTTATAAATTGTTATTTAACAAAGACCATTTTTAAATACCTTCATTAAAAGTAATTGAATAACTTATAAAATCATTTAAATAATTAACCTCAAATTGGTTCAAAATTAAAGTCAATTTTAAAACCATAGCTTTACAAATTTGAAAGGAGGCTTAGTGACCACAATGGTGCCTAGGTTAAGTTACATTTTAATTTCAACTTAACTTTTAAGTCACAACACAAACATTACATAAGCAACAGATAAACAAAATCCATAATTCAAAATCAAGGAATAATATGCTAATATAAATTAACTAGCAAATACATGTCCAAAATAACCTAATGGTAGGAGGGTGGTCCGTCCTGCTAAATGGATGTTCAAACAATCTATTAGGTTTAGTTATAGTAGAAAGGGAATTTATTCTGCTAAAAGACATCCAAATAATCCACTTCATTATGCTATGGCAGAATGGGAATTTATTCTTCCAACAAATGTCAAAGTCTAGTATATCTTATTCATGGTTGTTTGGCTATTTAATGGCATAGACAAGAGATCGCTTGGATTAAAATCAATTTAATTATAAAAGAGAGTTGGCTACAATAACCGATTGAATTTAAATTAAACCTTTATTAAATAATATTAAATTACTTATTTAATTACTAATTAAATCAGTATTTAACTACTAATTAAATATTAATCAACTTTAATTTAAACTTAATTAATCCCTAACTAAATCTTAATTAAACCAGATTAAATTAATTTAATAAAACCCACCTAATTTGTAATTAATTATTGGTTAACCCTAATTAAATAATTAATTAGTTAATTAAACTTAATTATTAAGAACTATCTATTAATTAACTTTTATCCTAATTAATAATTAATTAAACATCCTTAAATAATTTACTAAAATTAAATAACTTCAGTTCATAATTGAGCCCTAATTAACTAAGTTAATTATAATTAATTAATAATTATCTTAATTAAATAATTAATTAATCAATTAATTATTTAACTCTTATTTAATTACTAAAGTAATCAACCTTTGAACTTACTTAATATTTTAAAAAGATTTTCAAAACCAGTTCTAAAAGAATCATCTTTAAAATCTAAACTGTAACTTTTTCCGAACCTCATTCATAGTGACTATGGCTATAAATGCAACTCGTCAAAGTTAGATTTTGTTTAGATCTACCTCTAACTTCACTTCTAACTTCTCCATTAACTGTACTTCTCTTTAATACATAAATAGAAGTTTTTATTTTGAAAACTAGTTATTTTAATATTTTATTAACTGCGAAGCAAATAAAAAACTTTTGATCTTTTCAAAGTGATCCTCCCATCTCATAAGCATACAAGTTACTAACTTTCATAACACTTAACCAAACCTATATCCAATAAGTCAAATTCAAACTACAGCTAACATTACATATATACGTACACATAACAATATGGATTTATAACTAAAAATACAATACATTTCATAAATAAACTTGGCAATATAAAGGTAAAATCTTTTCAAAATGTTAAATAGTTTGCACACCAAAATCAACTAAATCATTTCTAACTTTGAAATAAACCTAGATCTTTAATAATCTTTTGTCAAAAATTGATTCTTGGACCTAAGCAAGGAAAAATTAGGCTTGGCCTAAGCACCTTTGGGCTCGACCAACATGGATGAAGGCTCGGCTATAGTGGAGTAGTGTGTGTATGGGCTTTAAATTGAAAGAGATGATGGTGTACGAAGAAATCAAGTGTTTTAAACAAGATTTAAAATGTTTAAAATTAGAAATATTTGATTTTTAACTTGAGAATTCAAAATGGAAACCGTTAAAAATGATCTTACAAGCTTTTAAAACAATAAATTTTTGAAAAGTTTTTGAGAAATAAGAATGGAAAGGGAGAGAAAATGATTTTTTTTATAGAAATAAATGGAATGAAATTATCATTTTGCCCCTAAGTACCATTGCCCTCCACTAGTTTGATGCCACCTCACCACCTTATCCACTTCACTTAGTTACACAGGCTAAAACCAACATTCCCCCTTTTAACCAACATGTAATACCCAATTATGTACTTAGATATGAAATGAAGTGATGTTTCATATTGTCCTTCTATTAAATTTTATTTTTAACTTGAAAATGGCCACACTAAGCACACTTAAGTTATCATCCTTTATTTTATTTCCAATCAATGTTTAAGTTATGTAAAATGTGTTAACAAATGTGTTTACAATATTTAAACCACTTTTTAGTGGTGAAAAATTGTAAATTTTTAAAAATATTTTCAATCACATTTTCTAGTTTCTTTTGAAATAAATATTTTTGTAAACAAAATTTAGAAATCTTTTCATCAACACTAGTTATTATTTAAAAGGGGTATTCTTGAGTTATAAAATCCATATATAAATCATTCAATAATATATCTAAATATCTATATTAAAGTGATTAAATTTTGGGTTGTTATAGGCACCACCTTAAAGCTGCATATATGCAGTACAGAGTTCATGCAAAAATCAAAGCACAATAATTAATTCTAAATAAAGCTAAACAGAAGAACTAAAAAGCTTAACCTTATTCAATTAAAAACCGCAACTCTTATTCAGAAACACAAAAAATAGAAAAATCAACTAGACCAAAATATACTAAAATACATATGTAATAAAAAAGAAATAATACCTACAACGAGTAAAATTTCAAAGCAAATTTGCAATTTCTACGATTATGGCCATATTGCTTTCATCTTCCACATTTATTTTCCTTAGTTTTTAAAATGCCTGGACCTTCCTTTCTCTTAAATGATGGCCTGCCAACTTAGGGAAATAATTTAGGAGGCTTTAAAGTTTTAGTATCTTCAGGTAAAGCTTTAGGTTTAGCAAAATTAGGGATTAACATTATAGCATGAGAATAAAAAGCACAAAAAGCACCGTTTTTTAGTAATACTCCACAAAGTCATGAACATATAGCTCAAGCATATTCATATATATTTTATAACATGAGCACGTGGGAAAAAGTAATTTTCCATTGGTTGCAACTACACATTCTCAAATTTAGATCAACATGATGAGATTTCAAATATTTAACCTCAAAGAACATAATTAGAAGACTTAAACATATACCATCCATAACCTTCATTAATAGTTCAACCAAACGAGCTTCCATTACGAGGTAAAGAATACTTTTCCAACTATGCACCTCTTCTCTACGTTTAGACATTTCCTTCATCAACTTAATTCGAATACCATCTAAAAAGGAAGTAATAGGAAGGGCACATTCGTCGAAATCCATAAATTAAACATTTTGGCCACATGAGTATATAACACTCCATAACGCTTCCCCGGGGAAAAAAGATCAACCTAATGATCATATGTTTTATCATTTATCAAATCTAAAGCTGCAGAACCACCAACCTCAACGTATTCATTCATAGCTCTTACAAAATCAAAAAAGTGGAAGATCTTGCAAATATTTAAAATAAATCATTCATATAATGATTTTTATTCTTAACCTTCATAGAACTAAGAAGATTACTTTCGAACGTGGTTAATTGATTCGGCTTTGGTGCAGGATGTCACAAGTTCGAAACTTGCTTTCGAACTTTTATTTGTCATGGGATATCTTGTCCCATTGATTTGTTGTATATAAAGTACCAGTTCAGAAAAAAGATTACTTCGCAAATGAAACAAGCAAAATAAATGGCAAGAAGATGGAAAGTGCTTTGGAACACTTAAAAGAATATCGTGATGCCTATCAGACATAAAAACCAAAGTTTAATCTTCATCCAACATGTTTTTCGAATTTTCATAAAACCAACTGCAGTTATATTCCTTTACTTTTGAAACAATTGCCATAGCCAAAGGAAAACAACCCTGATTTCCATTGCTAGCTGCAGCTAGCGAAACACCAGGTCTACATTCCAAAAATGTAGCATATAAGAAAATTTTGGGATGACAGTGTTCAAAGCCCACAATACATGTACGAAAACCTAAATAAAACCTTTCAAATTGGTTTCTTCTAGAATTTACTTCCATAATAACGTAGCTTCTAGGATTAGAATTCTTAATCGCTTCTAAATACCACTGTAAATCACTTGAAGATAAAGCATCAACAAAATGAATTTCTTTCAATGCCATTGTTTCCCAGAATAAGCATTTCACGCTGACATTGTATTCTCTTCTAAACTTATTAAATTTTATTTGGTTTTTTCAATGGCTCATCTCTAATTCGATCAATAATCATAGATTTAATAGAGGATGATTGATATCCCGTAATCCAGCACCACAAGAATGCTCATGAGTTAAACTTCTAATATAAAAGGAATTAAAACTTCCAGAATCACAAGTAGCGTGAATTTTAAACTTGCAAACTTCACCAAACCAAGAACAAACGGAAGTAACCATTTCTTTGCAATCTTAGTATTCCATAACTTATGTTCATTTTTAATTGATAAGCAATTAAGAAATTTTCGAATTCTAAAGCTCCTTTAAACCGATTTCCAACAAAATCCAAAATGAAATATTATTTCCCTTCTTCAACATTTCCTTAGAATCAAATCGAATGTTTGTACTAGAGGAATCAAAAATCAAAGAATTTCTAGTAGCAGAATTACTAACATCACCATTGTCATAGTCCAACAAAATTTGTTTCAACCTTATGCTAAATACTAGAAATTTTTTCTTTTTAAAATTGAAAAGCAAATAATACTTTGCAAATATGGATCAGTATCAAGAACTCTACACTTTCCTTCAAGTCTAGATATTTCAATCCTCAATGGAGTTAATGTTGATAAATGTTCGCATAGCTAATTATTAAGAAGAAGAAGAGAAGCATTCAGACCAACATGACTACTATAGCTATTATCATCATGCATGAAAACAAATAAGATTGTACTAGTATCACTGTCGAAAAATCAAAAAATGAATTCATAAGTTAAAAATAATGAATCTATACCAAATAACATTATATGCTATAATCAATATCAACAAATAGGAAGAACTTACCATATAATTGTATATAATATAAGAAATATAATTAAAACCTAGTCTAATTTAGCAAAAAAAATTACAAGAACCTTAAACACTAACACAATTGAACAATAGAATAAATAAGGAAATGAAAGATATCAATAAGAACTAAAGAAGAAATCGAATTATAAGAACTCTCGTCCCCCTTTAAAACAAGATCCAGTAAAAAACTAAATAAAAACAAAGGAAATGAATTCACAATCAAATAGAAACAAAAAATAATACAAATAGCACTTACCACAATTCAAATCAACTTAAAGGTAAGAAAGAGTGGTTTAATTGCTAAATAATTACAAACAATATTGTTAGATCGAGTAGATCGATTGCTAAATAATTCCAAGTGATAGTGCTGAATCAACTTAATACCAGAATGTTGTAGATGATAAAAAAGAAAAAGTTAGAATTATATTAGAAATTTCCTTGAACATAAACGTTCGGTCCAAAATTAAGGAAAACTAGAAAACTGTCCTCCGACCCTATTACTTAACTGGGTCATCCTTTGTTATAAAAATTAAAATAAAAGTTGTCCTTCAAACCATTTTCCACTTAATTATATTAATTAATATTTTATATTTGTATTTTTATAGTCCATATCATTTGCATACGAGGTTCGGTTTGAACATGTTTTCTTGCATTGCATTCGCATTGGAGAGCTCTACGACTTGGCATAGAATTGGTCAGCTTTATTGAGGTGAGTGAGATTTTTGCTCACCATATTATAGTGTAGTATAAAAACAACATTCTAAACTAATTTCCAATTTTAAAACATGATTTCTTATACATTTAAATCCACACCTGCTATTGTAAAAGAATTTTAAAGTTTTTTAAATTGATTCTGAATCAAATATTACATATGTTATTATTGACGTACAATTTTTAGAAAATTGCTGATTTAGACTACTTTTGATATGAATCCCCAAATTATTTGATGTTGATGTGTCATAAGTGTTGTATTTATACTATCATAGATGTATGTATGCATGTTGGTTGCATGTATGTTCATTTGCTTGGCTTGGTCGAAAACGCCAATCGATTGGTGATCCATCGTTAGGAAATAACCTATATGCTAGAGTTTCGTGCATATTGATCAAATGCACACATTATGGAAACTCATATGATGAGACAGATTTTTGTGCATATCGAGAGGATGCAAAAATGATGGAAATCAAACAGATGGGATAAATTGTAGAAGATTACTGGGATGTATACCGATCGATCTATAGAGGAAAGGCGATGGACTTAGATGGGATTGAACTTTAGAATGTACATCACAATGGATGCCAGATGAAATACGAACAAAGTGCTCAATATCAGCCACTGTAGAGCGGTCGGTGCCCATTACTATTGTTGGAGAAACATTCGGCCAATCTTTAACATGGATAATGAGGAGGCTTTGAGGAGCATGACGTGATAATATGTTCGTGCGGGCGACTCTTAGTCTTGATGTTATCGCTCTAGATGAGTTATTTCGATAATGAAGCGATGAAGTGATGCTTCGACATGATGACTTCGGGACTTTGATGATGGCTGGATGTTGATAGAGTTGTGTTTCGATAATGATAGTCATAATGATTCTCCACATGGGCATATTCTCTGGGTGTGATCCGTGGATAGAATATTGAAGTGTTCTATCGTGAATTTGATGAATGGAAATCGATGGAGCAATGAAAGGCTTAGATGCACGTGCTAAGGGATTGTTGTTACTCGAAGTGTTTAGTGATGTACTCAAAGCTGATTATTATGACGATGCTCATGGATACTTTGTTTAGTTAACCTCGACCGGCTAATTGGATCCGTATACCCTGGACCGGTGTATTAGGTCTAGTATCATGCTCGATTATATCAAGTACATAAAATATCAAGAATTTCCTTTAATCCTTGAAAGAAGTAGGGTTATATGAGTTATCATATATCCAAAGCACATTGAGTGACAGTGAGGTTGTTTGATGGATGTCATGTTTGCCATGATTGTTTTTATGTAGTTTGTCACTCTATGGATGTCACATGATGTAGGTATTATTGATATAGATGGCTAAACTCATGGACATTGCACTTTGGATGGAGTACAGCTTTGTGATGTTTGTAGTATGCTATATTATTGATGTTATGTGCTAATTCTTCGGACATAGGGAGAGGTCAGGTATGATTTCCTATACCCTTTGTTTCATATACTATATCGAATTTCGTGGTATTTTGAGATTTGTTATCGCTTATACCAAACGGTTGTCTTACTCAAGGTTTTATGCTTTTCTTATTATTATCTTGGGTACTCTTAAATGAACTGACTAGACAGTAGTTGTAAATGGCACATGGAGTTGTGCAGATGGACTAGCAGGAGGCGATGCTTTCTTATATTTATATTTTAGGCTTATTTTGCTTATTTTACCATTTGACACTATGGAGCCTTTGTAGTGTATACTTGTTATTATTAGAGACGGCTTAATATTTGAGCTAATCTCTCAATTGTATAAAATATATTTTTTGTATAAATGTATGAACTTGTGTACTCCGATTCTATAGTTCGTGTAGTTACTACTATCTCACATGTACTATATCTGTAATGATTATTATATTTTATTTGATATGTTATGAGATATATGAAAGGTTCTACGATTGTTTGATGTTTACTCTTTCTTCTCCACCATTCTATTTCTCTCCTTCTTTTCTTTCTGTAGACCATCATCCTACATCAGTTGGTTGCTCCAACAACACACTTTTCGGCTATATAAACATCGAGGTGCAGGGCAGTCGTTACACTTGGTACTAGAGCTAGGTTGTGTGATTTACCTGACTTGACATCGTGATTCAATAGAGATTGCATAGTAGTTGAAGACTAGATTAAGAGAGTGTGTGTGTGTATGAAAGAGAGTGTGTGTGTGTATATATATATATATATGTTTTCAAAACTATATATTAGTATAATAATGTATAATTTATTTTGCACATGAGTACTATTGATGTAACTTTTCTTTATGAGAGACCGATCATCCTTATTATAGATTAGGAATAGTTTGGCATACGTGAAATGTTGCACTCCATCTTTGGAGTAGAGGAGTGGGCATGATTAGGTGCTACTAACCCCGATTTAAAGAATATATTAGCAGAGATGGTGCAAAACATTATTCTTGAATGCCTAAGTTGCTCCAAATGATTTTGATGTTCAAGTATGCTAAGAGTCGACTTTTCCGAGCTGACTATGTGAGTCTAGAAGGAAGACCGTTCTGTGGAATAGAGTTGGCTACCAAGATGTAAGACTGGGTGGATACTTGCAAGACAATCTTCGATGACTTAGAATTAGGAGACATTGTGAGGAAGAAGTTGGCCTCAAGATACTCCAAAGATGAGCTTGAACTAGTAGAGTGCCCTTAGGGCTTCGACTTTCAAGAATCGATTTACCTTGGATCCATTAATAGTTCACTAAATTGACGTAAGGTGATATGTCTATGTTAGGGTATGTGGTCGAATTTGTAGTGCTATCGGAGTAAGTTCTATCTTTCACTAATACTCCACTTGGAAAAAATGAAAGTTTATCATTGGGTTGAGTGATCATTTGGGAAGCGGTTGATTGGTCATATGGATGATAGCTTAGAGAAGTTGATTGAGAAGGTGTTAAGACATCAGAATCCAATGTAGAAGGATTGTCCTAAGCCAGCTAAACAGGGCGGATGGAGAAGGCATATGCATTGAATGTCATTCCAACATTGTCGATTGCTCCATCGATGAAAGTGGAGGGAAAGTGCATTACAATATAGGGAACGCTTTCCACTTATGGCGTTCCATATGTATTTTATTCATTACTAGGGTTTCACATTCCTTTATATATTATGATTTTGTAGATAGATTGGGGCTGACACTAGAGATGGCTAATTGACCTTTAAATTGTGACAAACCATGTTGGTGGCTCAGTTACATATGCATGATTTGTCAAGACTTAGCCTTATCAAATCATGGATGTTTGTTTGTTTGTTTTTTTTATAGATTTCTTTGATTTTGAATGGGTTCGGTATTATAATTTTGGAATGGACTAGCTAAAGAGTTAAGGAATAGTAATGAATTAATTATGAGAGCCTGTTGGTGACGATAAAGACTGGTAATGGGCAGAAGGTAGTGCTAAGCTGCCGATTGGATGATGAGGTAATGGTTAGGTTTCTATATTTGCTCGATATCCCACACAAGCAGTTATCACTCGTGCTTGTAGCTAGAGAGTATAGAAAAATATTCGATAGGTAACCGGATTGCTACTATATTTGGTTAGAATCCATATAGATCAGGCTAGAGGTGTTAGACTAGTACTTATGTCTTTGAGGCATATGATGCCCAAAGAGTAAAGGAAACTAAAGGTGCAAGCGGATGACCTATTTAGGCGAGGGTTCATTGAAAGGAGCATATTTGAGTGGGATCACATATGGTGTTCACTATGCCGAATGGCTCTTTGAAGTTGTATATTGGTTACCATGAGTTGAATGACATGGTGAAGAAGTACCCACTCGTACTTATTGATGCTTGATCGATCAACTCTATTGTGAGCATATTTGCTTGTTTTGGTCGAAACCGCCAATTGATCGACGATCTAGCGTTAGAAAATAACCTATACACTAGACTTTCATGCATACTAATCAAATGCACAGAGGATGGGAACTTATCTGATGAGATAGAGTTTTGCGCATATGGAGGGGATGCACAAATGACGGAAACTCGAACGGATGGGATAAATTGTTGAAGATTACTATGATGCATGCCGATCGATTTAAGGTCAAAGGATATGGACTTTGATGGGCTTTGGACTTTGGAATGGACTTCACGATGAATGCCAGACGGAATACGACCAAAGTGGTCAGTATTGGCCACTGTAGAGCGGCCGGTGCCCATTACTATTGATGATGAAAGATTTAACCAATCTTTAACATGGATAATGAGGAGGCTTCTAGGAGCACGACGAGATAATATGTTCATGCGGGAGACTCTTAGTCTTGATGTTATTGCTTTGCGATGAGTTATTTTGATAGTGAAGCGTTGATGTGACGCTTTGATATGATGACTTTGGGACTTTGACGATGACTAGCTGTAACGCCCCACTCTCAGACCCACTGTAACAAAGAGTATTACGGGAGTAATACCGTCTGTTAAAGCGGAGAATAGAGTATAATGGAAGCGACCATTTGTAATCAAGCTATAACTATCTACTGAATACGTCGAAAAGATGGTATTCTTTTCTTAAGTGGTTCGACATATCCAATAGATATTTATAACGAGATTACAATGGCTAAGGAAAATAGGTTCAGAACAAACATAATACTAAATGATAACATCATCATCACAGAACAGTCACATAACAGTCACAGAACATAGGTACAATATATCGTCAATACATATCCAAATACTATAAGTGGGTACAAAGCCACCGCTCACACATGTGAGTCAAAAATATGTACATAAGAGTCTGAAATAACAGAGTAGCTGAATAGTGGACAAACAAAAGAGCTATCTATCAGCATAGCAGATAATGTCCAAGCGGAAGCACAGAAAGCTAAGTCAGAGACCTAACCTGAAACAACTCGGTCTGACCCGAGCGAAAAAACTCGGGTCAGGCTAGCTAAATAATCAGTAATAACTGAGATATATAATAATGCAGTACATAAATAAAACAGTACTTCTCTAAAGAGAAGAGTAATATGGACTACATGAATATAATGACGATCCCTAATCATCAATCAACAGTAAAAATCTCCAAAGAGAAAATCAACACCAAAGTGTAGAATAAATAAAATCGCCTCATATCATCGGCGTAGCCAAAACTATAAAAAGTTTCCCATAGGCAATAATCCCAAAAGTGACCAGAGTCTGTAATCAATGCCCAAGCAAAGATCGATGCTCCAAAGAGCAATAGGGATATACTGAAAAGTTAATGAAATCGAATACAAAAATGCAGTGTCCAGAGACACTGTGAATCCATAGGGTAATCGCACTTACATCGTATGGTTCCATAGAACCAACACCGAATGGCGATACTCGAATGGATATAAAAATCATCAGATAATACAAATATTGCACGTGCACCGACCAGAGTCGTTGTTGCCAAGTACTGTTGAGTTGTGATCAATCACTCACACAGATGCGGAACGCGCGAAACGACAAGATCCTTCCCAGAAGGATAAAGGCCCAGAGGCACATGCCGTAAAAACTGCTCCATAGAGCAGGTGTCCAGAGACGGTTGCCCAGAGGCATGGTGACCCAGAGTTCCAGTACTGGCCGCCCAGAGGCTAATGTGTCACTAACTTCTTGGAGAGGAACCCGTAAAGTGTTAACAATGAGTCCCATACCCCACGTTCGCACAAAACGGTTTACTAACCAATAGCAAGCTCACACTCCAAACAATAAAAAGTCCACCTCGTATCATCGGTAAACTAGACCCAAAGGTCAAAACGATCAACTGAATAGGTCGGGGATTAACCGGAAAGAAAATACACACGGTTCCATAGGCCGAAGATTTCCTAACCGTTTAAGCACCATTCCACTTCGCTTGATGTGCTAAAAAGTGAGTGTGTGATTTTTATTGTAGAAAATAATGGTGCGAAACGGATTTTTAATTGATTTTGAAATCACTTTAAAACGGTCTTTTGAAAAGTCTCCTATTATGAAGTAATTAATTTAATAATTAAAAATAATATTATATAATAATTTTCAAAAGCCATTTTGGGGTGAAAAATCCTTTTAAATCCTTTTTATAAAGCCGTGTACGAAATCCAGAGACAAATCTCAAAGAAATCGACGAAAACCAGAAAATCATCAAAAATATTTTAAGTGTTTGAAACCATTCAAAAACTGCTGCGAACCCAAGTTCGGCAATTTATTTGGACCAGTAAACTGTGTCCAAATGGCATGAAAACTGGTAGGCATATAGTCCAACACCCCTACTTTAAGATGCAAAAAGAATTTCTGGATTCCGAGTTGAGACGAAGTGGCAGCGACGTCTCAAAGTTGAACCCAGAGAAAGATTCATACTGTTTTCCAACAGCGACCAGAGTCTAACTTTGACACGAAAATCGAAGTACCAAACGAACTCCAATGTTGCCCAAATTTTCCAGAGATGGAGTTCGGAACTCCACCTTTCCAACGAGACCAAAATCGATAAAATCCGACATTGGACGAGCCCGGGATGGCGTCGCAAAATCGGGGTTCTACGCTGAAAACAACGGGAGAAAAGAGACTAAGGCCTGTAGCTATGCACTAACTGGCCAGAGATAAAAAAACCACAATTTTGGCATAGTAAACTTCAAATTCTGGCAAAATGAATAAAATGAAAGTTGTAGCTTAATTTCTAAGCTACAACTAGATGTTGATGCATTGTGTTCAAATGATGATTGCTCGATAGTGCTGGAGTCATGATGATTCTCCACATGGGCAGGCTCTTTCAGGGTGACCCGTACATAGAACATTGAAGGGTTCTATCATGGAATTTGATGAATGAAAAGTGATGGAGTAATGAAAGGCTTAGATGCATGTACTGTGGATCATTGATACTTGAAGTGTTTACTGATGTACTCAAAACTGAGATATTGTGAGAATGCTCATGGATACTTAGTTTGGTTAACTGGGATTGGTTAATTAGATCCGTATACCCTGGACTGATGTGTTGGATTTAGTATCATCTTCGAGTAGTGTACCAAGTCTATGAAAAAACAAGATTTTTCGATTAATCCTTGAAAGAGGCATGGACATACGAGTTATCATATATCCCAAGCAAATTTAGTGATAGTGAGGTCTATTTGATGGATGTCACATGATGTAGGTATTGTGGATAGGGATGCCTAGACACTTCATCATTGTACTTCGGATGGAGTGCACCTTTATGATGTTTATAGTGTGACATATTATTGATGTTATGTGCTAACTCTTTGGATGCAAGGACAGGTCAAGTATGATTCCATCTACCCTCTGTTTTGTATACTATATCGACTTTTGTAGTATTTTGTGATTTTTCATCGCTCACACCAGACAGTTGCCTGATTCAGTGATTTATTTCATGTACTGTTAAATGAGTTGACTAGATAGTAAGTGTAAACGACACATAGAGTTGTGTAGATGGACTAGCAGGAGGTGATGCTTTCTCATATTTATATTTTGGGATTATTATTGCTTATTTTACCATGTGACACTGTAGAGCCTTGGCAGTTTATACTTGCTATTATTAGAGATAATTTACAATTTGAGTTTATTTGTAAATTATATAAACTTTGTTGATGTTTTATGTAATTATATAAACTTGTGTGATCTAATTCTATGGTTTGTGTAGTTACTACTATCTCACTTGTTTTATATTTTTGATGATTATTATATTTAATTTGATACTCTATGGGATATACAATAGTTTCTATGAATGTTTCATGTTTTCGCTTTCTTCTCTTCCCTTCTATTTCTCTTTTTTGCTTCTTTTCTTTCCTTAAAGCATCATCCAACAGCAGTCAGATGCTCCAGTAGCACATTATTCGGATATATAAACATAGAGGTGTAGGGTAGTTGTTACACTTGGTACTAGAGCCAGGTTACGTGGTTTACCTGAGTTTACATCGTGATTCAATAGAGATTGGGTAGGAGTTGTCACCTTAGACTGGATTGAGAGTATATATACGTATGAGGGAGAGCGTATTTTTTTATATATTTTTATTTTCAAAACTATATATTAGTATATTAATATCTAGATTATTTTGCACATAAGTACTATTGATGTAAATTTTCATTATGAGAGAGCAATCATCCTTATTATAGATTAGGAATGGTTTAGCATATAAAAAATGTTGTTATTGACTCCAACTTTGGAGTAGAGGAGTGGAATGATCAGGGGCTATTAACCCCTATTTAAAGAATATGTTCGTTGAGATGGTGCGAAACATTATTTTGGAATTCCCAAGTCACTCCAAATGATTTCGATGTTCAAGTGATAAGAGTCGCTTTATCGAGCTGTATAAAGACTATGTGAGTCTAGAAGGCGGACCATTCCCTGGAATAGAATTAGCTACCGAGGTGCAAGACTGGATGGATACTTTCATGGAAATCTATGATGGCCTGGAGTTAGGTGACACTGTGAGATAGAAGTTGTCCTCTAGATAACTCCAGGGATGAGCTTGAACTAGTGGAGTGCACTTAGGGCTTCGACTTTCGAGATTCGATTTACCCGGATCAGTTCATAGTTCACCAACCTAATGTAAGGTTATATGTCTGTGTCTATAGCTGAATCTGAAGTGCTATCGAAGTAAATTCTATCTTTCTTTGATGCTTCGCTTAGAAAAAAATGAAAGATTGTCATTGGGATGAGTGATCATTTAGGAAGCGATTGATTGGTCATATTGATGAGAGATTTGAGAAGTTGATTGAGAAGGTGTTAAGACATCAAAGCCCATACTCAGTGTAGAAGGATAGTCCCAAACCAGCTAAAGAGGGCCGGATAGAGAAGGCATATGCATTGAATGTCATTCTGATTTCGTCGAGTGCTCCGTCGATGAAAGAGAAGGAAAAGTGCATTGCTGTCTAGGGAACACTTTCTACTTGTGGAATTCCATATGTTTTTTTATTCGACATCAGGTTTCACATTCCTTCATATATTATGATTTGGTAGATAGAATGGAGCTAAGATTTGAGATAGTTAACTGACATTTAAATTGTGATGAACCTTGTTGCAGGATCAACCAGCCTGTGCATGGTTTGTCATGACTTAGCCTTACCAAGTCATGGATGTTTTTTTTATTGCTTTCTTTGAGTTTGATTGGGTTCGGTATTATAGTTTTGGCATGGACTTGTTAAAGAGATACGGAATAGTAATGGATTATAAGAGGCCGTTAGTGTGACCGGTACTAATGATGGGAGGAAGGTATTGTTAAGCGGCCTATTACATTATGTGGTAAGGGTTAGCTTTCTATATTTTCTCAATATCCCGCATGAGGAGTTATCATTCGTGCCTGTAGCTAGAGAGTATCCGAACATTTTTGATAAGTGATAGATTGCCACTATATTGGGATAGAATCTGTATCGATCTGGTTAGAGGTGCTAGACCAATAGCTATATCTTTGAGGCATATGATGCCTACAGAGTAGAGGAAACTAAAGGTGCGAGCGGATGACTTATTTAGGTAAGGGTTCATTCATAGGAGCAATGTGAGTGTGATGCACTTATAGTGTTCACTGTGGTGAATGGCTCTTTGATGTTGAATGTTGATTATCGTGAGTTGGAAAAGATGACGAACCAGTATCCACTCCTGCTTATTGATGGCCTTACCGATTAGCTCTATGGTGCGAAGGTGCTCTCAGTTGGACCATGCAATGGGGTTTCATCAATTGAGTATAGATAGAGGGAGTGTGCTAATCATAGCATCCATATGCTACACAGATTTTTGATTGGTTGATTATGCCGTTTGGGCTGCCCAACGTATTGGCATGCTTTGGTGACTCATGAGACGTATTTCGAGGGATCGTTTGAGCAAGTTCATGCTTGTGCTCATTGATGGTATTTTTGTTTACTCATGGATGAAGGAGGAGCATAAGACATGATTGATGATTGTTTTGCAGGTGTTGAGAAAACACCAATTGATGGTGATATTTTGGAAGTATCACTTCTGAAGGAGGGAAGTGAGATGCTTGGGTCACGTTATTTCAGATCGAAACACTGTGCGACACCCCACCTTTATACCCAAATTATCCAAGAGTATTACATAATAATAATGTCGGATAATAAGGAGAATAAGACGATATGGGGTACACACATGAATATTCCTAGGATTACATATTTAAATATCTAATAAATAACCAACCTATATGTATACAGTATTGACACAAAGCGATAAGCATGCATGTCTCCAGCATAAAACAATACACAATATACAATAAACATTAGAGAACACAAAGTCAATCGCAACGATAATATATAATATACAATGCCTATTCAAAATACAATTTAAGAATATACATCGAAAACATGCATTATATGTAATATCATGCATCTAAATAGTTTTACTAGCCTCCACTATACCTAGTAAATACAAGCTGGTCTTATCATCCGTGTACCTAAAATATCTCAGACTGACCCGAGTATTATATAAATAGTAGATATGTCAGACTATATCTAAATCCAGGGTTGTAGACATATATAAATATAAAATATGCATGATAAAATGATGATGAAATAAAAACTAGTATAAAAAAATAGCAACAACCACGAAACCCAGCATAAATACGTTAGCGCCTATATAAATTGCATCAAATCTAAAATCAAAAAACTAATATCAATCAAGTGAATCATCCATATTTAGACATCATCATCAGCATTCGAACATCAATTATAAGATTTGTGCTAGCACATGATAATACCAAAATAAAATTAATAATGAATAGGCCGTCTGCCTAAAAAAGGTCTCCACCTAGAATGGATACGTGATCTGACCATTAATCAGGTAAAGATAAGATTGAGAATTTACAGTATCCCGGATATAGTCTTAGGTAGGAATATAAATAATATATGTCTATCTACCACACATCGAAACTAGATAGGAGACTGATAGCATGTCTGCTTTCTCTAGGAGCCTCACCTGTGTCCTCCTGACACTTGTTCTATAGTTATCGGTAACCTTCCCCTCGATATCATGATATTATCCACCGCATGTCATAAGTACGCTACAAAACTACGCTTTGCATCAATCATGACCCGATTTATTGCCTTTATAGGTAACTTACTGTTGGCCTAAGGACACAGGTAAAATGCATACAGCAAAGACATATAGCAATGCCAACACGCGCAAGAGACCGGCATACGACCAAAATACATAAAATGGTGTTACAGATCTAGGCATGACCTCCACGAGTAGGCTGTTAGGGAGGATAACTGGGTTCACTTTAGAAATAGAAAAGAAGTTGGACAAGGTAGATTTGATGCCACACATATTGATAATTGCCAAAACATGCTATAAATGTTGCTGCTACACAGCTTAATATTATCTACAAATGGCTATAATTATTGCTGCTACACAGCTTGATAATAATTTCTGGCACACGGAAACACATGCGACTCATCATAGCGAGTCTCTTCAAATCCTGTCATGTTAGTGCCATCAACTTACAATGAACAACCAAATAAATATCACAATGGCATCCTATACCACCATGTGATACTCAAACGTTCATTCACTACTTATAAACTACACTCAATCTCCACAATATTCTATATAACACATATGAAGAATAACCAAAGAAATATTACCAAATGCCTCATCCCAAATGGTATTATAACACCATTAATTTAGATTTCTCATAAACATAATTAAAATCATTATGAAATCATAACGAAGGATCTCGTCGTGACATCATATCAAAACTGTAAACAAATAAATATCAATGGTGAATCATTCATGATATTGAAAGCAGTATAGGAAAATGAGAAGTCAATAATATAGAAATCAGACATTAAAATTCTAGTTCATAATTTAGAAATTAAATAATAATAAATTTCAACAAAATCTTTCTTTAGACAATCAAATCATATGTGTGTGTGTGTGTGTGTATAACATACTTTATTAATTCGTAAGTAGTAACATTATTTGTGAAATTATGCTTTAAAATATTTAAAACATTAAGTAGAAAATATTTCTTATATCCTGAAGTTATATAAACTACTTAAATAACTATTTAAACCAACCATAACTTCAATAATTCGATAAATTCAAATGGAACTTTTCTACAATAAATTTTCTATTCTAAATAGAATAAATTATGATAAATTTTTTAAAAAATCTACTCTAGAGAGTAGAGCTGAGGAATTCCATAAGCCAGTCACTATGGGTCCCTCTTTAAGCCAGGCTCTCACAGAGGCACTTTTCGATCTTGATTCTTTCACTTATTTAAGGGATTATTACATGCCTCCATCAAAAATAAATGGCTAAAGTGAAGCTACCAGGGCTTGTACCCTCGCCCTCTGCTAGGGAGTTAAGAACCACTACTAAATCGACTAGAGCTACGGATAAACCTTTATGTATTTAATAAGTTTACCTAATTTATATAACTACCAAAAATAAAGATTAAAACACTACTTTTGTAACAACCCGCATATTTTACGATTGAGTATTTAAATATTTTATTTAAATATTTCATCGTTAGTCGGATTTAGTCCGAAAAGTTACTTTTTGCGTACGGTCGAATTAGGACTCGGAACCACATCCATTGAGTTCAAAATGTCGTTTGCGATCTTTTTGAGTATAAACTTTGATATGTTTGGAGTTAGTGGAATTCTGCCACTTTTCACTTAGGGCTTTGGTTTGGGTTGAGCCCATTTACCCCACTTATTAGCTCGGTCCCAACCCTCTCCTCTTCATTACTTCATTTCCAATTCCTAACATTCAAGCTTTAATGAAAATAGAGAGTGGAATGGGAAATTAAAATTCAAAACCCTAGTTCAATTGCAAATCCAACATCTAACTCCAAATCCAAAGAGAAGCTATTGGTAAGCATTATCTTCTTCTTATCCAACTCATTCTCTATTTGATTTTAGAAAATTCCTAAACCTAATTTGGGAAATGTTTCTCTTTTAAGCTTAGATTCAAGCTTCTTGTGTTGAGATTGAAGTGTGGTTGATTCTTCCTTTGCCTTCAAGCTTCTCCTTCCTTATTTTTGTGAAAAGGTGAGATTTTTATCTCACATCTATGTCTATAACTATCTTTGATTGTTAGGTATGAATTCCTAACTCTTATTCATGTGCAATTGATTTTGGCTTGGATTGATTTGGTATATATTCCAACTTTTGGTGTTTTGAAAGCAAAATCTATGAAAATCCTTTTATGGATGTTCGAACATGTTTTTGGTGGTGAAATAGAGGGTCAATGGTGCTGGGTTATCGTTTGGCAAAAGCTCCTTATGTACATTACTCGACCGGTTGCAAATGGGGTGAGTTTGCTGCTCCATTTGATAGGTCGGAAAACCTTTCCAGCTACAGCCAGTCGACTGGCCCCCTGTAGTCAGTCGACTGACTGCAGAGTTGGAAAACTCTCGGGTTATGGTTCAGTCGACTGACTGCAGAGGACCAGTCGACTGACCTGCTCCTAATTGCCTACTATGCCTATTTTGTTTCTGATTCCAATTTTTATCGATTCGTTTTGATTCCTACATGATGCTATCAATTATTCGACCTTTGATGACTTCTAATATGGGATTTTCGGAAATATCCATTTTGATGGATTTGATATCGATTTCTTTGGAATTTATTCACATCTCCGTATGTGAATTTTAGTGATTGATTGTTTCTACAATCATTTTTTTTGTGCTTTGTCACTTTAAAAATATAAAGGTTTCAATACTAATAGTAAATATCAAAACTCTTTTATCAAAACGATTTCAACACTATTTTATTACAAAACTCGTTACTTTAACCGTTTTCCAATCTACTAGCATATGCAAACCTTTACCTCACTCGTATGAGAAATTTAATTAAACGGCTTAGTAAAACAAGTGGTATGAAACGCTTGCGCTTACTTTGTCAGTTAATTATTGGACTTGTTCGATTGAATCTCTTGTGACAATTTTCAAATGGAGATCTACAATTTGTTTGTAAATATTTAAGTTAAGCTAGTGGTTATGGGACATGAAGCTAAGCTCATATATTTACTAGCTTAGTGTAATTGACACTTCTTGATTATCGATGATGATCATTTTGTCAATTAGACAAGCAATGTGCGATGTCTCTTTGTCTACGAGGGAGACTAAACCCTGTTTCTGTGGAGTTTCGGCTCAAATTGGTGGGGTAGAGACCCATGGTCTTCTGGCCATTTTGTGGAGCTTTGGCTCAAAACTAATGGTTAGCAACCATGGAATAGCGTTCCGTTTTGTGATACACGTGTTGGTGAGTTTTTATGCTCCCGTTTTATGATAGGCCTCCCCCTTTTTGTGATTTCTGGATTTCTATTGATGATTTCTGGAATTTGTGGTTTCACCGATTTTCGTGATTTACATTGATATGTGTTATCAATATTTGTGCATTGGTGAATTTGTGTGTCATTAACTTTTGTGATTAGCACTGATATTACTGTTAGTATTCATGGTTTTGGTGAATGAAAATATGGAGTATGGCATTCATGTTGATCTTTTGAGAAGATTCTTGTGATATTGGTTGATCTCTTTTTTATTTTCAATTACTTACTTATCACAGCATGGTATTGTGATTATTATATGTTTTGTCATATCTCTTATTCTATATCATTTCATCTGATATTTATAGCTAGACCGATCCGTTTATTATTTTCTTATTAAATAATACTCGGGTCAGACCGAGATGTTACAGATGCTTCTGCTTGACTTCACATCTGGGATTATTACACTGACTTTTGGCTAACTACTTAGATTAGTGGTTTTTGCTGTATACATTTGAGATATAGACTCATTGATGTATCCATATTCTTTTGTCTAGCACTTGTAACTATTCTTTTGTGATATTGTGGATCTTGTTTGACCATTACTCTGATGTACACTTCTATGTGTAATATTCATATCTTTTTCCGCCTTTGTGATATGGATATTTGTGACTGATTTGTGTTATGTTTATTTCTATGTTTTTTTCCGAAGAATATATACAGCCACTGTGTAGTAGCTTTGAGTTTGTGTCGATGTGTCGGATTTGCATGCTGTACTATCTGACATATCGGTGCTCGCACAAAGCAATTACGCGGATGGTCGCTCCTCAACAGTCTTATTCTCCGCGCTAGTTGACGGCATTACCCCGTAGTGTCCTTGGCTAGCTTGGGTATAGAGGTGGGGCGTCATAGCTTGGTATCAGAGCCAAACTTCGAAACAATGTAGAATAATTTAACAAGGATCATCATCCTAAGTCCATCTTAGGAGTCGTGCCTTAGGATTTTATTCGGCTCTTCGAACCGTCCTATACTATTTTCTTTTGTGATTCCTTGTTTTATCAATCATTATTGTTTGATATTCATTTTGTGAATAGCCTTTTTCTTCTTCTTTCTTTCTTTCTAAAGAAGAGAAATTGTTAGACCTGGCCGTCCCAACGCCGGTCAATCTAGTGCTACTCCCCAAGATGGAGTATTTATGTCTGCACAGCAGCTTCTTGATCTAGTAAAGAATGCTCAAGCAGTCGGTTCTAATCCAGAATCTACTCACCCTAAGTCTGGATTTGCATGTTTGTGCAACGATTATACCCATTTGGGTGGGAAGCCATTTAAAGGTTCTAAAACCATTATTGAAGTCCAGGCTTGGCTAAGATCATGTGATCGAATCTTTTCTCGCATGAATCTTATTGATCTTCACCGTGTTCAGGTGGCCTCTAGTATGCTCCAAGAAAGAGCTTTAGATTGGTATGAACTTCAGATTTCTGAAATAAATGAATCCGATCTTACTTGGGAGAAATTCCGAGAACGCTTCGAATTAAAGTTTGTGCCAGAAGATGAGAAGGTGACTTTGGCTCGTCGTTTCATAGACCTTGTTCAAGGTGAATCTTCCGTGACAGACTATGTCGCATCATTCGAGTCACTTTCTAAATACGGGGTCGAATACATAAACACCCCATTGAAGAAGAACCAAAGATTTGTCTATGGCTTGAATAAAAATCTTAAGAACCCATTACTTCTAAAGTTAGAAGTTTCTTTTGATCAAATCATTGATATTGCTCTTCGACTTGAAGAGGCTGATAGAGTAAGTGATGTTGAGGTTCGAAGTGCTAAACCGAACTTCACCAACAAGAAAAGGCCTAATAAATTCCGAGGTCCTTATCCCAATAATAAGAAAGGGAAGCAAGCCTCTCCGGCAATTAAGACTTCTACCTCAAGTAGTGGGCAATGCTACAATTGTGGTTCTAAGGACCATTATGCAAATAAGTGTTCAAAGCCTCGTACTTGTCGCTATTACAAAAGCCCGGATCATTATTCATCTTCTTGTCCCAAACTTCAAGATAGGAAGGAGGGAAAGCTTAATATTGCTCAAGCCCCTGGCAACACATCTCGTGGTAAAGGTATTTCTCATTCTATCCTTAATGGCATTATTTTATTTCGTGATCATCCTATTCGAGTTCTTTTTGATACGGGTGCGTCCCATTCTTTTATATCAAAGGAACTTGTTGATACCTTTTCTTTGGATGTTTTGTGTTTAATGACTTCATTGAGAATTGCGAATCCGGTTGGTGGACCCGCAACGATCAGTTTATCGTGTAAAGATGTCGAGATTATTTTGTGTAATTTTTCTTTCTGAGCCGATTTGCATGTTATGTGTTACTTCGGCTTTGGAATGATTTTGGGAATGGATTGGTTTAATCGCTATGAAGCCCAAATCCTATGTCCTGAGCGGACTATTCATCTTCGACATCCTCAATCTGTCAAGCAGATTTCTATTAACCTTAAAGATTCGAATTCCATCTTGGTTGCATCTTTATATTCTTTAAATCCTCATGATGACGATAATGATGATGAGGAAGATATTATTTCTCTTATTCACGTGTTAGTGAATTTTTCGACATATTTGAGCCCGTTTTAGGATTACCACCTAAGCGAGCAATTGAGTTCAGAATTAATCTCATCCTTGGAGCTCAACCTATTACTCGTCCTCCTTATCGTATGTCCAATAAAGAAAATGAGGAGATGCGCAAACAATTATCCGAATTGGAGACGAAGCAATTTATTCGCTCTAGTTCCTCGCCTTGGGGAGCTTTAGCTATTTTTGTGAAGGAATCCGATAGTACACTTAGGCTTTGCGTTGACTATCGCAAGCTTAATGATCTTACTATCAAGAATAAATATCCTTTACCTCGGATTGATGATTTATTTGATCAGCTTAGTGGTGCTAGAGTCTTTTCACAATTAGACTTAGCTACTGGTTTTTATCAGCTTCGTATTGCAGAGGATAGCATTCCTTTGACATCATTCCGTACTCGTTATAGATCTTATGAATGGCTTGTTATGCCATTTGGTTTAACGAATGCTCCGGCTTATTTCATTGACCTTATGAATCGAGTTTTCAAAGATTTCCTCGATCGATTTGTTCTCATCTTCATTGATGATATTCTTGTGTATTCGAAAACCGAGGAGGAGCATGAAAAGCATCTTCGGATTGTGTTGGAAACTCTTAGGAGTAACCAATTAAAAGCAAAATTTTCTAAATTCCACTTTTGGCAATCTCGTGTGAAGTTTCTCAGTCATATTATTTGTAAATTCGAAATTTCTGTGGATCCTTCAAAGATTGAAGTGATTCAAAATTGGAAGAGACCGGAGAGTGTGACAGAAATTTGTAGCTTCCTTGGATTGGCAGGTTATTACCGTCGTTTCATAAAGGACTTCTCCAAAATTTCTGTGCCTCTTACTAGTTTGACAAAGAAGGGTGTTAAATACGTTTGGTCGGACAAATGTGAAGCTTCTTTTCAGAAATTAAAAAAACTCCTTTCTGATGCTCCTATTCTTGTTATTCCCGTAGGGAATCAAGAATTTATTGTTTATACCGATGCTAGTCGCATTGGTTTGGGTGTCGTTCTTATGCAAAGGGAACGTGTTATTGCTTATGCTTCTAGGCAATTAAAGCCAGCCGAGACTAGATATGCCACTCATGATTTAGAGCTCGCGGCTATTGTTTTCGCCCTTCGTATTTGGCGTCATTATCTTTTGGGAGAGAAGTTTATTCTCTATACCGATCATAAATCTTTGAAGTATCTATTATCTCAAAAGGAACTTAATTTGCGTCAACAACGTTGGCTCGAGTTCCTTGCATCTTATGATCTTGATATTCTTTATACTCCCGGAAAGGGAAATCATGTTGCCGATGCACTTAGTCGCAAGCAACAAGCGGTTGTTTCTATGATGATATCCTAATGGAATGATCTCGAAATTCTATCCACTTGTGAGATTCGAGATCATGTTTTTGATTTATGTTCATCTCTTGTTTTATGTAGCCTTGAGGCTCATCCTTCTCTTTTAGACCGCGTTTTTGAAGCTCAAAAGCTAGATCCCGAATTGGCTCTTCTTGGCCGAAATCTTAGGGATAAAATTGATATTGAAGGTTTGAAAGACTTTGATATTGATTCTCGTGGCGGTATTCGAAAATTTGGTAGACTTATCGTGCCAAATATTAGTAATCTTCGTAAAGACATTTTAGAATATTCTCATCGCACTAAATTTACCATTCATCCCGGTAGTAGTAAAATGTACGCGGATATGAAGCGACTTTATTATTGGGAGGGAATGAAATCTGATATTGCTAACTTTGTTAAGTGTTGCATGACTTGCCAACTTGTCAAGGCCGAACATCAAAGGCCCGGTGGGTTATTGCAACCTTTAGAAATTCCAATTTGGAAGTGGGACCAAATTTCCATGGATTTTATTGATGGCCTTCCCCGTTCTCGTTCGGGTCATGATAGCTTATAGGTGATAGTTGATAGACTTACTAAATCCGCCCATTTTATTCCCGTTCGGTCTAACCGAACCGTTCCTCTTTTGGCCAAACTCTTTATTAAAGAGATTGTTAAATTACATAGAGTTCCTACTTCTATTGTTAGTGATCGTGATCCATTGTTTACTAGTGGATTTTGGAAGAGTCTTCAAAAAGCCTAGGGAACGAAGCTTAATTTTAGCACCGCTTATCATCCTCAGTCCGATGGACAAACCAAGCGTGTGAATTAAACTCTTGAAGATCTTCTTCGCGCATGTGTTCTTGATTTTGGTGGAAGCTGGGAAGATCACATTTCTCTTGTTCAGTTTTTCTATAATAATAGCTTCCAATCTAGTATTGGTATGGCACCTTTTGAGGCACTCTATGGAAGGCCATGCTGATCTCCTTCTTGTTGGCTTGAGGCCGGTGAGAGACTAGTTTTAGGTCCACATTTTATTCGTGATTCCACAGAAAAGATTGACCTTACTCGTCATAGGATGAAAGAAGCCCAGAGTGGACAAAAGTCCTACGCCGATAACCGGAGAAGGAAATTAGAATTTTCCGTGGGAGATCTTGTGTTTATCCGTGTTTCACCTATGAAGGGTGTTGTACGTTTCAGTCGATTGGGAAAGTTAGCACCTCGATATATTGGTCCATTTCCTACCACTGAACATATCGGTTCCATGGCTTATCGCCTTTTATTACCGGCTCAGTTTTCTGCTATTCACGACGTGTTTCACGTTTCTCAATTACGGAAATGCCTTCGAGATTCCGATTCTATTCTTGAGCCCGGTGTTGTGGAAGAAATTGAAGTTTCGCCTAATTTGAGTTATGAGCAACATCCTATTCGTATCATTGCCTCGGAGGTAAAACGCCTTCGAAATAAAGATGTTCCTCTTGTGAAAGTTCAATGGTCCTCAAATCCTAAGGATTGCTCTTGGGAATCCAGAGAATTCATCGAGCGAACACATTCGGACTTACTTTCCCATGCTCTTTGAGGTGAACTTTTGATTTTCAATTTCTTTTGTGTTGAATATGCTTTTATGGTTGTTACTTTATATTTTCTTCTTAAATATTGCGAGGACGCAATTTCTTTAAGGAGGGGAGTCTGTAACAACCCGCATATTTTACGATTGAGTATTTAAATATTTTATTTAAATATTTCATCGTTAGTCGGATTTAGTCCGAAAAGTTACTTTTTGCATACGGTCGAATAAGGACTCGGGACCACGTCCATTGAGTACAAAACACCTTTGCGATCTTTTTGAGTATAAACTTTGATATGTTTGAAGTTAGTGGAATTTTTCCACTTTTCACTTAGGGCTTTGGTTTGGGTTGAGCCCATTTACCCCACTTATTAGCTTAGTCCCAACCCTCTTTTCTTCGTTACTTCATTTCCAATTCCTAACATTCAAGCTTCAATGAAAATGGAGAGTGGAATGGGAAATTAAAATTCAAAACCCTAGTTCAATTGCGAATCCAACATCTAACTCCAAATCCAAAGAGAAGCTATTGGTAAGCATCATCATCTTCTTCTCCAACACATTCTCTCTTTGATTTCAGAAAATTCCTAAACCTAATTTGGGAAATGTTTCTCTTTTAAGCTTAGATTCAAGCTTCTTGTGTTGAGATTGAAGTGTGGTTGATTCTTCCTTTGCTTTCAAGCTTCTCCTTCCTTATTTTTGTGAAAAGGTGAGATTTTTATCTCACATCTACGTCTATAACTATCTTTGATTGTTAGGTATGAATTCCTAACTTTTATTCATGCGCATTTGATTTTAGCTTGGATTGATTTGGTATATATTCCAACTTTTGGTGTTTCGAAAGCAAAATCTATGAAAATCCTTTTATGGATGTTTGAACATGTTTTTGGTGGTGAAATAGAGAGTCAATGGTGCTGGGTTATCGTTTGGCAAAAGCCCCTTATGTCCATTGCTCGACCGGTTGCAAATGGGATGAGTTTGCTCCTCTATTTGATAGGCTAGAAAACCTTTCCAGCTACAGCCAGTCGACTGGCCCCCTGTAGTCAGTCGACTGACGGCAGGGTTGGAAAACTCTCCGGTTATGGTTCAGTCGACTGACTACAAAGGACCAGTCGACTGACCTACTCCTAATTACCTACTATGCCTATTTTGTTTATGATTCCAATTTTTATCGATTCATTTTGATTCCTAGATGATGCTATCAATTATTCGACCTTTGATGACTTCTAATATGGGATTTTTGGAAATATCCATTTTGATGGATTTGATATCGATTTCTTTGGAATTTATTCACATCTCCGTATGTGAATTTTAGTAAGTGATTGTTTCTACAATCATTTTTTTGTGCTTTGTCACTTTAAAAATATAAAGGTTTCAATACTAGTTGTAAATATCAAAACTCTTTTATCAAAACGATTTCAACACTATTTTATTACAAAACTCGTTTCATTAACCGTTTTCCAATCTACTAGCATATACAAAGCTTTACCTCACTTGTATGAGAAATTTAATTAAACGGCTTAGTAAAACAAGTGGTATGAAACGCTTGTGTTTACTTCGTTGGTTAATTCTTGGACTTTTCGATTGAATCTCTTGTGACAATTTTCGAGTGGAGATCTACAATTTGTTCGTAATATTTAAGTTAAGCTAGTGATTATTGGACATGAAGCTAAGCTCATATATTTACTAGCTTAGTGTAATTGACACTTCTTGATTATCCATGATGATCATTTTGTGATTTAGACTCGCAATGTGCGTTGTCTCTTTGTCTACGAGGGAGACTAAACCCCGTTTTTGTGGAGTTTCGGCTCAAATTGGTGGGGTAGCGACCCATGGTCTTCGGGCCGTTTTGTGGAGCTTCGGCTCAAAACTAATGGTTATAAACCATGGAATAGCGTTCCGTTTTGTGATACACATGTTGGTGAGTTTTCATGCTCCCATTTTGTGATAGGCCTCCCCCTTTTTGTAATTTCTGGATTTCTATTGATGATTTCTGGAATTTGTGGTTTCACCGATTTTCGTGATTTACATTGATATGTGTTATCAATATTTGTGCATTGGTGAATTTGTGTGTCATTAACTTTTGTGATTGGCATTGATATTATTGTCAGTATTCATGGTTTTTGTGAATGAAAATATGGAGTATGACATTCATGTTGATCTTTTGAGAAGATTCTTGTGATATTGATTGATCTCTTATTTATTTTCAATTACTTACTTATCACAGCATGGTATTGTGATTATTATATGTTTTGTCGTATCTCTTATTCTATATCATTTCATCTGATATTTATAGCTAGACTGATCCGTTTATTATTTTCTTATTAAATAATACTCGGGTCAGACCGAGATGTTACAGGTGCTTCTGCTTGACTTCACATCTAGGATTATTACCCTGACTTTTGGCTAACTACTTAGATTAGTAGATTTTGCTGTATACATTTGAGATATAGACTCATTGATGTATCCATATTCTTTTGTCTAGCACTTGTAACTATTCTTTTGTGATATTGTGGATCTTGTTTGACCACTACTCTGATGTTCACTTCTATGTGTAATATTCATATCTTTTTCCGCCTTTGTGATATGGATATATGTGACTGATTTGTGTTATGTTTATTTCTATGTTTGTTTCCGAAGAATATATATAGCCACTGTGTAGTATCTTTGAGTTTGTGTCGATGTGTCGGATTTGCATGCTGTACTATCTGACATATCGGTGCTCGCACAAAGCAATTACGCGGATGGTCGCTCCTCAACAACCTTATTCTCCGCGCTAGTTGACGGCATTACCCCGTAGTGTCCTTGGCGAGCGTGTGCATAGAGGTGGGGCGTTACAACTTTTTACTTTAAATATATATATATATATATATATATATATATATATATATGAGTCCAAAATATTTATAATTCAAACCAAAATATAATAAAATCAAAACATTCAAATATAAATTAGGAAAGTGATTATATTATGGAGATGTGATAAACTTCTTGAATCCATTTTATATTTAGAAAATAACCAAATCCTTTAAAACACTTATACAATTGAATAATATATCCACTTTCTTATATAGTTCCAAAATAAAGATTTAAATACAAAATTTCTACTTTTGAACCTTTACTTGCATATTACAAAATATTCAAAATCACTTTATAAACCAATTATCCATTCTAGAAATATTTCCACAATTTTTATAATCAACTGCTATATTAATATGTACAGGCATACATGCCAAAATAAATTCTATTTTAAATTATAAAACTAGTTGATTGAATAAAATTTTGTAAATTATTTATAAAATTCCTTTGATAAAATTTTAGTACCTTTAAATGAATTTTCCTAAACTTTTCAAAACATATTTTCAAAATAATAAAAAAGATAATATAGAAATAAATTGATTATAAATTAGAATTACTCTAAAAATATTTATCAACCCATCGGTGGTTATAAATTTATTGTATGACCGAGTCAAGTTCCATTAAACTCCGATGTTCCATAAAATACGCACATCGATATTCCAATAAATATTTAATTCAATTTGCAAACATGTAGAGTTCCGTTTATAAATTGATATTTCCAAATGACATAGTCAAAAATCTCAGCATCAGACAAGTTTCAAATCAACTTACCAAACAATCAATTTGAACCGGGAATTCATTATCAAACAAACATCCCTAAAAGCAATAGAAACATAATAAAATAAATGATCAATCAGGTGATAGTTATGAGTAAAAGAATTTTACTCACCAAACTAATTCATTCCGTCATAGCAATCCACATTGCTTACTATCTTCAACTAGCCTGCAACCATTGTAGCTATCCACCATCACTATTGATGACTACATTGCTCCTACGTCCATTGCCTGTAGTCATTGTTAGCCACCACAACCTTAGAACTAAAATTATCAAACACCATTTTTACAACCCTTGGCCTATAGTATCCCATAAACCAAGATTAACTATGTTTCCATCCAATATTTTATTCACCTTTAGCTTCTCGTCATTGTTAGAGATCGCGACCACCTATACCCAGGCTTCACCATTGCGATACCAATCATGAGTCGAACGCCTCCAAGTCGAGATAATGAGCTTCAAATGGAAACACATGGTTAGTGACTCATCCGATCACAAGTTCCTCTTTCTTTGATGCCAATGACGTGCCAAGCTCAATGCGCAATATAATATGTACATTACATATACATATACATATTTTAATTTCCATAATGTTAGAAGCTTTTAGGGAAAAGTTTGGAGATGGGGTCTTTTCCATTTTGATTTGGTCAAGTAAAGAAAAGAGTTGAGTTTTTAGTTGGTTTGGGTATATTTTGGGCCATATTTTAATTGACTAATTTTTTCCCTTTTCATTTCGCTTAAATAACCCAATTAAACATTTGTAAATAATTTCCAACTAGTTTACATTAATTTTTACTTCATTTTATGTAATATGTTTCGATACTGAACAATTCTTTCCACTTCAATACTTATTTATTTTCATTTAGTTATTCTTTATATTAACTTAAAATAAATTTACTTTTAACTATTTCGTTTATTTGAAAATTATTTACTGTATAAAAATATCTCCTATTTATTAAAATATTTTATTCGGTTTTAATATATTATTTGAAAAAGGAATTTAATAATTTAATTCAATTTATTAGAAAAAAATCTTTTATTAAATAAATTTCAATTGAGAAAGAATTTATTTTAGAATAATAATTATCAAAAGAATCAAAATTGAATTTTTTTTAATTTAATTAAATTTATTTATATGGCGTAGAAAGCAGGTTTGTTATTGACTCCCCTATATGAGAATTGTATCCTCATAATTTCTTATAGGGAAATGTCAAAATCTTATACCCTGACTTTCCTCATGTCTAACACTCTTCCATCAAACTCAACTAATCAATCCTCTATGTGGATCTCACATACCAACTCATCTTATCGTATGCTACTTTCAAATAGATTCAATTCAATGAATTTCTAATTTCTCATATGATAAAAATATTGTGAATATATTCTAATTGTCGGATTTGAAGAAAGATTTCGATAGAGTCTCTTTTATATGGAGAGCATTATGAAAAACCAAAACACAATATAATTACATGATATACATCTTCGAAGAGGCATCCAAACATAGAGGATCCTAAAACATGGAGAAACAAGATAATATCACAATATATATGTATGTGTGTATACGTGCGCATGTGTGTCTATATTGATATATCATAAACATATGTAAAAATTTAACTTTAACATTTTAAGCATGTTTTCTTATTATTAAGCGAGCAAAAGCAAGCAAACGCCGCTGATATATCCAAAGAAGTATCTTCAGTATCTATCTCAACTCTACTTGAAGTATTAATTTCATTTGAAAGTTGTTAAGTATGCACTTGATCAATGTAGAAGAAATACAAACTTTGTGCTATACCACTTTTCGACAACATTCAAGTGTCCAAAACACAAACTTGGACAATATATCAAAAATGAAATGTTTCGTATGATGTTAAATATCTAAAATATCTTTCAGATTGTAAAAATATGGAATTCAACTCGAATTACGAAGGATTTAACCAAATCAAGAAAATCAATTTTTTACAAAATCTATAGGCCCACTTAAAAAACACAAGTTTTTAGCCTTCAAAACATCAAATTTTTGAGAAATAATTAAAATAAACTTTGTAGCTTACGCTTTTAACTTTTTAAAATAGGCAAATGATTAAAATCGGATAAACCAATAGAAAGTTATGACAAAAGGAATACAAATCAAATACACAGGCCTTAATCATAATAGCAAAATAATTTTTTTACATATAAATGTTAGAAATAACTATTACCCAAGGTTATGTTGATCATTTGAGTTTGTTGTAGATTAAATTAAACTAAACATAGGCTATTTTGTGAAAAGGACGATGAGTAGTTTTCTACCTCTCAACTTGAATTTCTTTGATTGGAAAATGAGGATTTTCATTTATAATTAGGAATATCGATTATTTAGGGAAAATTTTCAATGTTGATGAAGTTCTACATAGAAAGTCAAAGAGATAATTTATTTCTTTATTCATTATTTACATTAGGATTATGGATTCTATTGTGTCATAAATTATAATATATTGTATAATATTTTCTCTTCTATTAATTGTATTATAATAAGTATTTGTGCTTTGGTTTATATGATTCTTCAAATCCACACTTCTACTTCACGATCATTTCAAATGTTAATTTACTTGTGAACCGCAAAAGAAACTTATAAGTTTAAGTGTCTACTTTTTTATTTTAAGTAATATTATGTAAATAATAATTTGGATGTGCTATTTAACTATTATGATTTCATTTTAAAATGCATTTGAAACTATGAACCATTATGCTTGCTATCATTCCTTCATATACTAACGATGTCTGTAATGTGTATATAAACTACAGTTATTTGTCTAATATTACAATTTATATTTGTTGAAAAGAAACTTTAATTGAAATTAACTAATGGAAGATAAGGCAAGCAAAAATATGTAACGACCTGGATTTTCCCTTCGACATGTTCCGTCCCTCGCCCAAGTCTCCTTGAATCTCACAGACGAAACACGTGTACTAGTCGTTTCTGCATACCCCATTAAGTATTTAACTTCTAAATTTATAATATTTAATTAACCATCCAAATAGTCAAAAAGTAAATAAAACCATTAAAAAACAAGCAGTTAACAAGGGTTTCCAAACAATACTTAACATTTAAAGTTCCTTCAAATTAGTAGTGATTTTAATGAACTTAAAGGAAGAAATAACTCACTTTAGATTCCTGTCCGTCAAACTTTAAGACAAGGAGCTTAAGATCTAACCTGCACTTCCTACCATGCTTCGGAACTGAATGAAAATAAGCATGAATTTCTCCTTCCTAGTGCTTGGCCAAGACTTGATATGGAGGTCGGTCGAATGTATAGAGAAGAAGTGGTAGAGCTTTGATCTTGAATTCTAAAATCGACCCGAATAATAGGTCATTTCTATATTTTGACTCCCTTACTCGAAAAAATTTGAAATTGGTGTAAATTATTTTCTATTGAATTAAAAAAAAGAATTACTAAATTCTAATTTATTGTTAGGGAGATGTGATTGAATGAAGAAGAGACATTCTCAGATTTACAAAAATGAAGCTCGAAAATGCACTACAAAGAATTGGAATCTTGACATAGCTAAGCTCAAAACTACAAGAATTTCTCAATATAAAAGCTGTAGCCACTGAAAATATGATTTGAAAAAAAGAATTTCTTTATTTGAAACATTTTTGAGAAAGTTATGATCATAATAAATAGAGGTATTTTCGGCCACAAAAAGGGGATCAGAGAATGCACTAGAAAGAAGTTTATTCTTTGCATAATAATTCTTGGATTTTGAGGAAATGATAGCCAACTCGATTCACTTGTGTTTATAAAAAACAATTTCCCCATTTGGCTCAGTTTTGAGGAAGTAGCGTTGGTGAGAAGAGGAGATAAAATATGGAGAAGAATGTGAAAAATGAGAGAGATTAGAGTTCTACTTATAAGGATGAGACTTGAGCAAATTACCACCTCTCCCTGCCCACTACACTCATTTTTGGCCATATGTTTCCTCCTCCTTTCCCAGGAAATGATATGACACTATGTACACAACCATTAATGAAGAGAAGACATGGTGATATGAATTTGTGATTAAGCATTTACGTAGATTTTTTCCAAATCTTCTCTTAAGTCACATCATAACAAAGTAAACTCTTTTTTCCTTTTATGCTAAATGTATATATGATGTGTGTGTATGTTATAGGTATGTATATACACGTGTGTATGTGTATAAAATAACATTGCAACGATCCGACACAACTTCCGCTAGATGAAATGTCGAAATCCGAAAGCTGAATCCCAATCACATTTTAAGTTTTAATCAAAATATTTATTTATGTAAACAAAACTTGGAAATAAATTTCTTATTATCTTTAACTAATTAAAATAAGTTCATTTAACCTATAAAAATATATTTAAAATTAATTAGATAATCCATTTTCAAAGTGGTAAAATTATGGGTCATTACATACTTTCCTCCTTAAAAAAAATTCGTCCCCAAAATTCCAAGGATGGAATAATATAATGAAACCAAACAATCAAGTACACCTAAAAATAAACATCACCCATAAACCCGGTCGGAGGTAAGGTGTCTTATCCTATCCATTTTTATTTAGCAAATTAAGGTAGTTTCATTTATACAATTCCTCGGTTGATTTACTAAACTAGACCTAACCTATGATTTGATACCAACTGTAATGACCTGAGTATTTCTCCTCAACTTGTTCCATCCCTTGCCCAAGTCTCCTCGGATCTCATAGATGAAACACATGTACTAGTCATTACCACTACCCCATTTCTAAATTTTAAAATATTTAATTAACTATCCAAATAGTCAAAAAAGGAAATAAAACTGTTGTTTTAGCAAACAATGTAAACAAGCATTTAACAATGGTATTCAAACAATAATTAACACTTAAAGTTCCTTCAATTTAGCAGTGATTTTAGTAAACTTAAAGGAAGAAATAACTCATTTTGGATTCCACTCCGTCAAACATTAAGATAAAGAACTAAAGATCTAACTCATACTTCCTACCATGCTCTAGAACCAAATGAAAATAAGCCCAAATTCCTCCTACCTAGTCCTTGACCAAGGCTTGATATAGGTTGGCCAAAACTATAGAGAAGAAGTGATAGAGCTTTAATCTTGAATTCTCAAAATTAGACCCAAATAATAGGTCATCTTTTCTCTGGTTTTTGACTTCTTACACTCAAAATTTGAAAAAATTGTTTACTGAAAAGTTATTGTACTTTTCTATTGAATATTAGAGAAATAATTACTAAATTTTGATTTATTTTGAGGGAGATGTGACTGAATAAAGAATAGGTATTCTCGTATTCACAAAAATAAAGCCCAAAAATGGACTGCAAAGAATTGGAATTTTGACATAGTTAAGCTCAAAACCGCAAGAAGTTCTCAAAAAAAGTTGCAGGCGCTAAAATGTAATATGATCTGAAAAGGAATTTCTTCATTTGGAACATTTTTGAGAAAGTTATGATCATATTAAACAGAGGTATTTTCAGCCCTAAAAACTAGATCAGAGAATGCGTTAGAAAGAAATTGATTCTTTGTATAATAACTCTTGAATTTTAAAGAAATGATGCAAATAGAAATTGTAGCTAGATCAATTCTCTTGAGTTTTAAAAAAAAATTCTCCATTTGGCTTAGTTTTGAGGAAGTTACGGTGGTGAGAAGAGGAGACAAAATATAGAGAAGAATGTGATAAATGAGAGAGTGGAGTTCTATTTATAAGGATGAGACTTAAGAAAATTACCACCTCACCCTTCCTACTACACTCATTTTAGGCCATACATTTACTCCTCCTTTCCAAGGCAATGAGATGACATTATGTACACAATCATTAATGAAGAGAAGACATGGACATCTGATTTAGTACTTAAGCACTTAAGTAGATTTTTTTTTCAAATATTCTCTTAAGTCACATCATAACAGAAGTAAACTCTTTTTGCCTTTTATGCTAAATGTATATATGGTTTATATGTATGTTATTGGTATGTACATGTGTTTATGTGTATCAAATAACATTGCAATGATTTGAAACAACTTCCGCCAGACGAAAGGTTGAAAATCCAAATGCTGAATCCTAATCACATTTTCAGTTTTTAATCAAACTATTTATTTATGTAAACAAAAATTGAAAATAAATTTTTTATTATCCTTAACTAATTTAAAAAAATTCATTTACCTTATAAAACTATATTTAAAATTAATTAAATATTCCATTTTCAAAGTGGTAAAATTACATGTCGTTACATACTCCCCCCTTTAAAAGAATTTCATCCCTAATATTCCAAGGACGGAGAAACGTAATGAAACCAAACAATCAAGTACACCTAAAAATAAACATCACCCATAGCCCCGGTCGGAGGTATAATGTTTTGTCCTATCCATTTTTATTTATCAAATTAAGGTAGTTTCATTTATAAAATTCCTAGGTTGATTTACTAATCAAGATAAATTTTACTAAGGCACCTAACCTAAGCTCTGATACGAATTATAACAAACCGGATTTTTCCTTCGACGTGTTTTGTTTCTCGCCCAAGTCTCCTTGGATCTCACAGACGAAACATGTGTACTAGTCGATTCCGCATATCCCATTAAGTATTTAACTTCTAAATTTTAGAATACTTAATAAACCATCCAAATAGTCAAAAAAAAGAAATAAAACTATTATTTTAGCAAACGAAGTGAATAAGCATTTAACAAGAGTTTTAAACAACACTTAACACTTAAAGTTCCTTCAACTTAGCAGTGATTTTAATGAACTTAAAGGAAGATATAACTCACTTTGGACTCTACTTCGTCAAAATTTAAGACAAGGAATTTAAGATCTAACCTAGACTTCCTACCATGATTCGAAACCGAATGAAAATAAGCTTGAATTCTCGTTCCTCATGCTTTGCCAAGGCTTGATATGGAGGTTGGCCTGAAGTATAGAGAAGAACTAGTAGAGCTTTGACCTTGAGTTCTCAAAATTATACCCGAATAATAGGTCATATTCTCTTTGGTTTTTGACTCTCTTACTCTGAGAATTTTGAAAAAAATTGTTAACTGAAAAATTGTTGTAAATTCAATTCTATTGAATTAAAAAAAAAGAATTAATAAATTATGATTTATGTTGGGGGAGATGTGATTGAATGAACAAGATGCATTCTTGGTTCCACAAAAATGAAACCCGAAAATGCACTGTAATGAATTGGAATTTTGACACAGCAAAGCTCAAAAAAGCAAGATCTTCTCAACGTAAAAGTTGTTGGCACTGAAATTTAATATGATATGAAAAAAATTCTTCATTTGGTTCATTTTTGAGAAAGTTATGACCATAATAAACAAAGGTGCTTTTGACCATAAAAACTGGGTAATAGAATGCACTAGAAAGAAGTTGATTTTTGTATAATAACTCTTGGATTTTGGAGAAATAATATAAATAAAAATTGTATCCAACTTGATTATCTTGAGTTTGAGAAAAATAATTTCCTCATTTGCCTTAGTTTTGAGGAAGTTATGGTAGTGTGAAGAGGAGATAAAAAATGGAGAAGAATGTGGAAAATGAGAGAGAGTGGAGTTCTATTTATAAGAATGAGACTTAAGCAAATTACCACCTCAACCACCCTACTGCACTCATTTTTGGTCATACATGTCCTCCTCCTTTCCAAGGCAATGAGATGACACTAAGTACACAACCATTAATGAAGAGAGGACATGGTGATATGATTTTGCACTTAAGCATTTAAGTAGATTTTTTTCCAAACTCTTAAGTCACATCATAACAAAAATAAACTCTTTTTTATGCTAAATGCATATATAGTTTATATGAATGTTATAGGAATGTGTATACATATATGAGTATGTACTAAATAACATTGCAACGATTCGAAAAAGCTTCTACTAGAAGAAAGGTCGAAAATCTGAAAGTTGAATCCTGGTCACATTTTCAGTTTTTGATCAAGCTATTTATTTATGAAATACAACTTGAAAATAAATTTATTATCATCTTTAAATAATTAAAACAAGATCATTTAACCTATAAAACTATTTTTTAAAACTAATTAAATATTTCATTTTCAAAGTGGTAAAATTGCGGGTCGTTACATTCCCCTCCCCCCCTAAAAGAATTTCGTCCTAGAAACTCCAAACAATCAAGTACACCTAAAAACAAATATCGCCCATAACCCCGGTCGGAGGTACGGTGCCTTATCCTAACCATTTTTATTTATCAAATTAAGGTAGTTTCATTTATAAAGTCTCTAGGTTGATTTACTAACCTATACAAATTTTACTTAGGCACCTAGCAATAGCTCTGGTACAAACTGTAACAACCCGAGTTTTCCCTTCGACATGTTCCATCCCTCACTCAAGTCTCCTTAGATCTCACAGATGAAACACGTGTACTAGTCATTTTCGAATACCCTATTAAGCATTTAACTTCTAAATTTTAAAATATTTAATTAACCATTGAAATAGTCAAAAAAGGAAATAAAACCATTGTTTTAGCAAACAAAACAAACATGCATTTAAGAAGGGTTTTCAACCAACAAATAACACTTAAAGTTCCTTCAAGTTAGAAGTGATTTTAATGAACTTAAAGGGAGAAATAACTCACTTTGGATTCCACTTTGTCAAACTTTAAGACAAGGAACTTAAGAGTTAACCTGTACTTCCTACCATGCTTCGGAACCAAAATGAAAATAAGCTCCAATTCCTCCTTCCTAGTGCTTGGCCAAGGGTTGATATGGAGGTTGGCCGAAAGTATAGAGAAGAAGTGGTAAAGATTTGACTTTGAATTCTCAAAAGCAGACCCAAATAATAGGCCACCTTCTCTTTGTTTTTAACTCTCTTACTCTCAAAAATTTGAAACAATTGTTAAATAAAAAGTTGTTGCAAATTCTTTTTTATTGAATTTGAAAAAAAGAGTACTAACTTCTGATTTATTTTTAGGGAGATGTGATCGAATGAGGTATTCTCAGATTCACAAAAATGTTGCCCGAAAATGCACCGCAATGAATTATAATTTTGACCTAGCTAAGCTCAAAACTGCAAGGAGTTCTCAACATAAAATTTGTAGCCATTGAAATTTAATATAATTTGAAAAAATAATTTCCTTATTTAGAACGTTTTTGATAAAGTTATGATCATAATAAACAGAGGTATTTTTGACCATAAAAATTGGATCAGAGAATGCAGTAGAAAGATGTTGATTTTCCATATAATAACTCTTAGATTTTGGAGAATTTATGTAAAAAAAAATTGCAGCCAACTCGATTGTCTTGAGTTCGAAAAAATAATTTCCCATGTAGCTTATTTTTAGGAATTTATGGCGGTGATAAGAGGAGATAAAATATGGAGAAGAATGTGAAAATGAGAGAAAGTGGAGTTCTATTTATAAGAATGAGACTTAAGAAAATTACCATCTCACCCTTCTTACTACACTCATTTTTGGCCATAGATTTCTCCTCCTTTCCAAGGCAATGAGATGACACTAATTACACAACCATTGACGAAGAGAAGACATGGTGATATTATTTTGTACTTAAGCACTTAAGTAGTTTTTTTTTCAAAATCTTCTCTTAAGTCACGTCATAACAAAAGTAAACTCTCTTTGTCTTTTATGCTAAATGTATATATGGTTTATATGTATGTTATAAATATGTATATGCATGTGTGAATGTTTATCAAATAACATTGGAATGACATGAAACAACTTTCCCCAGACAAAAGGTCGAAAATCCTAAAGCTAAATCCCCATCACATTTTCAGTTTTTAATCAAACTATTTATTTATGTAAACACAATTTAAAAATAAATTTCTTATCATCTTTAACTAATTAAAAAAATTCATTTAACTTATAAAACTATATTTATAATTAATTAAACATTCCATTTTCAAAGTGGTGAAATTACAGGTCGTTATAATATAATAAGACCAATAATAATTTAGATCTTAAAGATTTATATTTCCACCCATTTAACTTCAAGGTCCATGAATCTCATTCTGATATTTATATTAGCTACATTATTGTTTCCTAATCTGCTTAGTATCTAATTTTCTCCAATAATAATTGAATAATTTGGTGTAATATGAGATGTTAATGCATGTTATGTACTTTAATCATTCTGTTGATATTGAGATAACTATCTTTGTGCATTCATTTTCAGTATAATGCATGCATCCATACATACATACACACACGCACACATATAGATACACATATTATGCACAACAAACACAAAAATATACATGAATATTTAAACACAGTTCCATTTTTTCAAAACGTTTTACTCTTTTCAAAACTATTATATCAAAATGCCTCATCCTAGCGCTTAGATATCCATATTGATAACGCTGACTAGGTCCGTTTATTAGAATTCGTAAAGCACTCGATGGACAAATTAACATCAAAATAAACTATCAAAACATTTTCATTCACTTGATAAAATCAAATCCATGTTTATTAAATCATATCCTCAATTGAATAGATTTCAAAATTCATATATTCATCCAATTCATCAATCTTTCTCAATAATACAATTCATTACAGTACATCCATCAATCATATCAAACAAGCATTTCATAACAATACACACATTTTTAAACAAGAAAACAAACGCCTTTAGTGGAAAATTATATATCAATTTATTCTACACCATGCTTATCCCAACTGGATCACTTCATTCATATTCAAGCTATAAACCATTACTTCACTACCTCCCACAATTCCACTTTTTGTAATAACAAATACATATAGAAGAGGTAGAGATAAGGAATATATATATATAGTAGGAAAATAACAAGTACATCCCTAGATGATTACCCTAGTAATCATCGTATAATCTTACTATCACTTAGATTTAAACAATAATCAACCACACACCCACAGAGGCAGAGACTCTAAGTCTTATCTAAGGTCAAGACTCATGCCTCTTATACTCTGTACTGTTCAAAGCCTGCTCTGTTCCCAAAATGTGACACCCTCACATCTATACACATACTATTCAAAAGCATTACATAACAATATTGTTAGACAACACAGAGAATAAAGGCGATATATGGTACACACGTGAATATTTCCTTGGAGTAATGACTGTACATATTTAAACATTTAATAAATGACCTGCCTATATGTACACAGTATTGACATCAAGCAATAAACATATGTCTTCCGGATATAACAATACATGATATATAATAAATATAAGAGATCACATAGTCGATCACAGTAATTATATACAATATACAATACACAATGTCTACCCAAAATACATCTTAAAAATATACATAGATAAAATACACCATATATAATATCATGCATCTAAGTAGTTTAACTGGCCTTCACTATACCCAGTAAACACAAGACAGTCTCGTCATCTTGGTATTTAAAATGCCTCGTACTAACCTGAACATTATATAAATAATAAATGGGTCAGACTATATCTAAATCTTGGGTTGTAAATATATATTGATATAAAATATGCATAACACAATGACGATGACATACAAAAAATAGTATAATGAAATAACAACCACGAAACCTAATATAAAGATGTCATCACCCATATAAGTCACATCAAATATGAAATCATAGAATCAACAACAATCGAGTGAATCATTATCCGAATTTAGAAATCAACATAAAGATTTGTGCTAGCACTTGGCAATACCCAAATAAAATCAATAATGAACAGGCCATCTAATTAATGAAAATAGGTCATCTTCCTAGAGTGGATAGGTTGTCTTCCTATTAATTTCACAAAGATAAGATACAGGATTTACAATATCTTGGGCATAGACTCGGGTCAGAAAATAAATAATATATGTCTATCTACCACATACACACACTAAAACTAAAAGAGAGACTAACAACACATTGATTTGCTCCAAGAGCCTCATATGTGTCCGCCTGATACAACTCCTACACTCACCGATTACCTTAACCTCGGTATCATGATATTATCCATCGCATGTCATAAACACGCTATAGGACTACTCTCTGCACCAATCACGGCCCGACACATTGCTCCTATATGTAACTGACTGCTGGCCCAGGTGACACAAGGGGAAAACGCACACAGCTAAGGCACACAGTAATACTTTCCAACGCACTGCAAGAGGCTAACACATGGCCAAAATATATAAAATGGTGTCATGGATCTGGGGCACGACCCCCACGATCAAGCTGTGAGGGTGGATACTGGTCAATCTGGTTCACTTTTGAAAATGAAAGGAAGTTGGATAACGTAGATTTGTTGCCACACAACTTGATAAATTGCCAACACACGGCTACAAACATTGCTGCTACATAGCTTGATACTATTTTCTACACATGGCTATAATTATTGTTGTCAAGCAACTTGATAATACTATCGACGCATAACATTACGTGCAACTCACCATAGCGAGTCTCCATAAATTCCCATCTTGTGAGTGTTATTTACTTACAATGAATAACTGAATAAATATCACAATGGCAACCTGTACCGCCCACGTGATACTCAAACATTTATTCATAGCTTATAAACTACAGTCAATCTCCATAATATTCTATACAAGTTCAAAGAATAAACAGAGAAATATTACCATATGCCCCTTCCCAAATGTTGTTTTAACTCCATTTGTTTAGATTTCTCGTCACGTAGAATAAAATGATCACAAAATCATAATGAAGGATATCATCACCTTAACATATCAAATCACTAAACAAATCCACATCAATGGTGAATCATTCATGATAACCAATATAGTAAAATGGGAAATCAAAAGTATAGAAATCATACATAATAATTCCAATACTATTTAGAAATTAAATAATAATAAATTTCGATAAAATCTTTATTTAGACAATTAATCAAATATTTAAATATATGCATAACATACTTTAATAATTCGTAAGTAATCACATTATTTATGAAATTACACATTAAAATATCTAAAATATTAAACAAAAATATTACTTATATCTAGAAAATATATTAACTTTTTAATAAACTATTTAAACCAACTAAGTTTTCAATAATTTAATAATTCTAAATAGAACTTTTCTTCAATAAATTTTATATTTCGAAAATAATAAAATTTAGTAAAAACCTTTATATATTAAATAAGTTTTCTCTATTTATATAGCTACCATAAATTAAGATTAAAACACTAGAATTTACTTTAAATAAATATATTTTGAATCCAAAATATTTTTTACTCAAACCATGATATAATTTTAAAACATTCAAATATAAAGAGGAAAGTGATTATATTTATGGAAATATAATAAAACCTCTTAAATCAATTTTATAAAATCCTTTAAACACTTATAAATATTGAATAATATATCCAATTTATTTGTATAATCCTAAGGTAAAGATTTAAATACAAAAATTATACTTTTAAATCTTTACTTGCATATTTCAAAACACTCAAAATCAATTTATAAACCAAATATCCATTATAAAATATTTCCACAATTTTTATAATCCATTGTTGCAACGATCCTGGTTTAAAGACAAATTAAATTTGTAATTAAATTAAATTTTTGGGTTAAATTGTGGATCTATTTGAATTTTTCAAATTTAATAAGATATATATACTTATTTCTTTTAAAATTTGGATTTGGAACTCAAAATAAATATATTCATTTGAATTGGATTATAAATAAAAATTTTGATTTGGAAATTCAAAATGAATTGGATTTAAAAAATTTACTTTGGAAAAGAATAATATGTATGATTGTAAATTGTGTTTTAATTCATTTTCTTTATGAAATTATAAAAAAGTATAAAATAAAATTTATCTTATCAATATTAAATATAAGTATAAAGTAAAATATATGTTATAAATTAAATGTTTGAAAATCAATCTATAACTAGAAATAAAAGTTAAGAAATTATGTTAATAACTCACATGGATACCTAAGATTATTTTAGTAAAAATAAAATATAAATATCTAAGTAAACATATGAAGTACATGAATATTTATATGTGAGTTGTGTAAGCAATGCAAGAAGATAAAGGCAAGCAAAGAAATATATACTCAAATATAAAACAAGTAAACATATATATGAAAGTATTGCAAAACAAAAAAAATCTAAGTATCTATGTACAAACAAATAAAAAGAAGATAAGCATAAGCTTATAAAAACAAGACAAATATCATTAATGCTAGCACATATTTTATCTTATCAACCTAAATCTTGCTTAGCCAAATGAAGGAAAAAAAATATATCTCTGGTATATTGTACAAACCATATAATGTCACCTTGTTGTACAAGCAAAATTATATCACCTGTAAACTTCTCTTCTTTATATCAACTTCTCTCATTTCAGTTCGTCCATCCAAAACTGAGTAAATCTGAAGTAAGTGCCATCTAAAACTTAAACAAAGATTCAACTTTAAACAACAATGCAATCAATACAAACCAGAGACTCAAGAAAGGGTTTCAGCTTGCAATTTCAAGCCTTGTTTAAAAGAAGAAGCTCTATTCATTTTAAAAACAAGGCGAGTAACATCCTTTTTTTAAAACAAACTTAAGCATATGAATCTGATTGCATGGTTAAAATCTGAAATAAGTATGTTGGCATATATGTATTTTTCTGTGTATATGGATGATGTTTTGTGTACATGTTGTAGTCTCTGTAACAAAACCGTTGTAGTTTCCAAGCTTGAATTTTGGTTCAAAATTATTACCCCTTGATCTGATAACTTTAGGGACTTAGAATACAAACAAAAATTGCTTGTTTCATCATAGCTTAAAGTTTAAATTTTATTTGAGTGGAAATAAATTTATATATTGCTCTGGAAAATCAAAACAACAGAGTGAACTTGAATAGGGGCAAAACTCAAACATTTTAATTTATTAATTCAGGATCATAAGTTGAATCCTTAACTTAAAACATGATTTTTAAACCAAACATCATAATTTTTAGTTAAGTTTTAAAGGTGCAGTTCTAGGTTCATCAAAATATGGGTTTTGATGATCTCTGATGATCTTTGTGTGTTGGAGGGTCGGGTTTCTCTCTGATGATAGAGGCGTGATAGGGTAGTGAGGCAAAAATATCAGAATGGTGATCAGGTGGTTGTAGCGGCGGTGGTTGGCCAGGAAGGTTTCTAAACCTAGTTTGAGTGACGATCAGGAAATGATTAACCACGGCAACTCTGGTGAATCAAGTGCTACCAGTTTCTGAGGAAGGGAAGCTGGAGTATAAGCGAGGTCGTAGCCGTAATTTCAGTCATGCCAATGGTCGGAGGGTCGCGAACGAAGCATTGACAGGTTTGGGACTGGTTGTAGTTTTGGGTTCCAGGTTTTGTTTTGTGGGCTCGATTTTGATTTTCGAGTTGATCTTGAAGTTCTGATGATCGGGATCGAGTTTGGAGATGATCGCCGATGTGATGAAGGTGTGGGTGATGGCGGGAGTTGGTCAGAGTCACGGTGCAAGTGTATTTTTCTGGTGAACTTTTAGGTTTGAGCAGAGGTTAAAGTCGAGTTTACTCGAGTTGTTCAAGTATTTTATCGAAGTAGAGGGAAATTTGACACGAATTTTTTAAGAGCTGGGCTCAGGCAAATTGTTTGCTGCCAGTTTGTTAACTGTCATATGTTGTTTACAGGTTTTGAAAGCCTGTAATTGTTTATAATTTTAAAATGAAATTTAAACTTTAAAGCAAGATTCAAACTAAGTTTTAAATCAAAGTTTAAAAATTATGGATTCAAGTTTTAACTTGAATGTTGAATTTAAATCAGTTTTATAAATTTAAATGTTAAGACAAGTTTAAATAAAGTATGTTTAAAAATGATTTGGTTTCAAATAAAGGTTTAAATTTTCTTTATATAGAATCTTTTATAAAAGGATTTCTTTAATATTGAATTAAAAGTTAATAAAATTTGTTTAACTTAAAAATTTGTAAGTTAAATAATCAATTTATTTTTAAAGCTTGATTTTAAATAATTAGGTAATTTAGTTTAAAACCTTTTTCTTATATAAGTTTTTATATAAGAAATGAATGTTCTTTACATTTATTTTAAGATTTATAAAGTAATTTTAAATTTGATTTAAAGTTTAGATGGTTAATTATTTTGAATCTTAAATTCAAAATGGAACTTAAATGCAAGTTTAAAAGTAAAATGTTTTAAATACATATGTTAATGTTAATTAAGTCATAAATAAAGGAAAGGAATCATCTTAGAGATAATTAAGGTTTTAAATTGATTTAGTTAATGAGGTAAATAAAGAATGATTAATTGATTTAATTTATAAATTAATGATTTATATTATTTTATAATTAGATATTATAAATGGATTGTTAAAGATAAATTAATTTGTAATTAATAATAATTTATCTAAGATTAATTTCTTAAGAATTGTAATTAAAAAGAATTGTAAATAGTTAATGTAGGTCATTAACTAAGAATATTTAAATAGTTAATTAATGTGATTAATTTTAACAATTAATTAGATTAATTAATGAATGATAATCATTTATGAGACTGTGTAAGTGTAATTACTTTTGGTAAGTAACTAAAGGGTTAATTTCTTAAAATAATTAATTAAGGGATTAATTAATTATTCAATTGGTTTAGAGGTTAATTTAATTAATATGATTAATTAAGAATAATTTATTAATTAAACATAATTTATTAAAGTGTTTGATAAATTAATTTATATCAAATGATTTGTACTTAATAAATCAGAACTGGATAATTAATTCATAAGTAATTAATTTAATTGGAAATAAATTGAATTAATTAGGATTAAACAATTAATTAATCCTGCTTATAAATGATTATTGAATGCTTGACCTTACTTATGAATGATTGTATTGTATGAGATGCCTTGAATTGGTTGTCCTATCAGATCTGTGATATTTTATTTTATGGATTGAGCTGTGTATAATTTATTCATTTATTTGTGATACATGTGTATATTATCTGTGAATCTGTGAATAAACGATAAGCGTTATAAATTATACCGCTTATCAATGTTGATGTGCTTAAATATGTGATGTGATGATTTATGATGTTGCACTATTGTGTGAAACCCCTGGACTATACCATACACACATAAGTATGGATTGCACGAGGAATTGGTTAAGTCACAGATTTTTTAATAATTTTAAAGATTGAATTTTTTAATCCAAACTTGTTTTGGAATTGGAATTGAAAGCGTTTGAAAATGAGTTTTCAAAAATAAAAATTATTTTAAATAACTTAATAAAACTTGAAATTTAAATAATTCCCTTTAAATTTAAATTCAAAATTTGAAACTGAATTCTATGATTTGAAACTAGGGATTAAAGATGTTATACAAGTTATATATGGGTTAAACCATTTTAAAGATATTGATTTGGGAATTTTAATTTAATTCAAGGGATTTAACACGGGATAACATAATTGAATTTTTCTTAAATGAGAACTGTTTGTTTTCAAATAATAAAAGCTTTCATATAAGAAATGAATTTCAAATCTGTGTTAAAGGAATTTCAAGTTTGAAATGGAAATGGTTTTCCAAGTAATGAACAAATCTTTGAAAACGGGATGAGTTAATCCTAATCAAAGTGGGAATTATTTTAAAATCCGTAAATGGATCTTTGTGAAATTGGATGAAATTTGTGAAATGAATCTTTTTGTTTTAAGATTTGAAATGGTAATTTGTTTAAACCATTTAAAGAAATGTTTTGGTTTTCTTTGAAGTTGTGACTTAACTGAAATCCCATATCCATATGTTTTTAAATATTGTGCTCGTTATTCGGTTTCGCCGAGAGAGGACCATGTGTCATAATACCCATTCTGAATAATGATATGTTGATATAGATAGCATTTGAAGAACGGTGGTAAAGACCGGGTATTTTCGAGAACGAAAGGATAATCGGTCGATTGTCTCCACACTGAGTCGCACCGGTATAGAGATTTCCTAAGTGATGGGAAGTCCGATCGGGATTGTGAATACCAAAAATTTGCAAGGGCTTCTTTGGAAGTACCTTCGGTTATGTTCGAACCCGGAACAAACTTATATGGTTGTATGTCTGACACTACACTTTAAGATATAAAGCAGATTTCTTTCAAATACATATCTGTTGGTGGCGGAGAATTTATTCTCTTAGCTTAACACCCTTCTCTGAGACGTACGAACTCAGAGGTTATGTAGTTGAAGGTCATCATTAATATACTCCCAATTTGGCAGTGTGGCATGCTGAGCGTTGCTGTGTTGATGATCATTTGTTGATCATTTGTGATCAAAGAATGGCTTTTGTATAAAGCGTAGCTTTGTGGACGAGACCTCATCGGACCTCACACCCTGGAAATGGTCGAAACAGGAATGATGCAGCAAGGTTATGAGGGTCGCGCCCTTTACGGTGTGTCATTCCCTTCTGGTAAAGGGTGGTATCATGGTATGGTGCCCGGATATTTACCTATGTGGTGGCTTCAATCTCATTTACTGTGTGGTTGTTGCTTTGTGGTTTAGAGGCGCCTCGGATAAAGCTACCAAAGGACCGGGGGATGGCATGCTCGAGTAGTAGTTACCTAGTTACAGGGGTAACCCGGCCTTGTGTTGGCAAAGAGCTGGTTAAGTTCTCGAGACGTCCCGCCAGAGGTGTACCCATTGACAGTAGGAAGTTCCTTATACTGACCGTTTGTTGGAAATCCAAACAAAACAATACGTGCCCTGTATAGTTTTAGTTGTATACCCTGCCATGGAATATGGCGGTAACCTGCTATTGAACATGGTAGCTATAGTAGGCATAAGTGCGAAATGTCTATGCTGGCTAAGATTAATATTATATTTTCGAAATGTTTTCTACACTATGCACTAATAATAGTATAAAAAAGAATTTTGCGTATCAAGCATGTTTGACTATCATAAGGAGAAATCTCCTCCGATTCTGCGTTTGCATTGTGTGCGTGGCGGGAGGCCTTATGGTAGTTTCATTTTCCTAAAAAGCGTTGCGGATTTATTTTAAATTCTTTTGTTGTCTGTTTAAGGATAAACTGTTTTTCTTACTCATACCAATCCCATGATTGGCCTGAAGTTTATTGTTCCTTTCCTAACCCTAGGTGCCCATTACTTTCCACACGGGCGGTCTGGAGTTGGGGTTTTCAGATAATCCCATAATAGGTGTAGATTCGATAGCTTTCGAAATCCTTGATTTCGTAGCATTTGGAGATTTTCTTCAGTCTTTGGATGGACTGACCTTGCTTAGCTTGGTGCAACTTGATGGTTGTTCGAGCTAGTTCTGGATTGGAGATGGATTATTTGGAGTTTGGCATTGAAAGCATTATTTGTCTGCTGCTATTTTCTTGTATCATATCTCCGATGTATATGGATATTCATTGTACCATCATTGTATCTGGTTATTGTATCTGATGTTGAATATCAAATGTATTATTCTTTTTCTTCCGCTGTGTTGTACTTGATGTGTTATAAGCTCCGACGAACCAGATTCGACGTTTGGATCTGTGGCATTTGAATATGAGTGTCGTATTCGGTGCCGATTTTCGAAGGTTGAGTCAGGATCGTTATAATTGCTATATTAATATATATATGTATATATACACAAACCAAAATAGATTATATGCACAATTATAAAATAGTTAATTGAATTAAATTTTAGTAAATCGTTTATGAAACACATTTAGTAAAATTTCAGCACCCTTAAATAAATTTTCCTAAACTTTTTAGAACATTTTTTAAAATAAGTAAATAAATAAATATCTAAATAAATTGATTATAGACTAAAATTACTCAAAATATATTTATCAACCCATCGACACTTATAAATTTTTGTGTGGCCCGGGTCGAATTTCGTCAAGGCTCGGCCTTCCATAAAATATGCACATTAGTTAATTGAGTCAAATTTTGGTAAATTGTTTATAAAACGCTTTTAGTAAAATTTCAATACCCTTAAATAAATTTTCCTAAACTTTTCAGAAAATTTTTAAAAAATAAGAAAATAAATAAATATCTAAATAAATTGATTATAGAGTAAAATTACTCCAAAAATATATATTAACCCGTCGACACTTATAAATTTATTGTGTGACCCGGGTCGAATTCCGTCAAAACTCGATCTTCCACAAAATATGCACATCGATATTCAAATAAATATTTAATTCAGTTTGCAATCGGATGGAGTTCCATTTGTAAATTAATACTTCCAAATGACACAATCAACCATGTCAACATAAACCAATTTTCAAACCAACATACCAAAGAATCAAATTTAATCAGGAATTTATCATCAAACAAACATCCATCCAAGCAATACAAATGAAATAAAATAAAATAAAATAAAATAAATGACCATTCAGATGATGTTTTGAGTGAAGGAATTTTTTTACTGAATTAAAGCATTCCATGTTAGCAATCCACGTTGTTTACTGTCTCAAACCTAGCTAGCAACCACTATAGTTATTCACCATTGCCTTTAACAACCACATCGTACCTGCCTACATCGCCTTTAGTCGTTGCCAGCCACCATAACTTAAGCACTTAAATTATCAAATACAGTTGGTACATCTTTTGGCCTACAATATCCCATAAACCAAGATTTACTATGTTTCCATCCACCACGTTATTCACCATCAACTTCTCATCGTCGACTATAGATCGCACCACCAACATCAAAGCTTAGCCATCGCGATACCAAGCATCAGTCGATCACCTCCAAGTCGAGATAATCAGTTTCGAATGCACATATATGGTGTAACGACCCACCTTTCATACCCTCGAGAACGGACATTTAACACAACCTCAGTGTTCATGTGCCATTACCCAAGAATTCGAAAGAAAAGTACTATACAGTAAAATAAAAGAGAAGATTAGATTAGTTTAGAAAAAACAAAAAAATTCTCATATTGGAACAGTCACGTATAATAAGACAATAATATAATACATCAGGTTACTCCTAATGTGGAGTTATCAAAGTTACACAAAAATACTACAACAATTAGACTAGATAGTTATACATTCTGCCTTTACACTTTCTAGTACAAAATGTACTTACATAATCATATAGTGAAAATAGATAACTAGATTGGTAAAAGAGCCTCCTGTTCGTCCTTCATCGTCAAAGAGCCTAAAGAAAAAACATGCTACTCCCAGTCTACTCATATATTATTGAGTACCCGAGAGTTTAGGAAAAACAAACAACTCGGGCAAGATAATAAGTCTAGTATGAGCAAAAACTTTAAAAGGGGGTGGAAAAAAACACAATATGTGAGAATATGCCCCTAATTACAATGGGTTTCCCCACAAAATAACGACATCCAATCACAATAATGGATAAAAATAATTAAACATCACGAAGTACTCACAACACTACCCGACACAAGAAGAATAGTGGTAAATTTAAAATTTTGGAAACAAAGGAAAGAAGGGAATTTTCCAACAAATGACAAGGATGGCGTGCCCCTTGACTACTTAAGAGGGTCATTGTCTCCTATGACTCCTCTTCGAGATGTACAAGTCGGGACCTGGTAACCTTATCGAGAATCCAAGTATTTCACATCTTAGTATGTGTATAATCGATCTAAATCTAGAGTAGATGTGAAGATAACCTAATGGGACCAACTCCACATAGCCTGGCGTCCACTTGCTTTATGGTTTTAGTCATTTTCAACAAAGGATAACATTGCTCAAATGAGTAATTAATCATCTTAGATTAAAGATACACAATAAAGAAAGTTGAGCCGATAATTAATAAATCAACTATCAGATATAGTTAAAAATGATCATATATGGAAATTAAATTTCATATTCTTACCACCACTCATCGATTCCAAGCAAGTGCCATCCAACGTTGAAAATGAAGCTGGGCAAGTTGAGATAGTGTTACCTTTATGCATTGCCTTGACGACGTATTTTACCTTCAAGACAGAATTGAGTTCCTACCTCAACTTTTAGTGTTAAGAGTATGATAAATCTTTTCCATACAAGCGATGTTAGATTACGGAACTACTTTTTCATAGCCAAATCGAAACTTTTTTCTTTTTAGACCAAACTTGTGCTAGGATTTCACATTTTAGATAATAACTCTAAACAATTTTAACAAATGATCTATTAACTTTTAAAACTAATCAATTTCTTCAATACCATTTCTTAGAAAGATTTATCCACTTTAATTAATGATTAATGTTTCAAACATATTTATTTAAAATAATCAATTAGCTTTAATCCTGATTAGTTACTTCAAAACAATACTATTTAAAATGATTAATTAACTAAATCATCCTAGATTAAATGATTTATTAATTTTAAAACATCATTATTAGAATAATTAGTTAACACTTAAACATAATTATTAAAATGATTAATTAATTTTAAACATCATTATTAAAATTACTAATTAAATTGAAAACATTATTTTGGAGTGATCAATTAATCTTAAAAATATCGTTAATAAAATGAGTAATTAACTTTAATACATCATTAACTAAATAATTAATTAGCCTCAAACATAATTACTTAAGATGATCAATTAATTTTAAAAACATCATTAAGAAAATGATTAATTAATCTTAATCACATCGTTATTTAAATAATTAATTAATGTTAATCATCATTATTTAAAATGATTAATTAAATTTAAAATATCATTATTAAAATAATTAATAAACTTGGGACCACCATTACAAAAATGATTAATTAAAATCAAACCATCATTATTAAACTAATTAATTAACTTTATAAAGCCCATACACAAATTTTTAAACTAAAAATTCCAAAGAAGATGTTGTTTTCAAAAGTGTTGATATAACGATAGCCGTTATACGGGCCCTTTCGTAAACACTCTTAACAAGTTATTTATTTATCCAAGTATCACATAGTATAGCATAAGCATATAAAAAAAGTAAATAGCAACATATACAACATATAGATCAACACTTGTAAACAAGAACATAACTTTTCAACTAATTATCAAGATGTCAACTTTTCAGAGGGGTTAACTAGCCAACACATCCAACATTTTTAGCACATATAAACATAAAAATATAACATATATTTCCATTAATTTAGTAAAGGTCAAGACTTTGTTTAAAAATGTGAGAATTTTCCCACCAAAAAGCAACCAAACTAAGTAGAACTATCACCGAACTCTCAGTCGGCACAAGACCTAAGCTTTAACTTGTAAAAGATGGAATTTTTGGAGCCTTCTTAGGCCTATTTATTTCGAGCTTGGGGGTTTTAGGCTCGGCCAAGCTTTATTTAGGTGGATATAGGCCTTGTTTCGATTAGTGAAGTGATGTAGAGAAGAAATGAGCTAACTTTTGTGTTTTTGCTTTTAGAAAGATATGGGAAAAAACAGATTTTTGAATTTGAATTTAAGAAACTATTAACAAGCTTTGAAAAGCTTAGGAAGAAGATGCAAAATTTTGAAAACGATGGAAAATTAAAAGGTGACAGGGAGAGAAATGTTAGAATTTGTTTTATAAAAATGAAAATTATAAAATTACTAAACTAACTTTAGAAACCCTGTCCTCATTTAATTTTCTCCACGTCATCACTTCATCCTCATTCCTTGTCTTCAAAAACACGTACCCCCTATTTCTTAAACTTTATCACATCAAAGTATAACATATACGAAGTTATGATGGTTAGTAAGGTGTATCCATGTACTTAAAGTAGAAATTTACACTTAAATTCATCTTTATGTCACACCTCCTCCTTTTACTTATTACTTAAGTAAATATATATTTATCTTATTATAATTAACCTCAACCTTGCTTATATTATTTGTAAATGTATCTGTATGTTAACCAAAATGTGTATAACATTTCTGATAACTTTAAGACACCGAAAATTCAAAAATTTAGAAAACGATTTCGATCATATTTTCTATTTTCTTTGAACTAATTAATTTTGTAAACATATTTTGAAAATCATACCACTATCACTAGTTATTACTAAAAGAGTTGTGTTTAATATTTATTAATCAATTATTTGAAAAAATATATTAGATATTGAAATTTAAAAGTGATTAAATTACGTGTCGTTAAATCCTCCCCTCCTTACACGAATATTCATCCTTAAAATTTATCATACATAACAATAAAGACCAAAAGGAACCCAAATGATGTCATTTGTCAAACAAGTACAGAGAAAGTGACTCCACCACAACTGGTGAGTGCATTAAAAGACACCATAACACATAAACAACTATAACAATAACTTAGGATACAAATCTCTAATATAATCCTTGATTTTCCAAGTACAATCCCTATCATCCTCACTCCACTAGACCTTAACAAGATTCAATTCTTTTGTCCCTAATTGCTTTATATTTTGAGCAGTGATATGAATAGGCCGCCTAACAATGCTTTAGTTCGGTTGAACTTCGAAATCCTTTTATAGAGCCGGTTCTACTATCGATGAAGGGTCGGTACATACTTACGTAAATCAGATACATGAAATATGTTATGCACATCGGATAGTCTACCTGGTAACTTCACTCTATAAGAAATCTACCAATCTGGTCCAGAATGGGAAAGAGATAATGAACCAAGGGGCTAAATTCCCAGATTTCCTAAACCTCACAACACTTTTCAACGGTGAAACCTTCACAAACACTGAATTTCCTATTGCGAACTCAAGATCCCTATGCGTTCGATCTAAATAACAATTCTTTCGATCCTATGCTTCCATCTAATATCAGGTACCTTCTCATTTGCTTCTAAGGTCACGTTTGGCCTAAGAACAATGCTATCACGAGACTCCACCCAACATGAAGGAGAATGAAATGGATGTCCAAAGAGCTTGAAAATGGTCATGCCGATCCTTGTCTGATAGCCATTGTTGTAAGTGAACTTGGCCAAGGATAAATGATCTTCCTAAGGGACTCCAAAGTCAAGAATGCATGCTCACAATAAATCCTCTAAGATCTGGTTCACTCTCCCTGTCTGCCTATCTATTTGAGGATGCTAGGCTATACTCAGACTCAACTCGGTCCTTAAGGCAGTTTGCAGTCCCTCCCAAGATCTGCTAGTGAATATTGTGTCTTGGTCACTTACAATACCACAAGGAATACCAGGGAGCCTCACAATCTCCTTCACATACAAACTCGCTGGGCTTTCCGCAGTCTTAGTTGCCTTAACAGGAATAAAATAAGAACTCTTAGTCAACTGTTCGACTATAACCCAAATACCTTCGTTCCCTCTTCTTAACTTAGGAAGTCCATTAAAAAAATCCATAGAGATATACTTCCACTTCCACTTTGGGATCTCAAGCGGCTAAAACAGTCCAGCTGACTTCTGTTGGTCCCTCTTAATCTATTGCCAGTTTGCACATAGACTCACAAAGATCAAAACATCTCTTTTTATCTCCTTCCATCAGAAGACTCTTTATACCCTTGAACATTTTGGTGACTCTTCTATGGAAAGAAAACATTGAACGGTGACATTTAGCTAACACTTCTCTTCTAAGACCATTAATACCTGAAGCACAATATGCCCTTTCATTCTGAATATGCCCCGAGGATCAATCTCAAAATTAAAAACAATGCCTTCTTGCACATCCTTCTTGAGTTGAGCCAAAATAGGTTCCTCTTGACTAGCTGTATCCCCTCTATTAATACTGACTTGACATCTAAGTTAGCAACCAACACAACATTCTACTTAATGCATCTACAACAACATTTGCTTTTCCAAGGGTGTGTAGAATTTCTAAATCATAAGAAGCGAGAAATTCCAGCTATCTCTTTTGTCTCCAATCTATTTTTGGGGTAAAAAGATACTTTAAGAAGTCGTGGTCCACGTATAATTTGAACTTTTCACCCAGAAGACAATACCTCCAAATCTTCAATATAAAGGCAACAGCCAAAAGCTCCAAATCATACGTAGCGTAATTTGTCTCATGTGGCTTCAGTTATCGACTCGCATAAGCAAAAATCTTCCAATGCTACATCAGAACTACTTCCAAACAAAAACAACAAGCATTTGTATATAGTGTTTGTAATGAACCAAAATTTAACCACTCTAAAATATAACAGTTAAAGTGATTTTAAATATAAAATATAAAAGTTTATGATTTAAATAATATTAGATAGGATCTGGAAATAAAAATGTATATAAAAATAGTAACATTTGCTTATATCGACAAAAGTGACAAAATCACGATTTTAGAAAAGTAAGTTTAAATGGTTTAATAAATTATTTTAATTTATTAATTAGTGTTTATATTTTTAAATCACATTATACAAATTTATTTTTAAATTTTGTTTACGTAAATAAATAGTTTAACTAAAACGTTAAAATGTGACCGTAAAACATTTTGTCAAAAATCAACATTTTGTCGATTTGAAGTTGTTGCAACATTATTGCGCTTTATTTTCCTATATATGAACATAAGTTCAAATAGTATAAGTATTAGTTAATTTACTAATCAAGTTTACACTTACTAAACATACTTAGAAAATTCTAGAATTTAATTAAAAAAAGTAAGCATAAAAAGGCAATTTTTTTTATAAAAGCCAAAACGTAAACATCAAATCAAACAAACATAATTATTATATTCTTTTCATAATACATAAGTGAAAATGACATAAAATGAAGACTTGAATTGTGATGTTAAGTATTGGAAAAAGTAATTTGCTTAAGGTATAAGTAAAAGGTATTTTGGTCTTTTTACAAAATATTATTTTAATCCAATTTTTTCTATAAATACCAACCCACTTTCTCACTTCTTTCCACACTTCTTCTTCTTAAAATTTCAAGCTTCTTCTTACTCTTTTAATGACTTCCAACCTTAATAAAATAATGCCAAAATATATTCCAAAAATATAATAAAGAAAGTAATCATCAAATCACCTTAAATATTCATCAAAAATCCTCCTCTTTCCTTCACAACCCACAACCCACCCCTTCCAACCTTGATCTGTCCTTCCTGTGAGATCTAAAAGTAAAAACAAAGTGTGTAATTAAGGTTAAGGATGGAGAAACTAGTGCCCTGAACTTTCCTGACCTTGGTTTTCTCTTTTAGGCGAGGGGTGGAACAAATCGAAAGGAAAGTGCCGATGCTCAACTTGAATTTTGTAGAAATAATCTTCTTATACTCATTATTAAAATCCATAGAGGGAACTCTTCCTATTCGTGGAGTTTAAAAGGCGATCTCACCGTTATTCTGCCTATAGCGCTTGTTGAATATAGAAGTTGATATTGAATAAAAGTAGAGTGATTTTTGTAATTCTATTTTCTCAAAAGGATATTTTTTTAAAAATGATTTGAGAAATATTCAAAAGAGAGGTTTAAATGATTTTGTATTTAAAAGAAGAAGATCTTTAAAGATATATATCACGTGAAGATATTTTTGAGAAATGTATACATCGAAAAATAATCATCTAATTACATCATTTTTATTAATGATTGGATTTCGAAGGAACGTGGGTCAGATTTGAGTGATTCCTATTAGAAGACCACTTCGAACCAATTTACGTGCTCGAAGAATGAAGATGTTAGAAGATGGGGATATTGAGAGGAATAATAACGAAGGACTACTTGTTGATTAATTGAAGATAAACTCCCGATTCACTATATTGTAGCAATGGTCTCTTTGTTATGAAAAATCTCAGAACCACAAGGACTTCTCACCTAGTAATAGCCGAGGAAAGTTCCTTCGGTTTCGTTTAGTCCTAAAATGAATTTGTATGGAAAAATGTCTGATATTGCATTCTAAATCACATCGAGCGATATCTATATAATGTATATCAGTCGGTGGTGGAGAAGGCGCCTTCTCTTAGCTTAACACCCTTTCCCAAGATATATGATCTCAGGAAGTTATATATTTGTAGAGACCAGTCATGTGAATATGGAATGGCAATATGGCATTTAAAGTGAAAGAAGATGTGCTATGTGAAACGGTACATGCTGCCTTAAGCTTCATCAATTGGAAATGATCAAAACTGGGTTAGATGCAGCAAGGCTGAGTGGGTCATTCCCAATTAAGGTATGATAATCCCCTTTGAGATATATTTCTTCCTACTATGACATTCGGGATGAAAATTAATATGGATGTATGTGAAGAGAGCTCTCAAATAAAGCTTAGTAACGACCTGCGGATTGATACTATCTAGTTATAGAGGTAGGCTAGTCTTATGTTGGTAGAGGACAGATGTTCTGTGCCTCGGGACATCCATCTAGAGGTGTAACCATCGTAAGGTAGTCCCTTCACCTGGTCATTTGTATGGAAATCCACTCTCCAATAAGAACTTGTGGTTTTGTTGTACAACCTAGTAATGGTAACAATTTTGGCTAAGATTAATAAGTTTATTTGTAAATGTTTTCAAAGAAAGTCATAAAAATAATATCCCTAAATTTTACATCATAAAGAGTTTTAGTTATCATAAGGTAAGAACCTGATCCGGGTTTACGTGTGGCCTGGTCTTTTGTGATACCTTTATGTTTTCAAAACATCGTACTTTGAGTTCTCACACCTGTCCCACGATTGACCTAGAGTTTGTTTTTTTATTTAAACTCTAGGTGTCCTATTTTTTGGGAAGTCAAGTAGTCAGGATACCTTAGGAGCATTTTGGAGCATGTTATGGAGCATTTTTGAGAAGTCTTTTGGAGTTATGAAGCTGAAGTGGCCTATGTAGATATCTACCCATATTCCACTATATTATATAGTATGTATTTCCCAGCATATATACAGATAGACAGCTATAACTATCCTGCTGGATTTCAATTTGACTCTGATCATTTACGTATAATTAAGATGTTGAATGCGATGTGATATTCTATTATTGTGTTATCTTCTATCATTATTTTCTTTTACACCCCTGATAATCTACCTCCTCAACACTTGGATTTATGGTTTGTGAATACCCTGGATGTATTAGTGATGATTTCTAAGGGTCGAGGAGACAGGTCATCACATTTGGTATCAAATCTGAAGGTTAAGCGAGAACCTTGGCTTTGACGGAGATGAATCATTAGAGATATGGTTAGTGATACCCTATAATGAGTTTAGTCTGAGAGGAGCACATAATTAAACTTTAAAAGTATATTCATGCTATATAGCATTCCTAAGATATCTCATCTATCTATCCTAAAGATCTTTTTCTTACTATACACAGATAGTAGAAAATGAGTGGAAAAAGAGTACGAGGTAGGGGAGGAAGTAATACCACAAATGATCAAACTCCTGCAGCTACAGTAGTCGAGGAAGTAGTAGTTCCGGTACAGCTCCAAATTAACTTTGGAAATTTATGTAAGAACTATACCAGCCTTGGTGGTAAACCTTTCAAAGGAATGGAAAACATCATTGAAGTACAAGCTTAGATCCGCTGTTGTGAAAGAATTTTCAAAGGACTGAATATTGGAGATAAGCAGAAGAGATTCTTAGCTTCTTGGCAACTACAAGACGGTGTTCTTGTTTAATGGGAGTTTATTACTTACAATGAGTCAGAAGATAATTTCTCATGGGAATGATTCAAAGAAGTTGTGGAGGAGAGTATATGCCGGAAGCAAGAAAATCCCGTCTTTATCGAAATTTTATGGCTTTTAAAAAGGAGAAGGAGATGTCATTTAAGGAGCATGCTAATAGTTTAACGAATTATCTCATTTTGGGACTAGATTGATAGATACGCATCTCAAAAAGAATGAAAAGTTTATCTCGCGAATGAAGAAGCAATGCCATGTCAGAATGACTGGGCATGTGAAAGAACCATTTGTAGACTTAACAGAAATGGGATATAGATACGAAGCTTTGGATAAGATAGATCCACCCGTAGTACAAGAAAGCAATAACAATAACTGGGTAAAGAGGAAGTTCAATGGCAAGAAGCCGTAGCAGGGAAAGCCTAGAGGAGGATCTCAAGAGAACTGCTTTAAAGATTTCACTTGTAACAATTGTAAGAAGAAAGGCCATATTGCGAAGAATTGTTGAGATCCCAAAGCTTTGAATGTTGCCTTAGCTATGGTTCAGAATTATCTCTGTTATAATTGTCATAAACCAAGGCACCTAATTAAGGATTGTCCCCTATTAAAGAAAGGAGAACAGCCAAAGTGTATGCTATCAAGGATGAGCCTTCAACCTCCCAAGATGTAAAGGGCAAAGGAGTGTTGGAAGGAAATATTTTTTCAAAGATATTTTAGTTAGAGTACTATTTGATATAGGAGCTTCTCATTGTTTTATTTCTAAAAAACTGTAGAAGAATTGAAAGTTAAAAATAAAAATGTTCGCGACCCTATCTGCGTGGCGAATCTTGTAGGAGCTTCCAGTAATCTTTATATGCACTGTGAAAAAGCCTCAATTTCCTATCCTCTCTATCACTTTCCTTTTGATCTTTTGGTATAAGACTTTATTGGATTTTACTTGGCATGGATTGGTTAACTAAAAACGAAGCTATTCTAGATTATTTGAAAAGAATGGTTGCACTGAAAACAAAGTTAGGGCAACTCATAGAAATACCTTGTGAAGATCCTATTCCAAGAAGGGATAGTTTTCTTTATGCTTTAGATGCATCCCAGACAGGATTAGAAACAATACATGTTGTTAAATAATTTGCTGATGTCTTTAAAGAGATAAAAAGTTTGCTTGCACATCGAGAAATCTAATTCCATATCGCCTTAGTTCCTAGTGCGATGCCAATTAAACAACGAGATAGAAGGATGGCTCCGAAAGAAAGGGATGATTTGAATAGCCAACCCCAAGAGCTATTAAAGAAAGGACTGATAAGACCCAGCCATTCAAGTTAGGGATCGATAGTAGTTTTTTTTGCTAAGTTAGATGGATCTTTGAAATTTTTTATGGACTATCAAAATCTAAATAAGCAACCTATTAAGAACAAGTATCCTCTACCCTGAGTAGATGATTTGTTTGACCAGTTACACGGAGCTCGAGTTTTCTCTAAAATGGACCTAGCTATAGGATTCCATCATTTAAGGATCGTAGAAAATTGCATCCATCTAACTACATTCAAAGGTTCGAATTCTTTCTATGAGTGGTTGGTTATGCCTTTTGGGCTGACGAATGCACTCGCTTATTTTGTTAACCTTATGAATAAAGTGTTTAGAGATGTGCTAAACAAATTCGTATTAGTCTTTATCGATGATATCCTTCTATATTCGAAGATAAAAGAAGAACACTAATAACAATTAGAAGTTGTGTTGGAGATATTGAGGAATAATGCGCTTAATACCAAATTCTCAAAGTGCCATTTTTGGGAGAAGGAGGTAAGATTCCTTGGACATATAATTCCAAGGGATGGAATTTCTGTGGATTCAGGGAAAGTTGCATCTATTCAAGATTGGAAGCAGCCACAAACTCCAAAAGAGATTTGTGCTTTTAGGTTTGGCGGTATATTATAGAAGATTCGTTCAAGACTTCTTTAAGATTGCCTATCACCTAACGAAGTTGACAATGAAGGATGCTAAATTTTTCTGGACTCCTAAATGTGAAGAAGCATTCCAATAACTGAAAAGAGGTTGACAACCGCTCCAGTTTTAGCAATTATAAATGGAAATAGTGGATTGACCGTTTATACAGATCCTTGTGGAGAAGGAGTTGGTGCTATTTTAGTGCGAGATGGGAAGTTGATTGCTTGTGCAAGTAGACAGCTGAAGACGAATAAGAAAAATTATGCAACACACAATTCAGAATTATTAGCCATTGTGTTTGCATTAAAGATATGGAGACATTATTTGCTTGGTAAGAATCTTGCATAGTTTATTTCGATAAAACTTTGAAGTGACCTTACTAAATAATATTCCATCTTTTAGGTGAAATTTTTGAACTCTTCATAGACCATAAATCTTTGAAGTATCTTTTCACCCAGAAGGATTAAAATATGAGACAGTAACGTTGGTTAGAATTTTTTGTATCTTACGATCTAGATAATCTATATACACTCAAGAAAGCCAACGTAGTAGCTGATGCATTGAGTAGGAAGCTAGCTGTTATTTCTTATTTGGTACTAACACCAACTCTTTTGAAAAGAATTGCCAATAAACAGGGAGAAGATAAATGGTTTGAGAAATACATTAAAGCAGCTGAAGAAGGAAGAAATCCAAGCTTTAAAATAGATAACCTTGGAGTATTGCGGTTAAATGAAGAATTTGTGTTCTAGATGTTGGAAATCTTAGGCAAAAGTATTAGTTGAATACAACACAGCCAAACTTAGCACTCATTCGGAAATTTATAAGATGTACAAGGGCATGAAGCATACATTTTGGTGGAAAATTATGAAGAGGGACTTATCTATCTATGTCAGCTGTTATGAAAATTGCCAAATATTCAAAAATGACTAACAGAAGATGGCAGGATTACTTCAACCTTTAGAGATTCCAGCTTGGAAGTGGGAACAAATATCCAAGGATTTCATTAAAGGCTTACCTCGAACAAGGAAAGAAAATGAAGGCATTGTTTGTACCAAAATTGGGCGCAATACTCTTCGGATGTGATTGAAGAGATTAGAATGAAGAATTTAAATGGAAAAAGAGGTTAATCTAACAATCACACCAATAAAAGCAGGCAGAATTAGAAAAAGACAAGGAATTATAGTGGTTCGGCGTTGTAGCATATGTCCATTTTAAATAGTTTGTGTGATAGATGATTTTCAACTTACAATAGTGCAATCAATAGCACTCGAGTTAAAATAGAGTTTGAATAAAGTAACGGCATAGAAGAGCCAAAAGTCCTTTTTTAGTTGGCGTGGAGGTGCTATTTATAGGAGCAGATCTGGAAATATCTCCTTCAAACCTCGGAATACCTCTTCTCACATGTGGGTGGGCCCACCAGATCGATCTTGGTTTGTTTGGAATCGATCCTGATCAATTCAAGTTCATTTTTTATCAATCCAAAAATGGTCCAATGGAGCTGCGATCGATCATGGACGTTCTTGAGTGAATAAGAAAGCTTCTATGAAAATTCCATAGCATTTGGACTTGTAGTTTGAGAGATATGATCAATCCAAGGTTGAGTTTGCAAGTAGGGCTAAATGCTTCATAGCGCTACGTGCATATCGATCTTCTTCTTATCGATACAATGTGTATCGATTGGTTGCGTGTCGATGGCACGGTGCTTGAGATCCACATTTCATGCTTATAGACCGTTTTCTTTGGTTTGACCTATTTCTTCATATCCATCCTATACATTGCTTTTCGTATTGATGTATGTCCTCGCCTTCGTATCGATGCTTGGCCCCAGTCTTCGTATCGAAAAAATAAGTGATCGACACAAAACATACAGCTGATGGATGGATGAAGTAGAAAGATACAAACTGGATGGATACGAATCAGATGGATATGGGGTAGATGGATACGAAATAGATGGATATGAAATGAACATGTTTCATACGGATATTGAGCGATCCATAACTTGAGCATACGAACTTTGATTGACCTGAAATTTAGAATGTTTCCTTTCATAACTTTGCTTGTCATACCACGTGAATTGTAAGTCGATCCGAACTCGAACTAATTTTTCCTGTATCCATCGTGGACCTGTAGATAATTGATCTCCAGGGCAGATTGTCTTCAGTTTCTAGTCAAGTCGTTGGTGTCACGCCATGCCAAAAGGCCTGATAACATTTGCCCCCTAAAGTACATACTATGCAAACACAACGTGCTTTGAAAAACTACAATCTTTATTTTGAAAAAGTTCTATCTGATTTGTTGAACGGTTTTTTTCTTTTCACCAGGAGATGTAACCTTCGATTAATATCTAGTAATATAAATTTTGAATTGTAGACTGCCAATGATCATGCAGTTTTATGTTGTAACCGAAGGTCGAGCGCTAGCAATTCATTGTTCACTGTTTTGGTTGTCACCAGGTAAGCTTTCAATTCTTGTTAACTTTGAAAATCAAATATTAGTTTGGAATACATATACGTATGTTAACCTGACTCCCGTTCATGTTTACACGTTCATAATTCATTGTCAAGTTCCTTTGTTCTTGTTTGGATCGAGTTTCGCATCGATCCACTCCTAGATCGATGTGAAACCTGAGTGGCAACAATAATCCACGGTTGTTTTGATCCCTCTCTTCGTGTCGATCCTCTCTTGGATCGATCTGGCATGTATTAATGTAGACTTCGTATCGATCGTTATCGATACGGGATGGACTTACATAAGGTGTGCTTTGTATCGATGGGTACGGAATTTAAAAGTGTTAACTCATGGGAAATCTTTTTTATTTGTTGTAGGGAAGTTGAGTTTTAGGGCATGGCATATCGATTGTTCCTCAAGAGTCATTAACAAAACTTCGACGCTAGAAGACAGATTGTTGGAAGTTCCATTTTTGTACATTCTCCACCGGTTGGATGGTTCTCCAATGCTCTTCGGATAACCGTCCAATGCAGTGGATTCAGATATGAAGTATGCTAATGTTTGACCATGGATAGCTCTTCGAGGGAGATAAGTGATATCAAATTGGCTTAACTTGATATTCCATTTGAGTAACCTTTCGGATATCTAAAGTTGCTATAGGACCCATCTTAACGGCTAGTCAATATAGACTTTAACGGGGTGAGCTTGTCAATAGCTTACTTACATCATACACTGTTCTTTAGATCTGCTTCTCTTCACGTAACATTGCGATGCTTATGGCATGCATTGACAAGGCCTAAATTATGTATAAATCTTCACGATCCAATGGCTTGGGTAAAATGGGAGGTCTCTCTAAGCGATCTATAAGAGTTGGAATTGCATCAACACAGTTGTTAGACCATTTGAGAGTTCTCTTCCCTCTCTTGGTCAGGTTGAAGAAGACAATACACTCATAAATGGCCTTAGAGTTGAATCAGCTTAGGATGGTAATCTTCCGACTTAGGCTCTATACCTGCTTGGTTGTCCTCAATACATGGATGTCTCTAATTGTCGGAATTTTCCAGAACCTAGCCTCAATTCCACGAGAATTGATTATGAAAGCAAAGAATTTTTATGATGCAACGCTGAAATAGAATTTTAAAGGATCGAGTTTCATCCTGCATTTTTCAGAGAGCGCTGAATATCTCTGTCAAGTCATCGATGTGGTCGTTTGATAGTCGTGATCTCACAAGCATATTAACCTCATACACTTTCATCGATCGGTTGATCTAATTTTTGAACGATCTGTTGACCGTCCATTGGTAAGTACCACTAGTGATCTTAAGTTTGAATTCGGGGATTGCAACATAGCACTATAGATCAGGTAAGTAACAAAACTGTTGTATTCCTGGTCTGGGACATGTTCCAAATTCCGATTGTACCTAGAGTTTGCATCCATGAAAGTGAGTAGTTCATGTCCGATGGTCGAGTCCACGGTTGGTTGATCCTTGGAAATGGAAAATTGTGCTTTGTCGTGCCTTATACAAATCTGAGTGGTCGTCATGTCCGCCATTCTCCGTTTGTTTTTCTCATAAGTAAAGGATTGAATACTCATCTTGGGTAGAGGAGTACATTGGTTTTGAGTAGATTCGCCTCATCTTTAAGTGCAGTAGATCTCTTCAGATCCATGGCGCATAGTTTTTATTCAGTGAACAATGCCTAGGGTCGACATTTAATGCAGGGTTATCAATAGCTGGCGAGATTCCATATATATATATATATATATATATATGAGATTGAGTCCAAGCGAACGCAATAAGATTCACCTGGAGTAAAACAGCTAACTCTTTCATCATTGCACTGAGTTGTGATCTAATCTTCGACACTCGTGATGGGTTGTAAGCACTTGTATTGCGTGCTGCTGCATAGCTAGCCCTAGCTATGAGTTTAAATCTACTTTAGGTGGTAAGCACTTATATTCCAAGCTATTGAGTTGTAGGTGCTTGTATTGCGTGTTGTTGCACAGCTAGCTCTAGCTAAATTTTTTTATAGAAGATGGTCGGATTGAATTTTCCTTGGTTAATTCCTCTACCCTATGTATAGGGAAAAAGTTGAAGTATAGTTGATCACATTACAACAACTTTAATTTGATGTTTCTCCCATTGAATTGTGGGAAGGAATTGATTGGCAGATAGTTGGGTCACGTCAATCCATGCTGTTCGCACAACTTGTCGAATCATAAGCGAGAGTTAGCGGATGAATGGTCATGTCGCATTCATTTGCGGTTGGAATGTGGTCATATCCATTCAGAATAGGACATCCAGCTAGGTCCGTTTTGCTAATCTGCGTCTCCCTATCGAATCAAGGAAGAAATTTTTTCTTTTAGGGTTAGAGTGCATCCTTATAAATTTATGTTATGTGTCTCGTGCGGAGGACTAGAGTTATTGCACGAAAGGTCATGTCGTGCCCGCTTAGTGCTGGATGGTCGGAATGCATTTGATTTTGTGGACAAGTGCGCCACCAAGTCAAGGAAACAGTTGGAAAGCTGACGGTCAAACAACGTCCACTTTTTATACTACAGAACTTGCTGAAGAATCAGAGTTCATAGATGGGCAGTCGAATCGCATCCCTCATGGTATTTATATTCCAATCCATTCTTTGAGGGCTGGAGTTGGTTGATGGGTGGTCAGTCACACCCATTTGGTGTTTATACTCCTGTTTGCGCTCTTAGTACTAGAGTTAGTTGATGGATGTCCATCCATTAAGAGTTTATACTCTAGTCCGCGCTCTCGAGACCAGAGTAGTTGATGGGTGATTAGTAACACCCATTTGAGATTTATACCCCAGTCCGTGCTCTAGGGACCATAGTTAGTTGATGGGTGATCGGTCACATCCATTTGGTGTATATACTCCAGTCCATGCTCTCGGATTAGAGTTAGTTGATGGATGGTCAGTCACACCCATTTTGTGTTTATACTCCAGTCTGCAATCTCAGGGCTAGAGTTAGTTAATGGGTGGTCAGTCACACCCATTATATGTTTATACTCCAGTCCACACTCTAGGGACCAGAGTTAGTTGATGGTTGGTCGATCACACACATCAGGTGTTTATACTCCATTCCACACTCTCGATACTGGAGTTAGTTGATTGGTGATCGATCACACCCGTTAATGTTTATACTCCATTTCACACTCCAGGAATTTGGAATTTTTTATAAGACGGTCGATCAAATCTGTTTAGGAAAGATGCTCCTCCCCACACTTTGGGGATAAGGGTTTGTAAGGTCATGGATGGACGGATCACATCCTCCTTAATTTGGAACTTGAGGTCATGGATGGATGGATCCATCCTCCTCGAGCTAGACGGCTGGATCGCATCTAATTTATGCTTAGGCTATCAGACTGCCTCTTGCATCCGAGATAGGAGCCAACACATGGACGGTCATACAGCATCGTCTTTGATTTGGATTCTGCTTCTTCCAATCTTAAGGAGTAAGACTAATGCTCTGGAGAACTTTGATTTTGGCGAAAGAGCGGATGGTCGAACCATGTTCACTTAGAGTCATGTCTTTGCCCCTAGTTTTAGGGGAAAGAATTGGGGAGTTGACAGTCGAGTCATGTCCACTTGATACTTCATGCTCTTCCAGTTAGGTCGAGAAAGTGAGTTGAAATGATAGCTCCTAATGATTAGCGAGCAGGCGGTCAGTCCATAATGATTGCAAATTGGGGCTCTAGCCTTAACAAAATCGGCTTAAGGAATGATTGTTTTTTCGAATCACAGACGTAGGCTGGAGAGTGATTACTCAAATCATATCCACTTTAGACTTGTGTTCTCATACAACCCTAAGTGTTTAATCTAGGATTTGATCAATGGATGGTGACATCCACCTTTGATGTGGTTTCGGTCTTACTAGGCATCGTAAGAAACATAAATATTTTGGCAAGCTTCAAGTATGAGATGGGGAGTGCATTGTTGGGACATATCACTCCCAGTCTTTCTCAGATCTCCAATTAAATTGCGAATGCAGATTAGTGGATGGTCGGTAACATCCACTTTTTGCTAGAGTCCTGACCTTGTCGGTCTCTTCCGCTTTGATGCCTTGCCCCCCTCCCCCAGTCAGGGGCATATAGTAGCTGATGAGTGGTTGAATCATGCTCGTCATAATGATACCTCAATGACCTGACCATAGTTCTATGGAGGTTGTTTGGCACCCAACCTTGAGTACTTAGTTACCTGCACCATTTGCAAGTAGTTTAATCCAAGTTAGTCACATTTCGCAACATAAATGAAATTAAAATAGAAATAATTCAAAATGATCGGATTAAATATCATTGATAAGTAAAGCAGCGTTGTATGCTTGCTATTACACTTCGGTTTAGTCCTTCTCAATTGGAAGTCTAATGCAGGTGGTTTAATTTAATCAAAGTTATTAATTAATAGTGAGTGGGTGTTCCCTGCCCATCGTTTTATGGGGCTTGCACATATTGTCGAATCTTTCCTTTTCGGAGCAGCCTTATGGCGCTTGCGTCCTTGGTAACCATCTAAAGAAGATGAGTTTTTCGATTTAGAGAGAGTAGGTTCCCTCCTTATCTCGCCATATTGATCCATCATTTGGTTCATCAATTCAATATTGGCTTGGATATGTTGGTGTGTCCACCAGTTTTCTTATCAAAGTATGGAAATAAGCTCTTGTGACGAATTCATTCATAAGTATTGACAGCAACTGGCTGCGAAATTTGATCAATTTGTTAGCTGCAAGCTTCTTTGTTCCCTTCAACAATATGAGAAGTAGAACTAGTATGTTTAACCACGGTTGACAATCTTCTTTGAGGAATAGGCGAAGACATCTGGATTTGATGGCATTCATCACTATTGGTGGAATCCACGCCCCATTCTCACTTCATGAGGTATGTCAGGGGTTGTATTTCCATATTACACCGATATGGTCGACATGTTGAATTTTCAATAGAAATTTTGCATGTAGAATGGTTTCAATGAATAGGTCTTGATAGGGAAAGATACTCCAATCGTCGTTATCAGGTCCATTTTCTAGCTTCGAGGTCTTTATACTAGTGAATGATGTATGCATGATTTCACAATGCTTGAGTGGTTGGTATCACCGATTGGATGGTGAATTGGTTAAGATGGGCTCATAGATTGGTGATTATCCCAAACTTCCATTCAGTCAAAAGACTAATATATGGTAGTAAGGAAGTCCTCTCGAGGTCGTATGCTATGCTTCTAGTCATATAGAAACGGAATGATCAAGATGCAGGCATTTGAAGATGGTTCAGTGGTGACTAGTGATCCTTTGAGTCGGTAGGGTAGACAGTGTAGCGCAGTTGTCACATTAGCCATATACCATACTTGTTAATTCAGGCATTTGAAAGCTGGTCAATTGGGGGAAGTTGCAATCCACCTTGGAGGCATTATATATTAACCAACTATGGTTCTTGGCATATTAGCTTGGCTCTCGAGCCACTAGGAGTATTGTTTGATTAGTAGTTCCTTGCCTATTCCATGATTGCAATTCAACATCTGTTGTTTTAATCCGCTATGTCACGTTCTATCATGGAACGATCAGAAGAGTGGATGGAATGTTCCTTCATTAACTTGAGTTTTGAATTCACTATGCGGAGGCACTATGCTGCGGTAGGGTTTGGATTATAGTCGACAGAAATTTAAAAAAAAATTCATATCATTCTCGGTAACGGAAGTTAGATGTTTGATATAAAACAGGACCTTGGGGAGCGATATAAATGTTGGTGAAATTGAATGATCCGAAAAGTGGACAACTGGATGGATATAAAAAGTGCACAACTAGATCGATACAAAAATTGCACAACTGGATCGATACGAAAGTTGTGTCTAAGGATCATACGTAAGGCGTACAACTGGATCGATACGAAAGTTGTATCTAAGGGTCAATACAAAAGCCATAGAACTGGATCGATACAAAAGTGGTATCTGAGGATCGATAAGAAAGGTGCACAACTGGATCAATATGAAAATTGAGCTTGAGAACTGATATGAAAAGTACACAACTGAATCGATATGAAAATGGTATTCGAGGATTGATATGAAAGTTGCACAACTAGATCGACATGAAGTTGGTATCTGAGGATCGATACAAAAGGCGCACAACTAGATCGGTACAAATGGTGCACAATTGATCGATATGAAAGTTGTGCTTGAGAATCGATACAAAAGTTTGGATACAAAAATAGTCATTTTTTCAGTACATGAAAATATGGATACGAAAGTCATCATATTTTATGGATATAAAGACATGGATACGAAAACCATCATATTTTCTGGATATGAAGAAATTGATAAGAAAATCATCATAATTTCTTGATACGAAAATATGGATACAAAAATCATGGGTTGGAATTTTTGAAGGGCTTAGAGGAGGAGCTTTTTGAGAGCTCGAAAGACGAGCTCTTTGGATCTAGAAAATATGGTAGTGCGCACAATGTCGATTGTAGTTCTTCTTAGATCAGGAGCAATCTAAATAGAATAGTAGGAATAACTAGATGCCAAATCTGGATCTCCTCCTAAAATTTTACCAATCCAACAACGGTAGAGGATCCACGTAATCAGAGAAAAACATAATTTTCATCGATGGAAGCACCAAAATATTTGTACCAAGATTGGGCACAACACTCTTCAGATGTGATTGAAGAGATTAGAATAAAGAAATTAAATGGAAAACGAGGCTAATCTAACAAACACGCCAATGAAAGCATGCAGAAATAGAAAAAGACAACAAATTATAGTGGTTCTACATTGTAGCCTACGTCCACTTTGAATAGTTTGCTATTTATTGATGATTCACAACCAATTTACAATAGTACGATTGATAGCACTCAAGTTACAACAAAGTTTCAGCAGAGTAATGGTGTAGAAGAGCCAAAAGTCCTTTTTTAGTTAGCGTGTAGGTGCTATTTATAGGAGTGAATCTAGAAATATCTCCCTCAAACCATGGAATACCTCTTTTTACACATGGGTGGGCCCACCAGATTGATCTGGAGTTGTTTAGGATAGATCCTGATCGATCCAAGTGCATTTCGTATCGATCCAAAAATTGCCCAATGGATCTGTGATCAATCATGGACATTCTTGAGTGAATAAGAAAGCTTCTTTGAAAATTTCATAGCATTTAGACTTTTAGTTTGATAGATATGATCGATCCAAGGTTGAGTTTGCAAGTATGGCTGAAGGCTTCGTACCAATACGTGCGTATCGATCCTCTTCGTATCAACACAATGCATATCGATCGGTTGTGTATCGATGGCGTGGCACTGGAGATCCACATTACATGCTTATAGATTGTTTTCTTTGGTTTGGCCTATTCCTTCGTATCCATCCTATACATTGCTTTTCATATCGATGTTATGTCCTCGCCTTCGTATCGATGCTTGGCTCTGGTCTTCCTATCGATCAAATGAGTGATCGAAAAGAAACATACATCTGATGGACAGATGAAGTAGATGGATACAAACTGGATGGATACAAAACGGATGGATATGTGGTAGATGGATATGAAGTTGATGGATACGAAACGAACATGTTTCATATGGATCTTGATCGATCCATAACTTAAGCATATGAACTCCGATTGACGTGTAATTTGGCATGTTACCTTTCATAGCTTTTCTTGTCATACCACGCTAATTGTAGCTCGATCTGAAATCGAACCAAGTTCGCTTATATCCATGGTGGACCTATAGATAACTGATCTCTAGGGCAGATTGTCTTTAGTTTCTAGTCAAGTCCATGGTGTTATAACCTTGCCAAAAGACAGGATAATAGGCATTTGGGTTACAATAGACCGATTAACCAAAAGTACACACTTTATTCTAGTTAAGCAATAAGAACTACTGCAAACCTTACAGATGAGATTGTCCGATTGCATGGAGTTTCGAGCAGTATAGTTAGCGATCGTGATCCAGTCTTCACTACAGTTTTGGGAAGCACTACAGGCAGCTTTGGGAACAAAGCTAAGTATACTCATTACATATCACCCCTAAACTAATGGACAGATTGAAAGAGTCAACCGCGTTTTGTAGATCTTTTGAGGGAATGTATTCTAGACTTTGGAGGCTCGTGGGAAAATCATTTGCATTTAGTAGAGTTCTCCTATAATAACATCCATCAAGCTAGTATCGGCATGGCATCATATGAAGTTTTGTATGGTCGTCCATGTAAATCGCCAGCATATTGGGTAGAAACTGGAGATTAGTTAGTGCTTGGCCTAGATATGATACGAGAAGCTTCAAAGAAAGTTGATATGATTTAAAAAAAGCTAAAAGAAGCCCAAAGTGGACAGAAGAGTTATGCAAACTGAAGGCGTAAAAATTTGGAATTGCCTGTTGGAGATTCAGTCTTTTTGAAATTCTCTCCAACGAGAGGAGTAGTAAGATTTGGAAGAGTTGTGAAGTTAGCACCTCGATATATTGGATATTTTTCCATTCTTGAATGAATCGGCCTACTAGCTTATCGAGTACAATTATCTAAAAGATTGTCTGGTGTACACAATTTTGCTTGTATCTCATTTACAGAAGTATGTATATGACCAAGAACAAATCATAGATGTGGCTGTTCAGGATGACTTGGAGATAGAACTAAATTTAGCATTTATTAAAAGGACCATTCGAATAATTGACCAATATGAGAAAAGATTAAGAAGGAACGTAGTACGATTGGTCAAATTTCAACGGAGCGGGGATGTGGATGATTGCACATGGGAAACAAAAGATAGAATGAGAAAACCATATCCCGAGTTTAAGATCTATGTATAGACTTTATCTACCATTTGAGTGTATGCACAACATGTGGTGTAGTCGCTTATTGTGTATATTCCATATTATTGAATATATATTCCCTTTTGAGCTATTTTCTTCTTATCTAATTTCGAGGATGAAATTCTTTTAAGTAGGGGAGAACGTATTGATTCAAAATTTAACCACTTCAAAATATAAAATTTAAAGTGATTTTAAATATAAAATATAAAAGGTTTTATGATTTAAATAATATTCGATAGGATTTGAAAATAGAAATATATATATATAGTAACATTTGCTAATATCGACAAAAATGACAAAATCATGATTTCAGAAAAGTAAGTTTAAATGGTTTAATAAATTATTTTAATTTATTTATGAGTGTTTATATTTTTAAAACTCATTACACAAATTTATTTTTAAATTTGGTTTACGTAAATAAATAGTTTAACTAAAACGTCAAAATGTGACTGTAAAAGATTTTGTCAAAAATCGACGTTTTGTCGATTTAAAGTTGTCGCAACATTGTTGCACCTTTATTTTCTTATATATTAACATGTATTCAAATGGTATAAGTACTAATTAATTTATTAATCATGTTTACCTTTACTAAACATACTAAGAATATCCATGAATGTAATTAACAAAAAGTAAGCATAAAAAGACAAAAAATGCTATAAAAGTTAAAAGGTAAACATTAACTCAAGCAAACATTATTACTATATTCTTTACTTAATAATTAAATGAAAATGACGTAAAGTGATGATTTGAAATGTGAAGTTAAGTGTTGGAAAAAGTAGTTTGCTTAACGTATAAGGGTATTTTGGTCTTTTACAAAATATTATTTTAATCCCAATTTTTTCCTGTAAATACCAATCCACTTTCTCACTTCCTTCCACAAGTCTTCTTCTCAAAGTTTAAAGCTTCTTCTCACTCTTTTAATGGTTCTCAACCTTAATAAAATAATGCTGAAATTTATTCCAAAAATATACTAAAGAAAGTAATCATCGAATCACCTTAAATATTCACTAAAACTCTTCCACTTTCCTTCACAACCCATGACCCACCCCTTCACCATCAAGTCGAGCCTAAACCCTCCCTAAAAATAATGGCTTTGAGCATGTGCCCCTTCCACAAGTTAAGTCAAGCCACGTAGAACCCTTAAAAACGAGCATTCGTGAGCACATGATTGAATTTAAGAAAGTTATAATCAGTTTGAAGTTAGTACATTTGCAAATAAGGTGAGAACTCCTATTTATATCTATAAGTATATGGTTTTTATGTGCGATTTGTTTGTTTGAATGTTTGGCTATGATTTTTGAATGTCATATGTTGATTTTTGAGTATGAATATTGAAACAAGTCACGATATAGACGACATTGATTCACATGGAAAACACTTTTCAAAATAATTTGAAAAGTGATATAGATTATTTAATGCCCTCTAAAATGATTAAAAATGTATCAGAAATGTTTTATTAACATATGAAGTGTTTTGGTGAAGTTTGAAAGGTAAATGAAAATTTAGTCAAAAATAGGCGCGTCGCATAACTGCAGTTTCCGTTTTCACGCTATAAAAGTCAAATGAATGTATAGAATGGAATTTAGCTCAGAATTATTTGAGGTAAGACTTTTCCAAACTATTATATCCTTAGTTTTCCAAAGAAAAAGTAAGTCAAGAATCCGATAAGTAGATTTTGAAATATGAGTAAAACAAGTTTTGGAAAAAATCCCAATTTTGCAGTTTGGAATCCAAAAAATGATTTCTTTAATAATGATATTTTTTAACGACTAAAAATATGAAAAATTTTGATAAATATATTAAAATGGTTTAAAAAAGATTTAAATTAGCAAATAAGAATTTTCAAGCATTAAAACGTTCTTTTAATTAAATAAGTTGTTTTAAGCACTTTCCGTAGCACTTCTCTGCTGTAATTTCTATAGGCTTTGAAATAAAGGTTGAAACTTAACCTTTCCCAAATCCTTTGTAAACGTTTTAGGTAAATAATAAAGTATTTTAAAATGGTATTTTAACAATTCAAAATAATTTCAAAGGTTTTTAAACAAATAATTAAGTGATTTGAAAACGGAAAATGAGTATGCAAAAACGACTAGTACAATTGTCCCACCTGTGAGATCTAAAAGTGAAAACAAGGTGTAGAACTAAGGTTGGGGATGGAGCAACCAGTGCCCTAAACTTACTTTGCCTCGGTTTTCACTTTTAGGCGAGGGGTGAAACAGATCGAAAGGAAAGCCTGGATGCTCAACTTGAATTTTGTACAAATAATCTTCTTATACTCATTATTAAAATCGGAAGAGGGAACTCGTCTTATCATGGAATTTAAAAGGCGAACCATTATTCCACCCATAGTACATGATGAATATGCAAGTTGATATTGAGTAAAAGTAGAGTGATTTATGTAATACTATTTTCTCAAAAGATACTTTTTAAAAATGATTTGAGAAATATTCAAAAGAGAGGTTCAATTGATTCCGTATTTAAAGAAGAAGATCTTTAAAGATATATATATCTCATGAAAATATTTTTAGAAATGAATAAATCGAAAAATAATCATTTAATTACATCATTTTTATCGATGATTGGATTTCGAAGGAAGTGGGGTCGGATTTGAGTAATTCCTATGAGTAAACCCCTTCGAAGCAATTTACATGTTCGAAGAATGAAGATGATGGAAGACAAAGATATTGAGACGAATAATAACGAAGGACCAATTGTTGATTAATTGGAGACCAACTCCTGATTCACTATATTATAGTGGTGGTCGCTTTGTTATGAGAAATCTATGAGCCATAAGGACTTCTCGCCTAGTAAAGGCTGAGGAAAGTACCTTCAGTTTCGTTCAGTCCTAGGACGAACTTGTATGGAAGAGTGTCTGACATCGCTTTCTAAATCACATCGAGTGATCTTTATATATGTATATCAGTCGGTAGGAGAGAAGACACCTTCTCTTAGCTTAACACCCTTTCCCGAGACATATGGGCACAGAAGTTATATATTTGTAGAGACCGGTTATGTGAATATGGAATGGCAATGTGGCATTCAAAGTAAAAGCATATATGCTTTATGAAAAGGCAATCGTTGCCTCAAATTTCATCAACCGAAAGTGACCAAAACAGGGTTAGCTGTAGCAAATCTAAATGGGTCATTCCCAATTAGGGTATGATCATCCCTTTCTAGATATATTTCTTCCATCTATGATGTTCGGGATACAAACTAATGTAGATGTATGTGAAGAGAGCTCATAGATAAAGGTCATAACGATTGGGGGATGACATATTCAGAACTATGTAGTTATAGAGGTACGTCGGTCTTATGTTGGTAGATGGTAAATGTTGTATGCCTCGGAACATCCTTCTAGAGGTGTACCCATTGAAAGGTACTCTCTTCACTTGGTCATTTGTATGGAGATTCATATACCAATAAGAATTTACGGTTTTGTTTGTAGAACCTAGTATGTTGGTAACAATTTCGGCTAAGATTAATAAGTTTATTTGCAAACGCTTCAAAGAAAATAATTAAAAGTAATATTCTCAAATTTTACGTAACAAAGAGTTTTGGTTATAATAAGGCAAAAATATATTCCATGTTTATGTGCGGCGTGGTCTTATGAGATATCTTTTTTTTTCAAAACATCGTACTACGAGTTCTTACACCAGTTCCATGACTGACCCGGAGTTTGTTTTCTCCTTTAAACTCTAGGGACCCTACTTTTCGGGCAGCCAAGTAGTCAGGATACCTTAGTATCATTTTAGAGTATGTTGAGGAGCATTTTGAAGAAGTCTTTTGGAGCTATGAAGTTAAAGTACCCTATGTAGACGTCTACCATTTTCCGCTATGTTGTATAGTATGTATTTCCCAACATAGTACGGATAGACAGTTCTAACTATCCCATTGGATTTGTATTTGATTCTGATCATTTATGTATAATTAAAATGTTGAATGCGATGTGAGATTCTATTATTGTGTTACCTTCTATCTTTGTTTTATTTTATAACCCCGAGAATCTTCCTCCTTGGTACTTGGATTTACGACATATGAATTCCATGGATGTATTAATGTCAATTTCTAAGGTTCGAGGAGACGGGTCGTCGCACTGTTAGACCACCACTCCCATCTGGTGTAGTCAAAATAGGAGCGCTAGTCAACTTCTCCTTCAATTCCTTGAATGCTTGATCACACTTAGGCATCTATATGAACTTAACATCCTTCTTTGTTAACTTCTTCAAATGAGAAGAAATCTTCGAGAAATATTTGTTGAACCTACGGTAAAAACCAGCAAATCCCAAGAAACTCCTAACTTTCATTTCATTTTCGGGCTTCTTCCAATCTTGAACAGCAACAACTTTAGCTAGATAAATAGATATCTCTTCCCCTAAAACAACATGCCCTAAGAACCTAATTTCAAATTTCCAAAATGGCACATAGAAAACTTAGCCTTTAACACATGGCTCCTTAGAGTATGGAGTATGACATGGAGATGGTACTCATGCCTCTCCTCCGTCTTCTGATAAATAAGATGTCGAAAATAAAGTCGGGAATGAATTTATTAAGAACATCCCGAAACACTCAATTCATTAAGTCCACAAAGAAAGCAGATGCAATAGTCAATCGAAAAGGCATGACTAACACTCGTAGAAACTATTTGAAGTCCTAAAAGCAGTTAAGGGCACACTCTCCTTTAATACCCTTAATTGGTGAAAACCGATGGCAAGATCCAATTGGAAAAATATCTAAGCGCCAAGGAGCTGATCAAACATGTCATTGATCCTTAGTAAAGGCTATTTATTCTTGATTGTCATTTTATTCAACTCTCGCTAATCTACAAATAACCATCCGCCTTCGTAACAAAGAAAACTGGCGATCCCTAACTAGAAGTGTTGTGTCTTATCAATCTCTTCTACAACAAGTCAAACGTCTGATTTTCTAACTCTTGCCTTTCATAGAGCTAATCATCACTTGAGGTTTTACAATAGGTCCGGTTCCTGGAATCCGATCAATTTTGAACTCCGCTTCATGATGGGAAGGTAGACCTTGCAGTTCATCAAAAACATCCAGAAAATCCCAAACAACATATGTATCCATAAGCTCTTCCTTAGCTACTTCAAGTGAATACAGAAAACTACTCATCACTTCGTTAGGCTCTTCACAAAACATATCAATGCTGCTTCCTACCACATCTTTTACTATAACCTTCCTTCTACCATAATCCAAGATGGCATTAGACTTAGATAACCAATCCATTCTCAACAACACTTCAAAACCCCTGAATCCAGAATAAAAAGATCGGAGAGAAAGAGATGATTTTGCTAAGAGCGAGGTACAGGCAAACACATAGTGTTAAGGTTTTTTGGACCCCGAATAGGGTTCGACACACAATGGGGATTACTCAAAAGGATAGGTTTAAGCTTAAGTCTATCAATGAGGTCAACAGAAATAACACTATAGGGAGTACCCATGTCGAATAATATCCTAGTAGGAAGATCACGGATGGATAGTGTACCCTGCAACATTTTCTTTCCCTTTTGTCTTGAAGAAGTTGATGGTATCTCCTCAATAGCAAAAGCCTGTCCCTCTAACCCTTCTTCTTGAATATGCTACCATATGATTTTTGTTTGATGATAATAAACATATATATTCAACTAAATGTATTTGTTATTATACTATTTATTTTTCACATAATTTAATAAATATTTAAAGAATAAAATAAATAACACAGAAGTCATATTCAAACAAATATGTTGTTCAAACAAATATTTTACTACAATTTTCAATAGTACAAATTTGAGCTCTCACCACATATTTACATTTTATATTACAATACAATTTCGATTACATCACAAATTTGACTTTACAATGTTGACCTCACTACATATCACTCAAACACTCGTATTTATCTCCAACTCTATTTCAGTTTGTATCGAGCATCTGAATTATATGCGCAATAAACACTAACGTAGTAAAATTGAAAAAGAAATATTTTGCAATGTACAATAAAAATGTGTTTTTTGAAAATGTTATTTGCCTCAGTTATTTGGGTTGTTCGTCGTTATTTATTTTGAATTCATCTTACATGAACAGCTTGTAATATGCACAGTGTACCACTGTACATGTCACAAGGCCGTACACACTGATATACACTTGATTAAACTATAGGGACAGGTGAGCTCAAGGACAAACCTGAGCCGAGGTTGGATTCAACTCAGGTGTAATACGAAAACAAGTCACGAAGTTTTAAAAACACTAGAGACTGCATATACATATGTGTACACATACACATGTGCACTGCCTCAGCATCTCGAATTTCAGCCAAGAGACATCAGTACACATGAATATGAATAAAACCAGATTCAATATTGAACTAGATCACAACAAATGCATTCAGACTTCAATGAGACAAACTGGAAGTGCTCATGAAAAAGAATAAAGCAACTGGATATGTATGCAACCATATATAAACAACAATAAATCAGAAGTGCATGAACCAGACTACAAGACCGTAACAACAATATGCAGTAATGAGAACCAGACTACAATTACTTATGCAAAGAGCTCGAGTCTCACCAAAATAACATGTCCAGATAAATGCAACTGGAATAAGTCATAATAAAATATCAAATGGCGTGAGTATATGGAAATACCAATAAGTCAGTGAATTGAACAAGCCAATGGTCTAGACAATATGAACTGAATGAAGCAAATGAACAAACTCGAGCGAAGATGCTCAATGAAATAGACTGAAGTTCAATAACACTGGAACTCAACCAAACAACTGACAATATTGGACTCAATGCAACAAGGCAACTCATCATGAAGTGTACCAAGACCAAACTACAATGATATACCAGAATCAAGTTCAGGTCAGAGGCATGAACAGCCAGGGAGTAGACTCAAGGCAACATGAAGACTTATATGAACATATATCAAGACATGTACAGATGAAGTCCATGCCAAAATGCAATACAAGAGTATGTACAAATGAAACCAGAGTACTTTAAAAACAATTTCAAAATCAATTCAAGAAGCTACATATATACATATATGTAAGCATGTTAACACATATCAATTCAGAGGCTCAAAAGTCCAATCGTAGATGTATAAAGCAACTGGGACAAGAATCAAACCGACATGAACAAATACATATGCCACAGTGAATCCAAAATGAGCTAACACGAATACAAAGTAGCAGAAATGACTACACTGCACAAATACGAGTTTTTATGCAGTGACAAATATATGCAATGTTTTGAAAATCAATAAAGCAGTTTATAGTTTTACAAAACAGTGTAGGTAGTAGTCCGATTGTCAAAATCTTAATTTGAAACTGCTAGCAGAGACGAAAGAACAAGTTCAAACTTAACAAATCAAGTTTCGAAAATCTAATGATGTAGTTCAAACAAAAATCTAGGTAGCATTGTCAAACCAAGTAAAGTTTAAATGCCAAAGTCAAAGCCAGATGATAATAAGTTCGAATTGAACAAGTCAAAGTCAATTTTATTCTCAAAATATTATCACAATTTCAAACACCGAAGTTATAGGAACCGACCTAAAGCAACTTCGATCATATGAATAAATCAAGGCAGAAAAGAACACATTTAAATATATCAGAGATGGAACAAGTCAAAAATCATCACATCGTTCAACCGAAAATTAATGGTCGAGCATAGCAACGTGACAAATTCAAAAAGAAATATACAAATGTAATTTAGGATTTTCATCCCTATAAATACATCCAATTCATCATCGCAGAAGCGTCCATTCGAGTTTAAGATTAAAATCCAGAGTATATTTTTAAATTGAAAATAAATTTTATAACTCGAATCGAAGTCGAGTTCAAGCATATCAAACCGAGAATAATCAAATCAAAAATCATATACCGCATTCGAGCTCGACATTTGGAGTAGCCGCAAGATAACAAAGTCAAAGAATTGATTGAAGAAGCTAATCAAAGTGGACTCATCATCTTAATCATTAAATTGGAAATCGGCGTCTCAAACTTGAAAAAACCCTAATCCAAATTGAAGAAGAAACAAAGCGGCCACAAAATAAGAAAATGGAACGGTCGAAGTTTTACACGAAAATAAAAAAGAAGAGAGACGTCTCTTTGATTTAATATTAGTTGGCCGGCCTTTATTTTTATTTTAGGCTTTAGTGATTATATTGGATTTTATATTTTAAATTTGTTTTTATTTTGTAATTTCTTTTTAACTTGTGAAATTGTCTAATCATGTGGCTAGGTGGCGAATTACGGTAGTGTAGTTCGAGAATTCGCAACTCAGTGGATGAGTTGTGGCAGGGTTTTGAAGGTAGAGTTAGGTTAGTCATAAGCGAGCATTACAAGTTTATGTGTGTAAGCGTCTGACTACTTAATTTCTAGTAGAATCCTTGGGGCAACACTTGGGCAGGGTTTTGCCTAAGCTGGGTAAATTTGTTTTGTTCTATTTCTGCTTTTATTATACTGCCATTATTTATGATGCAATTATTTCATATATTTCGACATTATTTTTTTATTAGTATCACCCTATTCACCCCCTCTCCCCTCTTGGGTGAAATGATCCTACATATGGTATCATAGCTAGGAACAAAAACCATTTTAAAAAAATTAATTTTTTAAAAACTAATTTTATTTTTGAAAATTTGATTTTTTTTTTTTAAATGGCATCTTTTAATAATGCTTTGGTTGAGGGTCATTTCATAGTTAGACCACCCATGTTTAATGGTGAATATGCATATTGGCAAAATAGAATGAAATTTTTTCTAAAAACCATTGATGCTTGGAATATTGTTGAGATATGATATAGGACACCAACTATAGTGGTAGATAATCAAGAAATTGAAAAACCAATGGATCAATTGACAAATCTTGAAACTAAACTACAGATTGCTAATGCTAAAGCTATGAATTCTATTATATGTTCATTGGATCAAATTGAATCTAATCGTGTCTCACATTGCCTAACTGTGCAGGAAATTTGGCATACACTTGAAGTGACTCATGAATGAACCTCGTAAGTCAAAGAATCTCGCATTGTCATGATTAGTAGCGAATACGAGAACTTCACAATGGCCAAGGATGAAAATGTCAAAGAAATGTATGGACAACTTTCTAATCTCGTACACAAATTAAAAGCTTTCGGAAAACCTACACAGAATTAGAAATAGTCTGAAAAATCCTCAAAGAGCCCTTCCACCGAAATTTTGAATCAAAAGTTTCTGCCATTCAAGGATCAAAGGATTTAAAAAAGTTAAAGTTGAAGAACTCATTGGAAATCTCACTACTTATGAGATAGAAATGAAATTCATGGAAGAACGTGAAGGAGGTGGTACTCGAAAGAAATCGATAGCTCTCGAAGGAACAACGGAAAGTGATGATGATGATGGAGCAGCTGAATTGGCTCTGTTAATAAAGAGATTCAAAAGATGGAACCACAAATATGGAAATCCAAGTCTAAATCAACAATTGAAAAGCAGAATAGTCAAAGTACTAGAAAAGTCAAAAGCGTGGGAGATCATTTGTCACAAGTGCAACAAACCCGATCATATCAAGCCAAATTGTCCTCAGAATCGGCTCAGCCATAGAAAAAATCGAAAAGAAGACGTTTTGAAGCTACTTGGGATGAAACTTATTAAGATTATAAAAGCATTGGCTGCGAGAGTAAAAAGGAAAGCTGTGTCTTTAAGGAGAAACAACTGGCAGTGATGATGATGAGCCAAGCGAGCTATCAAAACTTACTCATTAGGAATTACTTATATACTTTCATGAAGTAAATGGCTGTTTTGAAAGACTTAGTGAGAAGTACGCTAAAGTTTAATCACAAAGAGATAGTTTGATAGAATTAAATAAATATCTTGACCAATTGGTTCAAAGCTATCAAAATAAGAGCCCCAAGTGTGATGAGTGTCCATCACTTGAAGAAGAAATTAAAAAATCAAAAATTAAAATTAAATCACTTGAAAATGTACTTCTGATTTTCGAAGAAAGTGAAAACACGAGGAGAGAAAATTCTATTAAAAAGTGCACTTTGTTATTGAATGAAAATGAATCTCTCAAAACACAATTCCAACAATTATCTACAACTTTAGAGAAAATCTCCAAAGAAGAAAAATCACCAAGTATGCTAATAGGGGAAACAAACAGTCAATATTTTTAGACAAGAACTTGGCTATACTCAATCTGAATGTGTTAGAAGCAAAATTAATCTAGTCAATTCCAAGTGCACAATCTGTGGAAAAACTAGACACAATTACAACAATTGTTGGTGTAGACCCAAACTCGTGAAAACTATACCAATTTTGGTTCCAAAAGGCATAAATACAAAATCCCTTAAAGTCAAACAAAGTTAGGTGCCGAAAGAAACAAATATAGATTGTCTTGGGTCTACACAAACATATTTTTCAAAATCATTTGTGATTAACAACCATGGATCTATAAAAGCAAATAGGTCACAAAAATCTTTTCTCATGTAGGTGTGATGGCAGGCTATTGTTGTAACGGTACATTTATCTTGAATGATTTATCAAATGTGAAAATCTGCACCTTAATCTGATTTAAATCAGCCAGTTATGTGATAAGGAAATGAATGCTGATTTTGGTTCTGACTTGTGCAAAATTGTTGGCCAATTATCTTTTTATGCCGAGAACACTATAAGTACCTCTAGAGTCTCTGAACTATTTCATATATAATTGCTTGGACTAATATATTGCAATTTTAGATGATAAGAGATGTTTTTTGTATTGATTGATGATTACTCAAGATACACGTTGATATATTTTTTTATCTTACTATTTCTAGATTTGACAATATGTTCACTAGTTGTTTATGTACACAATTTCAATCAAATCCTTAAGGAATCACATTTTATAAGCTGTAAAATGGTTATAAGTTATTTATTGCACACTTCACGGTTTGGTTTATGATATTATCTAATGGTAACTTTGAGTCAAAGGGGAATTCAAATGCAGATTACACTGGTAGCCTAGTTGATAAAAAAATTACTAGTGAAACATGTTGTGACATTCATTAGTCGCATCATTTACGAAGAAAATATCTACATATATTTCATTTTAACTAATTTTCAATTGGTATACTTTTTTTACAAAACCTCTTCCACAAAATAGTTTTTGTTGACATCATTTTGGATTAATCATTTTAGAAAATTTGATTTTATAATTACTTTTGGATTTGACCTTAACTGACTACATTAACTAATCTAACTCCCTACTGATTATTGAAAAGATAAATAGTGATTGAAAAAGTGATGTGTTAACCTACCTTTTAGTATGGCCACAAATAGGCAGATATAACTAAGTCAACTTCCCAGTTATTGAGGATGGATTGCGATAGGTTTGAGTCGGCTGGATGGATAGGTAATGCATAACGTTTGGAACGTGGGTTGGCATAATGGTGTGATTCAGCATTGGTGATGTGGCTCGGTCTTAGTGGGTCGTCCGGCCTTAATGATGTGGTTCAGCCTTGGAGGCATGGATCGGTCGAGGAGTGGAGAGGAAGTCACATGTCGGTTAGCAACGGTCGCTCGGTCTGGAAGTCATGGGTCGCTCGGCATAGGACATCGCTCGGCATTTGACGTCCTTCGGCATAGGACATCGCTCGGCATTGTGGCTCGGTCAGGGTCGCTCGTCATTGTGGTGAGGCAGGTTCGCTCGGCATTGCAGTTCGGTTAGGGTCGCTCGACATTATGGTGAGTCTAGGGTGGCTCGGCATTGTGGAGTGGTTCGGCATAGGCTGTTTGGCACTGCAGTGTGGGTCGGTCATGATGAAGGATGTTGGCTTGGCTGTGGTCTGGATGGGCCCAGACAACTCAGGAAGCACAGTAACTCGGATTTGCCTATAAATACATCATGTGAGGGTTCAGAAAATGGATCTTCTTTCTCCTCTCTCATTTTCTCTTTTCTAAGGCTAAGGCTACTCTGCCATTTTGTTACTGTAATCGGATATTACATCAACAAAAATGAAACTTCTGGAGTGGACGTAGGCCAGAGTTAGCCGAACCACTATAAAAACTACTGTTCTTTACTGCTTTCATTTTAATTTTTGTTATTCTTCGTATTTATACTCTCTACATACGCTTTATCTGCTATTTGCGACTGTGATTTGGTTCTTTCATCTGAATTTGGGTGTTAGTGACCAATTTTGGCGCTAACATTTTGGTGCTTTCACTGAGAAAGCTAGCACTCAGGGATTTGGGAGCTTGAATTCTAGAAAGCAATAGCTAGGCCACCAACAAGGAAGCAAGTGACAGAAAGAGGCAATCAAGAGGGAAGTCAAGAGGCTTCCTCTGGAGCTGGAACAGGTCAAGCCTCTGCCTACGTCACTAAGGACGAGATGCAGGTCATGATGAATTCCATGCAGAAGCATATGATGAAACACAAGAAAAGATGATGCAGGCATTTCTTAGGCAATTTGGACAATCAGGACTGTAGGTGCTCAAGTTCTAGGAGCTGGATTAGAGGGACTCAACCAGTAGGTAGATGGAGTGATTCGGCAGGGGACAGCTCCAAATCAACAAACAACTATTAACCCGGATGGACCAAGAATTGGGGGCATACCGCCACATGATGCTGAACCAGCCCATGGAGGGATATCAGGTGATGTTGTGCAACCCGGTATCAACAGGAACATAGGAGTACACGACGAGGAATATGTGCCAGAATTTCTATATGGAATTTGAGAGTAGCTAGGAAATATGGATATGGGGTAACCCTTGGTTGGAAACGCTGGATTGGCTAACATTATTAGGAGGACTATTCGCGGAGGTCTGGGAAATAGAGATTTGGAGGGAGTCAACAAAAGTTCGTTTACTCGAAACATCAGGATAGCTAGGAATCCACCTGACTTCAAGCTACCCATTTTGGAAGTATACAACGATAAGACGGATCCCATTGACAACTTGATGAGGTACACAAGGCATTTGGAAGTGCTAGGGGAATCAGAGGAGGTCATGGCCCGATGTTTCCCCCTGTACTTGACAGATATAGCTGCTATATGGTTTAGACAGCTGGAGGATGGATCCATCGGAACAAGGACAGAACTGGTAGATAAGTTCTTGAGTGGGTTTCAAGTTCACATAAAAAGGCCAAAGAACGTGATGACGCTGACGTCAGTTAAACAGGAGGTGGACGAATCACTCAGAAAATTCTTAACTCGGTTTAATGCAGCAATTGCTACAAGGAATCGGCCAGATCCGTCAATGGTTCTGATGGCTGCGGTATCGGAAGCCAGTGATAATTTGGATTTCAAAGTATCGTTGGTATGGGACCCACTAATGGATCTTGGGGAATTATTTTATGAAGCGGAGAGATTTCTCCGATAAGAGGATGGATGCTTGGACATGAAATCAAAGGAAGTAAACATGGTCAAGGATGGAGGACTGCCCGATGAAAGCTCGGGTAAAGACAAGGATAAAGAGAAGGGGAAGCGCTGAGGAGAACCAAAATTTTCCATTTACACTGGATTGAATGCAACATTGGAGCATATATTCTTGGATACTCGGTATCGCCTTCCTTATCAAAGGCCCACAAGGAGGGAACCGTCAGAACACGAAAGGGCATCAGGAAGGCACTGTCTCTTTCATGACATGGACGGGCATGATACTAATAGCTGCAGGAATCAAAAGGATATAATCGAGGAACATGTAAGGAATGGTCAGTTGCGTCAATATGTCAGAACTAAAAATGCGGCAGTGGGGCAGGAGCGGCCACCGTCAACCTTGAACGACGAGGGCGCGAGGCCCAGAAATGATGGCTGGTTGGTCATCAACTAATCGCGATGGTTTGGAATAAGTAACCAACTTTGGGAAAACGACAAATTCACTTACTCATGTACGGGGTCGGAGATAACCCCTAGGCATGCTTTGAGATGATAGTTTACCGAGACGCTCTGGTTTGCGAAATCTATTTTTTTTCCGTTTGATTTGGATATTTTCTTTTTTTTCTTTGGTTTTGGAGTTCGATTTGAACTCCCGGTATTATTGGTTTCTTGGTTTAGATTTTGGTTTGGATGCTTGATTTTTGTTTGGCTTTTGATTTGGACTTCTGATATGGATTTTCGATTTTTTGGCTTGAATCTATATTTTGGACTTTTGGATTTTGGTTGAATTTCTATCTAGTTTTTGGTTAAAAGGTCGTCGAGTATGGACTATACTCGGCAAGGGTCCGAAGGGACCAAGATTCGGCCTAGGACTTAGTCCCTATATTATCTATCGGCTACTATTTTAGGTCGTCGAGTATGGATTATGCTCGACAAGGGTCCGGAGCGACCAGGATTCTGCTTAGGACTTAAGCTACGGTGATATTCAGCATTTAGGGACACTAAACTAGGGTTACCATTGGTCTAGGACTTAGGCCAAGGCATTAGTGGACATAGGTCGTCAGGTGCAGATTGCGCTTGACAAAAACCCGAAGAGGTTACGGATTAGGATGTTGGCTATGAACAGCTAAGGATTTAGGCGTGGACCCGGATCTGTCCTGGATTTGGATATCGACCCAGAGAGGTCATGAATGTGGGTATTGGTTATTGGATATGGATGGATTAGAACTCGGTTGTTTGGTTCGGATGGATGTGGAATTGGATAAGGATTTGGTTACTGGGTAGGAATCGGATGTCGACTCGGAGCAGTCGTAGATGTGGCTACGGATAACATATGGACTTCGCATATCGGATTTGAGGCTATTCAAAACACACCTTCAAATAGAAAGGCATATTTTAGGGGGGAAATGCCAACCCGCGTTTTGGTAAGGCCACGAACAGGCGGATTTAACTAAGTCGACTTTCCAGTTATCGAGGATGGATTGCGATAGGTTTGAGTCGACTGGATGGATAGGTAATGCATCATGTTTGGAAGGTGGCTTGGCATAATGGTGTGGATCGACATTCGTGATGTGGCTTGGTCTTGGTGGATTTGTCCGGCCTTGATAATGTGGTACGGCCTTGTGTGCATGGATCAGTCGAGGAGTGGAGAGGAAGTCACATGTCGGTTCGCATAGGTCGCTCGGTCTGGAAGTCATGGGTCGCTCGGCATATGACATCGCTTGGCATATGAAGTCGCTCGGCATAGGACATCGCTCGACATTATAGCTCGGTCAGGGTCGCTCGGCATTGTGGTGAGGCCAGGTTCGCTCGGCATTGCAGTTCGGTCAAGGTCGCTCGGCATTGTGGTGAGGCCAGGGTGGCTCGACATTGTGGTGAGGCCTGGGTAGCTCGACATAGGTCGATCGGCACGGTAGTGTGGATCGGTCATGATGAAGGATGTTGGCTTGGCTATGGTCCTGATGGGCCCGGACGACTCAGGAAGCCTAGTAACTCAGGATTTACCTATAAATACAGCATGTGGGGGCTCAAAAAAGGGATCTTCTTTCTGCTCTCTGATTTTCTCTTTTCTAAGGCTAAGGCTACTCTACAATTTTGTAATTGTAATCGGTTATTACGTCAATAAAAAGGAAACTTCTAGAGTGGATGTAGGCCGCAGTTAGCCGAACCACTACAAAATCTACTGTTCTTTACCGCTTTCATTTTAATTTCTCTTGTTCTTCGTATTTATTCTCTCTACATACACTCTATCCGCTATTTGCTACTGTGATTTGGTGCTTTCATCTGGATTTGGGTGTTAGTGGCCAATTTTGGCGCTAACATGATGAGTGTTGATATTAATCATATATTATGACTCGATATAGTATATTTAGTAAATTTCTTTAAAAAATTTAAACAGATTTATAATAACTTTTGTTGGTGAAAATTCCCTGACCATCTTTGTTTCTATCATATTTCTAATGACCATCACTCATTAAAATCCAATATAGTGTGTCAAAATGTGGTATTTTAAACGGGAAATTATTCGTTTATATTTTGTTTTGTTTTGTTTTTGCAATAAAAATATCCAAAGTATTCACTCTTATTTAAAAGTCCTCACGGCTATGCATGGGTGGATTACTTGGAATATTTGTTTATGTGGTTTCATGCTCATTTAAAAGTCCGCACGGTTATGCATGTATGGAACACATATCAAAACTGATTATTAAATAGACAAATTGATTCTAATCCCATTTAAAGTCCTTATGGTTATGCGTGGTTAGAAGGTGCTTGAAATTCATTTTTTATAAAAATTGGGAATACTACTAATCACGTTTAAAAGTCCTAACGGTTATGGATGGCTAGTGGATATTCAAATTCCTGGTATAAATATACCATAAATAGACACAACTATATGGTTTTATATGCCGACGTCACCCCTATCACTCTAAAGTGAAATATGCGCCTAACAGAGTATTTATGATTTTTGTTTGATTTTTTATTGAAATTTAGTATTTATACTTGACTAGGTATTAATGTTGTGTTAATATCTATCACTTTATCTCTATTTTTCTAACACTATTACTCTTTTGCTAATAACAAAAGAGGGAGAGAAAAGTTAAGATATTGGCAAATAAAGTTCAAATAGTCTCATTTAGGTTCATTTGCATATTTTTATTTATTTTCATGCATATATGAAATGGGAGCTTTGTTGTAGAGAGGAAGCATTCTAATAGGGGGAGTAAATAGATTTCATCAATGACCAAGTACATTTAATAAATTCAAAATCTTAATATATGTTCGTGATCATCAAAAGGGGGAAATTGTTGAATATGCTACTATATGATTTTTGTTTGATGATAATACATATATATATATATTCATTTAAATGTATTTGTTATTGTACTATTTTATTTTTCATATAGTTAAATAAATATTTGATGAATAAAATAAATAACATAGAAGTCATATTCAAAGAAATATTTTATTCAAACAAATATTTTATTACAATTTTGAATAGTACATATTTGAGCTCTTATGATATATATACACATTCAATTACAATACAATTTCGATTACACCACAAATTTCACTTTACAATAATGACCTCACTACATATCACTCAAACATTCGTATTTATCTCCAACTTTATTCCAGTTTGCATCCATCATCTGAATTATCTGCAAAATAAATACTGACGTAGTAAAATTGAAAAAGAAATATTTTTCAGTGCATAATAAAAGTGTGTTTTTTGAAAATGTTATTAGCATCGGTTATTTGGGTTGTTCGTCATCATTTATTTTGAATTCATCTTACACAAACAGCTTGTAACATGCACAGTGTATCACTATATATGTCACAAGGTCGTGCATACTGATATACACTTGATAAAGCTGCAGGGACAGGTGCGCTCAAGGTCAAACCCGAGCCGAAGTTGGATTCAACTCAGGTGTAATGCCAAAAAAGTCACAAAGTTTCAAAAACTCTAGAGCCTGCTTATACATGTGCGTACACATACACTTGTGTACTGCCTCGGCATCTCGAATTTCAGCCAAGAGACATCAGTACACATGGATATGAATAAAACCAGATTCAATATTGAACTAGACCACAACAAATTCATTCAAACTTCAATGAGACAAACTGGAAATGCTCATGAAAAAGAATAAAGTAACTGGACATGTATGCAACCATACATATACAACAATAAATTTGAACTGCATGGACTAGACTACAAGACTACAACAACAATATGCAGTGATGAACCAGACTATAATTACTTATGCAACAGAGCTCAAGTCTCACCAAAATAATATGTCCAGATAAATGCAACTGGAACAACACACAATACCATATCAAATGGCATAAGTACACCAACAATTCAGTGTATTAAAGAAGCCAATGATCAAGACAATATGAACTGAATGAAACTAGTGAAAAAACTCGAGTGAACATGCTCAATGAAATAGATAAAAGTTCAATGACACTCGAACTCAACCAAACAACAGATAATATTGGACTCAATGCAACAAGTCAACTCATCATAAAGTGTACCATGACCAAACTGCAATGACAGACCAGAATCAAGTTCAGGTCAGAGGCATGAACAGCCAAGGTGCAGACCCAAGGCAACATGACGACTTATATGAACATATATCAAGACATGTATGCATTACAGATGAAGTCTAGACCAAAATGCAAGACAGGAGTATGTGCAAATGAAACCAGAGTAGACTTTAAAAACAAGTTCAAAATCAATTCAAGCATAGTTACAAATGTACATATATGTAAGCAAGTATACAACATATCAGTTCAGAGGCTTAGAAATCCAACAGTAGACATGTACAAAGCAACTGGGATAAGACTCAAAACAACATGAAAAAACACATATGCAACAGTGAATCCAAAATGAGCTAACATTGAATATAAAGCAGAAGAAATGATTACAATGGATAAATACAAGTTTATATATAGTAACAAATATATACAACGTTTCTAAAATCAGTCAAGCGGTTATACAAAACAGTGCAGGTAGCAGTTGGATTGTCAATATCTAAAGTCAGAACTGCTGGCAGAGATGAAAGAAAAAGTTCAGACTTAACAAATCAAGTTTTATAAATCCAGTGATGCAGTTCGAGTAAAAATCAGGGTAGCAGTTTCAAATCAAGTCAAGTTTAAATGCCAAAAGTCAAAGCCAGGTGATAACAAGTTCGAATTGAACAACACAAAGTCAATTTTCATCTCAAAATATTATCACAACTTCAAATGCCAAAGTTATAGGAACCAACCTAAAGCAACTTCGATCACATGAACAAATCAAGGTAGAAAAGAATGCAAAGCAATTCAAATATATCAAAGATGGAACAAGTCAAAAATCATCACATCGGTTAATCGAAAATCAATGGTCGAGCATAGCAATGTGAAAAAATCAAAAAGAAATATACGAACGTAATTTAGGGATTTTCATCCCTATAAATGCACCCACTTCATCATCGGCAGAAGCATCGATTCGAGTTCAAGATAAAAATCCAGAGTATATTCTTAAATCGAAAACAATTTTTATAACTCAAACCAAAGTCGAGTTCAAGCATATCAAATAGAGAATAATCAAATTAAAAAATCACATACTGCATTCGAGCTCGACATTTGGAGTAGTCCAAGTTGACGAAGTCAGAGAATTGATTGACGAAGCTAGTCAAAGTGGACTCTCACCTTAATTATTCAATTGCAAATTGGCACCTCCAAACTGAAAAAACCCTAATCCAGATTGAAGAAGAAACAAGGCGGCCACAAAATAAGAAATGGAATGGCCGAAGTTTTACACGAAAAAAAAAAAAAAAGACGTCTCTTTCAATTTATATTAGTTGCCTGGTCTTTTTTTGGATTTTAGTGATTATATAGGGTTTTTTATTTTGTAATTCCTTTTTAACTTATGTAATTGTCTAGTCGTGTGACTAGGTGACGAACTATGGTGGTGTAGTTCGAGAATTTGCAAATTAGTGGCTGAGTTGTGGAAGGGTTTTGAGCGTAGAGTTAGGTTAGTCATTAGCGGATGTTGCAAGTTTACGTGTATAAGAGTCTGACTACTTAATTTCAAGTAGAAACCTTAAGGGTAGCATGGAGGCAGGGTTTTGCCGAAGCTGGGTAAATCTATGTGTTCTATTTCTGCTTTTATTATTCTGCTATTATTTGTGCTACAATTATTTTATATATTTTCGCATTATTTTTACTAGTATAATCTTATTCACCCCCCCCCCCCCCAAGAAATTGATCCTGCTCTTCTTTGGAAATGGGCACTTGTTCTTTATTAAAGTTAAATAACACCTGAGTCGGTCTGGAAAACCAGCGTGAGAAAATACACTCAATTAGATTATTAAAGTTTTGGAAAATCCTTTGAAATCAAAGGTATCTCGTAAGACTACGTCACAAATAAACATGCCGGGTTTTTACCATAAGATAACCAAAACATTTCTTATAAAATCCTCTGATATTATAGTAGTGTATATGCACAAATACTTATTCAAATAGCTGAAATTGTTACTTTATTAAATTCCGGCTACTAGCCAAAAAGTGGGTTCTACAACCAAAAACCGTAAAGGCACGTACGGAGAATGTATTTCCATCAATGGCAGGAGAAACTGGGGTACCGCCCGTCACAGTACGTGGTCTAGACCATCGTACCGAGGATCCACCCTGATCCCCTGCATCATATTACCGGAGCTACCTCTTACTGGATAGTCTGAATAAGTTCACCCTGTGGTTGGGATCAACAACCGCCCAAATGGCCGAAATAAAGGGACATCTAGACAGGGGTGACCTTACCCTAATTGGTTGCTAGCCACTTAGCCTTGTGTGCACCTCCCCTGTTTTATCCATTCCCGGTTGATGAGGCTCAAGGCTATGCATTACCTTATTAGCACACATTCACTTAGAATGCTCATCGTCCCTCTAACGATGTTCTGAAAGCATTCGTCCATACAAGTCCGTTTCGGGTTCGAACAGAACCGAAGGCACTACTCCTACTACATCCATTTTGGAATCACCCTCAAGATTAGTAGCAATTGCCCTTGCACTTGCTCTATCTTCGACTCCAAACACTTGTCTTCTTCACGAAAACGTTCAAACTAGATCGAAGTGGTTTTCGGGAAATTAATCCCAATCCCGGTCTCTTTAAAACGATCAGCGCATTTGGCAAATACTGGTAGTTGGTTATTTAACTATCAATTAACATCCACAAACAACCATCGGATTTAAATAATTTTCCAAATTATTCAAAATATCTTCGCAAGATATCTTCTCCACTTCAATCCTTTGAAATCAGTTTCAAATCTCTTTTCACTCGCGGAATAAATTCCCAAAATTGTTTATTTCCTACTGAAAATTACCAAGTCCACATACTTTAGATTTTAAAATAATTTAAATCACTTGATTCTAAAATATACTTTAAAACATTTAAATTAAACTACTTAAATACTTTATTCAAAAATATATACTTTAAAAATATTTAAAATAAGACTACGTTATAAAATATAAAACTAATTTTAAAATAGAAGTTTCATGCATCTACAGAAATTAAAGAAAAAACAAATATATTTAAATTTTAAATTTAAATTTGAATCGTCTTTAATTTTCGCAACTTACAATCTCGATCTCCTATCGAGGCGTGCCGCTAGGCATTCATAAGGTTATACCCATATTTCAAATGCGATGGAAAAGGTTTCGAGGCCAAATTTGATCGTATGGAGAAGATAGCATTTTGGATTCAGTTATTATATAGAATTTTCGATACAGATTACATCGTGTTTATCTACCATATGGCCAAACGATCACTCCAAACACTATGAAAATTGAAATCCGATAATAACATACTATTACGGATCCCATGGAACTAGTTTCATCAAATTCCGAGATTATGACTCGGAAGGCTATTTTTAAATTCAATTTAAATAATATAAATTCAAAACTGAACAAATAACCTTCAAATTAAATTTTAAAAGTTCTATTACCTTCAGTATGATCGATATGAATTTTCTAAGCCTTTAAACTATTTTAACAATCATAAACTGAAGATTCAAATAATTTACCCAACTCCAATAATTAAATTCAATAATTTTATTTGCCAAATAAATAGTGATATTTGAAATTCAAGTTAAACTAACATTCAAATATTTAAAATCAATTAAATATTTCAATTTCAAGTAGCCAGAAATTACAGATCGTCACATTCCTCCCGTGAAAAGAATTTCGTCTCTGAAATTACTAGTTAAGAGGAATGGTCCACAACCCGTTAACTATTCCTCTCAAAACCAAACAGTTTTAACACCACCCAAACAATCTTTTCATTAAAGACACTATCACCTTTACTAACTTTCCAAACTTCTTCCATAGGTTCCCACCAATATCACTTACCCAACTATTCAAATTTAAATTAAAAAATAAATTATAAATTATAAAAATTTCTTCAAAAATTTCTAACTCCCTAAATTTCTGAAAAATTTCGCCAGTGTCTGCTTTGCGCGGCTAGCTCGATACAACTACAAAATGCCTCTACGGGCCCCCAGATTTCAAAAAGAAAACAAAAGGCCAAGTGGCTAGACTAGAAAATCATCAAATTTCATACAGAAATTCAAATACATACCTTTTTGTCGAGCAATTTAATTTGTCATCTAAAATCAAAAATCCTAATTTCCTTTGCTTTTAAATTACCTGTATACTATTTAGCAATAATATCCAATCACAGTATTCAAAAACCATTTAACATTTCTGTACAGAATTTTTCAATATCTATTTCATTTAAACCCGTATGATATACATATATCATCCATACGCAATATCAAATCCGATGCTCACTATCACACAATTCCACTTCCGAACTAGTATCGTTCACCCGACTCCCTAGTACGGACCCAAATCTAGTTTCTTGATTATAAACTGTCATTCTCCTTGCATAGCTGTACACAATGATAGAGAATTTCCAGACTCAATCAAAAATCCATATCCAGGGTTCGCCGTCGAAAATCGAGTGAAAAATCCCAACTCGGATCGATATAACTACCTCGAAATTCTATGCTCGAATCTGAATCAAATTGTTATACGAATAATATACGCACATCCTACATTTTTATCCCATTTGATTATTAGCTATATTAATTCTTTTTTTTCATATTCGCTTTGATTCCTATTCGCTTATTTATAACCATCACATTTCACAACTTTACTTAATCTCCATTCCAAAATTACTTAGTATATTTCCAATACCAAACTTCCTTAAGAATTTCATCTTTCATTCCTTAAGTTCAATATAAATATTTTATACACTCCTTATGTTTATTTTTACTTTACCACTTTAGCCTTTATATCCGTTTATTTTTAAACCAGATCTCTAATTCCACATGAATTCAATTTACCTTCATTTTAGATATTGAATTCTATTTATCTTTATCTCAAACCATATTCAATTAATAATTTCTTTAACTAGTCCCACTACTTATTTATTTAAATCTCAAACACTTCTATTCCCAACTTTTACTATTTTTAGTTCATTAAGAACTAATTCTTCCGCTTCACTTTACTATGCACAATTTAAATTAAATAACATCCTAATATTCAAATTTAATTCATTTGATTACCATTAAATAAATCAGTACTTACTTATTTTAATTTCAACACTTTGTTTTATTTAGTCCAACCTGACTAATTTTCCCATTTCACATAATTCAACACAATTCAATTTTAATTCGATATTCAGCTTCCATTTTACTTACTTACAAATGTAAATTTATTTGTTTATTCACAAATTTACTTCATACTTAGTAAGTTTTATTCCAATGACCATTACTCTTAGCCTACTTAGACTTTCCTTAAATTCACTTTTTCAATTACACTTGAATTTTAATTCAAATTTTAACTTCTATAGGTTCTCCAGCTTATTTGTATTCCATTAATCTCTTCCAACTTACTTTATTTAATTAGTTCACTTACCACTTTATTTTATTATCACACTTGCTTTTATTTTTAACTTTTCTTTAAGTTAAATTTACTCTAACAAATTAAATTTTCATAAGCTATCAAACCCAATTATATCCCATAAACATTTCCTATTTACTTCCAGAGTTTTAAACAATTGCTTAAATATTCCAATTTTTTTCAAATCGTATATATATCAATCCCAAATCCCTTAGTATATCCAATATTCCTTTGTATTTCAAAAACAAAACGGTTTTACCAAACCAAAACTTCAACATTTCAAAAATCATTTTTGAAATCCATAATTCAATTGCATATCCAATTATTCCTTGAATTTTAAAACCAACCCAGTTTTGCAATCAACTCCAATTTAAATCATCTGGGTAGCAATTCCTCTCTTGGAAACTCGAAAATGAACATCGATGATGTTGCAGTCATCATCGAAGTTATTTTCCAGCGACCAAAAAGAGTTCAATGCTTTTATCTCTTTAAAACACCTTCAAATATTTTTTAAATTCCAAATCTCACCATATTTCAAATCAAATTCAAAAATATTTCCGAAATAATACCACTATTATTACTCCAAAACCTTTGAAAACCATTTTTAAACTCAAAGGAATTTAAACATTTACCAAAATTCCAAATTACAAATTCTTTGAATCTATATTCAAACATTACTCTAGAATTTTGTACCATTCCAATTATATATCACCTTTGAAATTGACATTTACAAATTACATCCTATTATATAAAATAATTTCTTTACTTTGCTTATGATTTTCATTCCTTATTCAATTTTTACACAACAATGATAATAATCATTCCCTAACAATCAAGCAACCAAATATTATAATAATTTACAGAAAATTATTTCTTTTATATAGAAAAATAATTGTGGAAATTAGGGAGGCATGCCTATCATACTTTCATATTGTAAAGCGGGTCCCTGTCAAAGTTTCATTATAAATCGGGTCCTTTTTTTCTGGAAATGAAGAAAATTATTGCTGAAATATCAGCAACTTTTACAAATAAGTGCTGATATTTTAGCAATTTTTCCTGTCAAAGTTTCATTGCAAATCGGGTCCCTGTTTTCCGAAGATGAAGAAAATTATTGCTGAAATGCCAGCAACTTTTATAAATAAGTGCTGATATTTCAGCAACTTTCATAAACTGTGTTCACAGTTTACATAAATGTTGCTGGAATGTCAGCAACTTTTATAAATGCTGATATTTCAACAACTTTCACACACTATGTTCGCAGTGTACGGAAAAGTTGCGGAAATGTCAGCAACTTTTATAAAAAGTTGCATCATACTCTGCAATAATCGTGAATAAAAAAAAGGGACCAATTTACACTGAAATTTAGTGAAGGACTTTTCGTGAATTTTGAAACTTAATAAGGACCTATGTCAAAAGTACCTAAAAGAATTTGGGTAAAATTATTTCATTTACCCTATTTTAAAACAATACTTGTCGGTTATCTTGTTTAAGAGTTTAGAAACCCCTATCGATAAAATTGCATTCCATATATCGACCATAATCCATAAACACTCAACCGATAAGTCAACACAATATAAAAACAATTTTTATATACACTAACAAATACACACTCATATCTAATAATACTCTCAAACACATTCTAGAGTACTACTGTAATAACCCGGATTTTGGACATCTGATAAGTGGATAATTAACTGGTTTATTCAGTTGAACAAATAAGATTCTGATATTTGGAAAAATGAAAAATTGGGCTATAATAAATATTAAATTATAATTATTTGGAAATGAAATATATTATGGTAAATTAAAAAATTTATAAATAGATATATGTGAACTTTATGATATTGAAATTGTAAGTGTATACATATACAAGTAAATATACATATATATGTATGTATATAAATGTCATGAGAAGTGAGATATAAGGAAAATTGTAAATATATATAATATTAAAAAGCTCACCTAAGATATCAAAAGATATATCTTTTGTTTTTAAATCTAAAAAATAATTCATATTTAAGCTCTACATTTTTCACGATACATATAGGTATATATGTGGTTATTAATTTAAGTGTCAATGACCTAAGCCTATAAAAATCAAATTAATAAAGGGGTTTAAATTATTTCTTCTAAGTAATATCTTAAAAACAAATTTACAACTAGTATTTGTATATATGATTATTAATTGACATCGAATCTTTTCTTTAAAAGTTATAAATGTAAATAAAAAGGGAAAAGTTTAAAACATATATAAAAATAAAATAAAATAGAAAACGTAATATAAAAACATTTGTAAGCTTTGATTTAAACATGTGTAAGCTAGGCATAACATCCACAGACAAGTGTCATTGTGCTTTTAAAAAAAAGAAAAGAAAAAATAGTACTTCTAAATTTCTTTGCTCCTCTCAAATGAAACTAAAAGGAAAAATAAAAACCAGAAATTAAAAGTGAATTCAAAAAAACAAACTTTAGCTGCTTCAAAATTTAATCTGAGATAATGCAAGTAGCAGCTTCAAGGTTCAACTTTTAAACTGAGCTTAAGCAAGTAATTCAAGTCCAAAATCAACATCTAGTTCCAGATCAGATCAAATTTCAATTTTCCAGACTTTAAACTGTTGTCCTGTTCTCCGTTTCAAACAAGTGAGTGAACAGATTTTTTGAAAAAAATTAAATCAGTTTAAATTTTGATGCATGTAAATAATGTCTGAAATAATATTGCTTGCATGAATGTAAACAATGCTTGCATGCGTATAAATATGCATTTGTTTAAGTGTGCAAGTCTGTGTATATTTATATCTCTGTTTTGTGTGTGTTCACAGACTAAGAACAGGGTTAAAAACCGAAATCTCCTTCCTCGTACTCTTTTGAGATAAGATGTATAAAGGAAACATGTTTGTAATCGCTAGATCTTAATTTTAAAAATCTTTTTTAGTAAAATTAGAAAACAAATTTTTACAGGAAAAACAAGTAAATTTAGAAAACAAATTTTTACAGGAAAAACAAATACAGTAAAGTCAAAAGCATGTCAAAGATTCGAATGATATAGTTCAGTTTTCACATATATACCCAAATTCCTGTTCAGAAACAATGATTTTTAAAAATAAAATGGGGACTTTTTAGGTGGTATTTTGGGAGGAATTGAATGATGAATGGATTTGGGGTTTTTGGTGATTTCTGGCAATCTGGAGGATGTTGGTCGATGTAAGTAAGGCCGAGGGAGATCTGTATGGCGGGGGTCCTTGGAAAATAGCCGGAAATTTTATCCATCACCAGAGTGATCTGGAGATGACATTTTAGGGTTTTAAGTGTCATTCTGGACGAGGTTAAAGTCGGGTCTATTACGGTGTCATGGCGACGTCGAGTTGAACCAGTCCAAGAGCAAGGTGAAGAGGAGGTCGTGGCGCTGGATCTGGCGGAGTCTGGTGGTTAATGGTGGATGGAATTGCAAAGACGAGGCAATTATAGGTGGTTAGTCCATTCCAAGGTTGGTTCGTGAGCTCGAATTTTTGATCGAGATCTGATTTGATAATTCTAGGTGGATAGGATCGATGCGATGGCCTAACGTGGTTTGTGAGGATGGTCGAAAGGGATCGATCATTGTCGACGTGCACGTGCACGCGTTGGCCTGAGTATCTGTTGTTTTGGTTTGAGGTGTTGCATTAGGAAGAAGAGGGTAGCTCGAGTCAAGTCTCGGGGAGGTAAGGTTTGAACTCGAAGTAGGTGTTCGGGTTGTTGCATGTGTGCTACCAGGATTATAATTTAATTTCTTTTAAAAAAACAGGAAAATGGGCTAGGGTAGAACTCGGGTTTTACTTGAGAATTATGAAATTTGGCTCGGGTAAATTTCATTAGGAGATCAAGTTTGATTAAAATTTTAAAGGTTTAACTGCAAAGGAAATTTTTAACTAATTTTACAAATGAACAAGTTTCAAGGCCATAAGTATTGATTAAGTTTTTCAAGTGAAGTTTCCAAGATTTAAATGTAAAGTTAATTTTTTGTGTTGAAAATAAATTGTTTTGGTTCTTATGATGATATATAGTAATTAATTGAAGTATATGGGGTATTTTAATTATCTAAGATTTTACAAGCTAAATTCAAATTTCTTAAAGTAATTAAAGGAAAGTTAATTACTTAGTATAAGTAATTAAAGAATAACACTGCAAGTACTTAATTAGAGGATAGTTGATTACTTAATGAGACTAATTAAAAGTTAATGATTGAATGTGATTAACTTAAGATAATAATGGTTAATTAATCAACTTAAGTGATTATGGAATAATTACTTAATGAAGTAATTAGGAGGTAATGAGTTACTTAAATGATAATTACTTAAGGTAAGTAATTAAGGGGTAATTACTTATTGGAAGTAATTAAGGATAAATTACTTAGTGTAATTAATTAAAGGATTAATTAATAAAGGAAATAAATTAAAGGATTAGTTAATTAATCAAAGTGGTTAATTAAAGGATAATTAATCAATATAAGTGATTATAGAATAATTAAGTAGGGTAATTAATTAAGGATAAATGTAATAAATTATTGTTAATTACTTTATGAGAGTAACTAAAGGATTATTTAATGTGATGGGTGAAGGTTAATTAATTTGTGTAATTAATTAAAGGTTAATTACTTAATGTAACTAAAGAGGATAATTAAGGGATGATTAATTAATGGTTTGTGATTAATCTTGCTTAATAATGATTGAATGATATTGAATACCTTGATTTATTTAATATTTCTGATATGAAATGTTTTGTGATATGATTGGGTAGAATAGTGATGATGTGGTTATCTATCGAGATGAATTGCTGTGTAAAGTGATACCCTTTATTTAAAGCTTGAATTGTATTCACTTGAATAACTTGAGTTAAGATGACATTGGATTCAAAGAGACCGGGGTCGGGTATCAGTAAATACCCGAAATCACTTCGAATCGTAATCTGCAATAATACCTTATGAGTTTGATTTTTGGAATTAATAGGCTAGAATGAAACAAATGATGTAAGCTTGGTCATTTAATCTGAGTAGTAATGCTTAGATATGATTGTAAGATGTGATTGACTATGATAAATAAGTACTCATAAAGGTACGAGTTACCCTGGGTTGAAAATAAGTTTTACAGCTTGGTATTTCATGTTATATGGGTTTACTCACGCTGGTTTCCAGCTTGACCCGGGTGATACTTTGGTGTGATTCTCGAGTCAGATCGAGTATTAAAGATTTTTAGATAAGGACGTTCTGGAGCTTAGGAGGCGAGCTGGATGGCAGAAACGTATGGAGTGTAACCGGTTGATTATTATTGATTTGTTTCCGGAACGTGTACTATCCAGTGTTTGTGTAAATGTTGTAACTCTGGTGAACTATATGTGTAAATTAACTGATACAATTTTCCTTGTATAAATGTTATTTTATTTGATATTATACTTTGATCCGTTGCGAATGTGAGATTCTGTGTTTCATTTCTGTTTCTTCTTCTACCTCTTTTCTTCTTTTCCTAGCTGTCTGGAATTTTCGAGATCGAGAATTCTAGGTCATTACATTTTGGTATCAGAGTAGAAGGTTAAGCGAGAACCTTGGCTCTGGTGGGTTTACTCATTAAGAATAGGGTCAGTGATACCCTAGAATGAGTTGAGTATGTATATATAAGAGAGCGTACTTGTTATTTTCTTATAAAATGATTTTTCATATAAGTTTATCTTTTGATATATAAAGAAATAATATTTTCTAATTATTAAATAAAAAATAAGAATTAAGTGGTAATAGTAATACAACCAAATTTAAATTGAATAAAGATAGGTTTGAAATGGATCCAAGCTGAAATTAAAATCCTGAATTTGTAGAAGTATTTTCAGAATAAGATAATAATGAATTGGTTTCCAGATATGATAATCTTGGTTATTATCATAAATGATTGATTTAATAATGATATGTGTGTTAATGAGTAAGTAAAATGAAATATTTTAAGGAAGTAAAACATTTTAATTAGTCTGACTTATAAATTGAAACTGAAGGTGATCTAAATTGTGTATTTTAAATATAGGTCCAGAAATTTGAAAATTGTTTCAAAATGATAAAGAAATAATAAATAATATTATTTAATGTATTTGAATGAAAGGGTCCTACTTCAAACAAGAGTTGTTTGAAAATTTAAAGGAATTTGTTTTGAATTAAAACCAAGGTGGTTTAAAATTTAAGTGTAACTTGATGTGCAAAGGAAATAAATATGTATATATAAGGGATATACATAATATCAAAGATGATTTGAAATAAACTCTAAGGTTGAGTTTTGAATTTTCCTTGGGATGTGATGTGAAAACCCAATGTAAAATAAGTTTTTAAACTTAAGTGGGAACATTATTAATATGAAGTTTAAAATTTGTATTGGGAATTCAAATTGGGTGGAGTTGTCTGGATTAAATTGAAGTGAATTTAATTTTGGGGAAATTAAATAAGTTTAGAAAAAACAACCTGAATTGGAAATTTCAAGATGAAATTGGAATTTAACTTGGAAAGTTAAATGGTTGATTTGAATTAGGGGTTTGTGTGATCTCATAGTGGGTTTGAGATCTGGAAATTGGAAGTGGATGGATGTTTTAAAGTAATTTGGGTAATATTATCCTATTGTAATTAATAATCATTAAACTGTGAATTGAATTTGTTTAAATGAATGAAGAAATGGATTGTGGTAATATATCCATTATTAAGATAAAATTGGGTAATAGATTTAATTTTAAGGGTAAAATTGTTTTGAACTCTTATTTGAACTTTGAAATAAGTTAAGTAAAGATAATTTAAAATGGAATTTTGAAATTTTGACTCAAAATTAAATTGTTTAAAAGATTTAGATTGTTGATTCGAAAATAAAGGTTAAATTGGTTTAAGAGGTTAAACCAACATTTGAAAATTTAACTCGAATTTATATAATTCGAGATGATTTAAAGTGAGATTGAATTTGAAATTAGTTCAAATTGAAATTTTATTTGAATAACTTGGAATTGTGATTAAAGTTGAACAGTTCCAAATTCAAATGGAATTTGATTTGAATTTGGAAAGAAACGAGGTTAATTCAACTTGAATTTGGATTAATTCAAACTGGAGTTGAAATGAATTGAAATTGAAAATTGGTTCAATTTGAAAATTATTCGAATAAATTGAGATTGAAATCGAAGTGGAATAAAGTTAAATTTGGAGTGGGAATTGAAGTTGTTTAAATTGATTTGAGATTGAATCAATGTTAAGAGGAAGTGGAAATTTAAAATTGAATTGATTGGAATAAAGATTGGGTAGTGGAACAGTTTTGGCTTTGAACTATTTTCAAACAAATTATTTTAATATAAGCTTTCTTAAATCTATCTTTCCAAGCTATTTACTATATACAATATTTCTTTTTTAAGCCACACTATCTTATACTTATTTTACAATTATTTTTGAAACTATTTAACAATTTTACAACTGTTTGATAAACTAACTACCGTTTTTCAACTGTTTTATAACTAGTTACTATTTTCCAACTATTTTACAATTACTTAACTATTTTATAACTATTTTACAACTAATAATTATTTTTCAACTACTTATCTATTTTTACTTTTCAAGCTATTTTCTAAATTTAAGTTGGACAGAGATCAAACTGTTTATGATTAAATACCCAATTGAGATAAGAATTGAGGTGATAGTCCAAATAGGATTGAAGCAATGGTGATTAAGTGAATGAAAATCAAGATGAATGTGAATACAAAAAGGAGAATTGATTTAGCTAATAATCAATGAAGATAAATACGTAGGATGTACGTATATTATTCTATTCGCATAGTGATTTGATCCAGATTCGAGCATGGAATTTCGAGATAGTATATTGATCCGAGTTGGGATTTTTCACTCGATTTTTGACGGCGAACCTGGATATGGATTTTTGATTGGTTCTGGATATTCTCTATCATAGTTATGGCTATGCAAGGAGAATGATGGTTTCTGATCAAGAAAACCAGATCTGAGTCCGCATTAGGAAGTCGGGTGGACGATACTAGTTTGGAGGAGAAATTGTTTGATCGAGTGAGCGATCAGATTGAGATAGCGTACAGATGATATGTATACATCGTACAGGTTTGAATGAAATTGATACTGGAAATTTGTGGATAAGAACTGTAAAATGATTTTTGAAATGGAAAGGTATATTTTGAAAATGAATGATGAAATAAAATGGGAGTTGGGTATTTCTATAATTAGAACTCATTTTATTAAAAGTAATGTAAGTGAATAACTTTATAAAGGAATCAAACTTGAATATTGATTTGGCACAAACAAAGTTGTTATATATAATTGATAAACTTCCCTTGTTGAATCTTTTGCCAAAAGAAAAGGGGTTTTGAAAGTATTTAAAGTATAAAAAGGGAATTTATACAGGTTTGAAGTGATGCAAAGATTTTTAAAAGTTATATATACATATATATAAAGGATCTTATGAGAATGATTTTGAGAAAAGGTTGTTGGAACCTATGGATTTTGGAAAGGATTTTGATTTTTGGAGAAAAATCAGTTTTGGAAATTTGGAAAGCCTAGTTGAGAATTATCGATTTTGGGATAATCGATTTTGAGAAAAGGAGATTTATATGGGATTCATACTAGGTGTATGATTTGGAAGATAATATATGGGTATATAAAAAGTGTTTTGAAAATGGCTCTAGAGAAAAAGGCGCTCCTTTGAAATGAACTTCTCAGGAGTACCATAGGTTGGTACTACCTTGAGCCTCAAAACGAGGGGGAGGAGGCTCTTAAGTAGATCCTGTAAGGAAGTCCATACAAAGTAAAGTTCCTGAGGATTATTGGGCAGCGAAAGTCGAGGGCGCTGATGCCTATAGAGACATTTGGGTTATGCTGTGACGAGAGTGTAACTCGATGTCACTGTGATCTACTGTGGACCATAGCGGAAATCGTATGGAGGTGAGTGTCTACGGTCTATGCTTGATTTTGCCGAGAAGGCAACGTAACATCGGTAGACTACGATCTATGGTCGAGTGTAGTGGAGAAGTTTCATTCTTTTGGCAGTGGAATTCGAGGGCGCTGATGCCTACAGTTATATGGTTTTTTTGCGGTGATAGCAACGTAACCCCAGATGTAGCTGCTATCTGTAGTGGGTTCCATGGCGTAATCGAGGGGTGCGAAGTGCCTATAGTTATCTATGGATTTTGCCGGGATGGCAACGTAACCATCGGGTCAATTGCGACCATGGGTGGGGGTGATGATTTCCAGCGCATTCTCACCAAAGATGTTTCCTCTATTTTTAAAAATGTTTTCTATATTTTCATTAAAATTATTTTCCATGTATTTTCACTGATTGTTGAAAATGGGTCTGCTAAGTACTCATAGTTTTCAGTCCTACGCATGATCAACATATGACCGAATTTCTGTGAGAATAAGGATGGACTGGTTGAGACATCGAGTTATAAAAAGTATCTTTATAAAAACTATTTTATAATATTTTAAAGTGTTTTAAAATTTATCAAAGAGTATCCGATAATAATCATTTTAATAAATTCTGGCTTCGTTCCTTTTCGAGGACGAAAAGATTCAAAGGAGGGAGGAATGTGATAACCCGGATTTTGGACATCTGGTAAGTGGATAATTAACTGGTTTATTCTGTTGAACATATAAAATTCAGATATCTGGAAATATAAAAAAATTTGAGCTATAATAAATATTAAATTATAATTATTTGGAAATGATATATCTTATGATAAATTAACAAATTTATAAATAGATATATGTGCAATTTACGATATTTAAATTGTAAGTGTATACATATATAAGTACAAGTGTTGTGTGTGTGTATGTATATATGTATATAAATGCCTTGAGAAGTGAGATATAAGGAAAAATGTGGATATATATATATAATATTAAAAGGTTCACCTAAGATATTTTTATTGATCAAAAGATATATCTTTTATTTTCAAATCTCAAAAATAATTTATATTTAAACTCTACATTTTTAACAATAGATATAGGTATATATGTAGTCATTAATTTAAATGTCAATGAGCTAGGCCTATAAAAATCAAATTAATAAAGGGTTTAACTTATTTCTTCTAAGTAATATCATAAAAACAAATTTACAACCAGTATTTGTATATATGATTATTAATTGATATTGAAACTTTTCTTTAAAAGTTATGAATATAAATAAAAGGGGAAAAGTTTAAAACTTATATAAAAATAAAAAAAATAGAAAACATAATATAAAAACTATATAAAAACATTTGAAAGCTTTGATTTAAACATGTGTAAGCTAGGCATAACATGCGTAGACAAGTGTCATTGTTATTTTTAAAAAACAGTACTTCTAAATTTCTTTGCTCCTCTCAAATGAAACTAAAAAGGAAAAATAAAAACCAGAAATTAAAAGAGAATTCAAACAAACAAACTTTAGCTGCTTTAAAATTTAATTTGAGATAATGCAAGTAGCAGCTTCAAGGTTCAACTTTTAATCAAAGCTTAAGCAAGCAATTCAAGTCCAAAATCAACATCTGGTTCCAGATCAGATCAAATTTCAGTTTTCCAGACTTCAAATTGTCATCTTATTCTCTTTTTCAAACAGATGAGTAAACAGATTTTTTGAAAAAAATTAAATCAGTTTAAATTTTAATGCAGGTAAATAATGTTTGAAATAATGTTGTTTGCATAAATGTAAAAAATGCTTGTATGCATATAAATATGCATTTGTTTAAGTGTGCAAGTCTTGTATATTTATATCTATGTTCTGTGTGTGTTCACAGACTAAGAACAGGGTTTAAAACCGAAATCTCCTTCCTCATACTCTTTTGAGATAAGATGTATAAAGGAAACATGTTTGTAATTGCTAGATCGTAATTTTAAAAATATTTTTTTAGTAAATTACAAAATAAATTTTTACAGGAAGAAGAAATACAGTAAAGTCAAAAGCATGTCAAAGATTTGAATGATATAGTTTCAGTTTTCACATATATACCCAAATTCCTTTTCGAAAACAATGATTTTTGAAAATAAAATGGGGATTTTTATGGTGGTATTTTGTGAGGAATTGAATGATGAATGGATTTGGGGTTTTTGGTGATTTCTGGCAATCTGGAGAATGTTGACCGACGTAAGTGGGGCTGAGGGAGGTTTGTATAGCGGGGGTCCTTGGAAAATAGCTGGAAATTTTATCCATCGCCGAAGTGATCTGGTGATGACATTTTAGAGTTTTAAGTGTCATTCTGGACGAGGTTAAAATGGGGTCTATTACGGTGTCGCAACGACGACGAGTTGAACCGGTCCAGAAGCAAGGTGAAGAGGAGGTCGTGGAACTAGACATAGCGGAGTCTGGTGGTTGGAATAGCGAAGGTGAGGCAATTATAGGTGGCTAGTCCATTCCAAGGTTGGTTAGTGAGCTCGAATTTTCGATCGAGATTGGATTTGAGAATTTTGGGTGGATAGGATCGGTGCGATGGCCTAACATAGTTTGTGAGGATGGTCGAAAGGGATCGCGATGGATCATCGTCGCCGTGCACGTGCACGCGTTGGCCTGAGTATCTATTGTTTTGGTTTGAGGTGTTGCATTAGGAAGAAGAGGGTAGCTTGAGTCGAGTCTTGGCGAGGTAAGGTTTGAACTCGAAGTAGGTGTTTGGGTTGTTGCATGTGTGTTACCAGGTTTATAATTTAATTTTTTAAAAAAAAAAGGAAAATGGGCTAGGGTTGAACTTGGGTTTTACTCGAGAATTATGAAATTTGGCTCGGGTATATTTCATTAGGAGATCAGGTTTGATTAAAATTTTAAAGGTTTAAATACAAAGGAAATTTGTAACTAATTTTCAAATAGAAATGAACAAGTTTCAACGCCATAAGTATTGAATAAGTTTTTCAAGTGAAGTTTCCAAGATTTAAATGTAAAGTTAATTTTTTATGTTGAAGATAAATTGTTTTGGTTCTTATGATGATATCAAGTAATTAATTGAAGTATATGGGGTATTTTAATTGTCTAAGATTTTACAAGCTGAATTTAAATTTCTTAATGTAATTAAAGGAAAATTAATTACTTAGTATAAGTAATTAGAGAATAACACTAAATGTAATTAATTAGAGGATAGTTGATTACTTAATGAGATTAATTAAAAGTTAATAATTGAATGTGATTAACTTAAGATAATTAATTAATGAAGTGATTAAGGGTTAATTAATCAACTTAAGGGATATGGGATAATTACTTAATGAAGTAATTAGAGGGTAATGAGTTAGTTAAATGATAATTACTTAAGGTAAGTAATTAAAGGGAAATTACTTAACGGATGTAGTTAATGATAAATTACTTAGTGTAATTAATTAAAGGATTGATTAATTAAGGAAATAAATTAAAGGATTAGTTAATATGTTTAATTAAAGGATAATTAATCAATATAAGTGATTATAGAATAATTAAGTAGGGTAATTAATTAAGCATAAATGTAATAAATTATTGTTAATTACTTATGAGAGTAATTAAGGGATTATTTAATGTGATGGGTGAAGGTTAATTAATTTGTGTACTTAATTAAAGGTTAATTACTTAATGTAATTAAAGAGGATAATTAAGGGATGATTAATTAATGGTTTGTAATTAATCTTGCTTATGGATGATTGAATGATATTGAATACCTTAGTTTATTTGATATTCTGATATGAAATGTTTTGTGATATGATTGGATTGAATAGTGATGATGTGGTTATCTATCGAGATGAATTGCTGTGTAAAGTGATGCCCTTTATTTAAAGCTTGAATTGTATTCACTTGAATAACTTGAGTTAAGATGATATTGGATTCGAAGAGACCGGGGTCGGGTATCAGTAAATACCCGAAACCACTTCGAATTGTAATTTGCAATAATACCTTATGAATTTGCTTTTTGGAATTAATAGGCTAGAATGAAATAAATGATGTAAGCATGGTCATTTAATTTGAGTATTAATGCTTAGATATGATTGTAAGATTTGATTGACTATGATAAGTAAGGACTCGTAAAGGTACGAGTTACCCTGGGTTGCAAATAAGTTTTATAGCTTGGTATTTCATGTTATATGGGTTTGCTAATGCTGGTTTCCAGCCTGACCCGGGTGTTACTTTGATGTAATGCTCGGGTCAGACCGAGTATTATAGATTTTCAGGTAAGGACATTCTAGAGCTTAGGAGGCGAGCTGGATGGCAGGAACATATGGAGTGTAACCCGTTGATTATTATTGATTGGCATCTGGAACATGTTGCTTTAACTGTCTATTGTTTTTGTAAATGTTGTAACTGTGGTGAACTATATGTGTAAATTAACTGATACAGTTTTTCTTATATAACTGTTATTTTATTTGATATATATTTTGATCCGCTGCGAATGTGAGATTTTGTGTTTCATTTTTGTTTCTTCTTCTACCTCTTTTCTTCTGTTCCTAGCTATTTGGAATTTTCAGGATCGAAAATTCCAGGTCGTTACAACTATAGACTCTATTTTAATGAGTAATTCCTACCAGAACCAAGATTCTCGCTAAACCTTCAGCTCTAATACCAAGTGTAACGACCCGATTTTTCGAAGCCCGAAAATCGACATTTATACTGCCACTGTATCAAATGCCGAACAATCGAGTGCCAAAAAATCGAACCATTAGGGCTAAAGAAGAAGGAGGTAAAGGAAGAAATAGAAAACAATATCATAATCTCACAAACGCAGCTAAATAAAATATGATATATAACATCGAATTTAAATACAAAGAATCTGTATCATCATATATACATACATTTCTCAGAGTGCAACAATCATTTCATCAAATCCGAACAGTTCAGTAACATGTCCTTACACAGCGGAAAAATAATCAAGTACGAAAGTATGTCTTGCCATCCAGCCGTATCCTGAGCTCCACAGCAGTCCATCCAAAATCTATACTCTATAATACTCAGTTTGACTCGATGTTAAATAACACCCAAGTCAGTCTGAAAAACCAGCGTGAGAAAATACACCCAATTGGATTATTATAGTTTTAAAAAAATCCTTTGAAATCAAAGGTATCTCATAAGACCACGTCACAAATAAACATGCCAGGTTTTTACCTTACGATAACTAAAACATTTCTCATAAAATCCTCTGATATTATAGTAGCGTCTGTATACAAATATTTATTCAAATAGCCAAAATTGTTACATTATTAAATTCCAGCTACTAGCCACAAAGTGGGTTCTATAAACAAAAACCGTAATGGCACGTAGGTAGAATGGATTTTCATCAATGGCAGAGCTACTAGGGTACGGCCTGTCATAGTACGTGGTCTAGATCATCGTACCGAGGTTCCACCCTGATCCTCTGCATCACAAGACCGGAGCTACCTCTTACTGGATAGTCCGAATAAGTTCACCCCGCAGTTAGAATCAGCAACAGCCCACACAGCCGAAATAAAGGGACATCTAGACATGGGTGACCTTACCCTAATTGGTTGCTAGCTACTTAGCCTTGTGTGCAACTCCCCTGTTTTAGCCATTCCCGGTTGATGAGTCTCGAAGCTATGCGTTACTTTTATAGGACACATTCACTTTAGAATGCTCATCGTCCTCCTAACGATGTTTTGAAAGAATTCGTCTATACAAGTCCATTCCAGGTTCGAACGAAACCAAGGGCAGTACTCCTACTACATCCATTTTGGAATCACCCTCAGGATTAGTCGCAATTAGACCTTGCACTTCACTGCTCTATCTTCGACTCCAAGCTCTTTTCTTCTTCACGAAAACATTCAAACTGGATCGAAGTGGTTTTCGAAAAATTAATCCTGATCCCGGTCTCTTCGAAACGATCAATGCATTTGGCCAATATTGATAGTTGGTTATTTAACTATCAATTAACATCCACAAACAACCATCAGATTTAAATAATTTTCCAATTTATTCAAAATATCTTCGCAAGATATCTTCCCCACTTCAATCCTTTGAAATCAGTTTCAAATCTCTTTTCACTCGTAGAATAAATTCCCAAAATTATTTATTTCCTACTGAAAATTACCAAGTCCAAATACTTTAGATTTTAAAATAATTTAAATTACTTTATTCTAAAATACACTTTAAGACATTTAAATTAAAACTACTTGAATACTTTATTCAAAAATATATACTTTAAAAATATTTAAAATAAACCTACTTTATAAAATATAAAACTAATTTTAAAATAAAAGTTAAGCCAAATTAAATTTTAAAATAAGAGTTAACAAATTCTAGACAAGTTTTCAAATAAACCTTTAACCAACTATTCTTAAAACAAAACTATTTTATAAATATAAATATTTATAATTATCCTTAAAATCATAATACTAGTCAAACCTTTCAATTAATTACTACTATAATTAATTTAAATGTTTACTTTTAAAATTTAAACAACTTAAATAATAATTTCTTAAAAACATTCCTTAAACAAACTTTATAACTTTTAAATTATCTAAAATTATGCTTTGAAAAACGTACTTGTCTTTTCAGGGAAATACACTTCTCTTCCACGCCTTTTAGAAAAAAATTCACTGTTTATTTTTAAAATAAATTATCCATTCCTTTATAAATTCCTACCATGAATTTATACTTTCAAATACCCACTGATATCCTATTTCACTTATAAACCTAGTTTATAAATTCCATAGTCTCACTCCTTTTAAATCACAGTTTCAAACACTTTATCAATTTCCAAATCGATTTTCAATTTTACTGTATTTTAAAATAAATTCCTTTACTTGCTCAATCTATTTCAAAACCCATTAACTTTAGATTTTACTTCTTAATTATGATTTAAAATCCTATTTAAACTGAAAATACCAATTTCGTACTTTTCCAATAAATTTAAACCTTGAATTTTAAAATAAATTCTTTATTCTTTTAAATAATATCACTTAAGTTTTAAAATTCATTATTTCACTTTTTATTCAAAATCTCTTTTCCCATATTCGAAATTTATTTATTAGAATTTAAAAATCACTTTTCTTCTTTTCCAATTCATTCTTCAAATTCTCTATAATTATTTTACTTAAAAAAAATTTCTTTTATTTTTTCATCAAAAATCCAAACTATATATTTTTGATAACTCAGTATACCCAAATATATTCAATCAAAACATAGCATCCAGTATTTCAGTTATCAATATAGTCAATCTCAGACTATCAAATCATATCACAGAATATTAAAAAAATCTAAATGTTTTGAGCAATCCAGTTAGATCCCTCCAACCTATGTTCCTGCATCCACAAATGTTAGCACAATATAAAATACCAATTCTACTTCGAGGTAGAATATCGTGGTATAAGGGGTTATATCATCTCATCCGCTATTATACGGCGCATAGGGTCTCATCCGCTATATAATGCGGGAAATCAATCACTCCAATATATATACTACTATATATAATATACCACTTCCAATCAATTCAATCATTCAACCGAATATTTAAATTTAACTATTTAAATTTAAATAATTTTCCAGAACAGTGAGATTAACTCACCTTTGAATTTATTTGTCGTCCACTCCAACTCGACACGGTTTTCCCGACTTTTGGCCTTATATAGACATTAGATTGTTTATAAATATTTGAGGTAATCAAACAAATTTTTTTACCATATAATAAATTTTAACACATTCTAAAAATTTTACTTAAACTAATTTCCTATAACAAATTATTTTCAAAAACTAAGATAAATTAAATAAGTTATTTAAATACATTAATTACCCTAAACACATATTTTGAAATAACTTAGTAGCAAAAAATGTGAATATGTATCCTTCCTTTATATATATATATATATATATATATATATATATATATAATTATATAGATAATTCATTTATATTTTCTTTCTTTCCCTTTTGAAACTGCATATGCCAAAATAGCCTATATTCATCTTAAAAATCTAATTTTCATATAACTAAAATCTTATGTATAAATATTCTCTATCTGATCCTCCATATGTGTATATATTTTAAATTGTAAAAATAAGCCATTTATATAACTGACTGAAAATTCACATTTTTTCCAGTAAGTAAAACATGCATATATATATATATATATATATATATATATATATATATATATATCATCCTTAACCTATATATATTTGACTAACTGGATTAAGTTAAAACTTAGATTGAGAAAAAAAATTACCAGAGAATCCATGAACAAAGTCGCGATCTCGAGCTTGCAGGCCACCGTAAATCGCAAACTCCACATGCTGATCAAACCAACTTCATCCTAGAGACGAACTCACCCCTCATCAGCCCAGCACCAACCAAATTCGCCCTGCAGAACACACGCCAACTAACCACCTCAAAGTCGCCCCACCTCCATATTCACTGCATCACGATCTGTAGCCACCCACAAGCCATTTCGAAAAATCGCGATCGTTACCTCTTCGTCGCATACCCTCCATCGCCTGTCGCCCACACGCGCAGCCGTAGCCTCCCACACGCGCGTGCTTCAGAAGCTCGATCCCCTCAGGCAAGTCGTGGAGATGAATTGGTTCCTTGATCTGATCTATTTCGATTTCGAAAAGAAGGATTTGGTGTCGGCCATTTCTAAGGAGAAATCGATTTCTCCTTTTTTCTAAAAATTCGAGAACGAAAGAAAATAAACTCGGCTACTTTATTTTTATATTTTATTTTATTCTATTTTAATGAGAGCGACATCTGGTGCACGATCGATAAGGCAGGAGACACATTCTCTCGGGATGGACAAGTGTCAAGTGCGTCTACAAAAATTAAAGAGAAATAATATTTAAATTTAAATTTAAATCGTATTTAATTTTCGCAACTCACAATCCTGATCTTTTATCAAGGCAAGCGGCTAGGTGTTTATAAGGTTATGCCCATATTTCGAATGCGATGGAAATGGTTTCGAGGCCAAATTCAAGCGTATAGAGAAGATAGCTTTTTGGATTCAATTATTATATAGAATTTTAGATATAGATTACAGCGTGTTTAACTACTGTACGGCAAACGATCTCTCCAAACACTACGAAAATTGAAATCCGATAATAACATTCTATTATGGATCCCATGGAACTAGTTTCGTCGAATTCTGAGACTGTGCCTCGAAAGGCTATTTTTAAATTCAATTTAAATAATATAAATTCATAACTGAACAAATCACTTTCAAATTAAATTTTAAAAGTTCTATTACCTTCAGTACGATCAATATGAATTTTCTGAGCCTTTAAACTATTTTAACAATCATAAACTGAAGATTCAAATAATTTACCCAACTCCAATAATTAAATTCAATGATTTTAATTGCCAAATAAATAGTGATATTTAAAATTCAAGTTAAACTAAATTTCAAATATTTAAAATCAATTAAATATTTCAATTTCAAATATACAGAAATTTCGGGTTGTCACACACATATCTTACCCCTAAGAACGACACTTAACACAACCTCAGTGTTTATATGTAGTTGCCCAAGAATCTGAAAGATGAGTTGTTGTGGAGTGAAATAAAAGAACAGATCAGAACAGAACAGAAAGAGCAGAAAAGTCTCACATTGTAACGGTCACAAATACAATAATAATATAGTACGTCAAGTTACTTCTAACATGAAATCCGAGTTACAAAAAAGTACTGCAACTATCAGACTAGGCAGTTATAAATTATGCCTTTATACTTTCTGATACAAAATACACATTTATAATCATACTGTAAAAATAGATAACTAGATATGTGAAGGTGCCTTATGCTTATCTATTGTCTTCAAAAAGCCCAAAGAAAACCTACTGCTCTCAGACTACTCAAATAGCATTGAGTACCTAAGAGTATAGGGAAAACAAACAACTTGGGTCAGATATTAAGTCCGGTATGAGCAAGAACTCTAAAAAAAGGATAGAAATAAAAAAATATGTGAGGCCATGCTGCCAATTGTGGAACGAGTTTCCCCTCACAATAACAACATCCAATCATAATAATAAACACAAATGATTAAACATTGCAAAATGCTCACAACACTACCCGATGCAATTAAGAATAAATTTAAAGTTTTGGAATCAAAGGAAAGAAGGAAAATTCTCCAACAAATGACTAGGAGGGTGCGCCCCCAGATTGAAAGTAAACCTGTAGATGATATACTTAAGAGGGTCATTTTCTCCTATGATTCTTCTCAAAAAAGTACAAGCCAGACCCCACTAGCCTTACCGAAAATCCGAGTATTTCACATATTAGTGCCCATATAACCATTTCAAATCTAAAGCAATGTGAAGATACCCTAATGGGAGCAACTCCATATAGCTTGATTTCCACTTGCTTTCTAGTTGTAGTCATTTCCAACAAAGGATAACAATGCTGAAATGTGCAACTAATCATCTTAGATCGATAATGCAAATTGGAGAAAGATAAACTAATAGTTAATAGATCAACTATTGGAGATGATTAAAAATGATCGTATATGGATACTAAATTTCATATTCCTACTATCACTTATTGATTCCAAACAAGTGAGATCCCTAGGTTTAAATGAAGCAAGCAAGTTGAGGTAGTGCCGTCTCTCAGTTGAAATGAAGCAGGCAAGTGAGGTAGTGTTACCTCTAGGCATTGCCTGGATGACGTTTTTAACTTTTGAGATTGAAACGAGTTCATACCTCGACGTTTAGCATTAAGAGTTGACTATATCCTTTCCATATTAGTGATATATTATTACGGAACTACTTTTTCTTAACTGAATCGAATTTTTATGCTTTAAAGACCAAATTTATGCTAGGATTTCACAATTTAAATAATAAATTTAAACAATTTTAACAAATGATGTATTAACTTTGAAAATTAACCAATTTCTTCAATATCGTTACATAGAATAATTTATCCACTTTAATTAATGATTAATTATTTCAATATCTTTATTTAAAACAATTAATTAGCTTTAATCCTGATTAATTACTTCAAAACAATACTATTTAATATGATTAATAACTTAAATCATCCTTGATTAAATGGTTTATTAATTTTAAAACAAAATCAATAGAATAATTAGTTAACCTATAAATATAATATTAAATGATTAATTAATTTTAAACATCATTATTAAAATTACTAATTAAATTTAAACATCATTAGTAAAGTGATTACTTAATCTTAAAATATCGTTAACAAAATGATTAATTAACTTTAATTCATCATTAACTAAATAATTAATTATCCTTAAACATTATTAGTTAAGATGATTAATTAATTTAAGAACATCATTAAGTAAATGTAATCTTAAATACATCATTATTTAAATAATTAATTAAACATATTCATCGTTATTTAAAATAATTAATTAAATTTAAAATATCGGTAACAAAATAATTAATTAACCTTGGACCGTCAATATAAAAATGATTAATTAAAGTTAAACCATCACTGTTAAAGTAATTAATTAACTTTGTAAAACAATAACACAAATTTTAATATAAAGATTCCAAAGAAGATGTTGTTTTCAAAAGTGTCAATGTAGCGATAATCATTATACAGACACTTCCGTAAACACTTTTCACATGTCATATATTCATCTAAGCATCACATAGTATAGCATAAGCATATAAAAAAAAATAACAACATATACAACATATAGGTTAACACTTGTAAACAAGAACATAACTCTCCAACTAATCATCAAGATTTCAACTTTTTAAGGTAGTTAACTAGCCAACACATCTAACATATTTAGCACATACAAACATAAAAAAATAACATATATTTCATATAATTTTGTAAAGTGAAAACATTAATTATAAAGGTGATAATTTTCTCACAAAAAGTAACCAAACTAAGTTAGCTATCGCTGAACACTCGATCGACACTAGATCTGAGCTTTAACTTATAAAAGACAGAATCTTTGGATCCTTGTAGGCCTAGGTGGTTTGACTTTAGGGTTTTTGGGCTTGTCCAAGCTTCATTTGGGAGGATATAGTTTTGTTTTGGTTAGTGAAGTGATATAGAGAGGAAAGGAGCTTACTTTTGTGTTTTGGCTTTTAGAAAGAAGTAAAAATAAATGGATTTCTGAACTTAAATTTTAGAAGCCATTAATAGATTTGAAAAGATTAGGAAGAAAATGAAATTTTTTTGAAAAGGATAGAAAATGAAATGGAGAAGGAGAGAGAAATTTAGAGTTAGTTTTGTACAAATGAAAACTGTAAAATTACTAAACTAACCTTAGAAACCATGCTCTCCATTCAATTTTCTCCATATCATCACTTCGTCCTCCTTCCTTGTCTTTATAAGCATGTTACCCCCTCCCCCCTCCCATTTCCTGCGCTAGATCACATCAAAGTACAATGTACATGAAGATATGGGGATTAATAAAGTGTATCCATGTATTTTAAGTTGAAATTTACACTTAACCTCATTTTTATGTTACATCTTCTTCCTCTTACTTATTACTTAAGTGAATATATATTTATCTTATTATAATTAACCTTAACCATGCTTTTATTATCTTTAAATATGCTCATATGTTAATCATAATGTGCACAACGTTTCGGACAACTATTAGACACCGAAAAGTCGAAATCGAAATTCTAAAAACGTCTAATCACATTTTTTATTTTTCTTTGAACTAATTATTTTTTAACAAACATTGAAAATCATTTCACCATTGTCGGTTATTATTAAAAATGTTTTATTTGTTTTATAATATTTATTAATTAATTATTATAAAATATATTAAGCATTGAAATTTAAAAGTGATTAACTGACGGGTCATTACACATGGTCGGACGACTCATCCAATTGCAAGTGCATCTTCCCCTAACATCGAACGTGTTGAGCTCAGTATGCAATAATACATACACACATACATATAATGTATGTGTGTATGTATTTATTTCAATTTTCGTATGTTAGAAGTTTTTAGGGAAAAATATGGAGATAGCGTTTTTTCCAATTTTGAATTGGGAAAGTAAAAAAAAGATAGAGTTTCTAATTGGGATTGTTATATTTTAGGCAATGATTTTAATTCATTAAAAATTCTACCTTTTATTTTCTCTTAAATAGCATAATTATTTATCTATAACTAGTTTCTATCTAGTTTCAATTAATTTGGACTTCGTTTTATGCAATATGTTTCAATACTGAACAATTCCTTCCAATTCAGTCCTTATTTATTTTTACTTAATTATTCATTATATTAATGTAAAATAAATTTGTTTTCAGCTATTTCGATTATTTGAAAATTAATTAATGTATAAAAATGTTTTGTAGTTATTAAAATATTTTATTCATTACCAATATATTATCCGAAAAAGGAATTTATTAATTTAATTTAATTTATCAGAAAAAATTCTTTTATTAAATAGATTTCAATTAAGTAAAAAATTATATCTATAATAATAATTGTCAAAAAATATAAAATTCAATCATTTTTGCGTTAATTAAATTTATTTGTTTATACAATGTAGAAACAGGTTTACTACACATTGTTAGGGATTCTATGAGTTAAGACAGTTTGGCATTGGAATAAACCTAACAGTGCCATGGATATGGGGACTTTTCTTGGATTAGCAGGATATTGTAGTTGTTTTATTAAGAACTTCTCTAAGGTAGAAGCACATTATCCAATTTGATGAGAAGAATCTAACTTTTTGGGATGTGACGTACGGGCATGTGTTTGTCAGTTTGATAGAGAGATTGGCGAGGCACGGGTGTTAGTCATTCCGAGTGGAAATAAAGAGTCGATAGTACACACACGTGTTTGTGGTACTTGACTATGTGCGGTATTGATATATAAAGGTAAGGTTATCACATATACTAGTCGACAACTAAAACCGCACGAGAAGAAGTATCTATATGCCCATGGCAATATATCGAAGGCAACTATAATGCTCGATTGGGAGATTCAAAGGCACCATCTTCTTGGAGAGAGGTTCAGATTGTTCATTGATCCAACATCATTGTACATCATTGAAGTGTCCCTTCTTCGAAAGATCTTAACCTTCACCCACGGCAATGGTTAGAGTTTTTGGTCTCCTATGACTTTGTCATTCCTGTATGCCCAGTTGGGAAATGAGTGGTTGATGCCTTGAGTGGTAGAAATGCCAGTTTGGAGCAATGTTCCTACAGTGGACATAACTCGATTTTATCGCTGGCTATGACTTCAAAACTCGATGTGAGATAAGGCCAAAGATAATGGCTAGTTTAACTATCAAACCTACTTTTAATTTAGCGAATTAGTACTAGTTAGAGGCATAATGCTAGACTACCGGAGTTCATGGCTAATTTAAAGGAACGAGCAGAGCCTGTAGAGGTGATGCAGTGTGGACTCAACCGTGATGGTTGGCTCCGTACAGATGAGAGATCCTCCTCGAACTAGTAAACGGAATGAAAGCCTCTACCTTCATAAATTAAAATCGAGAGCTCCTGTCCACAAACATCGAAGAAACCAGATCCATTGAGATCTTGGTGAAGAGAGCTTTAAATCTATATGGGGTTTGGGAGTGCGGCACATCTTGGCCGAGCTCGGCTTAGTAGATGTTGAACTAGGGTTTGGTTTGTGGTGTTAAAGGAGGAGATAGATAAAAATATAGAGTGGCATTGTGCTTCTTATGCGAAGACGAGTTGATGATGACTTTTTAGGGAGGTGCGGCCACCTCGTAGAGGGTTTTACATTTTGAAGGATAATGGCCTGGTCAGATATAGAATTTTTCCTAGGGGAGCTGGGCGAGGTAGGGTGCGTTGCGAAAAGGACACATAATGGGTCTAGTAGCGAAGATGGTACATTGATACGTGGACTATAGAGTGAAATAGGAGGAGAGAGGATGTGCTTGTGCATAGTTATCATTATGCATGGTTGTGTTTAGGTGGGAGATTTAATGATTTGGGGAATAAAGTTAGTGGAATAATTAGTAATTAATTATATTAATTATTATTTTATATTTATATTCTTATGAAGTCCATATCTTTTGCATACAAGATCCGATTTGGACGTGGTTTCTTGCATTGTACTCCTGTCGAAGAGCTCTAGGACGTGGCATAGGATTTGTCAGCTATTATTTAGGTAAGTGATATTTCTCTTGTTGTACTATGATTGTTAGTGTAGTACAAACACGACTTTTTGTACCAATTTCCAATATTAAAACATGATTTTTAATATATTTATATTCACATTTGATTTTATAATAGAATTTTAAAGTGTTTTCAAATAATTATAAATTGGATATTACATATGTTATTACCGATGTACTATTTTTAGGAAATCGCTAGATTTAGACAGCTTTTGATATAAATCCATGAATGGGTTGATACTGGCGTGTTACATGTGTTGTATTTATGCTATGATAAATGTATGTATGATTGATGGTTGCATGCATGCTTGTTTTCTTGTTTTGGTGGAAACGTCGATCAATCGACGATCTAGCGTTAGGAAATATCTTGTACATAAGGGTTTCATGTATATTGATCGAGTGCACACATGATGGAAACTTGTAAGATGTGATAGAGTTTCATGCATATCTATAGGACGCACAACTGATGGAAACTCAAATAGATGGGAAAAGTTGTAGAAGAGTACTGGGATGCATACCAACCGATCTGAAGATGGAATACAATGGACTTGGATGGGCTTAAGACTTTAGGATGGATGCTGGACATTTTAGTTTGGTTTGTACTTAGCCATTTTTAGCTAAGTACATGATCAAAGTGGTTGGTACCAGCCACTATAGAGTGCTTGGTTCCCGTTACTATTAATGATGGTTGATTTGGCCAATCTTTACATGGACAACGAGGAAGCTTCGAGGAGCGCGAATGATGGTATGTTCATGTGGTTGACTCTTGGTCTTGATGTTATTGCTCTACAATGAGTGATTTCGATGGTGAAGCGGTAACATCACACTTTAAGATGATGGCTTCGAGACTTTGATGACGATGACTCGATGATGATCGAGGATGAGGGCTCTATGATGATGGTGTCATGATGATTCTCAACATAGGGGGTTCTTTGTGGGTGACCCGTGGATTGAACGTTGAAGGGTTCTATCATAGAATTTGATGAATGGAAATTGATGGAGCAGTGAAAGGCTTGGATGTGTGTGCTAAGGGATCATTGATACTCGGAGTGCTTTCCAATGTACTCATAACAGAGTTATTATTAGTACGCTCATGAGTACTTTATTTGGTTACCCCAGATCGGTTGATTGGATCTGTATACACTGGATCGATGGAATGGGTCTAGTATCAACTTCGGATTGTGTATCGAGTACATGGAAAACCAAGATTTTTCCATTGATCCCAAGTAGAGGAATGGTCATACGAGCTATCATATGTCCAAAGCACATTGAATGGCAGTGAGGTTTGTTTGATGGATGCCATGTTTGCTATGATTCATTTTTGTAGTTCGTCACACTATGGATATCACATGATGTAGGTATTGCGAGTAGGGATATCTAGACACCCCAACATTATACTTAGGATGGAGTACACCTTTATAATGTTTGTAAAGTAGCATATTATTAATGTCATGTGCTAACTCTTTGGATGTAGGGATATGTCAGGTATGATTTCATATACCCTTTGTTCTATATAATATGTCGACTTTCACAGTATTTTGAGATTAGTTATTGCTCATACCAAACTGTTGTCCGTCTTGGGGTTTTATGTTTTTCTTCTATTATCTAGGGTACTCTTAAATGAGTAGACTAGATTGCAGGTGTAAACGACACATGGAGTTCTGTAGAAGGACTAGCAAAAGGCGACTCTTTCTTGTATTTATATTTTGGGCTTATTATTGCTCATTCTGCTATGTGACATGTAGAGCCTTGGCAGTATATACTTGCTATTGTTAGAGACAGCTTATCATTTGAGTTTATCTGTCCGTTGTATAAACTCTATTATTTTTTTTGAAAATTGGTTAATTCCTTTATTGCTATAGAAACAGGCCGAAGCCGAATGTTACAAAGAATATTTAATACTTAATACAGAACTAGAACATTCCATCTCTAATCTACTTCCTTAAGCATCACATACTGCATTCAAGGCGGCTCCTGAATCTCTGATAGAGTTCCTTCATCGTCTGCCTTCCACTTCCACTTCTCCAGTAGTGATTTTTCTTATCCCCTTATGCTGGTAAGCAGTTTCTTATTTATTCGCACTATCATCATTTTCACATCTCTATCTATTTGCGCATTCACTGATTGAATGTTTTTCTCTTTCATGTTGAAAGTCCTGTTGTTCCTCTCTCGCCAGAGGTTCCAAATGGAAGCTGCGAAACAAATTTTGAATATTTCCTGCAGAAAGTTTGCACTGTTTCTCCTATTGTTCAGGTAACAATTTCATCTTTTAGTGTTTTAACTTCATTTGAACCCACACACTTCATTTTCTGAAGGTTCCAAATCGATTTAGTAAAGTTACACTCAAAAAATAAGTGTTCATGGCTCTTATTATGTTCATTGCATAAGTTGCACGTGGTTTTTTCAATAATCACCCAATTTTTAAGACGATCTTTTATGGGAAGTCTTCCAAGAACGGCTTTGTATGTTGTGTGTGCCATTTTTGGGGTAACCGATTTACTCCAGATTATATTGTAACACTCAACTTTTTGATGCTTATATATGGTTATCTCCATTGTTTCACTGAATTGAAATTTGCCTGTCCTTGAGTGTTTCATACTCCATTCATCACATTCTCTTTCTGTATATATAGGAAGATTCTGAATTTCTTGAGTAAAATTCCTTGTAACAATTTGTTTTTCACATCTCCAAGCTCCTCCTTCAATAATACTTGAAACAACACAATTAGGTTGACTGTAATCCGAGAAACCTTCCATTCCTATTCTATCAATTAGGCTTTTATTACTGAACCAAGGATCTCTCCAAAGATCGGTCGTTTTTCCATTGGCTATTTTTCTTTCAATCAGAGGTTTCAAACATTCTCTGTGCTTCAGGATATTCTTCCATATTACGAAAGCATTGTTATCTAGTGAATCTGTCCAGAAATTTGTTTTAATTTATTTAGCTCTCATCCATTTTGGCCATAAATTATTTGATGATATTATATTCCAAGCCAATTTGATTCCATACACTTTTTTGAGTTCAAATAGATTTTTAAGACCACTCCACCTTCTTTTTTTGGTCTGCACAAGTCTTTATAACTGATTTTGTGTAATTTCCCCCTCCAAATGAAATCAGCACATACTGAATTGATTTTCCCTAGAGAGTAGTTCGGAATTTGGAATATTTGGAGCCAATATCTGATTTTAGAAGTGATCACTGTGTGTACTAACTCCACCCTTCCAACAAATGATAAAAGTTTGGATCTCCATCCTTGTAATTTCTCTCTTATTTTATCTACCAGTTTTGCACATTCATTGTCTGTAATTGAATTAGTAGATAATGGAATGCCCAAATATTTAACCGGGAGAGTCCCTTCTGTTACTCCAACTCTATTTATCAGAGTCTGCTTGTTCTTGCAAAATTTGTTAAAATAACATTTAGTTTTACCTTCATTGAGTTTCAGCCCTGCATACTTTTCTAATTGATGGAAGATTTCTTTAAGTTCATCAATTGCATGGGTAGTAGCTTTCATGACTACTAGCAGATCATCTGCATATATAAGGTGAGTTACCTTTGGTGAAATTCTGTGCACAGGAATAATCTTATTATTATGACATGTTATTTCCATTTGTAGGGAAAACCACTCCATTGCCACAGCAAATAGGTAAGGGGATAAGGGATCCCCTTGTCTTAGACCTCTGTTGCTAGAAATGTGTCCTCTAGGAATTCCATTAATCAGAATTGAGAAAGTTCGGGTGAAAATACAACACTTTATCAGCTTTAAGAGACTTTCTGGCACCCCCATTTCATTGAGCATGTGAATAACAAAGTGTCTATTCACTTTATCATAAGCTTTGTGTAAGTCTATTTTAAGACACATTTTATCTGCTTCTGGTTTATTAAAATCTCTAATAAGTTCATGAGCTAACAGAGAATTTTATGAAATTAATCTCCCTTTTATAAATGCATTTTGGTTTTGAGCAATCAAATTTGGGAGGACCTTATTCAGTCTAGAACATATAATTTTACTCAGAATCTTGTAGGAAACTTTACAGCAAGATATAGGCCTATAATCTTCAATTCTGTTTGGTTTTTTAATTTTTGGAATTAGAGAAATAAATGTATGGTTAATTTCTTGTATAAACTCACCATAATCCAAAGCTTCCTGATATGCTTCCAACATGTGTTTTTTCAGATGTTCCCAGTGCATTTTGAAAACAGCTGCCCCCATACCATCTGGTCCAGGGCTAGCGTCAATATGGATGGACTGAACAGCTCTCCTCAGTTCCCTTTTCGAAATCCTAGCTGTGAGCATGGCGCATCCCTCTTAAGAAATTTTCCTTCTACACTGAACTACAGGTAAGACTTGCAATGAACTCCCATTATATAAGTCTGTGAAGTATGCAAGAGCTTTGTTTTCCATTTCCTCAAGATTATTCACTGAGTTTCCTTCCTCATTTAAACAATTCATGGTATTGTTGTATTGAGATCTTTGAGACATTTTGGTGTAAAAGTATTTAGTGCATTCATCCCCCTATGTTATCCAGATTTCTTTTGCCTTCTGTTTGATTTCCATGGACTGTTTGTGAATTTCTTCTGTAAGTTTGCCCTTTAACTGATAGAATTGTTTGTTTAGGCTCTCATTTAATGGGTCTTTGTCTAGAGAATCTTGAATAATTTGAAGCTGATTTTGAGTATTTGTAATAATATCCCTGTTTTTTGGCCTCTTTCCGTTCCATTCTTTGAGTCTATGCTTCATATTCTGAGCATCATTATATATTTATACATATTGTTTCCTGGAGGATGTATGATATTCTCTATATTTAAAGCCTCCTTATATCCTTCTAGTCGATGACGGTTATTTGCATATCTAAATGGCTTGCCTTTACTATTATTACTGTCATTATTAAACTTAACAAGTAACAGGCAGTGATCACTAGTCGAGCTAGGAAGAACTATAGTTTGTAGCATAGGGATTTTGTTTATTAGCTCTGAATTACATAAACATCTGTCAATTCTGGAAGAGATATTTCTACCCTCACCACTCTTCCATGTGAAATGCAGGCTTGTATGGGATGTTTCCAGTAATCCACTTGCGAGTACACATTCATTGAATTCTGCTAATTGGGCTACTGTCAGTGTATTTCCTCCTACTCTTTCTTTGGTTTTTAAAACAGCATTGAAATCTCCCGGTACTAACCATGGCTTTGTAATTTGTCGAGAAAGATCTATTATTTGTTCATAACACTATTCTTTCAGAGGCCAGATTTTTTGCATACACAAACGTAATATATAGTTCCAAACCTCCTGCATTTATAAAAAACATAGTCAGTTGTTCTTTATTATCAATAATGGTTCCTGTCCATACATTCTTTTCCCATAGCACAAGAATTCTCCCCTTCGTATGTTGTGTGATGTTATGTTCCATATTCCATTGTTGTCCTACTTGATTTTTAAATAATTCCAGACTACTGTCTGAAAGTTTATTTTCCAATAATCCTGCTATAGTTGGCTTATGAAAAGCCATTGCATTGTGGAGGTCAAACTGACGAATGTCATTGTTAAGACCTCTCACTTTCCAACATAGAACCGTCATTTAATTTTATTGGATTTGCTCCTAGCAATTGGAGCATCTCCAACCATACTCTTTTTAGAAGTCTCTGCATCTAGTTTGTTAATAAACATATCATTATAATTCTTATTGGCTTCTGTATACTTGCTGATATCTTCTATATCATCATCACTTTCTTCTGCAGACGACTCTATCTGGATATTCATCTTCTGAATTTCCTCCAGAGATTCTGGCAACTTATCCTCCTCCTGTATTTGATCAACCCCAAGATTTGCAGACTGATTTGACTCCTGATCCTGAACTGGATGAATTGCTTGCACTATTGCAGAGCCCTCAGCACTGACTATCTTGTGACTAGTAGCAGCATTTTGTATGTAATCTTTTACAGCTGTAATATTTTTTGGGTTACTGGGTGGAGAGTTTTGTATTTTGTTTTTCTCTACCCATACTTGTTCTGGCTTGTCTTTGTTAATATTGCAATATAAAGTAGAATGGCCAAAGCACTTACGATCAGTACATCTAGGGGGAACAAATTCATATTCTATATCCTTGTGTATACACCACACCCTTATTGTTTTTAGCTTTAACATTTGCTGGTATAGAACTTTCTGCCTTTATTTCAACTAGGACTCTAGCATAATTTATTCTCTTCACCTTTCTGGTATTCTCATCTATTGCCAATGGTTTTCCAATCATGCTTGCAAGTTTGCTAATACATCTTGTATTCCATAGAGTTAAGTCAAGTTTATGCATTTTAATCCAAACTGGATAAGATGATAGCATTTCTTTTTCAAAATTGAAATCAGCCTCCCATCTTTCATTATAATAAGTTTACTATCCATGAACCATGGTCCACCTTTTAGAATTTTCTCAAAATCTTCTTCTTTTTCAAATTTTATAAGATAAAAGCCATTGTCTCTGGGAAAAATATCCCACATTCCTTTCGGGTTCCAGACACGTTTTATGTAAGCACTCAAGTGGACAACATACGGTCTCTTTCCCGACATGTAGATGTATATAGAGTTTCTCCAGATTTTTTGAGCTTTAGCATAATCTTCCTCGTCTATTAGTTGATAGATGTCTTCTCCTTCCATAATTGGTTCTATGTAATTCAAATCGCCTTTAATTTCAACCTGTTTTCCAATCGCTTCAATCCATGATCTAGGGTTTGACTTATGGTTCCTCTGTAGAATCGCCGCAAAAGTTTCCTTACCTCCCTCTTTCCCTATCCCCTTCCCCTTACGTCTCACCTCCACCCAGTCACTCCAGGATCGAAAGTTGTGGTGGGAGCAGGGATCGGATTCAAGTTAGGGTTTTCAGTCGTCGTGGAAGAGAAAATATAGAATTACTTAAGGTATGGGACTTAAGTGTTTTATATGTTTATTACTTGTTAGGGTTTTCAGTCGCCATGGAAGAGAAAATATAGAACTACTTAAGGTATGGGACTTAAGTGTTTTATATGTTTATTACTTGTTAGGGTTTTCAGTCGCCATGGAAGAGAAAATATAGAATTACTTAAGTTAGGGTTTTCAGTTGTATAAACTCTATTACTTGTTGTATAATTATATAAACTTGTTTACTCTGATTTTGTGATTCATCTTGTCTCGCTTGTTTTACATCTATGACGATTATTATATTTATTCGATGCGCAGTGAGATATACGACATATTCTGTGATTGTTTGATATTTTCTTTCTCTTATTTTTCATTTCTCTTCGTTACTACTTTTCTTTCCTTAGACCAACGTCTACATCCGCCAAATGCTCTAGCAGCGTCGTGGTCGGCTACATAAACATCAAAGGTGTAGGGCGGTCGTTACAGCGCACATATTCGAAGATCTAATGAACTGAATGTTGGTTATAAACTCTAATAAACTAAACTGTACCCACGGCACATACTCATGGCATATCACATTATAATGTAACCAGAGTGAATCGAACTCTCAAACTCGCTGGTGGAAGCATACTTCCTCAGCCAGCCACACTACCATGATAGTTAATAATATTTTATATCTCCAACACCATTTGATTTTTAACAATCATTGTAGAACCTTTGGTGCCATAATTTCTTGATGTAAAATGAAAATTCTAAGTGCCTTTATGATTTGAACTAAAAATGTTAAGAAGTCATGAATTCGGATTCTCGCATTTAAGAAACATATATTTAATGTTTATCAGAAACGTAGATATATAAATAGATCATTGTATAAATAGTTCATGCATTAGACTTTCTAAAGGCCAAATGGCAATTGTCGTAGTGACCTATGGTTGGAAACCAAATATTTGCATAACTTATCATTCCTTTGGTCATCCAGATTCCACATGCAAGCATGGTCCTCAATCGCAATACCCTCCTACTTGTTCAGTCTTAGTTACTCATTCCGACCAAAATTCTCTTACGTGTCATCATGCTAGGCGGTGGGCCCCAAATTGTGGAGACCCACACTACCTTTGGCAAAATCTATTCAGGACATCATTGACTCAATCTCCGGTCTAGATTCACTATGCCCTTCTTGAGACCGAGCTTGACATTTCCCCCCTCATGTGAACTCCTAGCCAAAACTTTCCGTCTGGTCGAGTTTATGATACTCTAGTGAACTTGCTTAGGTGCACTTTTCTTCAAAATGCATTTCTTGCCTTATCATGGTTATTATTACAAATTTGTTATGGAAAATTAAGATGAGCGTAGACTCTTGTATTATCATGTTTATGGAACTCCTATTCTTTGACAGTTGGCGTGAGCTAGGGCCTTGACCTAAAAGATATTAAATGGTCCTTAGGATAGGAGGGTTATCCTTTCAAATTGTTTGTAAACTATATTCCTAACCATGTGAGGCAATTTTGTGGGTAAGTAGACATTATTAGATCGATCTAAGCGCATGGGTAGTAACACCTCCTCCCTAGAGGACGATTAGCTTTGCATTCTTAGTAGTTAGAGAAATTCAGCTCTACTCTGGTTCTTTAAACCTTTTTAATCGAGTAATAAAAATGGACGGTCTACTATAAAAACCGGCTAACTTTATTAAAAAAAGGATCAAGTGTAGGAATCCAAACATTGATGGATATTACATCTTTGATGTATGCTTTTAATTTATTAATGCTTATATATCAATAATTACTTAACATACATTAGAAAATATAATAAACTAGTATGCATAAAAAACTACTTAATATACACCATTTTTATATAAAATTATCCTTATTCTCATCTTCATCATCATTCCTCTTCCAAACTTAAAATCTTTTTACTTTAACAATAACTTTATGCACGAAATTAGGTAAAAGTTCAATCAAATCAATTCTAATTTATACCTATAAATTAAGTTAGAATTCGAAAAAATTAACTTTACTTTCTAGCATTAATATTACAATTTTTTTCATTTTATTTTATGTCAAATCTCTCAATTTTAACAAATTAATTTTGATTTTAGATAAACGACAAATGATTCAAAATAGAAAATGTTAGTCATGTAAGTTATCTTAATTGATACTTTATGCTTAGTGATGGAAAATTCCACTCTATCAACGTGTATTGGTTTGACCGTATTTCATTAACTATAAGGTCTAATTTGTGGGTTATAAGAAAAAAGATTAAGAAGGTTAACTAAGAAGAATGTTAACATTGGGTAACTAAGATTAAAACCATAAAAGATCAAATATGGTGTGTTAATTGATTTTGGGCGTAATAGTATAAATTGACTTATTCGCATCACTGTTGAAACGCACATGCTCAACGAAAAGATTAGCGGCAGGTTTCTATCGTTTCATGTGTCATGATATTCAAGTGTATTTGGACTATTAACAAAACGCGTTTAACATTTAATGTATTACCCCTCCTACCTATTTCAGTTTCAGTCGAACTCATAAAATCTGTCCACATCTCGTAAAAACTGAAGGTCCTGTACTTCTTGTTTTGGGAACAGAGTTAACATCGTTTTAGGAACAATAGTACAAAATAGGTTCACATCAGTGTGGATTTTTCCGAGACATGTGAGCTGTTTGTATTTTGTCTTGGCACAGAACGGATGCAGTGCACATACTTATATTTAATCAACCATGTAACTACAAAAAATAATTAATAAGGAACTCCGAAACTGATGTAACATCAGAACAGCACATGCAGACCAATATTAAAACTTATTGCGGGCTCTACTCTTTTTTTGTTTGAACTCGTAGTAGGCACGTGGAACTGAGTTAGATGCGTTCTTTTTTTTTTTACGAAAGAGGCAAATGAAAGGAAGGAGCAAACGAAAGGGGTAAGAACGAGAGAAAGTTAGCGAAAGGGGAATGCGTTCTTTTTACGAAAAAGACAAAGCGAATAGACAAAATTATTATTTTATTATTTGTTTATGTTATTATTTTATTTACGTTAATTATTTTTGAATACAGAATATATAATACAAATGTGGAAATAAAAATTCATAGTTCAGAATTCACAATATAAATGCAGAAATAAAAGTGCCGAATAAAAATGTAGAAAATAAAATACAGATAAAACAAACTACACTCTCCTTCTCAACTGCCTAACAAGATAAATAACAGTCTTTCTAAACTGTTCGGGATTATCCAGCAGGACATGCAAATTAAATTGAACTACTCGGAATTGTCCAGCAGTTTAAATTGATTGCCACTACGAAGGGGGTTCCGAAGGGATGGCAACCCCCTTAGTGGGAGTGCGAGGGGAACGTCACCGTTGACGGAGGTCTACAGCGCCCCGTCCGAAAACGGTACATTTCATTTACCGTTTGAATGTGAATTCAAATAGCAAACAGATATGACTATTGGAAAGGTTTTCTGATAGCCAATTAGAATAACTGGACATTTTTAAATTGGAAAATACTTTTGCGGGAAAGATTATTTTAAATAATTGGACACAAGGACACACGCATTCATTTTCTGTCTCAAGGACAAACCCAAAGTCTATTCAAGGGTTAAAACAATCACCTCGATTTCAAATTCTCTCTCATTCACTCTCAAAATTCCAATTGACAACAAAATGGTCACTTAAAACATATGTAAATCGTTATCTCCAACTCAACCGTAAACTTCAATGCAAGAAGAACACCATGAGGTATTGAACAACAAACATTGATTCGTGAAATCGATGACCTAGGTTCAACAGAAATTCAGCAACAAATTCCAAATCAAGAAACTAAAATTGTACCAACATTAGATATTCAACAGCTATCCACAGTTCCAGAAAAGGAAAATCTAGCTCTGTCTCAGTCGAAATCAGAGACGACGAAAGCAAAATCTAACAAGTTAAAATTTCGAAAACAGCCAAATGGAGAAGAAGCATAGCAAAATCGAGAAAAAAGAACAAAGAGAAGAAATGAACAAAATAGAGCAGATGAAAAACAATCAAAAATAACAGAAAACATAATGGAAAAGGTTACGGATACTATAAAATCAAGTATAATAAAGTTAATATAGTTGTCTTATAATAGTATTGAATTTATTTAACAGAACAATTAAGAAAACATGCAGCAAAAAACAAATGCTGAGAAAGCAACTGAAGATCAGCTGCAAAAAAAAAAACGAAGATCGAAGTGAACATAAATCAAAAAACCATTCGGAAGGAAATTCCAACAAAAAATCTAATACAATTCGACGGGTAAATGATATTACAAAATTATGAAACTTATACTAACAATATCGTAGCATTACATGTATTTTAATAATATCAAAAATGTTAAATAGGAAAAAGCTCAAAAATTAGGAAACAAATTGCAATTGAAAAATTCAAAGGCGAACAAATCAATACAGTAATATTACAAACACTATCACTTTATGACATTTTACATATTGTAAAAATAATACCTACATCTTGTTTTGTAGAAGACAAGGCTTTATAGTTTTAAAAATAGTTTTCATCATCATTTACTACAAAACCGACACAAATGTATTGGAAAAGTAATACCCTCTATTGTTTTGATTTAAGTTGGTGCTTTGTAATTGAAGAAATAATTTTCACCGGCATATGTAATAAAACTGATGCCAACATACTGAAAAATTGATACCCGCTATTTGTTTGTGTGGAGCTGATGCCTTAAAATGTAGAAATTATTTTTTAATCTTATTTGTAGCAAAACTGAGGCCAGTACCATACAAAAATGAGACCCACTTTAACTTTTTTTGAAGTTGATACTTTTAATTTTACAAATTGTTTCCACTGTAATTTGTTATAAAACAGATATAAATATAAACCAAAAATTATACCTCCACTTTATTTGTTTGATGTTATTGTTTTGCAGTTTTAAAATTATTCCAACCGTACTTTTTAACAAACTGATACCTATATATAACAAAAATGATATTCACCGTTTGTTTTGAATAGAATTGATATCTAATAATTTTATAAACTGTTTTCCATATCATTGGTAGCAAAACCGACACTGATATCTTAAAAAAATGATATAAATATTATTTTGTTTGAAGTTTTTAATTTGTGCCTTGATAAGTTGTTTTTATTGTATTTTTTATAAAAACTGATAATGTTATAAACCAAGAATGATACATACAGTTTGTATGCTTGAAGGTAATAATTTGGAATTTTAAAAATTATTCAAGATATCGTATTTATGAAAACTGATACCTATATCTAATAAAAATGATACCCACTGACTATTTTGACTATGGTTGATGCCTTTATGATGCTATAAATAATTTTCAATGTATTTTGTAGCAAAAATGATACCAATACATTGCAAAAATGATACCAAAAGTAAGTTTGTTTGAAATTTGTACTTTGTACTTTTGCGAATTGTTGTCACTACATTATGTTTTAATACTGGTACCATTATAAATAAAAACTAACATTAAAATTATTTATGTTTAATTTAAATGATTTGGAGTTTCCAAAATTATTTCAAATGTCAATTTTATGAAAACTGACATCAGTATACCCACTAGCTGTTTTGAATAAAGTTGATGTCTTTCTAATTTATAGAATATTTTCCATGTAATTAGGAGCAAAATTGATACCAATAGCTTGTAAAAATAATACCGCCAATGTTTTAAAGCTTGTACTTTTTAACTTTATACATTGCATTCACTGCATTTTATTTAATAATCGATACCATTAGTAGCAAAATTGATACCAATAGCTTGCAAAAATAATACCGCCAATGTTTTGAAGCTTGTACTTTTTACTTTTATACATTGCTTTCACTGCATTTTATTTTAAAATCGATAACATTATAAATCAAAAATGATACCAACATTGTATATGTTTTAGGTTAATGATTCAGAGTTTTAAAATTACTTGCACTGTCAAGTTTATGAAAATTGATACATAGTATTTAATGATACCCACTAGATGTTTTGAGTAGAACTTATGTCTTTCTAATTTTATAATTTTCCATGTAATTTGTAGAAAAAATGCTACTAATGGCTTTTAAAAATTAAACCACTAACATATTTGTTTGAATCTTGTACTTTGTATTTTTGTAGATTGTTTTTACTGCATTTTGTTTAAAAAATGATACTATTATAAATCAAACATGACATCTACAGTTCATACACTTGAACTTATTAGTTTGGAATTTTCAAAATTATTTTAAATCTCATTTTTATAAAAACTGATAACTATGTTTAATAAACTGATACCTTTTAACTGCAAAATGATATTCCTTATATATTTGCGTGAAGTTGTTTCATTGCAATTGATACCCAACATATTATTGTGTTTCAATATCATTTGTTTCACTATCAACTTAATGCCTCTTTTTCAAACAGTAAGATGATGATTATTTTATCAATCCACATCCTATAAGCATGAAATCTAAAGGATCGGAATAGGAAATAGTAGAAGATGAAGATACAAAGCCAGACACATCATACAGATGCGGCTTGCAAGTAATTTTCAAGATGATAAAATTGATAAAAGAAAAGAACGACCTTACCAAAAAAATGGACACATTGAAAAAGACTCCATTTTATAACCTTTTCAATGTCTTTTATGAAGAAAGAATAATAATGAAGGAAAGCAAGAAGCATCAACACAATTTGGATGCTTTATACAAATGCTACTTAACTAAAACCGATATCTTCTTTTTTGAAGAAGAAAAAAAATGAAAGTAACTGCTACATACATAAGCTTTCTTTTTGGTCTACATTGAAAGGAGTAAACATAGAACCGACACAAAAAATGACAAGAAAAAACATCCCAACAGAGCATAAAGAATTTTCAAAAAGAAATTTTGGCAATTGTACTTTCATTAGAAGAAATGCAGTTGAAATAAGAATAAAACAAGAGATAGCAGAAAAGAAAAAGTAAAATGAAGAAGGCCTACCATTATTGATTATAATGGAAATACTATTAACATTTTTTTCCCCAACAATCAACAAAAATTGAGATTAGGATTTCTATCATTCTTGATTGATTTTGAAATAATGCAAACGGTTTCTTGGCCACAAACAATAAAGAAATTTTTAGTAAATATGTCAAAACAATTATCCACAAACCAAGAAACATGTCGGGATGCTCCATGCTACCACTGGTAGACATGTTATTCAAAATATTATTTTTAATAATCATATCCAGTTGGCTCTTTAGATGCTTATAGTACTGCATATCTGAAAAGATGAAACTCATTCAATCAAGACGCAACGCACTTAAGATTTACCAAGATTTGTAAGATAGGGTTAAAAGTTTAATGACATAGTAGTCAAACAATTTTTGGATAATGTAAAAGATGGTGACATAAGTTAAAACTCCATCTTACCTATATTAATCAATAATATTTTAACTTTTACTTAGAATCAATTTTAGCGCTATATCTTTTCTTCTATCATTTCTGACCATACATAGTATCAATTGTTACCTCATACATAGTATTAGTTTCAATACCTTGTATCATATTCGTCTCTGCATAATTTAGTTTTGCCTCTGTATAGTACCTATTTTGCTTCATCATAGTATCAGTTATAATACATAATAATATTTGATATCATTTTTAACACTGTATAGTATCAGTTTATAACTCTACATAGTATCAGTTTCATAACTATTATCTTTTCTTCTATTAAAAATTTAATTATTGTAACGATCCGGAATTTTACCGCTTTAATTTGAAAATAGTTAATTAATTTTAAATATTAAAATAATACGATCTATAACTAAAATAAAATCTCTTTGAAATAATAAATAATCATGGTGAAATAGTTTTTCAATTTTTTTACAAAAATAATTAGTTTGAATAAAAATCAAAATATGGCTGGAATTCATTTTACAAATTTTCGATTTTTCATTGGCTAAAAGCTGTCGAAATGTCGTAAACTCTATTGAATAATATAACACAGCGTTTATAAATAATTTAGGATATATATCTATATATGTGTGTGTATTATTATAAATATACATATGTATTTATACTTAGGTATATAAGATTTAAAATATAAATTTGGTAAAAACATCGTGTCACATCATAGGCAAACATAAATACACCATGCATTAAAAACATGTTGAAGCTTGGTAAAGGAGTGGGGACATGTGGGTGGGCTGAAGTACATGATAGTGAGGAGGCTTGGTGATATGGAAAAAGGAGATGGAGGGTAAAGAACCAAGGGTGTTTAGGTAATTTACTTCGTTCTTGCTTATAAATACCCCTTTCATTTCTTTCATTTTTTCTTTTCTTTCTTATTTCTTAACCAAATGGAGGTTTTCTTTTTCTATTAACGTTTAAAATTTCAGTGGAAACAACTTTCACTTGTATTACTTCTCCAAATTTTGAGGTCATCTATGTACAAATCTCATTCTTTCAGACCCATTTTCGAACCCAGATTTTCTAGTCCGAAAATACCTCATCTTATTTTGACCATATCTCCCTCAAAAAGATCCAAATTGAGTGATTTTTTTAAAATTGATGAGAAAAGAATTTTCAAAAACTTTTCTTTTGATAACTTCCCAAATTCTACGAGTTACTTGTTGTTGGGTGCGTTTCTACCACCACCGAACCAACCCCTTTCCTAAGCACTCTCGAACCAACCCCGCTTCCATGCATAACCGAACCAATCCCGTTTCCACCTACTACCGGTACAACTCCACTTCCCCGCATAGCCGAGCCAACTCACTTCCCCTACATAGCCGAACCAACTACCGCTCCAACCACCACCGGACCACTCACCACCGGACCAAGTCCCACCGAACCAAATTCCATCCATTCACCACCGGGCCAAGTCCCACCGAACCAAACTCCACCTAATCACCACCGGACCAAGGCGTACCGGACCAACACTGCCAGGCCAGATTACATCAGCCCAGGCCCACCAGCAGCTATATACATCCGAGACCCCTGCTCCCAGCCTCACTCTATAAATAGAGGGGCAGGGGTACAACAACGGCAGACAAGTTTGAGAGCTCAAGCACGGACAGAACTTTCAAACAACTTTCATATACTTGTAATCAAAGCTTTGTACTTATAATCTGAAGAGTGAAGGAGAATAACGTATAAAGTGGACGTAGGCACATTCTGGCCGAACCACTATAAATCTGTGCGTCTTTTACAGTTTAGTCCCTGCTTTTTACATATTTGCATGAATCACCCAAATCACTAAGAACAACCTAAAATCGACTAAATCATACGACTTGGAGGTGTTTGCCCATTTTTTGTGCAAACATTTTTGGTGCTTTCATTGAGAGCGGAGCTCGAAGCTTCAGCTTCTCCCACTTAACCTTTTTCCTATCAGCATCGCTCATTGCTTGGAAAACATGCCTCCCGGGCAGAAGAAAGATGCTAACAAAGGGAAGAACATCACAACTAGCAGTATTCCAGATCCAGTGATCACTGATCAAGAGAATCGTCCCGTTCCAACAGCGGTACAAAATGGAAGTCAGGTAAATCCGACAGCCCCTGCCACGTAACAACCGGCAGCAATTACTAGGGCGGATCTAGACAGGGTTGTGGCTAAAGTGACTGATCGCTTCACATCCCAACAAGAAGCCTTGGTGAACCGACTCATGTCACGCTTAAGGGATGTTGAAGAATCCAACCACAACACTGAATCATGGGGTGAATCCCAGTCTGGAGGATCTGGGAGACGACAAAGATCTTTCTTCTTCGAAGAGGCTAACAACAGAAACAGCAATGGTAGGAGCCGAGCACGAACTCAGCTCGAATTCCGACCCGAGGAAACACTTGGAACCGAACCCAACAGGGGAGGTACCTGGCAAAGGTCGGATGTATCTGAGCCTGTCATGCTGCCTAACCATGGAAACACCAATGGACGGGGCCGAGCTGGAGTCCAGCTTGAAGTTGGACTCGAGGAAGTGCTTAGAACAGAACCCAGCAGGGGAAGATCAAGGCAAGGGCCAACTGTGGCTGACCCCAGCATGCCCCCGGAAGACCAGAGGCAGCCATTGGAGAATGTTAGGAGTGATAGACGATACCATCCCTACAGGTCATCTGGACGGAATCAATCCCGTAGAGAAGAACCAAATTCCTTCATATCCACCCCAAATTCCGATGAAAGGATGGCACGATTGTTCAGAGAGTGCGTCCAACGGGATCAAAGAGATCGAGGGATAGGCGCTAGGGTAACCAGCCCTTTCGCCCACAATATCGAAATTGCCATCACCCACCGAGAATGGAAAATGCCAACAATGGAACCTTACAGGGGAACCTCTGACCCCATGTACACTTACAAAGATACACACAGCATATGCTCGTGAGCGGAGCGACAAAAGGAGTATTGCGTAAATGCTTTCCACTATTCTTGGCAATCTAGCTACCTCCTGGTTCTGCCATCTACCCCAAGGATCCATCAGCTCATGGGAAATGTTGAAAGAAAATTTTATCAGCCAGTTCTGCATTCATGTGGAGCAACCCAAGGATGCTTATTCCTTATCTAATATCAAACAGAAGCCTGGAGAGACAGTGCAACAATATCTAACCTGATTCAATGCCGCAGCAGCCGCGGTCCAAGATGCCGATGAGAAACTTATCTTAATGTCCCTCAGTAGTGGTGTACATCCGGATACTAAATTTGCTAGAAAATTAACGAAAGAAAAACCAGCTACCTTACCCGATTTCTTCCATGAAGCCAGAAAATATATGAGACTTGAAGACGCTGCCATTGAGAGCAGTCAGGGCAACAGATTAAGGCAACTCCAGACTGGGTTCCCGTTGCAGCAAAGGATGTTAGAAGAAATGACTCTAAAGACAATGCTGGGGGCAGGAAGGGAGAAAAGCATTTATATCGGCCAGGACCCAGATTTGACTCTTACACTCCTTTGAATGAAACAATCGAAAACATCTTCCTGGCCACCTAAGACGAAGTTAGGTACAAGCGCCCCCCACACAAGAAGGAATCAGATAACGCAGTTAATTCTGGAAAGTTCTACCGCTTCCACGAATCTCATGGGCATGACACAAATGAATGCCATCATCTCCGGGACTTAATTGAAGAACACATCAGAAGGAAGAGGACGGAGCGCTATGTAAAAGGTCAGAACAGGACTCCAACTCTGCCAATGAGAACCCAAGGCTACCCCTCCCATAAGTAGGCGGAGGAAATCGCAACACCAGCGGCTCTAGTCAAGAGAAGATAGTGGTCCATACCATATCAGGAGGACCACACATCGCCGACAGAAGCTGGGCAGAGATGGAAAGATATGGAAGGTCGCTTAGAAACAATGAAGGCTGCATTAATTCTGTTACAGAAGAACGCCACCCGAAACGGAAAGAGAATGATGACATCACATTCAGTAGGCATGATCTAGAGGGAAGGCAGTACCCTCACATGGATCCTATGGTCATCTCTGCCTAGTTCGGTCCAGCCAAAGTTTTTCGAATTCTAGTAGACACTGGAAGCTCAGTAAATATCCTATTTAAGCATGCTTTCGACAAAATGAAGCTGTCAATGAAAGATGTGCCTCCCTGCAACAAACCACTACACGGTTTCACGGGGGATGCGAAGATGCCCCTCGGGCAACTGGACCTCTTTGTCGAAATAGGAAGTCATCCCCGCTCCGTTGTGCGGAAACAAACATTTGTGCTGATAGAAAACCACTCGGCCTACAACACCTTTTTAGGAAGACCAGCCTTGTCTGACTTCCGAATTGTCTTGGCCCCATGGTGCCTGAAGATGAAATTTCCAACAGACAATGGAATAGGGGAGGTTGAGGGAGATCAAGACGCCGCTCGAGATTGCTATGTAACTTAAATTCGCAATAATCGCAGGAAGGATAGAGGGAAGAATGCAGAGGCTCCTCTCTGCGTGAAAAACTTGGAAGCATAGCAACTAAAGAATGCCCCTCCTCTTTGATATACCAGTGATCCTTTCAATGAATTAGACCCCAGGGACAAAGAGGAGGAGGCCACCGCCGAGCCTGCAGAGACTATGGAGTTTGTATCCGTAGACAAACACGACTCAAGTAGACTGCTAAGAATCGGATCTCAGCTAAGAGCAGAATTGAGGGATCAACTCATTGATTTTCTCCGTCACAACCTGGATGTATTTGCATGGAAGCACGCTGACATGACTGGAATCTCCCCAGACGTGGCATGCCATATACTAAACATCGATCCTACCAAGGCGCTAGTAAAGCAGAAAAAGAGAAGTATGGGGGCAGAGCGATCAGCAGCCCTCGATGAAGAAGTAAAGAACCTACTTGCCAACAACTTCATACGAGAAGCCATCTACCCAGAGTGGATCACTAACCCGATACTAGTAAAGAAGGCTAATGGAAAGTTGCGAACATGCATTGACTTCTCCAAATTAAATGACGCTTGCCCGAAAGATTGCTTCCCATTCCCCCGAATCGATCAGCTTGTGGACAGCACAGCCGGGCACGAACTCTTATCTTTTATGGATGCGTACTCAGGATATAACCAAATTCCTATGCACGCCCCCGATCAAGACCACACTAGTTTCATCACTGACCGCGGATTGTACTGCTATAGAGTAATGCCTTTCGGACCTAAAAATGCCGGAGCTACCTATCAGCGCCTCGTCAACAAGATGTTTGCGAAGCTAATAGGACGAACTATGGAGGTTTATGTGGATGACATGCTAGTAAAGTCGAGGAAAGCCAACGATTATGTAAGCCACCTGAGCGGGATGTTTCACGTACTTCGCCAATATGGAATGAAGCTGAATCCTCTAAAGTGCTCGTTCGGAGTGCCATCAGGAAAGTTCTTGGGATTCATCGTCCATGCCAGAGGGATTGAAGCAAACCCCGAACAAGTCCGAGCCCTGAAAGATACCAGGATACCTTCCACTCGAAAAGAAATGCAAAGCCTGAATGGGAAGGTGGCCGCCCTAAGCAGATACATCTCTAAAGCGACTGACAATTGCGTCCCCTTCTTCGAGTCTCTAAAGAAAGACAAAGGAAAGTTCGAATGGACTGACGAATGCTTAACAGCCTTCCTTAACCTAATCGAACACACCCAGAGACTACCAGTACTCTCAACTCCAAACAAAGGCGCAGAGCTATACCTATACCATGCCGTGTCATCTCATGCTCTAAGCGCCGTTTTGGTGAGAGAAGACAACCGCGCACAACGACCAGTATACTTTGTAAGCAAGAGATTAACAGGGGCATAAGCCAGATATCCTAAAATTGAGAAGCTAGCATACTGTTTACTAATCACGTCAAGGAAACTGCAACACTATTTCCAATCTCATTCCATCAGAGTTCTAACCGATCAACCGCTAAGGCAGGTACTCCATCGTCCTGACACTTCTGGACGACTACTTAAATGGTGCATTGAACTGAGTCAATATGATATCACCTACCATCCTCGCACCGCCATCAAGGGACAAGCCATGGTCGATTTCATTGCCGAATTCACTACCAACGAAGGTAAGGAGCAATCTGAAATAACAAAAGACATTAAGTGGAATCTCTTTGTAGATGGAGCATCAAACGAACAAGGCTCGGGGGTATGAATTGTAATAATCACTCCCAGGGGAAGGAAGCTACGCTATGCTCTAAGGTTGGAATTCGCTGCCACCAACAACGACGCAGAATACGAGCAGTAATAGCCGGATTAGAACTTGCCCTAGAGATTGGAGTCGGTTCTTTATGTCTCCATAGTGACTCTCAACTTATTGTAAATCAAATACTGGGAGAATTCCAGACTCGAGGAGAACGACTCACAGCATATCTAAAAAAGACCAAGCTGCTGCTCGATCAATTGGATCACTATTTAATCAAACACATTCCTCGAGAAGAGAATCAGGAGGCCGATGAACTGGCAAAGCAAGCCAGCATGAAAGACGGCAACACTTCCAGAACAATAACCATCTCAAAGCAACTAGCCTCGAATTTCGAGCAAGTGAATCTGATAGCTGCAATCGAAGAGGAAACCTGGATGACTACTATCTGAAAATACTTACAAAGTGGCACACTGCCCGACGGGCGTAATGAAGTGAGGAAAATCTTGAGGAAAGCTTCCCGCTACACAATACAAGGAGGCATTCTCTATCGACGCGGCTTCTCTAACCCCTTATTAAGGTGTGTCGCTGGGAGGGAAGCCAAGGAAATCTTATCAAACATCCACCCAAAAGCTGCGGAGATCACACTGGAGGACAGACTCTGGCAAAGAAGATACTCCGATATGGATATTTCTGGCCCACCTTAAACAAAGACGCCCTGGACTTCGTCAAAAAATGCGACAGATGTCAGAAATTTGCTAAGATCCCCCGACTACCAACAAATGAGATTACTCAAATGATAGCCCTTGGCTCTTCACAGTATGGGGAATTGACTTGATTGGCGAACTGCCGATGGGCCGAGGCGGAGCCAAATATGCTGTAGTGGCAGTCGACTATTTCACCACATGGGTGGAAGCGGAACCTCTAAATAAAATATCTTCGGCAAAAGTTATTAACTTCTTAATCAAAAATGTTCTATGCAGGTACGGAGTTCCACTCAAAATCATATCGGACAATGGACTTCAATTTGACAGCAAGGAATTCACCGGCTGGTGCCAAGAGCACGGAATCCACAAAAGCTTCTCATCTGTAGCCTATCCCCAGGTAAACGGACAAGTCGAAGCTGTCAACAAAATTCTCAAAACTCTAATCAAGAAGAAACTTGAAAAGTCAAAAGGCGCTTGGGTGGACGAACTTCCTACGGCACTTTGGGCCTACCGCACATCTTTCAAGACATCAACAGGGCATACTCCTTTCTCTTTGGCATACGGATCAGAGGCCATGCTCCCAGTTGAAACTGTAGTGCCTTCCCACCATAGGATCCACTATAACCCAGAAGAAAATGAAGAACTCCTCCACATGTCTTTGGACCTAATTGAAGAGAGAAGAAATGATGCAGCACTTAAAGCGGCAGCTCACAAGCAAAAAGTAGCAGCACAATACAACTCCAAAGTCAAACATCACAGCTTACAAGAAGGAGATCTTGTCCTCAAGCGAACCTTCCCGCACCCCGGAGCGCTAGATCCAATCTGGGACGGACCATACGTAATTCATAAAGATCTCCACGATGGAGCTTATATTTTGTCAACAGTGGACGGAGAGGTGTTTCAGAGGGCATGGAACATCCAACACCTTCGTCGATACTTTTCTTAACTTGTACTACCCATATGAAGTGAATTAACAAAGAGAATTGGTGGACGTAGGCATTTTCGTGCCAAACCACTTTAAAAATCTTGTCTCTTTTTAACTTGATCCTTTATATCTTGGCTGCTTGTTAAGCTTTATCCTTTTCTGTTGAACAAAATACTGTGTAATGGCATTTCCATTCTAGACACTTCACGGCGTAACCCCACCTGGACAAGACCTAACAGGTACTATACGAATCCATGCCCTCGCCAATGAGACACTTTTGCTTCAGCATCCCTCTGCTGCGGGTTAACTCATTGCTCGCGACGACCCTCAAATCCAACTGTAATGAGCCGATTATAAGCCACCAAGGAGGCCGAAAATAGCCTAGGAAGCTCATTACGGCGTTCGGCTCGCCGGCAACTGTGAACCTACTTTAAGCCCCAACATAAGTTATGGCCAGCCAGGGGTAGTTCACGGTTGACGATCGGCACCCACGCTAGCCGGCAACGGTAAATCAAATAATACCCACGATTACGGGCCATAATGGTCCGGGTAGTTATCGTGCGCGATCTCGGCTCCGATGTGTCTTAAGTACGGCTGTGGTAAAAAAAGAAAACTCCCCGCGGAGGCCTAAGATGGGTGACAAATGTCTCCAAGACCCACAGCTAAGGAAAGTGACTACAAAACCCGTTTGCCACGAACTTGAGCACATCGAAGGCCTTCCGTGATTGGAAGTTTTACTATTTCTTATATTTCTATTTTGTTTGAAAACTTCTCCTCCTATCCTCTATAACAATCCCTAAAAGTACAGGACACAAAATAGGAGACGCTCGCCAATGGAAATAAGAACTCACAACTGAATGACATGACACTCAGCTGCATTCCATACTCAGCTACACAAGACATTCAAAGCTACCATCTACAACTAAGACATGAGGGGTGGTACCTTTTCCTCTTGTACATAAATACGTAGCTATAATTTATTCGCACATCACACAAACATTGCAAGAAATGAAATTATATTTTAAGCAGGAACTTAGCATCAAACACGATTGAATCACAGACATGTGCACAGCTGTATTTCTTATCCAACACATCAAAATAACAAAAGCATTCAAATGTAGCAGAATCAGTCTAAGTTAAAAGTTACATACCAAAAATCAAGTTGTTAGTTACATAATTACAGCCTGAAAATTACACTAATGTTTTAAGACTAACACAGACAGCAATGTCAAGTAAACCAAAAAAAGGTCTAGATCAAGCCAAGGAGTCGGCTGCATCAGGGCTTCGCCTCTATCCTACCGGCCCTCCAAGATTTACTTAGCCGCAGGGTCGGAGCTCTCAGCATGCTGGCCAGAGGTAGTTGGTGCTCCAGAGGTCCCGCCTGTACAATTCATGAAAGAATCCATTGAATAACCAATAGGTAACCAAGTTATGAGAAGACTAAAAGGGAAGACTTACCAGCATCTGCTTCTTGATCGCCATCCTCCAACTGCACACCTACCTCCTCAACGGCGAGCAGCCGCATACCCTCCTTCACGGCCACTTTCTCCTCCTCGGTAAACTGGGCGGTGACTACATCCATCCTGAAGGCCACACCACCCTCCTTATCCGCATCCGCCTTGGCCTCCTCCAGAGCCCGGAGATAAATCCTGGCCATGATCCGGGGATAATCATCCATCCAGGATAAGTTGCCCTGCTTTCAAGTACGGAAATACATGTCTTGGAGCATGTCATCCATCATCCCCTCGTTCTCCTCAAACTCCCTCATTCGGACCTCAGAAGCCAACAGCTTTGCAACGGCAGCATCCCTCTCCGATCGGTATCGCGAGCGGTCAGCCTGAAGGGATTTCCTCATCGCCTCCATCTCCTCCTTCAACTTGGCTTGAGCAAGCTTTGCGGCTTCAAGCTTCCCAGATAACTCCTCTACCCGCTCGAGATCCGCTTTCCGAACCTCATCCACCGTTGCAATAGCCATATCGATCCGTTCCTTGCAGGTGGCCTCCATTTTCTGTAGCTCGGCTCTCCTAGCCTCTTCCATGGTTTTCTTTAGTCGTTTGGAGGCAGCCTCATGCTGAGAGATCTGGATGGCCTTCTCGGCGAGTTGCTTGGCCTGGTCGGAAACCACTAACCGCAATCTTATGTTAGTACTCCCAATTTCCTCCCCGGCCTTGACCAGTCGGGCATCGTGCCCCATCAACTTCCTGGTCTCCTCAGCAACCCGGTCGATGTTTGCCTTAGCTTCATCCCCCATAGTTACAATTCGAGTAGTAAGCAAATCAAGGTTCAGGGACTTGGCCTCATCAAGCACCCTTACCATAGGATTACGAGGGAGAAGGTGCTCACCAGTAACCTCAGCAAAGGAAATATCATGCGAACCCGAATCCAGATCTGGATGACCCGCAAATGGATTACGAGCCAAGCCGGGACGATCAATCTGAGTAACGGTAGGATTTTTAGACGGATGCGGAGAGGGTATGAACTCAGTATCCTCCTCCGTGATATCATGAAGAGGCTGGTTTGGGGGCTGAGGACCAGGTGAAGGTTCGAATAAGGAGTGACTCCTCTTTTTCTTTTGAATATCCTCTTCAATAACTCCGAGAAGAGGACGTTAGCCGACTACGTCCTGGGAACGGTTGGTCGGAGGCTTTGGTTTAGCGGAAGCTTTGAGGAGTTTGAATTGTTCGAGACGGTGCCGAATGTCTGATGTCTTGGCCACCTTACCCGTTCCTGGAATAAAAACCAAGTGTTACAAGCATGCATGGGACTATAATCGAAGAAACATGTGAAGTAAAAAAGAGTAAAGAGGAGTCAAAAATTCACCTTGAATCGCCGGAGTTGCCCTAGCTGAAATGCTCTTGGAAGATGAATCGGCACCAGTCCCGGCCTTATCAGTTTTCTTTAGCTTCTCCACCAAGGCCGATCCTTCCTCCAACCCCTCAAAAGCCTGGCGGAAAGCATCATCTGTCCACTCTTGGATCTTCCCTGCTTGCCCAGAGGACAAAGCCCCGGCGCCAACACCGCTATGTCTTTCGCCACCATCATCACCATCACCTTCTCCATCACCTCCGCTCTCCTCCTCGCCTCTTTCCTCCTCGACATCTTCCTCCTCCGGAATGTCTGGACATGTGTTGGGGGAGGGTCCATCGGACTTCTTAAGCTTCTTCCCCCGGCAATTGGAGGTTTTGAGAAGGGTTCCCTTTTGCCACTCTTCGCCGTATCCCCTCCTTTAGCTTTGGCGGCCCTCTCCTCGGCCATGTCTCTCTGCTTGACCACAGACTGCTGTGGCAGATTCAAGTTGTGCCCCAGAAGAGTAGCATTCCTGATCAAGTAAGAAGCTGACCTCTCCCTTTCCGAAATGGCTTCTATCTCCACAGCCATCTGAACCAGGCGATCGTTCTCCACGACTGCAAAACCACCTGTCGCTAGCAAGAAATAAAAACACATAAGAAGAAGCATTGCAGTTAGAACGGAAATTATAAATAAGCTTCAACCTACAGCCAGAGGTAAAGCGACGGATAGAAACAGAGTCATCCTTGACGAAAAACCATTCTTTCTTCAACATGTTGAACTTCGAATATAAGTCCAGGACCGGCTTGAAGGATACGGCCGATTCCAAGCTGATGTATGGAGACCCCTTCTTATAGCCCCTCAAGTTGTACAAATACCGGATCTCCCGGTTGGAAGGGGGACGCCCGTATTTTCTCTGGAAAATGATGAATAGACTCACCAAGATAGCATAAGAATTGGGCTGAAGCTGGAAAGGGGCCAACTTCAAATAGGTAATGAAGCTGACTATCCAAGCATTGATCGGGGGAATGGCCCCGCACATGCAATGGTACCTACTATAAGAGAAATATCCTTCAGGGGGGTTGTACGGCATCACTCCTTCCCCCGGCAACAACATACACGCTCTGTTAATCCCAAAAGAGCGAGAAATAACATCAAGCTGCACCTCTTTGAGGGAGCTAGGAAAGTAGTTAGGAGGAGAGTTCAAGAGCTCCTGGGGGCCATATCCATCCACTAGTTATCTCCATGTGGGCCCATGTCGTCCCGGTCCTGACTGACCTAGAGGCACCGTGGAGGACTCTTCTCTATCCTTGGATTTCTTTTTATCTGATCGAGTTTCCACTTTATGAGACATTACCTGCAACAGGAGAAAACGTACTGTTAGAACAAGGAGTATGGAAACGCAAACAAACAAGTACATACAGCCCGAAATCTCATTCGGCATTTCCGGCATGAGGTTCATTCGGCGCTCAACTCCCCGGTCTCGTTCGGTGTACCCAACATAAGGAGAAAGCCTCACCTGGTTCGGCAGTCAAATCCGGTTCGGTCCCTGATCGATTCGGCTATTTCAAACGATGAAGGAATAGTGGTTCGGTACTTGGGCGATTCAGCTATCTCAAACGGTAAAGGAATAACAATGGGGTAAAGCCCCTACTTATAGGCGAGCGCGAGATGACCGGACCCAACGGTTCGGCGCTTAGGACCGAATGAAGCTATCCAAATTGCGAGAAAACCAAGCACGACATATGCTGGCATATGTCCACTTTGGGGGGCAAATGTTGGGTGTGTTTCTACCACCACCGAACCAACCCCTTTCCTAAGCACTCCTGAACCAACCCCGCTTCCATGCATAGCCGAACCAATCCCGTTTCCACCTACTACCGGTCCAACTCCACTTCCCCGCATAACCGAGCCAACTCACTTCCCCTACATAGCCGAACCAACTACCGCTCCAACCACCACCGGACCAAGTCCCACCGAACCAAACTCCATCCACTCACCACTGGGCCAAGTCCCACCGAACCAAACTCCACCTACTCACCACCGGACCAAGGCGTACCATACCAACACTGTCAGGCCAGATTACATCAACCCAGGCCCACCAGCAGCTATATACATCCGAGACCCCTGCCCCCAGCCTCACTTTATAAATAGAGGGGCAGGGGTACAACAATGGCAGACAAGTTTGAGAGCTCGAGCACGGACAGAACTTTCAAACAACTTTCATATACTTGTAATCAAAGCTTTGTACTTGTAATCTGAAGAGTGAAGGAGAATAACATATAAAGTGGACATAGGCACATTCTGGCCAAACCACTATAAATCTGTGTGTCTTTTACAGTTTAGTCCCTGCTTTTTACATATATGCATGAACCACCCAAATCCCTAAGAACAACTTAAAATCGGCTAAATCATACGACTTGGATGTGTTTGCCCATTTTTTGTGCAAACACTTGTCCAAAAATCAGTTAGATGGAGACCCACTTTTGGGTTCGATTTTGTGAATTCGATGATGATCCAAAGTCACTCCACCTTTCACGGCCAAGCTCCACCATCTTTGTGCCTTGTGAACCTCACCTTGGCCTAACCATAAAGCCACCATAAGGCCACCAAGTCTTTATTTTCAAAGCATATAGCATGGAGCTAGGTCATGGACAAGTTATAGTGAGTTCGAAGTGGTTTGGTAGCTTTTGGGTGAGTATAACTCCCAAATTCATTTAAAGGTTCTAACTTTAAATATGATGCTTACTTTGATAATAAATATTATTATTTAGTTGTTAAGTATGTTGGATGTTCGGTTAGACAATATTATATGTGATTGAAAGTTAGACGTGAAATGACATCTAATATTGAAGTTAGTTTGAAAGCTCTGATTTTGGTTTATACTTGTTGCTTATGTATGTTGTTATGGCATGTGTTGGATTTATGAACTTGTATATGTGATGTATGTGCTAAGAAAGTTAGCATTTTGACTTGTTAAACTGATATTGAGATCCTTTGACTTAAACTTGTTTTCTAACTTTACTTCTGAAAATGTTTTATAAATTTTTTAAAGACCTTACCTTTGTTTTCTAAACCTTTTTCAATGTTTATAAAGTATTTTAAATATAAAAGAAAGAGTTTGAAAAGTGATTTAGAGTATAAAATGAATTTTTGAAATTTCAAGTCGTATAGCGACAGTCGTTATAAATGCAAGTTGTGAAAAACGAACTCTTTTTGAATTTTAAATGTTTTAACTTAAGTATCTTTTTTGAAAAGTATTTTCAGACATATTTAATATTTAAAAGAAATTATAATTTAAATAAGTACTTGTTTATTTAATGATTACTTAATTAATAAATTAAGTAAGGTAATTAGTTTTTAATCATTATTAAGATAGGGTAATTAGTACTTAATTATTTTTAAGCAAGTTAATTAAAACTTGTTATTAACAAAGAATTAATTATTATTTAATTAATTATTCAGAGATTAATCATTATTTAATTAAGATTAATCAAAGAAATTTAGAAGGGTTTAATTTTTTTAGAAAGGTTTAATTATTAATTAAGTATTAATCAAGTTAAGTTTAAGTCAAGATTTAGTTAAAAGTTAATTATGATTTAATTATTTTAAATGATGTTTTAATTTATTATTTATGTTCTAAATTAGGTATATTTAATTAATCAATATTAATTAATGTTTAATTATTAATTTTTCGCAATGCCGACGGGGTTTAATGGACCCGTACCATTTTATTGATCCACCATGGGAAAAAAAAATTATAAAACGATCAAACAACAACGACCAAAACACTAAAACTAAACAAAGGGGTTAAAGAATGGGGGATCAAATAAGAAGACGAAAAAATAAAAGGAGAAAAGAAAAAACAGTAGGAAAACACTGAAGAGGGAATATAGTTACACAGAGAAGCATATAGTAACCACAGAACACATATGTCAAACTCCATCTTCTGGATCATAGGGGATATTCGCATCACGTAGGCCTTTCTTCACCTCAAATAGGATGGAGTCCGCTAGTTGTTTAATGTTCATGCTTTTTATAAGATTGAAAATCTTGGTATTTCTCTCCAACCACAAAAGTCGTATAATTTTTTTGAATATAATCTCATACCTTAAGGCTCGCTCATCGTTGAAGACCATCACCCTAAACAGTTTTTCCCATTCATAAAGACCAACCACTCCTTCAATTCGAAAACCAATAATAGTCAGAACATTGAGCCAGAGACCTCTTGTAATGGTGCAATCGAAGTATAGATGTTTAATGGTTTTAGGATGAACTTCACAAATGATACATTTCACACTCACGTTTATGCCTCTGCTAACTAGCTTTACTCTAGTATATAGTGCATTATTTAGAAATCTCCAAAGGGGGAGGTTTTCTTTCGCAGTGCTCTCTCTTCTCCAAAGAGTAGAGTGCCATTTGATTCGAACTAGACTACTGCCACCAGATAGAAGTTGTAGACTGCCTTATTACTATAATTAGCCCTATTATGACCCTGTGCAATAGCAGCATCAGTTGTAGATTCACAAACAAAAGTCTTAATAGTGTTCCAGAGGGAAGTGATATTTTGGTTTGAGGAAGTACGAAGGAATAGGGAACCATTTTGAATAAAAAAGTTAACAAGAGAGTTAGCTTCAATGCCAGATTGAATTTGGTCTCGATGTGTAACCAGCCTACTAAGAATACATCCTTTAGAAAACCAAGGATTATTCCAAAAGCTCACTTTGTTCTGCTGAGATATTACATATTTTAGAAGTGACAGGACTAACTCTCTTATCTTGAATAAGTTATGCCAAGTCCAGCTGATATTTGAGAGGGCAGCAAAATCCAGAAATTCCTTCTTTTAGATACATGTTTATGTGACCATTTAACTCATATACTCTCCTTTTTATTCAATAAATAGTCTATATATTTGGCAGTTGCTACTTTGTTCTATATAGACAGGTTAAGAACACCCTGTCCCTCCTTGATCATTGGCTTTTCAATTTGTTTGAAGGAGATTGGAGCCATATAATGTCCTAGAGTACTCCCCTTCCAAAAAAACTTAACCACAACACTCTTAATCATAGAGATAAGTTTTAGAGGTAAAACAAAAGTCTAGCCCAGTATACAGACATGGAGAATAAAACAGACTTAATTAGAGTAAGCCTCCCTGCTTGACTAAGTTGTCTATCAGTCTAGCAATCTAGACGAGTTGTGATCTTTTCATACAATGGAAAACATTTATTAATAGTTATTTGAGAGGTTGCTAGTGGTACTCCAAGATAGGAGACAATGTCATCCGAAGGTCTAAGCCCAGTAGAGATGTAGATATCTTCCATTTGTTAACTGTAAAGTCCAGCTAACATGATTTCTGATTTCTCTAATTGACTTTAAAGCCTGTAATACTGTGAAAGAGCTTGAGCCCACCCATAATGGCATTGATGTTTTCAAGGGTTGGTTTGCAAAAGATGACAAGATCATCTGCAAATATTAGTGAAATTATCAAAGGTTCATTGCGTCTAAGGTGTAATTGGTGCAGTTTTGATTTGACAAGGTCTTCAAGGATTTTTGTGAGAAGTTCCATCAATGTTATGAATATGTAGGAAGACATGGGGTCGCCTTGTCTGATGCCATGTTTACTACCAAAAAAAATCAACATTGGAACCATTAATCTTGATAGAGAAATTCACAGATGATATGCAAGCATAAACCCATGTTATGAAATGTTTGGGGAAGTTCATGTAACCTAGTATACGAACTATAGCATCGCAGTGAAGAGTATCTAAAGCTTTTCGAATGTCAATTTTCAGTAAGCCTCTGTGAGCATCATTCACATTCTCATATCCACGCAACAGCTCACGAGACACAAGAACATTGTCAAGGATATCCCTGCCTAGGTGGAAAGCAGCCTGATTATGTGATATGATATCTGGAAGGACCGATCTCATGCGAGAGGAGATAATTTTAGTTATGCATTTGTAGATAGTGTTGCAACACAATATAGGTCTGAAGGACTGGACATTGTCAGCATTCTTGATTTTTGGGATTAAAGATATGTAAGTGTTATTGAAGGAGTTGATCATTTTACCTTTTTTGAAGAAGTTTTTAATAGTCTTTAGTACATCATATTGCACAAATAGGCCAATAGGATGTGTAGAAGTAAGCGTTAAAACCATCCAGACCACCACAAAAATCTTTATTCAAGGACAACGTAGCTTGGTTTATTTCAAGGTCGGTTACTACTTCACTGAGGTAGTTGATATCATTTTGGCATAGAGTTAGAAGAAGTAGAGGGTCAATTTCCTCAATATCAGGAGTACTATTTTCAGCATTGCCAAATAATGAAGAAAAATAATTAATGAAGGCCTGAGCAACATTTTCCGTGCCTTGGTATAGTGTGCCATTTTCCTCATGAATGGTTGGAGATTCTCTTTATTTTTCTTGCTTTTAAGGATGCATGGAAGAATGAAGAATCACGGTCACCATCTTCTTTCCATCGAAGCCTTGCTTTCCGTTCTATCATATCATCTTCCTTATCAAGAGCTTCGTAGTATTGTTTGTAAAGTTCTGTTTCCTGAATAGCACGGGAAACATCAACAACATTCCTTTACATTCTTTCTTGAATTTGTTTAAGCTGGTCCCTGTACATGTCAGATTGCTTTGAACCACCACCATATTTATCACTAGACCACTTCTTTAAAGCCTCTTTAGTCTCCTTGAGTTTTTTTGCAAGACATACATAGGGTTACCGCAGTTAGGTTTAGTCCAAACCATTTCAATTACCTTACGAAAATCTGGGTCAAGGACCAAAGAATTAATTTTTTAAAATTTTGGTTTTCTTATGGAAAAAGCATCCAGGGAAAGAATTTGAGGGGAATGGTCTGATAGCATGGGACATTGAAGGTGGTTGAACATGATAGGCCACTTGTTGAGAGAGTTCTGGTTGTAGAAAATGAAGTCAATTTTAGACAATGTCCTACATCCTTCCTTTCCATTATTATTCCAGGAGTAAACTGCTCTTATTGTTCTGATTTCAATCGGGTTAAAGTGCTAAATTGTAAGGTTTAAAGCTTTTATTTCATTTAAGGGAAAAGAGTTGCCTCCAACTCTGTCAGATATTCTTAGAGAGCAGTTGAAATCTCTACAATAATCCATGGATGAGTCTCTTGTCAGAGGCGTGGAATATAATGAAGGAGGGAGGATCTGGCATTAATAGAGTTCTTAGCATAAACGGAAGTAATATCAAAGGAGGAAGAGGTATGGTTAAAAAGAGCATGCTAGTGGATCATTTGATTAGAGGAGTTAATGGTGGAGAGACAAATGATGGCTGGGTCATAGAGAATCAAAATTCTACCATATATTGTATGGACATGACTGTAAATCATATTCCAGCTGGGGTTAATATATTTTACATCTTGAAGAGAGAGTTCAAGACTTAACTTCGTTTCTAGTAAAGCTAAAATACAGAGGTTGTTTTGTTGAATGAGTAGTTTGCATTGATTGAGCTTGATATGATTGCGATCTCCACGAACATTCTAGAATCCTATATTATGTATCATTGATTAAGCTGAGAATACCTTCTTTTACAACCTTGTTAAGGTGTTCGGAAGTTCCTTATAACTAGGAACAGTTGAGGACAGGGAGAATATGAGAAAAGCATTGATGATTCTGAGTTGTTTTTGGTACACGTTTGGTATTAGGAGAGGTGTTACATGTCTCTTCCTTATCAACATTGCTAAGACCAACAGAGGAGGTTATGATGGATGAGTAGGAAAGGATAGACATGGTTGAAGAGGAGGGAAAGCTGGGGATGTCAAGTGAGAGGTAAAGGTTGAGCTTCCAAGCTTGAGGGGATTGAGGTGGGAGTATGGTAGGTTTGTATTAGATGAGGAGGCTTGAGTGGTAATGGTTTAGCTTGAGTGTTGGATTCAGGAAATACAGAGAGTTTGCATGAAAATGATGGATTTTGATCACTAGGTGTAGCAGTATTGATAGAAATATTATGATCATAGACTTTATTAGAAGATAGGATAATAGAGGAGAAAGTAGGAGTGCACAGGGTAGTGTTCAGGTTGATGTGCATGGATTTTGAAATAAGAGGTGGTACATTAGATTGGGAAGAATTCAAAGGAGCTATTAGGTGAAAGGGTTTGTGTGTTGCATTCTGGTATGTAGTAAATAAGGTGGTGTAGACCATACTTTCCAGCAGATCTTCCTCACTGTAAGTTTCTGAAGTTATAGTGATGGGTTGGTGAGGTTCAATGCCTACTTTGAGTATTTCTTTGGCATTCTCTGCTGTTTTCCTCTCCTTACTTCGAGTTACATTTCTCACCTTATTTACTTCGGGACTTTTACTGTTTGACTCGGGTGATTCACATTAACTTCGTTCATTTCTATTTCTATTTCAAAATGTATACAGCTTAGATTAACGTTTTTATCTTTTGAAATGTTAATCTTACTTTCTTCAATTTGTTCTTCCTTTTGTACCAGCTCATCCTTATCTAATGCAACACATTTATCTTTTTTCATTTTTCCATTTTCTTGATTTTCAGACATAGTACTTCTACCATTTTGTACATAACCAACTTCTTGAGCACCTACTTCACTTACTCTCTTATTATTGAATGTTGTCCTGAATTGAGGTTCTTTATCCTTCCTCTCGGACCATTTGCCCTTTCTGGATCTTTTTCACTTCCCCACTTCTCTTGTCGTTTTTCAGTTTCACTCTACTTTACTGCGTTTAAATTTCTTTTTCCAGAGTCTTCATATTCAGGTGTGTTTACTTCTTTTTTGTCACAATTAATGGAAGTATGACCAAAACCTTTGCAAGAGGAGCAAATGTCTGGTCTTCACAAGTACTTTACTATAATTTTTGTGTACCTCCTTTAACCAGTTGAACCATGAAGTCATTTACAAGTTCATTGCCTAGTCTAACCTCGATTAAACAATTAGCATGTTCTAACCTCTCCAATTTCATCATTTCATCTAAACAAAGAAGATTACCTTAGCGACTGGCCAACTAGTTAATCCCAAGCGGTGACCAAGCAAATAAGGGGATGTTGTAAAATTGAACCCAAATTGGCACAGACATGACCGCACCACAACCATTGCTTATAACTGGATCATATGGTTTAACTATGAAGAAGCCAACAAGGCAATCCTTCCATACAAGAGAACCAGCCTTTAAAATTTCTCCAGAGAAAACCATGGCCTCTCTAATGAAGAAGGGTGACATATGTTTAGCAGAATAAAACACCGTTCTACTTATTAAGTTATATTGGACATATGTTTGGTAGAATAAATCACAGTTCTGCCATAATTTTCCAAGTAGATTATGTAGCCATCTATTTAAGCAGAGTAAAAACATATTCTGCTATTATATTAACTTGGGCATCTTACCTACATGTTGACTTGTTTGTTGTCGACTGATTTCCTTATAACATCTGCTTGTTATATAAACACCCATGTTATAACTTGAAAAGTAAACTCAGTTAAATGAGGAACATTGTAGTCACTAAGCTTGTTTCTGATTATCAAGGTCAATCATTCTTTTAATAATGTTTTCAAGTTAAGTAACGATTTTAGTAAAGTTGTTTTAAATAATCATTTTATCTATCAAAAGGACTTTATTAAATGACTTTATCAAAGGAGTTTTATTTTACATAAGGAATATTTTTATGAAGGTTTTATAAATTATTTTGGAATTTATAAAGGAAGTTTATAAATAATTTTAAAGATTTATAAAGAGACATATAAATGGTTTTTATATTTACAAAAGAGTTTTGTATATTTAACTTGGTGATTTATAAAGAGTTTTGCAAATGTGTTTGGAATTTAAGTGAAGAAGATTCATAAATAAAGGAGATTTATTAACAGGATTTATATGAGGAAATTTATAAAAGGATTTGAGATTGGATTTCCTTTAACTAATCTTCTTAATTCTAATGGTATGTACATTCATTCCACACTTAACACCGAAGGAATATTGTATGAGATTATTTTTATCTATAATTTAAATAATATTTTTTAATCCTTTTATATGATTTGGAAATAGTTAATCTTTCACAAATGTTTTATGAATATATTTATGTCAGTGAGATAAGTATATGAATGTTTTTGATAAACACTTTCGAAAAGAGTTTTAATAAATGAAAGATTTAGTTTGAGGCTTGGTGGTTGCTATGGGTAATCAAATCTCTAAATTTGTGTTGTTTGTTTATTTTATAGTTAAATAACCAACTATCAAATCAGGACCAAAATATAACTCCAGAAATATCTATGAGAAACACATGAGTTATATGGCACAGTCATCTTGATTATGTTGTACTATGAGTATAAATCTCCTTTCGTTCTTCTAGGACAAAGATAGAGAGATCCGTCCACTTAAACGATTAGGAGGTGATCTATGCTCCTATGTATTATTTGATTATTTTCAAAAGAATCAAGGTTGAGTTTATCGGAACTATGGAATGTTGTTTTGAAAAGACCGGGATCCAATAAGTACAAATATCAAAACCACTTTGATCAAACTCAAGCATTTTGAACTGAAGACTTCTTGAAGATGTTTGAAGATGGAGCTTTTGAAGTGCAAGAGCTACTTGCTACTAGTCCTAAGGGTGATTCCAAAATGGGTGTAGTAAAGGTAGTTCCTTCGGTTTCATTCAGACTCAGAACGAACTTTTATGGACGAATGCTGGTGCATTACTGTTTGGAGAGCAATTAAGATGGTTGCTATATAAAAAGATAATCGTAAGCTCAAGCCTTATCAACCAGGAAAATGACTAAAGCAGCGACTTGTTTCTATGCCAATTATGATGGAATTTAATAATGTAACAATTTCAGCTATGATTAATATGTATTTGTATTCTAGACATTATCATAATATCATCAGATTTTATATAAAAATGATTTGTTTATTGTAAGGTAAAAACACATCCATGTTTATATATGGCGTGGTCTTACGAGATACCTTTGATGTTAAAAGATTTTACAAGTTATAATAAATTATCCTTGTGATTTGAGTTTCTCATGCTAGTTTTACCAGACTGATCCGGTTCTTATAATGCTCGTGTCAGTTCCAGCATATTTTCTAGATTTAGCTGGACACTTTGGAGCTATTAGGTAACGAGATGGATTCCCCAAGACGTATTCACGTACCCGTCTTTAGGATGCTTAATGATTGGCACACGAATACCGAGGACGTATTAAGTGTCGTCTTTAGGTGTAAAAAAGGCATATCATTATAATTATCATTGTAAGTGTAACGACCTGCCTTTTTGGATGTTTTAAGTAGATACACATGTCGGACTCAAATCATTCAAAGGGCAGACTGTTGTAGCGTGAATAAGAAAAAGAGAAAGAAATAAAACAAGTATAGAATCTCACAGCGAAATGACAAAATAAAATAATCAAATAACAGTTCATTAAGCTGTTTTATAATACATTTGATTTCTTTACAACACAAACATTAGAGTTACATAAATAGGAATAACTAAATAAATGCAGCGGAACAACATGATGCAGTGGAATAAATAAGTAAGTAATAATAATACAGTCTTCATCTTCGTCCTCCAGAAATAGGGTTTTCAACCCTGAAATGCTCATGCTGACCCGAGCGAATTGAAAAGTTAAAACATTCGAGTCAGAACTAAAAAATCTTATGTAAGTTAAATCAACAGTAAATAAATATGAGCGCAACGGCGTCAGAAATGTTTACTGGTTTTGACATCTCCTATCCAATGTCTAACGTGAGTGCAGTAAGTTAAGAGATAATCCGATTCACACCTCCTAAAGATCCATTAAACTATCATGTAGTACAATATGCTATTATAATAGTGTCTACAATAAAGTAAAGTATTAAAATAGCATTAAGGCGTTACCCATATTCCCCTTAACAAATTTTTATATATATCCACAGTCTATACAGCACCGTAATTCCTCGTAAACTGGAGGGCTATCAGAGGGCACTCAATGGGTATGGTACAAAACAAACTCGTTGAAGACGCTCAAGGGCATGTGAACATGGCACTCGAGGAAATGCCAAGGTAGATTTACCAATTGTAGAATCGGGCTGGTGGTAACGCAAAGCAGCCACTACCACCCACCTCAGAACACACTCCCAAAACAAAATCAAGGGGTGGCCACCAAATCATCACAAATGTCATAATATGGTATCGAAGAAGCATGTCCGATCGGAGGAATAACCTCACTTGGCCTAGATATAGCTCCTGTTTTAGTCACATCTAAGCTGACTGACAGGAGTCAGGGTTACATTATACTTTATGTAGAAATCGTTCGCCAAACCATCCTATTTCATTTTTCGTAGCCTCAAGCCTCATCAACCGAGAATGGCTAAAATAGGGGATGTGCAGCAAGACTAAGTGGGTCATTCCCAAGTAGGATGAGATTTTCCCCTGTCTAGAAGTCCCTTTTAATTCGGCTGTGTGGGCGGTTGGGTTGCGGCCAACTGCAGGGTTGTCTTATTCGAGACTATAATAAAGGATGGTTCCGGCCTTGTGTTGCAGGGGATTGGGAGTGATCCTCGGTACGACGATCTAGGCCCCATACTATGGCGGGCGGTACCCCGGTAGCCCTGTCATTGCACGGAATCCAAAATCCAATAAGTGTCGTACGTATTAGTTATGTCCAACTATGTTGGAACGTGAGATGTAAGCATTCCAGCTATTTCTGTATTTTACTTGAAAACCCTAGACACTATTATAATATCATCGGATTTCCTATCAAATGTTTTGGTTAGCGTAAGGTAAAAACTTTTCCATGTTTATGTGTGGGAAGTCTTACGTGATAGCTTATTTTAAAAAAAAAGTTTTTCAAAAGTTAAGCAACTTTAACCTGTTACTCACACCAGACCCATGTCTGTCCCGGAGTTTATTTCTGTTTTCTTAAACTCTTGGGTACTCAAATTTTTACGAGCAGCCAAAGGATTCAGGCTAGCTTTGACGATTTGTGGAGGAGCAATGGAGCAGGAGGCTTCTGCGTTTTCCGCTGTGTTGGTAACTCTGAGTCGTTTGTTTGAGTTGTTTTGTACTGTGTTGTAATAACTAGACAGGTGTTTATAACTGTCTAGTATGTGATGTATAATCTGTGTAACTCTGATAGTTGTTGTATATCTATGTAATACTTTTGTTATTAATATAATTTATTCGTTCCGATGTTGACATTCTATTGTTGTTTCTTCTTTCTTCTCTTTCTATCTCTTTCTATCTCTTTCTTTCTTAATTCCTGATACGTCTTTCTGGTTAGTGGAAGACGGGTCGTGACAGTTGGTATCAGAGCATTAGGTTGAGTGAATACTTAGGCTCTGGAGTGGTGTCTATCTTGAGAGAGCGTATTTGTAATTATATATATATATATAGCTATTTCTATCTATCTGTTTGGTTACCTATTCGGGTTTTCCAATATAGGTTATAAAGGTAGATAAGGTAGTGGTGTGCGTAACACGACTACTACCATTGGTTGAGTTTGAATGTTTGAGGTTGGAAGTGTATTTGTCGAAACTGTAGACCTAATACCGTCTCGAGTGAGTTTCGTAGCTTGGTGCAATGATTTCGTCGATCTTTGAAGATAACCTGTTAAGGTTCGGAGTCTATCTTTGAAGTTGGATGAGTTGAGTTTGGATCTGTCGGTTTGACAGAAGTGTGTGATGGTATTTTGATACCTTAGGAAGTAGTAGCTGCGTGATGTGATGCAGTGAATATGGATGTCTCCGAAGATGTTTTCTTTGGAACTAGTTTTAGGAAGTGTGTCTGCTTCGGTGTTCAGGCTGAGTTCAGCTGGTTGTTTGTGTTTGGCTTTAAGGTCCGAGTTTCTTGAAGAGCTTTGGAATAGGAAGTTTTTGGCATCGGTGTCAGTGATGCACCTCGGAGTGTTCTGTGTTGGCAGGAAGTTTTCTGGCTTAGCAGTTTTCTGAAGGTGGAGTTCAGAAGCAGCAGAGTAGACCCGTTTCTTCAGTGGATTGGCTAGTTAAGAGTAAGCTTTTTTGTTTGGTAAAAGGAGAACAGTTTTCTTTGGGAATTGGTCTGGATTTATCGCAAAAGTGACTTGCGATTGTTTGAGTGATCTCTTGGGTTATCAGGGATCTTGTGGATGTCTTTTGAGGAGCCAGAGGTTTGCCTGTATCGGGAGATTGAGTTTACTTATCGACCGGATTCTAGATTGCTACTGGTGGATCAGCTAGTAGAAGGATGGTTTCTCGAGATAAGGTTTGGTGAAGCAGCTCAGGATTGGTGGAACTTCTCAGTTTTTTTTATGGATCTGTTGAATCATATTCTGAGATGTGTTTTCTAGATTATGCTCATGTTCTTCATCAGCATTTTCATCTACTTGGATCAGAGTTGTGCAGCGGAAGCAGTTTGGGAGTGTTTCTGTTTTGTTTTTCCCTGGAAGAAGTGAGTTTGTTCTTCAGATGTTTGAAGAGTAGAGTTGAATTGCCAGTTGGATAATTGGATTCAATAAGATTCACGTATCTCTGACGGAGTACGTGTATGAGTTATCTCTAGTAGTGGAACCAACAATTCAGAAGGTTTGGTTGTTGAGTCAGACTCGTCTGTAGTCTGATATCTTGTCTAGTTTTATAAATCTACATTAGGAGGAGCTCTATAGCTTCGTAGTTTAGATTATTTGGATTCTATAGAGCGAGTATCCCGGTATATATATACTTGGGAAAACTCGAGGAAATTTTATCCAGAATTTTGTCTGGATAATTAAATTTGTTTGATTAGATAATTGGTTGCTTTGGTTATTAGCATAAGATTGATATATGCTTGTGTTTAAAATGAAATCCTTAATTGGATTATAATATTACCTTTTCTTTTAAATTTCGGGGACGAAATTCTTTTAAGGGGGGAGGAATGTGATATCCCAGAAATTTTGGCAATATCAATTTAATAATCCGTATTTAAAATTAAATGGATTTGATAAATTCTGTTAATAAAAATTAACTTGATTTAATAATCCAATTAAATAATGTTTAATTGGTAAATTTTATCTTTTAAAGGCTAATAAATTGCTTTCTATTTATAATGTATGTATATATATTTATATATATTGTAGATAGATAAGTTTTGATTAAAGTTTAACAAATAACTAAAACCTTGTTTTTAAATTCTAATATTCATTTTGTTGATTTGGAAATTATTATTTTATTTAATAAATAACTATTCAAAAGTATTTAATAAATAACTATATGGTTTTAAGATACTTAAAGAAAATGTTTTAATTTGTTTAAATATATTTTAAAGCATAGTTTAAATTTTAAATAAGATAAACAAAAGTTTATTATATTTCCTTTTTGAGTATAGCTTAATAAATATAATTTGGAATTTATATGGAAATTTAAAATACCATTTATATATTAAAACATTTATGCATTTAAATAAGTTAGATTAGTGATAAGTAATTCATAATTTCCTTTATAAATTATTTTAATTAACACATATGTTATTTTCAAATATTAATAAATGTATAAATGTAGATAAATTTTAAAAGACAATATTATTATTGTTAAATTAAATATGTTAATATAAATTAGTTTTAAATTGGATTTTTAAATGTATGAATAGAATTTGAATTTGAATTTTATTTTGAAATTTCAAAGGAATAAACATATCTAAATTATATAAGTAAGCTTTCATTTTTTTTTCTATAATTTGTTTCATGTCATTTTCTTTAAAAAGAAATGCATATACATTTATTTATGAAAATATTATATATATATATATATGTATTTAATAAATAAAGAAAAGGGTTTCATTTACTTTTAAAATAAATAAAAAAATAAATAAAATTACTTATAAGACACATGTTATTTTATTAAGTGGTATAAAGACAAGTGTAGTTAAATTAAATGACTAATGTGCCAAATGTTAGGTTTTTTACAAGTGTCCTTTTATTTTTAATTTTTCTTTAATTTTTAAACAAATCAATTACACTTATATAAACATGTTTCTTCAATCTTCTCCTTTTCTATCGTCATTATTCAAAGTTAAGAAGATATGATTCAGCTGAAACAAATCAGTAACAAACTATCAAAAACCAAATCAATATCCTATAATTCATTTTCAAAATCAAATCTGAGATCTTCAAAAACTTGCTTCAAATCAAACTTGTAATTCCTATCAAAAGCAAAATGAAAAGCCTGCAATCCACTGTAAAATCATTTTCAAATGCAAAAGCATATGCCTGCATGCATCTTTCAACCTGGGAATGTAAAAGAGAAATCTGTAATTCAAGTTTAAGCAAAATGAATCTGGGTTTGTCTTCAACAAAGTTTTATTAGTATGCAACTGCAAGTTTAAATCAGCAAGCAATTCAAGCTTCTTAATCAGATTCAAAGAAGTTATGCATTTCAGATTAAATATTTCAAAAGCAACTTCAAATCTTGTGCTCTGTCTTTCAAAAAGATATCATTAGAGTAACACCCTTTTTTTTTAACTTAAGTATAAACCAGTTGCTTGATGGATGTCTGAAAAAAAGTATGTTTTGTGTATGTTTACCTGGTTGCATGTTGATTAGTATGTTTGTGAGTAACATTACAGTATTAAAATTTATGGAAATAATTAAGTTTCCCAATCATCTATGAAAAAAAAGTATGTTTGTGAGTAACCTCGTAAATATAAAAACTTAAGTATGGGTATGAAGTGCATGCTTGTTTCCTATGATAAAAAATTGTATTGTGTATATGTGTCCTCTGTATGTAAATTGATTTGAGCATAGATACTGTTCTATGTTATTACAGTTTTTTTAAGCTCCAGGTCCATAAATTAGTAAAACTCAAGTGCTCTTGAATCAATCTTCAATAGTATATGAATATTGAACAAAGTATTTTTAATTTATCATAAATTTTAGTTTAAAATTTTGTTTAAGTTAAAAAGAACCTGCAGTTTTACTGGAAAAGAATGAAACAACAGAGTAAACTAAAAACAAGTAAAATTCAATTTAATTGTTACTTAGTTTCACGTGCATGAATCAAAAGCTTAAGCTTAAATTTAATTTTTGAAACAAAAATTACAATTTTTAGTATCGGGATTCAAGAGCATTGTTGTTTTTAATGGAAAATGTAAATGGAGGAAATTCTGATGATCCCGAGTATCTGGAAGGTCGGGCTTTCTTCTAGTGATGGATGAGAGATCAGTGGTGACGAGAAAAATGGTGGTGGTAGTGGAAGATCACCGTGGTGATGGTGTGTAAAGGCCCAGAATTTCTATTAATTAAAATTCGTATATTTAATTAATTTTAAATATTAATAAGTGAAACTATAAGTCGAATAAATTTTATTTCAAATATCTGGATTTAATTGGATAATTAAATCGATAATTTAATATGTGAAAATACAGAAATAATTGAAATTTGGGTTTAATATGATTGAAAATGATTTGTAAAATTTTATTTTATCATATTGGGGTTAGAATGATGTTATATAACTTTTAAAATCGAATTAAAAGTTAATTTGTGAAAATTGAATATTTTAATATTTAATTGACGAGTTAAAATAGCCATTTTTCAAACAGTCTCGGATTTCAGCGAAACCAGTTTCATCGAATCCGTAATGTGATATTATTGTATGGTTTCAAATTTCGTGTCAATCGAATTTACCGTTTGTCCGGGGCAAGCCAAAACGCCTGGAAATTTGATTTACCAATTTAATTTTAAATTGATCGTTTATTGCCATAACTCGCATAGATGATCGAATTAGCCTCCGAAACCCATTCCATTGTGTCCAGAACACGGGATAAACCCTAGAAACGCCGGTTACCATGCGTAAATCGGAGTTCAGAAAACCCGGAATGAATAGTGTTTTGAATATTTTCTATAAAAGCACCATACTCTTCACAAAAAAATTGCAAACCCTAATTCCTATGGCCAGCCGCCACTTTCATCCCGAACGGCCGAGAATCATCATCTTTTCTCCTCAAATTTCTTCAAATCCACTAACCAATTCGCGAAACTTTCAACATAAATGTTGTAGAACACGTTGCGAACTAGCTATTCAACGGTCACGATCTAAAACGACTTCACGAATCAACGACAAATCGAGCTAGAATGCCCGGAAGTCGCGCATGTTTTCCCATGTCATTATGGGGCCGAGCTTGGCTGCAACCTGGCTGTGGGTGGAGCTGGAGCACGCGCGCGTGATGACGGTCCCTGATCAAAGTATATGTCGTCGTGGTGGCTGCAACATAAAACCCTTGAACGCGTGTTCATGGGTTCTTCGGTCTGTAGAATGAAAACGTGAGAGAGGAGGGGGAAGGAAGGATGCGGCCCTGATTACATCGCGTTGAGATGTGCGGCTCAGATGGATTAGGGTATAAAATAAAAATAGATTTGTAAATTTAGTATATTTAAATCGTATAATCTTTAAACTGCTATAACTTTTTGATACGAGGTCGAAAACGCACGAAATCAGTTGCGTTGGGTTCGTATGGACGAGCACTACGCTATGGAGTTGGATTGGAATCGTTTGGATCTAGCTAAAATTTCGGGTAAAATTAAACGTCCGTTTAATTTTATTTGAAATAAAAGCTGGAAACGAAATTGAAACCAAGGTGAGAACTTCTCACTCAATCGAATTAGTTTCGATTTTAATTTTAAATAGTTAGATTTAAAATTGTTGATTGTTTGAATGGATGATGATTGTTATCTATTGATTGTTAAAATAGGCATTATGCGCCGTTAGTAAGCGGATGTTATTTATGAAAAACATATACTACGATAATTCCAACTTGTATGGAATTGGTATTATATATGTACTTGGAGTTGATTTTCCCGCATTATATAGCGGATGAGACCCTATTGCACCGTCTATTAAGCGGATAATATTTTATAAATCCCATGTACCGCGATATTTCGTCTTGAAGTAAAAATGGGTATTGTGTTAACATCTTTGGATGCAGGAAACAGGTTGGAGAGATCCAACTGGATTCCTCAAACATTTGAATTGGTTTCGATGTTGTGTGTCGATCTATTTATTGATCTATTTATAATCTGCGTGATTATCTTTGTGATTCAGATTGTTAAAGGCTAAATTTTAGCCGAATATATTTTGGTATCGTTAGATGCCGAAAATAAATAAAATTTGATTTTTGAAAATCTAAGTTGAGAATTCATAATAAAATTTGATTTTGAAATTGATTCATTTTAAATGAATAAACGTTGTAATTTATATGTTATAAAAATTATGATTTTTGAGAAATATAACCGAATGTGATTTTTTAGATAAATGGTTGATAAATTTATAAAATGGTTTAAATTGGGATTTTTGAATTATTATAAATGATTTATATAAGATATTTATAAAATTGATATTTATAAACTAAAAATATTGGAATTATAAAACAAGTTTCTATAAGTGTTAAAATGGAATATAAATGGATTTTATAAGTGAATGAAGTCTATATATTTATAAATTGTGGAATTATAAAATGAATAGATTTTATAAAATAAAAGATTTATAAGTAATTAACTTATAAATTGGATTTTTGCGTGTAAATGGAATATGGATAGAATTTGTTAATAAAGTGATTTTTATAAGCTGAAGTGGCCATAAAATATAAATGGAATTTATAAACATTGTTTTATAAATCTGAAAACGACTTATTTTGATAAGTTAATTATTATAGCTTATTAAAGAAAATATATCCACGATTTTGGAAAGTCGATAATCCTTTAAATAAAATATGTAGAAATGTTGAATTTGGATAAGGAAATATATCCACGATTTTGGACAGTGGATAATCCTTTAAATAAAATATGTAGAAATGTTGAATTAGGATAAGAAAATATATTCACGATTTTGCACAGTGAATAATATATTAAAGAAATATTTTGGAAAAGTGATGTTTTAAATAGAATTTAAACGATTCAAAAATGTTTTAAAATGTGTTAAGTATCGAAATCATAGATTTCAACATTTATTGTTGAAATAGACGTTTTCGAGGAATATAAGGAAATTGTGGACTATAACACTGTTGTTATAGTAAATGATTTCCGAAAGGAAATGTTTTATATTGTATTGGGATTTATATATCTATTTTAAGTTCGAATCCCTATACTAGTGATTTTGGGTTGTCGTAACGATGTTTTACGTAACATTCGTTTTGACCCAAATAAATGTGTTTAAGAAGATGTTTTCCTGAAAGAATAAAATATATACTTAATTTAGATTTAAGTATATTGAATATTTTGAAAATGTTGAAAATAAATAGATTGGTGAATTACTTATTATTAAATGAGTATGGAAATATTTTTCCAATATGAAGTGAATGTTTGAGATGTTATCTTTTAAAGATAAATTGAAAATGAATATTAGACATCGATTTAAAAATCGTATATTCATAAATATTTTGGAATTCTAAATTCACTATGGAATTTATAAAAGAAAGGAAAATTAGTTAAAAATAAACGTTGATTTATTTTGAAGTGTGGAGATTAATTTACGGATTTGGAACGTAAATTTAATAAATTGGTAAGGATTTATTAAATTGTTTTAAATGAACCATTTGAAATGAAAGTTGTAAGGGTGTAAATTTATTTGAAATTGGTTTTCAGATGGTTGAAGTGTGGGATATATATCTTATAAAGATATTTTTGAAAATAAATAATTTGGGAAATTATTTGAAATCGGGTGATGTTGTGAATGTTGATTGATAGTTAAATAATCGGCTATCAAATATTGACCTTTGAATAGGTATTTGTTGTGAATTGGTTGAAATTGAAATCTTACACTTATTTTTAAATTATTGCGCTCGTTATTCCGATTACCCATTCCGAATAGTGATACGACATAATGGATAGCAATGGAGACCGGTGGTGAAGACCGAGTATTTGTGAAAACGATAGGATGACCTATTGATTATCTCTGCACCGTTAGCTACGGTCTGGAGATTTCCTTTGTGATGGGAAGTTTTATCGGGATTGTGAATACCTGGATTGCAAGGGCTTCTTTGGAAGCGCCTTCGGTTCTGTTCAAACCCGGAACAGACTTGTATGGTTACGTGTCTAACATTACATTTAGAGATATAAAGCAGATTTCTTTCAAATACATTTCTGTTGATGGCGGAGAATTTATTATCTAGCTTAACACCCTTCTCTGAGACGTACGCGCTCAGAGGTTATGTAGTTAAAGGTTATCAATGATATATTCCCAATTTGGTAATGTGGCATGCTTAGTGTTGCTTTGTGATGATTATTTATTGATCAAAGCATGGCTTTGTGCCTAGCTTTGTGGATGAGACTTCGTCAGACCTCACTCCCCGGAAATGGTCAAAACAGGAATATGCGGCAAGGTTATGTGGGTCGCGCCCTTTAGGGTATGTCATTTCCTTCTGGAAAGGGTGGTATCATGGTATGGAGCCCAGATACTTACTCATGTTGATACACTATATCTATTACTGTGTGGGGTTGTTGGAATTGAGCGCTCGGATAAGGTCCAAAGGGACCGGGGGATGGCATAGTCGTGTAGTAGTTACCTAGTGACAAAGGTAACCCGACCTTGTGTTGGCAGAGAGCTGGTTAAGTTCTCGGGACATCCCGCCAGAGGCGATCCCATGTGGCAGTAGGAAGTTCCTTAGCCTGACCATTTGTTGGAAATCCAAACAAAACAATACGATCCTTGTACGGTTTTAGTTGTATAACCTGCCATGGAATGTGGCGGTAACCTGCTATTGAACATGGTAGCTATAGTAGGCATACGATATTGGTCGTATGTTGGCTAAGATTTATATTCTACTTTTGAAATGTTTCCTACACTATGCATTAGTAATAATATCGAATGTTTCTTTTTAATGCATATCAAGCATCTTTGACTATCATAAGGAGAAATCTCCTCCGATTCTGCGTTTGCATTGTGTGTGTGTGTGCGGGGGTCCTTGTGGTAGTCTCATTTTCTAAAAAGCATTGCGAATCTATTTTTTTTTTAAATTATCATGTTCTTTGTTTTAAAGATAAACTGTTTTAGTTCTCACACCAGTCCCATGACTGACTCGGAGTTTATTGTTTTCCTTCCTAAACTCTGGGTGCCCACCAATTTCCACACGGGCAGTCAAGAGTCAGGTTAATCAGGATATTCTGGAATTCAGGAGTTGCCGGAGGCAAGCTGGATGGCATGGCGTATTCACTAGTATATAGTACTTCTTTTCTGTTGTTTATTGTTGTTTTGTTGTTGTACACTCTAATAATAAAATGTAATCTGATGTAATGAAATGTATTAATTGATATAGTCCTTTGTTTAAAGATTATTCATTTATCTATTATATGTTGTTCCGCTGCGATATGTGAGATTCTGATATTGTTTCCGTTTTGTTTTCTTTCTTCTTCTATCTTTTTCTTCTACCTCTTCTTCTTTTAACCCTCATGGTTCGGTTTTTCGGCATTCGATTGCTCGGCTGTTGATACAGTGGACGTATTGATGTCGATTTTCGGAAGTCGAAGAATCAGTTCCTCACATTTGGTACCAGAGCATATGGTTAAGAGACAACCATGGCTCTGTTGGGTGTTACTCATTATAGATAGAGTCAGTAGTACTCTAGAATGAGTTTGAGTGTAATAATATCTATGAGCGCGTATTTGTTAGTTAATATAAAATTATTTTATATTGTGATGATTGGTTTTTTGAGTGGTATATGAATTCTGGTCGGTATAGTCCGTAGAACTCTATCGATAAGAATCTCTAAACACTTGTACAGAACAAATTCGACACGATATTGTTTTCAATTTGGTAAATGAAATAATTTTACCTTGATTATATTTTATATATAAAGGAATGATCTTTCAGAATTACTAAAGTGTATATAAATTGATTGTTTGGTTGTTGAATAAGTTAAATAAAAACAACAATTGTAAAAGAATGAATTGTATAAGCAAATGAATTATAGGTATGGAATTATAATTAAAATGATTTACAATTGTGAAATGATCTTATATAAAGTAAAGAGGAAAATAGTGAAATTTTATAAGGAAAGATTTATAAATTTGATTTATAAGATAAAAGTTATATTTTTGAAAGAATTTAAAGCAATGAATTCACTATTGTTGCTGGGAAGTAATAAGGATGATGACTGCAGCATCAACAGTATCATTTTCGAGTTTCTATGTGATGGATTTTCTACCTAGTAAATTGAAAATTTGAGTTTTGATGGATAAACAAATTTGAAATTAAAATTCAAGTTGTAATTGATGAACATAAGTGAAATGGGTTTTGAACTTATAATATGAAAAAATAAAGATTTTATCTTGGTAAAGTTGAAATGAATTTGACTTTGGTAAAAGTTAAATAGAATTTACTTTAGAATTGAAATCTGAATTGGATTTTGAAATTTAAGTTAAGTTAAACAAATGATCTTTAAATGGAATATAACATAAGTAAAAATTGAATGAAGTTGATTTTGGCATCGAAGAAATTAAATAAGAGAAGTGATGATTATGAACTTGAGTTATATGAATGAAATTCAATTTTAAATTGTTAAATGAATTAGCTATTGAACTAATGAATGAATTGAATGTAAATCAATTGAATGTAAATAAGTTGTTATGAAATAATGAATGAAGTGTTAATTCATTGAAAGCCAATATAATTAGAAGTTGAATAATTGAATGAAAATCAATTAAATGTTAAACCAATTGAAATTATAAGTGTTGAACCAAATTGAATGTCGAAAGTAAATTGAATGAATTTGGTTGTATTGGATACACATTGGTTGTTATTTGATTGTTAGTTGATTGTATATAAATTCTTTAAGTGTTAATGAAATTAAATTAGTGAAATTAAGAGCTATGTAATTAAGTTCAAATTGGAAGAAAATTAATTTGTATAGAATTGAATTTGATTTGGAAGTAAATTAATATGAATTTAATTAGTGAATGTATACTAATTGGAGATGAATAAATGAATGTTGTAAAATACAATGTTAACAAATCAAATGTGATTAAAATGAAAAAAAACCAATTCATTGAATGCTAATGGGAAATGGAAGAATATTGATTTGTTGGATGTTAATTGTATGATAGTTGTTTGATGGTTGCATTTGTTGTTTTTGTTGCATTTGCTATATGGGCATATGTAGCTGTTATGTTGCTATATTTTGTATATTGATATTACTTTCATATATGCATGTTTCTCATGGTTTGTTGAGTTTTTAGTAGGTGCGGATTGCGCTTGCTTCGCATTTGGAGCTCGCTTTCGTGCTATATTAGCCGTATATGCTCGCTAATTATAAATAAGGTACATATCTCGGATTAAATATCGTACTTTTACACTTTTTTCCCTACGGGATGCCTCATCACTTGATGAGATGTATATTTGTGATATATATACTGTCATTTTTTTTCTGGATCGAGCCGCGCAAAGGAGACTCTGGCGAATTTTTCCGTAAATTTAAGGCGTTAGAAATTTTTTGGGAAAATTGGAAAATTTTGTGAAAAAAACGAAGTTTTGATTTGAAGTTGAAAGTTAAACGATATAGTTGATTTTGAAAAAGATAACTAAGTATGATTTAAAAACTTAGTAAAGTTATTGTATGAAGTTTAACTATGAATTTTGGGAAAGTTAAACACTTAAGAGATTTCTAAATCAAACTTGAATGGTTTGTTTTGGAAAGTTAATGGATTCTGTAACTTTTTCTTACTTGGTAATTTCGAGGACGAAATTCTTTTAAGGGGGAAGTTTGTAAAGACCCAGAATTTCTATTAATTAAAATTCGTATATTTAATTAGTTTTAAATATTAATAAGTGAAATTATAAGTCGAATAAATTTTATTTCAAATATCTGGATTTAATTGGATAATTAAATCGATAATTTAATATGTGAAAATACAGAAATAATTGAAATTTGGGTTTAATATGATTGAAAATGATTTGTAAAATTTTATTTTATCATATTGGAGTTAGAATGATGTTATAGAACTTTTAAAATCGAATTAAAAGTTAATTTGTGAAAATTGAATATTTTAATATTTAATTGACGAGTTAAAATAGCCATTTTTCAAACAGTCTCGGATTTCGACGAAACCAGTTTCATCGAATCCGTAATGTGATATTATTGTATGTTTTCAAATTTCATGTCAATCGGATTTACAGTTCGTCCAGGGCAAGCCAAAATGCCTAGAAATTTGATTTACCGATTTAATTTTAAATTGATCGTTTATTACCATAACTCGCACAGATGATCGAATTAGCCTCCGAAACCCATTCCATTGTGTCTGGAACGCAGGATAAATCCTAGAAACGCCGGTTACCTTGCGTAAATCGGAGTTCAGAAAACCCGGAATGAATAGTGTTTTGAATATTTTCTATAAAAGCACCATACTCTTCACAAAAAAATTGCAAACCCTAATTCCTATGGCCAGCCGCCACTTTCATCTCGAACGGTCGAGAATCATCATCTTTTATCCTCAAATTTCTTCAAATCCACTAACCAATTCGCGAAACTTTCAACATGAAAGTTGTAGAACACGTTGCGAACTAGCTATTCAACGGTCACGATCTAAAACAACTTCACGAATCAACGGCAAATCGAGCTAGAATGCCCGGAAGTCGTGCATGTTTTCCCATGTCATTATGGGGCCGAGCTTGGCCGCAACCTGGCCGTGGGTGGAGCTGGAGCACGCGCGCGTGATGACGGTCCCTGATCAAAGTACAAGTCGTCGTGGTGGCTGCAACATAAAACCCTAGAACGCGTGTTCATGGGTTTTTCGGTTTGTAGAATGAAAACGTGAGAGAGGAGGGGGAAGGAAGGATGCGGCCCTGATTACATCGCATTGAGATGTGCGGCTCAGAAGGATTAGGGTATAAAATAAAAAAATAGATTTGTAAATTTAGTATATTTAAATCGTATAATCTTTAAACTGCTATAACTTTTTGCTGCGAGGTCGAAAACGCACGAAATCAGTTGCGTTGGGTTCGTATGGACGAGTACTACGCTATGGAGTTGGATTGGAATCGTTTGGAGCTAGCGAAAATTTTGGGTAAAATTAAACGTCCGTTTAATTTTATTTGAAATAAAAGCTAAAAACGAAATTGAAACCAAGGTGAGAACTTCTCACTCAATCGAATTAGTTTCGATTTTAATTTTAAATAGTTAGATTTAAAATTGTCGATTGTTTGATTGGATGATGATTCTTATCTATTGATTGTTAAAATAGACATTATGCGCCGTTAGTAAGCGGATGTTATTTATCAAAAACATATACCGCGATAATTCCAACTTGTATGGAATTGGTATTATATATGTACTTGGAGTTGATTTTCCCGCATTATATAGCGGATGAGACCCTATTGCGCCGTCTATTAAGCGGATAATATTTTATAAATCCCATGTACCACGATATTTCATCTTGAAGCGAAATGGGTATTGTGCTAACATCTTTGGATGCAGGAAATAGGTTGGAGGGATCCAACTGGATTCCTCAGACATTTGAATTGGTTTCAATGTTGTGTTGATCTATTTATTGATCTATTTATAATCTGCGTGATTATCTTTGTGATTCAGATTGTTAAAGGCTAAATTTTAGCCGAATATATTTTGGTATCGTTAGATGCCGAAAATAAATAAAATTTGATTTTTGAAAATCTAAGTTGAGAATTCATAATAAAATTTGATTTTGAAATTGATTCATTTTAAATGAATAAACGTTGTAATTTATATGTTATAAAAATTATGATTTTTGAGAAATATAACCGAATGTGATTTTTTAGATAAATGGTTGATAAATTTATAAAATGGTTTAAATTGGGATTTTTGAATTATTATAAATGATTTATATAAGATATTTATAAAATTGATATTTATAAACTAAAAATATTGGAATTATAAAACAAGTTTCTATAAGTGTTAAAATGGAATATAAATGGATTTTATAAGTGAATGAAGTCTATATATTTATAAATTGTGGAATTATAAAATGAATAGATTTTATAAAATAAAAGATTTATAAGTAATTAACTTATAAATTGGATTTTTGCGTGTAAATGGAATATGGATAGAATTTGTTAATAAAGCGATTTTTATAAGCTGAAGTGGCCATAAAATATAAATGGAATTTATAAACATTGTTTTATAAATCCGAAAATGACTTATTTTGATAAGTTAATTATTATAGCTTGTTAAAGGAAATATATCCACGATTTTGGACAGTGGATAATCTTTTAAATAAAATATGTAGAAATGTTGAATTTGGATAAGGAAATATATTCACGATTTTGGACAATGAATAATATATCAAAGAAATATTTTGGAAAAGTGATGTTTTAAACAGAATTAACGATTCAAAAACGTTTTAAAATGTGTTAAGTATCGAAATCATAGATTTCAACATTTATTGTTGAAATAGACGTTTTCGAGGAATATAAGGAAATGGTGGACTATAACACTGTTGTTATAGTAAATGATTTGTTGCATTGGGATTTATATATCTATTTTAAGTTCGAATCCCTATACTAGTGATTTTGGGTTGTCGTAACGATGTTTTACGTAACATTCGTTTTGACCCAAATAAATGTGTTTAAGAAGATGTTTTCTTGAAAGAATAAAATATATACTTAATTTGGATTTAAGTATATTGAATATTTTGAAAATGCTGAAAATAAATAGATTGGTGAATTACTTATTATTAAATGAGTATGGAAATATTTTCCAATATGAAGTGAATGTTTGAGATGTTATCTTTTAAAGATAAATTGAAAACGAATATTAGAAATCGATTTAAAAATCGTATATTCATAGATATTTTGGAATTGTAAATTCACTACGGAATTTATAAATGCAAGGGAAATTAGTTAAATATAAACGTTGATTTATTTTGAAGTGTGGAGATTAATTTACGGATTTGGAACGTAAATTTAATAAATTGGTAAGGATTTATTTAATTGGTTTAAATGAACCATTTTGAAATGAAAGTTGTAAGGGTGTAAATTTATTTGAAATTGGTTTTCAAATGGTTGAAGTGTGGGATATATATCTTATAAAGATATTTTTGAAAATAAATAATTTGGGAAATTATTTGAAATCGGGTGATGTTGTGAATGCTGATAGATAGTTAAATAACCGACTATCAATTATTGACCTTTGAATAGGTATTTGTCGTGAATTGGTTGAAATTGAAATGCTACACTTACTTTTAAATTATTGCGCTCGTTATTCCGATTACCCATTCCGAATAGTGATACGACGTAATGGATAGCATTGGAGACCGGTGGTGAAGACCAGGTATTTGTGAAAACGATAGGATGACCTATCGATTGTCTCTGCACCGTTAGCTACGGTATGGAGATTTCCTTTGTGATGGGAAGTTTTATCGGGATTGTGAATACCCGGATTGCAAGGGCTTCTTTGGAAGTGCCTTCGGTTCTGTTCGAACCCGGAACAGACTTGTATGGTTACGTGTCTGACATTACATTTTGAGATATAAAGCAGATTTCTTTCAAATACATTTCTATTGGTGGCGGAGAATTTATTCTCTAGCTTAAAACCCTTCTCTGAGACGTACGCGCTCAGAGGTTATGTAGTTAAAGGTTATCAGCGATATATTCCCAATTTTGTAATGTGGCATGCTTAGTGTTGCTGTGTGATGATTATTTATTGATCATTTGTTGATCAAAGTGTGGCTTTGTGCCTAGCTTTGTGGACGAGACTTCGTCAGACCTCACTCCCCGGAAATGGTCAAAATAGGAATATGCGGCAAGGCTACGAGGGTCGCGCCCTTTAGGGTATCTCATTTCCTTCTGGAAAGGGTGGTATCATGGTATGGAGCCCAAATACTTACTCATGTTGATACACTATATCTATTACTGTGTGGTGTTGTTGGAATCGAGCGCTCGGATTAAGGTCCAAAGGGACCGGGGGATGGCATAGTCGTGTAGTAGTTACCTAGTGACAAAGGTAACCCGACCTTGTGTTGGCAGAGAGCTGGTTAAGTTCTCGGGACGTCCCACCCGAGGCGATCCCATGTGGCAGTAGGAAGTTCCTTAGCCTGACCATTTGTTGGAAATCCAAACAAAACAATACGATCCTTGTACGGTTTTAGTTGTATAACCTGCCATGGAATGTGGCGGTAACCTGCTATTGAACATGGTAGCTATAGTAGGCATACGATAATGGTCGTATGTTGGCTAAGATTTATATTCTACTTTTGAAATGTTTCCTACACTATGCACTAGTAATAATATCGAATGTTTCTTTTTAATGCGTATCAAGCATCTTTGACTATCATAAGGAGAAATCTCCTCCGATTCTGCGTTTGCATTGTGTGTGTGTGCGGGAGGCCTTATGGCAGTCTCATTTTCTAAAAAGCATTGCGAATCTATTTTTTTTAAAATTCTCCTGTTCTTTGTTTTAAAGATAAACTATTTTAGTTCTCACACCAGTCCCATGACTGACTCGCAGTTTATTGTTTTCCTTCCTAAACTCTGGGTGCCCACCAATTTCCACACGGGCAGTCAAGAGTCAGGTTAGTCAGGATATTCTGGAATTCAAGAGTTGCCGGTGGCAAGCTGGATGGCCTGGCGTATTCACTAGTATATAGTACTTCTTTTCCGCTGTTTATTGTTGTTTTGTTGTTGTACACTCTAATAATAAAATGTAATCTGATGTAATGAAATGTATTAATTGATATAGTCCTTTGTTTAAAGATTATTCATTTATCTATTATATGTTGTTCCGCTGCGATATGTGAGATTCGGATATTGCTTCTGTTTTGTTTTCTTTCTTCTTCTATCTTTTTCTTCTACCTCTTCTTCTTTTAACCCTCATGGTTCGGTTTTCCGGCATTCGATTGCTCGGCAGTTGATACAGTGGACGTATTGATGTCGATTTTCGGAAGTCGAAGAATCGTTTCCTTACATGGTGATTGTTAGATTAGATTTTTAAACCTAGTTTTTGGGGTAGTGCAGTGTTTTGATCGGCACGGTGGCTACAGGGGATCAAGTGCTTCTATATTTGGGGAGATGGCTGCTCGGGTATCGAAGAGATGTTGGATGGAGTTACAAAGCCTCCGATGGCCGGAGGAGAGTAGATGGGTTTTTTTCTTTAGGGTTTGGATTTGATGTTGATAGTGGTTCCAGTATTTTTTCCAGGTTTTGGGTTCGGGAACTCGAATTCGATTTCGAGTAGAAATTGAGTTTTGGGATGATCGGGATGTCATTTAGTGGTGAACGTCGACTTGTTTGTGGACTTGGTGGTGACTGGAGGCGGCTAAAACCACCGTGCATATGCACGGTGCAGAGGAATGTGTCAGGGAAGGTTTGGGTTTTACAGATATTTTGTACTCGAGTAATACTTGAGTAATTCGAGTTTTTGCTCGAAGTTATTCAGGGTTGTATTCGAAGTCAAACAGGGGAGGCTCAGGTATTTTAGAAGTTATAGGTTTCTCTGAAACCTGTATATTTTCAATTTAAAATTTGTTTAAAAATTTGAAGCAGGTTTTAAACAAGAACTTAAACCTAAATTTAAAGTATGGATTTAAACTAGATTTAAATTCCAATTTTAAAATTTAATTTAAACTATTTAAATTAAAATGTTTAAACAACTATAAAAGAGTTTAAATAATTGGATTTAAAGATAAAGCTTTAAATTAAAGTAGAAGATTTAAACATAAGTTTAAATCTGGAAACAAGATCCAATTTGAATCCATGTTTTAAAAATAAAGGAAGTTTTAAAAAATTTAAATGTTTAAACAACTTGGATGTTGAAACATATTTAAATAGGATTTGTATTTTAAAATGAATGTGAATTTAAATTTCCTTTAAACTTCTTTATAAAATAAGAAATTATTTAGTAGAAGTTTTAAAAAGATTTTTAAAATGTTTTAAAACTTTGTTAAAGTTAAATGTGATTTCATTTTAAATTTAAAATTTTGAATGTAATTTGGAAACAAATTTTAAGGTAAATTGTTTAAAATTTACTTTGTCACTGATAATGTAATCAAAGATTTAATGATTTTTGTTTATTAAATTAGTAAGGTAATTAGATGGATAATTAATTAATTAATTTAATTAATTAAGTAAGGATTTTGAATTAATTGATTAAGGTTGAAGTTAATTAATTAAGATTAATTAATTTGGAGATCATTAATTAAATAATGATTTTGATTAATGATTAGAAATTAATTTATCAAGAGATTAAGATTAATTAAGTTTTTAACTTAATTAATTAAACAATTAGTGATTAATTAAATGATTATTAAAGATTAATAAATTTGTAATTAATAATGATTAATTTAAGTTAATTACTTAAGAAAGGTAATTAAGGAAATTGTTGATAAGTTAATGAAGGTCATTAACTTGGGATTATTTATTAATTAATTAAAGTGATTAATTTTGATAATTAATTAGATTAATTAAATTAGATAATCATTTATGGAATTTGGTTAAGTATGATTACTTTATGAAAGTAATTAAAGTTATTAATTACTCATTGTAATTAATTGATTAATTTGATTAGTTCAAATTAACTAATTAAGTTTAATTAATTTAGAATAATCATTTGATGGGTTGATAAGTAAATAATTACTTAGAGAAGTAATTAAGATGAGTAATTACTGAATGTAAATTATTGAAGTATGGAAGAGTTTGGGGTTAATTTCTTGTGTAATTATTATGGAGGATAATTACTTAGTGAAAGTAATTAATAATTAATTACTTGGTGTAATTAATTTAAGCATTGATTGATTAAGTCTTTTGGAAATAATTAAGTAATGTAATTAATTAAGGGTAATTAATCATTAATAAAATTGATTATGGATAATTAATAAATATAATTGATTATTAAATATAATTAATTTAGGGGTAATCAATTTACTCAATAAAGTAATTAAGAGTAGTTAATTACTGAAGTTAATCAATCAAAAATGATTAATAATTAAGGTTAATTACTTAATGAAGTTAATTAATCTAAATGTAATTAGGAATCATTAATTAATATAATGAATGATGTAATTAAGATTAAATAATCAATGATAAGTGATTAAAGTAATTAATTAAGGATTAATGTAATTAATTATAATTAATTAATTAATGAAGTAATTAAAGGTTAATTACTGTATTTGATTAAAAATAATTAATTTGTGAAATTAATTACTTGAATGTAATTAAAGGAGGATTAATCAAGGCTAATAAATCAAGGGAATTAATTAGTGGTTAATTAATTAGTTGATTGGTTTGTAATCAATGGTTATATAAGCAGGATTTATAGATTGAAGTAATTAATTTAATTTACTTTAAATTAATTAGAGATGATGTAATTTATTTAATTCATTTTAAATTAATTATATATGGTGTGATTATTAATCCTTGTTTATATATGGATGATATAGATTTCCTTGAATGGTTTGAATCTTAGATATGAGATTAGTAATGTTGTGTGATATGGATGCATTGGTTGCATTGTGATGATGATTTGAATTATCTTCTGATAATGATAATAGGGATTATCTATGGTGATAATTATCTATTGTGATGATGTGAATTATCTATCTGTGTGTATGTAGATAATTAAATTTAATTGTTTTAAACATAAAACAACTTGGACCTAAAAGATGGCGTTTTGGATTCGATGAGACCGGGATCGGGTTTCCATATTTGGATATCTGAAAACCACATCGATTCAAAATTAACGATAGGTCATGAATCTCAAGTGAAGATGAAGATTCAGAGTGCAAGGGTTATCGTCGTTAACTCTAAGGGTGATTCCAAAATGAGTGTAACGAGATAATGCCTTCGATTTCGTTCGAACCCGGAACGAACTTGTATGGATTGAATGCTTCAGAACATCGTCAGGTGGACGATGAGCATTCTAAGAGATGTGTTCTCTAATGGTAATCATAGCCTCAAGCCTCATCAACCGGGAATGGCTAAAACAGGGGAGGTGCAGCAAGGCTAAGTGGGTCATGCCCAAGTAGGACGAGATTTTCCCCTGTCTAGAAGTCCCTTTTTATTCGGCTGTGTGGGCGGTTGGGTCGCGGCCAACTGCGGGGTTGTCTTGTTCGGGACTGTCCAGTAAGGGATGGTTCCGGCCTTGTGTTGCAGGGGATTGGGAGTGATCCTCGGTACAGCGACCTAGGCCCCGTACTGTGACAGGCGGTACCTCGGTAGCCCTGCCATTGTATGGAATCCAAAATCCAATAAGTGCAGTACGTATTAGTTTTACCCAACTATGTTGGAACGTGAGATGTAAGCATTCCAGCTATTTATGTATTTTACTTGAAAACCCTAGACACTATTATAATATCACCGGATTTCCTATCAAATGTTTTGGTTAGCGTAAGGTAAAAGCTTTTCCATGTTTATGTGTGGGAAGTCTTACGTGATACCTTTCTTTAAAAAAAGTTTTTCAAAAGTTAAGAACTTTAACCTGTTATTCACACCAGACCCATATCTGACCTGGAGTTTATTTCTGTTTTCTTAAACTCTTGGGTACTCAAACTTTTACGAATAGCCAAGAGATTCAGGTTAGCTTTGATGAATTGTGGAGGAGCAATGGAGCAGGAGGCTTCTGCGTTGTAGTTATCTTGTTTTCCGCTGTGTTGGTATCTCTGGGTCGTTTGTTTGAGTTGTTTTGTACTGTGTTGTAATAACTAGACATGTGTTTATAACTGTCTAGTATGTGATGCATAATCTATGTAACTCTGATAGTTGTTGTATATCTATGTAACACTTTTGTTATTAATATAATTTATTCATTCCGCTGTTGAGATTCTGTTGTTGTTTCTTCTTTCTTCTCTTTCTTTCTCTTTCTATCTCTTTCTTTCTTAATTCATGATACGTCTTTCTGGTTAGTGGAAAATGGGTCGAGACAGAACGAAACCGAAGGCACTATCTCGTTGCACTCATTTTGGAATCACCCTCAGAGTCAACGACCATCGCTCTTGCACTCTGAATCACCATCTCGAACCTGAATGTACTATCTCCGTCAAACTCATCTCGAAATCACCCTCAGATTTATACTGACGAATAGTTCTTATACTTCGAGTCTTCACTATGCTCTTCACTTGAATTCACGACCTAACGTTTAATTTTGATCGATGTGGTTTTAGGATATCCACATATAGAAACCCGATCCCGATCTCACCGAAATCCAAAATGCCATTTTAATGTCCAAATTGTTTAAAGGTTTAAACTTATATTTAGAATAACATAAACAAATAGATGATTCACAATATCACATATAGATAATTCATATCAATCATTCATCTCACAAGACAGCGCATATCCCATCTCAGAGATATCACATCCAAATCATCCAATATCAACCATCCATAAACAGGTTTGATTTACTCTTATTCAATTTAATTAACCTTTAATTAAATTAATTACTAACTTTTAATCACTTGGATTACTTCAATCCTGCTTACCTATCATTAATTAATTACCAATTAACTAATTAATCATCTCTTAATGATCTACCTTAATTAATCTTCCTTGATTAATTATCCTTTAATTACATTAAGTAATTATCCTTAATTAATTACACAAATTAATTATCCTTCACCATATACATTAATTAACCTTTAATTACTATCATTAATTACATTAATTATTGATCCTCTATTTACTTCCATTAATTAATTTACTATAATTAATTACATTAATCCTTAATTAATTACAATTAATTAATCATACTTTAATTAGTTACTTCCATTAATCAACCTTGATTAATTTCATTAATTATATTGATTAATGATCCCCATTAATTAATTAACCCTTTAATTAATTAAATAATTAAACTATAATTAACCACCTCATTAATTAGTCTTAATTAATCATAAAAAGTAATTGACCATTTTGTAATTACTTATCTTAATTAATTAACTCCACAATTAATTATATTAATCTTTGATTAATTACACTAATTAATTAATCCTTAATTACTTTATTAAGTAATCATTGATTAATTACATTAATTAATAATCCTTAATTAATTACTTTATTAATTAATCGCACTTTTAATTAATTACATTTAGTATTAATCTTAAATTAATCACATTAATTAATTAATTAATCACATTAATTAATTAACCAAATTAACTAAGTAATTAACCCTTAATTACTTCCATAAGTAGTTATCCTCTAATTACTTCATTAGTTAATTACTCTCTTAATTTTTTTTTGGCATAGCCAGCGGGGTTGACTGGACCCCTACCAGTTTTATTGAAACACAATAAAAGCGAAACTACAAGAGAGCAGAAAAGGAAAAAATAAAAAAAGGAAAAGAAAACAATTGAAGAAACAACAACAAACTTCAACCCCAAACATGGATCAACGAGTCAGGAAATTTAGTGTTGCAATTCTTCAATTGGCAGTGAGTGTTTCTCCTAACTTCTTGCCATATAACTTCATTCCTCCTTCTGATATTATCAAACACAGCTGAGTTCCTTTCCTTCCAAACCGCAGTGAGATATTTTTTCAAACACACAACCATAATTCTAGTCTCAAGCTTTCTCCACCTTGTTGCTTTGTATATGATATTCCATATTACAGCAGATCCCCCAGCATTTAAAAGACAACCAGTTGAGGAACTGAGACTAACCAACACAGATTGAAGCGCAGGGCATTCAAAAAAAATATGATCAGTTGTTTCTTCATGCATATCACAGAAAAGACATAAAGATGTGCATGCCATACCAAAATTCTTTAACTTACTTCTAGTCAGAAGAGCATGATTTAAAACCTTCCACAGCATCAAGTTATCTGTAGGAGGAGAATCATCAGACCATATCACAGAGCACCATTTTGACGAAGGCAGAGTGTCATGCACAGATATCATTTTATATACATCTCTAATGGTATGTGGCCTCATGTCCCAAGTCACAGTTTGCATTTGATTATTGTTTCTGTAGTTGTTTTGAACCTCATCCCATAACTGCCTGATTGTTTGGTTACTATTGTTAGGCAATTGCAACAACCCATCGTGTACATAACTGTTAACTTTAGCATCAATTTGTATTCCAGACTGTTGAACATGTAAGAAAGCAGTAACTTTGGAAAGGATAATACCACTGCCTGGCCAGGGATCATGCCAGAAACTAACATCAGATTTAACATTGACATGATATTGAATCAAAGGCAGGTAGACATTTCTAAGTTTCAGAATGCTCCTGAAAATCCAACTGCAGCATTGTGGGATCTCCATGCACCAAAAGTACTTAGACTTAATGTAAAATTGCCACACCCATTTAGCCCAAACAGTGTTTCTTTTATTTATGAGGTCCTCAAAAAGGTAACTAATGGCTGCACTATTCCACTTTCTAACATTAATAACTCCCAGCCCACCCTGTTTGATTGGAGTTTCAAATTTAGTGAAAGAGCATGGTATCAACTTCCGGTTATGAATGCTACCGGTCCAGAAGTATCTGAGCAAAGCAGATCGAACCATGTGCAGCAGGTTGGAAGGAAGAAATATGCATCTAGCCCAATAGACTAAAGATGCAAAAACCACTGACTTAATAAGAACTAGCCTACCACTTTGAGACAGTTGCCTATTGGTCCAAGCACCCATAGCAGAAGTGATCTTGTTATATAAAGGCACGCAGTCAGCATTAGTAATTCTTTTGGTAAGCAAGGGTAGCCCAAGATACCTCATGTCATTGTCCATTCTGGTGAACCCAGTGTGAAGATGAAGGGCATCAGCTTGGATATCACTGACACCAGCAAGTAACAGTGAAGATTTAGCTTTGTTTATTGTGAGACCAGTCATGCAGTAAAAAGTGTGAAGTGCATCAACAATTTCAGTCATAGAGGGAAAATCAGGTTTTGAAAAAATTAAGACATCATCAGCAAACATCAAAGATTGGATTTGGAGAGCAGAGCACTTGGGGTGATACCTGATTAGTTTCTGAGAGTATTTCTCTTTAAGCACTACAGTGAATACTTCCATGACTAACAAGAACAAGTAGGAAGAAATGGGATCTCCCTGGCGAATTCCTTTACTACTCTTGAAATACCCAACTGGTCTACCATTCAATACAATAGAGAAACTAGGGGTGGAGATGCACACATATATCCATGACACAAAAATTTTGGGAAAACCCATGACAGCCATGATCCTCACAATTGAAGACCAATGTATAGAATCATAGGCTTTAGTTATGTCAATTTTAAGTGTAGCAGCAGGTGACACATTACCTCTAGAATAACCATTAAGCAATTCTTGTGTCAGCAGAACATTGTCAAGTATATTTCTAGAAGGAATGAAGGCTGCCTGGTTCAAAGAGACAACAGTTGGCAAAACACTAAGCATACGAGTGGCAAGTATTTTCGTGATACACTTGTATAAGACATTACAACATGATATTGGTCTGAATGATGTCACACAAGTTGGAGGGTAAACTTTAGGGATCAGGGCTATGTTAGTGCTATTAACTTCTCCAAGCAGTTTGCATTTTGAAAAGAAGTTGTGGATGGCTAGACAAAATTCATGACCAAGAACACCCCAAGTAGCAATGAAGAATGACACATTAAAACCATCAGGCCCTCCTGCAGATTGCTTGTTCATTGAAAATAATGTATTTTTTATTTCCTCATTGGTTATAGGCTTAATTAATTCAAGAGCTGCTGTAGAAGAAATTCTAGGCAAGGCAAGTGAAGAGATTCGTTCAAGGTCAGGGGAGAAACCAGTTTCATTACCAAGCAAGGTGGTGAAGTAGACAATAAAAGCATGGTCAACAGTTTCAACAGTGTCACAAAAGATACCCTGCTCATCAATGATATTAAAAATGTTCTCAGTTGTGTGTTTGACCTTAATAGAATCATGGAAGAACTTGGTGTTCTTGTCACCATCAACTATCCACTTAGCATGCAATTGCTGCTTCTTCATGCTAGCTTCCAAGCTTAAGGCATTGTTCACATCAGAAAATAGTTTGCTTTCATCAGCTGCCGCTTGCTCATCAAGGGGATGCTCCATCATGTAATCTTGTTGCTTCTTCAGTTGTTCCTTTAAAGTTGTGGAAAGTAGGCTGCCAGCTCCAAAGGTTGCAAAGGCCCACTTTCTGATTTCCTGCTTCATTCTTCTCAACTTCCTGCAAAACTTATACATGGGGTTACCGTAGCAAGTAAAATCATTGCTAACTTGTGAAACTAATTCAGAAAAGTGGTCATGCTTGAGCCAAGCATCAAAAAATTTGAAACTTCTTTTTTCTTTTCTCAAATGGGGACCCAGGGTAAGTATTAGAGGAGAGTGGTCAGATAATAAGGGATGAGGGAGGTAGACAGTTAAGGTGGGCCAGAGGTGGAGAGCTTGGATGTTGCAGAAAACATGATCAATTGTCGTGAACGTACGTACACCACTACGACTTCTATTGTTCCATGAGTATTTAGCTCCAGACTTATTGACCAAGACTAACTCAGAATGTTCAATTGATAAGTTGAAATGAGCTATATCAGCTGGGGTTAGAGGGTTACCACCACATTTGTCAGAGAAGTTAAAACATGAGTTGAAATCACCAAGCACTAACCAAGGGTGTGATGACTGACGTAATGGTGGCAAGGTGTTAAAGAATTTGTTACGTGAAAGTACAGAGTTATCAGCATAGACGAAGGTGACATAAAAGGAAGTTTGTGAAGGAGTTTCAAAAACATGAAAATGGATGAACTGCCTAGTTGAAAGAATTGGGGATAGAGTAATCACTTTTGGATCATACAAGATAAGGATACGACCATATGTAGCAGCATCAAGGTTGTGGTGGAATTCCCAAGAAGGGTCAATGTAAGCAGCTGCTATGGATGTTAACATGAGGTTTAGTTTTGTTTCAAGCAAACCAAAAAGACAAATATTGTGAGCAGCAATGTAATTCTTTACTTGATCAAGTTTAATGTTGCTATGCGCTCCTCTGAGATTCCAAGCTGCTATTTTTTTAAACATAAAAAATTAAAGTTGGGGGGTGGATTTGTTTCTTCTCTGTGCAGACAGAGATCTTGTTTCCATTTGCCTGAGAGGAGAGGGATGATGTTTGGAGATAGGGACAATGGTTGGATTTGGATTTGGTTGCAGAAGGGTTTGGTTTGAAGGCCAACCAGGCAGGTCAATTGTGAAATTGTATGGTGAATGTTCAGATGGATGAGCAACTGAGTCATGCTTATGCCTTGTGAGAATTAGTTGTTTTATGTTTGCTTCAATAGCAGTGCACCAAGCAACATCTTGTTCAGCATAAGTATCTGCTTGTGCATGCATGCCAGATACAAAGTTATCTTTCTCACTGTTATTGCTTCTGGTATCAGTTTCTTCAACTTGTGTATGTTGCATATCAGAACCTAAATCAGGGGTTGTGTTGCTAGTAACAGTACTGTCATTCAAAAAAACTTTGGACTGGCAGTTTTCTCCATTAACTTCAGCACAAAAGTTAACTGGGTTGATATCACCATCCTCAACCTCATTAATATCACTTATATTTTGCTCAGTCTCTTCATCCTGTAGCACATTAAATTTGTTTTGGGTTTGAATATTACATACTTGGTCCACATCCCCTGATTCGTTAATATCTTTCAATTTAGAATTGTTTCCTTCACCTCCATCAACTTCATTTATTTCCTCTGCCACTAAACTTGTGAAAGTTTTATTTTCCATCTCCTTACTTACATATAATTTTTTTCCTTTGTTCCTATTAATCTTTTGCCACACTTGCTTCACTGTAACTTGCTTGCCTGTGTTTTTTCCTTTATTATCATTGTATTGCTTCACTTCTCCGCTCTTGTATTGTTCATTTTCTTCACATTTCTTAACGTTCTCATCAACAACTGACTTCTTGCAAGTTCTATCCAAATGCCCAAACTCTTTACAAAAGGTACATATTTCTGGCTTCCACAAATACTCAACTAATACTTCCTGTTCAGACCCATCTAGCAATTGAACAGTAAAACTTTCAGGCAGAACATGAAAAGGAGTAACTTCAACTAAGCATTTGGCAAAAGTGATTCTTTCAAATTTTTCAGTCGAGGCATCCATGCATAGAAGTTTACCAATTCTAGCAGCCAACCAATTAATACCCAATGATGACCACGCGAACAAGGGGATGTTAGATAACTTTATCCAAACTGGAACTGATTTAATACTGCTACAACTATTGCCAACATTCTCGTCCCATGGTTTAACAATAAAAAGTTTATTCCTCATAACAACTGGATCTGCCTCAGAAATTCTATTTCTATCATCTGCATTAGAGAATTTAAAGAGGAACAGGAACCCATCTGACTTTACTGATATGGAACCACGAAGTTTCCAAGCTCTCTTGAGGTAATACAACACAGTCGAATACGGCAGAGGGGTATCAAGAAAAAACCCCACCAAGTATTCCTTCCACATCGTGTTACCTGCATTAACAACTTCATCAGGTGGGACTAAAGCATCACCATGAAAGTTCAATTGAAAATCACGAGGTTCGTATTTCCCAGCATTGATAGGTTTGGCCTTGAACAGAGAATTCCAGGCAAGTTGTGGAAGAGGAAGAGGAAGAGGAAGCAGCGGCGAGGAAGGAAGATTATGAGAAAGGGAGGAAGAAGGGTTGGTGGTAGGAAGAGAATGTGCTTGGGTACTGACAAGAGGGATGGTTAAAGGAACGGGAGGTGACAGGATAGGGACAATGGCTGAAGGTGGTACAAGTATGGGTGAAGAAGGACATTGCGGCAGTGGGGATGGTTGACTGATAGGGTTAGCGGGAAAGGGGGAAGGAAAAGGGAGGGTCCCCATTTTTTAAAGATAATAAAAAAAAAAAAAAAAAAAAAAAAAAAAAAGATCGCATCATTAATTAACCTTAATCCTTTAATTAATTAATTACTCTTTAAATAATTAATTTTCAAATCAATTATATTAATTAATCCTTTAATTAATAACATCAAGTGATTAACCCTTAATCACTTCCATTTAATTACTTCCATAAGTAATTCCGCATTAACTAGTTTCACTAGTGATTTCCTTTTCTTAATTACATTCAGTAATTATACATTAATTACTTCACTAAGTAATGACTCAGTTAATAAATAAGTGATTATCATTAATTAATTAGACTAATTAATTTATCTATAATTAATTACATTAATTAATTAACCAATTAATTAATTACTAAATCTCTAATTAATTCATTAACCATCCACTAATTACTTCATTAAGTAATTATCCTTAATTACGAAGTAATTAAGCTTTAATTTATTTTATTAATTAATTATTCTTAATTAATCTCAACTTAACTAATTAAGAATAAACTTTACATTTATATTAAATATTTACTTTAATCATTATCTTCATTAAAACCAATTTAAAAATCAATTAGAAATTTGATTTTACTTTTAAAACAAAACGATTCAAACACTTAATTTTAATATACTCAAAATTATTGAAAACTCTTTTCAAACATATTTAATGGAATTAAACTAGTATTTATCTTTGAAAACTCAATTTTAAACTTATTCATTTAAATATATTTTAAATCTAATTTAAACATCCCTTCATAATTTCTTTGGACATAACTTAATTTAAAAACATTCTTATTTCAACTCATTTGAATTTTCTTAATACTTGATCTAATATTTATATTGTAAATATCTTGAATTTAAAATCAAATTAATTTAATAAAATACTTTAAAACCAAGCATCTTATATATTAAATTTGAAAATATATTAAATTAAATACCATTAAAATTTTGATTTCCATTTTTTTTGAAAAACCTGTTTTACAATTTAAACTTGAGTTCTTCTCACATAATTTTTCTTTAAAATTATGCAGACTTGTTTTCCTTTACAACAATTTTCCTTACTTGAACCCAGATAACCACCATCGCAAACTCGAGTTCATATACCAAAATTCTCGAGTAAAAACCACATCAACCCGAGTCCATCCCCTACAAAACCCATGCTTGCCTCGAGTACCACCCATCTGCATCTACTTCTAGTCAATTTCCCAATCGCACGAGAAAAAACCCGAGCCTCCAACAAAACCCATCCTCCTAGATTCGACGTGCACACGGTGCACTTGCGCCAACGCCGCCTATCTCTGGCGATCGTCGCGACAGTGCTCGACGACCACTTGAATCCATATGAACTCAAGCGAGACCTAGATCGAACAAAAATCTAACGAAACAAAATCGAGGTAAAAACTCGACCCTACTGGAACCACCATGGCCGGAAAAACCCCTTCTCTCCGTCGCTTATGACCTCGAGATCACCGGTCTGCCTCGCTGGAGCTACGTCACATCATCCAGCCCGCATCCCCACCAGTGCGAACTACTCCGGCCTTCCCACTGTGACGAAATCACTTCGAACACAACCTCGACCAAACTGCTCTTTGAACCCTACTTCGATCTTTCCTGGCCTCCACGACCACCAGAAAAAATACTCCATTATTTTTCTTAAGATCAACAACACTTCGGCCACCTCTAACCCAAAGTTCGACACTCACCTCAACGGCGAACGCCGGAATTCGATCAAAACCCAAATTTTAGTCATCCCAGAATATCCCAACATTTACTTATCTAAAAATCATGACATCTTCACCTAAATTCATTATTTCCTATCACTAATCTGTATATATAATCAAATTTAGAAATTATGAAGATTTATTTCTGACCATTATTCATTTTCTATTGTTATTCCTGTTTTAAAAGTTGTTTATTAATTCAAAATTCCAGAAACTAGTTTTAAAATTATCATCATACATTAATAAACAACTTGCATTTAATCATCAAAGTTTAATATTGATGTTATTGGGAGATCTTGTAAAGGCCCGCAAATCCGTACCCCTTTTGAGTTGGCAAAATCACACAACAATTCAGCCCAAAGAGGAACAAACTTACGAATCTTTAGGTTTAAAGAAGAAAGAGGTAGAAGAAGAAGAAGAAGATAGGAGAAGAACAGAAAACAATAACAGAATCTCACATTTCGCAGTGGAACAAATATAGTAGATAAATGAATATCTTTAAACAGAATCAATATATCAGTTTATACATCACATTATCAGAGTTTACAACAACAAACAGCGAAAAAGAAATATTACATATATAAGTGATACGCCTCGCCATCCAGCTCCATCTCCTAATTTCCACATCAACTTCTTGACTTTTCTCCCGAATAACTGCTAACCTGACTCTAGGCTGCTCGTGTGGAAAATTATGGGGACCCAGAGTTTAGAAAGGGAACAATAAACTCCAGGTCAGTCGTGGGACTGGTGTGAGATCTTAAAACAGTTATTCTTTAACAAAAGAAAACAAAAGGGGAATAAAAGAAATTCACAATGCTTTTTGGAAAATGAAACTACCATAAGGCCTCCCGGCACACACACAATGCAATCGTAGACTTGGGGGAGATTTCTCCTTATGATAGTCAATAATGCTTGATACGCAAAATCCTTTTTAATATTATCATTAGTGCATAGTGTAGAAAACATTTCGAAAGTATAATATTAATCTTTTTTTTTTGAAAAAGGGTTCAAACTTTTCTATTACGTGAGAAAATCAACATACAAATGCCATAAGGCAAAAGTCACAATGTACATAACTTAAAACAAAAACACGGCAGGCCTCTAAATTATTAATTTACAAATGAGGAACCAGGCCGATCTCAATCAAAATCAAAGCCCATGCGAAGGAATCCTCTCGAATGCTCATGAGAGAATAAGGTAGGTTTTCTCTTCAGACTCCTTCATTAAAACAACTCCGAACTACTTTCCTTTAATGGCGGCACGAAGAAAATGAAAACATTATCTTCAATCTGCCATGTCGCTGAAGTTAAAATACTATTCAACTACTACAATGCTCCCAACGAGTCACCCAGCTTCGAAGACGAGATAGCAAATCTGACAATTGTGGAACTCTTCAACTCGAATGTCCCAGATCCGACAAAGATAAGTTGTTTAAACTCCAAAGATGAAGTCTTTAAGCTTTTTGAGCCTAAAACTAACAGATCTAATAGTCTTTTTGGCTACTTACAGCAGATTCAGCAGCATAAAGGAGATCCACAATCCTTTGTTGTCTTTTCATCAGAGAACTCGAGACCGAACTCCACATTTTAAACATATGCAAGCATGAAACCGATAGCTTGAACAACTTCGAGAACAGGTACATCTCTAATGTCCAGATTAGTAACACTGAATATAAGCTAATTAATTTCTTTGTGTTGTGTAGAAGCATTATGTACTTCAGCTGAAGGCCGAAGAATCTACATTCTGCAACTAATCAGTCTATGTCAATTTGATTAATTAATTGTAAATTAATATGTAACTAAAAGAGAGGGTGAGGGGTTTGTAAAATAAAACAGGTACAGAAGAACCTGAATCAGGAGTCAGAGATGCAGAAAGCTACAAGATGAACTCAACATATGATAATGCAAGTATTACCCCAATTCAGCGTTGGGAGGTAAACCCCCATTTTTTTGCTATTAATTCATCCTTATCAGTGATGTTTCTGAAATGCTTGGATCTAGACATTCTTATGTTCATAGTCTGATGGATGTTTTTACAAGTCTGTGTAATATCTGTTCTGTGATTTTGAAAGATCCTTTCATTTCTTTCTTGCCAAATATGCCAAATACAAGTAGATAGAGACAATTGTAACAAGTCTGAATAGAGGCTGTTTGCCTTTGATCTCGAAACAAGTTGTTGAAGATCATCTTTTAGTTTAAATGAAAGCATATTTTTCGGAGCTGTGAAATTTTTTTTACAGCTCCACATCCATATTTTCTCAGTGTATTCACATTGAAAGAATAAATGATCTGTAGTTTCACTATCATTATTACAGAAGACACATATGGGATCCACCATTATCTGCTTCTGTATTAGTCTGTCTTTTGTCAATAAATAGTCATTTATGGCTTTATAAAGACATATCGCCATTTTTGGGACATGAATTTTATTCCAAACCAAAGATGTCCAAAATTTATTTCCAAAACTGGTTCTTCTTGCGTTCCAAACATTTTTAAATTGGTACAAACCATTTTTCGTACACTTCCAGGACCAAAAATCCCTTTTCCTATCCTTATGAATTTTGACACCTTCTATTTCTGCATGTATTTGGAATAAAAAACTGCATGAATCCCATTTCCATTCTCCGTTCTTTAAAATTCTACTAATAATCAAATCTTCCGTACCAGTTCTAAAGGCAGTATCTATACCAATACGTTCCAAAATAGAACTACCATTGAGCCATGGATCATACCACAGTGAGGTTGTTTTACCATCTGCTATATTAAGAGAAAGGCATTTCAAAGCAACCTGTCTATTTTTCAGAATGAATTTCCACACTCCAGAGTCATCTGATCGCTGATTCAATTCCCAAAAACTTTTTTTACCAATATATTTACAATGTACAAGGTTCGCCCAAATTCCTTCTTCATTAATTATTTTCCAAATCAACTTAATAGATAACGCTTGATTCATTTCTTCTAAATTTCTTAGACCCATACCACCTTCTTCTTTTTATCTACACAGAACATCCCAAGGAATCTTACTACTACGACTTTTCCACAAAAAGTTAAGAATCAAATGTTTAATTTTTTGCAAAGTAGAAACTGGGAGACAGAAACATTGCATCCAGAATTGTATAATTGGATAAATGGTGGATTTAATTAGTTCAAGTCTCCCAGCTAAACTAAGCATTTTTGTTTCCCATTCTCCAATTCTGAATTTAATCTTCTCTAGCAACAGAGAACAATCTTTATCCCTCAAATTAGCACTAGACAAAGGAATTCCCAAGTACCTTACTGGGAGATCCGACTGCTGTATATTCAGAATATTGCAAATATTAGTGCAGTAGTCAACTCCTTTGCCAAAGAAAACATTAGATTTCTAACAACTTAATTCCAGACCAGTAACGCTTTTCATGGTTTGGAAGACATCACGAATTACCGTTGCCGTATGAACATTAGCTTTAGTAAAAACGATAATATTATCCGCGTAAATGAGGTGAGTCAGTTTATTATCGTAATCTGTGATTGGAGATATGAGACCTTTTCTGACTTTTTCATCCATAATTAGCGTGAAGTACTCCATGACCAAAGTAAATAAGATGGGAGAAAGAGGGTCACCTTGTCTAAGACCATTTGAACTTTTGAAATATCCATGCGATTCTCCATTAACTATGATAGGAAACACTGGGGTCTTTATAATATTTCTAATAGCATTCACCCACTTATCTGGAAATCCCATATTAATTAACATGTGTAGAACAAAGTCTCGATTAATCGAATCATATGCTTTATTTAAATCTATTTTGATACACATGTTTTTATTATCTTTTCTCCCTAGACCTCTAATAATTTCATGAGCAAATAAAATACCATCTCCTATTGATCTGCCTTTAATGAAAGCCGTCTGATTCGGGGATACCAACTTTCCCAAGAAAGGGACAATTCTGTTGCAGAGAACTTTGGTGAATACCTTATACAAGGTATTACAACAAGCAATGGGTCTGAAATCTTCAATTCTATTAGAGTGGGAATATTTTGGAATCAGATGTAGAAATGTATGATTCCATTCATTGAGTATTAATCCCTTCTGAAATATGTCATTTAAAGCCCTGTAGATTAGATCTTTCGAAAGATTCCAATGAATTTTGAAAAATTTAGAATTAAAACCGTCAGGACCTGGAGAAGAGTCATCTTTAATGTCCCACAGTGCAAATTTAATTTCTTCCATAGAGATATCATCATTCAAAAAATTTGCACCGTAGTCAGAAATAATCGATTTACATATGATTTCCGGGAATTGGTTTTCAAACGGGCGGTTAAGCAATTGTTTGTAGAAGTTGATAGCTGCTTCTATTATCGAGTCTTCCTTAACCTCCTTGCCATCTACCATGAAATTCGTCAAACATTTCCTACTTCTTCTACTAGACATTTTAGCATAGAAGAAGGCAGAAGCTTCATCACCCATCCTCAGCCAGTCACATTTGGCCTTTTGTTTGGTGTCTAAATATTCTTTTTTAAGAGCCATCTCCAAATTTCCTTTGGCGTTCTGAAATTCCATTGCTAAGTTTTGATCATTTGAAGTTTCTAGTTGTTTTTGAAGCCTAAAACAAGTCTCTCTCTGCACTATAACCTCTTGTTTGGTATTCCAAAATTTCGAACTCCAAATTTTTAATTCTTTCTTGACGATTTTGAGAATGTTCAAAATTTGGTAAAGAGGTCTATCTTCCTTTTTAGTTATCCATAGCTTCTCAATGAGCGGAAAGTATTGATCACACAAGGGCCAATGATTCATAAATCTAAAAGGTCTGTTCTTGGTACTCATTTTGGGAAAAAGCAAAACCATGATTGCATTATGGTCACTGACAGAGGGAGGCAAGTATATTGCCGAAAGATCTGGAAATGAGATAATCCAGTCTAGGTTGGCAAAGACTCTGTCAATTTTAGAAAATATGTTACGGCTAGGACCAGACCACCAGGAAAATTCATATCCTTTAATACCAAACTCTTTAAGACCTGTATAGTTAGACATATCATCTAATTCAAACAGATTTCCAAAGTTCACTGGATTACCTCCTCTTCTTTCCGAAGGGCTGCGGATACAATTAAAGTCACCAAGGACAAGCCATGGTCTATAAATGTTGATAGCATCTTCCTGTAAGTTCTTCCACAGCCTATTCCTTAGTGTCGCAAAATTATGAGCATAAACGAAAGTTAGGTTGCATTTGAAATTCGTTTTGTTAATTAGCTCAATAGTGATATGTCGGTCGCTCATACTAATGAAGTTAAAGTTCCATGATTTACCATCAATGAGGACAAATATTCTACATTTATAATAGCAAGAAACATTGCTTATAATTTTCCATCCATCTTCCAAAACTCTTTCCAGTTTTGCAATATTAGAGAAAAGCAACTTTCTAGCACACCGAAACAACTAATATTATTCTTATCAATGAGACTACTTATTTCTTTCCATCTGTGGGGATTATGGAACCCCCTAACATTCCAACATGCAAAATCCATTATGATACCTTATGATTACAAGATCTCTGCGACCTTCTAGAGGTCTCCTCTTTGTCTTCCACGGGAATGCCTAACATCTGAACCCACTTAGGGTTCTTACGAACAATCTTATCCTCTAGTAAGTTCTCAAAAACAGTAGGGGAGGGCTGCTTATCAGGGACGGACTCTGCATTATCATATGTGTTTTGTTCCTCTTCTACTTCTGATGTTTCTTTCTCCTGATCTAGATTCTCCTGTACCTGTAAATTAGTACAATGCTCAGAACCTCTATTAAAATTAACATTATTAATATAACAATCATCAACACAAATGACAGTAGATAGAATATAATTAGAATTAGAAGGATCGTGAATTGGCGGGGTGCGTTTAAGAATTGTTATTTGTGGCGAAGATGTCTTCGGAGGTGAAGAGTCTCCTGAAGTGGGCAATATCGCTGGGGGCTTTCTACCCTATTACGATCTATCCTGGTCACATTGATTTGCTCCGGAATTCCTCTGTCCTCTAACTCCAACGAATTATGCACTATCTGATATCCATCCTCTCCCGCTGAAGTTTCCTTATCAATTTGGCCTTCGGGCAAACTGTTGTCCTTTGTGTTCTCCATATTAGGAGATTCAGTGGGAATTTGAATCTCCTGATTTTGTAAATTATCAATGCCACCTTCCTCTCTTTGTATATCCGGACAAACAACCAAATTTGGTTCCTCTTGATTTTCTTCCACCGAAACTTCTACAAGTGTATGTTTTAGAACCCATGTTTTAGTCAATGGGCATTCTTTAGAAACGTGGCCAAAACATACGCACTTGTCACATATGGGAGGAGGGTTTTCATATTCCACTTCCTGAAGGAAGTTCCTCCCTTCTTCATCCATACCAGAGATGAATTTTGGCATACCATAGGTTGCATTAACCTCTATCAGCACTCTGGCATAAGCTAATCTTGATTTATTTTTCGTTGCTTCATCCATCTTTATAGGAATTCCTATTGTACTTGTAAGGGCGCTAATAGCCTTATTACCCCACAATTTGAAACTAAGATCTGGAAGTCTAACCCACATAGGCAGAGAAGTAAGAAGATCTCTATCTGTTTTCATATCCAGGGATAGACGTTTCATGATTATCAGGTTTCGGTCCATGAACCAAGGACCTGATTTCAAAATCTTATTGCAGTCCTCCTCAGAACCGAATCTCACTACAAAAAAACCATTGTTCCTAGAATGAACAGAAAAAGGTTTTTGTGTGGACCAAACTCTATTGGCATAGCCTTCAAACGTTTTAAGCCATGGTTTGTATCCAACAACGTACAGTAATATACACAATTCCCAGCCACTCTCTGCTTCTTTAATAGCATCTGACGAAAGGATACCTACTCTTTTGCCTTCAACTGTTATAGGCTCAACAAATTCCAGATCTAGATTACCTAGATCCCCAACCGCTCCTATTTTAACCGCTTCGCTGTAAGAAAATTTCTTTGCATTCTCAGATACGGTGAATTTTATATTCGGCTTCCTTCCTGATTGAGGGTTGTTAGACTGCAAGTTTTTATATCTTATTATTGTCTGGCCTGTTGCAATCGGCTGAGACTTTTTACCCAAATTCCAATCTGAAAATCACCCTTTACTGCCACCCAAATTGAGTCTAGATTCAGGTCCCACAGGAGCCGGATTTTTGCCCCTTTTCCTTCTAACCTCCTCCCATCCTTCTTCATCTCGAAGAGATCCCATGTTGTTGAAGAGAAAGAATTGAAGACAGAAATTGAGAATATAGGACGCAACAAGGTAGAATCGAAATAGAAAAAAAGGGAAAATGGGCGAAAACCCTAGTCGCCAAATCTGGCTTACCATTATATTATGCATGCTATAGCTGCCTCCTGAGGAGGCAGGTTATACAATTGCAATCGTAAAGGGCTCGTATTATTTCTTTGGATTTCCAACAAATGGTCAGGCTAAGGAACTTCTTACCGCCACATGGGCACGCCTCTAGAGGGATGTCCCGTGAACCTACCTGGATCTCTGCCAACACAAGGCCGGGTTACCTCTGTAACTGGGTAACTACTACTCGAGTATGCCATCCCCCGGTCCTTTGGGACCTTTATCCGAGGATCCTCAACCACAAAGCAACAACCACAAAGTATATATAAAATATTTGCGGCAACAACATAGGTTAAGTATCTGGGCTCCATACCATGATACTACCCTTTTCCAGAAGGAAATGACATACCCTAAAGGGCGTGACCCTCATAACCTTGCTGCATCTTTCCTGTTTCGACCATTTCTGGGGTGTGGGGTCCGATGAGGCCTCGTCCACAAAGCTAGACTTTTCACAAAGTCATGCTTTGATCAACAAATGATCAGCAGCACTTCGTATGTCACGTTACCAAATTGGGAATGCATTACTAGTAACAATCAACTACATAACCTCTGAGCTCGTACATCTCAAAGAAGGGTGTTAAGCTAAGAGATAAAATTCTCTGCCACCAACGATAATGTATTTGATAGAAACCAGCTTTACATCACGTCAGGCACACATCCATACAAGTCTGTTCCGGGATCGACGGAACCGAAGGCATTTCAAAGAAGCCCTTGCAAATCCGGATATTCACAAATCACGTCCGGAATCCCCATCACAAAGGTGATAAAATCTCTATACTGGAGCAACCCAGTGCAGAGACATTTGACAGGTAATCCTTTCGCTTTCGAAAATACTAGGTCTTCAACACCGTCTTTAAATGCAATCCCATTTCATCGTATCTTTATTCGGAATGGGTTTTATGATACAAAGTCCTCTCCCGGCTAATCCGAGTAATGAGCGCTTATTTTTAAAAATAAGTGTTCATTCAGATTTCAAACAAATCACAACCATTTCCACTTTAATCTTTTAAACAAAAGATCTATCACAATAACAAAGGTTCGATGTGGTTTTCGGATATCCACTTGGAATCCGACCCCCGGTCGCATCGAAATTCAAATGTCATAAAAAAGGCCAATATTGATAGTCGGTTATTTAACTATCAATCAATATTCACAACAATTACCAGATTTTAATAATTTTCCCAAATTATTTATTTTCAAAATATTTCCGCAAGATATATTTTTAAAACTTAAACCATTTGAAAACAAATTTCAAATCACTTTTCACTCGTGGAATAAGATTCTCGATATTATTTATTTCCACTGAAAGCCTGCCGAGTTCAAATATTTAAAAATACTTTAAATCACTTATTCGAAATATATACTTGGAAACATTTAGATAAAACTATTTTAAAACATTTATTTAAATATTAGTTATGAAAATATTATATAAATGTCTCATATAAAATTTCAAGTCCAAACTAATTTTAAAATAAAATTAGTGATAGGATATAACTATTTAAATATCCTTTTTCTAAAACAAGTATCAATTAAAACTTTAAATAATCACTTCTATAATAAATTAAAATAAATCTTAACTTTAAAGATTTTCAAGATAACCTAAGTAAATAATTTTTTTTCCAAACATTTTGTCCTTAAAACCATCTTTACAACTTCAATCTATATTTATAAACTATATTGAAAACATACTGACCTTTCACGGAAAATACACATTCCATTCAAAAATGGTTTATTCAAATCGAATTATAAATCTTTCTAGATTTATTTTGAATTACATTCTAAATTCGTAAATTCCTTTTCACACCTTTAAAAATAAAACAATATTTATTTTGAAAACAAATTTCCCTTTCTTTTATAAAATTCCCATTGTAAATTTAAACTTCTATATATCCGTTGATATACGACTTTCAAATCGATTTCCAAATATTCATTTTCAACACCGAATTAAATTCTAAATTGATTTCCAAATTTATTTTCAAATACCAAATCAATTTCCAAAATTGATTTCTAAATTTATTTCAACACCAAATTTATTATCTTTTGAAAGAAATTCCTTCTTTTAAATTTATTTAATTTTCTAAAATTAACTCACTATAAATTTTCTACTAAATTTCAAAAATTAATTTTTATTTATTTCTGGTATCCTACGATACCAAAAATATATTTAGCTAAATTATAGCCTTCAACAGTTTCAATCGCAAATAGTCACACACAGATTATAAATGATCAACAAACAATATTGTAATAAATTCAATTATTTGAGGAATCCAGTTGGATCCCTCCAACCTGTTTCCCTACATCCACAGATGTTAGCACAACAATTAAATACCCATGCCACTTCGAGGTGGAATATCGCGGTATATGGGATTTATAAAATATCATCCGCTATTATGCGGCGCGATAGGGTCTCATCTGCTATATAATGTGGGAAATCAATCACCCAATATATATTATATACTACTATATATGTATAATATCATCCAGTGAATAAATTATTATAAATCAATCATCCAAGCACACTGTCAATCAACTTTAAATCTAACTATTCAAAATTTAAATCAGAATAATATTGATTGAGCGAGAAGATCTCACCTTCGATTTGCAATCCATTTCAACCCATTTCCATTCCATCTTGTTTTCTCCATTTTTAGACCTCGTATAAATAATTATACAGTTTTATTAATATTTGAAATAATCAAATAATAAATTTACATTTAATAGATTTTATTTGATTTAAAATAATAGTTAAATTTCTTAAACCAATTTCCTTATAATACATTAAATTAACTAACAATTTTGATTTTTGAACTAATATCTTTAAACTTAAACAAATGCCTTTTTTATAAATTTGTTTAACTAAAAATGATTAAATGGGTAAATTAAACAAGTTAATCACTATAGTTCATTATTTTTAAGATATATTAATGGGTTTAAAATATGTATTTGTATAATCATTTTTTTAACCACATACATATTTATATAAATAACCTATTTAGCTTCCAAAATCTTATCTACATATATTTATATTCATTGTTTTACAAATAAAAATATGTATACATTATCTGCCGTTTCACTGTTTGTCTTCATATTTTTCCTGTAATAATTTTCCCTGTAAATATCAAGGTAGTAAATAAATCTGATTCTTAACATACTTGTTTTCTCTTTATTTTTCTTCTTTTTAAAAAAAATAAAACCTTACAGTTAAATTTTCTGCTTCCTAACCTATATATACATACACCTATATATTGAATTCAAAACTAAAAACATGTTCAAACCTTACTATAACCTTCTTTTTCTTTAAATTTCCAAAACTAAAATTTAATTAGGTAAAAATAATTTAGGTCAAAAGAATAGTAGAGAAATCACCATAGCCTACACCATTGCAGCACGAATTCGAAGACCCCTCCATGCCTTAGCCTCGCGAACAACCCCACATCAAGGTCGCGCCTTGAACGACCACCCATGCTCGCGCCGAAGCCAACCCAGTCGCCTAAAATCGATGAAAACCTCCAAACTCGCGACCCAGACACGATTTGCAACCTGTGGCCCACAAACTTGCAACATCACCAAATCGTCGAACTACCAGCCTCCACGAATTGCCTTCAACCCCTCATCTTCGCCCCCCCGATCGGCCTCGCTCGTGGAAAACATCGTCATCTGCACCCTCGTGATTTGGCTACGCGGTGCGCCTTGCCCATTCTAGTTCTCGAAATCGAAGCGCCTCGCCCAGACGACTTGCTTGCGAAGTTGATTTCTTGAATTTTTTTATAAAGATTTGAGTTTGATTTCGGTATATGAAAAAGGAGGAGGCATGCCTGAGTTTTAAAATCGGCAATATGCCTCAATTCAGAAGGGTAGGGCGGCATATAACACAGGCTAGGGTGTATAGGGTTTGACTTTATAATCATATAATATTATTTAATTTTCATAATATCTCGTTATGCATAACTCAAAATCCTGGTTCTCTATTGAGGCATGCCACTTAGCGTTTCTAATGTTATAGGCCTATTCAGAACATGATGGAAAAGGTTTAGAGTCCTAATTCGATCGTATGGAGAAGATAGCTTTTTGAACCAGTTATTAAATTAAATTTCGATCTAATTTTCAGCGCGTTTATATGTCGTACGCTCACACAACAACTCCAATCACTACGAAATTTGAAATCCGATAATATACAATATTATGGATCCAATGGAACTGGTTTCGTCTAATTTCGAGACTGTGCCTTAGAAGACTATTTTTAAATGTCGGTTTAAAGGATATAATTTCAAAACTGAACAAATCATTTCCAAATTCAATTCTGAAGCTTCCATTATCTTCAATATTACCAATATAGACTTTCCAAACCTATGAAATATTTTAAATCAGCTTAAAACTGAAGATTCAAATTTTTTTACCCAAGCTTTAATAATTAAATTAAATAATTTTAATTGTCAAATTCGTATTTTTATTCGAAATTCAAGTTAAATCATCATTCAAATACCTAAAATCAATTAAATATTTCGATTTCAAACGTTCAAAATTCTAGATCGTCACGTCCTTCCTCCTTAAAAGAATTTCGTCTTGAAATTACTAGTTAAAAAGAATGATCCTTAACCCATTTATGATTTTTTTCCCAATCCAAATAGTTTTATCGTCTTACCAAAACAAATCTTTTTATTTAAGACCCATCATTTATTCAACTAACTTTCCAACTTCAACTATAAGTTCCAAACAACATTGTTTTCTCAATAATTCAAATTTAAATTTAAATTCAAATTTTAGACTTTCAAAATTTTCTCAAAATTTTTCTAACACCCTAAATTTCCAAAAAATTTCGCCAGCGTCTCCTTTGCGTGGCTAGCTTGGTACGACTACAAAATGGCACCATAGGCCTTCAGATTCCAAAAGAAAATAAAAGCCAAGTGGCTAGACAAGAAAATCACCAAATTTCATACTGAAATTTAAATACATACCTTTTTGTCGAGCAATTTCAAATTTATCTTCAGAATCAAAATCCAATTTATCCTTTGTCTTTAACATACCTGTATATCCTGATATCCATAATGTCCAATTTCAACATTCAAAAATCATTTTTGCACATTTCTTTACAAAAATTTCAATATATACTTCTTATACCATTTTTTTACTTTAATATTGAAGTTATATATCCATTTTCATTAAATCTTGCATTTGCAATTGCATTTGAATTCGATTTACACTTTCAATTCTATTTGGATTCAATTTATCTTTTGAATCTCGAATTTTATCAATTATCTTTCATTTACAACTGACTCATATCATTAATTTTAAATTAGTTTCATTTACTAATTCCTTCCAATTCATTTTATCTCAATCCATTACTCTTTCACCTTATATTATCTTTAGTTCATTTCGAACTAATTTTAAAACTTCATTTTATTTCACATAATTTGAATTGGTTTTCAATATTCAGTTTCAATTCCAGTTTTATTCTTTTGTTCATCCCCAAACACAATTCAATTTCAATTCACCATTTGGTTTACAATCACTTATATTTCAACTGGATTTCAAATTCCATATGAATTTAATTTATCTTACATTTATAAATATTGATCAATTCATTTCAAAGCATATTCAATTTCGTCATTCCTTTAATTAGTTTTATTTACTAATTTTATTTCAATATGTCACTTTGTTTAATACAAACCAAATTCAGTTCCAATTCCAGTTCTATTTACTTACAAATTCGAAATGAATTACAACATCCAATTTCACTTTCATTTAATTGCAATTGTAAATTTATTCATTCATTCACAATTTATTTTCCATCTTAATAGATTTTATTCCAAACATTTTAGTCTATTAGACTTCTAAAATTCACCTTTATTCAAATTAACTCAAGTCAATTTCAGTTTAATCTGAATTTTCTAAGTTTTCAAACTAATTATTCCATAACTATTTTTCATTAAATTCCAGAGTCTTTCCACCTTTTCCAAAACCGTTATTGAAAACAATTCAAATTATCTTTTTAATTTCAAAACCAAACCCAAATGTTCCAAACAACTTCCATTTAAAACAATTTGGCAGCAAATCCTCTTTTGGAAACCCAAAAATGAACACCGATGATGTCGCGATCATCACCAGAATTGTTTTCCAGTGACCGAAAAGAGTTTAGAGCTTTTATCCCTCCAAAAACATTTTTCCAAACCCTTGAAAACTATTTCCAATCCTAAAAAGAAAATAATTTCCAAACTTCCCGAATTTCAAATATATTCAAGAATATTTCAAATGTTTCTCTGGAATTCTGTTTCAAATTATAAATCTCATTTACAATTTGCATTTATAAATCCCATTTGGAATTTCTTTTATTTTCTTAGCTTTTGGTTTTGATTTCAATTCCTCATACAACAATGATAATAATTTAATATTATCGCTTCCTAGCAACCAAGCAACCATATATTATAATAATTCACAGAAAATTTATTTATTTTATATACGAAAATAGTTTGGGTAAAATTATTTCATTTACCCTATTTTAAAACAATATCATGTCGAATTGTTCTGTACGAGTGTTTAGAGATCCCTATCAATAACGTTATTTACTCTTATTGACCAGAATCTATATAACACTCAACAAACCATCAACACAATATAAAACAATTTTATATTCACTAAAAAATACGCACTCCTATCTATTATTACACTCACACTCATTCTAGAGTACCGCTGACTCTATCTCTAATGAGTAACACCCAACGGAGCCCAGGTTGCCGCTTCACCAAATGCTTTGATACCACTTGTAAAGGCCCGCAAATCCGTACCCCTTTTGAGCTGGCAAAATCCCACAATAATTCAGCCCAAAGAGGAACAAACTTACGAATCTTTAGGTTTAAAGAAGAAAGAGGTAGAAGAAGAAGAAGATAGGAGAAGAATAGAAAACAATAATAGAATCTCATATTTCGCAGCGGAACAAATATAATAGATAAATGAATATCTTTAAACAGAATCACTATATCAGTTTATACATCACATTATCAGAGTTTACAACAAAAAATAGTGGAAAAAAAATATTGTATATATAAGTGATACAGCTCGCCATCCATCTCCAACTCCTGATTTCCACAACAACTTCTTGACCTTGCTCCCGAATAACTACTAACCTGACTCTAGGCTGCCCGTGTGGAAAATTATAGGCACCCAGAGTTTAGAAAGGGAGCAATAAACTCCAGGTCAGTCGTGGGACTGGTGTGAGATCTTAAAATAGTTATTCCTTAACAAAAGAAAACAAAAAGGGAATAAAAGAAATTCGCAATGCTTTTTGGAAAATGAAACTACCATAAGGCCTCCCGGCACACACAATGCAATCGCAGACTTGGGGGAGATTTCTCCTTATGATAGACAAACATTCTTGACGCAAAATCTTTTTTAATATTATCATTAGTGCATAGTGTAGAAAACATTTTGAAAGTATATTATTAATCTTAGCCAGCATAGGTACCATTATATTATGCCTGCTATAGCTGCCTCCTAAGGAGGCAGGTTATACAATTGCAATCGTAAAGGGCTCGTATTGTTTCTTTGGATTTCCAACAAATGTTCAGGCTAAGGAACTTCCTACTGCCACATGGGCACGCCTCTGGAGGGGCGTCCCGAGAACCTACTCGGATCTCTGCCAACACAAGGCCGGGTTACCTATGTAACTAGGTAACTACTACTCGAGTATGCCATCCTCCAGTCCTTTGGGACCTTTATCCGAGGATCCTTAACCACAAATTATATATAAAATATTTGCGGCAACAACATAGGTTAAGTATCTGGGCTCCACACCATGATACTACCCTTTTCCAGAAGGAAATGACATACCTTAAAGGGCACGACCCTCATAACCTTGCCACATCTTTGCTGTTTCGACCATTTCCGAGGTGTAGGGTCCGATGAGGCCTCGTCCACAAAGCTACATTTTCACAAAGTCATGCTTTGATCAACAAATGATCAGCAACACTTCATATGTCATGTTACCAAATTGGAACGCATTACTAGTAACAATCAACTACATAACCTCTGAGCTCCTACGTCTCAGAGAAGGGTGTTAAGCTAAGAGAATAAAATTCTCCGCCACCAACAGTAATGTATTTGATAGAAACCAGCTTTACATCTCAAAGTGTAACGTCAGACACACATCCATACAAGACCGTTCCGGGATCGAACGAAAACGAAGGCACTTCAAAGAATCCCTTGCAAATCCGGATATTCACAAATCACATCTGGAATCCCCATCATAAAGGTGATAAAACTCTAAACCGGAACAACCCGGTGCAGAGACATTCGACAGGTAATCATTTCGCTTTCGAAAATACCCGATCTTCAACACCGTCTTCAAATGCAATCCCATTTCATCGTATCATTATTCGGAATGGGTTTTATGACACAAAGTCCTCTCCCGGCTAATCCGAATAACGAGCGCTTATTTTTAAAAATAAGTGTTCATTCGGATTTCAAACAAATCACAACAATTTTCATTTTGATATTTTAAACAAAAGATCAATCACAATCATAAAGGTTCGATGTGGTTTTTGGATATCCACTTGGAATCCAACCCCCGGTCGCATCGAAATTCAAATGTCAATAAAAAGGCCAATATTGATAGTCGGTTATTTACCTATCAATCAATATTCACAACAATTATCAGGTTTAAATAATTTTCCCAAATTATTTATTTTCAAAATATTTTCGCAAGATATATTTTTAACACTTCAACCATTTGAAAACAAATTTCAAATCACTTTTCACGCACGAAACAAGATTCTCAATATTATTTATTTCCACTGAAAGCCTACCGAGTTTAAATACTTAAAAATACTTTAAATCACTTATTCGAAATATATACTTATAAACATTTAGATAAAACTATTTTGAAACATTTATTTAAATATTAGTTATGAAAATATTATATAAATGTCTCATATAAAATTTCAAGTCCAAACTAATTTTAAAATAAAATTAGTAGATAGGATATAACTATTTAAATATCCTTTTTCTAAAACAAATATCAACTAAAACTTTAAATAATCACTTCTATAATAAATTTAAATAAATCTTAACTTTAAAGATTTTCAAGATAACCTAAGTAAATAATTTTTTTCCAAACATTTTATCCTTAAAACCATCTTTACAACTTCAATCTATATTAATAAACTATATTGAAAACATACTCGGCTTTCAGGGAAAATACACGTTCCATTCTAAAATGGTTTATTCAAATCAAATTATAAATCTTTCTCGACTAATTTTGAATTACATTCTAAATTCGTAAATTCCTTTTCACACCTTTAAAAATTAAACAATATTTATTTTTAAAACAAATTTCCCTTTCTTTTATAAAATTCCCATTGTAAATTTAAACTTCTAAATATCCATTGATATATGATTTTCAAATCGATTTCCAAACATTCATTTTCAGCACCGAATTAAATTCTAAATTGATTTCCAAATTTATTTTCAAATACCAAATCAATTTCCAAAATTGATTTCTAAATTTATTTCAACACCAAATTTATTCAATTTTCTAAAATTAATTTACTATAAATTTTCTACTAAATTTCAAGAATCAAATTTTATTTATTTCTAGTATCCTACGATACCAAAAATATATTTGGCTAAATTATAGCCTTCAACAGTTTCAATCGAAAATAGTCACACACAGATTATAAATGATCGACACACAATATTGAAATAAATTCAATTATTTGAGGAATCCAGTTGGATCCCTCCAACCTGTTTCCCTTTATCCACAGATGTTAGCACAACAATTAAATACCCATTCCACTTCGAGGTAGAATATCGCGGTATATGGGATTTATAAAATATCACCTGCTATTATGCGGCGCAATAGGGTCTCATCTGCTATATAATGCGGGAAATCAATCACCCAATATATACTATATACTGCTATATATATATAGTACCATCCAGTGAATAAATTTTTATAAATTAATCATCAAAGCACACAGTCAATCAATTTTAAATCTAACTATTCAAATTTAAATCAGAATAATATTGATTGAGTAAGAAGATCTCACCTTTAATTTGCAATCCATTTCAACTCATTTCCATTCCATCATGTTTTCTCCATTTTTAGACCTTGTATAAATAATTATACAATTTTATTAATATTTGAAATAATCAAATAATAAATTTCTATTTAATAGATATTATTTGATTTAAACTAATAATTAAATTTCTTGAACCCATTTCCTTTTAATACGTTAAATTAACTAAAATTTTTGATTTTTGAACTAATATCTTTTAATTTAAACAAATGCCTTTTTTATAAATTTATTTAACTAAAAATGATTAAATGGGTAAATTAAACAAGTTAATCACTATAGTTCATTATTTTTAAAATAATTTAATGGGTTTAAAATATGTATTTGTATATTCATATTTTTAAACCACATACATGCTTATATAAATAACCTATTTAGCTTCCAAAATCTTATCTACATATGTTTATATTCATTGTTTTACAAATAAAAATATGTATACATTATATGCTCTTTCACTGTTTATCTTCATATTTTTCCTGTAATAATTTTCCCTGTAAATATCAAGGCAGTAAATAAATCTGATTCTTAATATCCTTATTTTCTCTTTTTTTTCTTCTTTTAAAAAAAAATAAAATAAAAACTTACAGCTAAATTTTCTGCCTCCTAACCTATATATACACATACACCTATATATTGAATTCAAAACTAAAAACATGTTCAAACCTTACTGTAACCTTCTTTTTCTTTATATTTCCAAAACTAAAATTTAAGTAGGCAAAAATAATCTAGGTCAAAAGAATACTAGAGAAATCACCTAAGCCTACACCATTGTAGCACGAATTCGACGACTCCTCCATGCCTTAGCCTCGCAAACAACCCCATAGCAAGGTCGCGCATTGAACGTCCACCCATGCTCGCGCCGAAGTCAACCTAGTCGCCTGAAATCGATGCAAACCCCCAAACTCGCGACCTAGACACGATTTGCAACCCGTGGCCCACAAACTCACAACATTACCAAATCATCGAACCATCAGCCTCCACGAATTGCCTTCAACCCCTCATCTTCGCCCCCCCGATCGGCCGCGCTCGAGTACAACATCGTCGCCACCACCCTCATGATTTGGATACGCGGTGCGCTTCGCCCATTCTCGTTCTCAAAATGGAAGCGCCTCGCCTAGATAACATGCTTGCGAAGTTGATTTCGTGAATTTCTTTTCTTCTGAAGCTTTGAGTTTGATTTCGATATATGAAAAAGGAGGAAGCGTGTTTGAGTTTTAAAACTGGCAATGCGCCTCAATTCAGAAGGGTAGGGCGGCATATAACGCAGGCTAGGGTGTATAGGGTTTGACTTTATAATTATATAATACTATTTAATTTTCATAATATCTCGTTATGCATAACTCAAAATCCTAGATCTCTATTGAGGCATGCCGCCTGGCGTTTCTAATGTTATATGCCTATTCCGAACACGATGGAAAAGGTTTCGAGTCCAAATTCGATCGTATAGAGAAGATAGCTTTTTGAACCAGTTATTAAATTAAATTTCGATCTAATTTTCAGCGCGTTTATATGTCGTACACTCACACGACAACTCCAATCACTACGAAATTTAAAACCACACAATAATACAATATTATAGATCCAATGGAACTGGTTTCGTCGAATTCCGAGACTGTGCCTCGGAAGTCTATTTTTAAATATCGATTTAGATGATATAATTTCAAAACTGAACAAATCATTTTCAAATTCAATTCTGAAGCTTCCGTTATCTTCAGTATTATCAATATAGATTTTCCAAACCTTTGAAACATTTTAAATCGGCTTAAAACTGAAGATTCAAATTTTTTCACCCAAGCTTTAATAATTAAATTAAATAATTTTAATTGTCAAATTCCTATTTATATTTGAAATTCAAGTTAAACCATCATTCAAATACCTAAAATCAATTAAATATTTCGATTTCAAATGTTCAAAATTCTGGATCGTCACATCTGAATTTTTGAAAGTAAAACCTGGACTGAAACAACAGATAACAGGGTATTTAAATATATACAGACCTACTTACTCATATATACATATCTACCAATTCAATTATATAAATACTGAAAGATTTTTATGCAACATCAATATCAATTCACAGATTAACACATGCATTAGAGACAATCACAACTTCAACTGTTTTTTAAAAAATTTACTCACATGAACTTGAAGAACAGGGAGCACTCCAGGCTTTCAATTTGTTTCCTGGAATTGCTTATTTGAATTTTTGCTTAGCTGTTGAAGTTGAATTCTTTGCATGCCTTTAAATCTTGGACTTAAATGCTGAAACTTGCTGTTAAACTTGATTTATTTGCTTGATCTTCTATTTGTTTGCAGATTTGAATTCCAGGTTTCAGCTTTGAAAATGTTTTGAGAATTGTTACAGGCTTTGAAAATTTGCTTTGAGGATTTTTATTAGGTTTCGGCAAAATGTATATAGGTTTATTTTTGTTTTTGAAAATTCTTTTTTCTTTGTTTAGTTGAGAATAGAAAAGAGATTGAAGAAAGGAAGAAATGTATGTTTCATAAACTTAGTTATGATTTATTGAAAATTAAAGGAAATAAAATTTCATTTGAATGACACTTGTTTTCAATGCTTGCCTTTATCCACTTATCTCTTAATTTCCTTACATATGTTACATAGATGTATATTATATTAACACTTGTCTTTAAGTATTTTATATAAATTTTTATTTAATTTAAATGTAAATATAAAGCCTTTCATACTAATTTACTTAAATAAACAAACACTTATCTTAATATATATACATATAAACTACTTTAGGGAAAATATTATAAATCCAATTATAATACAAATAAATGTATTTTTAAATCTAAAACATTTATCTTGATTGTTTAAGAGATATAAATTAAAATTCCAAATACCCTTTTCTAAAAATACTATATTAAATTATACTCTCCAAATTACAATATATATATATATATATATATATATATATATATATTAAAATTTGAAACACTTTAATTAAATTCAAACCAAACTTCAATATATACAAATATATATACTTCTATTTAAATAGAAAATATTTTTAACATTAATTTGAGAATTATTATATTAAATTTAAAAATAACTTCAAATCATAACATATACATGCACATATATTACAATTTGAAAATACGTCTTTTATTTAAACAAAAGATTCTCTATTCACAATATACATATATATATATATATGTATGTATATGTATATGTATATGTATATGTATATGTATATGTATATCAATATATACATTATAAATAGAATCTATTCTTATCAGTTTTGAAAAATAAATCTTATTAATTTTAAATTGATAGAAAGATATAAATCAATATTGCCAGATTAAGTATTTATTAACTTTTAAAAGATTAAATTACTAATTTAAATTAAAATTATAAAGGAAAATTATCAATTCAATTTAATTATCAATAAAGATTATTAAATTGATATTGCCCAAAATTCGGGGTTGTGACGATTGCGATTTTCGAATCACGAAAGTCGACATTAATACGTCCACTGTATCAACTGCCGAGCAATCGAATGCCGAAAACCGTAACGTTAGGGTTAAAGAAAAGGTAGAAGAAAGAAAGAAAAGAAACATAAACAGTAACAGAATCTCACAGTCGCAGCGAAATAACATATAATACATAAATGAATAATCTTTAAATCAAAGAACTGTACATTTTATACATTACATCACATCATCATCAGAGTGTACAACAACAATATACAATACAACAAAACAATTGACAGTTATACAAACATGTCCGTAAAAGTGAATTTATAGCAGAAAGATAATATCATATATAAGTAATACGTCTCGACATCCAGCTCGCCTCCTGCTCCATAACACTCCTGAATCCAGAATGACCTGATAACCTGACTCTAGGCTGCCCGTGTGGAAAATTATGGGCACCTAGAGTTTAGGAAGGGAACAATAAACTCCAGGTCAGTCATGGGACTAGTGTGAGAACTAAAGCAGTTATCTATCTTTAAAAAGAAGAACAACAAGAGAAGTGAAAAATATCCGCAATGCTTTTGGAGAATGAAACTACCATAAGGCCTCCCCGCACACACACAATGCAAATGCAGAATTGGAGGAGATTTCTCCTTATGATAGTCAAAGATGCTTAATACGCAAATTTCTTTGATATTATTATTATAAGTGCACAGCGGAAAACCTTTCGAAAGTATAATATAAATCTTTGCCAACGTACGACCATTATCATATGCCTACTATAGCTACCATGTTCAATAGCAGGTTACCGCCACATTCCATGGCAGGTTATACAACTAAAACCATACAAGGTTCGTATTGTTTCTTTGGATTTCCAACAAATGGTCAGGCTAAGGAACTTCCTACTGCCACATGGGATCGCCTATGGCGGGACGACCCGAGAACTTAACCAGCTCTCTGCCAACACAAGGCCGCGTTACCTTTGTAACTAGGTAACTACTACACGAATATGCCACCCCCCGGTCCTTTGGGTCCTTTATCCGAGAGCCCTCGATCACAAAGCAATAACGAAACAGAAAATGAGATTGGAGCAACCACATAGGTTAAGCATCAGGGCTCCATACCTGACACCACCCTTTTCCAGAAGGAAATGACATACCCTAAAGGGCGCGACCCTCATAACCTTGCCACATATTCCTGTTTTGACCATTTCCGGAGTGTGAGGTCTGACGAAGTCTCGTCCACAAAGCTACGCTTTTTCACAAAGCCACACTTTGATCAACGAATGATCATCACACAGCAACACTCAGCATGCCACATTACCAAATTGGGAGTATATCGCTGATAACCTTCAACTACAAAACCTCTGACCTCGTACGTCACAGAGAAGGGTGTTAAGCTAAGAAAATGAATTCTCCACCACCAACAGAGATGTATTTGAAAGAAATCTGCTTTATATCTCAAAATGTAATGTTAGACACGTAACCATACAAGCCTGTTCCGGGTTCGAACAGAACCGAAGGCACTTCCAAAGAAGCCCTTGCAATTCGGCTATTCACAATCCCGATCGAATTTCCCATCACGAAGGAAATCTCTATACCGTAGCTAACAGTGCAGAGACAATCGATAGGTCATCCTATCATTTTCACAAATACCCGGTCTTCACCACCGGTCTTCAATGCTATCCATTACGTCGTATCACTTATTCGGAATGGGTTATATGACACAAAGGTCCTCTCTCGGCTAATCCGAATAGTGAACGCAATATTTTTAAAACATATGGATATTGGGATTTCAATTAAGTCACAACTTATTACCTAAACACTTTCTTTCAAATGGTTTAAACAAATTACCATTTTAAATCTTTAAACAAAAAGATTTACTTCATAAAGTTTACCCAGTTTCACAAAGATTTATTCCCAGATTCCCAGATAAATTTCCATTTCAATTGGATTAACTCATTAAATCTTAAATCAAGATTTAATTTATAGCTTTCAAAACTATTCACAATTCAAGTCTATTATAATATAAAAGATACACCATTTGAAATACTCCTTTATTTCAAGTCAAGTTCAACAACCTTTCACAAAGATTACAATTTCTTTCCTTATGTGAAAGCTATTATTATTTGAAAACAACTAGTTTTCATGAGTTAAAGCCACTTAAGTATAAACTTGGATTTAAATTTAAAATTTCCAAAACTATATTTTAAATGGTTAAAAACCCATATAAACACCTTTTATAACTTGTACAATCTTTTAGACCATAGTTCCCAAATCATTGAATTCAAAATTTAAATCAAATGATCTAAATTCCAATTTTTATTAAGTTATTTAAAATAACTCTTATTTTTGAAATTCATTTTCAAAAACTTTCAATCCCAATTCCAAAACTAATTTGGATTCAAAAATCAATCTTTAGAATTGTCAAAAATCTGTGACTTAACCTATTTCCAAGTGAAATCCACATTTTGTGTGTGTATTATGTTGTCCAAGGGTTTAACACAATAGTGCAACAACATTCAACCATCACAGATCAAAACATAACAATATATTTGATAAGCGGTATAAACTATAATGCTTACCTTTCATTCACAGATCACAGATATATATATATATATATATATATATATATATATATATATATGTATGTATGTCACAGATAAACAAATTACAGATCACAACACACATCAACATATATCATAAAGCATCACATATTAAAGATATCAAACAATTCAACATCCAATATAATTCAAACATCCATAAGTAGGATAAATTTAATCATCTGATTAATTTAAATCAAATAAATTTCTATGAATAAAATTTGCTAGTTATGGTAAATTAATAGCCAATTTATTATAAAAATATTTAATAAATTATCCTTTCATTGATCATTAATTAACTCTTAATTAATAGTTAATACTTGATTAATTATTCTTAATTAATTATCAAAACCAATTAATTTCTGCTTAATAATTTCCAATGAATTTACAAAATCATTTCTTTTTAAAATAAATTTCTTTAACTTATAATAATATAAATCGAAATCCATTTACTTAGCGTTTTTTCCCGTAATTTGGAATTTTATTCAATATGGTTCAAAATAACTTTGCCTTTTTAAAACTCCTTTTTAACTTATCCACTTCTCAAAAATATTTTTTTTTTCTATAAACTTTCAACTTGAAATTTCAAAAATCCAATTTTTATCTATTTTCGGTATCCAACGATACCAAAAATATATTCGGCTAACCTATAGCCTTCAACAATCTCAATCACAAAGATAATCGCACGGATCATAAATCAACCAACACACAACATATGAAATAAATTCAAATGTTTGAGGAATCCAGTTGGATCCCTCCAACCTGTTTCTCCGCATCCAAAGATGTTAGCACAATACAATTCCACTTCGAGGTGAAATATCGTGGTATATGGGATTTATAAAATATTATCCGCTATTATGCGGTGCAAATAGTGTCTCATCCGCTATATAATGCGGGAAATGAACTCCTAATACATATACAATACCAATTCCAATCAAGATGGAATATCGCGGTATATGTTTCTAATAAATAACATCCGCTCAATATACGGTGTATAGGGTCTATTTCAAAACAATAGATAATAATTTATCATCCAATCATACAATCAAGCAATTTTAAATCTAACTATTTAAAATTTAAATCGAAACAGTTCGATTGAGTGAGAAGTTCTCACCTTGAGTTTCCGATAACAGTTGTAGTGTTTTATTTCGAATAAAATTAAATGTGCATTTAACTTTACCCGAAATTATCACTAGCTCAAATAAATCCCATTCCAGCTCCATCGCGTAGTGCTCGACAAAACGAATCCAACGCAAGTTGTTTCGTGCTTTTTCGACCTCGTATCAAAAAATACGCTAGTTTAAAGTTTATACAAATTTTAATATAAATAAATTTACAAATTTATTTTAATTTTAAACCTAAACCTCATCTGAGCCGTTGATTCCTTTTTAAACAGATCACGGCCGTGGTTCTCATCTTCCTCCCTGGTTCAAATTCGCGAACGAGAAAACCCAACATGCCGCCGTTCGAAATTGATTGCCGTACCCCCCACGTCGACTTCGACGATGATCAACCACTTCCAGGTCGTAGTCCCCACCGCCGCGCACCACCAACCCCAGACTGGCCCTACTTGGCTGCGTGCTCGCATGGAAAAACGCGAATGAACTTCGAACGTTCAAGCTTGAATTGACGACGATCCGTAGCACGAAAATCCATCATCACCGTTGAATTTACTCGTCTCAACGAGATCTACAACTTTGTAGTTAAACATTTTTGATGAAATTGAATAGATTTGGAGAGATCGAGAGAAGAACGTTATGTATTTTAGGCCATTGAAGGTTGGAGGTGGTGGCTGAAGTAAATTGGGGTTAGGGTTTTAAGTTGTGTTGCAAATTGAAGATAGCGAAGTCCTCTTATAGAAAATTCACCAAAAACACTATTCATCGTATTTTTCCGAACTCCAAATCTCACGCGTTGTCCGGCGTTTCTAGGGTTTTACCCGCGTTCCGGACACAATGGAATAGGTATCGAGAGCCAATTCGATCATCTGTGCGAGTTACGACAATAAACGATCAAATTTAAATTAAATCGATTAAACAAATTTCTATGGTTTTGGCTTGCCCCGAACAAACCGTATATCCGACTGACACGAAATTTGAAACCATACAATAATATAACATTATGAATCCGATGAAACTAGTTTCGTCAAAATCCGAGACTGCTTGAAAAATGACTATTTTCACTAGTCGAATAAATATTAAAATATTCAATTTTCAAAAATTAACTTTTAATTCAATTTTAAAAGTCACAAACATCGTTCTAACTCCAATATGATTTAATATAACTTTATAAATCATTTTTAATCACATTAAACCCAAATTCCAAATTTTTCTGTAATTCCAAATATTAAATTATCGATTTAATTATCCAATTAAATCTAGATATTGGAAAAATAAATTATTCGACTTATAAATTTTACTTGTTGATATTTAAAATCAATTAAATATCTGAATTTCAAATGACAGAAATTCTGGGTCGTTACAAACTTCCCCTCCTTAAAAGAATTTCGTCCTCGAAATTGCCAAGTAAGAAAAAGTTTTGAAATCCATTAACTTTTCAAAACAAACCATTCAAATTTGATTTACAAATCTCTGAAGTGTTTAACTTTTCCAAAAATTCACCAGTTAAACTTCTTACAAAACTTCACTAATATTTACAAATCCATATATAGCTATCTTTTCAAAACCACCTATATCGTTTAACCTTTAACTTCAAATCAAAACTTAGTTTTCACAAAAAAAAAATTCCAAAATTTCCCGAAAGTTTTCTAACGCCTTAAATTTTCAGAAAATTTCGCCATAACCTCCTTTGTACGGAGGAGCTTTCACAATATCACAATAAATATAAATATATATACATCGACCCACACGGTCGGAAAACAGAAAAACGGTTCATATTTCCTATTTTTTATTGCGTAGGCGTACCTTTATAGCATTTTTAAGCAAAGCAGTTATTTATTTAGCATTTTGCGCAACCAAATCCCGCTAACGGTAGCCCCGGTACCTGTACTTACTCAATATAAACACGTAAGTGACATATATAAGAAGTTATTAACATTATACCCTTTTTAAACAACTACAACCTATGCATATGAAAAGAAACGCATACTAAGCAAGGTTTATAAACAACTTATATGATTTTGACATTACTTGTAATTGTTTACAACAAATTCATATACAACGACATTCATTTATCGTTTTTAATTAGTTTACATTCACTAATTTACATTCACATTGGTTCACTTTCAATTCAAATCAATTTCTATTCAATTTAAATTCACTTAACTTCCAATTTGAATTTAGTTGCTTTAGCTTTCAATTTTATTCATTCAATTGCATATGAATTTCTGTTCAATCAATTAACAATAATCTAACAACCAATGTATATCCAATACAACCGAATTTATTCACTTTACATTCAACATTCATATTCACTTTGTTTACCTTCAATTTGGTTTAACATTCAATTAGCCTTAAATGAATTAAAACTTATATCCATTATTCTATATCAATTCATTACATTCGATTGATTAATATTCAATTCATTAGTTCAATTACTAATTTATTTTACAAATAAAGTTGAATCTCCTTTATATAATTCAAGTTCACATCCATTTAATTCACTTCATTATTCTACTTTGATACCAAAATCAACTTCATTCAACATTACTTAAGTTATATTCCATTTCAAATTTCCACTTATAAATCCAATTCAGATTCCAACTCCAAAGTAAATTCTATTTAACTTTTACCAAAGTCAATTTTCATATCACTATCAAATTCAGATTTTGTTTGCTTAACAAAATTGTTTAACCATTTTATCATTTGGTTTTTCTCACATTTTTCATTTTATAAGTTACACAACTTATTATTTAACTTCCAAATCTGATTTAATTTATTTAACTTTCTTTAGCTAAATTTCAAATCATATATTTTATTATACTATCCCCAAATTTATTTCAACTTTACTAAAGTTAAAATTTTATTTCATATTACAAGTTCAAAACTCATTTCACTTATATCCAACAATGACAACTTGAATTTTAATTTCGAATTTATTTATCACAACAAAACTTCAATTTCAATTTACTATTGTAGCAAATCCATCACATAGAAACTCGAAAATGAAACTGATGATGCTACAGTCATCACCCTTATTATTCCCCAGCAACAGTAGTGAATTCAGTGCTTTAAATTCTTTCAAAATTTTCTTTTATTTATAAATAACATTTATAAATCTTTTCTTATAGAATTTCACTATTTAACTTTACCTATACAAGATTATTCCACAATTGTAAATCATTTTAATTATAATTCCATCTTTATAATTCATTTTATTATATAATTTCTTCTTTTACAACTGTTGTTTTTATTCAGATTATTCGAACAACTTTGATTCACTTATATATATTTATATTGTCAACAACCAAACAATTAATTCTACATATACTTTAATAATTTCTGAAAAATTATTTCCTTTATATATAAAATATAATCGAGGTAAAATTATTTCATTTACCCAATTTTAAAATAATATCGTGCCGTATTCTTCTGAACAAGTGTTTAGAGATCCCTATCGATAGAGTTGTACAGACTACACCGACTAGAATCCATATACCACTCAACAAACCAATCATCACAACATAAAACAATTTTATTTTCACTAATAAATACGCGCTCATATCTATTATTACACTCAAACTTATTCTAGAGTACCGTGACTCTATCTCTAATGAATAGTTCCCAACAGAGCCAAGGTTGTCACTTAACCATGTGCTCTGATACCACATTGTAACGATTGCGATTTTCGACTCATGAAAGTCGGCATTAATACGTCCACTGTATCAATTGCTGAGCAATCGAATGCCGGAAAACCATACCGTTAGGGTTAAAGAAGAGGTAGAAGATAGAAGAAGAAAGAAAAGCAACAGAAACAATAACAGAATCTCACAGTCACAGCGGAACAACATATAATACATAAATGAATAATCTTTAAATCAAAGAACTGTACATTTTATACATTACATCACATCATCATCAGAGTGTACAACAACAATATACAACACAACAAAACAATGGACAGTTATACAAACATGTCCTTACAAGTGAATTTACAACGGAAAGATAATATCATATATAAGTAATACGTCTCGCCATCTAGCTCGCCTCCTGCTCCACAGCACTCCTGAATCCAGAATGACCTAATAACCTGACTATAGGCTGCCCGTGTGCAAAATTATGTGCACCAGAGTTTAGGAAGGAAACAATAAACTCCAAGTCAGTCATGGGACTGGTGTGAGAACTAAAGTTGTTATTTATCTTTAAAAACAACAACAACAAGGGAAGTGAAAAATATTCGCAATGCTTTTGGAAAATGGAACTACCATAAGGCCTCCTCGCACACACACAATGCAAACGCAGAATTGGAGGAGATTTCTCCTTATGATAGTCAAAGATGCTTAATACGCAAATTTCTTTGATATTATTATTATAAGTGCACAGTGGAAAACCTTTTGAAAGTATAATATAAATCTTAGCCAACATACGACCATTATCGAATGCCTACTATAGCAACCATGTTCAATAGAAGGTTACCGCCACATTCAAGGCAGGTTATACAACTAAAACCGTACAAGGTTCATATTGTTTCTTTGAATTTCCAACAAATGGTCAGGCTAAGGAACTTCCTACTACCACATGGGATCGCCTCTGGCGGGACGTCCCGAGAACTTAACCAGCTCTCTGCCAACACAAGGCCAGGTTACCTTTGTAACTAGGTGACTACTACACGAATATGCCACCCCCCAATCCTTTGGGACCTTTATCTGAGGGCCCTCGATCACAAAGCAACAAGCACACAGAAAATGAGATTGGAACAACCACATAGGTTAAGCATCAGGGCTCCATACCTGACACCACCCTTTTCCAGAAGGAAATGACATACCCTAAAGGGCGCGACCCTCATAACCTTGCCGCATATTCCTGTTTTGACCATTTCCGGGGTGTGAGGTCTGACGAAGTCTCGTCCATAAAGCTATGCTTTTTCACAAAGCCCCGCTTTGATCAACAAATGATCAATAAATGATCATCACACAGCAACACTCAGCATGCCACATTAACTAATTGGGAGTATATGGCTGATAACCTTCAACTACAAAACCTCTGAGCTCGTACGTCTCAGAGAAGGGTGTTAAGCTAAGAGAATGAATTCTCCGAACACCAACAGAGATGTATTTGAAAGAAATCTGCTTTATATCTCAAAATGTAATGTCAGACACGTAACCATACGAGTCTGTTCCGGGTTTGAACAGAACTGAAGGCACTTCCAAAGAAGCCCTTGCAATCCGGGTATTCACAATCCCGATCGAATTTCCTATCACAAAGGAAACCTTTATACCGTAGCTAACGGTGCAGAGACAATCGATAGGTCATCCTATCGTTTTCACAAATACCCGGTCTTCACCATCGATCTTCAATGCTATCCATTACGTCGTATCACTTATTTGGAATGGGTTATATGACACAAAGGTCCTCTCCGGGCTAATCCGAATAGTGAACGCTATATTTTTAAAACATATGGATATTGGGATTTCACTTAAGTCCCAACTTATTACCCAAACCCTTTCTTTCAAATGGTTTAAACATATTACCATTTTAAATCTTTAAACAAAAAGATTTACTTCACAAAGTTTACCCAGTTTCACAAAGATTTATTGCCAGATTCTCGGATTCCCGGATAAATTTCCATTTCAATTGGATTAACTCATTAAATCTTAAATCAAGATTTAACTTATAGCTTTCAAAACTATTCACAATTCAAGTCTTTTATAATATAAAAGATACACCATTTGAAATATTCCTTTATTTCAAGTCAAGTTCAACAATCTTTCACAAAGATTAATTCATAGCCTTCAAAACAGTTTAATATTAAATTTACATTCTTTTAACACAAAAGGGAATTTCTTTCCTTATGTGAAAGCTATTATTATTTGAAAACAGATAGTTTTCGTTCTGGGAAAAACTGATAACAATTTTTCCCGAGTTAAAGCCACTCAAGTATAAACTTGGATTTAAATTTAAAATTTCCAAAACTATATTTTAAATGGTTAAAAACCCATATAAACACCTTTTATAACTTGTACAATCTTTTAGACCATAGTTCCCAAATCATTGAATTCAATTTCAAATATTGAATTCAAAATTTAAATCAAATGATTTAAATTCCAATTTTTATTAAGTTATTTGAAATAACTCTTATTTTTGAAATTCATTTTCAAAAAATTTCAATCCCAATTCCAAAACTAATTTGGATTCAAAAATTCAATCTTTAGTATTGTCAAAAATCTGTGACTTAACTGATTTCCACGTGAAATCCACATTTTGTGTGTGTATTGTGTTGTCCAAGGGTTTAACACAATAGTGCAACAACATTCAACTATCATTGATCAAAACATAAAAATATATTTGATAAGCGGTATAAACTATAACACTTACCTTTTATTCACAGATCACAGATATATATATATATATCACAGATAAACAAATTATAGATCACAACACACATCAGGATATATCACAAAGCATCACATATCAAAGATATCAAACAATTCAACATCCAATATAATTCAAACATCCATAAGTAGGATAAATTTAATCATCTGATTAATTTAAATCAAATGAATTTCTATGAATAAAATTTGCTAGTTATGGTAAATTAATTTCCAATTTATTATAAAAACATTTAATACATTATCCTTTCATTGATCATTAATTAACTCTTAATTAATAGTTAATACTTAATTAATTATTCTTAATTAATTATCAAAACCAATTAATTTCTGCTTAATCAATTTCCAATGAATTTACAAAATCATTTCTTTTTAAAATAAATTTCTTCAACTTATAATAATATAAATCAAAATCCATTTACTTAGCCCATTTTCCCGTAATTTGGTATTTTACTCAATATGGTTCAAAAATAACTTTGTCTTTTTAAAACTCCTTTTTAACTTATCCAATTCTCAAAAATAATTTTTTCTATAAACTTTCAACTTGAAATGTCAAAAATCCAATTTTTATCTATTTTCGGTATCCAACGATACCAAAAATATATTCGGCTAACCTATAGCCTTCAACAATCTCAATCACAAAGATAATCGCACAGACTATAAATCAATCAACACACAACATATGAAATAAATTCAAATGTTTGAGGAATCCAGTTGGATCCCTCCAACCTGTTTCCCTGCATCCAAAGATGTTAGCACAACACCAATTCCACTTCGAAGTGAAATATCATGGTATATGGGATTTATAAAATATTATCCGCTATTATGCGGCGTAATAGGGTCTCATCTGCTATATAATGCGGGAAATCAACTCCATATACATATATAATATCAATTCCAATCAAGATGGAATATCGCGGTATATGTTTTTAATAAATAATATCCGCTTAATATATGGCGTATAGGGTCTTTAAAACAATAGATAATAATTTATCATCCAAGCATACAATCAAGCCATTTTAAATCTAACTATTTAAAATTTAAATCGAACAATTCGATTGAGTGAGAAGTTCTCACCTTGAGTTTCCGATAACAGTTGTAGTGTTTTATTTCGAATAAAATTAAATGTGCATTTAACTTTACCCGAAATTATCACTAGCTCAAATAAATCCCATTCCAGCTCCATCGCGTAGTGCTCGACAAAACGAATCCAACGCAAGTTGTTTCGTGCTTTTTCGACCTCGTATCAAAAAATACGCTAGTTTAAAGTTTATACAAATTTTAATATAAATAAATTTACAAATTTATTTTAATTTTAAACCTAAACCTCATCTGAGCCGTTGATTCCTTTTTAAACAGATCACGGCCGTGGTTCTCATCTTCCTCCCTGGTTCAAATTCGCGAACGAGAAAACCCAACATGCCGCCGTTCAAAATTAATTGCCGTACCCCCCACATTGACTTCGACGATGATCAACCACTTCCAGGTCGTAGCCCCCACCGCCGCGCACCACCACCCCCAGACCAGCCCCACTCGGCTGCGTGCTCGCTGAAAAAACGCGAATGAACTTCGAATGTTCAAGTACGAATTGACGACGATCCGTAGCACGAAAATCCATCACCACCGTTGAATTTACTCGTCTCAACGAGATCTACAACTTTGTAGTTAAACATTTTTGATGAAATTGGATAGATTTGGAGAGATCGAGAGAAGAACGTTGTGTATTTTCGGCCATCGAAGGTTGGAGGCGGCGGCCGAAGTAAATTAGGGTTAGGGTTTTAAGTTGTGTTGCAAATTGAAGATAGTGAAGTCCTTTTATAGAAAATTCGCCAAAAACACTATTCATCGTATTTTTCCGAACTCCAAATCTCGCGCGGTGACCGGCATTTATAGGATTTTACCCGTGTTCTGGACACAATGGAATAGTTATCAGGAGCTAGTTCGATCATCTGTGCGAGTTAATAAACGATCAAATTTAAATTAAATCGATTAAACAAATTTCTATTCGTTTTGGCTTGCCCCGGACAAACCTTATATCTGATTTACACGAAATTTGCAATCATACAATAATATAACATTACGGATCCGATAAAACTAGTTTCGTCGAAATCCGAGAGTGTTTGAAAAATGACTATTTTCACTAGTCGATTAAATATTAAAATATTCAATTTTCACAAATTAAATTTTAATTCAATTTTAAAAGTTCACAAACATTATTCTAACTCCAATATGATTTAATATAACTTTATAAATCATTTTTAATCATATTAAACCCAAATTCCAAAAATTTTTGTAATTCCAAATATTAAATTGTCGATTTAATTATCCAATTAAATCTAGATATTGGAAAAATAAATTATTCGACTTATAAATTTTACTTGTTGATATTTAAAATCAATTAAATATCTGAATTTCAAATGACAGAAATTTTAGGTCGTTACATGGGTCGTCACATAAATATTGTAAATTATATTTTGAATTTTATTTATTATAAGTATAAATTTATTTATAATAAAATATTTATTTGTGCAAATTGACATATATATGTAGTATGTGATGCATACATATAGTGGATATAAACTTCTATATCTACTATGTATAAACTTAACCGTGTACACTCTTTGCTATGTTGCACGTGCACGCTATACACACGTGACTATATGCTGATATTCTCATAAACGATATAAATATCTTTAAATAAATCAATTTTTTTAAAATAAATCATGATTTTATTTAAATTAATTACATTGGATTTATACACATATAAGTATCTAAATAAATACATTTATGATTCATAGGCCTAATATGATCCAGAATGGAATACATTTTTAAATCCATCTATTTCACCTGCTTCCGACCGACCCGATTCCTACAATGGAATCATAACCTTAATGTTCTAAGCAGTCTTAATTAGCAACATTATGGCCAACTAATAAAACATACCTATCATTTGGGCATTTAGAATAACAGTGTCTAGGCTTTGGGTTGGAAAATCAAGTATTCTTCCCTCCTTAGCCACTGGCCTAGTTCAATGATGGAGTAAGTCCAAAATGTTAGCTCAACCATAAAGGCCCAAACTGATTTGGACCTTGGGCTGATTTTCAAAATTCAGTTTGAAAATTTAAAAAATATTATGAATTTATATATTAAATTTAAAACAGAAAATAAATTCAAATGATTTAAATTATTTTTCAAAAATTGTTTTTGAACATATATCAATATTTTTGAAATTATTTAATAATTTAATTAATTATATTAACTATTTGACTAATTAAAATTAATTAATTAAAACAAATATATTATTTATAGGGGCAAAGGTACATTATTCTTGGGCTGGGCACGTGACCCTCCCAACATTCTCATAAATGAATAAAACAGAAGAAAATACTCTCATTCTAAAAAAGTGATACCCTAATCTATCATCTTCAAATCGCACTTTAGTACTTCTAGAAACTTGTCACCGCAAGTCAGCCTCTATTACAACTTGTCACTATAGACTCCTCTACAAGTTAGACTCCCCCACAATTCGCTGTCGTCTCCTCTACAAGTCAAGTCGGTCATTACCTCCTTCACATCGAAGATTTAAAATGGGCGGTAAGTAGTGGCTTGATAATTTATTGTTCGTAGTTGGTTTGACAATTTGATGTAGTTTAACGATACGATGAGTCAAAAAATTATAGGTACATAATTTGATTTAGTGGATTGATTTGAGACATTTTTAAGCTTGTTGTTCATAATGAAGTTAATAATTTGTTGTAGGCAATGAAAATTTTGTATTCAATTTCTTTTAATTTGAGTACTTCAATTTGGTGTTTAATTTTCTAAGAGCTTCATTTTGTATTTAATTTTAGTATTTACTTTGGTATTCAGCAACAAAACAATTGGTATAGAGAACGACAATTTTAGAATTAGAAGCTTTGATGTAGACAAATGGAAATTTTAGTATTAGAAGCTTTGATGCAAACAAATGAGAAACAAATAAGTGCTATTTTTACAAACTGCATTCATAATTTGAACAATCAAGTACTTGTTTTGTCGCGATTGATTAATGAAAATAAAATGTAATTTTTTTAGTTTTAGATATGTGAAAATATTTTAAGAGAATCATTGAAGATATTTCCACCGAAGTTGGAGCTTCAACAAGGTGTATGCCTTTTAGTAATACGGTGAATGATGATAATGGAAACATAATTATTCTAAACTCGATAGCGTAAAGTTGTATTCAAGTTGATTTGTCGAATCTTCCATCCGATCCTTGTCCACAACATCAAATTTTGGAATTCGATCCAAATGATCAAGTTGTAATGAGAAGAGCATATATACAAAAAGGTCCTTATCAGCCTTCTTTGCAAATATTTCCATAAACAATAATTGGTGGAAGAACTAGACATTTCAATCAAACATGGTTTTCCAATTATAAGAATTAGTTGGAGTACGGTGTGAAAGAAGATGTAGTATACTATTTGCTATGCTACTTATTTCGCCCTAAATAGTTAAGTAGAATACAAGTGATGTATTTATTCAAAGCAGATTTAAGAATTGGAAACATAATCAAAGGATTCAAGAACATGCTAATTGAGATGTTCATAGAGAAACACATACAAAGACCGAGAATTTGATGAACCAAAATCAATGTATTACAATAGCAATAGAGAGACAGTCAACTGAAAACAAAATTGATTATCCACATCGATTAAATTCAACTGCTGTGTGCATTCAATATTTGTTAGATCGATTTTCCTTTTCGTGATCACAACGAATCCGAAGGATCAATGAATAAAGGAAATTTTCTTGAAACTCTCCAGTGACTTACTCATGAAAAATCTTTGGTTGATACTGTTGTTTTAAAAATGCACCACTAAATCATAAAATGACATCACTTGATATTCAAAAAAATATTATCCATAAAAATATATTACCAACTGTATTACGGTGGAAACTATAGATGTTATCCTACAACATCTTTCTGGAGGACTATTTGCACTACTAATTGACGAAGCTCGTGATGCATTAATTAAAGAGAAAATGACAAGTGTTTTGTGATTTGTGGATGAGGCAGGAAGTGTTGTCGTTTTATAGGCATGGTACATATTTCTAACACCACATCGATTCTCTAAAAACATCACTTGATGCTTTTGTAGTAACCATAAATTGAGCTCAAAGTGGGGCCAAGTTTATGATGGTGCAAGTAAGATGCAAGGTATGTTTAATGGTTTAAAAACACTTGTTCTAAATGAGAATAAGTTTGCTTTCTATGTTCACTGTTTTGCTCATCAATTTAAATTAACACTTGTTCGTATCTCAAAAGATATAGATTATATTTTCGTGTTTTTTTCACTTGGTTAATAATTTGGTAAACCTTTTGGAGCATCATGCAAGCATCAAGACATTCTTAGAGAAAAAATAGCTAATAGGATATTTAGTCAACTTGAAAGTGGTAAACTATTTAATGGTCGCCAGTTAAATCAAGAGCGTAGTTTGAAATGGGGGACACGTGTTGGGATTCATCTTATGGTACACTAATCAATTTGATCATTATGTTTCCTTGGGTTATTGATGTTCTTACAGATCTAGTAATAAAAAAGGATAACCTAAAATTTGATAAAAGCATCATAATCTTATGATTTCTTATTTATTTTGCATTTGGTGAAAATTTTTCGTGCAATTAATAGTTATCTTTCCAAAGCACAACAACTAGGCATGAAAATGGTAAGGGGTTTGGCCCAAGCCTAGCCCAAACCCGCCCTATTTATGCGGGTATGAGTTTTTCCTTTTACTACCCAAGCTCGACTCAGGCCTGATCTTGGTCGCGTATGGTTTTATCAAAACCCGCCCCGGCTAGGGCCCGACCCGACTATTAACTTTACATGGTATCAAAACATAAGAGTGTATGTTATTTATTTTCCATTTTGTTTGTTTACACATAAATCTTTTTTCATAATTTTTTTATGAGCATGAGTACATCACCATTCAATTTATATGTTAAAATTGTTTATACACAAATTTCAACAAAGTTGTAGTCTTAAAATATAGTTTTAACATAAATATTCTGAATTAGGTATACGGTTATTATTCAATGGGCTTGAAAAGCCTGACGGGTCGGGCTTGGATATTGGGTTGAACCCTACGGGTTAGTGCCAGGCTCGGGTTTTTATTATTTAATTGGACATGGGTTCGGGTTTTATAATTCTCGGACCGAACCCGACCCGTTGACAGGCCTAACTACTATGGAAAGATTAAGATATCAAAAATGCTTTGATGTTGATAAAAGTATCTAAAGAAGGGTTAAATAAAATACAAGCTAGTGAATGAGACACTCTTCTAAACGTGGTCGACTTTTTTGCACCAAACAACAAATTCCTATTTCAAATATGGATGATAATTATCTTCTTTTGGGTAGATCAGCAAGAGCATCAATGATTAAAAAGTTACATTATTATCGAGTTGATTTTTTTTCCTTTCTGTAAATAAGCAGTTTGTTAAGCTTAATAATCGCTTCGATGAGGTAAATTCAGAATTACTTCTTTATATGTCCGCATGTAGTCCGATTGATTCATTTTCCTCTTTTGATAAAGTAAAGTTAGTTCGTTTATCTAAATTTTACCTCCATTATTTTTCCAAAGTACTGTGTATGGATCTTTATAACCAATTGGAAATTTATGATGTTGTTATAAAGTCTAATGATATGTTTAAAAATATGAAAGTGATTAGTGATTTGGCTAGGAAGTGGTGTTGATGAAAAAATATTGTGTATAATTTGGTTTCAAGCTCATAACCTTATCACTTGTCTTACCAGTTTCAACCGCAACTCTGGATAGAGCAATTTCTGCCTTGTCAAAAAGGGCTATGAAACCGAATGGGAGATGAATGAGTAAATGATGGTTGTGTTGCATACATAGAGAAAGATATATTCAAGGAGATTAAGAATGATAAAATTATCACTCGGTTTATGAACTTGAGAACTCGATGTGGGCAACTTTCGACTTATAGTATATATGTATAGTCATTTTAGTTTGAAAGATTAATAGTCGATCGTTTTATAATGGATTATTATTATATAATTATATTTAGTTGTGCCTGTTTGATATTCTTGAATGATTCTTCATATACATAATCAAATGGTTAGCAAGGAAAAAAGAAATTAAGGGGCTGCCGCCCACGAACCCCAATAATAAAAAATTTCCCCTAAAATCCATTTTCTGGCTACGCCGTTGTATATTAATATATGTATATATATATTTTACAGTTGAATATATATTTATCTTAAATTTTTTATGGTAATTAAATAGATTATTTTTATTTTTATTTTTTTGAAATAGTACTTTATATACAACAAATCACCGTGACAACATATCACATATCAATAAACGTTCGAATCATGCAATGCAAGTTTCGAACTTATGACCTCTCGCACCAAAACCAAATCACTTAACCATTGGGACAATGATGCTTGTCTAAATATTTTCTTATTTATTATATTATTTAATTAAAATAATTTTAATTAAGTAAAAATAATTATTAAATAAATTAATTATGTATTAATTAATAATATGTAAATGATGATATATGTATCGAATTGTAAGTGTTATAATTAGTTGTCATCATAAATTGTTTAAGAGAATAAAATAAAATTTTGCACTTTAAAATAATTTAATTAGTCAGTTAATTAAATTAATATACCAAATTATTTAATATTATGAATAATACACATAAGATATTACACTTTGTCTTCCACTTTTCAAAAATCATTCTATTTTGTTCACCCCAAATATGATAATAATCTTCATTAGAGTAGTAAAAGTAAGCTTTTGGATCACATTCTGTTGACTGAAGAAAGATCTTAAAAGTTAGATTTTTGAAGTGAAGTACGATCGCCTAGAAAGGAATGCCAAGTTTATTCCTCAAATATTCAAAGAGAGATCACTTATAATCACAATGGAAAAAAAGTTCCTCATGATTTTCATCATGATTCGAACAAAGAACACATCGCTTGTCAACCTTTAGCCTGCAATTCGATATGGGTCGGTAGTTGGTAATCTTTGGTTAATTGCTTTATACACACAAATAGACCTTTTTTAGCACTTGTCATGTTCCAAATTATACGATACCAGTACACACTGTCTGATTTTGAGTGTAAGCCACTCCATATTGATGAAATTTAAATTTATCTGCACCTGAAATTTCCCTTGCATGCTTTGAAGTATCGATAGGAATTTGGTGAATATGATGTTGAACTACCCTATTTTTGGTAGAAGTTCTAGTGTAAATTCACCGCTAGATAGAATAGTAGAAACCTTATAACTTGAAGTAGTAAACATGCCAATTTTACGCCATCTAACATATCCACCAATGTTTTATGGTTGATCCATGGATCAAACCTCAATGAGGTTATGGCACCATCTGTAATAACTCTATTAAATAATTTAAATGCGGCTTCTTTTTGCCTCAACATGTGTTTCATTATGAAAAAAAAGTTATTGATTCAAAAGCCCAATAAGTAGTATGGTGTAATACCTACTCCTCATCCAATCTGCCTACAATGATTTCTTTGTATGTATATTCATATTAGCTTCATACTTGATGTGGTTCTTAGGTCTCTCTCAGACATATGCCTTCTTTTTTGGGTCTACATAGATTTTGCCATGAAATCTTGTGTGATTTACCTCCCTAGAAAAAATTAGCACAAAGAGCCTCGATTTTGTTTATAACAGATGATGGTATGTAGTATATCATTAGTCATTATAGAAAAATAGGAGTTATGACACTTTGTAATTATTGATCCCTACTAGTAGTTGATAATTGTTTGTTATCCCAACCATCTAATTTTGTAGTAATTCTTTGAATTAAAGAGGAACAATGAGAAACATTCACATATTCAGTTGAGAAAGGTACCCCCCAAACACTTAATATGTAATTGACCCTCTACCATTTCTAATTTCCAAAGAATAGCATCATTATCTAGCACATGAGAACTAAAATAAACTTTGGACTTAACGTTGTTTATACGCAAACCTAGAGTAAGTCTAAATCATTCAATATCAAACCTAATTCAGTTGCATTATCAACCATGGCTCCCAAAAAGAACATAATATCATCTACATATAGAAGGTGAGTAACCATACGCTAAACTTTGGATATAGCTTTCAGTCTGCCTTGAGGAAGGCTCTCTTTTTTGCAATGAAAATCAAATAAGGTGAGAGGGGATCCCCTTGCCTCAACCCCCTTTTTGAACAAATAAAACCATGAGGAAGACCTTTAACCAGCACTAAGAATATGGGGCAACTTATACACTCATAAATAAGATCAATTAAGGAGTGGGGAAAACCCATGGCAGAAAGAATATATGTAACGACCCATAATTTTGCTACTTCAAAAATGAGAATTTTTTTTTATTTTAAATTTAAAAAGGGTTTAAAACTTAAATAAATAAGTTATATATAATAAATAATAATATAAGAATTATTTATTGTTATAACTACTAAATAGAAAGGTATAAATTTGAATCTAAAACAAATCAACAAAAGTTAAGTTTTGTTAAAAATAAATAAAGGCTTAAATAATAGGTTTAAATATTTATTTGATAAGTTAATCTCATTTAAAACACCTAATAAAGATAATAAAAGCATGTTAAAATATTTAAAAGTATATTTATGATCATTTTACAAACATAACCAAAATTTGTCGTATTTTGCTAATTTTACATACACTGTAAAATTAGAGATTTTGATATTAATTAAATATGATCTTAAAATATAAAGAGATATGTTTTAATTTATTTATATAAGTAAAAAAGTTTATTTTAAATTTGTTTTACATAGATGAATAGTTTAGCTAAAATGTCAAAATGTGACCGTAAAACATTTTCTCGAAAATCAACGTTTTGTCGATTAAAAGTTGTCGCAACGTTGTTGTACCTTTATTTTCTTTATATGAACATATATTCAAATAGTACAAGTATTATTTAATTCACTAATCAAGTTTACTTTTACTAAACAAGTTTAGAAAACAATTAGCAAAAGTAAACACAAAAGGACAAAACATGACATCATATCCAACCAAATCTTTATTTTTCTTTACTTAAATATTAACTGATTAAGACATAAAGTAATGATGTGATAAGGTGATGGTAAGTGTTGGAAAAAGTAAGATAAATAAGGATATGTTAGTAATTTTGTAAAGAGTTAGTTTTGTAATTTACCACTCCTTACTTTTCCTATAAATACCCATCCATTCTTCTCATTTTTCACACAAATCATTTTCTTCTTCTTCTTCTTCTTCTTCTTCTTCCTTTAAGCTATTTTAATGGCTTCTCTCTTTAAGAGAGGTAGAAGGGTTAAAAATAGCGGAGTGCTTAAGCACTAATCCACTTGTTACTCTCGAACCGCTTCTCAATTCACTTTTTCTTCTTCTCTTCTTAAAAAATAGCCTTAGGCCGTGAGCATGAAGGTGTTTCAGGGCTTATGCCGACAGCAAGGTAGGGGAGGACGGTCATGGCCGTAAGCAAAGCAACAAGAGGTAGAGATGGTCGAGCACTTGGAAGCATGGTTATGACAAGGTTTAAAAATGTTTAATGAAGTGTTGGTTTGGATAAGAATGCTGATAGGAAGTTAAATGTTTGGTTAGAGGTGAGAAAATTCTCACTGCTTTCAAAAGATCATATTTTGCTTTTGCTATAATAATTAACTTATGACATATGCAAGTATACACCCCTTTAAAATGTTGCTATGAATGTTTGGTTATGTTTGTGTTATGTTTGAATAAGTAGCAAATGTTTATAGTTCTGATTATTTATCATGTTAGCTTATGTATGTACCATAATTATGTTAGTGACAAATGTTAACTCGATTATGTTCATTTTGAATTAATAATCCCTTTGTTAATAAGACCATATTTTAGTGAAATGAGATATTTTGGAAAAATAAGTCTCTTTTCAACTAGAAGTGAAACTAAAGTTAAAATAAAAGAGAATTTGAAATATGAAGTGAAATGGGTTTGAAAAAGATAGTTAAATTGAAATCGAAATTGGAATAAATAGTGAAATTGAAATCGATTTTGAAAAATTGAAGTAGAGATTAAGGTTAAACTGAAGTTCAAGTTGAAATTCGATTTGAAATCTAAGTTTTAATTGAGTTTAATTTGAAGTTAGAATTGAATTTAAATTGAAATTGGAATTTAAATTTTAATATCAAAATAATAGGAATATAATAATATTATAATATGGTAATATTGAAAATATATTTTACATACTTTAAAAAGTGAAAACATTGGTTTAAAACGATTTCTAATGATTTTATAAGTGTTAAAATTCAATTTGAATAGATTATTTCGAATATTGAAAAATAAGTTAAAACTAGGTGCGTCGCGCAACGATAGTTCGCGATTTCATGTCGAAATGTTTGAAGGAGTGTATAGAGTGAAATATAGCTCGGAACTCTTCGAGATAAGAAAATTCCGGACTATTATATCCATATCTTCTGAACGAAGAAATAAAATAAAAATTTTGTTGAATAGATTTTGAATTAAGTCCAAATCAATTTTCTAGAATAATCGCGCTAGTGCAGTTAAGTGACCATAATAGGAAATCTGTTTAAATAAATGTTTTTAATTATGGAAAAATATGGAATAAATTTGATAAATCTATTTAAATGATTTGAAAGAGATTTGAAATGAAAAATATGAGTTATCGAATGTTTCAAAGTAGATTAAATCGAATAAGCTTATATAGCACTTTCCACGGCACTTTTATGCCGTGAATTGTATAACTTTTTAAAGAGGAGTTTAAACGTAACGATTTTTCTCAGAATCAATTCTGAATGTTTTAAAATGGATAATTAAGCATTTTGAAAGATAATTTGGAATATTTATAAGTAATTCCAAAATAAAGTTGAAAATCTGAGCATGGGAAAACGACTAGTACATTTGTCCCGCTTGTAAGATCTGGAGAGATAAAACAAGGTGTTTAACTAAGATTAGGGATGGAGCAACCATTGTGCTAAACTTACATGGCCTATGTTTTCTTTTCCTAGGCGAGGGGTGGAACAGATCGAAAGGAAAGCCTGAAATCTCTAAAATATAAAGATCTTGTTAAGTTTTCCAAAATAAAGAAGATTGGTATTATCCAAAATTTAAGCAATCTCCAAAAATGAATGATTTCAATGATATTATTTACTCAAAGATGTTTGCTAAGATTGATTTTTGAGTTTATCTTCAACGATGTCTTAAATAACATTGTTTTTTACTCGCCTAAAAGTTAAGGAATTTGGATTGAGAGTTAAGTATGAAAATTTGAGGATTTTTCAAAATAAAAGAATGAATTACTTGGAATTATTCTAATTCAAAATAAAGAGATTCCGAAATCATCTGAAAAGAATTAAAGTGAAAAGAGACTAAATAAATCATGTATACTCATATTCGCTTTTATTCGATAATTGGCGTAACGACCCACTATTTTGCACCGTTCAAATTCGACAATAAATTAAAACCCGTCAAACTTGAATAGTTTAAAACAATAGGTTGTAATAAGATTTGGAGAAAATGAAATCAAATCACGGAATCACAGAAACAGAAATTAGAATACTCGCAGCGGAAATAAAATACCATAGTGGTTCATGAAGCCACTATCAACATAGTCTCAAAATAAGTGCAAATTACATAATCTTAAAGCAATACAGTTTGAAACAAACGCAGAAAATCCCAAATTCATTTGTCTCATTTACATAGGCTAAGATAAAAGACTAAACATAAAAATAGATAGCAGCTCGATAAAGATGATCTCCAGCAGTCCCAATTCTAGGAAATGAAGTCCAAACTGATACTCTGGCTAATCCGAGCGTAAAATAAAACATAAACACTTGAGTCAGGACATACATACTTATACAGTGTAAACACACTCAATTGAACTGTAATATAAAGTACAAGTAACTTAAAGGATGCTTGGGACCGTCCACCCTCTAAGGATCCGTTAAACTATTTACTATGTAGTAATATTTCGCTATTATAACAATGTCTATAATTAAAATATACTTACTTTCAAATAGCGTTAAGGGTTACCCATATAGCTCTTAACACATAATAGTCCCAGTAGTCCATCCAGTAACAGCGTATCTCCAGATTGGGAGACTGCCCTAAATACTCCACGGGCTACGGGAGAAAACCAAACTCGTACAAGGCGCGCTAGGGTAGGTGACATGGCACAACTAGGTAATGCTAGGGTAGATATGCCAATTACGCATCCGGACTGGTGGTAACGCGTAGCAGCTACTACTGCCCACCTCGAATAACACTCCCAAAATCAAAGGTCCGCACCAAACAATCACAAGGTAATAGGATGGCATACGAAGAAGTGCGTCCGATAAGAGGTGCTACCTCCTTAGCCCGTCAATCGCTCCTGTTTTAGCCACCTTATGCCAACTCACGGGAGTCGGGTCCACGTACATACCTCAATAGAATGTCGCCACCATCCTACTTCATTCTGAAATCTCCACCGCGTACACGGTTGTCAAAGTGATTTTCGGTATCGACAGAGAGTATGCCCATATCCGATCTCGGTCTCTTTAACAACTAATGTTATTATTACCCATGGTTATAAATTTCAAAAATAGTTTAAATTTCAATCAAAATACTTCATTTTAAACTATTTAAAAGTGAAGTTATTATACTTACAAATCAAATATTCAATTCCCAGAAGTTTAGCCTTTTCCGAGTTCATTTATTCGGTAAAACTGCAACATTGAAATTCCAGCTTTTCATGGAAAAATCTCATTCTGCCAACTGCAGCACTTAACAAGTGCTACGGTAGCCCTTTTATTTATTTTAGGTCTTAGTTTAGTTACGCAACCACAACACTTACCAAGTGCTGAGATAGCCCTTAGTTATTTTTAGCCTTTAGTTCATTTGCATCAACTGCAGCACTTACAAAGTGCTGTAATATCCTTTACAACAAATTTTAAGTTAACTTCAGAAATGATAGCATTCCTGAAGTGCTATTAATTAAATTTCAGATTTCAATACAATTTCCACAACAATTAAATTTCAATTTAAACCAATTTAATTTATAAAAATCATATTTTTCTACTCGAAAATATTCATTTAAATACCCTTTAATTTATTATTTTTATAAAGAAAATTTCGCAAATAAATATCAAATTTTCAATGCTTCACTTATTAAAGTCGATGTACAAATTTTCTAATCATTTGCATTTACTTTACACTTAAATTTAATTTACCATTCATACATTAAACTACATTTCCATTTTATTTTCTTAACTTTTATTTTAAACCAAAATTCATATTTTTAAGTCAAGTTATATCTCAAATTACACTTCTAAACGTACATTTATCTAACCATTTAATTCATAGAAAACTCAATAACACTTTATTAATTAACTTTAAATTCAAATTTATATCAAATTATCATATTTTATTTACTCAACTTAAACCCCCTTTTTAAACAAAATCATAAATTTCAAACTAATTTATACTTCAAATTTCAACTTAACCATTCGTTTATTAACATATTTAACTTGTAGAAAATCACTAACCCTTTATAAAAATCATTTTTAATTCAATTTAAATCAAATTATTATAACATGCAATTTTAAAAATACTTTAAAATTCCAAAAAATATATATACAATAACCACGGGTCTGTATAATTATTTCTAACCTAGGTCAAATGATACAAATAATATATCATTTCGATCCGTAATTCATAAATACAAATCCGGGTTCTATCACTTCAAACCCGCAATCCCAAGTTAAATAAAATAAATAAAAATCACTCAGGCCTATCATTTCAGCCCATAATGATTTTTTTCTTATTCTAAAGTCCGTTCGGGTATGTATCACTTCTACCCATAGTGATTCTACTCTACAGGGAACTTGTAGTGTGATAAACAGAAATAAATAAACAGTATAACAGCATATAACATAGCGGATGATGTGACAGGTTTATAACAGGGTTTTACATCATAAAATTCATATCACAGGCAAGTATAACATGATATAACAATTCTACAATTTCATTTGCTATCAATTTACAAATCTATAAGTATGAATGTCAAGCGTGAATGCTCACCTCTTCGATGCTAGAGTTTTGATTCAAAATAACAATATCCACACATCGAAGAGCGGAGCAAGGCACGGTAAGATTTAGAGGATGTGACAACCAGATTCAATCTTGAAACAAAAATAAATCAACTCTAAGTATATGCTAATTCACATAAGAATACGAAAATCTGAATGAAGCAAAATGGAGGAATAAGTTAAATAAGATGACATGAACAACAAATTGGCTCAGCCTGGTGCATGGCTCGGTCATGATGGGTGGATGGGCTGAGCACTTAGGCGGAACAGACAATAGAATAAAAGAAAAACAATGAAAGAAGAAAAAAAGAATATAAAAAAAGAATATGCAGCCATGACTTACAAGAGAGCTTCACACGAGAAGATGAAATCAAATGAGATGCGATAAGGTATTTTTGTACGTGAGTTTGTACTTAACAGAGAAGTTTCATGTTAATTAAGTGAAAGAACGGCAAGAAATAATATTTGGAACGGCTAGAGAAATTTAAGGATTTTATTCCTATTAAATAAAGAGATGTAAATGGAAAAGTGAAATGAGATGACATATTATACGTGAATTGCAAGGCAAATAGGCGGCTAGGGTTTTAATTCTTTCCTTTTAGAAATGCATGGTTGTTTTTTTTAATGGCTAATGTACGTAATCAAAGGAGTGTGTATTATAAAGGCAAGAGATAAATTGAACGTATGCCCAAAATTAATAACAAAGTAACATATCTTACATTTATTTGTTTCCTATTTATCTAATAAAATATATGTTAAAGAACAATTCAGTAAATAACGTACCGTTTATATAAATATCAGAGAAATAAACAAGAAACGGATATAGAAACGCATCAAATAAAACGTATAATTTAATTACTATTTACAACTTTGTTTATTACTCAATTTAAAAGAATTTGATTTGTTACATATCCATTTGATTTGTTTATTACTTAACTAAGAAAACGAATGTGGAACATATACAATAAAACGTATAGATTAGTTGCTTTTTACAACATTGTTTATTACTCAATTTAAAAGAATTTGATTTGTTACATATCCATTTGATTTGTTTATTACTTAATTAAGAAAACAGATGTAGAACATATACAATAAAACGTATAGATTAGTTGCTTTTTACAACATTGTTTATTACTCAATTTAAAAGAATCTGATTTTTTACATATCCATTTGATTTGTTTATTACTTAATTTACAAAGTATATATCCAAATTAAATGGAAAAAAACAGAACAAATGTTGTAAATATATACAGTTTAAATAAAAGATTGGAAGTTAGAATTTAAATTTTAAAGTTACGATTAGAGTCAAAATTTAACCCAAATCTAAAATTCCATAAATTATTTATATTTAATAAAATTGGGTAAATTATTAATAACTAATTTCGGAAAATTTCCAAAATTCAATTTTTTAAATAATTAAACGCCGAAGTTTTAAAAAAAATGAATAAAATATTCATTAAAAATTTTGGGTTGTTACACTCTCCCCCACTCAAAAAATTTCGTCCTCGAAAAGGAACGAAAGAAGGAAAAACAAAGGAAGATAAGATAGTAGAGCAAGAGTACCTGAAACAAACAATTCCGGATTCGAAGCATGCATGCTCTTTTTCGTCTCCTAGGTGCAATCCCGTTCATCAGTGCTCCACTGCATCATCTGTGCTCCATTGCACTTTGACCAGATTGACAGATTTCCTTCTTAGCTGCTTCGTACCTCGATCAATGATATGAAGTGGCATCCTTTCGACAGTCAGATTAGGCTCAATATCCAAACTATCTAGAGCAGAAGGCTAGATAATAAGAGATGGATCATGCAAACAGCGACGAAGGTGTGATACATGGAATACATTATGTACTCCAGCGAATTTCTCGGGCAAATCCAGCCGATAAGCAAGTGACCCAACCCTTTCCAAGATGCGGAAAGGACCGATGAACCTAGGAGCAAGCTTCCCATTACGCCCAAAACGAACCACATTCCTTAAGGGAGAGACCTTAAGGAAAACCAAATCATCAATATCAAACTCCAAACTTCTCCTATGCCTATCAGCATACTTCTTCTGCCTATCCTGAGCAATCCTCATCTTCCTCCTAATCTCCTCAACCTTCTCCGAAGCTTCCAAAATCATCTCAGGACCAAGAACCAAACGATTACCGGATTCAATCCAGCAAGATGGAGATATACAAGGTCATCCGTAAAGAGCAGTAAACGAAGACTTCTTAAGACTAGCCTGAACAAAAGATAGAATGAGACAGATAGAGGATTAAGATAAGATAAGTACAGAGGATTGGAATTATACCTGATAACTATTGTTCTAGGTGAATTCAACAAGATGGAGATGATCTTCCCAAGATCCTCCATAATCCAAAATACAAGCATGAAGAAGATCCTCTAGAATCTGATTTACTCTCTCCGTTTGACCGTTGGTATGCGGTTGGTAAGCAGTGCTCAGATTAAGATGAGTACCCAAGGATTTTTGAAAAAGCCTTCCAAAACTAAATAGTAAAGATAGGATCACGATCACAAACAATACTAAGAGGAACCCCATGAAGTCGAACAATCTCCCTCATGTAAATCTCAAATAAGCTCAAAGCCGAACGGGTAGACTTGACCGGAATAAAATGAGCGGACTTGGTCATCCTATCCACAATAACCCAGATGCTCTCATTCCCCTCCTAGATCTCGGTAATCCATCGATGAAATCCATAGAAACTTGCTCCCACTTCCAATTGGGAATCTCAAGGGGCTGCAACAAACCAGGGGCCTTCTGATGATCTGCCTTGACTTGTTGACAAGTCACACACCTACTAACAAAGATAGGGACATCACGCTTCATACCTCTCCACCAATAAAGCTTCTTCATATCCTGATACATCTTCGCCACACCAGGATGAATGGAAATTCTGGATTGATGATGTTCCCGAAAACTCCTACCTTAAGCCATCAACATTCGGGACACAAATCCTACTATTAATCCTCAAAATCCCTCTATCATCAATCTGAGCTCCACTACAATCAGAATTTCTACCACCTACCTTACTACGAATAGTCTCCTTCATACGCCTAAGCATCTCATCCTCATCTTGCTTAGCCATGATACGATCCAAAAGAGGAGAATAAATAACAAGCTGGCACAACAAGAACTTCTTCCTACTCAAAGCATCCGCCACAACATTAGCTTTCCCAGGGGTATAGTTAATGTCAAGATCATAAGAAGCGAGAAATTCAAGCCACCGAACTTGACGCTGATTCAAATCCTTCTGGGTTAAGATAGACTTCAAAGACTGATGATCAGTGAAGAGGTCAAACTTAGCACCCAAGAGATGATGCCTTCAAAGCTTCAAAGCAAAGACAATAGCAAGCAATTCTAAATCATGAGCAGCATAGTTGGCTTCATGGGTCTTCAACTGGCGACTAGCATAAGCAATCACCTTTCCATCTTGCATCAATACTGCTCCCAAACCCTTGGGACAAGCATCGGTGTATACTATTAATCCCTTATTTCCATTCGGAACGGTAAGCACTAGTGCGAAAGTAAGCTTATTCTTTAACTCTTCGAATGCCGCTTTACACTCATTGCTCCATATAAACTTAGCATTCTTTCGGGATAGAGCAGTGAGAGGTGCAGAAATCCGAGCAAAGTTCTCGATGAACCTCCGATAGTAACCGGCAAGGCCTAGAAAACTGTGAATATCAGTTGGAGTCTTAGGAGTTTCCCAATCGTGTACCAGAATAGCGAGAAATAAGGACCACAGAAAAGATAGAGTGATCAATTTCAGAAAGAGAAAGGAAGGAAAGACTTACATTCATCGCAGCGATCTTAATTGGATCAACAGAAACGCCATCACTAGAAACAATATGTCCGAGAAATTGGATTTCCTCTTACCAGAAATGGAATTTTGAGAATTTAGCCTTCAACTGATGTTTTCGAAGAGTCTCTAAAACATATTTCAAATGCGACTCATGCTCCTCTCTTGTTTTGGAGAAGACAAGGATTCATCAATAAAAAAATAGAACAAACTTATTGAGCACATCGTGAAAGACACGATTTATCAAACCGAAAAAGAAAGCAGGAGCGTTAGTCAAACCAAAAGGCATAAGTAACCATTTAAATAAACCATTCTCAGTACGGAAAGCAGTTTTGGAAATGCTCTCCTCAGCAACTCTGAGTTGGTGAAAACTTGTGGCCAGATAAAGATGAGAGAAAACAGTAGCTCCATAGAGCTGATCAAACATATCATTAATGTGAGGCATAGGATATCTGTTTTTCATAGTGAGCTTGTTCAACTCCCTATAATCAACACACATCCGGAGAGAGCCATCAGACTTGGTGAGAAAAACTACTGCTGCTCCCCATTCTGAAAAGCTAGGTCTGATCAGACCTTTAGAGGAAAAATCCTGAATTTGCTTCCTTAACTCAACCTTCTCGCGGGGTGCCATTCTTCTGGGTGGAAGAACTACAGGTCGAGCTCCAGGAATAAGATCAATATAGAATCAATTTCCCGCTTAGGAGATAAAGAAGTGACTTCACCAAATACATCGGGATAAAATCTAACTACATGAGTCGAGTCACGGTCACTATGGGATGAATCAAGAGAATAAATGAAGTTTCCAACAAAATCCTAGGGAAAACTACGTTGAATCTCCAAAGAATTACCAAAATCATCCTTGAGGGCAATAATTCAAGAACTACGAGAGACATAGGCATCATGCCTATTCAACCAATCACCCCAAGCAATAGATCGAAAGCATCAAAACCCACCGCATAGAAATCACCAGTGAAATGGTGATCAAGATAGAGAAGCTTCACCTGCTTACAAATCTTGCTAAGATTTGGGATTCGAAACACATAAAGGCACGGAAATAAATTCGGGCAAAAGACGATGCTCGAATTATTAAAAAGATCCAAAGAAATAAAGCCATGGGAAGCTCCAGTATCGAATAAAACAAAAACAGGAGATTTAAACAAAGTAAAAGTGCCTTGAAGTGTACCTTGGCTATCACTAGGAGCAGGAGCGGGTGTAGGTGGTGGAGCTAGAGAAGATGCAGAAGTCACAGCAAAAATACCTGATGCCTTGCCCTTCTTCTGAGTAGGGCAGTCCTTCTTGAAATGTCCAGGCTGAAGACAAATGTGGCAGAGGTCACGCCTGGACAACTGAGCTGGACGAGGAATAGCGGCACCCAAGGTAGGACAACTATTAGCATAATGTCCCTTTTGACTACATCTGTAGCAAGTAATGGCAGATAGGTCGACTGACTGCCTCTGAGATGAAGAAGATGATCCTAACCCTGGAGCCTTGTTCCAATTCTTCTTATGATGGTAGAAGTTGGACTTCCTCTTCTTAGAACTACCAGAAGAAGACTGAGATAGAGCATAACAGGCAGCTGGAGGATCCTTAGAGGTAGGATTCTCATATCTAATGGCCATGTCCAATAGAGAGGTGAAAGGACCATGCACGTGAGTTATGAGACGATCATAGTACTTGGGGCGTGCACCAGCAATAAACTTTTCATTCTTCTTGAGAGGAGTGTCTATCAGATTAAGGCCATACTGCGATTGCTCATTGAATTTCCTCTCATATTCGGCAAAGGACATATCACCTTGCTTCAAATCCATGAATTCCCGATACAACTGAGACTTTCCTACTTCGAGCATCCATTTCACAAGAAAAGCATCCCTAAAGCACGATAAGAGATATAAGACAGATTTCAAAAGGAAGGAAACTGAAACAAACTCGAACAACAGAAGAAGATACCTTAATTGTTCCCAAGAAATGTCAGCCTCAGCGGTGTGAGCTGTAACAGACAACCATTAATCCAAAGCTGTTGCTTTCAATTGCCAAGCTGCCAACTGATGCTGCTGGGCATTCATGATCTCAAGACAGGAGAAGATTCTCTCCAAATATCTCAACCACCGTTGAGCTTTAATTATGCTCTCAGATCCTGTGAACTTAATGCCACCAAGCTCCGTGTATTCCTTGCAAAGCCTAGTGAACCTAACTGGGTAGCGGGTGCAGAAGCTGGGACAGCACCACGTCCCCTACCTCTAGCATTTCCTTGATTCATCCTGAGAAATCAAGAATGAATTTAAGGATAGAGAAAAAACAGAGATCAAGATAGATTAGATAAGACAAAGTTCAACTAGAACAGGCATTCAAAAGACTTAATTACATAAGGTGGAAAAAGGAAAAGAAGTAGTCGGAAAAATTCGATTTCAAAACAAGAAAGTTTTATATCAAAATACTTCTTTGAAAATCCTTTAAAAATCATTTTATACTTTAAAATATGTTCTCTCACAAGGAAAGGATTCTAAGATTGGCTTCACTCATTCTAGCGTATTTCTACCCTATCTCTAATGAGTTTTTGCTCCGCAGGCTATGGTTTGCCTAAAGTTTGGCTCTGATACCAACTGTAATGACCCACAATTTTGCACCATTCAAATTCGACAATAAATTAAAACCTATCAAACTTGAATAATTCAAAACAATAGATTGTAATAAGATTTGGAGCAAATGAAATCAAACTACAGAATCACAGACCCAGAAATCAAAATACTCACAGCAGAAATAAATACCACAGTGGTTCATGAAGCCACTATCAACATAGTCTCAAAATAAGTACAAATTACATAGTCTTAAACCAATACAGTTCGAAACAACCATAGAAAATCCCAAATTCATTTGTCTCAATTACATAATTTAAGATAAAAGACTAAACAGAAAAATAGATAGCAGCTCGATAAAATGATCTCCAACAGTCCTAGCTCCAGGAAATGAAGTCCAAACTGATACTCAGGCTGACTTGAGCGTAAAATAAAACATAAACACTCGAGTCTGGATATATATACTTATACAGTGTAAACCAACTCAAGTGAAATTTAATATAAAATACAAGTAACTTAAAGGATTCTTGGGACCGCCCATCCTCTAAGGATGCGTTGAACTATTTACTATGTAGTAATATTTTGCTATTATAATAATGTCTATAATTAAAACAAACTTACTTTTAAATAGTGTCAAGGGGTTACTCATATAGCGCTTAACACGTAATAGTTCCGGTAGACCATCCAGTATCAGTGCATCTCCAGATCAGGAGACTACCCTAAATACTCCACAGGCTACGAGAGAAAACCAAACTCATACAAGGCGTGCTAGGGTAGGTGACATGACATAACTAGGCAATGCCAGGGTAGATATACCAATTACGCATCCGGACCGGTGGTAACGCGTAGCAGATACTACCGCCCAACTCAAACAACACACCAAAAATCAAAGGTGCGCACCAAACAATCATAAGGTTATAGGATGGCATAAGAAGAAGTGTGTCCGATAAGAGGTGCTATCTCCTAGCCCGTCGATCGCTCCTGTTTTAGCCACCTTATGCCAACTCATGGGAGTCGGGTCCACGTACATACCTCAATAGAACGTCGCCACCATCCTACTTCATTCTAGAATCTCCACCGCGTACATGGTTGTCAAAGTGGTTTTCGGTATCGACAGAGAGTAAGCCCATATCCGATCCCGGTCTCTTTAACAACTAACGTTATTATTACCGTGGTTATAAATTTCAAAAATAGTTTATATTTCAACAAAAATACTTAATTTTAAACTATTTAAAAGTGAAGTTATTATACTTACAAATCAAATATTCAATTTCAAAAGTTTAGCCTTTTCTGAGTTCATTTATTCGGTAAAACTACAACATTGAAATTTCTGCTTTTCACAGAAAAATCTCATTTCTGCCAACTGCAGCACTTAACAAGTGTTACTATAGCCCTTTTATTTATTTCAGGTCTTAGTTTAGTTACACAACCACAGCACTTACCAAGTACTGTGATAGACCGTAGTTATTTTAGCCTTTAGTTCATTTGCATCAACTGCAACACTTACAATGTGCTGTAATATCCTTTACAACAGATTTTAAGTTAACTTCAGAAATGATAGCATTCTTGAAGTGCTGTCAATTAAATTTCAGATTTCAATACAATTTCCATAACAAATAAATTTCAGTTTAAACCAATTTAACTTATAAAAATCGTATTTTTCTACTTGAAAATGTTCTTTTAAATACCCTTTAACTTATGATTTTTATAAAGAAAATTTCACAAATAAATATCAAATTTTCAATGCTTCACTTATTAAAGTCAACGTGCAAATTTTCTATTCATTTGCATTTACTTGACATTTAAATTTAATTTACCATTTACATTAAACTACATTTCCATTTTATTTACTTAACTTAACTTTTATTTTAAACCAAAATTCATATTTCCAAGTCAAGTTATATCTCAAATTACACTTTTAAACATACATTTATCTAACCATTTAATTCGTAGAAAACTCAATAACACTTTATTAATTCACTTTAAATTCAAATTTATATCAAATTATCATATTTTATTTACTTAACTTAAACTCCATTTTTAAACAAAATCACAAATTTCAAACTAATTTATACTTCAAATTTCAACTTGACCATTCATTTATTAACATATTTAACTTGTAGAATATCACTAACCCTTTATAAAAATCATTTTTAATTCGACTTAAATCAAAATATTATAATATACAATTTTAAAAATACTTAAAATTTTCAAAAAATATATATATACAATAACCACGGGTTTGTATAGTATTTTCAAACCTAGGTCAAGTGATACGGATAATATATCATTTCGATCCGTAATTTACAAATAAAAATCCAGTTCTATCATTTCAAACCCGCAATCCCAAGTTAAATAAAATAAATAAAATAAATAAAAATCGCTCAGGCGTATCATTTCAGCCCATAACGATTTTTTTATATTCTAAAGTCCGTTTGGGTATGTATCGTTTCAACCCATAGTGATTCTGCTCTACAGGGAACTTGCACTGTGATAAACAGAAATAAATAAACAGTATAATAGCATATAACATAGTGGATGATGTGACAGGTTTATAACAGGGTTTTACATTATAAAATTCATACCATAGGCAAGTATAATATGATATAAAAATTCTACAATTTCACTTGCTATCAATTTACAATTCTATAAGTATGAATGTCAAGCGTGAATACTCACCTCTTCGACGCTAGAGATTTGATTCAAAATAACAATATCCACACACTGAAGAGCGCAGGAAGGCGCGATAGGATTTTAGAGGATGTGACAACCAGATTCAATCTTGAAACAAAAATAAATCAACTCTAAGTATATGCTAATTCACATAAGAATACAAAAATTTAAATGAAGAAAAATGGAGGAATAAGTTAAATAAGATGACATGAACAACAAAGTGGCACAGCCTGGTGCAAGGCTCGGTCATGATGGGTGGATGGGCTGAGCACTTTGGTTGAACATACGATAGAATAAAAGAAAAACCAAAGAAGAAAAAGAAAAAAAAAGAATATGCAGCCATGACTTATAAGAGAGAGCTTCACACGAGAAGATGAAATCACTTGAGATGCGGTAAGGTATTTTTGTACGTGAGTTTGTACTTAACAAAGAAGTTTCACGTTAATTACGTGAAAGAACGGCAGGAAATAATATTTGAAATGGATAGAGAAATTTAAGGATTTTATTCCTACTAAATAAAGATGTAAATGGAAAAGTGGAATGAGATGACATATTATATGTGAATTGCAAGGCAAATAGGCGGCTAGGGTTTTAATTCTTTTCTTTTAGAAATGCACGACTGTTTTTTTTGAATGGCTAAGGTATGTAATCAAAGAAGTGTGTATTATAAAGGCAAGAGATAAATTGAACGTTTGCCCAAAATTAATAACAAAGTAGCGTATCATATATTTATTTGTTTCTTATTTATCTAATAAAATATACGCTAAAGAACAATTCAGTAAATAACGTACCGTTTATGTAAACATCGGAGGAATAAACAAGAAACGGATATAGAAACATATCAAATAAAACGTATAATTTAATTGCTATTTACAACTTTGTTTATTACTTAATTTAAAAGAATATGATTTTTTACATATCCGTTTGATTTGTTTATTACTTAACTAAGAAAACGGATGTAGAAATATACAATAAAACGTATAGATTAGTTGCTTTTTACAACATTGTTTATTACTCAATTTAAAATAATTTGATTTGTCACATATCCATTTGATTTGTTTATTACTTAATTAAGAAAACGGATGTAGATCATATACAGTAAAACGTATAGATTAGTTGCTTTTTGCAAAATTGTTTATTACTCAATTTAAAAGAATTTGATTTGTTACATATCCATTTGATTTGTTTATTACTTAATTTACAAAGTATATATCCAAATTAAATGGAAAAAAGGGAACAAACGTTGTAAATATATACAGTTTAAATAAAAGATTGGAAGTTAGAATTTAAATTTTAAAGTTTCGATTGGAGTCAAAATTTAACCCAATTCTAAAATTCCATAAATTGTTTAGATTTAATAAAATTGGGCAAATGATTTATAACCAATTCAGGAAAATTTCCAAAATTCAGTTTTTTTAAATAATTAAACACCAAAGTTTTAAATAAAATGAATAAAATATTTATTAAAAATTTTAGGTTGTTACAATTGGATTTCGGAGGAATCGGTGTCAGATTTGGGTGATTCCTACCCGAAAACCACTTCGAACCAATATATACGTTCAAATGTGAAGACAAGTTGAAGATGATGATTATTAAAGATCGTGGATCTTCATAGCGTGGAGACTTCTTGTTGAACATACTCTGGGTAGCTCTCCCTTATAGATTTATTTATAGTAGTGTCCTCCTCGTGGTGGAGATTTTTCGGATTGCAAGAAATGCTTGCTACTATTGGTAGCAGGAGAGTGCCTTTGGTTTGTCCTGTTCCTGGACAATTTGTATGGACGTTTGTTTAACATTGCATTTCTAAAGATTACATACATTGGTTTTTACAAACGAACATCAATAGTGGTGGAGAAGGCAACTTCTTTTAGCTTAACACCCTTCTTGAGATGTATGGTCTCAAGGATTATATTTTTTTGGAAGGCAGTTAGTAGTTCACAGAAATGGAAATGTTGCATTCAAAGATGTGATATGTGTTATGTGAAAAGGTAATCGTTTCCTCAAGCCTCATCAATCCGGAAATGACCGAAACAGGATTAGATGCGGCAAGGCTAAGTGGGTCATTTCCAAGTAGGGTATGGTCATCTGCTTCTAGATATATTTCTTCATGCTATGATGTTCGGGATGTAAATTAATGTGGTGTAAGGAAAAATGAGCGCTCGGTTAAAGGTCGGTAACGATCGAGGGATGACATTTCGGTACTATCTAGTTATAGAGGTAAGTCGGTCTTCTGTTGGCAGAGGTTCCTTTGCGCTGTTCCTCGGGGCATCCATCTAGAGGTGTACACATTTCAAAAGGTAGATCCTTCACTTGGTCATTTGTGTGGAAAGCCATTCTCTAATAAGAACCTACGGTTTTGTTTGTAGAACCTAGTAGGCTGGAATTTAATAATGGTAATAATTTCAACTAAGATTTATAAATTTATTTGCAAATGTTTTCAAAGAATGTCATTAGAAATAATGTAATGACCCATATTTTTAATTAGTTTAAAATTTTGAAATTAAGATGATTATTGGACAAAATGGTTAGAAATAAATTTAATGATATTGGTTTGTTGGATAATTAATTTTTTTAAATTTAATATTGGAAATTGTATAAATAATTTAATTTTGTTTCTAAGATGATTCAAAATGATATCAAACATTGATTTATGTTTTATTTAATTATGAGCGAAGATGGTTAACATTTAAAATTGGATTTAAATGTGAATAATTAGAATTTGGAAATTTTATATCTTAATTGACGAGTAAAAATAGCCATTTTGGTCACTGCCTTGGATTTCGATGAAACAAGTTTCACTGGATCCGTAATAGTGAATTATTAGAGGATTTCAAGTTTCCTAGCGATCGAACTTGTTGTTTGGACGTGCGAGCTTAAAACACGTAGAAATTAAATTTTGAATTTAATTAAAATAATCGACTTTGAAAATCTATCTTCTGTATAAGATTGAATTGGCTTCCGAAACTAATTCCATCGTGTTCAGAACGGGGGTAAAACATTAGGAACGCAGGCGGCACGAGTCATTTGGAGTTTGAAATTTTTGTGGCTATTGGGTTAATATTTTATAATAAAAATTATGTAATTCATTCCAATCTCATTCAAAATAACCCACGTTTCTTACCTTCCTCGCATATCACTCTTTCCCTCTTTATTTGCAAATCTCAGATTCAAATCAAAAAAAAACAAACAACCAATCGACATATAAGAAAAAATTAGAAACAAAATCGCGAATAAAGTTGCGACCATTTCTGGACGTAGAGGGAGTGCGACACGCATGCTCGTTTTCGTTGATATAGGGTTTCGTGATCGTGGTGTTGTCGCATAGAGGCAACTGGAGCAGTGGCAAATGGAAGGTGGTTTGGGTCGAGCTCTGCCGTGTGATGGCATGCGTGCATTGATTCGTGAACTAGGAAGAAGGGCAGCCGTGTTTTGGGGTTTATCAGCCAGTGGCATCGTGCGTGAGCGAACGATGGAGGAAAGCCTTGACCTTGAGCATGACGAGGAGGGGGAAGTCTGTAGTTGCGTGAGCGTGAGAGATCATGAAGTAGGGGTGACCTTTTCTTTTTACAATTTATTTTATTTTTTTGTTAGTTGAAACTTTTATTTATCGTTATACTAATTTACTAATAACTCTTTCACATGATATCCAATTCGATCGAAGAGAGTAACGTTGGATTCTTATTGATGGTGGCTCCATCTTGGAATCAAAGTGAGATTTATTTGAAACAGAAATATATTTCAATTTCGAATGAAAGGCGAGTGTTTTTACGCTCACGTTTGACTATTTTATTTTATGTTAGTAAAATTTATATCACGCAGCAATTTAAATTTATTGATGTTTGTTGGATAAATTTAAATTGACATTTAAATGACATCTTAATTTATTTATAGAATTTAAATTGATAGTTAAATTGAATTAGAATTCAACTATTGTGTGAATTCCCTATTTATCGGTAATTGGTTGATTTGTTGTGGTTATTGACTGTTTGGATGATGGATGGTGATGGATGAAATTTGATTGATATTTTGGATGCTATATTATTTATAAATATCCTATTGTCACCCTGCATACTATTTATAGCATATAAAACTATAAATTTAACTATTTATAATAAATTAAGAAATAGATTAAAATGATATATACCCATGACATTTATTTTGCATGAAATGATATATATTCACCCCTGAATTAAATTGGCATAATTTATTCACTTTGATATAGGATAGAGAATTATATATAGATACCTGACAAGTTAAATTAAATGATTTTAAAATTTTGATTTGAAATTATTTAAATGATTTGGGGTTTAAGAAAAATAATTGAATTTATGGAAAATGAATTATTTTTGAATTGGAACTCGTGATGTTGAAATTTAAATTTGGTAAACGAAATTGTCTAATAATCGAATTTGACATTTTGAAGTTAGAATTTAAATTTGATTTGAATTTTAGAAATCGATTTGTTTTAAAGATTGGATTTTTATTTGAACTTTGAATATTGTTAAGTAAAAGTGATATGAAATGATATTTCAAAATTGAGCTTGGAATTTAGTTATATTTAAAGATTTGGATTATAAATTGGATATTGATGGAAAATTTGATTCAAGTGTTTTGAATCGATTTTTTTGAAATGAACCTGGAATTGATATAAATTAAAATGGTTTAAAAATTTGGACTTGAAAGTAATTTGAATTTGGAATTTAAATTAGTTTGAAGTTTGAAGTGAAATTAATTTGGAATTGGAATTTATATTAGTTTGGAATTAAAATTTAAAATTTGACTTGAAATCAGAATTGACTCGAGTAAATCAAGAATGAAAATGGAAATTCATTTGAATTTGAAATTTAGGAATTGAATAAGTTTGGCTTGGGAACTATGTTTAAATAAATTATTTTAGTATAAACTATTTCAAAGCTATTTACTTTAAATATTGAAACTATTTTAATTTTTCCAACTATTTTTCTATATAAACCATTTTATCACTCAAACTAATTTCTATTAAAATATTTTAACTATTTAACTATTTAAAACTATTTTCTAAAATCCAAACTATTCAAAGGGTGGAATGTTTCTATTTAAATCTTGGATTCAAATGCGAATTGGGTTAAAGTGAATTATAACCAAAATTGTAATTCGAATCAAGTTTTGAAGTGAAATCAATATATCGAGTTGAATTGTCATTTTTGAGTAAATATGTTGATTTCAAAAATGATTTTGATTTTTGAAACGAATATGATATTTTGATATCAAGTACGAATTGTTTTGAAATGTAAAAGAACCATCCGATGTATAAATTGACGGTTTGTTGTTAAAGAGACCGAGGCCTCTTATTGGCATACTCTCTGTCAATATTGAAACCACTTTAACAACTATGTACGCGATGGATGATATCGAAAATGTAGTGGTTGAATTGGCGACGTTTACTGGAATGAAGTGAGAGAACAATGATGGATAGCCTTGACAGTCATGTCATAATTAAAATGACTAAAACTGGAGCCTGTGTCTGGCCATTGATGTTAGCTACCTCTAGCAACGTTGGTCCTTCATATTACTATTGTGATTTCGGATTCGATGAGTGCACCTTTTTGTTTGGATTGATCGTCGCAGTCGGCCACGGATGGGTTACGACCAGCCAGAAAGGGTAAATTGGTAGAACCCTACGTTGGGCATTGCCTCACGCGTTTTGTCATATTTATCCTTATATGAGCCCATTACGACTTTGGTTTAAAACTACAAAATGTGTTAAGGTGGATCGATGTAAAACCTTAATGCTATTTTGATATTTATTTTAATTATAGATATTATCTATTATAGCGTATACTATTATATATAAATAGTTTAACAGATCCTTAGGAGATGGAAATCCCGTAACATCTCTTAAGTTATTGCTCTCATAATTTTGATATTGATTTCACTTATATAAGTGTGTTTTAGTCCTGACTCGAGTGTTTTGTTCGGGTCAGTCCTGATTTTTTAGCATATTGAAGACTATTCTATGGAGGGCGAAGACGGATTTTAGGTATATTACGACTATTATTATCCCTTGCATCATGCCATTCTGCTGTATTGATTATTTATCTTAATTTATAGATATAACTCTGATAAATGTGTATAGATTATAATCAGATATATAGCAAACAACTTTTGAATTTTTTATTTGATTATTACATTTTATCATTTTCGTTGTGAGATTTCGTTTTTTGTTTTCTTCTTCTCTTCTTATTTTTCTTACTTAACCCCTTTGATTATCTACGTTCCGGATTGTTTAAGTCGGACATGTATGGATTATTGTCGATTTAAACCTTTCGAAATGTGGGTCATCATAAATAATATCAATGTTTTGATATAAAAGATTTTTAGTTATGTAAGGTAAAAACCCGTCCTTGTTTATTTGTGGGCGTGGTCTTATGAGATAATCATGCTTTTCAAAGGATTTTTATTCAAAGACTGATATATGACACTGTCATTTATTATTGAGTTTTTCTCACGCTGGTTTATCAAGCCTGATCCGGGTATTTTCAATACTAGGATCGAATCCGAGTAATTTCAGGTTTTTTCGAAGACGGTTTGAGTTTCCAGAGGAGAGCTAGAGATATTCATATATGTATGGACATATTCTATTATCCGTTGTACTTAGTTGTTTTAGTTAATGTTTGTCGGCAATTGTATGGACAGATGTTTATAATTGTCCAGGCTGAATTTAGGTTAGACTATGATATATATATTAAAAGTTTTCTGCTGTAAACATATTATTCAATATTATAAATTATTCCATTCGTATGAGATTTTGTTCTGACTACTTTTCTTTATTACCCTTCATTTTCATGCAATTTGGGTTGGACATGTGTGGTTTAATGTCAACTCAAAGGGTACGGAAAAACGAGCCGTGGCTTTTGGTATCAGAGCTTTTGTTTAAGCGAACACCGAAGCCTGATAGGGGTAAGTCTCATCGAAGATAGGATTAGTAATATCATAGGATGAGTAACTCATTAGAGATAGGGTTAGTAACACCCTAGAATGAGTTATGAGAGTATTATATGTACGAGACTGTATTTGTTACTTTTATAAAAATGATTTTGTTTTAAAGAAATTGGTAAATGAAATAATTTTACCTTGGGTTTATATATTAAAAGGGGATATTATTATTTTTGGTTAGAAATTAAGGATTGTTTGTAATTTGGCTTAGCAAAATTAAACGTAATATCTTGTGATTAGAATTGCACGGTTTGACCATAAGATATTCCATATTGAATCAATTAGTTGAGAACTAGAATTTAGAACTTTAATCATATACCCTTGGGTGTTTAGTGTTAAGAAACAATAATGATCAAGTGATTATCATAATTGGTGGATTTAAAAGCTAAGTACAAATATCTTGTGAAGTAAAATTCACGATTTGACTATAAGATATTTGATGATAATATTGACGCTATAAGCTGTAGTTATAGAAAGTAAAAAGAAAACACACACTTATAAAAATTCTTATAAAAAGATAGGAAAAGATAAGCCTAAATTGAGACTTGGGGTAAATATAATATGAAAGGGTAAGTTCTATAACTTATAAAGCAGTTAAGATTAATTGAAATATAGACACTTTGATTAGGTTAAAACCAAAGTGAAATTTAGGAACAAGAGATATAAGAAATATCGTCCTAATATAAAATTTGAATTACTGATACATTTAGGGTAACATTTGTAATTCAAAATGAAGTAAGACTAGAAGGAGATAATTTTGAATAATATGGTTAGTAGGTTGATTGTTGGATGAAAATGTTTAAAGAAATTTGATTTTAAAGAAAATGGATAGGTAAATAAGTTAAGTATGGGTAAAATAAATAATATTAGTTAAATTGAGACCTTAGATGAATAGAGCTAACGATTAAGTCTTATTAATTTGGAATAATAGTAGAGTTCCATATTGGTTAAACACTCTAATTGAAGTAATAACAGTTTGAAGTTTGGGGATATGTATATATACTTTTAGGACGTAAAGGTATATTATACAAGTTTAAGCCATATTTGCAAGCTTAAGTAATAATGTACTAAGTAGAAAGTAAATGGCCGTGAACCAAACTTGGATTAATAGAAGTTTTAAAGAAATTTATTAGGTAAAAATGGATGTGAATAAATACATAAGTTATACGTAGATCATTTTGGCACATAAAATTTGATCTAAGATTTGAGTACAGAACTTTGAGGTATTTACACCAGTCCAAGAAAGGATTTATCACTCGATTCTTAAGGGCGAGCATTGATGAGAGTTTATGATTATGTACTCAAGTTTTCTATCATAGTTGAGAGCTATGCAAGGAAAGCAATGGTTTTCGATCAAGAAGTCTGGTCAAAGTCCACATTAGAAAATCGGGGGATCGATACTAGTTCGAAAGAAAAGTTGTGGATTCAAATAATACATCGAATCAAATATCACATGATTTTTTGAGTCCGTCTGCTTAGTAGTTGGATAGTTATCTTAAATAGTAGACACTAAGATAAAAGGGTTAGACTTATGTTTTGATATGTGTACATATATAGACCTCAGGTGTGGTACATGCTCAGGTAAGGGTATGAGTAATATGGATGTACTCAATTATATTGATATAGTATTAGTTTGGTCGTTTTTGGATGTATAGTCTTGTTTGGTAGTTGGATGTACTATCTTTAGTACGCAGTGAAAGTGCGGTGTGTATACAATTATATGTGCTAATATAGTATACACGGATCGTGTAATATGGATTACAATATAAATGCGGAAATAGATGATAATAGCATTGTAAATAGAAAATAGAAAAATCACACCAGAGATTTTTATACTGGTTCGGAGCACCGTCCTACGTCCAGTCCCAGACTTCTATCTGGATTTTCACTATTAACTACCTCGCTTCACCCGGAGGAACAGGTTTACAACACCCGAACAACCGAACGGGATTTCACGCCTCTAATATACTGAGGACTTCAACACTTGCCTCTTACAACACAGAGGACTTCAACAAAAGAACAAATACAATTGTTGTTGACAACTTGTGTTCTTGAAAACACGGATTTGTCACTAGCAGTACACCCTTCCTATAATCTTATCCTCAAAGTATGCGATATGATGTTTTGAAAAGATTAAGGAAAGTATATTATTGAATCAAAGGATATGAAATAGTTTCAAAGATTCAATAAATAATTTAGAGCTTTTATAATACAGAATTGAGATCAGAGATTAAATTAAAAGAATATATGAAATCGTTATTCTTAATCAACGAATTGGATTAGTTTATATAGACAAGAATGGTTGTAACTCTTTGCCATTAAGAGATATGATCTTTGGTGAAAGATTAAGAGATGCAACCTTTGGAGAAGAGAAGTGTCTTTTGGAAAAATTGCTTTCTGTTCAAAAACGGTCGACAGGCTAAAAAGTGACCAGTAGACAGGAATTCAAAATATATATACGTTATGTGCATGTGTGCACGTTCACTGTGCAATTTACACAGGAACGGTCGACCGCACCTATAATGACCGGTCGACCGGTCCCTGTAAAATTGCACAATGAATTGTGCAACTATATGCAACTATAATTTATTTGTATATATATTGATTTCCTTGATATGCACGATTATTTGAGGATATATTTTAACAAATTTATTACTATTACAACAACAAATAATCAACCTATAATCTAGAGTACCATATATAGCTCTAATGACCTTGTTTTGTCGATCGCCTTTATTTCTTTGTCATAGATCAAAAACTTCATAAAACTTGTGACTCAACATTCTCCCCCTTTTTGATTGATGACAATATATATATCTGCAAATCTGAATCTCCCCCTGAGTATGTGATCTCTTCCTTTGAATTCTTATCCTGCAAACAATTGTTAGCCCCTTTCTCCCCCTTTGTCATCGACAAAAAGGAGTAACAGATTCTAGAATATGATATGCATAGAATGAATATGATATGCATAGAAAAATAAATCATTAACACATCAAAAACATAACAGAGTTTACTAAAGAACATAATGTCAATTGAAAAACATAAATAACGACACTATTTAGTACAAGTGTCGATGAATGTTTTTTTTAAAAAACATAATAGAATCTAGGATGAAGCAGATCGAATCTCCTCTTCATCATCATCATCGTTGTCATCATCATCATCTTCTTCTTCTTCCTCCTCATCATTGTTCCCTCTAGACGATTCGCCCTCGTCAGATGATGTCCATGTGAAAACTAGAGCAGCAAGACGTTTTCCTGGGTCTTGTGCTTGAACAGAGGTGGATGAGGAACATGATATAGCGTCCCATAGCATACCGAAGAACGACTTGACCTTATTGAAGCGCTTATCAATTTTAGAGTCCATACGCTTGAGACGAGATTCAAGCAGAAATTGATTACGCGCAATGGTTTCAAGAGATTCTTTTGTTGATGACTTTGATCTTAAAAGTTTCACCTCATCGGAACGAGGTCGAGAGGAAGTTGCTCTTTGTTTTCTCGGTCCTCGTTGTTGCCATTCTTCAAAAGGCATAATCTCAAGATAAGGTGGAGGAAGCTTCATTCTTTTGATGGTTATGGAATCAATGCATTTTGGTGTTGAAGTTGCAGAATCAGGAGGATTGACCCCACAAGCTAACAAAAGTCTCATGATATATTCATTATAGAAGAAATGAGGCCGGGTTGAATTATTTACCTTGAGAATTTCATCAAAAAGCATGTGAACCCAATTGATTTGGATTTCACCATAGATAGCATAGAGTGCCTTGAAGTTTTCTTTGTACACTGCATCATAATTTCCAAGTCTAGGAAAAAGAGAATGCATCAAGACCCGATGAAGTAACCTTGCTGTCGGTCGAAGTCCAATAGACTTAGTGCCATCACTATTGTCTTCTATAAACTGATGACTTGTACTATTTCGAGTGAAAACTTCGCAGAAGGTAGATGAAAATTCTTCGCCTCGATTTGGTATTCCAAGTATAGAGGCAATTCTAGCATGAGTAAGAAAAATTTGCTTCCCACAGACCATAGACCAGATGACGCCATTAGGATTATCAGGTTGATATTCATCAAGATTCATGTTGGCGTAAAATAATTTGATCATCAAATGATTTATCTCCACACTATTTGCAGAAAAATCTATTAATGGAGTAATGTTGGCATTATTGGCTAACCTTCGAACTCCGTAAGCTGTGAAATCATCAAATTTGATGAAAGAGCCTGGATGAAACTTGTAATTTGTCATCTGATTCCATCTTGTTACAGCAATTGGAGTTTGAAGCCATTTTTTGACGGAGATGGTAAGAGATGAAGTTTCAGAGGTTGCTCCTTTCTTTGATTTCTTTTGAGGAGGAGCCATTATTGGAGGATTTGTGATTTGGGAATTGAAGAATAGGAACTAGGGTTTGTGATTTGGGGTAAGAGAATAGTTTGAGTAAAGAGTGAATGAGGGTAGAGGGAAAAAATGACGTATAGGTTTATATAAAAAACTGAAAAATGCGTAACCGGTCGACCATCTGTTTTTGGCCGGTCGACCGTTTTCAACCAGAGAGCAAACGCTCGACCGGCTATAACAGGGGCGGTCGACCGGTCCTGGTCTGTTTGTGACATTTAAGTCTTTTTCAAGTTTTTATTATATATTAACCTATATATATATATTATATTTTATACGTAATACAAAATATAACCGTCATTACAAGAGATAGATAAATATATAACAACTATATATAAATCTAATGAGAAAGTTCGTCATTAGAATTATCGTTGTTTCCTTCAATACGATTCGACCATGGACTCCATTGTTTCTGAGCTCCTTCATTCTTTTCATAGTCCCATGAGTTAGGACTTTTAGATGTTGATGGCCTAGACGGCATTGGTTCATGCACGTCATGTTTGTTGGAACCGCAGAAAAATGTTGCCAACTTTTCTAAAACAGACAATCGGGCCGACGTCCGTTGTTGCTCGTGATAAAGTTGACTTTGCCCGTAATGGAGTTGTCTCTGAAGGTCTATCTGATGTTTTTGGTAGTGGTGTATCTCATCGATTTGAGCTTTGGTACGAGGAGAATAGAATAGTGTCCGCTTCACTCGTTTTGAATTTGGAGTTTTATCAGACATACAAGAGCATTGATGATGACAACTTGATTTTTGTTTTGGAGTTGTAGGAGAATAAAACTCCTCCGATTCAGAACTCGTAATTGAAATGTATGTTTCTTGAGCACATTTGTCACAAATATGAGCCATAGTGTACGTTGTATAGAATATTATGGTTTGATAAAAAGAAAGGATGAACAAAATATAAAATGTTTGCAAATTTATATATAAGTTTGTTATGTATAACCTATGGATGTGAGTTACTGAGAAATTTTAACCAAGAAAATATAAGCAGAAAATTTTTTTGTAAGTCTAAAAATAGCTTTTCTTTTTAAAACTGAATTTATAAGATAAGAAAGTAAAGAATGATCACAAAAAAAATAAGTAAAGTGAATTTAACCATTAAATAAAGCAATGGCTAATATTTAATATAAAAATAGGTTAAGTAAAAGATACGGTTACTAGGAGAAAAGACATTAGTTTAGTTTAAACAAAAATTATAAGAGAATAACCAAAAGAGAAGGTGTACATTAGTAATTGCTTAGTCAAGATTTTTTCTTGAAATTAAACCAAGCTCTCTTCGTAATCTAATAAAATTAGATTCGAGCTGCGGCTTAGTAAAAATGTCCGCTAATTGATTGTCAGTATGGACATATTCAAGACATATATTTCTTTTTTCAATATTATCTCGAAGAAAATGATGACGGATATCAATGTGTTTAGTTCGAGAGTGATTCACTGGATTTTTAGAAAGATTTATAGCACTTGTGTTATCACAGTATATAATAGAATTTGATAAATGAATATCAAAATCTTGAAGTGTTTGTTGCATATATAGTACTTGAGTACAAGCGAGAGCCGCTGATATATATTCAGCTTCACATGTTGATAGTGAAACACAATTCTGTTTCTTACTAAACCAAGAGACAAGTGATTTTTCAATAAAATGGCACGTACCACTTGTACTTTTTCTATCCGTTCGTGAGCCACCGAAATCAGCATCACTATATGATACTAATTCAAATGGACATTCTTTTGGATAGAAAATACCAAAATCTTTGGTATTATTAAGATAACGAATTATACGTTTCACTGCTCGTAAATGTGATTCCTTTGGATCGGCTTGAAAACGAGCACATAAACAAACACTCATTAATATATCTGGACGACTAACTGTAAGATAAAGAAGAGAACCAATCATGCTTCGATATAATTTCTGGTCAACATTCTTACCACTTTCATCTTTTTCAAGATGTGTAGTTGTACTCATAGGAGTTGGTTTACCAGATGTATTTTGTAATCCGAAGCGTTTGATAAGATTTTCACAGTATTTTTCTTGATTGATAAAAATACCGTTTGAAAGTTGTTTGATTTGAAGTCCAAGAAAATAAGATAGTTCTCCCATATGAGACATTTCGAATTCTTTGGTCATAATACTTGCAAATTCCTTGCAGAGTTTATCGTTTGTTGAACCAAAGATGATATCGTCTACATATATTTGGATAACCAGAATATCTTTTCGAGAATGTTTAATAAACAAAGTTTGATCGACTTTGCCTATTTCAAATCCTGAATTAATAAGATAGCTACGTAATCGTTCATACCAAGCACGAGGTGCTTGTTTTAAACCATACAGAGCTTTCTTAAGTTTGAACACATGGTCAGGATATTTTTCATGTACGAACAAAGGAGGTTGTTCGACATAGACATTCTCTTTGATAAATCCATTGAGAAAAGCACTTTTGACATCCATCTGATAAAGTTTGAAATTATGATGACAAGCAAAAGATAATAGAATTCTAATAGCTTCTAGTCGAGCAACTGGTGCAAAAGTTTCTTCATAATCGATACCTTCTTCCTGATTGTATCCTTGTGCTACTAATCTTGCTTTATTTTTGGTGATATTTCCTTGTTCGTCAGCCTTATTTTTATAGACCCATTTAGTACCAATTACTGACTGATCAGTTGGTCTCGGAACAAGTTCCCAAACGTCATTGCGCTCAAACTGATTTAGTTCTTCCTGCATGGCAATGATCCAGTAATCATCTGTAGCAGCTTCTTTTGGATTCTTGGGTTCGATATTTGAGAGAAAAGCGATATGACCCATTTGATTGAGTTGACTCCTTGTTCTGACATGTGATGTTATTTCACCTATTATATTTTGGGCCGGATGGTCTCTTAATATTCTTGGTGGTGATTGTAATTCACATATTTGAGGAGTATTCTCAATAATTACTTCTGAGTCAGAATCAGTATTTGAGATGATTGGATTATCAATGACTATTGATTCGTCATCATCTGATATTGTGTGAGGATGCTGATAGATTTCATCAAAAGAGACATGAAGTGATTCTTCAATAGTTTTGGTTCGTTTACTAAATATCCGATAGGCCTTACTTCGTTCCGAATAACCGACAAATATTCCTTCATCGGCTTTTGGATCGAATTTTCCAAGCTGGTCTTTCGTATTTAAAATAAAGCACTTGGAACCAAAAACTTTGAAGTATGAGATTTTGGGCTTTCTTTTGTTAAACAATTCATAAGGAGTATTCTTGGTAAGAGGTCTTATGGACACACGATTTAAAACATAACAGGCAGTTGCGACAGCTTCTGCCCAGAAATGTTTTGGTAAGGTGGTTCCATTCAATAATGTTCTTGCACATTCTTGTAAAGTTCGGTTCTTTCGTTCTACTACTCCATTATGTTGTGGAGTTCTGGGAAACGAAAAATTATGATATATACCTTTCTTTGTACAAAAATGTTCAAATTCATTATTTTCAAACTCTCCGCCATGATCACTTCTTATATTTTTAATTTTAATCCCTTTTGATTTTTGAATTCTTTTGACGAAAGATTTGAAATGATCGAAAGTATTACTTTTATTTTTTAAGAAAATTGTCCATGTATAACGAGAGAAATCATCAACAATTACAAGCACATATTGACTGTGATTTATTGATTGAACTCTAGTAGGTCCAAATAAATCCATGTGCAGTAACTCAAGTGGTTGTAATGTTGATATGACTCTCTTGGATTTAAAAGATGATTTGGTCAATTTTCCTAATTGACATGCATCACAATTGTTTTTGGATAGCTTGTCAATAGTTCTGAAGTTTATATGACAGAAACGTTTGTGCCATAGCCATGGATCATTGTCATTAGCCACAAGACACATATCTGAATTATGATTAATATTCATATTTAGAATATATATATTTCTGTCTCTATAACCTTCAAAAACCAAATTATGGTCTTTATCTAAAATACTACACTTATTATTTGAAAAGGAAATTATAAAACCCTTGTCACATAACTGACTAATACTAAGTAAATTGTGTTTTAAATTTCTAACTAGCATGACATTAGTAATAAGAGGTAAGTTAGATGTACCGCAATTGCTCACATCGCCTTTACCGATGATATAACCTTTTGAATTGTCTCCAAAAGTGACTGAGTCACCATCTGAGTATTTAATATATGTTAATAAGCTCTTGTCTCCCGTCATATGCTTTGAGCAACCACTGTCCAATATCCACTTTCCTCTTTTCTTCAGTGGGACCTGCAAAAAATAGAATTAAGTTCATGGTACCCACTTTTTATAGGGTCCTAAGAGTTAGGTCTTAGGAGTCCAAACCCATTTGGGTCCGGTATCCCCTTTATATATATAATTGTTATTAAAATGTACATTATTCATGAATTGTTGAATGTATTTGTTCCTAATCAAATTATTATTTGTTTTAGGAACCCATATTTTGATAGTCTTGACATTTCTCTTTTGAAATTTCACAACTGGTTTTGGTTTGAAATATAATAAACTAAGATTTTTCTTAGCTTCAGTTTTTTGTACTTTCTTCTTCCTTTTATTCTTAAGATGTTTCTTAGTTTTATGTTTGTTATATCCCAAACCTTGTTTATCTGAAATAGATTGTGAACTTTCAATGATTTTAGTCAAATTTTCTCGACCTTTGTTAAAGTTAGAAACATTTTGAGTAATGTCATCAAACTTTGTTTGTAAACTAGCTTTTTCTAGGTCTAGAATTTTGACTTTTTCTTTAAGTTCATGATTTTCAGTAGCGAGAGCATTATTTTTCTCTTTTTGAGCTTCTATTTCTTGACTCAAAAGAGATATTTGAGAGTCAACATTAGATGATGATTCTTGAATATTTTCAAGTTCTTCTTCTAATATTTTCTTCTCATCTTTTAACATATCTCGTTCAAACTCTGCTCTACTTAAATCTGCTTTGACTACTTTTAATTGACGTTTTATGTCTTTATATTTGACTATCAATTCAGCATTAATATCAAGTAATTCATCAAATGTAGGAATTTGTACCTCATCTTCTGTTGCCATAAAACAAACATTAGCTTGTTCATTCTCCGAATCACTTTCACTTTCTGATGAAGATGACTCTGAATCATCCCATGTTACTGAGAAGGCTCGTTTCTTTGATTTGTCCTTCTTATATTTGAATTTGTCATTTTCTGACTTCTTCTTTTGTTCTGGACAATTCTTCTGCATGTGTCCCTTTTTATGGCAGTTGAAACATTCTATAGCAGATGAAGATGGTTTATTTGATCCAGGTTTCCTTTTATTGTAGCGACTGGCTTTTCGATATTTTAGGAATTTTTTGAAACCTTTAGCAATGAACGCCAAATCTTCATCTTCAGAATCTGATTCATTTTCATCTTTCTCAACATGAAATGCTACATTTTTCTTTTCTTCTTTCTGTTCTTTTCTAGCCTGCAAATTTGCTTCATAGGACATTAAATTTCCTATCAATTCATCTGGCTTCATGACGGAAAGGTCATTAGCTTCTTCAATTGCTAATACTTTTCCTTCCCATTCATTAGTCAGAGAATGTAGGACTGTTGAAACAACATCAAAATCAGAATACTTTTGTCCTAACCCAATAAGTGCATGGTGAATAGTTTGAAACCGTGAATACATGTCATTGATTGTTTCATTTTGAAATTTTGAAATTGACTTTTCAGCATGGCTATTTTGGCTTGTTTAACCTTGTTAGTACCTTCATGAGTGATTTTTAGCGTTTGCCAAATTTGATATGCAGTAGTGCAGATACTAACACGGTTATATTCATTTTGGTCTAATGCACAGAACAACATATTTATTGCTCTTGCATTTACGGCTGCTGCCGTTTTCTCAGCCACAGTCCATTCTGAATAATCAGTTGTTGGATTCACTATTTCTCTTTGAGTAGCATTCCAAGCATCATAGCTACTTGATTGCATAAAGAATGACATACGTGTTGCCCAATAACTATAGTTAAGACCATTGAAAAATGGAGGTCTTTGTGTCGATTGACCTTCTGTGTAAGTGGTGTTTTGAGTGCTAGTACTTGCGTTATTTGCCATATTACAAGAATATATCAAATAACTGTGTTACGGTTATATGATGACCGAGCTCTGATACCAAATGAAAGTGCGGTGTGTATACAATTATATGTGCTAATATAGTATACACGGATCGTGTAATATGGATTACAATACAAATGCGGAAATAGATGATAATAGCATTGTAAATAGAAAATAGAAAAATCACACCAGAGATTTTTATACTGGTTCGGAGCACCGTCCTACGTCCAGTCCCAGACTTCTATCTGGATTTTCACTATTAACTACCTCGCTTCACCCGGAGGAACAGGTTTACAACACCCGAACAACCGAACGGGATTTCATGCCTCTAATATACTGAGGACTTCAACACTTGCCTCTTACAACACAGAGGACTTCAACAAAATAACAAATACAATTGTTGTTGACAACTTGTGTTCTTGAGAACACGGATTTGTCACTAGCAGTACACCCTTCCTATAATCTTATCCTCAAAGTATGCGATATGATGTTTTGAAAAGATTAAGGAAAGTATATTATTGAATCAAAGGATATGAAATAGTTTCAAAGATTCAATAAATAATTTAGAGCTTTTATAATACAGAATTGAGATCAGAGATTAGATTAAAAGAATATATGAAATCGTTATTCTTAATCAACGAATTGGATTAGTTTATATAGACAAGAATGGTTGTAACTCTTTGCCATTAAGAGATATGATCTTTGGTGAAAGATTAAGAGATGCAACCTTTGGAGAAGAGAAGTGTCTTTTGGAAAAATTGCTTTCTGTTCAAAAACGGTCGACAGGCTAAAAAGTGACCAGTAGACAGAAATACAAAATATATATACGTTATGTGCATGTGTGCACGTTCACTGTGCAATTTACACAGGAACGGTCGACCGCACCTATAATGACCGGTCGACCGGTCCCTGTAAAATTGCACAATGAATTGTGCAACTATATGCAACTATAATTTATTTGTATATATATTGATTTCCTTGATATGCATGATTATTTGAGGATAGATTTTAACAAATTTATTACTATTACAACAACAAATAATCAACCTATAATCTAGAGTACCATATATAGCTCTAATGACCTTGTTTTGTCGGTCGCCTTTATTTCTTTGTCATAGATCAAAAACTTCATAAAACTTGTGACTCAACACGCAGTACGCACTAGGATGGGTACGATGGAAGTCTGATTTGATGTATGTATAAATAACCTTAAGTACATGATAAGTACTAAGGTTAGTGTAGAGAATCTCTAAGTGTATGTTTGGCCTCATTTTTTTTGTGTTGATATCGGCCTTCATTTCTATCATCAGTATAAATAATTCAAATTATTTGAGGATATGAGTATGAGTTAGATTCCTTTATCTAACTTTCATTTCGAGGACGAAATGCATTTAATTACGGGAGAATGTAACAACCTGTAATTTCGCTACTTCAAAAATGAGAGATTTTGTTTATTTTAAATTTAAAAAGGGTTTAAAACTTAAATAAATAAGTTATATATAATAAATAATAATGGAAGAATAATTTATTGTTATAGCTACTTAATTAAAAGGTATAAATTTGAATTTAGAACAAATCAACAAAAGTTAAGTTTTGTTAAAAATAAAAAAAGGCTTAAATAAATAGGTTTAAGTATTTATTTAATAAGTTAAATCTTGTTTAAAACACCTAATAAAGGTAATAAAAGCATGTTAAAAGATTTAAAAGTATATTTATGATCATTTTGCAAAAACAGCCAAAATTTGTCGCGTTTTGTCAATTTTACATACGTTGTAAAATTAGAGATTTTGATATTACTTAAATATATTCTTAAAATATAAAGAGATATGTTTTAGTAAAAAAGTTCATTTTAAATTTGGTTTACATAAATGAATAGTTTAGCTAAAACGTCAAAATGTGACCGTAAAAACATTTTGTCAAAAATCAATAATTTGTCGATTAAAAGTTGTCGCAACGTTATTGCACCTTTATTTTCTTATATATGAACCTATATTCAAATAATATAAGTATTATTTAATTCACTAATCAAGTTTACTTTTACAAAACGAGTTTAGAAAACAATTAGTAAAAGTAAACACAAAAGGACAAAACATGTCACATCAAATCCAACCAAAATTTTACTTTTCTTTACTTAAATATTAAGTAATTAAGACATAAAGTAATGATGTGATAAGGTGATGGTAAGTAATGAAAAATTAAGATAAAGTAAGGATATTTTAATAGTTTTGTAATGGGTTAGTTTTGTAATTTACCACTTCTTAGTTTTCATATAAATTCCCATCCACTCTTCTCATTTTTCACACAAGTCATTCTCTTCTTCTTCCTTTAGGCTATTTTAATTGCTTCTCTCTTTAAGAGAGGTGAGAGCATTAAAAATAGTGGAGTGCTTAAATCCACTTGTTACTCTCTAACCTCTTCTTAATTCACTTCTTCTTCTTCTTCTTCTTCTTCTTCTTCTTCTCTTCTTAAAAAATGGCCTTAGGCTGTGAGGTTGAAGGTGTTTAAGGGCTTCAGCCAAGAGCAACGTAGTGGAGGAGGGTCATGGCCGTAGCAAAGCAAATAGAGGTGGAGATGGTCGAGCACTTGGAAGCATAGTTATGATAAGGTTTAGAAATGCTTAGTGAAGTGTTGGTTTGGATAAGAATGTTGGTAGGAAGTTAAACGTTTTGGTTAAAGGTGAGAAAATTCTCATTGCTTTTAAAAGATCATATTTTGCTTTTGCTATAATAATTATCTTATGATATATGCAAGTATACACTCCTTTAAAATGTTGCTATGTAAGTTTGGTTATGTTTTTGTTAAGTTTGAATAAGTAGCAAATGTTTATGGCTGTGATTATTTATCATGTTTGCTTATGTATGGCCATAATTATGTTAGTGATAAATGTTGACTCGATTATGTTCTTTTTGATTTAATAACCCCATTGTTAATAAGACCATATTTTAGTGATATGAGATATTTTGGAAAAAAAAATCTCTTTTCAATTAGAAGTGAAATTAAAGTTAAAATAAAAAAAAATTTGAAATATGAAGTGAAATGGGTTTGAAAAGGATAGTTAAATTGAAATTGGAATGAATAGTGAAATTGAAATCGATTTTGAAAAATTGAATTTGAGATTAAGGCTGAATTGAAGTTCAAATTGAAATTAGATTTGAAATATAAGTTTAATTTGAAGTCAGAATTGAATTTGAACTAGAATTGGAATTTAAAATTTAATATTAAAATAATTGGATTATAGTAATATTATAATATGGTAATGGCGAAAATATATTTCAAATACTTTAAAAAGTGAAAGTATTGATTTAAAATGATTTGTAATAATTTTATAAGTGTTAAAACTCAATTTGAATAGATTATTTCGAATATTGAAAAATAAGTTAAACATAGTGCGTCGCGCAATGATAGTTTGCGATTTCACATCGAAAAGTTCAAATGAGTGTATAGAGTGAAATATAGCTCGGAATTCTTCCAGATAAGAAAATTCCAGACTATTATACCCATATCTTCTAAACGAAGAAATAAAATCATAATTTCGTTGAACAGATTTTGAATTAAGTCCAAATCGATTTTCTAGAATAATCGCGCTAGTGTAGTTAAGTGACCATAACAGGAAATCTGTTCAAATAAACTTTTTTAATTATGGAAAAATATGTAGTAAATTTGATAAATCTATTTAAATGATTTGTAGGAGATTTCGATTGAAAAATATGAATTGGTGAGTTTTTAAAAGTTGGTTAAATCAAATAAGATTATATAGCACTTTCCACAATACTTTTATGTTGCAAATTGTATAACTTTTTAAAGAGGAGTTTAAATGTAACGATTTTTCTCAAAATCAATTCTGTATGTTTTAAAAGGAATAATGAAACATTTTTAAAGATAATTTGTAATATTTATAATTAATTCTAAAATAAAGTTGAAAATCTAAGCATGCGGAAACGACTAGTACATTTGTCCCGCTTGTAAGATCTGGGAAGATAAAATAAGGTTTTTAACTAATTTTAGAGATGGAGCAACCAGTGCTCTGAACTTACTTGGCCTATGTTTTTTTTCTTAGGGAAAGGATGGAATATATCGAAAGGAATCCCGAATGCTCTGAAATAAAAAGTTTTTGTTCAGTTTTCCAAAATAAAAGAAGATTGGTGTTATCCAAAATTTAAGAAATCTCCAAAAATGAATGATTTCTATGATCCTATTTACTCAAAGATGTTTGCTAAGATTGATTTTTGGGTTTATCGTTAATGATGTGTTAAATAACATTTTTTTTGACCCGCTTAAAAGATAAGGAATTTGGATCGAGAGAAGTATGGAAATTTGAGATATTTGCCGAAACAAAAGAATGAATTACTTGGAATTATTCTAAGTCAAAATAAAGAGATTTCGAAATCATCTGAAAAGAATTAAAGTGAAAAGAGACTAAATAAATCATGTGTACTCATATTCACTTTTTATTGATAATTGGATTTGAAGGAAACAGGGTCGAGTTTGGGCGATTCCTATCCGAAAACACTTCGAACCAATGTATACGTTTGAATGTGAAGACATATTGAAGATGATGATTATTGAAGACCGTGGATCTTCACAGCGTGTAGACTGCTTGTTAAACATGCTCTGGGTAGCTTTCCATTATAGATTCATGTATAGCAATGGTCTCCTCGTGGTGGAGATTTTTCGGATTGCAAGGACTACTCACTACTAGTGGTAGTCGGAGAATGCCTTCGGTTTGTGCTGTTCTTAGACAACTTGTATGCACGTATGTCCGACATTGCATTTCTAAAGATTACACTACATTGATTTTTACAAACGTACATCAGTGGTGGCGGAGAAGGCAACTTCTTTTAGTTTAACACCCTCCTTGAGACGTACGAGCTCAAGGGTTGTATTTTATTGGAAGGAAATTAGAATTTAGCGGAAATGGCAATGTGGCATTCGAAGATGTGATATGTGCTATGTGAAAAGGTAATCGTTGCCTCAAGCCCCATCAAATCGGAAATGATCGAAATTATAATGGTCCTAACTCGTCCTTCGAAAATCGGCACTGAATACGTCACCTATATTCAAATGCCGCAGATTCAAACGCCGAATCTGGCTCGTCGGAGCTTATAACACATTAAGTACAACAACTCTGCGAAAGAAAATGAATAAAACATTTGATATAATATTCAAATACAATGATGATATAATAGAATGATACAATAGATATCAATACTATCAGAGATACGAGAAATAGCAGCGAAACAGAATACCTTCAATAGAATACATCTCTAAAATGCAACTGCAAACTATCTCCCAACTAAAGATAACTCAAACAATCATCAAGTTGCACCAAGCTAAGCAAGGTCAGCCATGAAAGCTGAAGAAGATCCCAAAGACTGAAAGCTACCAAAACAAAGACTTCGAAGGCTATCGAATCTACACTTATTACTTGATTATCTGAAAAACCCAACTCTAGACTGCCCGTGTGGAAATTTGTGGGCACCCAGAGTTTAGGAAGGGAACAATAAACTCCAGGTCAATCATGGGACTGGTATGAGCAAACGAAAACAGTTTATCTTTAAAACAACAACAAAAGAATTTAAAAGCTGAAAATCACAATGCTTTTTAGAAAATGGAACTACCATAAGGCCTCCCTGCACGCACACAATGCAATCGCACACATGGGGGAGATTTCTCCTTATGATAGTCAAAAATGCTTACTACGCAAAAAATCTTTCTGATATTATCATTAGTGCCTAGTGGAAAACATTTCGAAAGTATAATATTAATCTTAGCCAGCATAGGTACCATTATATTATGCCTGCTATAACTGCCATTTTAAATTGCAGGTTCTACAACTAAAACCGTACAGGGCACGTATTGTTTTGTTTGGATTTTTCAACAAATGGTTAGGCTAAGGAACTTCCTACTGCCACATGGAAACGCCTCTGGAGGGACGCCCCGAGAACCTACCTGGATCTCTGCCAACACAAGGCCGGTTACCCCCTTCCCGGGAAGTAAATCCTAAGATATGCAACCCCTGGTCCTTTGGGACCTTTATACGAGGATCCTCTACACAACAACATCACACAGTAATAAATATACTACAGTGCCCACATGAGTATGTATCTGGGCTCCATACCATGATACTACCCTTTTCCAGATGAATGGTCACACCCTAGGGGAGCTACCCCTGAAACCTTGCCGCCCCTTTCCTGTTTCGACCATTACCGGTTTGTGAGGCTCGATGAGGTCTCGCCCACAAAGCTACGCTTTTTCACAAAGCCGTGTTTTGATCGAAAAATGATCATCAACACACATCAGCACTTAACATGCCACACTACTAAATTGGGAGTATATCGCTGATAACCTTCAACTACATAACCACTGGGCTCATACGTCTCAGAGAAGGGTGTTAAGCTAAGAGAATAAATTCTCCGCCACCAACAGATATGTATTTGAAAGAAATCTACTTTATATCTCAAAGTGTAGTATCAGACATACATCCATACAAGTCTATTCTGGGTTTGAACAGAATCAAAGGCACTTCCGAAGAAGCCCTTGCAAATCTGGATAATTCGTAATCACGTCCGGACTTCCCATCACATATGGGGATCTCTATACCGGGGATCAGCCGGTGCGGAGACAATCGACGAGTTATCCTTTCGTTTTCGAAAATATCCGGTCTTCACCACCGGTCTTCAAAATTCTATCCATATCGTTATATCATTATTCAGAATGGGTTATATGACACAAGGTCCTCTCCTGGCTAAACCGAATAGTGAGCGTAATATTTAAAAACATATGGATATTGGATTACAGTTAAGTCACAACCCAAAACCTTTCTTCAAATGGTTTAAACAAATTACCATTTCAAATCACCATTTCAAATCTTTAAAGAAAAAGATTAATTTCACAAAGTTCACCCAATTTCACAAAGATCCATTCATAGATTTTCAAATCAATTTCCATTTCAATTGGATTAACCCATTAAATCTTTAAATCAAGTTTATTTATAGCTTTCAAACCCGTTTCCAAAGATTCATAACTTGGAAGACAATTTTCATTTTAGACTTGAAATCATTTTAGCACAAATCGGAAGTTCATTTCTTATGTGAAAGCTTTTATTATTTGAAAAAAAAATAGTTTTCATTTCGAAAAAATCCGATTTCATTTATATAAGTTAAAATCTTTGGGTTAAATCCAAATTACCAAAACGACACTTTAAATTGGTTTAAAACCCATATAACTTGTATAACCTTTTTAAATCATAAATAGGATTTAATTTCAAGTTTTTGAATTCAAATTTAAATCAAAATCCAAAACTAAATCATGTTATTTAAAAATAACTTTTATCTTGAAATTCTTTTTTAAAAGCCTTTCACTTTTAACCCAATCCATTTCCAAAACCATTTGGATTCAAGGTTCAATTTTAAAACAATTTCAAAAATCTGTGACTTAACTAATTTCCACATGCAATCCATATTTTGTGTGTATAAGTGTGGTCCAGGGGTTTTATCCAATAAAAGTGCAACATCATCAATCAGCACATATTCAAATACAGCAATATATTTGATAAGCGTTATAAACTATAGCGCTTATCTTTTATTCACAGATCACAGATATACATACATACATACATACATACATACATATATATATCACAAAAATAAATTACATTAAACACAGCTCAAATCAAAATAGAGCATCACAATTAGGGATATCGAAAATTCAATCATCCAATAGAATCCAAACATCCATAAGTAAGATCGGTTAATTGTCTGATTAATTCAAATCGGATTAATTACTTATGAATTACTAATCCTGGTTAATTAACATTGATAAATTACAAATCATTTTGATTAATTATTCTTTAATCATTTATTAACTAACCATTAATAATAAATAAATTATCCTATAATTAGTCAACCTTTAATTTAAATAATTAACCTTTAATTATTTAACTCATCTTTTAAATTAATTATCTTTAATTAATTAATTAAATTAATTAATACTTAATTAATTATCTTAATTAACTACTAATTATAAATTTATTAACTTTGATTACCTAATTAACAGTTCTTAATTTCAAATTAGTTAAACACTTGATTATTAATTAACCAATCCTTAATTACAACAAGTAATTAATTCTTAATTAATTTCACAAATTAATTGGCCTTCGCTCATCACATTAAATAATTCTTTAATTAATTAATAAAGTTAATTATCCTGAATTACTTCCATTAATTAATCATTTGATAATCCCTAACTAATGACCTTTCATTAACTATATTCATTAACCAATACTTTAATTACTTCTTCAAGTAATTAACTTCAATTAATCATTTATAATTACAAATTAATTGATTTCCAATTTCATAATTAATTTCTAAATCTTACCTAAATTAATCTTTAATTACCTCATAAATTAATTCCTAATCATTAATTAATAATCTAAAATTATCTAATTAATGATTCTTAATTATAAATTAATTTATCCTTAATTTATTAATTAAACCTTTAATAACTTAATTAATTCAAATCATAAGTTAATTAACTTATTAATCTAACCATTTAATCACCTTAAAATTTTAATGAATTACAAATCATTAATTAACTTTAAGATAAAACATCCTTTTCATTAATGATTTAATTATCATTTTCAAATCAAATTTGAAAACATTTTAACTTTCAAACTCTATTTTAAATTAAAGATTTGAAATAACTACTAATTTAACTTTAACAAATTAAACCAAGTTAAAACTCTTTAATATCAAATGTTAAAGAACAATTATCATATAAAGAAATTTATATCAGTTTTTAAACCAAATTCATTTTGAATTCAAAACAATTTAAATATACTTTAACCCTTTATAGTTGTTTAAATATTTAAATTTTACAAAACTTTCTTTAATTTCAAATTAGGATACAAAAATAGATTTGAATCCCTATTTCACCTTTTGATTTTAAACATTGTGAAAAATCAGATTTCAGAATTTAAATTCTGTTTGAACTCAACAGACAGGTTTTATTAAAAACCTATAACAAAAGCAAGCTACCCGAGCAACCCAAAATTCGCTTCGAGTCCAAACAAAAATTGCTTCGAGCAAAACACAGAAATTACTCGAGAAACTCGAGTCTTCCCACCTCTTCAACCCAGCGTACATCAGAAATCAAAAATGCACGGGGCACATGCACCATGCTCTGGTCAACTCCGGCCATCCCTGATGGCTTCATCACGTCGACAACCATCATCCCACCCACCCACAATCATCAGATTATCACCATGACCCCGAAATCGAAGAAGAGCCTTCAAACCAAAACCTGGAACAGGTAACAGAAACCACCACCAAAACCTGTTAACGCCTCGTCCTCAAAGCACCGATCACTGAAAACTCTACAACTTCGGCCATGCCCTCATCAACCCACCAACTTTCATCACCCAAAGCCTCGTTGTACTCGATCCACTGAGGAAGTCGAACCAAAATAAAACTCAAACCAGATAAAAACTAGGGTTCTAAACTTAATCGAACCATTTCCGTCGCCATAGAGATCGTGAACCACCTTTACCATTTTTCCCTGCTACTCCGATCACTCCTCCACCTTCAAGAAGAAACACGACCCCCTAATCCATCGAGATCATCAGAAATCGACCAGAAATCAAATTCCAGTCAAACCCAAAATTCACATTCAATACTTCACTTAAAATTGTGATTTTGATTTCAAAAATCATAAATTCTCAAGCCAATTCAAGTTATGTCACTCCTCCACCTTCAGGAAGAAACACGACCCCGCAATCCATCGAGATCATAAAAAATCAACCAGAAATCAAATTCCAGTCAAACCCAAAATTCACACTCAATACTTCACTTAAAATTGTGATTTTGATTTCAAAAAACATAACTTCCCAAGCCAATTCAAGTTATGTATTTGAACCAGAGAATTGTATCAATTGGTTTTAACATATTTATAATTTTTTTTACCATTATTCCTATTTCTAATAAATTTTCTTGTTAAATACACTTAACAATATTTTTAAGACCTAAATCATGATCGTACAAACAAGTTTTGTTTTAGATTTCAAAGCTTAATATAGATTGGAGATGAAAAGATTTGATTTTGTTTAGATCGAAGATGAAGTTTTGAATCCTGTGTCAAAAACAGAAGTAAAGATCCCTGTTTCCAGACATGCACACATCTATTCACCCACATAAATACATATACATTTTCTAATGTGTACATAATCAGACAATATCTTAAATCGCGATCATCACAGAACAAAAAGAAATCAAGGAACTGGTTTAAGAATTAGGATTTGCTCACCAGGAATGAAGACAGAGGATAGGCTTTCAAAACTGGAACTTGTATTTTCATTTTAATCTTCATCTTTAATTTGTATTAGTTTATTTGATTTGCTACTTGCTTTGCTTCATGAAATTCTTGTTTACATCTTAGTCTATTTGATTTCTAATGTACATAGATTTTATTTCAGCCCTTTAGTTTTTTAATCTTCTTGCATACACAAACTTTACACACATACAAACTTGTTTGGTTTTGCTTTGCTTAAGTATTTATATTTTATTTTTACTAACTATACTTAGTTCAAGTATAAAATTTAAAAAGAATGGATATTAACCTCTTCTTACATCTTGTTTTACACTTTTTATAACTTTTTAAAGAAAATGAATAAAAAACACAATTTGTACATTTAATAAATAATCATACACAATATTTTCTCAAAATATAACCTTTAAAATCCAATTCATTTGAATTTCCAAATCAAAATTTTATTCATAAACCAATTCATTTTAAAATATTTATTTTGAGTTTCAAACACAAATTTCTAAAATAAATAAGTATATATATCTTATTAATTTGAAAAGTTCAAATAAATCCATAATTTAACCTAAAAATTAAATTTAATTACAAATTTAAATTCGTCTTTAAACTGGGATCGTTACAGAAATAGGATTAGATGCGGCAAGGCTAAGTGGGTCATTCCCAAGTAGGGTATGGTCATCCCCTTCTATATATATTTCTTCCTGCTATGACGTTCGAGAAGTAAATTAATGTGGTGTATGGCGAGTGAGCGCTCGGTTAAAGATCGGTAATGACCGGGGGATGACATATTCGGTACTATTTAGTTATAGAGGTAGGCCGATCTTGTATAGGCACATGTTCCTTTGTGTTGTTCCTCAGGCATCTAGTGGTGTATCCATTTCGGAAGGTATATCCTTCACCTGGTCATTTGTGTTATAACGACCCAAAATTTTCGGCCTAGAAGATTCGATACTAATACGTTCACTGTAGAAGTGTCAGACAATCGAACGCCGGAAATTTCAGAATGTTAGAGAAAAGAAGAAGGTAGACGAAGAAACAGAAAACAAATCACAGAATCTCACATTTCACGGCGGATTAAATATAATATCACATAATAGCATTTATACAAGAAAAGCTATAATTGCCTATGTTATAACCGTACATCAGAGTTATGTACAGTTTATCAGAGTTCCAACCATTTACAAATAGACTAGACAGTTGCATCAACCTGTCCTAGACTACAGACAATACAACTCTAATACATAGCGGTAAACTCCATACGTTCCTGCCATCCAGCTTGCCTCCTAAGCTCCAGAATGTCCTAAACTGAAAATCTATAATACTCGGACTGACCCGAGCATTACATCAAAGTAACACCCAGGTCAAGCTGGAAACCAGCATGAGTAAACTCATCTAACATATATACTAATACATAAAACTTATTTTAAACCTGGGTAACTCGTACTTCACTATAAGTTCATAACTTGTTATGGTCAATATTTATTTCACAAGTCAATTCCTTAGTACCCTTACTTAGTTCCAATGGTCCAGTTTACTTAAATCATTCCATTCCAGTCTATGGATTTCACATATCAAATCTATAAAGAATTATTGTAGATTACAATCGAAGTGGTTTCGGGTATTTACTGATACCCGACCCCGGTCTCTTCGAATCAAATGTCATCTTAACCCAAGTTGTTTAAGTTTTAAACAATTCCATTTTAAATACAAGATGTCACTTTTACCCAGCAATTCGTCAACGATAGAAAACCACATTATCACTGTTCAACCAAAACATATCATATCACAAAACACCCTATATCAGAGATATAAACCAATTCAAGGCATTTGATATAATCCCAATCATCTGCAAGATTTATTAGTCACCCCATTTAAATAAATTAAATTAATCACTTTAATCACCTCTAAATCCTGCTTACTTAACATTAATTAATTGCAACCAACTAATTATTCATCCCTTAATTATCATCTCAATTTATCATCTTTAATTAATTATTCTTTAATTACACTAAGTAATTAGCCTTTAATTAATTAAAAAAATTAATTATCCTTTAACCATTCACATTAATTAACCTTCAATTACTCTCATTAATTAATTAACTATAATTGATTACATTGATCCTTAATTAATTACATTAATTAATTATTCTATAATCACTTACATTGGTTAATTATCCTTTCTTTAATCACATTCATTAATTAACTAACCCTTAATTAATCTCCTTAGTTAATCAATTCTTTAATTAATTACACTAAGTAATTAATCCTTAATTGCTTCCATCAAGTAATTTCCCTTTAATTAAATAACTTCCCTTTTATTAATTACGTCTAGTAATTATCCATTAATTACTTACACTAAGTAATCACACTTTATTAATTACATTAAGTAATTATACTTAATTAATTACATTAAGTAACTTTCCTTAGATAATTAAAATAAATTAATTAACTTAAATTAATTACATTAAATAATTATCTCTTAATTAATAGTTTATGATCCTTACATGAACTACATTCATTAACTATCCTTTAATTACCTTCATTAGTAATTATCCTCTAAGTAATTGTATTCTTTAGTTATTCTTATATTAATTACATTTAATAATTATCTTAATACATAATTGACTAAATCACAACCATTTTTAACACTTTAACTTAAAAATATAAACCTTGAAAACTTGTTTAGAAATTTGTTAAATAACTTACTTTGGAAAAACTTGATTTCATTTCTTTTTGAAACTTATTCATTTTTGAAACACCCTTACTGCCCACCCGTCACCTTCCTCGATCATTCTGACCACCCATCACCTTTGATTTTGTCAAAAATAAAAAATGAGCAACACAGATGAAATCCTGGAACCCAAATTGCTCGCAAATTTCTCCTCGTGCCGCCACTACTGCCCACCGGAGTCCTTCCTTTGGCGCCTGGAGCCTTGTCTCACCTCCATCCTTCTTTTCCCCCACCTCCCAATCATCCGATGTCACCCTGTCGCCCCCATCCTATGTCAAAACACCACGACTCGAAAATGAGCCAAAACCCTAAAACGTCTCCTCCTCGACACCCTGCTACCCTAAAATTCAACCCACCATTTTTCCTATGACCGCCACCACTTCAGCTAACCTTAAGCCAAAAATCGACCCTCCTATCAACGCCGATCGCTAGAAACCGAGAAATCATAAGATTTTGGTCAAGTCAAAAGTTCTCTTGATTTATAAACTTAAAAAGATTGATCTTATCATTAAAAATCCTAGTTCCTACTACAAATCAGATGATATAAACATGAACTAAGATTTTGACAACTAATTTGTGACACTATTTGATTTTACACTTTTCTTCTTCCTTCCAGTAATCCTTTTAGTTAATTTCACTTAAAAATATTTTTAGAAATCAAAGTTAGTTATAACAAACAAATCCCCTTTAAAAATCTCAACCTAAAATTGTTTATATGTAGGGATATGAATTTTTTTTGATCTCAGTTTAGTTGATTAAAAACGAATAGAGGCCAATTCATTTATGCACAAAAATACACATATATAATAATAAACATAGTGATTAGCTATACTTCAACAAATTACATCCTATTCACAAAATTTCCTCAAGAATCGTCAGATGTATCAGTGAATGTATAGATTAAAGTAGATGTTTACTCACATATCTATGAAGAAACAGAGAAGCCTAGATTTGAATTTGGTTTGAACTTGAAAACTGATCTGGGTTTGAATGCTCTGATCTTTACTTGATTCAGAACTTAGCTGCTTTGATGTTGAACTAAAATATGATCTTGCTTTGAGCTTCCAGTTTTTGGATTGTAAAAGTTGTAGAAAGATTTGTTGCTCAAGTTTCTATTTTTTTTAGTTTGTAAAATTTCGTTTGCTTCAGTTTCTTTATCTAGTTTTAAGTCGTTCACAGGCTTTTTGGTTCTTAGAATTTGAAAATGAAGATAGAAAAATGAATGAGAAGAGAGTGGGAAGGATATATTTAATCTTGATTTATGATTTTTTTTAAAAATAAAAGATAATAAAATTAAAAGGTGACACTTGTTCAATAATCTAACATTTGCCATTAGCATGTATTAATTGATTTACATTTGTTAAACTACATACACTTAACTTACAAGTGTAATTTCCTTGAATTAATAAAAAATTTAAATAATTTTTATAAAACTTTTATATATATTTTATAATAATTCCAAATTAATTGTATTTTATAAATGTCTTAAGTGTTTTAATATTTAAACTTCTCTTATATTTATCTATTTATAATTTTAGAAGTAGACGATATAAAATTCCAATTATACACCTATAAATAGTTATACAAATATATTAGTTATATGCATATACTTTATTTATATTTTTAAATGTTTTTCTTAAAATTTTTATATTAAATTTTATATTTAGTAATTACTTTCCTTAATTTATATAAATATGACATTTTGAAGAAAATAATATAAAACAAGTTATATACTAATAAAATCATATTCACATATATTTTGTGATGACCCAAAATTTTAGGTTATATAAATTTAATAATCTGTATGAAAAATTAAATTGATTTGATGATTGTCTTTTATAATTTTAACTTAAATTGGCAAATTAATTCTTTTAAAAAGCTAATAAAATGTTTTCTATGTATAATATATTTATATTTGTATATATTGTAAATAGAAAAGCTTTGGTTTGAAATTTAACAAATAAAATCTTGTTTTCAAATTCTAATATTTTTGGTAATTCGTTAATTTTGATTTAATTTAATATAAAACTTTTCAAAGCTATTTAAAAGTTAATTTCATAGTTTTAAAATATTCAAGGTAAATGATAATTGCTTAAAATATATTTTTAGCTTAAGTTTAAATTTAAATAATATTAACATTAAGGTTTGTTTTATTCCTTTTAAAATAATTGATTAATAATATGATATATTAATTTATTAGTAATAGAAGTAATTTATAATCCCTTTTATATAAATTATTTAAAATTTACATTTGTTATTTTCAATATAATATTAATAAATGTGTTAGAGATAAATTGATCTTTATAAATGGGATTGTTATTTCAAATTTTATATTTTGACTTTGATATGGATTTTTAAATCTAATTTGAATTTGAATCTGGATTTAATAGTGAAATTTAAAGGATGGATATTTAAAAATATTTGGATTTAAAATATATGTATAGGATTTTATTTTGTATATAATTGGTTTTGTTTATATTTTCTTTAAAAGAAATTTATACATACATACATTTAGAAAAGAATTTATTAATTAAACATAAAAGCTTTAAGTTAACATTTAATTAATTGTAAATTACTTTAATAACAAGTGTATGTATATTAAGCTTGTTTTAAACAAGTGTAAATTTATAAACAAAAGTTTTGACAAATGTTAAATCTTAAAACAAGTGTCACCATTTGGTTTAATTTTTCTTTTATTTTTTAAAAAAATCAATTTAGCCCTTATATAAACATTTGCTTCTCACCTTTCTTTCTTTTTCTCTATTTTCATAATTCAAAAGCCAAGAAAACTCAAACAATCTCTCAAAACTAAGAAACTTAAACCAAATCTTCTCATAATCCAAATTTGCAAACATTTTTCTCAAACCAGAATAATCAAATCCAAAATCTGTAATTCATTTGCAAGGATCAAAACCTGAAACTTGTTTCAATTCAATAACCTATAACCCATTCTTCAAAAATCAAAAACCCTGTGCAAATTTTCTCAAAATTAATCTGTAAATCAAACACCTCTAAAACCAGAAAACCAGAAACCTATAATTCAGTTTCAAGATTCAAATCTATATCATTTCTTCAATCTGGAATGAACAAGGCCTGCATTTCTTCAATCTATGATAAAGCAAGCAATTTTCTTCAGCATTCAAGAATCTTCAACATTCCATTTTAAATATTAGAAGCATTAAAGTCTAAAGTTTGCAAAAGAAATGGCAGTGCAAGTTTCCAGTTTTAAAAACAATTCAAGTTTTCAAAATCTAAAATTGCCTCTGTTCCATGCATGCCAGGTGAGTAACATTTTTATTAAACTAACTTAAGTATAAATATGGTTGCATGTTAATTTCTGTTATAATTGTGTTTTGTGTGAATGTACATAGATGGGTTCCGCATATATATATATATATATATATATATATATATATATATATATATATATATATATATATATATATATGAATGTATATAGGTGTGTGCATGTTGCTATGTATCGGTGCTTCTCTGTTTTTGAATTCCAGGCTCCAGTTTTGATTTAAAAATCACTATCTCTTGATCTAGCCCTGGTTTGGGTTTATGGCTTAACAAAATTCATCTGATTCATCACGAATTATAGTTTAAAAATTTATTTGAGACAAAATAAGTTAAATTGTCACTGGAAACAAGAAAATAACAGAGCAAGCTTGACATAGGAGTAAATTTAATCATCCTAATTCATTATTTCAGACATATGATATGGAAACTTATCCTAAATCACGATTTTTAAGAATGAAATCACGATTTTTAGTAGTGGGATTTTGGAGCAGTTCTAGCTTGATCAGAAAATGAATTTTTGGTGGTTTCTGGTGATCTCAGTGGACTGGGAGGTCGGGGTTCTTTCTGGAGGTAGAAGGATGGTCGAAGACTTTGGAAAAATTGCCAACAGGATGAACTAAGCACTATGAAGGCGGTGGTGTTCGATTTTAATCTGTAACCTTAGTTTAGGCATGGTCAAGTTTATGGTTTGCCTCGGCTCTTCTGGTGCATTGAGTTTATCGGAACTCTACGAATTTGAAGTTTGGATGATGGCGAATGTGTGATCGGAAGTGCAAGCACTACGGTGGCCGGAGAATGGAGTTTGCGGTTGTTCCAGGTTTGGGTTATGGTTCCAGGTTTGGGTTTGAACACTCAAATTCGATTTCGAGTTTGTTATCGGTGTTCTGACGATCGAGGGCTGGTGCAAGGTCGATCACCGTTGTGAAGAGGTCATCATGGATGACTGGAGTTGGTCGGAGCCACCGTGCATATGCATGGTGCATATGATTGTATCTGCTGAAGTTTGGGTTGAAGGGGAAAGAGGTACTCGAGTATTTCTCGAATAGTTTGAGTGTTTTGCTTGAAGTTTTGTAGTGTTCGACTCGAAGCCTTTGAGGTTGGGCTCGGGTCACTTGGTTGTTTCAAGTTTTAAACTTGACAGAGTTTTTAAATTTTAAAATGAATTTTAAAATGTAAAGCAAAGATTTAAACAAATTTTAAATCAAAGTTTTAAATCTGTATTCAAATTTAACTTGTATCATAGTTTTGTGACAAATAAAGTTTTAAGAAAATTTAAATTTTTTAAAACAACTTTAAATGTTAAAGTGTATTTTAAATGATTGAAATTTAAAATGAATTTGGTTTTAAAAACTCTTTTAAATTTCTTTTATAAGATAAGTGTTTCTTTAACATGTGATTTAAAAAGTTTTTAAATTGTTTTTAAATTTTGTTAAAATTAAATTTGTATTTATTTTGAATCTTAATTTGAAATTAATTTAAAAGAAAATTTAAAAGTAAAATGTTTTCAAATGTTTTTGTTAATGACAGAATTAATCATAAATAAGAAAATGTTTTATCTTAAAGTAAATTAAGATTTAATGATTTGTGATTAAATAAATAAGGAAAGTTAAGGTTATTTAATTAATTTAATTAATTAATGATTTAGAATTAGTTAGTTAATTAATTAAGGGTGTAATTTAATTAATTAAGGATTAATTAAATAAGTAATTAAGAATTTAAGTTAATTAATTAAGGGTTAATTAACTTGTAATTAAGGATCATTAATTAGATAAGATTAGATTATAAATTAATGATTAGAAATTAATTAATCAAATAATTAAAGATTAATTAGGTTACAGTTATGCACTTAATTTATTCAATAATTAGAGATTAATTAATTGGTTATTAAAGATTAATTAATTTGTAATTAATAATGATTAATCTAAGTTTAATTACTTAAAGAAGCAATTAAAGAATTGTTAATAGTTAATAAAGATCATTAATTAGGGATTATTTGATTATTAATTAATGTGATCAATTTTTAATGATTAATTATATTAATTAATTAAAGATAATCATTTGTGAAATTGTTTAAGTATAATTACTAAAGAAAGTAACTAGAGGAATTAATTACTCAGTGTAATTAATTATATTAGTGATGATAATTACATGATGTAATTAATTGAAGATTGAAAGTAATTTTGGGTTTAATTACTTTGTGTAATTGATATGAAGGATAATTACCTAGTGAAAGTAATTAATAATTAATTACTTGGTGTAGTTAATTTAAGAATTGATTAATAAAGTTATATGAAGAAAATTAAGTGATGTAATTAATTATTGATAATTAATTACTGATTGTGATTAATCACGGTTGATTAATGAATAAAGAATAATTAAAAAATTAATTATTAAGTAGGATTAATAATTAATTAAGAGGTAAATAAGGGATCATTAATTAATATAATTAATGAAGTAATTAAGGGTTGATTAATTAGGATTAATTAATCGATAATAAGTGATTATAGAGTAATTAATTAATGTAATTAATTAAGGATTAATGTAATTAACTATAGTTAATTAATGAATTAATCAAAGGTTAATTACTGTAATTGTTTGAGAATAATTAATTTGTGTAATTAGCTAAAGGCTAATTACTTATTGTGATTAGAAATAATTAATCAAAAGTGATTAATTGAAATGAATACTTAGAGGATGTTTAATTAATTGATTTGCAAGTTAAGCAAGATTTATAGTAATGAAGTGATTAATTTAATTTAATTTAAATTAATTAGAGATAGAAGTAATTAATTTATTTCATTTTAAATTAATTATAGATGGTGTGATTAATAGATCTTTGCTTATGTATGGATGGATGATATTAATCGCCTTGAATGGTTTGAGATCTCTAATATGGGAGATGTGATGATGTGTGATATGAGATGCTTTGGTTGAATTGTGATGATATGGATTATCTATCTATGCTATTGTGAATTATGTATTTATGTGAATATAGATAATAGAATTGAATTGTTTTAACTTTAAAACAACCTGGACATAAAATGGCGCTTTGAATTTCAATGAGACCGGGATTGGGTTTTTAGATTTGGATATCCGAAAACCACATCGATCCAAATTAACGATAGGTCAAGAATCTCAAGTGAAAATGAAGATTCAAAGTGCAAGGGTTATTGTCGTTAACTCTGAGGGTGATTCCAAAATGAGTGTCACGAAATAATGCCTTCGGTTTCGTTTAAACCCGGAACAAACTTGTATGGATTGAACGCTTTCAGAACATCGTCGGGTGGACGATGAGATTTCTAAGATCGATGTGTTCTATAAAGGTAATCGTAGCCTCAAGCCTCATCAACCGGGAATGGCTAAAACAGTGGAGGTGCAGCAAGGCTAAGTGATTCGCGCTCAAGTAGGACAAGATCTTCCCCTGTTAGAAGTCCCTTTATATTCAATTGTGTGCGCAGTTGGTTGCAAAAAACTACGGGGTTGTCTTGTTCAGGACTATCCAGTAAGGGATGGCTCCGGCCTTGTGTTGCAGGGGATTGGGAGTAATCCTCGGTATGGTGATCTAGGCTATGTACTGTGACAGGCGATACCCCAGTAGCCTGCCATTGATGGAAACTCATTCTTACTATGTGCCCTTACGGTTTTAATTGTATACCTATGTATGTTGGAATTTAATAAATATAACAATTTCGGCTATTTCTTACTTACTTGAAATTCCTAAACCCTATTATAATATCACTGGATTTCCTATCAAATGTTTTGGTTAGCGTAAGGTAAAAACTTACCCATGTTTATGTGTGGGAAGTCTTATGTGATATCTTTTCTTTCAAAGGTTTCTAAAGTTAAGCAACTTTAACTTGTTACTCACACCAGACCCATGTCTGGCTAGAGTTTATCTTCTATTTTCTTAAACTCTTGGGTACTCAAATTTATACGAGTAGCCAAGGGATTCAGGTTAGCTTTGACGAATTCTAGAGAAGCAATGGAGCTGGAGGCTTCAACGTTTGTAGATATATTAGTGTTCCGCTGTGTGATCTCTGAGTCGATTGTTGAGTTGTATCTTGTGTTGTAATAACTAGACAGGTGTTTATAACTATGTGACGCCCCACCTCTATACCCACGCTAGCCAAGAACACTACGGTGTAATGCTGTCAACTAGCACGGAGAATAAGGCTGATGAGGAGCAACCATCTGTATAATTGCTTTGTGCGAGTACCGATATGCCAGATAAAAATATAACTTTTCATCTCAAGAGGGAATCCGACATACCGACGCAAACTCAAAGCTACTACGCAGTGGCTATAAAGGTCTTCGAAAACAAATATAGAAATAAACATAACACAAACCAGTGACAGATAATTCATATCACAAAGGCGGAAATAGATATGAATATTACACTAGGAAGTGTACATCAGAGTAGCGGTCAAAAAGATCCATAATAATACAAAAGAATAGCAACACGTGCTATACAAAAGAATACATCTATGAGTCCATATCTCAAGTGTATACAACAAAATAAACTACTAATCTAAAGTAGTTAGCCAAAAGATCAGATGAAAGTCCGATAAGGAGTCAAGCAGAAGCACCTGTAAAATCTCAGTCTGACCCGAGTATTATTTAAGAAGTAAATAATAAACGGATCAGTCTAGCTATAAATATCAGATGAAGTGATATATAATAAGAGATATGACATAAACACATAATAATCACAATGCCAAGCTGCGATAAATAAGTAATTGAAAATCAATAAGAGATTAATCAATATCACAATAATCTACTCAAGATAAAAAGGAATGTCATACTCCTAATTTCATTCACCAAGCCACAATAAATGACATATATATCAATGCTAATCGTAAAAGTCGGTGAAACATAAATTCCAGAATTCAACACACGAAATCCAGAAATCACAAGAATAGGTGAAGGATAAAATTTCCAGAAATCAACACACGAAATCCAGAAATAATAAAAAGCAAAAAGTGTATATGTGAGTCGAAATCACACAAGTGGTGTCTAGCCTAACCTCGCAGACAGAAAAGATATGCGTGATTCGAAATCACATAAATGGTGTCTAGGCTAACCTTGCAAACAAAAAGATATGTGTGAGTCGAAATCACACAAATGGTGTCTAGGCTAACCAAAAAGCAAAAAGGTATGTGTGAGTCGAAATCACACAAATGGTGTCTAGCCTAACCTTGCAAACAAAAAGATATGTGTGAGTCGAAATCACACAAATGGTGTCTAGCCTAGCCTTGCAAACAAAAAGATATGTGTGAGTCGAAATCACACAAATGGCGTCTAGGCTAACCAAAAAGCAAAAAGGTATGTGTGAGTTGAAATCACACAAATGGTGTCTAGACTAACCTCGCAGATAAAGAGATAGGTGTGAGTCGAAATCACACAGATGAGGTCTAGTCTAACCTTGCAGTCAAAGAGACATCGCACAATTGCTAGTCTAAATCATAAAATGATCGTCATGATCTAAGAGAAGTGTAAATTACAGTAAGCTAGTAAATATACGAGCTTAGCTTCATGTCCCATAACCACTAGCTTAACTTAAATATTTAGGAACAAATTGTAGATCTCCACTAGAAAATTGTCACAAGAGTTTCAATCGAACAAGTCCAAGAATTAACCGACGAAGTAAACGCAAGCGTTTCATACCACTCGTTTTACTAAGTCGTTTAATTAGATTTCTCATACGAGTGAGGTAAAGGCTTGTATATACTAATAGATTGGAAAACGGTTTAAGAAACGAGCTTTGTAATAAAATAGTGTTGAAATCATTTGAAGAAAGAGTTTTGATATTTACTACTAGTATAGAGAACCTTTATATTTTAAAGTGACAAATCATAGAAGTGATTGTAGAAACAATCGGGCATAAAAATTCACATTCAAAGACGTGAATAAAATCCAAAGAAATCGACATAAAATCCATCAAAGTGGACATATCTAAAATTCCCAAACAAAGGTCATCAAAGTCGATAATAAATGACAACAACAAAAGGGAGACAACACGAATCGATTAAAGTTGGATATTCAAACGGATTAGCAATATAGGCTAATCTGGCAAATAGTATAAAGTTGTTCGACCGGACTCCCTGAGTCGGTCGACCGAACCAGAGGTTGGAAGTGCTCGGGGCAACAGGTCGGTCGACCGGCCCAGGGGGCTCGGTCGGCCGAAGCCTGTAACCAGCACTTCCAAACAGAGGCAGGAAGTGTCTGGACTACAGGTCGGTCGACCGGCCCAGGGGGCTCGGTCAGCCGAACCTGTAAGCTTGCACTTCCTACCCTAATTCAAAAGAGGTGCAACTCTCGATCAAATTGCAATCGCACGAGCAACGGCGCTAAGGGTTTATGCCAATCGACTACCCGGCCCTATATGCTCCTCGATGCATCACCAAAAACATGTTCAAACATCAAAGTTAGGATTTTTAACGAATTGAACTCAAAACACTAAAAATTGGAATATTCACAAAAGAAATCCAAACCAAAATCAAATGCACATGAATAAGTGTTAGGAATTCATACCTAACAATAGAAGAGAATTATAAGCATAGATTTGAGATTAAAAATCTCACCTTTGAACCCAAACGATTGAAGAAGAAGCTATAGAGCAATGGTAAGAACAATCACTCTTCAATTCCAACCCAACAATCTTGAATCTAAGCTTAAAGGAGAAACATTTCCTAAATTAGGTTTAGGAAATTTCTGAAATTGAATGGAGAAAGAGTTGGAGAAGATGAAGGAGATGCTTACCAATGGGTTCTCTTGAATTTGGAGCTAGAAGTTGGATTTGCAAAGCAAGCTAGGGCTTAGGAATTTCTATTTCCCATTCTCTTCCACCATTGTTGCTAAAGCTTGAGTGTTTAAGCAAAGAGGAGAAGTTATGAAGAGAAGGGGTTGGGCTGAGCTAATAAGGGTGCAGTTCAAACCAAAGTCATAAGCGGGAAAAAGTAGCAAAAATCAACTTTCTCCAAACATATCGAAGCTTATACTCAAAAAGGTCGCAAACGTCATTTTGAACTCAATGGGGGTGGTCTCGAGTCCCAATTCGACTGTTTGCACAAAGTAGCTTTTCGGACCAAAATCCGATGAACGGTGAAATATTTAAATAAAATATTTAAATATATAATCTATAAATATGCGGGTTGTTACAAACTATCTAGTACGTGTTGTATAATCTGCGTAACTCTGATAGATGTTGTATACTATGTAATATTTATGTGATTAATATAATTTATTCGTTTCGCTGTTGAGATTCTGATTTCTGGGGAAAGAAAGACGGGTCGTCACAGTTGGTATCAGAGCACTAGGTTGAGTAAATACCTAGGCTTTGGAGTGATTTCATTCTTGAGAGAGCATATTTGTAATTCTAATATATATATTTATTTCTACCTATTTGTTAGGTTACCGGTTCGGGTTTTCCAATTTACGTTCTAGAGGTAGGAATGGTAGTGGTGTGTATAGAACGACTACCACTTGAAGGAGCCTGAGTGTTGAGGTTGGAAGTATATCTGCCGAGTCTGTAAACCTAATACTGTCTCGAGTAAGATTTTCTGTGGTAAAGGATTTCATCAAACTCTGAAGGAAACCTTTAAAGGATTCATAGTCCATCTTTGAAGTTGGTTGAGTAGAGTTTAGGTCGGCTGGTTAAGCAGAAGCTAGTGATGGTATCTTGGCAACTTCATGAAGTAGTAGCTGTGTGATGAGACGCAGTGACTATGGATGTTCCCGAAGATGTTTCTTCTGAAGCAAGTTTAAGGAAGCGCGTCTGCATCGGTGATGAGGCTAGGATCAACATTGTGCTTATGTTTGGCTTTGAGGCCAGAGTTTCTCAAAGAGCTTTGGATTAGGAAGTCATTGGCATCTGTGGCAGTGTTGCAGCTTGGAGTGTTCTGTGTGCCGGCAAGAAGGTCATCGGGCTAAGCGGTTTTCTTGAGGTGGAATTCAGAAGCAGCAGAGTGGATCTATTTCTTTGATGGATTGACTTGATGAACATAGGTTGTTCTGATTGGTAAAGAGAGAACAATATCTTTAGATATTTGTGTGGGTTGATCGCAAAAGTGACTTGCGATGGTTGAGTGTTCTCTTGGGTTGTCAGAGATTTTTTCGGATGTCTTCAAGAGATCTGTGGTTTGCCTTAGCATCTGGAGATTGAGTTTTTGTATCAGCCAGGATTCCAGGAGTGGTACCAGTGGTTCAGCTAAAAGAAGGATGGCTCCTAGAGAGGGGATTTGGTGAAGCGGCTCAGAATATCGTAGTACTTCTGAGTTTTCCTTATGGATATGATGAACCATGTCTTTTGGGATGTGTTGGATTAGTTTGTGCACATCATCTGTGACGCCCCACCTCTATACCCATGCTAGCCAAGGACACTACAAGGCAATGCCGTCAACTAACACGAAGAATAAGGCTGGTTGGGAGCGACCATCTATAGCCTTGCTCTAATTATCTATTGAATACATCGACAATAAACATACCAACCAGGTCGACATACCCAATGAATAATTAAAACAAAACCATAGGTGGTTGGATCTATCAGAACAGAATATATAACTCAAATGTAATATACATCATCGAACAGTAAATCATCATATACACACATATCGATACACAACAGAGTTTACAAACAATACAAGTCAAGTGGTATAGCAGACCATAATATACAGACGAGTCAAAAGAATACATATCAGAGTTACTACAAAATGGGACTACACAAAAAGCTATGACAAAAAGAAGCTAGCGGAGTAGTCCATGCGGAAGCAAAATAGGCTAAGTCCAAAAGCACCTAACCTGAAACGACTCGGTCTGACCCGAGTATAAAACACACGGGTCAGTCTAGCTAAACCAATCAGTTAGATAAACTGAACAACAATAAACTTGCAAGGTTACAAAGCATAATAGATATCTCTAAAAGAAATAACACAATCATCTAACGAAAGATGAATCATATAGAACAAGACTCATATCATCGGCACATATAGAAACGAAGGATAAGAATTATCCCAAAGCAAGCCATAAAGGCAAACAACAAATACCGATAAATACAAGTTCCACAAGGTAAACGCTATATTTCGTGTGGCTCCAAAGAACCAATACAGAAAAGCAATACCTAGGGAATATACATATAAATGAAACATCATGAGCCTCCGATATCTCTTGAGCGGTGGTGAAGAAACCACTCAAATATCTCTTGAGCGGTGGTGAAGAAACCACTCCAATATCTCTTGAGCGGTGGTGAAGAAACCACTCCGAAAGCAATACTAAAGGTAACCGACAACCCCAAATATCTTTCGAGTCAAGGCAAAGGACCAACTCCAAAAGCGATATTAAAGGCAACAAGCCAGAGGAGACAGTCCGAAGACACTATCCCAAAGGCAGCATGTGTCACAAACTCCCAGAGAGGAATCCGAAAAGTGGTAACGTGAGTCCCATAACCACCCGTTCGCACTAAACGGTTTACTATCCATTAGTTAATTTCACACTCGAAGCACTACAAAGTTCACCTCGGTAAACCAAACCCGAAGGTCAAAACGATCAACTGAATAGGTCGGGGATTAATCGGAAAGATAAACGCACAGATTCATGGTCCGTGTTTTGCCCAACCATTTAATCACCCTTCCACTTCGCTCGAAGTGCGAAATTGTGCGTGTTTTTAAATAAAATTTATAAATTGGAGAAATGAGCTTTTAATATGATTAGAAAGATTATTTTATAAAAACCCGTGGATGAAGTCAAAAATAAGTTATCAAAGTCAAAGAGGCAATAACAACCACTAAGAAGCAACTTGAATCGATAAAATTTGGAAAACAAATCAAATATGTAAAAACAGGCAAAACAGGCAAAACATGAGAAGGTCGGTCGACTGGTTGCAGGGCTCGGTCGGCTGGCCAGATGCAGGAAATAAAAAAAACTCGACATGAGCAGGTCGGTCGACCGGCTACAGGGCACGGTCGGCCGAACTGCATAAATTTGCAGTTTCTGCCCTTTTTCCAATGAAATGCAATTTCTTCCAAAACGCGATCGTTCGAGAAATGGACCTAAGGAGCCTTAGCCAATAGATACCCCAGCTCCGTTAGCTCTTCGATTCGCAACCAAAACATATTCACACATCAAAGTTAGGATCTTTAAAGAATTGGACCCAAACACTAAAAATTTGGATATTCTCCAATTCAATGCAAACCAAAAGCAAGAGCATATGAACAAGTGCTAGAAATTCATACCCAACATCAATGAAATCAAGAGAAGTAGATGTGAGTTCAAAACTCACCTTTTACCCAAAACAAAGAAGATGAAGAAGAAGCTCAATAACAAGGAGAAGACCAACCAAACACTACTTCAACTCAACAAGCTTCAATCTAAGAATAAAACACATATTTCCCAATTTAGGTTTAGGAAATTTTCTGAAATTGAAGAAGAGAAGAGTTGGAGAAGATGAAGAAGAACTTACCTATGGATTCTCTATGATTTTGGAGCAAGAAATCAAGTTGGAAGTTGAAACTAGGGCTTGCAAATTTCTATTTCTCTTTCCCTTCCACCATTTTCAGTTTTAAGCTTAAGTTTTTAAGAAATGAATAAGTGAATGAGAAGAGTGGCTAAGCTAGAGTATTAGTTAAGCTAGTGGGCTGAACCCAAACCCAAACCCAATAGAAAAAGTAGCCAAAATTTCACAAACTCCAAACATATCAAAGATTATACTCAAAAAGATCGCAAACGCCATTTTGGAACCAATGGAGGTAGTTTCGAGTTCCAATTCGACCATTTGCAGAAAGTAACCTTTCGGACCCAAATCTGACTAACGACGCTATATTTAAATTAAACATTTAAATATAAAATCGTTAAATATGCGGGTTGTTACATCATCGGCATTCTCATCTACTTCAGATCGGAGTTGTGCAACAGAAGCGAAGTAGCAGCTGTTATAGAGTGGAAGTTTTCAGGATCTAAGGCAAGTTTGGTGAGTGCCTTGTTTTGTCTTTTCTAGATAGGAGAAGTTAGTTTTCTACTTATGGTTGTGAAGTAGAGTTTTTTCTTGATTTTAGTTGATCTTAAAAGGATCATTCTGTTGATTGTTTTTGGTCCAGTTTGTTTCTTAAGGTGGGCATCAGTGAAGGTTGAGCTGATCAGGAAGGATAAAGGCAGCCTAGGATCGTCAAATGAGTTTTGTGAATAAGAGATGGAGGAATTTGGATTTCAAAGTCGGAGATTTGATTTTGGATAAGTTTTCTCCAATCAAAGGAGCTATAGGATTTGGTAAGACTGGGAAGTTGGCTCCGAGGTATATTGGATCTTTCTGTATTCTTGTGAGGATAAATGCTTTGATCTTCAGTATTCAATTGCCAGTTTGGAAGACTGGAATTCATTGTGTTTCACGTATCTCTGAGGGAGCACGTATGATCTATCTTTGGTTTTGGAATATGCAGTTCAAGAGGATTTGGTTGTTGAACAGGACTTGACTATGGTCCGATATCCTATTTAGTTTTGAAAATCTAGATGAGTAGGAGCTCTGTAGCTTAATAGTATAGATTGTTTGGATTCAGTAGAGCGAGTATTCCAATGTTTATACCTGGGAAACTCTAGATAGTGTTAAGAGATCTATCCTGATTTGTGTCAGGATCATTAGATTTGTCTGATTGAGTGAATTGGTTGCTATGGTTGTTAGCATATGATAGATAATATATGCTTATGGTTTAAATTAAAATCATTGATGGGTTATTAAATTATCTTTGCTTTTAAATTTCGGAGACGAAATTCTTTTAAAGGGGAAGGAATGTGATGACCCGAAATTTCGGGCAATTTAAATTTCATAATCTATATTAAAAATTAAATTGATTTGATAATTGTCTTTTATAATTTTAACTTAAATTGGCAAATTAATTCTTTTAAAAAGCTAATAAAAAGTTTTCTATTTATAATGTATATATATTTGTATATAATGTAAATAGAAAAGCTTTGGTTTGAAATTTAACAAATAAAATCTTGTTTTCAAATTCTAATATTTTTGGTAATTTGTTACGTTTAATTTAATACAAAACTTTTCAAAGCTATTTAAAAATTAATTCATTGTTTTAAAATATTCAAGGTAAATGTTAATTATTTAAAATATATTTTTAGCTTAAGTTTAAATTTAAATAATATTAACATTAAGGTTTGTTTTATTTCTTTTTAAAATTATAGCTTAATAAATATGATATATTAATTTATTTGGTAATAGAAGTAAAATGTAATCTCTTTTATATAAATTATTTAAAAATTACATTTTTTATTTTCAATATAATATTAATAAATGTGTTAGAGATAAATAGATCTTTATAAATGGGATTGTTATTTAAAATGTAATATGTTGACTTTGATTTGAATTTTTAAATCTAATTTGAATTTGAATTTGGATTTAATTTTGAAATTTAAAGGATAGACATTTAAGAATATTTGGATTTAAAATATATGTATAAGATTTTACTTTGTACATAATTGGTTTTGTTTATATGTTCTTTAAAAGAAATTTATATATATATGTATGTATACATTTAGATAAAAATTTGTTAATTAAACATAAAAGCTTTAAGCTAACATTTAATTAATTATAAATTACGTTAATTACAAGTGTATGTATATTAAGCTTATTTTAAACAAATGTAAATTTATAAACAAATTTTTTGACAAATGTTAAATTTTAAAACAAGTGTCACCATTTGGTTTAATTTTTCTTCTATTTTTTAAAAATAAATTTAGCCCTTATATAAACATTTATTACCACTTTTCTTTCTTTTTTTCTATCTTCGTAATTCAAAAGCCAAGAAAACTCAAACAATTTCTCAAAACTAAGAAACTTAAACCAAATCTTCTCATAATTCAACTTTGCAAACATTTTTCTCAAACCAGAATAATCAAATCCAAAATCTGGGATTCATTTGCAAAGATTAAAACCTGAAACTTGTTTCAATTCAATAACCTGTAATCCATTCTTCAAAAATCAAAAACCCTGTGCCAATTTTCTCAAAATCAATCTGTAAATCAAACACCTCTAAAAGAAAAAAAACCAGAAACTTGTAGTTCAGTTTTAAGATTCAAATCTATATCATTTCTTCAATCTGGAATCAACAAGGCCTGCATTTCTTCAATCTATGATAAAGCAAGCAATTTTCTTCAACATTCAAGCATCTTCAACATTCCATTTTAAATATCAAAAGCATTCAAGTCTAAAGTTTGCAAAACAAATGGCAATGCAAGTTTCCAGTTTTAAAAACAATTCAAGTTTTCAAAATCTAAAATTGCCTCTATTCAACGCATGCCAGGTGAGTAACATTTTTATTAAAATAACTTAAGTATAAATATGGTTGCATGTTAATTTCTGTAATAATTATGTTTTGTGTGAATGTATATTGATGGGTTCTGCATATATATATACATATATATATATGTATATGTATGTATGTATGTATGTATATAGGTGTGTGCATGTTGTTGTGTATCAGTGCTTCTGTTTTTTTAAATTCCAGGCTCCAATTTTGATTTAAAAATCACTATCTTTTGATCTAGTCCTGGTTTGGATTTAAGACTTAAACAAAATTTGCCTGATTCATCATGAATTATAGTTTAAAAATTTATTTAAGAAAAAATAAGTTAAAATGTTTCTGGAAACAAGAAAATAACAGAGCAAGCTTAAAATATGAGTAAATTTAATCATCCTAATTTATTATTTCAGATATATGATATGGAAACTTATCCTAAATCATGATTTTTAAGAATGAAATCACGATTTTTAGTATTGGGGTTTTGTAGCAGTTCTGGTTTGATCAGAAAATGGATTTTTTGTTGGTTTCTGGTGATCTCAGTGGACTAGGAGGTCGGGGTTCTTTCTGGAGGTAGAAGGATGGTCGGAGAATTCGGAAAAATTGCAAGCAAAATGAACTAAGCATTGTGAAGGCGGCGGTGTTCGATTTTAATCTATAACCCTAGTTTAGGCATGGTCAAGTGTATGGTTTGCCTCGGCTCCTTTGGTGCATCGAGTTCATCGAAACTCTAGGAATTTGAAGTTTGGATGATGGTGAATGTGTGGCTGAAAGTGTAAGCACTCCGGTGGCCGAAGAATGGAATTTGCGTTTGTTCCAGGTTTGGGTTATGGTTCCAGGATTGGATTTGAACACTCGAATTCGATTTCGAGTTTGTTATCATTGTTTTGATGATTGAGGGGTGGTGTGAGGTTGATCGCCGATGTGAAGAGGTCATCGTGGATGACTGGAGTTGGTCGGAGCCACCGTATATGTGCACGATGCATTTATTTGTATCTGATGAAGTCTGGGTTGGAGGGGAGAGAGGTACTCGAGTATTGCTCAAGTAGTTTCAGTGTTTTGCTCGAAGTTTTGCGGTGTTTGACTCGAAGCCTTTGAGGTTGGGCTTGAGTCACTTGGTTGTTTCAGGTTTTAAACCCGATGGAGTTTTTAAATTCTAAAATGAATTTTAAAATGTAAAGCAAAGATTAAAACAAAGTTTTAAATCAAAGTTTAAATCTGGATTCAAATTTAATTTGTATCCTAGTTTTGACATAAATAAAGTTTTAAGAAAATTTAAAATGTTTAAAACAACTTTAAATGTTAAAGTAAATTTTAAATGATTGGAATTTAAAATGAATTTGGTTTTGAAAACTCTTTTAACTCTCTTTTATAAGATAAGTGTTTCTTTAACATGTGATTTAAAAAAAATTTAAATTGTTTTTAAATTTTGTTAAAATTAAATTTGTATTTATTTTGAGTCTTAATTTGAAATGAATTTAAAAGAAAATTAAAGTAAAATGTTTTCAAATGTTTTTGTTAATGACAAAATTAGTCATAAATAAGAAAATGTTTTGTCTTAAAGTAAATTAAGATTTACTGATTTGTGATTCATTAAATAAATAAGGAAAGTTAAGGTTATTTAATTAATTTAATTAATTAATGATTTAGGATTAATTAGTTAAGTAATTAAGGGTCTAATTTAATTAATTAAGGATTAATTAAATAAGTAATTAAGAATTTAAGTTAATTAATTAAGGGTTAATTAATTTGTAATTAGGGATCATTAATTAGATAAGATTAGATTATAAATTAATGATTAGAAATTAATTAATCAAGTAATTAAAGATTAATTAAGTTACGGCTAAGCACTTAATTAATTAAATAATTAGGGATTAATTAATTGGTTATTAAAGATTAATTAATTTGTAATTAATAATGATTAATCTAAGTTTAATTACTTAAGAGAAGTAATTAAAGAATTGCTAATAGTCAATGAAGATCATTAACTAGGGATTATTATATTATTAATTAATGTGATTAATTTTTATTAATTAATTATATTAATAATTAATTAAAGATAATCATTTGTGAAATTATTTAAGTATAATTAATTAATGAAAGTAATTAGAAAAATTAATTACTCAGTGTAATTAATTATATTAATGTGATTAGTTTAAGCTAATTAATTTGTTTAATCAATTTAAAATAATCATTGGATGATGGGATAAGTATAATTACTTCATGTATAATTACTTAGTGAAGTAATTAGCGGTGGTAATTACAGGATGTATTTAATTGAAGATTGAAAGTAATTTTTGGTTTAATTACTTTGTGTAATTGATATGAACGATAATTACTTAGTCAAAGTAATTAATATTTAATTACTTGGTGTAATTAACTTAAGAATTGATTAATAAAGTTATTTGAAGATAATTAAGTGATGTAATTAATTAAGGATAATTAATTACTGATTGTGATTAATCAAGGTTGATTAATGAATAAAGATTAATTAAAAATTTAGTTATTAAATAGGATTGATAATTAATTAAGAGGTAATTAAGGGATCATTAATTAATATAATTAATGAAGTAATAAAGGGTTGATTAATTAAGATTAATTAATCAATAATAAGTGATTATAGAGTAATTAATTAATGTAATTAATTAAGGATTAATGTAATTAATTATAATTAATTAATTAATGAAGTAATTAAAGGTTAATTACCGTAATTGTTTGAGAATAATTAATTTATGTAATTAATTAAAGGCTAATTACTTATTATAATTAGAAAATAACTAATCAAGAGTGATTAATTGAAATGAATACTTAGAGGATGTTTAATTAATTGATTTGCAATTAATTAATGGTTAAGTTAAGCAAGATTTATAGTAATGAAATAATTAATTAACTTTATTTTAAATTAATTAGAGATAGAAGTAATTTATTTATTTCATTTTAAATTAATTATAGATGGTATGATAAATAGATCTTTGCTTATGTATGGATGGATGATATTGATTGGCTTGAATGGCTTGAGATCTCTGGTATGGGATATGTGATGCTGTGTGATATGAGATGCTTTGGTTGAATTATGATGATATGGATTATCTATCTGTGATATTGTGAATTATCTTTCTGTGTGAATATAGATAATAGAATTGAATTGTTTTAACTTTAAAACAACTTGGACCTAAAAGATGGCGTTTTGGATTTCGATGAGACCAGCATCGGGTTTCCAGATTTGGATATCTGAAAACCACATCGATCCAAATTAACAATAGGACTTGAATCTCAAGTGAAGATGAAGATTCAGAGTGCAAAGTTATTGTTGTTAACTTTGAGGGTGATTCCAAAATGAATGTAACGAGATAATGCCTTCGGTTTCCTTCGAACCCGAAACGAACTTGTATGGCTTTAATGCTTTCAGAACATCGTCAGGTAGACGATGAGCATTCTAAGATAGATTTGTTCTATAAAGGAAATCATCGCCTCAAGCCTCATCAACCGGGAATGGCTAAAACAGGAGAGGTGCAGCAAGGCTAAGTGAGTCACGCTCAAGTAGGACAAGATCTTCCCCTTTCTAGAAGTCCCTTTATATTCGGTTGTGTGGGCATACTCTCTGTCGATTTCGAAAAAACTTTAACAACCGTGTATGAGGAGGAGATTCCAGAATGAAGCAGGATGTTTGTGGCGTTCCTTTGAGGTATATACGTGGACCCGACTCCCGTGAGTTGGCATAAGGTGGCTAAAACAGGAGCGATTGAGGGCTAGTGAGGTAGCACCTTTGATCGGACACATCCCTTCGATATTATACTTTGACTTTTGGATTGATTCAGTTGCCACTTTTGATTTTTTGATTTGGAGGTGTGGCTCGAGGTGGGGGTAGCTGCGGCTATGCGTTACCACCGGCCCGGAAGTGTAATTAGTATATCTACCCTGACATTGCCTAGTTGTGCCGTGTCGCCTACCCTAGCACGCCTTGTAGGAGTTTGATTTGTGTCGTACCTATGGAGTATCCTCTGGTAGCCTCCCGATCAGGAGGTATTACGGTACTGTATAGACTATTGGCACTATACCTGTTAAGGGCTATATGGGTAACCCCTTAATGCTATTTAAAAGTAAGTTTATTTTACTATAGACATTATCATAATAGCGAAATATTAATACATAGTAAATAGTTTAATGGATCCTTAGAGGATGGGCGGTCCCAAGCATCCTTTAAGTTACTTGTACCTTATATTACAGTTCACTTGAGTTGGTTTACATTGTATAAGTATGTATGTCCTGACTCGAGTGTTTTTTATTTTGCTTTACGGTCGGGTCAGACTAAGTGATACAGCATTAGAGACTCACCTCTAGAGTTGGAGATTCACTTGGAAAACCAGCTATCTATTTCGCTTTCAGTTATCCAGTTGATTCTGGTTATTCAGTTGAGTCCCATGATGGATTCCGTTTGTACTTGATATCATATTGGGACTTCTGTTGTATTGTGCTTAACTTTGATGTATATTTATATAGTATCACTTCCGCTGCATTTTATTACGTTATGTCTGCGATCTATGACTATTTATTTACTGTTTATACTGTGTTTTGCCAAATTTTTTTACAATCTGGTATTTTGAGCATTCAAGTCCAACATGTAGCGGATGCGAATGGTTGAAAATAGCGGGTCGTTACATGTGGTATCAAAGCTTTGGCTCTAGGAAAAACTTAGCATATATGGTAAATTTATTAACAGAATCACTTCCATTCGAGCTTGAATCTTTTCATTTGGACTCAATTTCCTTTTAATTTTGGAATGTTTCCTCTTTTTCGAAATTCATTCTTGTTCCTCACTATTAGTCTTCTTTTGATTTCGGAGTATCCCATAAATCCACTTCGAATGGCTTGTAAAGGGAGTGAAACTCCTTTACAATAGGCCTTGATTCACCGGAGATTTCTAAATCCTCGGTTTAGATGCTAGTATCTCTTGTTATCCCGAATTCTATCTCTTGAGATCAAATGTAAATTTGCCTCAGAACTCCACATCGATCTAATTCTTGGAGTCACGGTTGACCCGGTTAAGATTGCCCGCGATTTATATAAGCTTATCTATTTCCTTATTCAATTAGTTGATCATCGTATCTTTTGTTCCAACTTATCCTTTCTTTGATTTAAGGATAATCAAATTTGAATCTCTATCCTTAATTTGAAAATCTATTCCTGTATAGTGTATTTGTAAACCTATATTTAAAATGTTTTATACATTGTGTTGTTTGAGTTGTTGATGTTGATTTGGGTTTTCGATCGATTCGTCTGATCAACACTATTGATTGATTTGGGTTTTCAATCGATTCGTCTGACCAACGCTATCGATAGGGTCTCCAAAACACTTAAACAGAGCACACTGACACAGTATTATTTTCAAATTTAGTAAATGAATAAATTTTGTATAATTATAGTATATATAAGTATAACTTTCTGAATTTTGATAGTTAACTGAATTGGATGTTTAGAAATAGTATTTGACTTTGTATATAGCTTGTAACCATTAGCTTTGTTTCATATATAAATAATTGAACTATAAAACATAGTTATAAATTAATCTAGAAATTTAAATGAATTTAAAATAAGAAACTAAGAATTTAATTTCCGATGGTTTCAAACTTTGTGTTTAAAGTTCTAAAGGGTGAATTATTATTTAAACTATTTCAAGTAGAAATAGTTTCAAAGAAATTTTAATTTGTAAATCAGTGCTCTTTTCATTGTCGCTGGAAAATAATTTCGGTGATGACTACAGCATCATCGACATTCTTTTTCTAGTTTCGAAGTGAAGAGACTATCCTGTAGTTTTACTACAGTTTTGCTTTGGAGAATTAAATTGATTTGAAATTCAAAAAATATGACTTGATTTACAATACATATATTGCTATATAAATTCAAAGTTGATTTGATATATGTTTACTATATATATTTATGTACCTCTAAAATAGTTGAAGCTAATCAGAAATTTGATTCTTAAATTTTATCTTAAAGGATGATTTCAATTGTAAAAGAGAATCAAAATTTTGAATAAATATTTAAGCTTGAGATAATTGAATTAAAAAGTTTTATTTGTATAATATTCTATTGCATTCCAATATAACTTACCTAAATTATTCAAAAGTTGAATATGTAATTGGACAATATACAATATAAAAGATTTTGTAAATAAAATTCAAGTGGTTATAATAAATGTTATGCACTTAAATTTTAGTTACAAAAGATTAATAGAGGTAAATAGAATAAAAAGGTTAATTGAATAATATACAGTATATATGGTGTTAAAGGAATTTTTTTAAATAAATTGGTATATTTTATTCAAATTAATTAATTTTGTAAATTTATTTGTTTATAAAGTTAGTGTTTTTGAATAAGATGTATTGTTTACTTAATTCTTTCTTTTCCATTCTTTTTCCTTTTTAGGGACGAAAAGTTTTGAGTGGGGGAGAGTGTAAAAATCCGTAAATTTTGGCAATTAAAAATAGTTGATTTAATAAGATTTTCATAATTAAAATATTAAAAGAAATAGAAATTGGTTATTTAATGTGGAAGTAATAATTAATTTGAATGGTAAAGAATGTAATTTAAGCTAAATTGTTGATAGATTGATGGAGATTACAATAAATTGAAATAATATAAATGTTGAATTTATGAATGAGGTATAATATAATGAATGGAAATTGAGTAAGAACATGGTCCCGTAAGAAATTGTAACTTTGGTTTGTTTACAATAAACTGATAAATGTAGTTAAGAATAAACAGTGATAATTATTATGTGTTACATGTTTATTTAGTCTATTAAATTGAAAAGAGAAGCCAATGTTTAATAAATATAAACAAAAGTTACATTAATGTGAAATGTAATAAAATGTTTAGAAGTTGTTAAATTGGTGTATATTAAGGAATGAATGGTTAACTAGGTTTGTAGAGTAGTAATGGACTTAATAAAAAGATTTGGAATTGAATCAAATTTATGTATTGAAATTCAATCTCTAATAATTGGATCTATTGTAGTAAATGGAATTATATATTACATATTTAAAATTAAGATAAAATAGGTATATAATACACTATGGTACAGACTATGATAATTATATCGCATAATGAAATGGATTGAACAACTAGATGGAGTTAAGAATATGAATCTATTGGGAATTTAAAACTTATACATTTTAAACTGGATGAATTACAGTGTTTTTCACGTAATAAATTTCTGTACTTTTATTATATACATATTTTATATTTTTCCTATATCCATCTCTATTTTATCTTTCTATTTTAATTTGTCTAGGCTTTTATTGTATTTATTGGAGTTTATTTGTGTATATTCTTTTATTTAATGGCTTGAAAACAAATTAATTAGACATACCTTAGTTTGTTTAATTAGGTATAGGTTACATTTGCTTTATTTCTTGCCTTTTATTTACCTATCTATTTAATTACCTACCATAGCCGTGTGTATTTTTTTTCTAGCTGTGAGAAATCATTCCACGAATCACGTACAAGAAGAATTATTTCTCATTTCAAACTCGTCATTTTCATTTGCAATTAAGAATAAATATATACGTTCCTTTCTCCTTAATTATGCCTTTTCTGTTTCCTAGCATTTACTTCTTTGCTTGCCTTCCAAACCGCTCCATCTATTAGCCGTGAGAAACTATATCAATTCACGTACAAAAAATTTACCTACTTCTCATATTCATTTGCATTTAAGAATAAAATATATGCAAGTTTATTTCTCCTTAACTTATTCCTTTTTGTTTCCTATCATTTACTCCTCTTTAGCCCTTTTTTTCTTCCATCTTTAGCCGTGTATTTCTTTTGATAACTCAAGCACAAACAATTCTCAAAACTCCTCATTATCATTTGCGTGAAGAAAAAAATACAGCAAGCTCTAATTATTCCATGGCTTCCTCTTCTTCTTTTTCTATTTTCTTTTCTCTTTTCTTTTGTTCTTCTTCAAGCATGGCTTGGTCTCCACCTATTGCTGACCACACCACCTCCTCCTTACCAACAAAGCCTAGCCATGACCAACATGGAAGATACATCACTAATGTTGATAACAAACCTTAACCAAGCCATGTATTGATCACCTTGCTTTGATTTATCAAGGTTAGGTCATTTTATTTTCTATCTTTTCATTGTTTTTATCTATATTCTTTTGTATTGAATCATTGCTTATACACTTTATGTATTATGTTGCTCACAAGTTTGGATCTAACTCTTCATTCACTCAAAAAATATAGTCGTGCTTTGTCGTGCCTTTTCATGCTTTGCAGAGTTTGGATGTGTGTTTGATTTTGATTTTAGCTTTAGAAAAAAGGTGAGATTTTTCACTCTAGACAACGTACTTTTATAAATGTGAAATGATGACAAGTGAATTGTAGAAATTATTATGCTATGTTCATACATGCCTGTGATTGATTATATGATTTTAAATGCTGTTTATATATTTGTTACATCATCTGTTATGATATTATATGCTATATTGTTATATTTATTTCCTGTTTATCACACTGCAAGTTTCCTATTACTATGGGTTGAAATGACACATACCCGAATGGACTTTAGGACAAGGAAAATCACTATGGGCTAAAATGATAGGCTCGAGTGATTTTCATTGATTTTTGTTGTATTTAGTTTTCTTGGGATTGCGGGTTTGAAATGATAGAACCCAGATTTTTCTTTTTAATTACGGACTGAAATGATACATATCCGTATCACTTGACGTAGGTTAGAAAATATTATATAGGCCCATGGTTAATATTTCTAAAGTAATATTTTCCTAAAAATTTATTAAGTATTTTGAAATTTTGGAATATATGGAATTTTAACTTAAAATTTGATTTAAAGATATGAAATATAAAGAGATATCGATTTTTATAAGTTAAAAAATGTTATAAGCTACTAATTGGTTTAAAGTGTAATTTAAAAATCTTTATTTGGTTTTAAATAGCAATTTAAAGATTTTTATTTGTGATAAATAATTTAATAATTAAAGTTGATTAATATGGAATTTTAAAATCTAACATGATAATTGCAATCAATCTTTAGTTTTGAAATAAATATGGTTATATAATAACTGACGTATTTTGAATTGAGAAAATGAAATACAGTTTTTAATCAATATAAGAAACATGTAAAGTCCTAATTAATGAAAGAACATGTAAAGTTTTTCATTAATGCAAGAAACATGTAAAGTTTTAATTAATGAAAGAAACGTGTAAAGTCCTAATTAATGAGAGAATATGTAAAGTTTTTAATTAATGCAAGAAACATGTAAAGTCCTAATTAATGAAAGAACATGTAAAGTTTTTAAATAATGCAAGAAACATGTAAAGTTTTAATTATTGAAAGAAACGTGTAAAGTCCTAATTAATGAAAGCATATGTAAAGTTTTTAATTAATGCAAGAAACATGTAAAGTTTTAATTAATGAAAGAAATGTGTAAGGTCCTAATTAATGAGAGAACATGTAAAGTTTTTACTTAATGCAAGAATCATGTGAAGTTTTAATTAATGAAAGAAATGTATAATTTTTTAATTAATGCAAGATACATGTAAAGTCCTAATTAATGAAAGAACATGTAAAGTTTTTAATTAATGCAAGAAACATGTAAAGTTTTAATTAATGAAAGAAACGTGTAAAGTCCTAATTAATGAAAGAAACATGTATAGTGTGGTATTGATTAAATTAATAAATGCTCTTTACTGTAATAGAAATGTAAATTAAAACGTACATTTGATAATGTAAGTTTTACTTAGTGTAATATTGATTAAAATGATAAATGGCCTTTATTGTAATAAATGTAAGTTAAAAAGTACATTTGATATGTAAGTTGTAATTAATGCAAATGGCATATTTTAAATGATTAAATAATAAAATTTCTTTATTGTAATAATAACGTAAGTTAATAAGGTACTTTTAACTTAACATAAGAATTTCAGCTTTAAATGGTATATTATGGTAATAAAGTTTATTTAATTATAAGGCTATGATAAAATGACCATGTTAAAATTTGTAAGTATATAAATACTTTGGTTGTATAAAATGTTAAAGTGGAAAGTATTGCATTCCGAAAATGCTATGATTCCTAAGTATTGTGATTTTAGCAATATGAATTCCAAATGATAACATTTCTAAATTGTTAGGATTTCAAAGTATTATGGTTTCAAAGTGTTTGGTTTCAGAGTTGTTATAACTTGAAAGTAATATGGCTTTGGAAATGAAATTTTTTGAAATTGTATTTAATTAAGAACTGTCTTTAAATATATATATTTGAACTTATTAAAATTGAAGATTTAAGAATATAACTTTATAAAGTAGTTTGGTTTAAGATGATTTAAAACAATATTTTGAGTTTAATAAATTTAAGGAATATTCAATGATTTGGAAACTTGGGTTTTATTTAAATGAGATATTGATTTGGTCATTAAAATTTAAAGGATATATTATTACTTTGGTTTGAAACGGAAAATGATGTATTGATTTTATTTTGAAAGGAAATAATATAGTATTTAGTTTTGAAATGGATATGATATTTTTGTTTTAAAGTGTAAATGATTTTGAAAGAAATATCCATGGGTTATAATGACAGTTGGTTGTTAAAGAGACCGCGATCACATATGGGCAATACTCTCTGTCGATTTCGAAAACCACTTTAACAACCCTGTACGCGGAGGAGGTTCCAGAATGAAGTAGGATGGTTGCGGCGTTCCTTTGAGGTATATATGTGGAACCGACACCCATGAGTTGGCATAAGGTAGCTAAAACAGGAGCGATTGACGGGCTGATGAGGTAGCACCTTTGATCGGACACATCCCTTCGATATTATACTTTGACTTTTTGGATTGATTCGGTGGCCATTTTTGATTTTTTTGATTTGGGGGTGTGACTCGAGGTGGACGGTAGCTGCGGCTATGCGTTACCACTGGCTCGGAAGCGTAATTGGTATATCTACCCTGGCATTGCCTAGTTGTTACATGTCACCTACCCTAGCGCGCCTTGTACGATTTTGATTTGTGTCGAACCTATGGAGTATCCTCTGGTAGCTTCTGGATCAGGAGGTATTACGGTACTGCATAGGCTATTGGCACTATTGCGTGTGAAGGGCTATATGGGTAACCCCTTATGTAACGACCCGATATTTTCAACCATTCGCATCCACACATGTCGGACTTGAATTGCTCAAAATACCGCGTTGTAAATAAAATTTGGCAAATCTCAGAATATACAGTAAATACATAATCACAGATCACAGACGCAGAGTATTTAATAATACAGCGGAATTTAAAAGAAATAGTAGTTCATGAAGCTACTGTATAAAAATAAGATACATCAGAGTTAAACATGATACAACAAAAAGTAACAAGATACATCAGGTATAAATCAGAATACATCACTGAAATCACTGGATACAGAAAGCAAAATAGATGGCTGGATCTTCAAGGAAAGCTCCAACTCCGAAGGTGAACCTTGAATGCTAACTCACTCAATCTGACTCGAGCGTAAAGCAAAAAAAAAACACTCGAATCGGGACATAAATACTTATGAACTGTAAATAAACTCAAGTGAACAGTAACAAAATGCATCAGTAACTTAAAGGATGCTTGGGATCGCCCATCCTTTAAGGATCCGTTAAACTATTTACTATGTAGTAATATTGCGCTACTATAATAATGTCTACAGTAAAATAAACATACTTTTAAATAGCGTTCCAGGCTACCCATATCACCCTTCACACATAATAGTCCCAGCAGTCCATCCAATATCATGCCATCTCCACTCTGGGTGACCGTCAGAGGATACCACACGGCCTACGGAAGAAAAACAAACTCGTAGTAAAGGCTCGGTATGGTAGGTGACACGGCACACAAGGCAATGCCAGGGTAGATATACCAATTACGCACACAGGTTGGTGGTAACGCAGCAGCCACATACGCCCACCTCGGAACACACTCCCAATCAAAATCGGAGGATGGCCATCTAATCAATCACCAGTAAGAGTATAGTATCGAAGGAATGTGTCCGACCAGAGGTGCTACCTCCTTTGGCCCGAGATCGCTCCTGTTTTAGCCACCCTATGCCAACTCACGGGAGTTGGGTCCACGTAATATACCTCAAGAACGTCGCCACCATCCTATTTCATTCTGGAATCTCCACTGCGTACACGGTTGTTAAAGTGGTTTTCGGAGTTGGCAGAGAGTATGACAACTTTCGATCCCGGTCTCTTTAACAACCAAACGTTATTATTACGCCGTGGTCATTTCAAAACAGTTTATATTTCAAAAGGATCGAATCATTTCATTTCAAAACTATATTCCTTTCAAAATAGTTTACGCCTCGAAACCAAAACCATTTTTATTTCAAAACTATTTATTCAATCAAAATAGTTTATACTTCGAAACCAAAATCATTTTTATTTCAAAACTATATTCAAATCAAAATAGTTTATACTTTATCATTTCCATCTCAAACCTATATTCACTTCCAAAAATCATAATACTTTCAAAGTTATAACTCTTTCGAAACCAAAATACTTGAAATCCTTACACTTTGAAAATCATAACATTCTGAAATCATACATTTAAAATCATGAAACATTCATTTAATTCTTTACATTTTACAAATTTATTTCCAATTTAATTCAAAATTTCAAATTTCCAATTTAATTCAGATCAAACCATCAATTTCAATTCAATTCAGTTTTCTAACAAAACATTTCAAATCTTATAAATTTCAAATATAGATTTGATCTACAAAATAAGCTATCCAATTTTAATATGTTTCCAAACCTTAATATCCCACATTTCAAAACTAAACTTTATAATTCCATATATTCATATCTCAAATCTAATTTCATTATTATGTAGTTTTGAAATATTCATTTCATAAATCCAATATTATTAAAATAAACTTAAATTACAATTAAACCAAATATCTTTTCATACAAATATAAACTTCAAATATTCCTTTATCAAATAAAGCAAAATCAAATATCATTCAACATTCACATTCTTTATTAAAATAAAGATCAAATCATTTCCAAACCATTTCAAAATCATTAAAATATTACATCCTTTCAAAACTTCATAATCAAATCATTATTTGAATTCAAATCCAAATATTCAAAGTTAAATATCATTTAAAAATCAAATATGTCATTCATTAATTATTTCAAACATCATTATCAAAAATTCATTCCAAAATTCCATTCAAAAATTCATTTATTATATTACATTTCATTCCGTTTAACACATAACCAAGTAAACTTTATTTAAATTCAAATTCAATTTAAATTCCTTAAAAATTCAAATTTAAATATTCAAAACTTTTAAAATTTCATAGATAATCCATTTCAAAAGTTAAATTATTTAACACTTTCAAATATAGCCCAAACAGTGTTAAAATCTATAACATTTCAAAACATTGTTAAATTATAGCAACGACAGCATTTATAAAGTGCTATCGTAGCTTATATTTTCCAAAATGGTTTATTTCAAGAATAGCGACATTTATAAAATGTCATAATAGATATTTATTTATTTCAAACATTGTTAGACTCAAAACAATAGCATTGAAATGCTGTCAAAAGACTAAAGCATTTTGAAAAAGCTATAAAATTCCAGGTTTCATTTTAGCTTTTCAAAAATAATAAAAAAATCCCAAATTTTTATTATTACAACTTAAAAATCATATTTCTAGACTTCAAAATTTCACATTTAAAATCTTTTAACATATGATTTAACACAATAAAATTTTAAGATCAAATATTCAATTTTGCAAACTCCATTCATTTATTAAGTCAAAATTCACTGTTTATTAATTTATAAATTTAATAAACTTAAAATTTTACTTCAAATATCATTTCAAAATTTTAAATTTAATTTCCATTATTTATTTACATCTTAAAATAAAATTTAAAGTCAAACGTCGCATTTAATCCAAATTTACATACTTGAATTCACTTAAATTCACAATTTCAAGATTTAATATTTAACTTTCTTAAAACCATAATATATATATTTTAAATCAAAATTTCATACTTTTGAAAATACATATTTAAAAAAAATCATTTAAAATATACCACGGGGTCTATATATAATTTTCTAACCTAGGTCAAGTGATATGGATATGTATCATTTCAATCCGTAATTTACAAAGAAAACCGGGTTTTATCATTTCAAACGCGCAATCCCAAGCCAAATAAAATACAATAAAAATCGCTCACACCTATCATTTCAGCCCATAACGATTTTTCCTATTCTAAAGTCCGTTCGTGTATGTATCATTTCAACCCATAATGATTCTATTCTAACAGGGAACTTGCAGTGTGAATATATGCATAAACAATATAAACAATGTCAATGTCACAATATAACGTCACACATCAGATGTCAGGTTATAATTAACAGTTTTAACATGGTAACAACATGGCATAGAATATCATATAATCATCATTAACTTGCATAAACATTTTATATTACTAAACACTTGTCATCAATTCACTATTTCATAAGTATAAATGTCAGAGTGAGAAAGACTCATCTTTTCGAAGCTAGAGACCAAAACAACAAACACAAGAGCAATTCCAAAAGCACGACAAACCCGATTTGAATTGAATGAAATGGAAAGTCTTGATAATGATCTTGTATACAACAAATAAACAAGACCATATAAACATATGCATACAATACAAATATGAATTTAAACGAAATGGAAACTTTAAATCAACAAAGAACATTACCCAGCTTTAACACGAAAGTGCCTGACCACGACAACATGGCTTGTCACATGATCAATTGGGCTTGTTCTCATCACACTAGGCTCGGCGTAGGTGTCAACATGACTTGGGTTTAGCATCAAAACACATGGCAACAAGTGGATGAAGATGGAGGAGTTACAACATGACGCATACTAAGTCAAGGCAACAATAGGTAGGGTTTGGGTGCATTTTTGGCTCGACCAAAAGCAAGTGTGGCTTGGCCAAAGGCAAGTACAGGTCTGGACAGTGGAGAGGTGGAAGGTCAGAGGTGGTATCATGGTGGTGGTGGAGAAATAGGAGGCGGCCAAGGCCATATGTGGTGGTTGTGAGGTGATAAGGCAAGCAACATGAAGGGATTTGGTGAATGGGTGGTTTGTTCATGGTTCTACAAGTTTGGATGGTGGGGTTTTGGCCTAGGGCTCACGGTCTTGCTTCAGGTCAGATCTGGAGATGGTGTAGCAGAGGCCAAAGGTCAGGTAGTGGCTGGTGGTGGTGGTTCTAGGGGTGGCCAAAGTGTATAGGAAGAGGTAGGTTATGTTTTGTGGCTAGACTAGCATAGTTTCAAGGAGTTTTTGTGTTGTTTTCATCTTTGGGATGCCACGGCCTGACATGGACAGAGGAGAGGCTGATGTTGCAGCTGGAGATGGAGGAGGTGATGGTCGGTGATGATGGTGGAGAGTGGGGCCAAGCAAAGCTTTGTAAAGGAGGAAGCAAAATCATTGAAATTGTGAAGAAGAGAAGAGATAAAGGAAGCCATTTGCAATTTTTTTTTCTCTCTTATCATGCCGTGAGTTTTTAGGAGGAGTTGAGAAACATTTATCACGTGAATATGAGAGGGAGTCACGGCAATAGCAAAAAGATATGGTCGGCTAAGGCTAGAAATGAAAAGGTTGGAAAACAAAGAGGCGGGAAAACGAACAGCCTTGAGCAACTAAAGAGACACAAACTCTTCAAATTTCCATTATTTTCTTTTTAAACATTATATAACTGAAATATATATATAAAATCAGATAAAATATGAAAATTTAGTAAATAAACAAAAATAAATAAATTAATTATTAATTATATATAGTTTAATTAAATAAAACAGCAAAATTTGCAACTAGTTTAGAAAATATGAAAAATAAGTGCAATGAACTTGGGAAAATTTTTATGTACTTAAAAGTATTTATAAATAAAGATAAGAACACAAAATAAAAAGGAAATCACAAAAGTAAATAAATAAATTTTAATTAAAATATAGTTTAGATGAAGAAAATAGCAGAAAAAGGAAAACAGCCTTTTAAAAATAGGAAATCATCATAGTAAATTTTAGAAAAATTCTATTATCATTTTAAAAATATTTAAAAGTCAAAATATACTTAATATAACATATTAAAAAATATTAAAATAAAATATGACAGAGAAAAAATAAAATTTATACAATTTAAAATAACAAAATTGCAAAATAAACAATTTATACTCAAAATTGAAATGTACATATCTTTTGCAGTTTAACTCCATTTTCCACGAAACAAAAAGCAGGGTTCAAGTTATTAAATCTATTTTCATAATAAAAGATAAAATTTAAAATTTCAAACTTTTAAATTTTAAGTTAAAAGTCAAAGTTTGACTATTTGACCAAAAATTCACTTTTTCTGGAAATATTCAACTTACACAAGTTTTGGAATTATAATTCATATAAAAATCAAGATTTATATTTAAATAATAAAATGTAATCATTTCAATAAGTAAAATAAGTTTTTTTTATCAAAATTTAAATTAAAATAATTAAAATATACAATTAAAATAATTACAAAATACAGGGTTGTTACACTCTCCCCCACTCAAAACTTTTCGTCCTCGAAAAGGAACGAGGTACGGGAAAGCACAGAAATATATATATATATATATATAGAATGAGACAAGATTTAGATAAGATGACAAGCATATTCGAACCATACCTGATAACTATTGTTATAGGTAAGTTTAACAAGGTGGAGATGATCTTCCAAGATCCTCCAGAATAAAAAATACAAGCACAAAAAGATCCTCTAAAATCTGATTCACCCTTCCCGTTTGACTGATAGTCTGTGGATGGTAAGCAATGTTCAGATCCAGATGAGTACCAAAGATTTTTAAAGATTATAGAAAGATTTCTAAACAAACTGGTATAAGCAATAGCCTCCCCGTTCTATAGAAAGATAAGGAAAATAAGGACAACTAAAAGATAGTTTGAAAAACAAAATAAGATAATAAATTTGAAATCATCATGCTTTGAAATCATAATACTTTGAAATCATAACACCTTTAAAAAAATCTTCCTTTAAACCATTTAAATTCAATGTCAAATAATACTCATTTCAAAGTTGTAACATTTCTAAGTTCATTTATTCAATTATAAAATTTCCAAAACATTTTATTTTAGAAACAGCAGCACTTATAATATGTTACAGTAGATATATTAGTATTTCAAATTAGTTCAATTTTAGAAATATTCATTTGGATATCATTTACTTATATTTATTAAAACAACTTTTATGAATGGAATATCCAAATTAAACTGTACTTCATTTATTAAGTCAAAAGTTCATTATTTTACCTATTTCTTAATTTAACAAATAACCTAACACTTTATTTAAAATACTCATTTCATAAATAGGATATTCTTTCAATAAGTCACACTTTAAATTTCCATTTAAAAACCAAATTCTCAATAATCAAATTTTAGTGATATTAAAAATACATCTTAACTATTTAAATCAAAATTATTCATTTTACAAGACATATCTATTTTATAAATAAAATATTTTATTTATAAAATAGATATCATAGCAAATACAGCAATCAAATTTCTTTACACCTTTATCCATTTATACATCAATTAAACTATGATTTCAAGTTAAATAAACCACACTACAAAATATCCCATTCAAATATATTTTATTTTCTATTCAAAGATACATTGTTTAGTATACAAACATATTCATTTCAGGAAATAACTTTTATTAAAATTTATGGGTTAGACCTAAGGTTCCATATTAAATCAAATTTGATTATTAAGTTATTTAAATAAAATCTCTTTAAATTTTCTTTTTCTTTATTTACCTCTATTAATCTTTTATAACCAAAATTTAAGTGTATAACATTTATTATAACCACTCAAATTTTATTTATAAAATCCTTTTATATTGTATATTATCTAATTATATTGTTAACTTTAAAAAAAAATTAAGGTAAGTTATATTGAAATGCAATTGTGTGTTATACAAATAAAACTTTCAAATTCAATTATCTCAAGTTTGAATCATTTATCCAAATTTTTAAATAATTTTTTTCTTTCATAATTGAAATTATTCTTTAAGATAGAATTTAAGAATTAAATTTCCAATTCCATTCAAACCATTTAGAGATAACTAATAATATATACATAATATGTCAAATCAAATTTCATTCATATATCTATATATATATTAAAATAAAGTCATATTTTAGAAATTCAAATCAATTAAATTCCCAAAACAAAGCTGTAGTAAAACTACAGAACTGTCTCTTCACTTCGAAACTCGAAAATGAATGTCGATGATGCTGCAGTCATCACCGAAGTTATTTTTCAGCGACCAAGAGAAGAGCACTAATTTTAAACTTTAAAATTCTTTGGAAACAAATTTCTACTTGAAAATACTTTAAATAATATATCCTTTTAAAATTTTAAACATAAGGTTTGAAATCCATCGGAAATTAAATTCTCAAATTCTTGATTTAAATTAATGCCAGTTCCCAAATCAATTTATAAACAACTATTTATAAATTCATTTGTAGAACAATAAATGATAAATCAAGTATTATCATTTCAAATTATCAATTTAAATCAATTTATTAAGTTCCATAAATTTACTTATATATCAAAATTTATTTCATTTCCTAAATTTTTAAAATAATATTGTGTCAGTTTGTTCTGTCAAAGTGTTTTGGAAATCTTATCGATAGCGTTGATCAGACGAATCGATCAGAAACCCAATCCAACATCAACAACTCAAACAACACAATATATAAAACAAAATATAGATTTACAAGTACAATTCAAAATGTTTGGAAGAATAAATTGGAAACAAAAGACAGGATGATAAAATACAGAGTAGGGAGGTGGATAAGCTGAAATAAATCGCGGGCAACCTTAACCGGGTCAACCGTGACTTAAAGAATAAGATCGATGTGGATTTTCTGGGTAAATCTACATTTGACCTCAAGAGATAAAGTTTGGGATAATAGGAGATACTAGCATCTAAACCGATGATAAATATAAATCTCTGGTGAATCGATGCTAATTGTAAAGGAGTTTCACCCCTTTTACAAGAAAAATTAGAATACTGGTGAGACCGCCAATTCACTATAAAGATCATTCGAAGTGGAGTTATGGGATACTCCGAAATCAAATGAAGATGAATAGTGGGGAATAAGAATGGATTTTGGAACCGCAGGGAACGTTCCAAAATTCCAAGGAATCGAGTCAAAAGAAAGAGATTCAACTCGAATGAAAGTGATTCTGTAAATACATCTACTCTATATGCTGAGTTTTGCCTAGAGCTACCAAAGCTCTGATACCAACTGTAACGACCCGATATTTTCAACCATTCGCATCTGCACATGTCGGACTTGAATTGCTCAAAATACCGCGTTGTAAATAAAATTTGGCAAATCTCAGAATATACAGTAAATACATAATCACAGATCACAGACGCAGAGTATTTAATAATACAGCGGAATTTAAAAGAAATAGTAGTTCACGAAGATACTATATAAAAATAAGATACATCAGAGTTAAACATGATACAACAAAAAGTAACAAGATACATCAGGTATAAATCAGAATACATCACTGAAATCACTGGATACAGAAAGCAAAATAGATGGCTGGATCTTCAAGGAAAGCTCCAACTCCGAAGGTGAATCTTGAATGCTAACTCACTCAATCTGACTCGAGCGTAAAGCAAAATACAAAACACTCGAGTCAGGACATAAATACTTATGAACTGTAAATAAACTCAAGTGAACAGTAACAAAAATGCATCAGTAACTTAAAGGATGCTTGGGATCGCCCATCCTTTAAGGATCCGTTAAACTATTTACTATGTAGTAATATTGCGCTACTATAATAATGTCTACAGTAAAATAAACATACTTTTAAATAGCGTTCCGGGCTACCCATATCACCCTTCACACATAATAGTCCCAGTAGTCCATCCAATATCATGCCATCTCCACTCTGGGTGACTGTCATAGGATACCACACGGGCTACAGGAGAAAAACAAACTCGTAGTCAAGGCTCGGTATGGTAGGTGACACGGCACACAAGGCAATGCCAGGGTAGATATACCAATTACGCACACGGGCTGGTGGTAACGCAGCAGCCAAATACGCCCACCTCGGAACACACTCCCAATCAAAATCGGAGGATGGCCATCTAATCAATCACTAGTAAGAGTATAGTATCGAAGGAATGTGTCCGACCAGAGGTGCTACCTCCTTTGGCCCGAGATCGCTCCTGTTTTAGCCACCTTATGCCAACTCACGGGAGTTGGGTCCACGTAATATACCTCAAGAACGTCGCCACCATCCTACTTCATTCTGGAATCTCCACTGCGTACACGGTTGTTAAAGTGGTTTTCAGAGTTGGCAGAGAGTATGACAACTTTCGATCCCGGTCTCTTTAACAACCAAACGTTATTATAACGCCGTGGTCATTTCAAAACAGTTTATATTTCAAAAGGATCGAATCATTTCATTTCAAAACTATATTCCTTTCAAAATAGTTTACGCCTCGAAAACAAAACCATTTTTATTTCAAAACTATTTATTCAATCAAAATAGTTTATACTTCGAAACCAAAATCATTTTTATTTCAAAACTATATTCAAATCAAAATAGTTTATACTTTATCATTTCCATCTCAAACCTATATTCACTTCCAAAAATCATAATACTTTCAAAGTTATAACTCTTTCGAAACCAAAATACTTGAAATCCTTACACTTTGAAAATCATAACATTCTGAAATCATACATTTAAAATCATGAAACATTCATTTAATTCTTTACATTTTACAAATTTATTTCCAATTTAATTCAAAATTTCAAATTTCCAATTTAATTCAGATCAAACCATCAATTTCAATTCAATTCAGTTTTCTAACAAAACATTTCAAGTCTTATAAATTTCAAATATAGATTTGATCTACAAAATAAGCTATCCAATTTTAATATGTTTCCAAACTTTAATATCCCACATTTCAAAACTAAACTTTATAATTCCATATATTCATATCTCAAATCTAATTTCATTATTATGTAGTTTTGAAATATTCATTTCATAAATCCAATATTATTAAAATAAACTTAAATTACAATTAAACCAAATATCTTTTCATACAAATATAAACTTCAAATATTCCTTTATCAAATAAAGCAAAATCAAATATCATTCAACATTCACATTCTTTATTAAAATAAAGATCAAATCATTTCCAAACCATTTCAAAATCATTAAAATATTACATCCTTTCAAAACATCATAATCAAATCATTATTTGAATTCAAATCCAAATATTCAAAGTTAAATATCATTTAAAAATCAAATATGTCATTCATTAATTATTTCAAACATCATTACCAAAAATACATTCCAAAATTCCATTCAAAAATTCATTTATTATATTACATTTCATTCCATTTAACACATAACCAAGTAAACTTTATTTAAATTCAAATTCAATTTAAATTCCTTAAAAATTCAAATTTAAATATTCAAAACTTTTAAAATTTCACAGATAATCCATTTCAAAAGTTAAATTATTTAACACTTTAAAATATAGCCCAAACAGTGTTAAAATCTATAACATTTCAAAACATTGTTAAATTATAGCAACGACAGCATTTATAAAGTGCTATCGTAGCTTATATTTTCCAAAATGGTTTATTTCAAGAATAGCGACATTTATAAAATGTCGTAATAGATATTTAGTTATTTCAAACATTGTTAGATTCAAAACAATAGCATTGAAATGCTGTCAAAAGACTAAAGCATTTTGAAAAAGCTATAAAATTCCAGGTTTCATTTTAGCTATTCAAAAATAATAAAAAAAATCCAAATTTTTATTATTACAACTTAAAAATCATATTTCTAGACTTCAAAATTTCACGTTTAAAATCTTTTAACATATGATTTAACACAATAAAATTTTAAGATCAAATATTCAATTTTGCAAACTCCATTCATTTATTAAGTCAAAATTCACTGTTTATTAATTTATAAATTTAATAAACTTAAAATTTTACTTCAAATATCATTTCAAAACTTTAAATTTAATTTCCATTATTTATTTACATCTTAAAATAAAATTTAAAGTCAAACGTCACATTTAATCCAAATTTACATACTTGAATTCACTTAAATTCACAATTTCAAGATTTAATATTTAACTTTCTTAAAACCATAATATATATATATATTTTAAATCAAAATTTCATACTTTTGAAAATACATATTTAAAAAAAATCATTTAAAATATACCACGGGGTCTGTATATAATTTTCTAACCTAGGTCAAGTGATACGGATATATATCATTTCAATCCATAATTTACAAAGAAAACCGGGTTTTATCATTTCAAACCCGCAATCTCAAGCCAAATAAAATACAATAAAAATCGCTCACGCCTATCATTTCAGCCCATAACGATTTTTTCCTATTCTAAAGTCTGTTGTTGTATGTATCATTTCAACCCATAATGATTCTGTTCTAACAGGGAACTTGCAGTGTGAATATATGCATAAACAATATAAACAATGTCAATGTCACAATATAATGTCACATATCAGATGTCAGGTTATAATTAACAGTTTTAACATGGTAACAACATGGCATAGCATATCATATAATTATCATTAACTTGTATAAACATTTTATATTACTAAACACTTGTCATCAATTCACTATTTCATAAGTATAAATGTCAGAGTGAGAAAGACTCACCTTTTCGAAGCTAGAGACCAAAACAACAAACACAAGAGCGATTCCAAAAGCACGACAAACCCGATTTGAATTGAATGAAATGGAAAGCCTTGATAATGATCTTGTATACAACAAATAAACAAGACCATATAAACATATGCATACAATACAAATATGAATTTAAACGAAATGGAAACTTTAAATCAACAAAGAACATTACCCAGCTTTAACACGAAAGTGCATGACCACGACAACATGGCTTGTCACATGATCAATTGGGCTTGTTCTCATCACACTAGGCTCGGCTTAGGTGTCAACATGACTTGGGTTTAGCATCAAAACACATGGCAACAAGTGGATGAAGATGGAGGAGTTACAACATGAAGCATACTAAGTCAAGGCAACAATAGGTAGGGTTTGGGTGCATTTTTGGCTCGACCAAAAGCAAGTGGGGCTCGGAAAAGGCAAGTACAGGTCTGGACAGTGGAGAGGTGGAAGGTCAGAGGTGGTATCATGGTGGTGGTGGAGATATAGGAGGCGGCCAAGGCCATATGTGGTGGTTGTGAGGTGATAAGGCAAGCAACATGAAGGGATTTGGTGAATGGATGGTTTGTTCATGGTTCTACAAGTTTGGATCGTGGGGTTTTGGCCTAGGGCTCACGGCCTTGCTTCAGGTCAGATCTGGAGATAGTGTAGCAGCGGCCAAAGGTCAGGTAGTGGCTGGTGGTGGTGGTTCTAGGGGTGGCCAAAGTGTATAGGAAGAGGTAGGTGATGTTTTGTGGCTAGGCTAGCATAGTTTCAAGGAGTTTTTGTGTTGTTTTCATCTTTGGGATGCCACGGCCTGACATGGACAAAGGAGAGGCTGATGTTGCAGCTGGAGATGGAGGAGTTGATGGTCGGTGATGATGGTGGAGAGTGGGGCCAAGCAAAGCTTTGCAAAGGAGGAAGCAAAATCATTGAAATTGTGAAGAAGAGAAGAGATAAAGGAAGCCATTTGCAATTTTTTTTCTCTCTTATCAAGCCGTGAATTTTTAGGAGGAGTTGAGAAACATTTTTCACGTGAATATGAGAGGGAGTCACGGCAATAGCAAAAAGATATGGTCGGCTAAGGCTAGAAATGAAAAGGTTGGAAAACAAAGAGGCGGGAAAACGAAGAGCCTTGAGCAACTAAAGAGACACAAACTCTTCAAATTTCCATTATTTTCTTTTTAAACCTTATATAACTGAAATATATATATAAAATCAGATAAAATATGAAAATTTAGTAAATAAACAAAAATAAATAAATAAATTATTAATTATATATAGTTTAATTAAATAAAACAGCAAAATTTGCAACTAGTCTTGAAAATATGAAAAATAAGTGCAATGAACTTGGAAAATTTTTTATGTACTTAAAAGTATTTATAAATAAAGATAAGAACACAAAATAAAAAGGAAATCACAAAAGTAAATAAATAAATTTTAATTTAAATATAGTTTAGATGAAGAAAATAGCAGAAAAAGGAAAACAGCCTTTTAAAAATAGGAAATCATCATAGTAAATTTTAGAAAAATTCTATTATCATTTTAAAAATATTTAAAAGTCAAAATATACTTAATAAAACATATTAAAATAAAATATGACAGAGAAAAAAATAAAATTTATACAATTTAAAATAACAAAATTGCAAAATAAACAATTTACACTCAAAATTGAAATGTACATATCTTTTGCAGTTTAACTCCGTTTTCCACAAAACAAAAAGCAGGGTTCAAGTTATTAAATCTATTTTCATAATAAAAGATAAAATTTAAAATTTCAAACTTTTAAATTTTAAGTTAAAAGTCAGTTTGACTATTTGACCAAAAATTCACTTTTTCTGGAAATATTCAACTTACACACGTTTTGGAATTATAATTCATATAAAAAATCAAGATTTATATTTAAATAATAAAATTTAATCATTTCAATAAGTAAAATAAGTTTTTTTTATCAAAATTAAAATAATTAAAATATACAATTAAAATAATTACAAAATACAGGGTTTTTGCACCTTAACGCTATTTAAAAGTAATTTTATTTTACTATAGACATTATTATAATAGCGAAATATTACTACATAGTAAATATTTTAATGGATCCTTAGAGGATGGGCGGTCCCAAGCATCTATTAAGTTACTTGTACATTATATTACAGTTCACTTGAGTTGGTTTACATTGTATAAGTATGTATGTCCTGACTCGAGTGCTTTGTGTTTTGCTTTACGCTTGGGTCAGACTGATTGATACAGCATAAGAGACTCACCTCTAGAGTTGGAGCTTCACTTGGAAACCCAGCTATCTATTTCGCTTTCAGTTATCCAGTTGATTTTGGTTATTCGGTTGAGTCCAGTGATGTATTCTGCTTGTACTTGATATCATATTGGGACTTTTGTTTTATCTTGCTTAACTTTGATGTATATTTATATAATAGCTTCATGAACTACTATTTCTTTACTTCCGCTGCATTTTATTACTCTATGTCTGTGATCTGTGACCATTTATTTACTATTTATGTTGTGTTTTGCCAAATTTATTTTACAATTCGATATTTTGAGCAATTCAAGTCCGACATGTAGCGGATGCGAAAGGTTGAAAATAGCGAGTCGTTACAGGATAGCAAATTCCCTAGCAACTGATCGGAACCTAATCTAGCCCGCTATTCCCAACACATACAAAAATACCATGACACTCAATAATGGGTTAGGTAGGAGACCCACATTTGAGGTGATTCTACCCGATATAAGGATGTGCATATTGATAGATTTGGGAGTTATCCTATGGACAATTATGTAATTTGTTAAATATATCTAACTATGTGATCGATCTTGTCCAAAATAAAGGTATATGATTTCTATTATATAGTGATATAATTAATTAAGTAATTAAGTTAATGTATATGGATACGAAAATCCTTAAATAAAATGTTGTGTGAACTTAAAGAAGAGAAAACTTATTTTTGTTTTGAAAAATGATTGTAGTTGCAACCACAATTAATTATCAAAATATAAAATAAGATTTATTTCAAATATTTCTGGTCAAGATGTTTTGAGAAAGAATATCGATACATCTATTGGGATCAGAATACGTAATGCTCTCCAAATTGTAGGCAATGTGTTACTCATGGCTACTATGGGAACTAAGGGGTTACGTACTAATAGTTATTGGATGATTATGGGATGACTCACTCGAAAAATTCTAGTTGGTGTGACAACCCACACATCCCGACACAATTATTCAAATCCTAGGGTGACTTTCAGACTCTCGTCGATGCCAAAAAGTACAAGCTATTTTGTTTTTAAAAATCATAGGGCTAAATATATAAGTATAAATCTAAGATATTCTACATTTTTAGATATTGCAATGGAAGAAATAAATATAAATATAGAGAATAACCATCTTAGAGAATATCTAAAAAAAACAGTCTCAAAATCCAAAGTATACATAAATACAACATAAAATATGATAAGTATTAAATATGATAAATAGTTAAATAGAGAGTAATGGAAAACAAAAGGTAACTCTAATGCCAAGCTCGCCTCTCCCTGTACTGGTCACCGTGCCTATCACCTACTGCCCTGTCCTCTTGTTGGGGGGGGTGGGGGGGAAGGAAAGAAGTGGTCAAAAAAGTCTATTGAATGAGTTATCATTAATATGTGGTGATAACATGCAATTAACTTCGCTGATACTTTGACCTCGGGTACTCAACTAGTGTTTGTGAATTACTTACTAAGGTAGATTTCGGTAATCTATGGGGTATAGTTCTCAACACACCAACACTGACATCTTGTGAAAGCTACATTTAGGGTCGAAAAACTAATAGAACCTCAAGATAAATTATGGGTTGGCTAATAACTATCGGAACTCTAACACAGGATTACCTACAATATCTATCTTGGGACTATATTCCCAAATTATGACTATACATTCATATTTACGCATTGAGGGGTAGCCCACAGTGCCAACTCGCACAGAAAATGTCTGCTACATCCATATCCACCTCCCAATGGTAACCAAATAACTCCTCTTATCGCACAATGCTGGGATCCATCAACAACGTAGTATCATGTCCGTGCCACCGTTGTAACGGCCCATAATTTACATATTGGAGGATCGTAAAATATTATTTTTAAATTCATATGAGGTCATATTACTCTATAACCTTAGGAAATGCCTACTAGAGACATTTATAATGTTTATAATTTTTTCAGAGTATTTTACCCCTGAAAACTTGTATTGCCCATAAGTATTGATAGAAGCTAAATTAGAACCCAAAACCACTTCCGTTGGAAAGAAATGATGGTTTTCCTTTCCATAGAGTGGTTTAACAACAATTTGGACTTTCTGGCTAGGACTTGGATTTTTGGTGTTTTGGTGAGTCATTTATCATCTCCCAATCTTACTATATGTATACCTTTAGGTTGTGATATGTTTTCAACTCATTTTTGAAGTCAAATTAAAGTATTAATATTATTTTCAACGTCAAACCTATAGAAAAAGGAATTTTAGAATGTTTGAAGCACTTTAATCATGTTATTTTGGAGCATGGTTACCTTTATATGTGATGGACTACCTTAGGGATGTAATTTCATAATGATTTGCTATGATTTGATGTGTGTTTGGATACTTGGATGACTAAATGTGATTATGTTCATGTTGTGTTTATGCAAATGCTTATATGGTTATAATGCTCATCAGAGTGACTTAGAGTTAGAAACAATGAAACCAGACTATAAGAAGTATGCTTGAGGATGTTAGGAGTTGTATCGATGTATATGGAAGTCACGCGGTTCAGAGAACGGAGTGTAGTGATTAAATTGAAGTAAAATTGCAGTTTGGGATATCACAACATTTCTATCCGATGCTTAGAGTCGGGCCTGGTGTTTTTATGAGCGGGCCTGGTGTCTCTTGGTGCTCTGTTCATTAGCCGAACAAGTTCCAGTGTTTGGTGGTTTCTTAGTGTCCAAGGAGGGGGGAGGGTTGGTGTTTGCTTGGGGCAAGACCCAAGCAAGAAAACTGGTCGGTGCTTGGAGACAACATAGTGTCCAAGGGGTGTTATCTAGTAGCCAGACCCGAGCAAAATATTATGCTTGGTTTTCTTGTGCTGCTTGGAGTTACAGAAGGGGTTACATGTGGTTTAGCTTGGATATAGCCAAACCAAAAATGAAAGTTAGAAATTTTCGTCATGGTGCAATGATGCTTCGAGGTTTTCTTCATGGCATGCTTTGGGTTTCTTGGGAGTGATATGGAGTAAAGTAGGTGAATCGGAACGACTCGGGATGACCTCGGATCTTGTATTGCTATTAGTGAGGCGATAACATGTCGCTTCAACATGATGACGCTGCCGATGATGATGGCGACTTTGGAACTGTGGTACGATGCCACACGACTTACAATTGGAGTCTAGAGATATATAAACTCTTGATTTTACCTTTTGTATAAGTTATGAAGCCTATGCACTCTAATGTTCGTATTTATGGTTCTTATATTGCTATCACGCATGTTTTACATCTATATTGTTATATTATATTTTATCTACGCGTTGTGAGATGTTCTATAAGTTTCATGTTTGGATTTTTCTCTATTATACATATTTGGCTATCCTCTTGCATTGGCTAGGTACCACCACAGTGCATCATATATGTATACTGGGTATCAATGCTGTAGGGCGATCGTCATATTTGGTATCAGTGGTTCGGTTGCATAGGCGACCTAAGGTTGTACTTGGATCCATTAGAGATAAGGAAGGAGCTATTGCCTTAGAATGGGTCTTCCAATATATGAGAGAGCATAGTTGTTATATTTTGGTTTTCAAAACTATATGGTAGTATATATATAACGTATAAGTCACATTGCATTCATTAGACACCACTTATGTCTTTTAGAGAGACTGGTCATTCTTATTATAGCTTATAAGAATGAGACGGCTTATAAGGAACGTTGTTAGGAACTCCACCTCTGGAGTAGTGGAGGTGGCGGGACAGAGGGCTGCTAACCCCGACTTGTAGAACATGCTCGTCGAGAGAGTGCAAAACATAGTTTCGAATGCCCAAGTACCTCCTACTGTAACTATATGTGGTGGACCTCCAGTGTAAGCACCGAGGAATGCCTTCACCAAATTAAGCAAGGATTTCTCTATTCTGGGTGGCAAGCCATTTCTTGGAACATAATCCGTCGTCAAAATGCAGGATTGGTTGGATACATGTGAACTAATTTTCGGGCATATAGAGTTAGAGGATGCAATAAATATGAAGCTGGCCTCTAGGCAACTTCAGGGAAGATCTATGGGGTGATGGAATGCCATCAAGATTACTATCCTTGAGGATTAGGATACTTGGAAGCGGTTCTGTAACACCCGTCCTTTTTGTACGTTATAAATCGATGATAAACCACACACGTTAGACTCAAGCCATACAAAAGAGCAGATTGTTATTTGGGTGAATAAAAAAAGAAGAGGAAGAAATAAAACAAAACAGAATCTCACAGCAGAATGACAAAATATAATAATCAAATAACAGTTCATGAAGCTGCTTTACAAAACATTTGATTATTCTTATACAATAAAAAATCAGAGTTACACATACCAGAGAATAAATAATAACAATGCAGCGGAACAAATGTGATGCAGTGGAACAATATAGTAAACAATAGCAATAAAATATTCCTCTTCGTCCTCCAGAAGTAAGGTCTTCAAATCCTAAAGCGCTCAAGCTGACCCGAGCGAATTAAAAAGACAAAACACTCGAGTCAGAACTAAAAGATCTTATGTAAGTTAAATCAATGGTAAATAATATTAGTGGAATGACGTCAAAGATGTTTACGGGATTTGACATCTCCCGTCCAGTGTCTAACATGAGTGCAATAACTTAAGAAATCCTCGAGATTCACATCTCCTAAGAATCCGTTAAACTATTCATTATGTAGTAATATTTCGCTATTATAATAGTGTCTAATAGTAAAATAAACTTACTTTTAAATAGCTTTAAGGGGTTACCCATATAGCCCTTAACACGTAATAGTCTCAGTAGTCCATCCAGCATCATAGTCCCTCTTGATCGAGAAGCCACCAGAGGATACTCCACGGGCTATGGGAGAAAACCAAACTCGTACAAGGCGCGCTAGTGGTAGGTGACACGGCACAACTAGGTAATGCAAGGGTAGATGTACCAATTATGCTTTCGGACCGGTGGTAGCGCGTAGCAGCTACTACCACCCACCTCGAGCCATACCCCCAAAGTCGAAAGGGCCCCAATCAATCACAGAGTAATAGAATGGTATTGAAAGTGTGTGTTCGATAAAAGATGCAACCTTCTTAGCCCATCGATCGCTCCTGTTTTAGTCACCTTATGCCAACTCACGAGAGTCGGGTCCACGTATATACCTCAATGGAACGTCATCATCATCCTACTTCATTTTGGAATCTCCACCGCGTACACGATTGTCAAAATGGTTTTCGAAGTTGGCAGAGAGTATGACAACTTCCGATCCCAGTCTCTTTAACAACCAAATGTTATTATAACACCGCGGTCATTTCAAAATAATTTATACTTCAAAACCAGAATATAATATCCATTTCAAAACCATATAAATACAATAACATTTCCATTTAAAAAAACCAAACTAGTATGATATCATTTACACTTCAAAATCCAAATCAATATAATATCATTTTTATTTCAAATATATCCTTTTCCAAAATCGTTGCACTTTCAACGTTATAACACTTCGAAGTAAAACACATGAAATATAACACTTTCAAATCATAATAGTTTGAAACTCATAACTTTGAAACATAACTTCCACCACTTAAATGGTTTAAATATTAAGATACTTTATTTAGTAAACTAGCTTCTTCAATTTCACAAATCAACCCCAAAACAACTCGAATTTCTAAATTTTAAATTTAACCAAATCTAAAATAAAAAATTTCAATACGATTCAGTCTCCAAATAAACTATTACAAATTTTATCGATTCAACACAGATTTCATCCGCGGAATAAACCAATTCAAATTCAATATTTTTCAAACTTTAAGTATTCAGCAATTTCAAAATTAAGTTTGGTAATTCCGATAACAATTCAATTTTCTATTATTTAGTTTTGAGATATATTACATAATAAATCCATCATCATTTATATAAAACTCAAATTACAAATAACTATATATTTCCTTCAATTATTTATACTTGAAATATTCATTTAATTCACCTTAAACCAAAATCAAGTTATAAAAATTATACCTTCTAAAAATTTCAAATTTAATAAATTTCACATCAAGCTTATTTGAGTTTAATTCTTAAATAAATTCAATTTCAAATAAATCTCAAATTTATCTTCCAACTTTAATTTTATTTAAATCATTGTAAACTCTATATTAAAATATAATTTAAATACTTAACCATATTATCTTCAAAAAAAAAATCAAACTTATTATTAAGCTTATTCTATATTAATTTTTTTTTATACATAGCTTAAAATCAAGAATAAAATAACATAAAAAATCTAAATCAATATTTATATAAAACCATATATTTCTTTACAAATCCATAGAAATCATTTCAGAATAATTTTATATATAAACCACGGTATCTGTATATAATTTTCTATCTTATGCTCAAGTGATACAGATATTTATCATTTCAATCCGCAATTTAAAATATAAATACGGTTAAATATCATTTCAAACCGCAATCCCGAATAAAATAAAAATCCATAACAAACTTGCAGTTTATAACAATATAAAATAAAACATCCATTCAAGCAATATCAATCATCAAACATTTATCACAATCATCATCTAATTCAATCAATAACAATACTATAGAACAGATAATAAATAACAGGTGTTTACTAGCGGTTATATTCAATAATAAAAATAACTATTTTATCCAAATAAACCGAGATGACGATTCGAAATATGCCAAACAGTGATCAATAAATTTCTAATCATATCATAAATCAATTTAACAGACAAAAGAAAATTTAGAAGTTGTGAGTGGGTTAAAACACTCAGCTTTTGAATTTAAGTCGTATTTGAATCCAATTTAAACCAAAAATTCAAGTAATCTTAGAATTCGTTTAAACCAGAATCAAAGTGTCCAGAATTTCAATACGATCCTAGTGGAGAAAAACACACATGAATTGGACCTCGTATGAGAAAGTAATGGGTATTAGAACAATCGAATTTGAATCTAATTAAAATAAAATAGAAAAAAGGGGTCACCACTCATTCTCTGACACGTCAGCAGCTTCCACATTGCGCGCTACAGGAACCCTAGCCATCTCGTTCGAAACAGCGTTGTATCCTCCTCGCACAAGGCCACCTTCAAATCGCTTCGCCGCCTTGCCATAAGCCACGAACACACACTTCGACCTCGACCCCCGGCCATGACGCCGACATAGGTGACTCATTCTCCATGAAATTTGCACCAGCCGCTGGAAAACCCTAGCCCACTTCGAATTCAATTCGTCAATCCAGCCGTCGTTTCGACGAGCCAACTACGCCGATGATCTCTAGTTAGCTCTCTCCCCAATACTGCAGCTTCGGTACGTCGATCAGTCGCGGTCGATCACGACGAAATAAAAGGCCGAGAATAGATGTTAAATTTTTGGATGAATAGTGGTTCGAATTAGAAAACAAAATATAGTCTGAGATGCGCTCGTCAAGAGCTTCAAATTGATATATAATTCGATATACATTGAGGAGTTTGAATTTTGAAGTTGAATTTTGAATTGAAATTGGATTGTGAGATTTAGGGTTTGTCTGCCATTGAGAAAGAGGAGCAAAAAAAAATTCTATACATTTAGAAATGAGAAATAGAAAGTCCGCTAGGGTTTATAACGACGTATATATGGGCAGAACACAATAGAAATAAATGGGCTTGATTGGTTTGGAAAAATTGAATGATAACGGCCCAAAAATCCCGTTTCGACTCCGGAACGAAAATGAGTCAACCGATATATCAAAATAGATGTTTTTAAATATTTTAAATGCAACGGAATAGGTTTCAAGTACAAATTCCATCATATGAAGAAGTTATGCTAAAATTAAGTTATTTCAAATTGATTTTAATTTAACCGATTTCTAGGCGTTTCATGCTCGTACGATCAAATGACAAGTCCGATCGTTATGAAACATGAAATCCTACAATAATTCACCGTTACGGATCCGATAAAATCGATTTGGTCAAAATCCGAGTAAGTGGCCAAAATTGCTATATTGCACATTATTAAATAAGTTACTAATTAATTAATTACATCAAATTTTCAATCCACTTCTATAATTGGCAATTTTTATCATTCTTAATTTCTTAATCATCTACACTAATTTAACAAATTTAGATGTCAATTTAGAGTTGATTACTTTATCAATTTCTGTGTTAATCTCAATTTCATTAAATTCAGAAATTTAAATTTAATTTTTAATAATTCCATTTAATTGACTTTTCATTCTGTTATTCAATTCATTATTGTCAAATGGATGAAATTAACATTGGACTCATGATCTATTACATTTGTATTCCTAAATTTCATCTTAATTTTCAATTAACGTAATATTTAATTTCATTTACAGTAACTTCATTTATTTCCAACTAATTATAATATATTCCAATCAAATTTGATTTGATTCAATTTCAATGTTTATATTAAGTCCATTATTACTCTATAAACCTAGTTCCTATTGTTTGCTTTTCATTTACTTAACATTTAAATGGAATTGATTTCCAATAAATTTCAGTGAAAATTAATTAGGTAATTTATAATAATTGTTATCATAACCTTTAATTTATACTTAAGTTTATTTTATATTCAACTAATTATCATAATTACTTACATAATACTGAATTCATCCAGTTACCATAAATTATACTAATTCATTTATTTATACAACACTTTCCCTTATTTACTTATTTTCAATTTTATAACCAAGTGTAACAGTTTACACTATTTCATTATTAGGGTTTCACTCCAATTGTCAATGACTAGTTTAAATTACCATTGCCGCATTTCATTTTTAGCATTCACTTCATTATAAATTATAAAGTTTTTATTTCTTTCTAAATTTTATTACAAAATTTTTATTAAATTAAACAATTTAATTATCGAAATTTACGGTTTGTTACACTCTCCCCCACTCAAAACTTCTCGTCCCCGAAAAGAAAAAGGAAGGGAGAAGAAAGAATTAAGTAAGCAATACATCTTATTCAAAATATTAACTTATAAACAAATGAATTTACAAAATTAAATAATTTAAATAAAATATACCAATTTATAACCATTAAATCTTTTTATACTCAAATCAATAAAGTTTGGAAAACATTTTCAAAAAAAATCTAATTCCAAAATTCATGGAAAATTTCGGCAGAGTCTCCTTCGTATGGAGATGCTCGAGAGAAAATAAAATATCAAATATAACAATATATATCACAATATCTCATAAAAAATCCCAATGATGGGAAAAACAATATAATATCACTAGAAAATCGCAATCTGAAAACGTACCTATTTGTCGGGAAATTTACGCTTACATTATGAAACCAAAAGTAGTAGCAATTACTTCCATAACCTGCATTTCACTTATATAATCCAAAAGAGTTAATAATTATAAAAAAGGAAATGTTTAAAGTTGTTTCAACCCTAAACAAACAAATCAATATAAATAACAATCACTTGCAACAAGGCATACAACCATCACATAAAACCAACACAAATCAGTCATTCATTCATATCAAACAAAATAAATAATTATTCGAGTTCAAAAACTTTAAATTGCACAAAATGGAAAATAAACTACTAAATGCACCATTTACTCAAATGTCCTAGATGAAACTAAACAGATTATTTATACGTCCAAACAATTTTAAAGTTTCCTTGCCCAAACAACCATAAACCAAACAAACAACAATCTCAACCAATGGATCAATTTCATTCTTATTAATTTCATTTCATTACATTTGTTGTTTGATTTCCTTTTCATCCATATAATGATTTATCTTTTTAATTTACATTTATTTCTTGCAAATTTTCCTTTCCATCCATTGATTCAGTGTTTATTTCACTTATTTGCACTTATACTTACATAAATTCATTTATTATTTATTCATATCATATAAATTTTCTTTTTATTGCATTACATTCATTCATTTCTCAATTTCATTTACTTTCATTCATTTATCCATAGTATTCATGTTCCATTAAATTTCTTAGCAATTTAATTCATTTAATTAAGTTTATAATAATTCATTTATGATACCCACCTTCAATTATATTTACTTATAGTAACATTTCAATTATAATTTAGAGTTTTAAAAATATATCCTCAATTCTTATTTATTAAAGGACTTTATTGAATCCTTTCATTACTTTAAGTTTTACTTGTATAATTCCATTACATTTTCTTATTAGACATTTCAACTTTTAAATCTTTGGTAAGTTATATATATGCTTTTTAAATCTTTGGTAATTTATTAGACATTTAATGTACAATGCTTGTAATTTCATTTGGAGGTTTCACTTATTAGTTAAATTCCATTTCACTACTCTAATTAAAACTATTAATTAACAGAAACTTAAGAACTAAATACCAGGTTTAATTTCAAATCATTTTAAAATAATAGATAGATGCACACGCTTGCAATTTATATATCCACTTATGTTTAAAACAATTTAAAATTTATATTTGTTTACCAAAACAAATCTGCAGTAAAACTACTACAGTGGCCTTTCCACTTTGAAACTCGAAAATGAATGTCGATGATGCATGCACTCATCATCGAAATTATTTTCCAGCGACAGAGAGGGGAGTACAAAACTTATTACTTTCCAAAGTTTATTTAAAACAATTCTTTCAAATCATATTGAAATATTTATATCAGAAAATACTTCTAAATAATATTATTATTATATTGCACAATCATCGAAAGAAATTTTCAAAACCCAGATCTTAAGTTCTAAATTTCCAATCTTCATTAATTTTATTTCAAATCTTATTTTCAACTAATATCTAAAATTTGACTACCTAACAAACCAATATATTACAACCAAATATATCCCTTTGTAAAAAATTTGTTGTATATATAGAAAATATAATAGCAAAAATTATTTCATTCACCTACATTCAAAACATATATTGCGTCGGTCTGTCCTATTAAGCGTATAGAAATCCTTATTGATGTCATAACGTCCTATGCATCAGTCAGAATTTATAAATACAAAATGAAACAAATTAACACAATATAATTTTTTTTATAGTGCTAACAAATACGCTCTCTCATCATATATACACACACTCAGCGACTCATCATAGGGTATTTATACCCTATTAATAAAGAGTCAGACCCCATAAAGCTAAGGTTTATCGCTAAACTAAAGCCTTGATACCAAGTGTAACATCCTGTCCTTTTTGTACGTTTTAAATCGACGATAAACCACACACGTCAGACTCAAATCATACAAAAGAGTGGATTGTTATTGGGGTGAATAAGAAAAGCAGAGGAGGAAACAAAACAAAACAGAATCTCACAATGGAATGATAAAATATAATAATCAACTAATAGTTCATGAAGCTGTTTTACAAAACATTTGATATTCTTATACAATATAAAATCAGAGTTACACATACCAGAGAATAAATAAATAATAATGCAGTAGAATAAATGTGATGCAGTGAAATAATATAGTAAATAATAGTAATAAAATCTTCATTTCGTCCTCTAGAAGTAAGGTCTTCAAATCCTGAAATGCTCAGGCTGACCCGAGCGAATTTAAAAGACAAAACACTCGAGTCAGAACTAAAAGATCAGAATCAGATGTAAGTTAAATCAAGGGTAAATATTATGAGTAAAACGGCGTCAGAGATGTTTACGAGATTCGACATCTCCTATCCAGTGTCTAACGTGAGTGCAGTAACTTAAGAGATGCTCGGGATTCAGGTATCCTAAGGATCCGTTAAACTATTTACTATATAGTAGTACTTCGCTATTATAATAATGTCTAATAGTAAAATAAACTTACTTTTAAATAGCATTAAAGGGTTACCCATATAGCCCTTAACACGTAATAGTCCCAGTAGTCCATCCAGTATCATAGTCCCTCCTGATCGGAAAGCCACCAGAGGATACTCCACGTGCTACGGGAGAAACCCAAACTCGTACAAGGCACGCTAGGATAGGTGACAAAACACAACTAGGCAATGTCAGGGTAGATATACCAATTACGCTTTCGGACCGGTGGTAACGCGTAGCAGCTACTAACGCCCACCTCGAGCCACACCCCCCAAAATCAAAAGGGCCCCAATCAATCACAAAGTAAAAGAATGGTATCGAAGGAGTGTGTCCGATAAAACGTGCTACCTTCTTAGCCCGTCGATCGCTCATTTTTTAGCCACCTTACGCCAACTCACAGGAGTTGGGTCCGCGTATATACCTTAATGGAACGTCGCCACCATCCCACTTCATTCGGGAATCTCCACTGCATACACGGTTGTTAAAGTGGTTTTCGGAGTTGGCGGAGAGTATGAAAACTTCCGATCCCGGTCTCTTTAACAACCAAACGTTAATATAACACCGCGGTTATTTCAAAATAATTTACACTTCAAAACCAGAATATAATATCCATTTCAAAACCATATAAATATGATATCATTTCCATTTTAAAAACCAAACTAACATGATATCATTTACACTTCAAAAACCAAATCAATATAACATCATTTTATTTCAAATATATCCTTTTCCAAAATCATAGCACTTTCAATGTTATAACATTTCAAAATCAAATACTTGAAATATAACACTTTCAAATCATAATACTTTGAAACTCATAACTTTGAAACATAACTTCCACCACTTAAATGGTTTGAATATTAAGATACTTTATAAAATAAACTAGCTTCTTCAATTTCACAAATCAACACCAAAACAACTCGAATTTCCAAATTTTAAATATAACCAAATCCCAAATCATAAATTTCAATAAGATTCAGTTTCCAAATAAATTATTACAAATTTAATCGATTCAAAACAGAATTGATCCGCAGAATAAACCATTTAGAATTCACTGTCTTTCAAACTTTAAGTATTCAACAATTTCAAAACTAAGTTTGGTAATTCCGATTCAATAATTCAATTTTCTATTATTTAGTTTTGAAATATATTGCATAATATACCCATCATCATTTATATAAAACTCAAATTGTAAATCACTAAATACTTCCTTCAATTTATTTATACTTGAAATATTCATTTAATTCACCTTAAACCAAAATCAAGTTATAAAAATCATACCTTCTAAAAATTTCAAATTTAATAAATTTCACATCAAGCTTATTTGAGTTTAGTTCTTAAATAAATTTAATTTCAGATAAATCTCAAATTTATCTTCCAACCTTAATTTTGTTTAAATCATTATAAACTCTATATTAAAATATAATTTAAATACTTAACCATATTATCTTCATAAAAATCAAACTTATTATTAAGCTTATTATATATTAAAACAAATTTATACATTGCTTAAAATCAAGAATAAAATAACATAAAAAAAAAATCTAAAATCATTATTTATATAAAACCATATATTTCTTTACAAAACCATAGAAATCATTTCAAAATATTTTTATATATAGATCACGGTGTCTGTTTATAATTTCTATCCTATGGTCAAGTGATATGTATATTTATCATTTCAATCCGCAATTTAAAATATAAATACGGCTATATATCATTTCAAACCGCAATCCTGAATGAAATAAAAATCCATAAAAAACTTGCAGTTTATAACAATATAGAATACAACATCCATTCATCCAATATCAATCATCAAACATTTATCACAATCATCATCCAATTCAATCAATAACATCACTATAGAACAGATTAAACAACAGGTATTTACTGACAGTTATATTATATAATAAATTAAATAACTATTTTATCCCAATAAATTCAAATAAACCGAGTTGATGATTCAAAATCTGCCAAACAGTCATAAATAAATTTCTAATCACATCATAAATCAATTTAACAAACATAAGAAAATTTAGAAGTTGTGAGTGGGTTAAAACACTCACCTTTTGAATTCAAATCGAATTTAAATCCAATTTAAACACAAAATTCAAGCAGTCTCTGAATTTTCTAAACCAGAATCAAAGTATCCGGAATATCGACACGATCCTAGTGGAGAAAACCGCACATGAATTGGGCCTCGTATGAGAAAGTTATGGGTAGTAGAACAATTGAATTTGAATCTAATTAAAATAAAATAGAAAAAAGGGGTTAACACTCTTTCTCTGACATATCAGCAGCTTCCACAATGCACACTACAGGAACCCTAGCCATCTCGTTTGAAACAGCGCCGTCTCCACCTCGCACAAGGCAACCTTCAAATCACTTCACCGCCACGCCAGCAGCCACGAATACGCACTCCGACCTCGACCCCCTGGCCACGATGCTAACATAGGCGACTCGTTCACCATAAAATTTGTAGCAGTCGCCAGAAAACCCTAGCCCACTTTGAATTAAATCTGTCAATCCAGCCGTTGATTCGATGAGCCAACTACGCCGATGATCTCCAGTCAGCTCTCTCCTCAATACTACAGCTTCGATTCGTCGATCAGTCGCAGTCGATCATGGCGAAATAAACGTTCGAGAATAAATGTTAAACTTTTGGACGAACAATGGCTCGAATTGGAAAACGAATTATATATCTAAGCGCTCCTTGAGAGCTTCAAAAAGATATATATAATTCGATAAACATTGAGGAGTCTGAATTTTGAATTGAAATTGTATTGTGAAATTTAGGATTTGTCTGCCATTGAGAAAGAGGAGCAACAGAAATTTCTGTACGTACAAAAATGAGAAATAGAAAGGCTGCTAGGTTTTTATAACGACATATATACAGGCAGAACACAATAGTAACAAATGGGCTTGATTACTTTGGAAAAATTGAACGATAACAACCTGAAAAGACCGTTTCGACCATGGAACGAAAATGGGTCAATCTATATATCAAAATAGATGTTTTTAAATATTTTAAACGTAATAGAATAGGTTTCAAGTCCAAATTCTAACGTACGAAGAAGTCATGCTAAAATCAAGTTATTTCAAATTGATTTCAATTGATTTCAATTTAATTGATTTTAGGCGTTTCAATCCCGTATGATCGAACGACAAGTCCGATCATTACGAAACTTGAAATCCTACAATAATTCACCGTTATGGATCTGATAAACTAGTTTCGTCGAAATCCAAGTCAGTGGCCAAATCGCTATATTTCACGTTATTAAATAAATTAATAATTAATTGATTACATCAAATTTTCAATCCACTTCTATAATTGAAAATTTTTATCATTTTCATTTCTTAATCATTTGCACTAATTTAACAAATTTAGATGTCAATTTAGAGTCGATTAATTTATCAATTTTAGTGTTAATATCAATTTCATTAAATTCAAAAATTATAAATTTAATTTCCAATATTCCATTTAATTGACTTTTCATTCTATTACTCTATCCATTGTTGTTAAATGGACGAAATTAACATTGGACTCATGATCTATTACATTAGTATTCCTAAATTTCATCTTAATTTTCAATTAACGTTGTTATCCCATTTTTGGTCATAACTGGAATATCAACAAATTGGCAAGGAATGATGGAGATCAGTTGGAATCAAGGCTACGATCGATATCGCCAAAATTTGGTCGAGCTCCGATCAGGACAAAATTGATTGGAAATGATGATAAGGACTAGGAAAGGCTATGTTTCAAATTTCAGGTTAATCGGAGTTCGTATGAGGGAGATATAACCAAGCCAAATGAAAGGAAGCACTGCCGAACCATCCATCCTCCACTCCCAAGCACTGCCGGTCCAAACTTCCCTTCCTAGCCGAACCAACTCCACTTCCCTTCCTAGACGAACCAACTCCACTCACCACTGAACCAACCTACTTCCTCGTGCCACCGAATCAATCCATCTCACCACCCTACACCGAACCACAACCTACCGAACCACCCCTCTGTCCATGTCTACCGAACCAACTCATTCTCCCTCCACTGCCGAATCAAGGCAACGCCGGGCCAATCAACGCTCCACCAACTACCGGACCAAAGCACTACCGAACCAAGGTTGCCAGGCCAGATCACGTCAGCCCAGGCCTATCAGCAGCTATATACATCCAAGACCCCTACTCCCCGCCTCACTCTATAAATAGAGGGGCAGGGGTACAACAATGGGGGACAAGTTTGAGAGCTCAAACGAGGAAGGAACTTTCAAACAACTTATGTACGCTTGTAATCAAAGCCTTGGACTTGTAATCTGAAAAATAAAGGAGAATAACATATAAAGTGGACGTAGGCACATTCTGGCCGAACCACTATAAATATGTGTGTCTTTTACAGTTTAGTCCCTGCTTTTTACATATTTGCATAAATCACCCAAATCACTAAGAACAACACAAAATCAACTGAATCATACGACTTGGAGGTGTTTGCCCATTTTTTGTGCAAACATTTTTGGTGCTTTCACTGAGAGAGACTAGCACCCGCTGCATCGGATAGAAGTTTGGATTTGGAAGATAATGACTAGGCAAAATAGTAGAAGGCAAAGGGCTGAGAGAAGCCAACCGAAAGGAAGTCAACAAGCATCCTCCGGAGCTGAGGAAGGACCGGCTTCGATCTACATAACCCGGGATGAAATGGAAGCCATAACAAATTCACTGCAAGAGAGGTTGTTGAAGAGTCAACAGGAGATGATGCAGACTTTCTTGAAGCAAATGAGAGCTGCAGGGACCCAGAACTTAGGAACAGCTATAGCGGCTGTGGATGCAGGACAAGGAGCTAGGGTTATGGAACCCAATGGAGGACAGGATGCAGAGCCAGAGGGCAATCGACAAGGGCTTGGGAACTGGCCCGCAGGATCCAACACAGGAGGACCTTTGGAAGGAGTTCAACAGGCTAGAACCAACGTTGCTGCTAGCGAGCCATATGAAGAGTATGTACCGGAATTCCCTCGGGGGCAACCCCCGACAGACAACGCTGGATTGGTAGATATAATCAGAAAGACTGTGCGAGGTGGTTTGACCAGCGAAGACTTGGAAGGAGTGAACAGGAGTCCGTTTGCTTGGGAAATAAGGATGGCTAAGAATCCACCTAAGTTCAAGCTACCTAGCGTGGAGGTATATGATGGCAAGGCAGACCCTACGGATCACTTGATGAGATACACCAGACACATGGAGGTGCTGGGGGCATCGGAGGAAGTGATGGCCCGATGCTTCCCTTTGTACTTGACGGACTTAGCTGCGATGTGGTTTAGGCAGTTGGAAGAAGTATCTATCAGGACTTGGAGGGAACTGGTGCAAAGGTTTTTGGGACAGTTTGGGGTTCATGTCAAGAGACCGAAGAACGTGATGACATTGACATCGGTAAATCGAAGGATAGATGAATCGCTTAGAGCTTTTCTAACTCGATTTAGTGCCGCAGTTGCTTCGGTGGATCGGCCCGATCCATCGATGGTTTTAATGGCAGCAGTATCAGGAGTCAGGGAGAACTCGGATTTTAAGGTATCTCTGATACGAGATCCTCCACGGGATCTCGACGAATTCTTTCACGAGGCAGAAAGGTTCCTTCGGCAAGAAGATGCGAGTACGGATTTAAAGTTAAAAAAGGTTAGTGCAATTGAGGTTGGAGGACCATCCAGCAAAGGTTTGGATAAAGACAAAGGAAAAAGGAAGTTGGACGATGATTCTGGAAATGCTAGGAAGCAATGGAAGGATCCAAAGTTTTCCACATACACAGGATTGAACGAGACGCTGGAGCAGATATACCTGGATACTCGGAATCGCCTTCCCTACCGAAGGCCAGCTAGGAGAGAACCAACAGAACGGGAAAGGACATTAGGAAGGCACTGTCTCTTCCATGATTTGGATGGACACAACACCAACAGCTGCAGGGACCTAAAGGACATAATTGAGGAGCATGTAAGGAACGGACAGCTGCCACAATATGTTGGACCTTGGAATGCAACGGCAGAGCAGGAGCAACCGCCACCTACCTCAAGCTACGATGGTGGGAGGCCCAGGAACGATGGTGGGAGGCCCAGGAACGATGGTCGATTGATCATCCATTGACCAGGATAATATGGAATAAGTAGCGAACTATTGGCAAGCAACCAAGTCATTTACACATGTGCGGGGACGGAGATAGCCCCTAGGCATGCTCTGAATGATGATAAACTGCGATGCTATGGTTTGTGAAATTTATCTTTTGCTTTTGGATTGGACACTGCTTTTCTTTTTGGTTTTTGGTTTTGGAGCTTGGATTAAGCTCCTGGTTTTGCTTGCTTTTGGATTTTCCTTTGGATGATTGTTGTCGGTTTTGGACGCTAGTTTGGATTTCTGGCTTTCTGGTTTTAATTTAGATTTTGGATTTGGATTTTAGATTTGGATTTTGGATTTAGATTTTGGATTTGGATTTGGATTTTGGATTGGATTTTGATTGGATTTTTATCTGATTTTTGATAAACGGTCGTCGGGTATGGATTATGCCTGGCAAGGGGTGAGTCGCTTTGCCCGAACGTGGTAAATTGGCTTACTCAGGTCGTCGAGTATGGACTATGCTCGACAAGAGTCCGGAGTGACCAGGATTCGGCCTAGGACTTATGCCCTCTATTATCAATTGTTTTATCAGGTCGTTGAGTATAGACTATGCTCGACAAGGGTCCGAAGTGACCAGGATTCGGCCTAGGACTTAGGCCCCGTACTATCGATTATTGTTTCAGGTCGTTGAGTATGGACTATGCTCAACAAAGGTCCAGAGAGACCAGGATTTGGCTTAGGACTTAAGCCATGGCATTATACAGCGCCCAGGGACGCTGGACCAAGGTTGTCAAGTGTGGATCACGCTTGGCAATAACCCGGAGAGGTTAGCTCAACGTCCAGGGACATTGGACCACGGTCATCAGATGTGGATCACGCTTGGCAAGAACCCGGAGAGGTTATGGATTTGGATATCGACCTGGAGAGGTCTTGGATTTGATTATTGACTATTGGATAAGGATAGATTAGGACTCGGTTGTTGAGTTCGAATGGATATAGAATTGGACAAGGCTTTGGTAATTCGATTTGGAATTGGACATTGACTCGGAGCAGTGAAGGATGATATACTCTGGCAATATGGCTATGGACTTTGGATATTGGATTTGAAACTATTCAAAACATGCCTTGTTATCACAAGGCATGTTTTGGGGGGCAAAGTGTTATCCCATTTTTGGTCAAAACTGGAATATCAACAAATTGGCAAGGAATGATGGAGATCAGTTGGAATCAAGGCTACGATCGATATCGCCAAAATTTGGTCGAGCTCCGATCAGGACGAAATTGATTGGAAATGATGATAAGGACTAGGAAAGGCTATGTTTCGAATTTCAGGTTAATCGGAGTTCGTATGAAGGAGATATAACCAAGCCAAATGAAAAGAAGCACTGCCGAACCATCCATCCTCCACTCCCAAGCACTGCCGGTCCAAACTTCCCTTCCTAGCCGAACGAACTCCACTTCCCTTCCTAGCCGAACCAACTCCACTCACCACCGAACCAACCTACTTCCTCATGCCACCGAATCAATCCATCTCACCACCCTACACCGAACCACAACCTACCGAACCAAGTCCCACCGAACCACCTCTCTGTCCATGTCTACCGAACCAACTCATTCTCCATCCACTGCCGAATCAAGGCAACGCCGGGCCAATCAACGCTCCACCAACTACCGGACCAAAGCACTACCGAACCAAGGTTGCCAGGCCAGATCACGTCAGCCCAGGCCTACCAGCAGCTATATACATCGAAGACCCCTACCCCCAGCCTCACTCTATAAATAGAGGGGCAGGGGTACAACAATGGGGGACAAGTTTGAGAGCTCAAACGAGGAAGGAACTTTCAAACAACTTATATACGCTTTTAATCAAAGCCTTGGACTTGTAATTTGAAAAATAAAGGAGAATAACATATAAAGTGGACGTAGGCACATTCTGGCCGAACCACTATAAATCTGTGTGTCTTTTACAGTTTAGTCCCTGCTTTTTACATATTTGAATAAATCATCCGAATCACTAAGAACAACACAAAATCAACTGAATCATACGACTTGGAGGTGTTTACCCATTTTTTGTGCAAACAAACATAATATTTAATTTCATTTACAATAAATTCATTTATTAAAATTTGAATTCCAATTAATTATAATAAATTCCAAATAAATTTGATTTGACTCAATTTCAATCTTTATATTAAGGCCATTATTACTCTATAAACCTAGTTCCTATTGTTTACCTTTCATTTACTTAACATTTAAATGAAATTGATTTCCAATACATTTCATTGACAAATTAATTAGGTATTTATAATAAATGTTATCATAATCTTTAATTTACACTTAAGCTTATTTTATACAAAACTATCATAATTGCTTACATAATACCGAATTCATCCAATTACCATAAATTATTTTAATTTATTTATTTATACTACACTTTCCCTTATTTACTTATTTTCAATTTTATAACCAAGTGCAGCAATTTACAATATTTCATTGTTAGTTTTCACTCCAATTGTCAATGATTAATTTTAATTACGAATGATACATTTCATTTTTAACATTCACTTCATTATAAATTATAAATTTTTTATTTCTTTCTAAATTTTATTACAAAAATGTTATTAAATTAACCAATTTAATTATCGAAATCTACGGGTCATTACAAGTTCAAGGCAAAATTTAAAGAAAAGTATATATCGGTCACTCAAAAGTCGATGCTTTTTCGAAAGTTTGCTGAATTGAAGTAGGAAGATATGCGTATGTCAGAGTATGTGGCAAAGTTCAACACAATATCAAAGTATGACCTACCTTTTTATCGATACTCTTTTTAAAAAGAGTAAGAAGTTCATTATGGGCTTGGATGATTATATTGGAGAGAAGCTTGTACGCCATATCGATGAGACCTTCGAGAGGTTGGTGGAGAAGGCTCTTCGACATGTGAGTCTATAACCTAAGCCTAAGTCGGTGGTTGCTCCCAAGGATGAGCCAAATCCACAACTGGCGGGGGAGGCAAGAGGAAGTAGGACAAGAAGTAGTAGTTTCAGAAAACTATTTAAAAGAAGGGCAAGTGGGATCTCACTTGTTATAATTATGGAGAGAAGGGTCATCTTGCTAGAGACGGTAAGATGGAGGGCAGGGAGTGCTATAATTGCAACAAGCCGAGACGTATAAAGAAGGATTGTCTAGAGCCATCGAGGAATAAGCAAGTTGAGTCTGCTTACGCTTTGAACGTAGTTCAGCTTCTTCAGTGCTCCATCGAGAAAGTAGAAGGGGAAGAGCGTCGTTAAACTGGGTATGCTTTATTACGCTCCCACCTCTATACCCATAATACTCAAGAGTATTTCTAAGTAATACTGTTGAGTAACATGGAGTATAAGGCGATATGGAGCACACACATGAATATTCCTTTCGTCTAACACTGTTACATATTTAAACACCGAATAAATGACTCAACTACATGTAAATAGTATTGGCATAAAGCAATAAATACGTGTGCCTCAAGGTTAGAACAATACACAAATATACAATAAATAATAAATATCATAGAGTCAATCACAACGATAATATATAATATACAACATATTGTATAATATACATTACCCTGTCACGTACATACACGAGTATGTACAATATAAATTAATATACGACATCACTAAGTAACTATTATCCTCTATGCCTAGATAATACAGTCTAGTCGTCCCCGTACCTGAAATGTCTTGGACTCACCTGAGTATTACCTGAATAACACATGTCAGACTATGTCTATAATAATAGGTAATATTAGTACATATAATGATAATATGGTAGTTATAAAGATGATAGCACTACAACCTCAAAATATCTCAAGTTCACATTCACACCAAATCCACATGGGAAAGCATCTCACCCATATAAACATATCAAATAAAAATCTACTAATTCCAAAATGAATGGGTGATTATCCATATCCCGAAATCATCATCAAAACCAAAAATAATCAATGATGAGATATCCGCAAGTGAAGTCAGGCAGTAACAAAGCAATGCCCACAATCTACCTCAATCTCATATTATAAAATAGTAGTATCAAATCAATAAAATCAATAAGAAAGATTTGATCCAGCTCATAAAATATCCAAATATAATCAATAATAAGTAGGTCGTTTGCCTACAAGAATTGGCCATCTTCCTATAAAGAATAGGCCACCTGCCTAAGAATGATACAGGTCCACTATACTTTGGACACAGTCTCTGGTATAATCTAATCTTTACATTGTGTATGTCTATCTACTACCCACATACAAACACATACACCGAAACCAAATAGGAGACAGATAACATGTTTGCTTATTCCAGTGCCACACGTGGTCCATGTGTCACTACTCCTACAGTCATCCGTTACCATTATTCTTCCCTCCCGGTATTGCGAAAACAATCCACCATAGGCTCGACAACGCATAGCCTCTTCGGCCATGACTCCCGACATGTGCCCCTATGTAATTGACTGCTAGCCTATGCGACACAAGGGGCAACAAACTACCAATTAATTTATGCATATTGAATACCATAAATAAAAATGATGTCATGGAGCTAGGGAACGTTTCCATGATAAGGACCCCAGGTTGGATACTGGCCAATCTGGTTCATTCCTGAAACAGAAAGGGAGTCAGACAAAAAGCTAGACAGATACATAATATATATAGTCTAAGGCTACGTTTAGCCTCCATATGTGCTCACTGCAGCAAGCCACACACATGATATCCCCATTTGAGTACCATCCATGAGCAAAGAATAACTAAATAAATAACATAAAGACATCCCCTACCACCACTTATTACTAGTCCGTCTATTCAGTTCTCACACATCACACTCGCTCCTTCAATATGCTATACAACGAGTCTAAAGAATAACCAAAAAAGTATTACCGAATGCCCCATTCTAAATGGTATTACTAATCCATTTATTCATATTCCTCGGTACACAGAATAAATATCACAAAATCATATAGAAAGATGCCATCACCGTATCATATCAAATCATCAATTAAATCAATATCAATGGTGAGTCATTCATGATATTGAAATCAATTGAGGGAAATGAGAAATATGAAAATATAGAATTCATATTAAAAATCCCAATTCAATTTAGAAAATGAATGAGTAATAATTAATTTCAACATAAACTTTCTCTAAGTAATTAAATCAAATATTCAATTATTTACATAAAACATTTAAAACCAATATATAAATTAATTTTTTTATAGTAGTTCTTTCCATAATTTACTACAATTAGTTATTATTTCACCATAATTATAAATACGTATAAACATCAAATAAATTATTTTTATTTCTAAATATAAAATATGATTTCAATATAAAGATTTAAATACCAAAATTTGCTCCCAAATCTTTGCTTATACAATTTAAAACATTAAAAAAAACTATTTAAATCAAAACTAATTGTATAAGTTATTTCATCATGTTCTGCAACTAAATAATACTTTAAAAATAAATTTATAAATCGTAAAAATAATTCTTTTAATTCCAAACTATAATTTATAGTTCAAAACTTTTATTTTATATTTTAAAAAGTAAAATAAATTAGTTTCAAAACATCTTTTATATTCAAAATAATTTCTAAGAAGTAAATTTATTTTCCAACTAGTTTTATTTATTTATAAATATACTTCAACTAAAATACCAAAAGGTAACTATTGAAGTTTCCAAATATATATTTTAAAATTAGAAATCAAACGTCCAAAACATGAATTATGGAGCAAACTTCTCCAAAATCATCAACAATCATCAAAATAAATTTATCGAGTGGCCGAGTTGAATACGATTGAATTCCGGCCATCCGTCTAATACACACAAAATAAATAAATTTCATAATTAAAATGTAAATGGATAGCGTCTCCTTTGCATTTTAGACATCCAACAAATACAAAACCCCATTATCAATCACCAAAATAACATCCAAACAATTCAATTTTTATCCAATATCACATAATTCAATCCAATACTCCAATCAAATATTTCTACTAGTATATCAAGCAATTCATTCAACAACACAATTCAATTAATAATCGGTATAATTATAAGAATAATAGAATAAAAAATAGTTGTGAGTGTAGAAAACTCACCGAACGATGCTAGTACAACAAAATTAATAGCCGAGTCCTTCGCTATGGCCATTGTAACATCATAGGGCATCACCAAAGCCATACTTCACCTCTTACAATCGTGCCCTGACTCAGGCTTGCACACAAACCATCGTTGCACCTTTAGTCAGGCATTGCAATATGCAAATCAAATTGTTCAACACCTCAATTTCTACGGTAACATTTCCTATCTTGACGCCCGAAGCTAAGCGCTACAGATGCTGCAATCATCCATAGTATTAATTTTCGATGACAAAATATGATAATGTTAACGGTATCCACATTATCAGAAGTACATTAATATGGAATAAAATCAATAGAGATTTCAGAAACCACTTTTCCAATTACATTTCAATTCCATATACTTCATATTCAGTTACATAATCCCAAAACGATTCGCAGTTTTTGATCAAGATCAACATATGAGGGGCCCCTTTAGATGATCAAAGTACTAAATAGATATATCGATCATAATTACATCATAGCGGAAATAATATTAAGTAACTCCAACATAGCTAGATTTGCCTCCTACACGCCTTCGGAAGCTTATTCGTCCAACCTACTAAACTTGAAAAGTCCTTAACTCTCAATATACTCAAATCAAATTTTAGGCACCCGAGAGTTTAAAGGAAAAACATAAACTTCGATTCAGACATAAAGCCTAGCATGAATAATACTATTACACTTTGATTTTACTGATACTAAGTGAGACCATGCCGCTTACCGAAACTGGTTCCCCTTACTAATATCCCTTTAAAAGGGTATCTTTTGCAAATTAGACTTCTGCAATCAAACCGATTACAACAAAAAAAAAACAAATACATAAATGCATAAAAATCAGGAAATAAATGGACTATCTGTCCACATTATAGTTTTATCAGGCTAACTATTAACCATTGGTTGACTCGGGCCTAACAGACAAAATTAATTGTCTAAATTCTATTAGACACACTACTGGGCAATCTACCCTTAACTATCTTCGTAAGGGTCAACTGATCCTAATGGTTTTGCGGGCTCACTAGGAACTAATATTTATATTCCCTTTTATGTGTAACATTATTTCAGTCCCATCTATGACAAAGCCCTACATATAAGAATTTTGGATTATTTTAGCTAAGGGATATTCACTAAAGTATAGGGCACGACCCTACACAAGTCCCATCTGGTCTTCTAATATTTGAGTCATAAACTTAGGGTTATCTACTCTATACAAATTCCATTTCTTGTCATATACTTAGCGTTGGCCAACCTATTCAAATTACATTTCCCTGTAAACAAGCTTTTACAAATGCTTTACTCGTAAAATCATATATTTATAAATAAAGAAATTGTATACTTTGCTTTACTCAAAACACTTATGCAATGATACATGCTTTACACAAAACAATGTTGACAAAATATTCTCAATTGGATTATCTATCCTTTTATAATAAGTTAAACCTCTTTTAACTTTGAAAGCTTTAGGATACAAGGCCAAAACAATACCTTTAAGACCTTTGTTTAAAACCTTAAACAATCCCTTTCGAATTCATTGAAAGTGCCCCTTTCAAAACAAGTTTAACTATTTCAACCTTCGAAACACTAGGCCGAAAGGCCATAGCATACCTTTTGAATGTATTGAAAATTGACCTTCCAAAACCATTATTTAAGCCATAGACATCCTCTTTCAAAACCATAAAAATTGACTTTTGAAAGCATTGGAAACCTTCTTCTCAAAACACTTAAAACAACCCTTCTGATATGCATAAATATATTTCGAAAACATTGGGGTTTCCTCTACGGAACACTCATAATATACCTTTCGAAAATATTGGGTTAAAGGAAATATTTGTGGAAACATTGTTTCAAAACATTTTAAAATCATTCCTTTTTAATCTTTGGGTTTAACATATAATATAACTATATGTCATATAGAAGAAAGGTCAAAGTAAAGCTTTCAAAAGTATTGATCCCGAGTAAAAGAAAGAGGATAGTTTTGAAATCAACCCTTTCGAAACCATTGCCTCCAAAACCATTTGAAAGCGGGTATAATACTCCTTTTGAAAGTAGGCGGCTTAAAATTAAAAAGGCAAAGGATCCTTTCAAATTCATTGCTTTAAGCCTATAAAGAAAAGAGGCCTTAACTAGTTCGAAAGGTAAGAATGAGGCAGCATGGGTATCGAATAGGTTCAAACGGTTATCCTTTCGAAATCTCTTTTTACAACAAAAGACGGCAACTCACTCCAAGGCTCTTTTCTAAAAAAAGTAAATTTTATTGGTTCGAAAGCTAATAGAGTTGGCTTCAGCCCTTTAAAAGTATCTTTTACAAAAGGAAGTAATTCAAAGTTAACAAAAATAGCTTCTACCCTTTCGAAAGCAAGGTTTCAACATTGTACCCTTCGCCTTTCTCCAATGCACCACATTTCAATTGCTTGATACCATGTGCATTTGTATCGAATGGGTTTTTTAGCGGAAGCATGGTGTCGAAAGCTAACAAATGGAGGTGGCAAAGTAGTAAATCCAAGCAAAATTGATTTTTAACCTTTAAAAGAAATTCCTTTTCACCTAACTTGCCTTATTTTTAAAAATGTAATTGGTTGCCATTCCTTTATCAGAATCCTTTTCTAAAAGTGGTGCAGAATTTTAGAATTATCAATTAAAACATTTTAACTAATAAGCCCTTCTCCTTGGTTAAAACATATGAAACATTTAAATACGTCAACTTAGATAATTTTATAACCATTGTAAAATACTTGGGAAAATTCCCCAAAAATCACCATAATTCACTTTTAATATATTTTCTAACATGCTTAAATTTCGGACCCAAAATCGTTATATAAATAATAGATAATTTAACCCAATATTAACTGTATTCTTTCATAGAAAATTTCATAATAATTCAACAACAACTTAGCAAATTATGAAACTTGAAACCCGCTTCTAAAATAATGTCTTTGGCCATATACCAAAAACGCAAATCATATGGATGTCATTTAATAGGCTTTCTAATATCATAAAATCTATATGAAACATGATAAACCATCAACAAGCATATACATCCATTTAAGCAAACATAACATGGCATACTATTTGCAAAATAATTTGGATCCAATCTTGAAACTAAAAGCATTAATAAAAGTGAGATGTAAACCAAATTATTCACCTTAGCTTGGTGATAAAAAGTTGAGATTTGCTCTTTGATTGAATTTCTTAAGCTTCTACTTGAATCCTAGCTTTTCTCCTTTTGATTCTTCTTAACAGTGGCCGACCAACTCTTGGGTTTTTAGTTTTGTTTATGAGTGTTGAAATGAATGAGAAATGAATGATAGAAGGGTTTAGGGTATAAGAACAAAGACTATTCCTATATTGCCCTTATCAAATTCCTTATACTTACTCATCTTCAATTCTCATTTTCCTATGTATTTATTACGGCACAACCACTTCATAAATTTACAAATCTCAATCCCTTAACCTTCTACATTATGTTATTTAATTTATCTTATTAAATGTCCTAAATAATGTTAGTCAAAATTAGGGTTATTGCAGACTCCCCTTCTTAAAGAAATTCCTCACCAAAGTTATGATAAGGTACTCATAGTAATTAATCATAGAGGTAACATACCATGAAACAAGTCAGGATAAGTATCTCTAATCCTGCTCTTAGTTTCCTAAGTACAGTCTCTCTCATCGTCACTCCACTGGACTATGACTAATCCGACTTTCTTGTTCCTTAGTCTCTTCTCATCTCTCACAAATATACGAACTGGTTTTCTAACTACAGTCATATCTAGTGCCACTACTAGATCATCTAACACAGCCGGTGTAATATTAGTTTTCGAATCTCGAATACACTTTCTTAGATGAGAGATTTGAAAAAAACTATAGACTCCTGCCAAACTATTTGGTAACTCTACTCGATACGCGTTTCTCTATCCCTGCTATAATAGAAAATGGTGAAACAAATCTTGGTGCCAATTTTCCTGAATTTCTAAATCTGATTACACCTTTCATTGCTGACACCTTGACAAAGACATGATCACCAACCAAGAACTCTAAGTTTTTTCATCTTTTATTAGCATAGCTCTTCTGCATGGACTGAGCTTCCTTCATCCTAGCTGTAATGAACTCAATCTTTTCTACAGCTTCTCTAACCAAATCTGGACCAAGAACTAACATATCCCAGGTCTCTAACTAACAAACGAGAGATTTGCATGGCCTTTCACATAAAGCTTCAAATGGTGCTATCCCTATACTAGTCTAATAATTGTTGTTATATGAAAATTCGATTAAGTGTAGATGGTCTTCCCATGATCCCCTAAAATCTAGCACATAGGCTCTTAACTAAACTTATATGACATTGTTAACTCTTTCGTTTGCCCATCTGTCTATGGATGGTTAGTGGTACTCGTCTTGAATTTGGTAGCTAAAGTCTCCTCTAGACTCTTCCTGAACTCGCTAACGAATAAGGAATTTATATCACTTACTATACTACTAGGAATTTAATGCGGTCTACCTATATTCCTCATGAATAACTTAGCTAAATCTACTGCTGCCTTGGTCGACCTAACTGGAATGAAATGGGCACTCTTGGTCAATTTATCCACTATAACCCAAATACTCTCATTTCCTCGATTCGATCTTGGCAACCCATCTATGAAATCCATTTGAATAAAATCCCATTTCCAGATTGGAACATCTAAAGGCTGAAGTTACCCACTCAGTTTCAGGTGTTCATCTTTTACCTGTTGACGGTTTAAACCATGCCTCACAAACAAGCATACATCTATCTTCGTACCTTCCTAGAAGAAACTTCATTTCATATCCTAATGCATCTTAGTTCCACCCAGATGAATAGTGAACTTCGAATAATGGAATTCTATAAGAACTTCCTTTTTAATGTTCCCCACACTCAGAAAACATAGTCGTCCTTTCTTCCTTAACCACCCAGTTTGGTCAAGACTGAAATCTTTTAAGTCATCGCTCTCTATTCCATTCCTCAATTTCCTGATCTATTTGGCTAATTATAGATCCTTCCCTTGCTTTAAAGCAATTCTCTCGATCATGACTGGGCGAACTCCTAAACATGACAACATAGTAGATTCTTGACTAGAACTACTCTTAGATCTCCATTATACTGTCCATGTAGTCATTGCTTCAAAATCTTTCCACTTAGCTATCATTTCTAACACCGCATTTTGATATTTCCTGCTAAGTGCATCTGCAATTTATTGCCTTTTCCTAGTGTGTACTCAATTCCAAAGTCAAAAGCGGCTAAAAACTCTAACCACCTCTGTTGTCTCATGTTCAATTCCTTCTAAGAGAATGAATACCTTGGCCATTTATGATCCATACACAACTTGAATGTTTCTCCCAAAAGGTAATTTCTCCACACCTTCAATGCAAAATTACCACAGTTAATTCGAAATCATGAGTTGGATATCTAATCGAATATGGTTTGAGCTATCGGTAAGCATAACCAGTCACTTTATCCTTTTGCATTAACACAACTTCTACCTTTGCATTAACACAGCTCCTAATCCTGTTTCATATGAATCCGTATATACCATTAAGTCTCGATTCCCCTCTAGAACCACTAACATAGGTGTGTTAGTCAATAAGAGTTTCAGTTTCTGAAATGCTTCCTTACACTTATCAGTCCAAACGAACTTGGCATCTTTCCGAGTTAGCTTAGTCATCGACGCCACTATCTACAAAAAACCCTTAATGAATCTCCAATAATAACCAGCTAATCTAAGAAAATTCTTTATCTCATTCTGTGTCGGGACTCTCTAAATATCCAGTGCTTCGACCTTAGCCTAATCTACTGACATCCCTTTCACTAAGACTACATGATCAATAAACTACAACTCCTTCTTCCAAAAGTGATACTTCGAAAATTTCCCCTTAACTGATGTGAACATCTTGAGCACCATCCTAAGATGAACTTCATGCTCTCTTTCATCTTTAGAGTATACCAAATGTCATCTATGAACACTAACACAAATCTTACAGATGCTCCTCGAAGATTCTATTCATCAAGTTCATGAAAAGTTATGGCGCATTAGTTGGTCCGAACGGAATCACTAACCATTCGTACAATCCATATCTGGTCCTAAATGCTGCCAAAAGAATACTATCCCCAGTTTCTCTAAGCTGATGGTCCCATTGCAAAATCCAACTGGGAAAATATTTTGGCTCCACTCAACTGATCGAACAAATTGTCAGTTCTAAGTAACAAATATTGGTTCTTTATTGTCTTCTCATTCATCTTACAATAATCAATACCCAACCTTAACGATCCATCAGGTTTTCTCGCAAATACTGCGGCTGCTCCCCAAGACAAGTTGCTTGGCCTAATAAAATTCTTATATCCTAAATCCAGCATCTACACCTTTAAATCCTTCGTCTCAGTAGGTGTTCTACTTGGCAGTCTACTCACCAGTTCTGCTCTTCATACTAAATCTATCCAAAACTCAATGGAACGTTTAGCGGTAGTCCTATCACAGGCTCAAAGACATCCGCGAATTCTCTAGAAATGAAAATTTGGTTCAACTCATCTTCATCATCCATAACACCCAACAAAGGCTTAATCTTAAAACTACAGTTTTCTATGGACTATATAATCCGATCATTACAACTAGGGTATCTAAGTGATGTTTTCCTACAACGGCAAAATATCCTAGCATCGTATTTACTTAACCAATCCATACCTAAATTGATTACGAAACCTACGGAATCAAACACGTGCAAACTGCAAGAAAACACATGACCTAATAATTCAAACTCTAGATGATCACGTCTCATCCAAAGAGTTGCATGGCCTCTTATCAGATGCGCAACCTTTAAGGAAGTAACTAGGTATGAGGGTTCTATGTTAAATTACTCTACGAAAAAATGACATATATAAGAATGCGCTACACTAGTATCAAATAGAACTCCAACTGACTTACCATGAATCAAAAGCGAACCTTCCAACATAGTTTTTCCTTTTCACTCTGTTGTTGGCCTCGAGGTAGCTGTTTCCATTGCAAACACTTTTCCTTTTCCATCCTTGGCTGGCTCCTTGCACTGGTTCTTATAATGTTTAACCTGATCACAGTTGAAACATTTTACTCCTTTCTTGTCAGCAGCTTTCTTCCTTTTGCTTGTCCGGCACTCATGAGCATAGTGTCCCTTCTTAACATACTTATGGCAAACTACATCGACCTACCCTTTCTTGTTAGCTCCACTCTTCTTATTTCCCTTCTTATGGAAAACCTTTCTCCTCTAATTCCACCCAGCTTGAGCTTCCCCCACTTTGTTACCATTAAGAAAAGCAAGCATCTCTTCTTGCCCTAAAGCCATCTCAACAACTACATCACATGGATCCCTAATATGTGGCAAATTTGCTTTAGCAAGCTTAGGTTTTAGTCCATGGATGAGCTTATCATTCATTTTAATAACTGTATCAACTATAGCATATCCGTACCTAGATAGCTCCTCAAATTTGGTAGCATACTCCAACACTATCATGTCTCCCTGCACCAACTCAATAAATTTCTAGAGCAGAGCTGACATAGCATTCTCTGACATGAATCTCTCCTAAAACCTCCTTTTTAATTCTGCCCAAGTCATGGTCTCTTTATTACTCCCACAGTTACACTATTCCACCAATACAATGCTGCTCCATGCAACAACTTAGAAGCAAGTCTCCTCTTTTGCTCATCATTCAGCCCTAAATTAGCAAAATTCCTTTCGCAATGAAGCAACCAATTCTCCACTTCGATTGCTTCTTCATTCCCGATAAACGGCTTCCCTCCAAGCCCAGCATAATCTCTGCTTAGTACTGCATAGTTTTTGACCACCAGATCTTCTTGATTTCCTCCAACCAATCCTGTGGCAACCCGAGCTTGCATCATGTTGACAAAGAACTAGTACATTGCTCCTATATCAACTTATGGTGCTCCAATACCCACATTAGCAGCTTGTGCCAGACCTGGATTCCTTCTAGTGTTTAGTATGGCATTTTCATTGGTTGTGGTGCTTCCTCCACCAATGTTAACTCTTCCACTCCAAGCATCCATATCTTACTTCCTTAAAATCTACATTTGTGTCTTTGTAAGATATAGAAGAATAACTTAAGAATGATGGAGAATAGAGATAAAGTGTAAAACTTATATATAGCAAATACAAATATGTTACTATAGTATTATCCCATATCCCAGTCTTTTCTCTAATTCCTTAAAATTATGTTTTAAAATAATTTTAAGTTTTAGATTTCTTTTAAGTTTTTATAAACCTATGCTTTGATACCATGTTGTAAAATCCCCTACCTTAAGGCCCAAAACAAAGCACTACAGATGTTGCATCCATCCACAGTATTAACTTCCGGTGAGAAAATATCGTAATGTTAATGGTATCCATAATATCAGAATCACGTGAATAAGAAATAAAATCAACATATATTTCAAAAACAACTTTTCCAATTACATTTCAAATCCATATATTTCATATTTAGTTACATAATCCCAAAACGATTCATAGGTTTTGATCAAATATAATTATTATGAACTATACCAAGAGCGACATATGAAGATGCTCCCTTGGATGATCAGAGTACAAGATAGATATTCAGTCATAATTACATCATGGCGAAAATAATATTAAGTAATTCCTACATAGCTAGCTTTTCCTCCTACACATCTTCAAAAGCTTATTCGTCCAATCTACTAAACTTGAAAATTACTTAACTCTCAATATACTAAATCAAATTTTGGGCACCTGAGAGTTTGAGGGAAAAACATAAACTTCGAGTCAGACACAAATCCTAGAATGAATGATACTATTACATCTCGATTTTACTAATATTAAGTAAGACCATGCCACTTAGCAGAACGGGTTTTCCTTCACTAATATCCTTTTAAAAGCATATCTTTTGCAAATTAAACTTTTGCAATCAAACTAATTATAACAACAATAGCAAATACATAAATGCATAAAAATTAGGAAACCAATGGATTATTTATCCATGCTACAGATTTATATGGCTAACTATTAACCATTGGCTGACTCGAGCCTATCAGACATAATTATTTATCCAACTTCTATCGGATACTCTACTGGGCTATCTGCCCTTAACTATCATCTTCTAGGGTAAAATGATCCAAATGGTTTTACATGATGGCTAATAACCTATCTTTACTTTGTATATTCCCTAATGTGTACAACATTATTTTAGTCCCATCTCTGACAAAGCCCTACATATCGGAATTTTAAACATATTTTAATTAGAAGCTATTAGCTAAACTTAGGGCACGACCGTACACCAGCCCTGTCTCATTTTCTAATATCTGAGTCATAAACTAACGGTTATTTACCCTATTCAAATTCCATTTCTTATTATATACTTAGAATTGACTACCCTATTCAAATTTCATTTCCTTGTAAACGACCTTTACAAATGATTTACTCCTGAAATCATATCTTTATAAAACAAGGATATCGTATACTTTTCTTTACTCAAAACACGTATGCCATGATAAATGCTTTACACAAAACAATGTTGATAAAATCTTATCAATGGGATTATCTATCCTTTCATAATAAGCTAAACCTCTTTTAACGTATAAATATTTAGGCTACAAGGCCAAAACAATACCTCCGAAACCTTTGTTTAAAACATTAAACAATCCCTTTTGAATTCATTGAAAGTACCCCTTACAAAATAAGTTAACTACTTCAACCTCGGAAAACTTGGCCAAAAGGCCATAGCATACCTTTCGAATGTATTGAAAATATACCTTCCAAAATCATTATTTAAATCTTAGACATACTCTTTCAAAACTGTTAAACTTGTCTTTTGAAAGCATTAGAAACCTTCTTATTAAAACATTTAAAACAACTCTTCCGATATGCATAAATATACCTTTTGAAAACTTTAGGGTTTCCTCTTTGGAACACTTATAATATACCTTTCGAAAATATTGGGTTCAAGTAAATGTTTATGGAAATATTATTTCGCAACCATTTAAAATCGTTCCTCTTGAATTTAGATTTAATATATAATATAACTATTGGTCGCACAGAACAAAGGCGAAAGCATTGCTTTTGAAAGTATTGATCCCAAGTAAAAGAAAGAGGATAGTTTCGAAACCATTACCTCCAAAATCATTTGAAAGCATCTATAATAACCCATTCGAAAGCATTAAGAAGGTGGCTTAAAATTAAAGAGGCGAAAGCACCCTTTTGAATACATTGCTTAAGGCTATAAAGAAAAGCGGTCTTAACTAGCTCGAAAGGTAAGAATGAGGCAGCATAGGTATCGAATAGATTCAAAGCGGGTATCCTTTTGAAAGCTTCTTTTAAAATCAAAGGCCACAACTCATTTGAAAGCTTTTTTCTAAAATAAAGGCAAGTTGATTGGTTCTAAAGCTAATAGGGTTGGCTTCAACCTTTCAAAAGAATCTTTTACAAATAGAATTAATTCAAAGTTAAAAACTAGCTTTTACCCCTTCGAAAGAAAGATTTTGACATTGTGCCCTTAAGCTTTCTTCAATGCACTACGTATCAATTGCTTGATACCATGTGCATTAGTTTTGAATAGGTTTTTTAGCGAAGGTATGGCAAAAGCATCTTTTACGAATAGAATTAATTCAAAGTTAAAAACTAGCTTTTACCACTTCGAAAGAAAGATTTCAACACTGTCCCCTCAGGCTTTCTACAATGCACTACGTATCAATTGCTTGATACCATGTGCATTGGTTTTGAACAGGTTCTTTAGCAGAGGCATGGTGTCGAAAGCCAACAGATGCAAGCGGCGAAGTACTAAATCTAAGATAAACTGATTTTTGTCCTTTAAAAGAAATTTCTTTTCACCTAACTTGCCTTATTTATCAAAATGCAATTGGTTACCATTTATTTATCAAAGTTTTTTTCTACAAGTAGTGCTGAATTTCAGAATTACTAATTAAAACATTTTAACTAATAAGCCCTCTCCTTGGTTAAAACATATGAAACATTTAATTCACTCAACTTGAATAATTTTATAACCATAATAAAATGCTTAGGAAAATTCCCATAAACAATATAATTCACTTTTAATAGGTTTTATAACATATATAAATTTCGGACCCAAATTCATTATATAATTGCTTTAAATATATTAAATCCAATATTAACTATATTGTTTCATTGAAAAATTCATAATAATTCCACAACAACTTAGAAAATGATGAAACTTGAAACCTACTTCTAAAATAATGCCTTTGATCATATTTCAAAAACACAAATCATTGGATGTCATTTAACTGGTTTTCCAATCTAAACTTATCATAAAATTTATATGAAAATCGTAAATATCAACAAGCATATATATATATATATATATATATATATATATCCATTTAAACAAACATAACATGTTATATTATTTGCAAAATAATTTGGATCTAATCTTGAAACCGAAAGCGTTAACAAAAGTGAGATGTAAACCAAATTATTTACCTTAGCTTGGTGTTAAAAAGGTTGAGATTTGCTCTTTGATTGAATTTCTTAAGCTTCCTACTTGAATCCTTGCTTTTCTTCTTCTGATTCTTCTAGCTGACTAAGCTCCTAGAGCTTTAATTTTGTCCATGAGTGTTGAAATGAATGAGAAATGAATGATAGAAGGGTTTAGGATATAAGAACAAAGACCATTCCTGTTTTTACCTTATCATATATTTCCTACTCACTCGTCTTTAATTCTCCTTTGCTTATGCATTTATTAAGGCATGACCCCTTTATAAATTTACAAATCTCAATTCCTTAACCTTCTACATTATTTTGTTAATTTATCTATTTAAATGTCTTAAATTATATTAGTCAAAATTAGGATTATTACATCTACCTTCAACCATCACCCACATTGCTATAGTCGCATCATCAACTAACTTGACACATGCACATATAGCCCTCACCCAGTTCGCCTCCACGTCAATTGCTCCTCCTCCATATAAAATTTTAGATGGCCTTGTCCAGGTTATCATCACCAACTTCATTTGTATTCACACTAAGCTGCATAAGTGCATAAGCTCTAACTGCCTCAACATTACCATAAGCTCCTCCATGTGATCACTTCACCTATTCATTTTTTTATTGGAAGTCGCAATTTTTAGTTTTGTAAATTAGGGCCTGAATCGACTATAGGGATGTGGCTTGTTAATGAAGGGAGTAAGGTTTCCATAAAAAGTGAGAAAGTGGTAAAATTTAAATGGGCTTTGAGCTTTAGTATTGGACTCCTATTAATTTAGAATTAATACATTCCTCTTTTCTTTCGTTTCAAGTAATGCTTGCATTTATTTATGAAAAAAATTATACCCAATATAATTTTATTTAACATTCCATTCTATATATTACATATTGATAATTGAATAATTTTATTCAAATTCAGTATATTATTCGAAAGGAATTTAGTAGATGAATTCAATTTATTTAAACAAAATATTTTATTAAATAAATTTAATAAACTAAAAATTATAACTCTATAATTTTAATTATCACAGATCGAATTTAAACCATTTTTTTAACTAAATTTGTTTAATTTACGATGTAGAAATCTGGGTCATTACATGTTTTCTATTCTGATACACATGTACGTGTTTTTTTTCAATATTGGGCTCCGCATTCCTTCATATATACTGATTGGATAGCTAGATTAACATTGAGATCCGAGATTGTTGGCTGACCTCTGATTGTGACCAGCGTAGTTGGAAGCTTTATTAGCCTTTACATGGTTTGTCGAGACTTAGCCTTATCGAGTCATGGATGTTTGTTTGCTTGTGATTGCTTCGTTTTGGTTTCTGTGGGGTTTGGGTTTGTTCTAGGGATGGACTAGCTGCAAAAGTATGGAGTAGTGGTGGATTATAAGAGACAATTGGTGATGATATGGATGGATGCTGGGCGTAGGTTGGTGATAGGCTGCCTTCCTAGCATTTAGATGATGGTTTGCTTTCTATATTCGCTTGAGGTCCCACATGACGATTCGTCATTTATGCCTATAGTGAGAGAGTATCCGAACATATTTGAGAAGGTGACTGGTTTACCACCATACAGGGAGATAGAGTTCCATGTAGATTTGGTGAAGGAAGCTAGACTAGTAGTTATGCCTTTAAGGCACATGACATCTAAAGAGAAGGAGTTGGTGGTGCAAGTGAATGACTTATTGAGGCAAAGGTTTGTTCCTTAGAGCATACTGAAGTGAGGCACACCTATGGTCTTCGCCACTACGGCGGATGGCTCTGTAAGGTTGTTTCTAGATTATCATGAGCTAAATAAAGTAACAAAGAAGAAAAAGTATGCATTGCCATGTAATGATGACTTGTTTGATCTGCTCCATGATGCTAGGGTATTCTCTCGATTGGACCTTGAGATGGGTTTTCATCAACTGAGAGTAGTAAAGGAGTGTGTGTTGTTTACAACATTCTGTATGCCATCTGGATTCTATGAGTGGTTGGTTATGCCATTCGGGCTAACTAATGCATTGACATACTTTGTTGACCTTATGAACCATGTTTCAAGGGATCAGCTAAAAAAATTTATGCTTATGTTCGAGGATGATATTCTTGTTTATTCGAGGATGGTGGAATAATACAATGAGCATTTGAGGATTGTGCTCGAGATGTTAAGGAAGCGCCGATTGAAGGTGAATTTTCAAAGTGTCACTTCTGGAGAATGGAAGCGTGGTTTTTGGGTCACCTTGTTTCCGGGCTGGGTATTGTTGTAGATCCTATGAAGGTGGCAATAGTGCAGGATTAGGATTGACCCAATACTGCTATAGATCGGAGAAGTTTCTTTGGCTTGGTGGGATACTATAGACGTTTTATCTAGACTTGTTTATGGTAGCAGCGCTGTAACCAACTTGACAAAGAAGAATCATACTTCATTTTGGGATGTGAGGTGCGAACATGCATTTGTGATTCTAAAGGAGAGGTTGACGAGTGCACTGGTGTTAGTTATTCCGAGTGGAAATGAGGAACTAATAGTATACATACACATCTATGTTATTGGACTTGGTGCGATGTTGATGCTGAGAGGAAAGGTTGTCGCCTACGCTAGCTGATAGTTGAAACTAAACGAGTGGAAGTATCCAAATCACGATTTGGAGTTGGAGGCGATAGGATTCATTTTGGAGATATGGAGGCATCATTAACTTGGAGAAAGGTTCGAGTTTTATATGGACCACAAGTCTTTAAAATATATGTTCTCCCAAAAGGACCTTAACCTTCATCCACAATGATGATTAGAGTTCCCAACCTCCTATAATTTTGGCATTTCTTGTATACCTGGTAAGGGAAATAAGGTTGTGATAACCTGGATTTCTAGACATCTGTAATTGATAAAATAATTGGGTTAATGAATAGAAATACTGAATTATAGATTGAACAAATGAATCTGATAGTAAATATTTATATTTGGATAAATATTTATTTGATCATATCTTAATATAATCACTTAAAATTGACAAATTATTCTTTTAAAGACAAATAATAATGATCTAATGTGTTAACCTAGATTTTGGATAAGTAATATATATAAATCTATATAAATTCACGTTTGTGTGTGTGTATATAGATTTAAAAGTTCATTAATAAAAAGGTAAATATAATATACTTTAAACAAAACACATAAACATAAATTTAAGTAATTAAATAAAGACAAAATTTTAAACATTTGCAAATATTTTAAGATGTTTTGGACATTTTTATAATAATGGAAGCATATATTGACATTTGTCTAATTTAGATTAACAAATGGCAAAACAGTTTCATTTCTAAAAATTTAATGATATTCATGAAAACTAAAATGAACCAGGATATACATTTCTCTCCTCATTCAATTCATATCTCTTCATCTTTCTTTCTAAAAAAATCAAAATTCAAAAGGAAATCAAATTTTAAACTTTCAATCTCAAACAACTTAAGCTAGCTAATTCACTATCAAAATTCAACACTGAGGAACAAATTCAAGCTTCAGGAAGCAAATTTCTAGAACAAAGCCTGCTCTGTTCTAATTTTGGTGATCTAATTTTGGTGAGTAAAGAAATTTGTTTTCAAAAGCTTTAAATATGTTTAAAACCATGATGCTTGCAGAAAACTTGAGTTTGAATAAGTAAAAATGGTTTGCTTGTTGGATTTAATGATATATGTATATATGAATGTGGATATCTCTGTATGCATGTCTGTATTCAAGGTTGTACTCTGTTCTTAAGTTGCTGGATGCAAATAACATTCAAAATAATCAACTGTTTAATCTCTGATCATTTTTATGTTATAATATTTGAACAAAATCTGTTCAAAACAACAAGATATAAATTTTAAAAATACTTAAAACCAGAACTTAAGATAATATCAATCAGAATTTATTTATTACAGTAAAAGTTTGATTTTATCAAAATTTCAAATTGAATAGATTGAAGATTCATGTGTATAATCTGAATCCCCTATACAAATTAAGATTTTTAAGACAAATATCTTGATTTTTAGTCGAGTATCGAACGTGCAGTTCAAAGATGAAGAAAAAATAGTTTTTGACCATTTTCTTGCGATCGACGAGCACTTGGTCGTCGGGGTTTTCTTTGGAGCTTGGTCGTCGACTGGGAAGGTCGGGAAAAATGGCGAAGGTGGTGATCGATTGTCGTGGCATCGGATTTTGAAGAAGCAAGGGTCTGAGGCTCGAGGTGAAAATGTGGTTGGCGCGGTGACTATGGGTGATCGAGCTTCACCTAGGCTCAGGTGATTTTAGCGTGGTAGCTGGCGATGCTGTGGACGGAGTTTGGGGAACTTCCGTGGTCGGTGTCGGTGGTTCAAGGGAGGTTATCTGGTGAGGTCAAGTTTTTATTTTTGACTGGGATACTCGATTTTAATTTGGGCTTCATGGAAAGGGATCGAGGGTTAGAATCGATCGTAAGGGATGTGTGGAGGGTATCGTCGTTGGTCGCGGTAGCATGGTTGAGTTGTGCACGTGCACAGGGACGTTGGGTCTATCAGTGCATTTTGAGCATGGTCGACTCGAAGATGCCCTCGAGTATTTGGGAGGGAAGACTCGAGTTAAAACTCAGGTTGTATTCATGAGAGTAAAGTTGTTTTCAAGATTTAAAATTTAGCAAAGTTTTTTGCAAATAATGGAAGAAGATGAAGAACTCGAGTCACGAATCGAGTTCGTTGAAGCATCGGTCGGCATTGGACTAGGTGGAATGGAAGCCTTAGACTTCGGCGTAGCTGTGAACGAAATTCCACGACCTCTTGTTGTCGGCAGCGTCGAGGCGAGGAGGTTGTAGGGTTGTGGTTGGGTTCGAGTTTTCGTTCAGGTATCTGGATTTTAAATTTGGGTTCGAGGTGAACTTTGGGTGATCGGATCGAAGAAAGGGTTCATCGTCGACTTGTCGTCCGTGATATTGGTAGCCGAAGTTTTGGCGATCAGTTGTGCACATGTACATGAGTCACTTTATATCTGTTGGCAGCAGCATGTTAGAGCTTCGGGAAGAAGGAGTTGTTCGGGTCATGTCTCGAAGTCGAGAGGGTTTTGCCTCGATGCGAAATGTTGGAGTGAGTGGCTCGGGAAAATTGAACGTTGGGCTTGGGTAAAACTAGGGTTTTGTCTGGGTTTGTTTAAACTAGGGTTTAAACTATAAATATAAAATAAATCGGTTTTAGGAATTAAATAAATCAAGTTTTAAGACTGTTTTCTTAAATTAAATTCTTTTATATGTAGTATATGGTTTTATAAAACATTTGATTTAAGAAGTTATGTGTTTTGTTTAATTTAAATTTGTAAACTTATTTAAACTTAATTTTACAAATGTAACCAAATGTTAATCAAAGGATAAAATGTTTAAAATTTACATGTAAATGATAATTAAGAAATTAATAAGATAAATGGATTATCTTAAAGTTGATTAAGGATTTGATGATTAACGATTAATTAAATTAATAAAGTAATTAAAAGATTAATTACTTAATGTAATTAACTAAAGGGTTTATTAATTAAAGGGAACTAATTGCTTAAAGATAATTACTTAATTAAAAGTAATTAATTTATGATCAAAATTGAGTAATCAAATGATTAATTAAGGATAATTAATTAATATGGTTAATTGATTAAAGTAATTAATTTAGGATAATTAATTAAAGGTTGATTAATTAATGAATTTGATTACGGATAATCGCTTATTATAATTAATTAAAGGATTGATTAATTAGGATAATTAATCAAAGAAAGTGATTATGGAATAGTTAATTAATGTAATTAATTTAAGTTAAAGAAATTAATTATAAATAATTAATTAAGATGGTAATTAAAGGTTAATTAATGTGATTGGTTTGTGGAATAATTAATTTGTGTAATTAACTAATTAAGAATTAGTTAATTACTTACTGTAATTAAAGGATAATTAGTCAAAGGTGATTAATCAAAATGGATAATTAAAGAAGGATTAATTAATTGGTTTGTTATTAATTAGTGTTAATTAAAGGTAATCTAAGTGATTAAAGTTAGAAATTAATTTAATTGGAGATTAATTAAATTAATTAGGAAATGACCAATGTTGCATATGAATGATTGAATGATAATAAATATCTTGAATTAGTTGATATCTCTGATATGAAATGTTATGTGATATGATATGTTTGAGTGGACAGTGATAATGTGATTATATTTCGATGATGAATTGCCGCGTAAAAAGTGACATCATGTATTTAAAGTTGAATTGAATAACTTGGGTTAAGATATTATTAAATTCTAAGAGACTGTGGTCGGGTATCAGTAAATATCCGAACCTACTTCGATTTGTAACCCACAATGATTCTTTATAGATTGATATGAGAAATTATACAGACTAGAATGGAATGAATTGAGCAACAAGGACATTTAACCACAAAACTATTGTGTGAGATAATTGTTTGACTATTAGAACTCGTAAATGGTACTGGTTACCCTGATATTCACATATGTTATAGCTTGGTATTCCATATTATATAGGTTTACACACGCTGGTTTCCAGCCTAACTCGGGTGTTACTTTGATGTAATGCTTGTTTCAGACCGAGTATTACAGATTTTAAGGTAAGGACGTTCTGGAGCTCAGAACGCGAGCTGGATGGCAGGAACGTATGGAGTGTATTCCGTTGTGATATATTTTTATTTATCTGAGACAAGTTATTTTAATTATCTAGTGATTATGAAATGTTGTAACTCTGATGTATTAAATGTAAATTGTCTAATATAGTTTTTCCTTATATAACTGTTATTTTATTTGATATTATATTTGATCCGCTGTGAATGTGAGATTCTATGTTTCATTTCTATTTCTTCTCCCATCTCTTTTATTCTTTTCTTAACTATCTAGAATTTTCGGGATCAAAAATTCTGGGTCGTTACATTTGGTATCAGAGCAGAAGGATAAGCGAGAACCTTGGCTCTTGTGGGGGATACTCATTAAGGATAGGGTCAATAGTTCCCTAAAATGAGTTGAGTGTGTGTGTATATATATATATGAGAGCGTACTTGTTATTTTCTTATATAAAGGTTTTAAAAATGGTTTAATGGACGATTTTTGTAAAAGCTTATATATATATATATAAAGCAATAATTGGTTTTTGGATATTGAATTTGAATAAGAATTAAGTGATATATATATACATATATATATATAAAAATAGGAATTAAGTAGATTGAACTATATAAATAAGATGAATTAGAATTGGTTTCAAACCAGAATATAAATGATTATTGATGGGATTGTTATTTTCCAATAAACAATGATAAAGCAAAAATAACTTTTTTTAAGGGAGTAACAATTTAGATAAAAATTGACTTGTAAAATGATTTAAGTTGTGAAGTTTTAAGTCTAGAAAAGAATTTGTAATTAAAAACCAAAGGTGGTTTAAAAATTAAGGTATAACTTGGTAAGCAAAATGATATATAAGAGTAAAAGTTGAATTCTTCTAATTAAGTCTAATTTGTATGTTAGGAAGCCCCTCTAGAATTCAGTCTTTGAGAAATGGCTAAGAGTGAAGAATGGAAGGCAAGGCATAGAGAACGAAGAGCAGCTGCACGTAAGGAACGGGAAATAGCAATACAAGAGTATGAAAATCAGATTAAGGAAAGGAATGGACCAGGATCTTATGATAATGTCACCTGCTACAGATGTTTCAATAAGGGTCATTACGCAGCCAAGTGTGGTAAAATAAGGAAGAAATTAAAAGGAACATTCCAGCGATTTCGCTCCGAGATATTATTCTTTAAGTGCCATAAGAGGGGACATTTCCTTAACCATCATCCTGAAGTGAGGAAGGTGAAGCGTAAACCAGTGGAACAAGTTAACGATCAACCAGTTGCTATCATTGTAAAGGGTTAGGGCACATCACTAGGAATAGTCCCAAGAGACAGAAGAAGAAGATTAAGGTTGTGGAACGTCTTGTATGAGGCGTGGAGGTTATCCAGATTGATGGGAGGGTAGAAACCTTTTGTGGAAAATGCTATAAGTGGGGACATTCTGTGGAAAAGTGCATATTTGGGCTTTGCCCATTGGAAGGAAGTCCATAGGAAGGATTCTGGTAAAAAAATGCTAGGACTCTAAAAACTAGGAGATGATTTAGGCATCTAGATTTATAGCGTTGTAAGGCTTATATTGTGATAATGGATGTTTGTACCGCTAGTGTGCAGTCTATAAATGTATGAAATATTTTGTGGTGGTATGATCTAATATAAAATCGCTTTCTTTTATTTGAAAATGGAATTTGAAATTAATTCAAATGGAAATTTCTAAGGTTTGGTTTCAAAAGTTGCAATTGGGTAATAAATTGGATTTCAAAGATTAAATTGTTTAAAAAGAATTTGAATTATTATTTGAACGTAGAAAAGTTTATGCAGAAATAAAGGCAATTTAAATTTTGAGAGTTGGACTTAGAATTAAAATTGTTTAAAGACTTTAAATAAAGGTTAATTCGGTTTAAGAGGTTAAACCAACATTTGAAAATTTAACCCGAATTTATGTAAATCGAGATGATTTAGAGTGAAATTGAATTTGAAATTAGTCCAAATTGAAATTTGGTTTGAATGATTTGGAATTGTGACTAAAGTTGAACAGGTTTTTAAAATTCAAATGAAATTTTATTTGAATTTGGAAAGAAATTGAGGTTAATTCAACTTGAATTGGGGTTAAATCAAGTTCAATGGAAATTGAAGTTATTTAATTTGGAATTGATTCAATTTAAATGGAAGTGGAAATTTGAATTGAATTAATGGGAATGGAGATTGGGAATTGAACAATTTGGCTCTGGACTATTTTCAAGATAAATTGCTTTAATATAAACCTATTTTTCCAAGCTAATTACTATATATACAATTTTCATTTTTAAAACCCCAAACTATATAATACTTATTTTATAACTACTTTTGGAACTATTTAACTATTTTACAACTGTTTTATAAATTAATTACTATTTTACAACTATTTTGCAATTACTTAAATGCTCTATAACTATTTAACTATTTTTCAACTGTCTTACGATTACTTAACTACTTTGTAACTATTTTACAACTAATAATTATTTTTCAACTACTTATCTGTTTTTAAAATTTTCAAGTTATTTTCAAAGCTGGATAGAGTTCAAACTATTTATGATTAAATATCCAATTCAGATAAGAATTGAAGTGTTAACCAAAAAGGGAAATTGGGAGAAATTGTGGATAAGTGAATGGGGTCAAAATAAAGGTGAATAGAAAGGGAATTGATTTGGCTAATAATCAATGAAGATAAATACGTAGGATGTACATATATTATTCTATTCGCATAGTGATTTGATCCAGATTCGAGCGTAGAATTTTGAGATAGTATATCGATCCGAGTTAGGATTTTTCACTCGATTTTCGATGTGGATCCAGAATATGGATTGTCGATTGGTTCAGGATATTCTTTAATTTTGGCTATGCAAGGAGAATAACGGTTTTTGATCAAGAAACCAGATCTGAGTCCGCACTAGGAAGTTGGGTGGACGATACTAGTTCGGAAGAGAAATTGTGTGATCGATTGAGCGATCAGATTGATATAGCATACGGATGATATGTGTACATCATACAGGTTTGAAATGAAATTGATATTGAAAATTTGTGGATAAGAACTGTAAAATGGTTTTTGGAAATGAAAAGTATATTTTGTAAAATATATGGTGAAATAAAATGGAAATTTGATATTTCTATGATTAAAGGTCCACTTTATAAAGAAAGGTAATATGGTTAATAACTTTATAAAGAGTAATCAAACTTGAATATTTGATTTGATATAAATAAGTTATATATCTTTGTTATAAAACTCCCCTTGTTGAACCTATAGCCAGAAGAAAAGGGTTTTTGAAAAGTATTTGAAGTATAAAAAGGGAATTTATACAAGTATGAAATGATCCATAGATTTTTCAAGGTTATATATATCTATATATATAAAGGATCTTATGAGAATGATTTTGGAGAAAAGATTTTTGGAACCTTTGGATTTTGGAAAGGCTTTTGATTTTTGGGAAAAATCAATTTTGGAAATTTGGAAAGCCTAGTTTGAGATTTTTCGATTTTGGGATAATCGATTTTAAGAAAGGAGATTTATATGATATTCATACTAGGTGTATGATTTGGAAGATAATATACGTGTATAGTATAAAATGTTTTGAAAATGGCTTTGGAGAAAAAGACGCTCCCTTGAAATGAACTTCTTAGGAGTACCGTAGGTTGGCACTGCCTTGGGCCTCAAAGGAGGGAGGCTCTAAAGTGGATCCTATGAGGAAGTTAGATAAACTAAAGTTACTTAGGATTATTTGGTAGCGAAAGTCGAGGGCGCTGATGCCTATAAAGGCATTTGGGTTATGTTGTGACCACATTGTAACTCGATGTCGCTGTGATCTACTGTGGACCATAGCGGAAATCGTGTGGAGGTGAGTGTCAACGTTCTACGCTTGATTTTGCCGGGGAGGCAACGTAATATTGGTAGATTACGTTCTATGGTCAAGTGGAGTAGAGATGTTTCATTTTTTTGGGCAGCCGAATTCGAGGGCGCTGATGCCTAGTTATATGGGTTTTTGCTGTGATAGCAATGTAACCCTAGATGTAGCTGCGATTCATAGCTGGTTCGATGGCTCAATCGAGGGGCATGGAGTTCCTACGGTTATCTATGGAATTTGTCGGGATGGCAACGTAACCATCAGGTTAACTGTGACCATGGATGGGGGTGATGATTTCCACAGCATTCTCACCAAAGACGTTTCCTCTATTTTCATAAATGTTTTCTATATTTTCAATAAAATTATTTTCCAAGTATTTTCATTGTGTGGTGAAATGGGTTTACCAAGTGCTTATAGATTTTCAGTCCCATGCCTGATCAACATATGACCGAATTTCTGTGAGAACGACGACAGACTTATCGAAACATCGAGTTATAAAATGATATTTTTATAAAACTATTTTGGCAACATTATATAGGTTTTAAAGTGTTTTAAAAATGATCAAAAAGTGCTTTAAGTAATATTAAGTATTTTAATAAATTCTGGCTTCGTTCCTTCTCGAGGACGAAAAGATTCAATGGGGGGAGGAATGTGGTAACCTGGATTTCTGGACATCTGTAATTGATAAAATAATTGGGTTAGCTAATAGAAATATTGAATTATAGATTAAACAAATGAATCTGATAGTAAATACTTATATTTGGATAAATATTTATTTGATCATATCTTAATATAGTCACTTAAAATTGACAAGATATTCTTTTAAAGACAAATAATAATGATCTAATGTGATAAACCAGGTTTTGGATAAGTAATATATATAAATCTACATAAATTCACATTTGTGTGTGTATATATATACATACATATATATATATATATATATATATATATATATAGATTTAAAAGCTCATTAATAAAAAGGTAAATATAATATACATTTAAACAAAACACATAAACATAAATTTAAGTAATTAAAAAAAGAGAAAATTTTAAACATTTGTAAATATTTTAAGATCTTTTGGACATTTGTATAAAATGAAAGCATGTATTGGCATTTGTCTAATTTAGATTAACAAATGGAAAAACATTTTCATTTTTAAAATTTAATTATATTCATGAAAACTAACTTGAACCACGATATACATTTCTCTCCTCATCCAATTCCTATCTCTTCATCTTTCTTTCTAAAAAATAAATAAAAAGAAAAAAAGTCTAAATTCAAAAGGAAATCAAACTGTAAACTTTCAATCTCAAATAACATCAGTCTCAAGCTTCAATCAGTGATTAATCTAGCTAATTCACTATCAAAATTCAACATTGAGGAACAAATTCAAGCTTCACGAAACAAATTTCCAAATCAAAGCCTGCTCCTCTGTTCTTATTTTAGTGAGTAAACAAATTTGTTTTCAAAAGCTTTAAACATGTTTATATCCCTGATGCCTGCAGAAAACTTGAGTTTGAATAAGTAAAAATGGTTTGCATGTAGGATTTAATGATATATGTATATATGAATGTGGATATCTCTCTGTGCATGTCTATATTCAGGGTTGTACTCTGTTCTTAAGTTGTTGGATGCAAATAACATTCAGAATAATCAATTGTTTAATCGCTGATCAGTTTTATGTTATAATGTTTGAACAAAATTTGTTCAAAACAACAAGACTTAAATTTTAAAAATATTTAAAACAAGAACTTAACACAATATCAATCAGAATTTATTTATAACAGTAAAAATTTGATTTTAGCAAAATTTCAAATTGAATAGATTGAAGATTCATGTATATAATATGAATCCCCTATACAAATTAGGATTTTTAAGATGAATATCTCAAATTTTAGTCGAGTATCGAAGGTGCAGTTCAAAGATGAACAAGAAATGGTTTTTGACCATTTTCGGGCGATTGACGAGCACTTGGTCGTCGGGGTTTTCGTCGGAGCTTGGTTGTCGACTGGGAAGGTCGGGAAAAATGGCGAAGGTCGTGATTGATCGTCGTGGCATCGGATTTTGACGAAACTAGGGTCTGAGGGTCGAGGTTGAAAATGTGGTCGGCGTGGTGACTATGGGTGATCAAGCTTCACCTGCGCTCGGGTGATTGTAGCATGGAGGCTGGCGATGCTATGGACGGAGTTTGGGAAACTCGCGTGGTCGACGTCGGTGGTTCAATATAGGTTTTCTGGTGAGGTCAAGTTTCTAGTTTCGACTGGGATACTAGATTTTAATCTGGACTTCGTGGCGAGGGATCAAGGGTCGAAATCGATCGTAAGGTTGAACGTCGACGTATGGAGGGTAGCGTCGGTGGTCGTGGCGGCATGGTTGAGTTGTGCACATGCATGGGGACGTTGGGTGTGTCAGTGGATTGTGAGCGTGGTCGACTTGAAGATACCCTTGGGTATTTGGGAGGGAAGACTCGAGTTAAAACTCGGGTTGTATTCATGAGAGTAAAGTTGTTTTCAAGATTTAAAATTTAGCAAAGTTTTTTGCAAATAATGGAAGAAGATGAAGAACTCGAGTCAGTGCTCGAGCTCGTTAAAGCATCGGTCGGCGTTGGAGTCGGTGGAATGGAAGCCTTAGACTTCGGTAAAGCTGTGAACAGAATTCCAAGACCTCTGATGGTCGGCAGCGTCGAGGCGAGGAGCGTGTAGGGTGGTGGTTAGGTTCCAGTTTTCGTTCAGGTATCTCGATTTTAAATTTGGGTTCGAGGTGAACTTTGGGTGATCGGGATCGAAGAAAGGGGTCATCGTCGACTTGTCTTCGGTGGTATTGGTGGCCGATGCTCTAAAAATCAGTTTTGTATGTGTACACGAGTCGGTTTGTATCTGTTTGCAGCAATGTGTTAGAGCTTCGGGAAGAAGGAGTTGTTTGGGTCATATCTCAAAGTCGAGAGGGTTTTCCCTCAAAGCAAAATGTTGGAGTGAGTGGCTCGGGAAATTTGAACGTTGGGTTTGGGTAAAACTAGAGTTTTTTCTAGTTTGTTTAAACCAGGGTTTAAACTATAAAATTATAAAATATTTCAGATTTTGGAATTAAATAAATCAAGTTTTAAGACTGTTTTCTTAAATCAAATTCTTTTATATGTAATATATGTAATATATGTTTTTATATAACATTTGATTTAAGAAGTTATATGTTTCGTTTAACATAAATTTGTAAATTTATATAAACTTAATTTTAGAAATGTAACTAAGTGTTAATCAAAGGATAATTTTTTTAAAATATATATATAAATGATAATTAAGAAATTAATAAGATAAATGGATTATCTTAAAGTTAATTAAGGATTTGATGATTAATGATTAATTAAATCAATAAAGTAATTAAAAGATTAATTACTTAATGTAATTAATTAATGGGTTTATTAACTAAAGGGAATTAATTACTTAAAGATAATTACTTAATTAAAAGTAATTAATTTATGATCAAAATTGAGCAACCAAATGATTAATTAAAGGATAGTTAATTAATACGGTTAATTGATAAAGTAATTAATTTGGGATAATTAATTAATATGGTTAATTGATAAAGTAATTAATATGGGATAATTAATTAATTAAAGGTTCATTGATTAATGAAATTGATTAGGGATAATCACTTATTGTAATTAATTAAAGGATTGATTAATTAGGATAATTAATCAAAGAAAGTGATCATGGAATAGTTAATTAATGTAATTAATTTAGGGTTAAAGAAATTAATTATAAATAATTATTTAAGATGGTAATTAAAGGTTAATTAATGTGACTGGATTGTGGAATAATTAATTTGTGTAATTAATTAATTAAGAATTAATTACTTATTGTAATGAAAGGATAATTAGTCAAAGGTGATTAATTAAGATGGATAATTAAAGAAGGATTAATTAATTGGTTAGTAATTAATCAATGTTAAGTATAGGTAATCTAAGTTATTAAAGTTAGAATTTAATTTAATTTGAGATTAATTAAATTAATTAGGAAATGATCAATGTTGCATATGAATGATTGAATGATAATAAATACCTTGAATTGGTTGATATCTTTGATATGAAATGTTTTGTGATATGATATGTTTGAGTGGACGATGATGATATGGTTATCTTTCGATGATGTATTACTGCATAAAAAGTGACATCATGTATTTAAAGTTGAATTGATTAACTTGGATTAAGATATTATTGAATTCAAAGAGACTGGGTCGGCTATCAGTAAATACCCGAACCCACTTCGATTTGTAACCTACATTTATTTTTTATAGATTGATATGAGAAATTAAACAGGATGGAGTGGAATGAATTGAATAACATGGACATTTTAACCCGAAACTTGTTGTGTGAGATAAATGTTTGACTATAAGAACTCGTAAAGGATGCGAGTTACCCTGATATTCACATATGTTAAAGCTTAGTATTCCATATTATATGGGTTTACTCACGCTGGTTTCTAGCCTGACCTGGGTATTACTTTGATGTAATGCTCGGGTCAGACCGAGTATTATAGATTTTCAAGTAAGGACGTTATGGAGCTCAGGAGGCGAGCTGGATGGCAGGAACGTATGGAGTGTATTCCGCTGTGATATATTGTTACTTATTTTAGACAAGTTATTTTAACTATCCAGTGATTGTGAAATGTTGTAACTCTGATGTATTAAATGTAAATTGTCTGATATAGTTTTTCCTTATATTACTATTATTTTATTTGATATTATATTTGATCCTCTACGAATGTGAGATTCTTGTTTCATTTCTGTTTCTTCTTCTGTCTCTTTTCTTCTTTTCTGAACTATCTAGAATTTTCGGGATCGAAAATTCTGGGTCGTTACAGAGGTTGCTGACGCATTGAGTAGAAGACAGGCTAGCTTGGGAGCGACATTCATAAAGCAAAAGCAGTTGGAGTTTATCGCTGGCTATGATTTTAAACCTCATTATGAGTTCGAGCCGGAAATGTTAGCTAGCTGGAAGATCAGACCTACCTTGATCGATCAGATTGGTACTAGTTAGAGACAAGATGATACTGTAGTGGAGATCATGGCAAAGACAAAGGTGGGTTAGAGTCTGACAAGACGAAGTAGTACAGGCTTGACCGTGATGGTTGGCTCCATAAGGCTGGGAGATTGTTGATTCCTTATGTCAATGGCTTAAGGGATAAGGTGCAATGAGTGTGCCATCATTCAAGATTGATTAAACATTCCGGTAGAAAGAAATAAACCGCGGTATGAGGCAGACATTTTTATAGGAATAGATGAAGAAGGATGTTGGGACAATCATCTCAAAGTGCATGAATTGTGAGTTGGTAAAGGCAAAGTAGAAGAAGCCTGGTTTGCTACAACTGCTCGAGATTCCCAAGTGGTGATGGGACCAAATTTGATGGCCTTCATCAATGGATTGCCAAGGACCAGTGGAGGGTACGATAACATTTGGATCATAGTTGATAGATTGACGAAGAGCGCCTTATTTATACCCGTTAAGTTAAACGTCATCCATATTAGTCGAGTTGTACGTGAAGTGGATTTGCGATTCCATGTTTTGCTGAAGAGCATTGTGAGCGACCAAGACCGTTTGTTCACTAGCAAGTTTTGGAAGAGCTTATAAGCATCACTGAGGATGGAACTGCATCTCAGTACAGCTTATCACCTATAAAGTAATGGGCAGACTGAGAGGATGGATCATATCTTAGAGGATCTTTTATGGGCTTTCATTCTTGATTTCAGTGGCTTGTGGGGATGATCATTTGCATTTGTAGAGTTTGCATACAATAATAGTATCAATCCAGCATCGATTTGGCGCCATTTGAGTCTTTACATGGCCAACCGCACAATACTATTTCATGTTAGTAGGAATCGAGTGAGAAGCTGATATTTGGGCCATATATAACTAAAATTACTTTAGAGAAGATGGAGATCATTTGACAATGAATGAAAGATGCCCAGGATAAGTAGAAGAGCTAGTTGATAGGAGAAGACATGATTTTGAGTTCGATGACATATTGTTTCTCAAGATCTCTCGAGTGACGAATATCGTTCGATTTGGTACTAAGAGAAAGTTGGTAACAAGATTCGTTGGTCCTTTCCTAATGCTTAAGAGGATCGAAAATCTAGCATATAGATTCGACTTGCTTCAGAAGATAGCAGGTGTACATAATCTGTTCCACATATCTCACTTGTAGACGTTTGTGCATGGCTCAGGCATGATAGTCGAACTGAATCAGCTTGATGACGTCGAGATTAAACTAGAAGCATCAAAACTTTGTAGGCCAATTCATAATCTTAGATGTGATACAAAGCAGCTTTGGAGGAAGACGACGGTGCCGGTGAAGGTTGAATAGAGTGAGAGAGAAGGAAATTGTACTTGGGAGACCGATGATAGCATGAAGATTGCTTATCCAGAGCTCTTTACTTAGTAAGACTTCTGTTTATCGCATTTACTTTCATTTTCGATACATATAAGGAAGTTTAGATCCTACATGCTATAGTAGGCATAGATATCATTTATTGCTTCTATGTGCATATTTGATGTTTGACATTTTTGCTCATGAATGATAGGAATATGGGGTACCAATATTTGATTTACCTTGGTTGTGTTGGGGATATCTAGGGCGAAATTTCTAAAAGAGGAGGAGTGTAACGACTCACATTTTTCATATCGAAGGATCATAAAATATTATTTTAAATTAATATAAGGTCGTATGACTCTATAACTTTGAGAATGCCTATAGAGACATTTCCTATATTCAGAATTTTTTCGAAAGATTTTACCCTTGAAAAGCTATATTGTCCGTAACTTTTGGTACGTGTCAAACTAGCACTATAAACTACTTCCATTGGAGAGATATGATTGTTTTCCATTTCGTAGAGTGGTCAAACTAGCGAATTGGACATTCTAGTTAGGAGATATGACAGTTTGAAGATTGAAAGTTTTTGAAGCAGTTTAATGGGTAACTAGGGAGTTTGAGGTAAGCCCTAACCCATTTCAGATATGGAGAGCATATTGGGCTGAACTATCATCCTTAAATTACGTTTTCACCTTCCCCCATAGATCTAAGCCTCCACTAACCCTTCTTCTACAAAAACCGTCTCTTTCTCTTCCAAATAAAGTCTAAACCATAGATTAGGGCTAGCTTAACAAAGAGATATATTGGAGACCCTCACATCTACATTTTAGGGAAGTAAAAATCTTAGATTTGATGTTCATTCTCAAATTTGCTTGCAAGACTTAGATTTCGGGTGTTTTTGTGTGTGATTTATCATCTCTTGCCTTACTATATATGTATCTCTAGATTTTGATATGTTTTAAACTCATTTTCAAAGTTAAATTAAGGTTTTAAAACTGTTGTCAATGTCAAACCTATAACAAAAATGAATTTTTGAATGTGTAAAGCACTTTAATCATGTTGTTTTGGAGTATAGTTGCCTTCGTATGTGATAGGCTGCATTAGGGTTGTAATTACATGATGATTTGCTATGATTTAATGTATTTGGATACTTGGATAATTGGATGTGATTATATGCATGTTGTGTTTATGTAAATGCTTGTATGGTTGAATACTCATCGGAGCGACTCAGAGTTAGGAATTATGAAACTGAACTTCGACGGATAGGCTCGAGGATTTTAGGAGTTGTATCGATGCATGCAGAAGGTAAACAGATCAAAGAACGAAGTGTAGCAATGAAATTGAAGAAATAATTGGAGTGTAAAGAAATCATAAAATTTCTATTCGGTGCTTAGAGTCAGGCCTGGTGTTTTTGTGAATCAGCTTTGTGTTTGGCAGTGTTCAATTTGGTGGTCTAACAAGTTTTGTTGTTTAGTAGTTGCATGGTGTCCGGGGAGTATTTTCTTAGGGCTAGACCCAAGCAAATTCTTCCACTCAATTTTCTTGTGTTGCCTGGAATAATGGAAGGGGTTACTTGGGGCTTAGCTTGTGTATAGCCGAATCGAAAATGAAAGTTGGAGATTTCCGTCATGACACAACAATACTTTAAGGATTTCTTCATGGCATGCTCCAAGGTTCTTGGGGGTGATATGGAGTGAAGACGATGACTCTAAATGACTCAAGATGACATTGCATCTTGTGTGGTGATTAGCAAGGCGATGTGTGATGCTTTGACGTGACGACGACGACGATTTTGGAACCTTGGTACGTCGGCTCTACCATTTACAATGAGTATCTAAAAGTGTTTCGAAGATAATAACCTAACGATGGGAGTCATGATGGTGGTCGACAAGGGCAAGTTTAAAAATGAAGGCTTGTGAATCGGATTTGTGACTGTGTCCTACTACGAAAATAGCGGTGATGGAATAAATTGAGTTCCATTATGGAGTTGCATGCAAAGGGATCGTTAATAACTTAAAGACTTCTAGCATATCATAAGGAAGGCGTATTTGGGGACAATCACCTGAATTTGCGATTATGTTCGGATCTTGCGATAGTAGATTAACCTGGGCTTTGCGACTGTGGGCCTAATTCCCAGCCTTTCGGAGTAACAAGGATTCTAGCACTAGTGAAGTTGGATTGCAGTAAGGTCCCTAGTTTGTGATCGTGCAATATGAGTTATCATACATCCAATGGGCATGAGTGATGGCAAGGATTGTTTAATGGATACTATGCTTGCCATGGTCGTTACCACTCTAGGGTGTCACACAACTTACATATTTTGGACTGTACACCTAGATACTAGACACAGTACTTCGATAGTAGTACACTAATATGACTTTGATAGTAAATTAGCATATATCGACTGTTATGTGCTAACTCTTTGGATGTAGGGACAGGTCAGCTATAGTTCTACATACCTTATACCCATATTTGCTTTATATGATTTTTACAGTATTTTTGGGATGATTGATTGCTCACACCATACTATTACCTAACTTGAGGTTTTGTGCTTTTTCTTATTATTTTGGGTACTCTTAAATGAGTATATTAGGAAGAACAAGTCTAGATAGTGCGTGGGACTAAACGGAGCACGAGCAGGAGGCTATGTGTTAACAATTTCTCTTGTTAACCCAAGATGTACTAGGAAAATTGGTCAATGCTGAAAATAGTCTTGGATAACCTAAAGTTAGCTTGCGAGAAGTATGCATGTCCATGATTTTAGTTATAGAATGCACGTCCTATGTACAATGATCATATGTTATGTAACGACCCGGCATTCTCGATCTTGAAAACTCTAAATAGTTAGGAAAGAAGAAAAGAGATAGAAGAAGAAGAAACTAAAAACCAAACTCAGAATCTCACATTTCGCAGCGGATAAAATATAATATCAAATAATATGCTTTACACAAAGAAAGCTATATCAGTCAATTAGATTTTAATACATCAGAGTTACAACATTCACAATCGCTAGAAAATTAAAATAACTTGTCCTAGAAATATAAACAATACATCACAGCGGAATACACTCAATACGTTCATGCCATCAAGCTTGCCACCTGAACCCCAGAACGTCCTTACCTAAAAAGTTGTAATACTCAATTTGACCCGAGCATTACATCAAATTAACCTCCGAATCAGGCTGGAAACCAGCGTGAGTAAACCCAAATAATTTGAAATACTAAGTTCAAACCATAAAAGAAAAACCCGATGTAACTCGCACTTCACTACGAGTTCATTACTTGTTATGCCCAACACTTATTTCACAAATCAATCCCTAAATACCATACTTAGTTTCAAAGGTCCATATTCCATTCTATCCTATTGATTTCACATAACAAATCGAAGTGGATTGGGCATTTACTAATACCCGACCCCGGTCTCTTCTAATTCCAAGTCGTCTTAACCCAAGTTTCAAGTGAAATACAATTCAAACTTTAAATACAGGGCGTCACAGTAATTCATCATCAATAGATAAACACATTATTACAGTTTAAATCAAACATATCGTATCACATAGCATCACGAATCACATATTAGGGATAACAATTAATCCAAGGCTTTCAATATCGTTCTATCATCCATACACAAAGTAAATTAGCCATACCATTCTAACTAATTTAAATAGATTAAATCAATTACCTCAATCATCTTTAAATCTTGCTTACTCAACATTAGTTAATTACAAATCAATTAATTAAGCATCCTCTAACTGCAATTTTAATTACATTAAGTAATTAGCCTTTAATTAATTACAAAAATTAATTATCCTTAACCTTTCACGGTAATTAATTAACCATAATTAATTATATTGATCTTTAGTTAATTACATTAATTAATTATACTTTAATTAATCACATTCATTAATTAGTCTTAATTAATCACATTCAGTAATTAACTATCCTTTATTACTTACAATAATTAACTTTTTAATTAATTACACCAAGTAATTAATCCTTTATTACTTCCACTAAGTAGTTACCTTCCTTATTAATTACACAAAGTAATTAAACCTTAATTATTTTCATTTATTTAATTACTCCTTAATTACTCACCCGAAGTAATTACTCTTTACTACCTTCAGTAATATCCACCAATTACTTCACTAATTAATTATACTTAATCAGTTACATTAAGTGATTATCTTTAATTAATTAGACTAATTATTAACCTAAAACAATCACATTAATTCAGCTAATTACATGGAGTAATCAATCTCTTTAATTACTTCCATATACCATAATTAATTACCTTAAATCAAAACAATTATAAACATTTAACTTGTTTAAAACATTTAAATTCCTGAAATTTAACTACTTCAATAAATTTACAAGGTTGTTTGATAATTTTACTTTGGAGAAAACATGATTTACATTCCTTTGAAAAATTGATTTAAAACTTGTTAAATAATTTACTTTATAAACATATTCATTTAAAACACACTTATCTAAATATTCTTAAAACTCAATTACTACTAGTATTTCAAACTTAAACTTGATTAAAGTTTTTCTTTAGAAAACTGATTATTCAAAATAACCTTAAACCCCCTTTTAAACACTTTGTTTGGATCTTTAAAAATCTGGAATCTTGTTTAATTGCTTTTACTGTTAAACCAGGCAAACACAAACCCAATCTCGATCAACACTCACATTCTCATTCCTTCGAGTCGAACACGAGACTGCAATGAACAAAACACGAGCCAACTTCCTCTCCTCCACCCCAAACGAAGCCTGACATACAAATGTACACCATGCACATTCAGTATCATCGCCAGAGCTCCGACCATCGACCCCGACTTCAGAACATCGCTAATGACTTCGATAAGCTAAACGATCGTCCAGATCCACAGGAACGTCACCCAAACAAAATCGAGCCTCCTGATAAAAAACTAGAGCCCAAACATCAATCAGAAACTACCCATTGTCGTGGCATCCGACCTCGGAATCACCCACTGACCTACCCGAAGCTACCCTAAGCTCCGATGAACCCGTCCTCACCCTCATGATCAACACCGAAACACACTTGACGGAACATTTTGCTCGAGAATGTAGATGAACCCAACGAGACTTAAACCCTAAAATCATCTTGTCCGGCCACCATGATTGATGAAAAGTTCTCTGAACATTTTTATGTTGCTCTCGAACACCTAAGCTACTTTCTACACCAATTCCGAAGTCTAATTCCTCTCCGGTCGACGAAAATCGTCGTAATCCCCTTTATCGATCAATTCGCCAATGCTCGACGAAATCAATCTTAAAAATCTTGGAAACCATTTTTAAACTTGATATTACATTTATATCAACATTTTTCATTTAGGAATCAAACCCTAAAGGCAACTGCATGAAGAGAATTTGAATTTCTAAACAGTGCTAAAGCCTGAAATGATAAAAAGAGGCCTGTTATGCTTGTTCCAGTCATGCTCCTAGATACTAACACACACATGTATATATAAATCATTTTTAATCAATATGCACAACATAATTCAATCGTATTTCAAGGGTCATCATCTTCCATTTCATGATATACCAGATTTCAAGTGATTACTCACCTATGTCAAACAGAGAAGCACAGGGCTTTGATGTTGAAACTGTTTCTTTAAAATTTGACCTGCTACTTAATTAAACTGAGTTGAACCTTGGATTGTTTAACCACTTGCTGCAATTTAAGTTGAAATTGCTTGATCCTTACTTGATTTAACTTTGAAGTTGGAAGCTTGCTTATAAAGACTGAGATGATTTTCTAAAATGGTTGTTTTAAATTAATTTTTTTATATTACAGATCTTTCTCTTCATTGATTTTAGAACGAAGATAGGAAAAGGAAATAAAGAAAATAGATATATGTTTATATAGAAAAAATTTGGTTTTTATTATTAATAAAAGAAAATGACACTTGTTAAAAGATTCAACACTTGTCTTTAACTACACTTAATTCATTTGCACGTGTTATTAAGGAGATTTATGAGCTAACACATGTAAATTTGCATGAATGAAATAATAATTTTTTTAAAATGTTTATAAAGCTTTTGTATTTATTTACTAATTAATAAATACTTTTCTAAATATATATATAAATAAAATTCCTTTGAAGAAAATAAAATAAAATCTAATTATATTCAAGATAAGATCATCTATAATATATTTTTAAACCAAACTACAGTTAAGATATACTTCCTTTAAATTTTCAAATTAAAATTCAAATGAAAATCAATTTAAACAATACATTTATATTTTTAATAAACCCAGATTCAATTTGTAATTAATAAGTCTATTTAAAATCCATTTTTATATATATATATAAAATAACACATTGTTATTATTGCTTTAAAATAATAAACTTTATCAATTTTAAATAATTATAAAGGAGATTATCACATTTAGCTGTTCAATTTACAAAAAAATATTTTCCGAAGTTAAATCAGATAACTATCCAATTATCTGATGTCTGAAAATCTGGGTTATCGCATTCCTCCCCCCTTAGAATCTTTTTGTCCCCGAAAAGAAATGATGCCAGAATTATTAAAATGCTTATTATCTTAAAATTATTCTTTGTTAACTTTTCTAAAACACTTTCAAATCTATATACTATTGCAATAATAGTTTTATAAAAATACTATTTATAACTCGATGTTTCAACAAGTCCATCCTTGTTCTTATAGAAATTTGGTCATGCATTGATCAGGCGTAAGATTGAAAATCTATAAGTAATCGGTAAACCCGTTTTCAACACCTAGTGAAAATACTTGGAAAAATATATTTTGTTGAAAATATAGAAAAACATTTTGAAAATATAGGAAACATCTTTGGTGAGAATGCCCTGGAAATCATCACCCCCATCCACGGTCGCAGTTAGCCCGATGGTTACGATGCCATCTCGGCAAAATCCATAGATAACTTTAGGCACTCCGTGCCCCTCGATTATTCCATGGAACCCGCTACAGATCGCAGCTACAACCGGGGTTACGTTGCTATCGCAGCAAAAACCCATATAACTATAGGCCTCAACGCCCTCGAATTCCGCTGCCAAAAGAATGAAAATTCTCCACTCCAACATAGGTCGCAGTCGACCGATGCAAAATCAAACGTAGACTATTGGCTCTCACCAGCACAGACGACTTTCGCTATGTCAACATAGGTCGTAGTCTACCGATATAAAATCAAACGTAGACTGTTGGCTCTCAGCACCATACACAACTTTCGCTATGGTCTGTGGTAGATCACGGTGACATCGAGTTACACTATCGTCAGTGCTTCTATAGGCATCAGCTCCCTCGATTTTCGCTACACACTACACATAATCCTCAGAAGGTAGTTTGTTCGGACTCCTCAAAGGATCAACTTTAGAACTCCCCCTTAGGTTTCAAGGCAGTACCACCCTGTGGCACTCCTAAGAAGTTCATTTCAAGGGAGCGCCTTTTTCCCCAGAGCCATTTTCAAAACACTTTATACTATACACATATAGTATCTTTCATATACCTAGTATGAATCTCATATAAATCTCTTTTCTCCAAATCGATTATCCCAAAATCAGTAATTCTCAAACTAGGCTTTCCAAATTCCAATATTGATTTTACCCAAAAATCAAAAAGCCTTTCCAAATCCAAAGGTTCTAAAAACCTTTTCTCAAAATCATTCTCATAAGATCCTTTAAATATATATATATATATATAACTTTAAAAATCTTTTGATCACTTCAAACTTGTATAAATTTCCTTTTTATACTTCAAATACTTTCAAAAACCCTTTTCTTCTCGCAAAAGATTTAACAAGGGGAGTTTTATATTATATAACAAAGATATATAACTTTGTTTATTTCAAATCAAATGTTCAAATTTGATTAGTCTATAAAGTAACTTACCATATTACTTACTTTCATAAAGTAAATTTCTATCATGGAAATATCCAATTTCCACTTTAATTCATATATTTCACAAAATATACCATTCATTTCAAAAACCATTCCACATTTCTTATCCACAAATTCCCAGTATCAATTTCATTCAAACCCGTATGTGTACACATATCATCCGTACGCTATATCAATCTGATCACTCACTCGATCACACATTTCACTTTCGAACTACTGTCGTCCAGCCGACTTCCTAGTGCGGACTCTGATCTGGTTTCTAGATCAGAAACCGTTATTCTCCTTGCATAGTCATAACTATGATAGAGAATACCCAGAATCAATCAACAATCCATATCCAGGTTTGCCGTCGAAAATCGAGTGAAAAAAATCCCAACTCGGATCGATATAACTATCTTCAAATTCTATGTTCGATCTAGATCAAATCACTATGCAAATAGAATACTATACGTACATCCTACGTATTTATCTTCATTGATCATTAGCTAAATCAATTCCCTTCTTATTCACATTCATTTATGATTCTATTACTTAATTCACAATTGCTTCAATCCCATTTGGGATTATCACTTCAATTCTTATCTCAATTGGTAATAAATCATAAATAGATTGAACTCTGTCTAGCTTAAATTTAGAAAATAGCTTGAAAATTTTAAATAGATAAATAGTTGAAAAATAGTTATAAAATAGTTAAGTAATTTGTAAAATAATTGGAAAATAGTTAAATAGTTATAGAATATTTAGGTAATTGCAAAATAGTTGTAAAATAGTAATTGGTTTTAAAGTAGTTGGAAAAATAGTAATTAGTTTATAAAACAATTGTAAAATACTTAAATAGTTCTAAAAGTAGTTGTAAAATAAGTATAAGGTAGTTTTGGGTTTTGAAAAGAAAAGTTGTATAGTAAATAGTTAGGAAAATAGATTTAAAACAGTTTATATTAAAATAATTTATTTGAAAATAGTCCAAAGCCAAACTGTTCAATTCCCAATCTCCATTCCCATCAATTCAATTTAAATTTCCATTTCTGTTTAAATTGATTCAATTCCAATTTGAATTGATCCCAATTCCCATCAATTTCCAATTTCCAACTAACTTTCAATTTCAATTCAAATTAAGTTAACTTCCATTCTCATCCCAAATTCAAATCAAATTCCTATTTGAATTTGAACTCATTCAACTTCAATCTCTTTTCAATTTCTCCAATTCAAATTTCCATTTGAATTTTTAAAATTATCCATCTTCAATCATAATTCCAATTAATTCAAATAAATTTCAAATTGAACCAATTTCAATTTTAAATTCATTTCAACTATAGTTTGAATTTAATCCCAATTCAAATTGAATTATCCTTGATTCTCTCCAAATTCAAATCAAATTCCATTTGAATTTAAAACTATTCAACTTAATCAAAAATCCAAATTATTTAAATCAAATTTCAATTTGAACTAATTTCAAATTTAATCTCACTTTAAATCATCTCGAATTATATAAATTCGAGTTAAATTTCGAATGTTGGTTTAACCTCTTAAACCAGATTAACCTTTATTTAAAATCTTTAAACAATTTAATTCTGAGTCCAAATTTCAAAATTCCATTTTAAATTACCTTTACTTAACTCATTACAAGGTTCCAGTAAGAGTTCAAACAATTTTAGTTTACAAGTTCCATTCTTAACATTCAAAAGGAATTCCATATCCTTAGTTTCAAATTTAAGTTAAATTTTATTTATCTCTATAATGGATATATTACCACAATCCATTTCTTCATTCATTTAAACAAATCAAATTCACAGTTTAAAGATTATTAATAACAATAGGATGATATCATCTAATTTATTTTAAAATATCCATCCATTTCAAATTTCCAGATCTCAAACCTATTTTGAGATCTTAAAAACTCCCCATTCAAATCAACCATTTAACTTCCCAAGCTAAATCCCATTTTCATCTTGAAATTTCCAATTCAGGTTGTTTTTTAAATTATTTATCCTTCCAAAGTTAAATTTAATTTACTTAGTCCAGCCAACCTTACCCAATTTGAATTCCCATTTGAAATTCTAAACTTCACGTTAATAATCTTCCCACTTATAAGTTCAAAAACTTATCACTTTGGGTTTTCACATCTTATTCCAAATAAAAATTTAAAATTCAACATTTAGAGTTTATCTCAAATTATCTTTGATATTATGTATATCCACACATATATATACATATTTACTTCCTTTAACACCAAGTTACTTTTAAATTTTAAACCACCTTTGGCTCTAAATTCAAAACAAAATTCCTTTAAATTTTCAAACAAATCTTGTTTGAAACAAGACCCTTCATTCAAATACATTAGATAACATTATTTATTATTTGCTTATCACTTTGAAACAAACTTCAATTTCTGGACCCAAATTTAAAACTTCACAATTCAGATCATTTTCTTTTCTCCAAATTCAAGATTTCAATTTCAGTTTGAATCCATTTCAAACTTACCTTCATTCAATTTAAATTTGGTTGTATTACTATTACCACTTAATTCTTATTACTACTTTTATTATAATTAATACACCAACCAATTTCCTTAATATAATAGAAAATCTATTGCTTAATAGACTTACATAAGATTCATTTACTTTTGAAACCATTTTAAAACCTTTATATAAGAAAATAACAAGTATGCTCTCTCATATATATTATACTCAACTCATTTTATGGCACCGTTGACCCTATCCTTGATGAGTAAACCTATCAGAGCCAAGGATCTCGCTTAACGTTCTTCTTTGATACCAAATGTAATGACCTGTAATTTTCGATCCTGAAAACTCCAAGTAGTTAGGAAAGAAGAAAAGAGATAGAAGAAGAAGAAGAAACAGAAAACCAAACTCAGAATCTCACATTCACAGCGGATAAAATATAATGTCAAATAATATTCTTTACATAAAGAAAGCTGTATCAGTCAATTACATTTTAATACATCAGAGTTACAACATTCACAATCACTGGAAAATTAAAATAACTTGTCCCAGAAATGCAAACAATATATCACAGCGGAATACACTCCATACGTTCCTGTCATCCAGCTCGCCACCTGAACTCCAAAACGTCCTTACCTGAAAAGCTATAATACTCGGTCTGATCTAAGCATTACATCAAAGTAATGCCCAAGTCAGGCTGGAAACCAGCACGAGTAAACCCAAATAATTTGAAACATTTGAAACACTAAGTTCAAACCGTAAAGAAAAACCCGGTGCAACTTGTACTTCACTACGAGTTCATTACTTGTTATGCTCAACACTTATTTCACAAATCAATCCCTAAGTACCCATACTTAGTTTCAAAGGTCCATATTATTCCATTCCAGCCTATTGATTTCAAAAAACAAATCGAAGTGGGTTTGGGTATTTACTGATACCCGACCCCGATCTCTTCGAATTCCAAGTCATCTTAACCCAAGTTTCAAGTGAAATACAATTCAAACTTTAAATATAGGGTGTCACGGTAATTCATCATCAATAGATAAACACATTATCACAGTTTAAATCAAACATATCATATCACATAGCATCATGAACCACATATTAGGGATAACAATTAATCTAAGGCTTTTAATGTCATTCTATCATTCATACACAAGGTAAATTAGCCATACCATTCTACTTAATTTAAATAGATTAAATCAACTAGTTCGATCATCTTTAAATCCTGCTTACTCAATATTAATTAATTACAAATCAACTAATTAATCATCCTCTAATTATCCATTTTAATTGCATTAAGTAATTAGCCATTAATTAATTACACAAATTAATTATCCTTAACCATTCATAATAATTAATTAACCATAATTAATTATATTGATCTTTAATTAATTACATTAATTAATTATACTTTAATTAATCACATTCATTAATTAATCTTAATCAATCACATTCAGTAATTAACTATCCTTCATCACTTACATTAATTAACTTCTTAATTAATTATTTTAATTAATTACACCAAGTAATTAATCCATTATCACTTCCACTAAGTAATTACCTTCCTTATTAATTACACAAAGTAATTAAACCTTAAGTATTTCTTTTATTTAATTACTCCTTAATTAATTTCCTATAATAACTAACCTGAAGTAATTACTCTTTTATTACATTTAGCAATTATCCACCAACTACTTCACTCGGTAATCACACTTAATCAATTACATTAAGTGATTATCTTTAATTTATTAGACTAATTAATTAACCCAAATTAATCACATTAATTTAGTTAATTACATTGAGTAATTAATCTCTTTAATTACTTCCATATACCACAATTAATTACCTTAAACCAAAACAATTATAAACACTTTACTTGTTTAAAACATTTAAATTCTTGAAATTTAATCTCTTTAATAAATTTACAAGATTGTTTGATAATTTTACTTTGGAAAAAACATGATTTACATTCCTTTGAAAAATTGATTTAAAACTTGTTAAATAATTTACTTTATAAACATATTCATTTAAAACACACTTATTCTTAAAACTCAATTACTTCTAGTATTTCAAACTTAAACTTGTTTAAAGTTTTTCTTTAGAAAACTGATTATTTAAAATAACCTTAAACCCCATTTTAAACACTTTGTTTGGATCTTTAAAAATCTAGAATCTTGCTTAGTTTCTCTTACTATTAAACCAGGCAAACACAAACCCAACCTCGAGCAGCACTCACGTTCTCATTCCTTCGAGTCGAACACGAGGCTGCAACGAACAAAACCTATGCCAACTTCCTCTCCACCACCCTAAACATATCCTTACATACAAATGTGCACCGTGGACATGCACGTATCGTCGCCAGAGCTCCGACCATCGACCCCGACTCCAGATCATCGCCAATGACTTCATTAAGCTATAGGTTGTCCAGATCCACAGGAACGTCACCCAGACAAAATCGAGCCTCCTGATCAAAAACTGGAGCCCAAACATCAATCAGAAACTACCCATCGCCGTCGCCTCCGACCTCAGAATCACCCACCGACCTACCCGAAGCTACCCCAAGCTCCAATGAACCCATCCCCACCCTCACGATCATCCCAAAACACACTTGATGGAGCATTTTGCTCGAGAATGTAGATGAACCCAACGGGACTTAAACCCTAAAATCATCTTGTCCGGCCACCATGATTGATGAAAAATTCTCTGACCATTTTTATGTTGTTCTCCAAAACCTACGCTTCCTTCCACACCAATTCTGAAGTCCAATTCCTCTCCGGCCGACGAAAATCGTCGTAATCCCCTTTATCGATCAACTCGCCAATTCTCGACGAAATCAATCTTAAAAATATCAAATCCTATACCTAAATTCATCGTTCCCCAATACATATTCATACACATTCAAATATGAAATCGTAGTAAAAGATTTTTAACTTATAAAAATTTATTTACAGTTATTTCTCACTTTTGAGTTGATTACTAAACTAAAATCCTGGCAATCATTTTTAGACTTGATACTACATTTATATCAACATTATTCATTTAGGAATCAAACCCTAAAAGAAACTGCATGAGAACTTGAATTTCGAATCAGCATTAAAGCCTGAAATGATAAACAGAGGCTTGTTATGCTTGTTCCAGTCATGTTCCCATATTCTAACACACATACACACACACACACACACACACACACAAATATATATATATATATATATATATATATATATATATATATATATATATATAATTTTTAATCAATATGCACAACATAATTCAATCGTATTTCAAGGATCATCATCTACCATTTCAAGATATACCAGATTTCAGGTGATTACTCACCCCTATGTCGAATAGAGAAGCATAGGGCTTTGAAGTTGAAAATGTTTCTTTGAAATTTGACCTGCTACTTAATTAAACTGAGTTGAATCTTGGATTGTTTAACCACTTGCTGCAATTTGAGTTGAAACTACTTGATCCTTACTTGATTTAGCTTTGAAGTTGGAAGCTAACTTAATAAAAACTGAGATGATTTTCTAAAATGGTTGTTTTAAATAATTTTTTTTATTATAGATCTTTCGCTTCTTTGATTTTAGAATGAAGATAGGAAAAGGAAATAAAGAAAATAGATATATGTTTATATAGAAAAAATTTAGTTTTTATTATTAAAAATAAAAGAAAATGAAAATAAAATGGCACTTGTTAAAAGATTCAACACTTATCTTTAACTACACTTAATTCATTTACACATGTTATTAAGGAGATTCATGAGCTAACACATGTAAATTTGCATGCATTAATTAACATAATTTTTTTAAAAGGTTTATAAAGCTTTTGTATTTATTTACCAATTAATAAATACTTTTCTAGATATATATATATATATATATAATTCCTTTAAAGAAAATAAAATAAAACCTAATTATATTTAAGATAAGATCATATATAATATATTTTTAAACCAAACTATATTAAGATATACTTCCTTTAAATTTTAAATTTTAAATTTAAATAAAAATCAATTCAAACAATACATTCATATTTTGAATAAAACCAGATTCAATTTGTAATTGATAATTCTATTTAAAATCCATTTATATATATAATAGCACATTATTATTATTGCTTTAGAACAATAAATTTTATCAATTTTAAATAATTATAAAGGAGATTATCACATTTAGTTGTTCAGTTTATAAATCAATATTTTCAGAAGTTAAATCAGATAACTATCCAATTATCTGATGTTTCAAAATCTGGGTTATCACATGTTAGGCATAAGGTATGTTGTCATTCAAAATCTTTATTTAATGATATGCTATACAAGATTCTATAGTCAAGAGTCCAATATGCAAAACATTAAAGCTCTTAATATGCTAACGAAATCTCCAAATTAGTTTAGGTTACAATTTTAAAAGTATAAGAAAAGTGGAAAGAAGAATTCACCTCTTTTTTATTTCTCTTAGGTATGTATTTATAGGGTTGGAAGTAGGTGGCATGGCTATTTTGTGACCTTCAACATCCTTGTCTTTCGATGCCATACAATGTATTAATGACATACGATACCCTTGTATTCATTATGGATCTTCGATATCATTTATCAAAGTGGTAACAAATTGTTGTCTCTTGTTAACCGTTGATATTCAGCAACCTCTAATAAGCCATTGATGTACATCATCCTTTCCTATTGATAATATATAATATCTGCCCTTGTCTTGGTGATGTACGACATCATAGCCACATGGGTAATATACGATATTATTTATGTTCATTCATGATCTTCGGCATCCTTTCCGCATTAAAGGCTTTCGACATCACCAATCCAAGGAGGCCCATGGTATCCTTCCTTATTTTGATAGAATTTGACATTCTCAAGCAATCTGCGATCTTCCTCTACAATATTAACTTATAGAGATTTGACATCATTTAGTTCACAATAATTTGGTATATTTTGAGTTTTATAAATCTGATATCCCTTGAGATTTGATATCATCCCTTTACTAGGCATTCGATACCCCTTTCCAGTGTTGTTCGATATCATTTCAGGCTTGCCATCTGTTTGATATCCCTTGACATATGCTTTACTTTCGATATCAGCATTGGTAATAACATTTGCCCCTAGTATGGAACGCATGTTGATTTTTCAATTCAGCATTTCAAAGACTTTTCAATTCAGCATTTCAAATCAGTACTTGTTTCTTCAACAACCTTTTTGTCACCCATTAATATTCTTTTTAGATCTCATTCATTCATTCAAAATGAAATCGACGACCATCGTTGTTTCTTCCTTCTTCTATAAATATTTGTTCTCTTCCTTCTTTCTTGTTATTACCTGTAATCAAACTTGAAACAAAGTTTTTATTTCTCAATTTTGTTAATCAATCTTCGATCTCTTCCAACATTCGAGATCATTCTCATGGTATGATTCTTGTTTCTGATTCATTGAATCGATAGACTAAGGAATTCTAATATCGAATTAAGGCTAGGTTTAATTTGGGTGTTTTTGATTTCGAATCAGTATTTGGGTTTACTAATTGGTTTTTCGCCATTAATCTTCAGATTGTAAGTTAAATCCTATGTTAATTATGCTTCTAGGTGGAACTGGAAAGTAGTTAATTGATTGATTAAAGCTTATCGGTGGCAATTTGATAATCTAGGGTTTTTCAATTTGGTTAAGAATTTGGTTGCTCGTTAGAGACCTGAAACCCACTTCATAATTCGGTAACCACTCGATTTTAAAGTTATTACCTTTTGAAACCAAACATTTAACTTCATGATAGATTTCCAAAAGGTTTTTCCATTTAGTTATTGTTTAAGCAACTAATTAGAAACTCGCAACCCATTCATGAATTCGGCAATTAAATTAAAATATGAAGCCTTCATAATGTTAGTAATCAGTTAAAAATGCGATAAATATTTAGAAGTTTTACATCTGCTTTGAAGGATTGACGCTTTGGTTACCGACATCCTCATATTTGTTCACTCCTCTTTAACGAACCCGACAACTACTTGTAGTATTAATGTATTTGCAGTAAATTTGATATCCTGCTTAAGTCTTATAAGACATCGTTGGTTTGTAATGTAGTCATTGTATAATAGGTACATTAATGACCTATTCACTCAACATCTCCATGAACTCAACAATTAGTGAAAAATCTTCTAAACTAATCTAACATTACTCACTATTCATAAGTTTGATAATTGCTTTTATAAGAGGCCATTAATACGATATCCTATGAATTCGATATTAGATTAATGATTCAACCTTCCATTTTAGACGTTATAAATATGATATTTAAATTAAGCTTTATTGACTAGTAATAATCTCAACATCTCATCATAGATTTTTAAAAATTGTTAATAAATCTTCAACTGATAATAAATTTCTTGAGTTCTATACAAATTCTACATCTAATTATGAACCTAATGTCTATAAACATGCTACTTAATGGGTTATAAACTTGTTGCAAATGTTACAACTAATTTTGGCTATCAATATTTTACTATTATGACTTGAATATCTTTTAATTAATTAACTATCATTTCGCTAGGCATTTAGTTGTCAATTTTGCATTTATGTGCATTCTAAATTTTGTAAAATGTGCAATACTCCTTGATTTTGTGTAATGTCTCCTAGCATAAAAATGGACAGTAAAAAAGCCAAGCAAGAGCTCTAAACATTCTACTTCTACAAAGAAAGTGACTACATGCTTAATCAGTCTTTCTTTACCTCTCAAGAGGAGGTAGATAGATCCTTCGAAAATTTGGAATCACAGATGCAGAGGCCATAGTGTTAGTCCCTCTGCCAGGATAGACAATCCTCTAAAGGGATTTTTTGCTTTTACTCCCATTTACATCTGCCACTCTAGGTTCTTGCCTTTCGTGGACTTTTTTTTGCAATATTTGAAGCATCTAAACATTACTCCAATCCAGCTAATCCCAAATTTATATACTTACTTGAGCTATCAAGAAGTCCTAGCCTGGGAGGCTGAACTTCCTTCTTTAAACGCTGAGACCCATCGTGCCATGGAAAATCCTGTAAAGATAAGTAAACAGCTAGATAGTCTTATGGACCATCTTCTCCCTTCCCCAAAGAGCTTAACCACTCATCCAATTAACGAGAAAAAAATTAGGACAATTAGTTTTTCTAAATCGAATGCTACTCTCCTAAGATTAGGGGAATTTTCTCCGTATTTGGTAACTTTCTGTTGTTTATAATATATGTTATAGCTGTCACTTTATTTCGTTGAGTGTTTTCTTTTAGATCCTATTCCCAAACAACTTAGCTCTTCCCCCGCTGATAACATTAAGTCTTTGACTCAAGCTTCTAAGAGTATGGTGACAGGCTTAAACTCTTGACATTTGCGAATCTTCATCAATATTCCCTGATTTTAGGAAGCCATAATGTACTTGGAGAAACCCCAATGATGAAGGGGAATGGCCATAGGAAACGGTTGTTGGTTATTGGTAATCGAAAGGCTTTCTCTGCTTACTCTCCTATTCAGCTTGAATCCTCCAGTAAATTTTCACTACAACTTAATTGGAATTTCCTGTGTCGGTATCTTATAAACTCCCATTTTTATTTAGATTCATTTGCGCTTGTTATAGCTTCCAAGCATAAGAAAAGTAAACATTACGCTTCTGCTTTGGTCTGACCAACTAAACCTACTCCTGTCAAGGACTCTATTGCTAAGGCCATTGAAGCTATGAAAAGGAAAGCTAGTGCCAAAACCTCAACTGATACTTCAATCCCCTCTTCAAATAAAAAGCCTAATATTGGGGAGGTTTAGACTTTCTACATTGTTCTCGAGATGCTTTCTTGACCACTCAAGGTCTTTGCATGATTAATTTAGGTGCTCCGGATCAAGATGCACAAGGACACGCAGAAGAGTTTCATACTGTGAACCCTTTGCTAAACATCTTGCTCCTCACTTTGGCTTCAAGTTTTCAACATTTGTTTGAGGAGTTGGGTTTGTCTCCTCTTCCTAATGATTCTCTATCTTCAGAGACTCAGACTCATACTAAACCCATGGATTTTACTAAGCATATTTCGGTTGTTCGGTCTCTCACTACGGGTTCCTTGATGCTATTCTAGTCATTATCCTTTTCAATAGATCATCTTTATGTTCTTTATCAATAAATTTTGTTGGTATGCATCTTCTCATGTTTAGCTATTTCAAATTTCTAACTTGGTATATTCCTGCTTAACTTGTGTCCACTATATACTTCAGCCGGCCAAGCATATGTTCTTCCTTCAACTGGCCTCTCAAGGGCCTTCTAATCAAATTGATAAGCTCAAGAAGCAAGTTTCTGTGCTAGTAGCTCAAGTGATTGATATTATGATTGAGAAGGATAATGCTATTCTTAAGAAAAACAAATTCACCTCCTCCTTTAATAAGGAAAAGAATGCCAAACTATCACTTGAGGAAACTATGAGGACTTTAGAGAAGGAAAAGGGTGATATGGTAGATACGATAAAATCTTTAGAAAGCCAGTTGAAAACTAGAGATGCTACTCCGATCTACATAAATAACATCATCAATGATGCCCAGAAGAAAGTCACTTTCTTTTTTGATCAAGTTTTTACTAAAATCACTAAAAAGTGCTATGAAGATACTCTCTTTTAGCATACAATGAAAACATTGGCAAATATCATGATTTGGATTTTTCTAATCCCAGAATTAAATAGCAGATTCAAAATAAAGTCTGATCTCATATTGGGTAGAGCCGAGGGATCACATCAAGATGAATTTCCTAAAGAAGAATCCATCGATTTAAAGAAGTTGTTATCTTTTGATGACTCTCCACTCAGAGGAGGTGAAAATTTAGATGAAGGGGAGGATGAAGACGATGATAATAATGGTGATAATGACGATGATATTGATGATGATAATCAAGATGGTGGTGGTGGTGGCAAGGGACCAAAAGGATCAAGAGACGGGACAATGGATCATGTGGTCACCTCATCTGCTCTTGTTAACTATTGATGTTCAGCAACCTCCAATATGTTGTTAATATACAACATCCTTTCCTACTGATGAAATATGATATCTTCCCTTGTCTTGGCAATGAATAATATCCCTGCCATATAAGCGATATATGATATTATTTATGTTCGTTGATGATCTTCAGCATCCTTGTTGCATTGATGGCTGTCGACATCATCAATCCTAAGAGGCTCACGGTATCCTTCCTTATTTTGATAAAATTCGAAAATCTCAAGGGTTCTACATTCTTCCTCTATAATATTAAGTTTTAGAGCTTTGACATAATTTGTTCATAGGAATTCAATATCTTCTGAGTTGTATAATACCGATATCTCTTGAGATTTGATATCCTCCATTTACTGGGCATTCGGTCAGTGTTGTTCGATATCATTTCAGGCTTTCCATCTATTCGATATCCCTTGCCATATGCTTTACTTTTTATATCACTATTGGTAACAATGCTACACTTTCATATATCCATACTTGGAGCTTTATATTTCGCTGTGCAATACTACAGAGTTATGTCAGCACTTGTATTATTACAGACAATTATAGAGTTTATTTTGAAGATTTGGGATGTATAAACTCTTTATTTTAGCTTTTGGATAGTCTGTGAACCTGATGCACTATAATGTTCTTATATATAGTTCATTTCATTATATTACTGTCTCGCCTATTTTACGTTTGTATAGTATATTATTTTTATTTTATCTATATGCAGTGAGATGTTCTACGAATTCTGTGTTTGAATTTTTCTCTACTTTACATTCATGGCTATTGTCCTGCATCATCTTGGTACCTGCATAGCACATCATGTAGGTATACTGGATATCGAAGGTATAGGGCGGTCGTCACAATCGTGCATACCAAGAAACTCCCATTAGTGCTAGACCACACACTTCTCCAGGCATCATCTTAGTGTGGGCATACACCATTTAATCATCATCCCATTCGAAAATCAACCCCATTGAATAAATAGTGCCTGGTCCTTATTACTTATGCATACATCTATCCGATCCTGTAATATCCAAGAATCACAATGCCAGGGAGCTAATTTCTCTCCTTATACTAACATACATATATATAACTATATATACTACTAAATTAATAACTTGGGCCTTAGGCTAATGTTCATAATGCACCCAAAATTGGATAATCGGTCAACCACTACTCATTAGGGTATGGATGTTGGTGTTAGTATCCTATAAATGAACAGAAGTATACTAGAGAAATCATAGTAGATAAATAATATAATAAACATATACATATACTGACTAAGGCTAATGCTTTGGTACCTAGTACCCTCGTCAGTGCCGAGCATGCATAAGGAATTCCGTCCTTTTGTCATTCCCGCCTTCTACTAGTATTTGTCCCACTAAATCTATCATGTGCGTTTTAATAAGGAGGGGATCAGAACAACGTTCTAGTGATAGGTAAATTGCATATTCTACTTCAAACACTAGTTTATTCCGATTGTTTTCCATTACATATTATGTTTGTTATTTATTTGTCATGGAGCAGAATACATTCCCTTCTAGTATCCATAGCTCTACACCACGCCTGGCATCTACCATCGGTGTTTCGGTTGAATTGCCCACATACACCGCGGAACCTATGATTAGTGCCTAATAATAACATTACTACTATTTATCCATATTATAGTTTGTCTTAAAGAATTATCTAGGTGTTATCTAGCCTTGCCTCCAAAGGAAAAACAAACTAACAAATAAATTTGAGATGGTGCATGTCTCATATGAAACCTACACTTGTAGGAGATGTAGTCCATCTAGGCATAACTCCAGTCTTTCTAATGATTGCTCCAAGACCATGATGCTCTCGATCTATGTGTATAGACCTACTCCTTGTATATATGGTACCAACCTTGCTAACATAGAACCAAGCCAGTGCCTATCGCCCTATTTAGAATGCCTAATGTAATCAAGAAAATGCCTATCCTGTCACTTTGATGCAGCGTGGATTCTTGAGCCAGTCATTTTAAATTGTTCGCAAGCTATTTCCTTAAGACGTCGTCTTGTTAAGTCGCACGAAGCAACACCCCTGGTCTTGAATCGCTCAAGCGACCTAACAAGGGATGGGAAGCACGTAGTGGAAATGAAACCAGCGACTGATAATAGGTCGCACAACGGCCTAACAAACCAAATGGACCGACCTAACTCCAACGAGTTAGTGTATATACGACCTAATGAAGGTCCGCGAGTTAACTTAGGTCGTTTACATGAAGGTTCGCGAGTTAACTTAGGTCGTTTACGACCTATAGACATAAATGATGCAGTGCGAGCTAATGAAGATGCAACGAGAGCTAACAATGGCCTAGGTCACGAACGACCTAACAAAGCAGTGCAATCTGAAATGATTCTAGGTCGCGAACGACCTAACAATACCGTTAAGTCGCTCCAGCGACCTAATGATGAAAGCGGGCTAAAATTAAGGCGCTCCGTCCATTCGAGTAACCAAGCAACGACCTATGAGTTAGGTCGCGAGCAGATAAGTCGCTCACAAGGCCAAAGCTCAACCTTAAGTCGCGGAAGGATAAGTCGCTGAAAACTAGATCGTTGAGTCGTTTGCTTCTGTATAGGTCGTAAGTCGTGTGTTTTAAGTCGTCCGAGTTTGTGCCTACGTGTTGTATTGTGTTTGTAAGTCGTAAGTCGTGTTGTGTTGGTCAGTTAGGTCGCCCACGACCTTGTTAAGTCGTAGGTCGTCCGAGGTAGCGCTGTTATGTGTTGAGCCTTGTATTTTTTATGTCGTTTACGACCTATGGTGAGTCGTGAGTGTTAGGTCGGGGACGACCTAAGGGGTTGTGTTGTAAAATGCTATAAATAGGGAGTGCGTTGTATATTTCAAGTGGTTGATTTTTGAATAAAATTTCTTGTTGATTGTCGTGTGCTTTCATCTTAAATTGGTAGTTGAGTGTAATCTCCTATCTCCACTTTCGGTTATTCGAGTGCGCTCGAATCAACGATTGTTGAAGCCGATTCACGGAATCAAGTGTGCTTGATCAACGCTTGAAGAATTGAAGATCTTCTTTCACGGTATCATGCGCGATCAACATGTCGGAGATAGCTAGAATTCGGTATCTTTGTGATCAACGAATTTGGGCATTTCAGTATCTTCAATCCACCGATTGCTACTTTCATCGATTTATATCGTTTTGTTAATTATCCGCTGCGTCAGTATTGGTATCAAAGCCATACTTAGCCAATCATAGCTAAGTTGATTCTTGGAGCCAAGTATTTGAAGTTCATCGTGTTCATCTTGAAGTTGCAACAAGTTAGAAGCTTTCGATTCATTTCATTTTGGATCAAAGTTGGAAAGGTGTTTGAATTAGAGCCGTGATTTGTTGTTTTGTTGAAATTTGAAGAATTTTTTGAAGATTTGTTGAAGTGTTTGTGTTGATTCAATCATGCCACCAAGGAGAGCTAACCGCCATCAAAATGTTGAAGCGTTGTATAGAAGAGAAGAAGCCGAGCTTATGGAACAACGTATTAATGAGAAATTTGATGAAGGCATTGAAAAGTTAGAGAAGTTGATGAATGATTTGAATCAAACTCAAAGGAGGAGATCACCAATCTCGAACCATGGAGGAAACAGAGTTTCGCCATCGGTTACGGAAGCGAGGAGGGTATCACAGCAATCTTTTAGAGAGTGAAGAGAAACATCAATTTCTTCAAGGAGAGATCACCATGACCATGGAGATGAAGAGAGACATAGTAGAAGAGACATACGTGATCAAAGGGATGTTGATGGTCGAGATCGATATAGACGTACATTTGATTTTGATGAAGAGGGTGATCGAGCTAGCATGCATTATCGAGATCGAGACCCAGTTCGAAATTCATATCGGGATGTAGATGATGATCGTCGTTGGGAATCGGGAATGAAGATGGAGATTCCAGAATTTAAAGGTGGGATGGTTATTGAAGAACTTATTGATTGTCTAATGTGGAAGAGATCTTTGATTTCAAGGAGGTTCCTGAGCATAGAAGAGTGAAGTTAGTTACTACAAGGTTAAGGGGAAGAGCTTTGGCATGGTGGCAGCAAACTAAACTTACAAGGGAGAGAATGGGAAAGTCAAAGATTGAATCATGGGATAAGATGAAGAAGTTGATGAGAGCTACATTTTTACCTTACAATTATCAATCACTTATGTACCAGAGATTGCAGAATCTGAGGCAAGGAACGAAGTCAGTTAATGATTATGCAGATGAATTTTACCAACTCATTGCCAGAAATGATATTATGGAGACAGAAGAACAGCTAACTGCTAGGTTTGTTGGAGGGTTACGAATGCAGATCCAGGATATGGTTAATATGTTCGATCCATGATCTGTTGCAGAAGCACATCAGAAGGTGTTGGCTTGAGAGAAGCAAGGAAGGCGTGGAGGTGGTGTGTTTACAAATTCCAACAATCAAGTGAAGGGTGTTAGTGGAAGTTCTAATGTTTCTAAACCTATCAGTAAACCAGTTGTGAAGGAGATTGAGAAGGCAAAGGTCAATAGCAGTTTCAAGTGTTACAATTGTCAGGAGTTAGGTCATAAAAGCAATGAACGTCCAAAGCCTAAGAAGCGAGTGATGGTTGCAGAGATTGAGGATGAGGAAATAGAAGCTGAATATTCCAATTCACCACTTGTTGAGGAGGAAGACTTATTGTCCGGAGATGAGGGTTGTAACCTTATGATGAGGAGATCTTGTCTTACACCAAAGCAAGAGGAAGATTCTAGTTGGTTGAGGAGCAATATATTTCAGTCCACATGCACTATCTTGGGAAAGGTTTGCAAGTTCGTCATTGATGCTGAGAGTTGTGACAATATTATCTCTACTGAAGCAGTAAAGAAGTTGAACTTGAAAACTGAGAAGCATCCTAAACCGTACAAGTTAGCGTGGTTAAGGAAGGGTGGTGAAGTGAAGGTTGGACGAAGAGCTTGTGTAAATTTTTCTATTGGAAAGAAGTACAAAGATGAAAATTGGTGTGACGTTGTGGACATGGATGTGTGTCATCTGTTGTTGGGCAGACCATGGCAATTTGATAGAGCAGTGCAGCATGATGGTCGTGCTGATAGCTATAGTTTCATGTTCGAAGGTACTAAAATCACTTTAGTTCCCAAGAAGCAGCAACAGAAGGAAAGCAAGCTAGAGGAGATTGAAGAGCTGAAAATTTTGCTATCTTTGAAGGAGTTTGTTAAAGAAGTTGAAGAGGAGCCTGAAGTCTATGTGTTAATAGGGCGTGAAAGCAGTGAAGAGGTTGAAATTCCCGAAGAAGCAAAGCCAGTTTTGAAAGAATTTGAGGATGTATTTCCAGAAGAGTTGCCTAAGGAGTTACCGCCACTGAGAGACATTCAACATCAAATCGATCTTGTTCCGGGAGCAGTATTACCGCATAGACCACATTATCGAATGAGTCCAAAGGAACATGAAGAGTTGAGGAGGCAGGTGGAAGAGTTGCTTGAGCAAGGACGTGTTCAGGAAAGCTTGAGTCCTTGTGCAGTACCAGCTTTGTTGGTGCTGAAGAAGGATGGAACATGGAGAATGTGTACCGATAGTAGAGCTTTGAACAAGATTACTGTTCGCTACAGATTTCCTATGCCGAGGTTGGATGACTTGCTAGATCAGTTGAGTGGGGAAACTATATTTTCAAAGATTGATTTGAAGAGCGGATATCATCAAATTTGGATTAGACCTGGAGACGAATGAAAGACAGCCTTCAAGACGAGAGAGGAGTTATACGAATGGTTGGTTATGCCATTTGGTTTGTCAAATGCACCTAGTACATTCATGCGGGTGATGAATCAAATCTTTAGACCATTCATTGGGAAGTTCGTGGTGGTTTATTTTGATGATATTCTGATATATAGCAGGAGTACGGAGGAGCATGTTCAACATTTGAGAAAGGTGTTAATTATTTTTCGTGAGGAACAATTTTATGCTGCTACGAAGAAATGCGTGTTTATGACGCATAGTGTTTTATTTCTGGGTTATGTTGTTTCAAGAGAAGGTATTCAAGTTGATCAAAGTAAAGTTGAAGCGATCAGAAATTGGCCACAGCCCAAGACGATAACAGAAGTTCGGAATTTTCATGGGTTGGCTTCATTCTATCGGAGGTTTATTCCACACTTCAGTAGCGTGATGGCACCAGTTACTGATTGCATGAAGGGAAAACAATTTTCTTGGACAGAGGAAGCTGGGATTGCTTTTGAGAAGATCAAGGAACTGTTGACGACAGCACCAATTCTTGTTTCGCCAGATTTTCAATTATTGTTTGAGCTACATACTGATGCATCAAAAGTTGGAATTGGGGGAGTATTGAGTCAGAGTGGAAAACCCGTTGCTTATTTCAGTGAGAAGCTATCAGGAGCAAAGGTAAGATACAGTACATACGATGTTGAGTTTTATGCTGTTGGGCAAGCTGTTAAGCATTGGAGGCATTATCTATTTCAGAAAGAGTTTGTTCTTTACACTAATCATGAGGCGTTGAAGCATTTGCAAGGACAGGATGAGATTTCTACGAGACATGCATCATGGATTGCTTATCTGCAGCAGTGTACTTTTGTCGTGAAACATAAATCTGGGGTGACGAACCGTGTAGCTGATGCTTTGAGTAGGAGGAGTCATTTGTTGACTACAATGAAAGTTGAGGTGATAGGGTTTGAATTATTGCCAGAGTTGATTGACGAAGATCCTTACTTTGCAAAGTTCGTTGAGAAAGTTAAGGATGGAGATATTGATGAATTTGTGTTGGTTGATGGATTCTTGTTCAAGGGGAATCGATTATGTATTCCAGAGAGCAGTTTGAGATTGAAGATTATCAAGGAGTTACACGAGGAAGGACATGTAGGACGTGATCGTACATTGCATTTGATTTCTCAGTCTTACTTTTGGCCGTCAATGAGGAAAGAGGTTGAAAGGTTTGTGGAGAGATGTCATATTTTTCAGGTTTCGAAAGGAACCGCGACCAATGCTGGGTTATATATGCCGTTACCTGTACCGACCAAACCTTGGGTTGATGTGAGCATGGACTTTGTGTTGGGATTGCCTAGAACTCAAAGGGGTAACGATTCAATTTATGTGGTGGTTGACAGATTTTCAAAAATGGCACATTTTATTGCTTGTAAGAAGACGGCGGATGCTGTTCGTGTTGCTCAGTTATTTTTCAAAGAGATCTATCGACTTCATGGATTGCCAGAATCTATTGTTTCAGACAGAGATACCAGATTTCTGAGTCATTTTCGGTTAAGTTTGTGGAAGATGGTTGGAACGAAGCTGAAATTTAGTAGCGCTTACCATCCGCAAACTGATGGACAGACGGAGGTGGTTAACCGATCGTTGGGAAATTTATTGCGATGTCTTGTGGAAGACAATTTGAAGAATTGGGATTTGAAATTGTGTCAAGCTGAGTTCGCTCATAATCGTGCAGTGAATCGTAGTACAAGGTTCAGCCCATTCCAAATTGTGTATTCAAGCTTACCAAAAGGACCGTTGGAATTAACGATAATACCACAACCGAAGGGGACAGTTAAACGGGCTGCTGATTTTGTTGATGGTTTGACGGAATGTCATAGAATGTGCAGGAACGATTGGAAAAGTCGAACGAGAAGTATAAGCGAACTGCAGATTTGAAACGACGAAGTGTTGAATTTAACAAAGGTGATTTGGTTTACGCAGTGTTAACAAAAGATCGTTTTCCGATGGGAACGTACAATAAATTGAAGGCGCGGAAAATTGGTCCAGTTGAAATTTTGAAGAAAATCAATGAGAATGCGTATCAATTGAAGTTACCAGATAATATGCGTACTTCTGATGTTTTCAATGTCAAATATCTAATTCCATATCATGGAAATGAACTTGTGGTGGAAGAAGATGGTGAAAATTCGAGGTCGAATTTCTATCAACCGGGAGGGGATGATGCAGCGTGGATTCTTGAGCCGGTCATTTTAAATTGTTCGCAAGCTATTTCCTTAAGACGTCGTCTTGTTAAGTCGCAGGAAGCAACACCCCTGGTCTTGAATCGCTCAAGCGACCTAACAAGGGATGGGAAGCACGTAGTGGAAATGAAACCAGTGACTGATAATAGGTCGCGCAATGGCCTAACAAACCAAACGGACCGACCTAACTCCAACGAGTTAGTGTATATACGACCTAATGAAGGTCCGCGAGTTAACTTAGGTCGTTTACATGAAGGTTCGCGAGTTAACTTAGGTCGTTTACGACCTATAGACATAAATGATGCAGTGCGAGCTAATGACGATGCAACGAGAGCTAACAATGGCCTAGGTCGCGAACGACCTAACGAAGCAGTGCAATCTGAAATGATTCTAGGTCGCGAACGACCTAACAATACCGTTAAGTCGCTCCAGCGACCTAATGATGAAAGCGGGCTAAAATTAAGGCGCTCTGTCCGTTCGAATAACCAAGCAACGACCTATGAGTTAGGTCGCGAGCAGATAAGTCGCTCACAAGGCCAAAGCTCAACCTTAAGTCGCGGAAGGATAAGTCGCGGAAGGATAAGCTCATACATATATAATTACTTCCAATCAGAAATCTTCAAACATTAATAACTTTTTTCATTTCAAATGCAATCATAAAACTTTATATATGAAAATTGATCAGAAAATCGCAATGAACACAACGGTGCCACTTTCATCGCTAAATTATGATATTTTTGAAAATTCAATTTTTTAAGCTTTAATAATTGTTCATTAATTTCTTCTAATTAATTATCATTCAATTTATGGGGTGTTATATTCTTCCCACTTTAAAGAATTTCACCTCCAAAATTCCTCAAGGACTGAATCATGTTACATAATGGACAACCATTATAAGTTTTTTAACCAATCAGTGTGTAACCAATTTTTATAGCCAATTGTGTACAAGAGCGTGGTGTACCACAATATATATGATACGTATACTGAATAATACCAAATCAACGCCTCCTATATGAACACAATCTTAGAGAAATTTTGAAAAATTGCGTTCAAACAACTGTTTGTACTAGTAGTTCTATATGTGTGCAAGTTTTCAAAAACCAAAAATCATGTTGCACACAACAACTTTCCACCAACGAATTGGGAAACTAATCTTGCATCCAATTCTTGCCATTTAATACTTGACATATCATATCTAAACCCAAAATCTTTTAACATCTAGTTTTCTAAAGATACATTCTTTTTCAAAAATGGATTTAGATGGAGAACTTCGTATTTCCATCCTTCTCTTGTGTACCCATTCCATTGTACCTTGGAACCTTCTCTTTTGCCTCGACCTTTTCCAACTTTTCCAAGTATATTTTGCACGAAGAATTTATTTTAAACTTAGATTTTTTTTTAAAATGTAGTTATTTTAAAACAAGTTTTGTTTCCCTATCAACAAAGTATGGAAAAAGATATTCCAAAGCTAAAACAAATTTTTCCCTCAACGTTAACTATATTTCACATACTGTCATTTTTGCTGAATAGTAAATTCACAGTCGCTAACTCATTAGCTTTTCTTATGCTAAGGACGTAGCATTGCAATAATTTAAATTTTCCCCTTTCTAATGAAAATCCTTTTCAATTATATTGCAATGATTGGAAAAATGTTAAAACAAAATTTCAGTTTTCTTTCAAAATAAAAGTATTTTATGTTTTAAAAATCAAAGGCAAATAAAGCCACATATCACGCAATCGGGATTATTTAGTCAATGGTCTATCGTTTATTATTGATTTTATCCTACCATGCAGGGAATTTTCAAATTTAAAAAAAATTCTTTTATTTTGAAAAATAATCAACACATAAGTACATCTATAAAACTTTGCTTTTACGACATATGGATAGTGACCCTTGGCTTTGCAAAAGCCTTTCTCCGTTGTTTGCGCGCTATAATTTATCTCCAAAATTTTAATATATTTTGGGACTAAACTTTATTTAACTTTTAGTAGAAAATTTACTAAAATTTTGAATTATTTTGTAAACTTTCAGTCTTATGTATTTTCTTTTGCTTTTCGTTTGCATTATTTAGTTGTCCATGTAACAACCCTACATTTTGTTATTATTTTAATTGTATATTTTAATTATTTTAATTGAATTTTTGATTTAGAAGCTTTATTTTATTTATTTTAAATGGAAGAATTTTGTTATTTTAAAATAGAAACTTTGATTCTGATATGAATTATCATTCCAAAACATGACCAAAAAGAATATTTTCTAAAAAGTGAATTTTGGTCAATATAGTCAAACTTTGACTTTTAAATTTAAAATTTGAAAGTTTGAAAATTTGAATTTCATCTTTTATTATGAAAGTAAATAAAATTTTAAGAACACTGCTTTTCGTTTCGTTGAAATCTGATTTATAATGTGAAAGTTATGCCTTTTGACTATTATGTGAAATTTGTTGTATTTAACAAAATTGTTTATTTTAAATTATATAAATAATATTTTATTTGGTCATGTAATGTTCTAATTTATGTTTATATTGGTAAAATAACATGTATTGTATATATTGATTTTAAAACATTTTTGAAAGTGTAATTGACATTTTCCAGTGTCAGTTGTAATTTTTTTTATAATTTCTAATTTCCAGCTTCAATTAATTTAAGGATTTCTTTATTTATTTTTCTATTTTCTCATGAACTTATTTTATTCTCATTCCCACTTTATTTTTTTCCTCATTTATTTTATTAATTTGACATTTTATTTGTTATAAAGTGAAATAGAAATTTTTCTAGAGCCAATGGTATTTTATTTGCAATTTTCATGTCCTGTTTCCAATTTTAAAACAATTTCTTTAACTTTCTTTCTGTTTTCTCGAAATTTAATTAATTATTACACTTTGAATATGTTTAAAAAAATTAATTTGTTTCAAAATTTTTCTTTAGAATATTTTTAAAATGAAGTAGGTATTTTTCCAAAGCCAATGATGATTTAATTGTAATTTTTGAACCCTGTTTTGAATTTTAAGCAATTTGTTTAATTCTTTTTCCGTTTTCTTTAAAATTTATTATTTACTTTTATTTTATATTAATTTATTTCGGTTTTTAAAGTCAAATTACTGATTTTTTTAATTGAATTAAAGAAAAGAAAATATGAAGAGTTTTTAAAAGCTTTATTAACTTAAGTCTTTTCATCTCCAAAGTCTTTTCAATTGCCATAACCTCTCATTTATCACTTTTGGCCCTGAATTTACTTTCCTAGCCATGGCTTCTATCTAGTTTTCACGCAAAAACTTTATCGTTTCCATCTCCATTCACCGCTTGGCAAAAATCCTTGGTAATGGCTCCTCTTTTTCCTCCTTCCTCTTCTCTTTCTCCATGTTATTTAGCCTTGTTTCTACTGCCTTTTGCTCGGCGTCCTCTCTATTGTCATGGCCACTACCTCCTACATCTCCTCCTTGTCACCATCACCACCTACTCCTTCAGCCTTGACTATGGCCGAGCCCACCATGATGCAAAAATTCACAAAAATACAACCTATGCCTTAAAACTATGCTAGTTTGAGCCATCTTGCTTCACCACTTCATTTGTCACCACCACCTTAGGCCACCACCACCATCACTGTCCAGACCCCTACTCACCACTCCAGCCCCTAACCTGACCCACACTCCACTGCCCAAGCCAAACATCCTATGGCCGACCCCTTTTGTTGAACCAAAACCATGTTTTAGCCTAAACCCCTTCACATTCCTACCATGTAACTTCCTCCACATGTTCTACCCTTTATGCCATGCATTCCTATGTTCAAACCAAAGCCAAAGTCATGCCAAACCTGAGCCAAAACATCCCCTCGACCATGCTAGCAATTGTAGAAATCAAGGCAAAATATAGTGTATTCATATTGCTTTTCGTTTCTAAGTTATTTCTATTCAATGTCACATTGAATTCTGATTTTATTTGTCATGTTCATGGGTTGTGTATAAGATCAATAAGCTTGGTTCTCATCCACTTGAATCTATCGTCATGTTATCGTGCTTTCTGTATCCGTTGTGTCATTTGAATTGATATCTCCAACACAAGAGGTGAGTAAATCTCACATGACATTTTATACTTATGCAATTGTGAAGCGACAACAACTGAATGTGCAGAATTATATGTGATGTTATAACTGCCTGTGATTATTTATATATGATGTTACACCTATTAATTTACATATCATCTCCTTTGTTACTGTTGTATGTTGTTAACGGTTCATTTATATCTGTTTATCACACTGCAAGTACCCTGAAGATAAGGTTCACTATGGGTTGAAACGATACATACCCGAACGGAATTTAGAACAAGGAAAAATCATTATGGGCTGAAATGATAGGCCTGAACGGTTTTTTTTTTAACTTGGGATTGTGGGTTTGAAATGATAGAACCCGAATTTTTCTTTTTAAACTGCGGATTGAAATGATATATATCTGTTTCACTTGACCTAGGCTAGAAAACTATATATAGGCTCGTGGTTATTTTATAAAGTGTTTTGGATATTTTTAAGTATTTTAAAATATAAATTTATGAAATTTGATTTAAATAGATTTTGAAATTTTTTAAAATAAAGAAATTATGATTTTGCTATTAGTTAAAAATGTAATTAATGAATGGTTAAATTGGATTATTGGAATATAACTTAAGTTTGGAAATTTAAAATTTTGGTTAAAAATGATATTTAAGTTATATAAATTGAATGGAAATTTAATTATATTTCGAAAATGGTAAATTGATAATTTGATTTAAATTTGAATTTAAGTGATTTATCAAAGTAATATTGATTTTTCTATGAATTTATATGGTTAAATAAATGAATGCTTAAATGTGTAATTTGAAAATACAACTTGACTTGGAAATGTGAAATTTGGTTTAATTTAAGGTTTTAATTAAATGAAATCAATTGGAAATTTAGTTTAATTTGTGAAATGGAAATTTAAAAATGTAAGTGTTAATAAATTGCATATGTAATGGAAATTATACACTTGAATTTGTTAAGTAAATTTATTGAAAAATTTGATTTATTTATAAGAAATTTATTTTATAAAAATCATGTGTTAAAGGTATGTTAATAAACATTTTTGAATGTTAAAATAGGATTTTTATAATGTTTAAATGGTTTAAATTGAAGTTTATTATTTTTTGGAAATTGAATACTTAATTTGAAAGTATAATAACTCCACTTTTAAATGGTTTAAATTAATTAGTTCGATGGAATATAAATCATTTTATAAGGTGATTTGAAAGGATAATAAATGAATGTTATCTTGAATTTAGAAGCTGTTCAAAGTTGAATATTTGGATTTGAACTTTTATAATGATTTAAAAATGAAGTTCTGAAAGATACGATATTTTGATATTAAAATGATTTGGAAATGAAGTTTGAAAGGATATGATATTTTAATGTATTAAAATGATCTGGAAGGAAGTTTTGAAAGGATATGATAATTTAATATATTGAAATGGTTGGAAATGACTTGATACTTATTCTGATAAATATTTGAATTTGAAAGATATGGTATGTTGATATATTGAAGTGGTTTGGAAATGATTTAATCTTTATTTTGATAAAGATTTGGATTGAAATGATATTTTATTTTGAAGTATAAAACATTATTTTTAAGTTATAACCACGGGTTATAATAACGATTGGTTGGCAAAGTGACCGGGATCGGATATGGCCATACTCCCTGTCGATACCGAAAACCACTTTGACAACCGTGTACGCGGTGGAGATTCTAGAATGAAGTAGGATGGTGGCGATGTTCTTGATGTACGTTACGTGGACCCAACTCCTGTGAGTTGGCATAAGGTGGCTAAAACAGGAGCGATCTCGGGCCAAAAGGGGTAGCTCCTCTGGTCGGACACATTTCTTCAATACCATTCTATTTCTTTTGTGATTGTTTGGACGCCCCTCCGATTTTGGGAATGTGTTCCGAGGTGGGCGTATGTGGCTGCTGCGTTACCAACAGCCCGTGTGCATAATTGGTATATCTACCCTGGCATTGCCTTATGTGCCGTGTCTCCTACCCTATCGAGCCTTTACTACGAGTTTGGTTTTCTCCCGTAGCCCATGCGTATCTTCTCGTAGTCTCCCGATCAGGAGATATGCAGATAATGGATGGACTACTGGGACTATTACATGTCTGGGGCTATATAGGTAACCCTGTGTTGCTATTTTAAAGTATGTTTTTTTTACTATAGACATTATTATAATAGCGCAATATTACTACATAGTAAATAGTTTAACGGATCCTTAGAGGATGGACGGTCCTAAGCATCCTTTAAGTTACTCGTACTTTTACTACAGTTCACTTGAGTTGGTTTACATCGTATAAGTATGTATGTCCTGACGCGAGTGTTTGTATTTTTATTTACGCTCGGGTCAGCCTGAGTATTCACACATATGGATTTCCACTTTCTGGAGATTCGAATCGCTGGAGATTATCTACTTGTCTAGTTTTATCCTTTTTAGTCTTTTGTTCCTTTTCAACCCTTGTATTAGTAGAATTCTATGTATTGAGACTTTGGTTGTACTCTGTTTCTTCTTTTGTATCTTATGTAACTCTGATGTATTTATATAGTAGCTTCATGAACTACTATTTATTTTACTTCCGCTGCACTATTATTACTCTGTGTCTGTGATCTGTGATTTTTATTTGCTGTATATTCTGAGACTTGCCAAATTTTATTTACAACGCGGTATTTTGAGCAATTCGTGTTCGACATATGCGGATGCGAATGGTTGAAAATATCGCGTGTTACATTTGGTTTCAGAGCTTTGGCTTTGAGGCAAAACTTAGAATATAAGGTAAATTATTTACAGAATCACTTTCTTTCGAGTTTAAATCTTTCCTCTTTGATTCGAATTTCCTTTGAATTTTGGAACGTTCCCTACGGTTCCAAAATCCATTCGTGTCCCTTACTATTTATCTTCTTTTGATTCTGGAGTATCCCATAACTCCGCTTCGAATGATCTTTTTAGTGAATCGGCGGTCTCGCCAATTTCAAAAGGATTTGTAAGGGGTAAAACTCCTTACAATTAGCATCGATTCACCAGGGATTTAAACCTATCTTTGGTTTAGATGCTAATATCTTTTGTTATTCCAAACTCTATCTCTTGAGATCGAATGTAGATTTACACCAGAAAAATCCACATTAATCTTATTCTTTAAGTCACGATTGACCCAGTTAAGGTTGCCTGTGAATTATTTAAGCTTACCCATCTCCCTATTTTGTTAATTAATCATCTTGTCTTTCGTTTCCAACCTATCTTCAAAATTTTTGAATTGTACTTGCAAATCTATGTTCTGTTTTATATATTGTGTTGTTTGTGTTGTTGATGTTGATTTGGGTTTCTAATCGATTCGTTTGATCAACGCTATTGATAGGATTTCTAAAACACTTTGACAGAACAAACTGACACGATATTATTTTAAAATTTGGTTAATGAAATAAATTTTGATGTATAAGTAAATTTATGGAACTTAATAAATTGATTTAAATTGATTATTTGAAATGATAATACTTGATTTATCATTTATTGTTCTATTAATGAATTTATAAATAGTTGTTTATAAATTGATTTGGGAACTGAAATGAATTTAAAAAAAGAAATTTGAGAATTTAATTTTCGATGGTTTCAAACCTCGTGTTTATGTTTTAAAGTATATTATTTAAAGTATTTTTCGAATAAGAATATGTTTCCAAAGAATTTTAAAGTTTAAAAATCAGTGCTCTTCTCTTTGTCGCTGGAAAATAATTTCGGTGACGACTACAGCATCATCGATATTCATTTTCGAGTTTCGAAGTGAAGAGACCGCTCTGTAGTCTTGCTCCAGCTTTGTTTTGGGAAATCAAATTGATTTGAATCTCTAAATATGACTTGATTTATAATATATATAGATATATGATATAAATTTGATTTGATAAATTATGTACATACATTTATTTATCTCGAAATTTAATTCTTAAATTTTATTTTAAAGAATAGTTTCAATTATAAAAAGAAAATCAAAATTTTGGATGAGTATTCAAGCATGAAATGATTTAATTGGAAAGCTTTATTTGTATAATACAATTGCATTCAAATATAACATACCTTAATTTCAGAAGTTAACAATGTAATTGGATAATATACAATATAAAAGGATTTTATAAATAAAAATTCGAGTGGTTATAATAAATGTTATACACTTAAATTTTAGTTATAAAATGATTAACATAGGTAAATATAAAAAAGGGTAATTGAATAACTTACAATAAAATAATGTTAAAAGAACTAAGAATAAAATAAAGCAGTTATAATAAGTGTAAGTATATTTAACACAAGTGATAAATATATTGAGAGAAATAAATTTAATTTTTAGGAATAAAGAAGAAAAAATTTTATTAAGTACATTATTGGTATAATAAATGATTATTTTCAAACCCATGGTTTTAAAATTGTTAATCTAAGGTAACTGGGTGATAACATAATGAAATTTGAGATAGTTAAGATTTATTTAACTTATGTAAAAATTTATTTTCTATTTAAGTTTAAATTTCCATGGTTTCAAACTTATTTCCTTATTTTGTTTTTCAAACCATCTTTTGGTTGTCCTTGTTATCCTTATCTTGCTATAGACTGGAACAGACATTTTTCTATAATCTTTCTATTCAGAAATCTTTGTATAATCTTTTATAATCTTTGGTACTCATTTTGAATTCACCTTTTTCGTGCTTGTATTCTTGATTTTGGAGGATCTTAGAAAGATCATCTCCACCTTGTTAAACTTACCTATAACAACAGTTATGAGGTGTAATCTCAATCTTCTTATCATATTGTCCTAATCTTATTTCATTTCTATCTTTTATGTGCTTTCCTGTACGTCATTTCTTTTCGGGGACGAAAAGATTTGAGTGGGGGAGAGTGTAACAACCCTGTATTTTGTGATTATTTTAATTGTATATTTTAATTATTTTAGTTGAATTTCTGATTTAAAAGATTTATTTTATTTATTTGAAATGGATAAATTTTGTTATTTTAAAATATAAACATTGTTTTTATTATGAATTATCATTCCAAAACATGACTAAAAAGAATATTTTCCAAAAAGTGAATTTTGGTCAATATGGTCAAACTTTGACTTTTAAATTTAAAATTTGAAACTTTTAAAATTTAAATTTTATCTTTTATTATGAGAGTAAATAAAATTTTAAGAACACCGCTTTTCGTTTCGTTGAAATCTGATTTATAATGTGAAAGTTATGCCTTTTAACTATTCTATGAAATTTGCTGTATTTAACAATTGTTTATTTTAAATTATATAAATAATATTTTATTTTGTCATGTAATGTTCTAATTTATGTTTGTAGGAGTAAAATAACATGTATTGTATATATTTTGGTTTTAAAACATTTTTGAAAGTGTAATTGACATTTTCCAGTGTCGGTTGTATTTTTTTTTACAATTTCTAATTTCCAACTTCAATTAATTTGAGGAATTCTTTATTTATTTTCTATTTTCTCAAGATCTTATTTTATTCTCATTCCCACTTTATTTTATTCCTCGTTTATTTTATTTATTTGACATTTTAGTTGTTTTAAAGTGAAATAGAAATTTTTCTAGAGCCAATGGTATTTTATTTGTAATTTTCATGTCCTGTTTCCAATTTTAAAACAAATTCTTTAATTATTTTTCTATTTTCTCTAAATTCAATTATTTATTGCACTTTGAATATTTTTTAAAAAAATTATTTTATTTTAAAATTTTGCTTTAGAATATTTTTAAAATGAAGTTGGTATTTTTCCAAAGCCAATGATGATTTAATTGTAATTTTTTGAACCCTGTTTTGAATTTTTAAGCAAATTATTTAAATCTTTTTTCATTTCCATTAAAATTTATTATTTTTATTCTATATTATTTTTTTCAGTTTTTAAAGTTAAATTACTGATTTTATTTTTATTTTAATTGAATTAAGGAAAAGAAAATATGAAGAGTTTTTAGAAGCTTTATTAACTTAAGTCTTTTCATCTCCAAAGTCTTTTCAATTTCCATAACCTCTCATTTATCACTTTTGGCCCTACATTTTACTTTACTAGACGTGACTTCTATCTAGTTTTCATGCAAAAACTTTATCATTTCCATCTCCATTCACATCTTGACAAAAATCCTTGGTAATGGCTCCTCTTTTTCCTCCTTTCTCTTCTTTTTTTCCATGTTATTTTTCCTTGTTTCTATTGCCTTTTGCTCGACCTCCTCTCTATTTTCATGGACACCACCTTCTACACCTCCTCCTTGTCACCATCACCACCTACTCCTTCAGTCTTGACCATGGCCGAGCCCACCATGATGCAAAAATCCACCAAAATACAACCTATGCCTTGAAACTATGCTAGTTTGAGCCATCTTGCATCACCACTTCATTTTTCACCACCACCACCACCTTAGGCAACCACCACCATAACTGTCCAGACTCCTACTCACCATTCTAGCCCCTGACCTGACCCACAATCCACTGGCCAAGTCAAACATCCCATGGCCGAGCCCCTTTTGTTGAACCAAAACCATGTTTTAGCCTAAACCCCTTCACATTCCTACCTTGTAACTTCCTCCACATGTTCTAGCTCTTATGCCATGCATTCCTATGTTTAAACCTAAGCCAAAGTCATGCCAAACCTGAGCCAAAACATCCCCTATGCCGTGCAAGCAATTGCAGAAAACAAGACAAAAGATAGTGTATTCATATCACTTTTTGTTTCAAAGTTATTTCTATTCAATGTCACATTGAATTCTAATTTTATTTGTCATGTACATGGGTTATGTACAAGATCAATAAGCTTAGTTCTCATCCACTTGAATCCATCGTTGCGTCATCGTGCTTTCTGGTATCCGTTGTGTCGTTTGAATTGATATCTCCAGCACAAGAGGTGAGTAAATCTCACATGACATTTTATACTTATGCAATTATGAAGCGACAACAACTGAATGTGTAGAATTATATGTGATGTTATAACTGCCTGTGATTATTCATATATGATGTTACACCTGTTAATTTACATGCCATCTCATTTTTTACTGTTGTATGTTGTTAATTGTTCATTTATATCTGTTTATCACACTGCAAGTACCCTGTAGATTTGGTTCACTGTGGGTTGAAATAATACATACCCGAACGGACTTTAGAATAGGGAAAATCATTATGGGCTGAAATGATAGGCCTGAACGGTTTTTATTTATTTTCATTTAACTTGGGATTGCGGGTTTGAAATGATAGAACCCAGATTTTTCTTTTTAAACTGCGAATTGAAATGGTATATATCCGTATCACTTGACCTAAGTTAGAAAACTATATATAGGCCCATGGTTATTTTATAAAGTGTTTTGGATATTTCTAAGTATTTTAAAATATAAATTTATGAAATTTGATTTAAATAGATTTTGAAATGTTTTAAAATAAAGAAATTATGGTTTTTCTATGAGTTAAAAATGTAATTAATGTATGATTAAACTGGATTATTGAAATATAACTTAATTTTGAAATTTGGAATTTTGGTTTAAAATGCTATTTAAGTTATATAAATAAAATGGAAATTTAATTATACTTTGAAAATGGTAAATATGACAATTTGATTTGAATTTGAATTTAAGTGATTTATTAAAGTATTATTGATTTCTATGAATTTAAATGGTTAAATAAATGAGTGCTTAAATGTGTAATTTTAAAATACAACTTGACTTGGAAATGTGAAATTTGGTTTAAATAAAGGTTTTAGTTAAATGAAATCAATTGGAAATTTAGTTTAATTTGTGAAATGGAAATTTAAAAATGTTTAATAAATTGCATACGTGAAAGAATGGAAATTATACTCTTGAATTTGTTAAGTAAATTTATTGAAAAATTTGATTTATTTATTAGAAATTTATTTTATATAAATCATATGTTAAAGGTATGTTAATAAACATTTTTTAATGTTAAAATATGATTTTTATAATGTTTAAATGGTTTAAATTGAAGTTTATTATTTTTTGGAAATTGAATACTTAATTTGAAAGTATAATAGCTCGACTTTTAATTGGTTTAAATGAACTAATTTGATGGAATATAAATCATTTTATAAGGTGATTTTAAAGGATAATAAATGAATGTTATCTTGAATTTAGAAAGTATTCAAAGTTGAATATTTGGATTTGAACTTATATAATGATTTGAAAATGAAGTTATGAAAGATATGATATTTTGATCTTAAAATGATTTGGAAATGAAGTTTGAAAGGATATGACATTTTAATGTATTAAAATAATTTAAAAGGAAGTTTTGAAAGGATATGATAATTTAATATATTGAAATGGTTGGAAATGACTTGATACTTATTTTGATAAATATTTTGAATTTGAAAGATATGGTATGTTGATATATTGAAATGGTTTGGAAATGATTTAATCTTTATTTGGATAAAGATTTGGATTGAAATGATATTTTATTTTGAAGTATAAAATATTATTTTTAAGTACGGGTTATAATAATGATTGGTTGGCAAAGAGACCGGGATCAGATTTGGGCATACTCTCTGTCGATACCGAAAACCACTTTGACAACCGTGTATGTGGTGGAGATTCTAGAATGAAGTCGGATGGTGGTGACGTTCTTGAGGTATGTTACATGGACCCAACTCCCGTGAGTTGGCATATGGTGGATAAAACAGGAGCGATCTCGGGCCAAAAGGGGTAGCTCCTCTGGTCGGACATATTTCTTTGATACCATTCTATTGCTTTTGTGATTGTCTGGGCGCCCCTCCGCTTTTGGGAATGTGTTCCGCGATGGGCGTATGTGGCTGCTGCGTTACCACCAGCCCGTGTGCGTAATTGGTATATCTACCTTGGCATTGCCTTGTGTGCCGTGTCACCTACCCTATCGAGCCTTTACTACGAGTTTGGTTTTCTCCCGTAGCCCATGTGTATCTTCTCGTAGTCTTTCGATTAGGAGATATGCAGATATTGGATGGACTACTGGGACTATTACATGTCTGGGGCTATATGGGTAACCCCGTGATGCTATTTTAAAGTATGTTTATTTTACTATAGACATTATTATAATAGCGCAATATTACTGCATAGTAAATAGTTTAACGGATCCTTAGAGGATGGGCGGTCCCAAGCATCCTTTATGTTACTTGTACTTTTACTACAGTTCACTTGAGTTGGTTTACATCGTATAAGTATGTATGTTCTGACTCGAGTGTTTGTATTTTTATTTACGCTTGGGTCAGCCTTAGTATTCATAGATATGGATTTCGACCTTCTGGAGATTAGAATCGCTGGAGATTATCTACTTGTTTATTTTTATCCTTTTAAGTCTGTTATTCCTTTTCTGCCCTTGTATTAGTAGAATTCTATGTATTGAGACTTCTGTTGTACTCTATTTCTTCTGTTGTATCTTATGTAACTCTGATATATTTATATAGTAGTTTCATGAACTACTATTTCTTTTACTTCCGCTGCACTATTATTGCTCTGTGTCTGTGATCTGTGATTTTTATTTACTGTATATTCTTAGATTTGCCAAATTTTATTTACAACGCGGTATTTTAAGCAATTCAAGTCTGACATGTGCGGATGCGAATGGTTGAAAATATCGGGTGTTGCAGTCCATTATGATATTTTCTTATTTATATTGTTTTGTAATAAATATAGAGGTCAATATTGAAAACCAATAAAAATAAACATTTCTCATAATATTGTATGTGCTTTACACAAACAGAGACAAGTAATGCTTACAACCCAAAGCCCTAAAAACAAATGCTAGAAGAAAATTAACAATTGCTACTACTGACCCTACTATTACCTACGTGTTGTAGGATGGCCTTGATCCTTCACGAGACCTCGAAAAACTAATGCAACCATTGAAAGATCGGAACATGGCAGCTAGGCTTCCAAGCTCGCAACCCTAACATTGCTTCTCATCTCGCATCTTCTGTAGCTTGACCTCCATCAAGATCTAAGAGTCTCGGATCACCACACACTCAGGGCCCTATAGCTGTGGCTCAGCGGTCTCCTAATCTGGCCACGGAGACACTGCGCCAATGCCTGTCCTGCTTCCCCATGTGCTTCAACCTCTACATAAAGCACCCTAATCCTCTACGAAAAAGCGCCTTCATCTACACCTTCTTTCGTCGAAGCCTAACTCCATACTATTTGAAGACACGAGTGAAAAGATGACAATACGATATACAACTTCTCGAAGTTCCAAATCCAGGGTTTACTTGATGGCACACATTGGCCTCGGTGCAACTCACCTCAATACCACCTATAATAGCATAGGTGGCCGTATATACTAAGGGTAGATTTTGTCAAAACTCCTTGTCTTAGGATGATTTTATACCCAATGATGCGAGTGATTAGGTAGGCCTGGTCCAATACGTTGTCTGATCGTTAGACACCTACTATCCTATAAAAGATCTGTTGTATAATTGTTGGATTTTGATTTTGATATCCTTCGTATCCTCTCCTACTGTGGAGATGTGCCAAAGGCCTCCAAACTACTCGTCAATCATATGAACCTTCACCTCCTTCACATCAGATGTAAAGTCGTTACCATCCTAGGAAAATGCATACTTGAAGTTAGGGTCGAATAGATACATACATCATAGGTAACATTCCTGCTCTAACGTCTCATGGCAAAGGATCGGCAACAAACCTGTAGTCGTGAATAAATCCACCAATCCATAAAGGGAAAATTCTCCACACTTCACCGGTAGCTCTCGTAGAAATGCAAAGTTCACCGCCACTTCATGCCTTTTGTCTTTTCTTCATCGCCTTAGAGCCAGGCGATCTCTTGTGGATTAAGATTTGGGTGGCAAGAGAAAATGCTACTTCGGGGAGGTTTCATGCTTTGGTTTGGTTGGGATTCAAATCAAGATCCAGTGGCTGTTTTTGGTGGAGTGCTGGCTATCTTCGAGTTGTTGGACTGTTCTGGATTTATCGCGCGCATCGCATGGGATGGGGGAGCTAGGGTCATTGATTTGGGAAGAGGAGGGAGGAGTTTAGAAGTGAGGATGGGGAGAGACGAGAGGAAATAAGGTGCAGCTGGATCTGGATGCGGCTATATGTTATGTTCAAGGTTCGGGTCATGCCCAAACCCGCTAACAGGTCGATCGCAAGATTTGGGGTGGTCGATCACTACTGCTCGACCTTTGGAACCCAAGAATTCGACCTCTTAAGGCCTATTTGGCCCAAATTGAACCCATAACATATTTGGGCCGAAATGAATATAAACTATTTATTATAACCAAATGTTATTTCATTCCGTATCTGCCTTCTTCATCTTTGTTTCGACTATTCTAAAAGATTCATATTCACCAATAGCGGTGCTCTAGCATACCGCTTTATTTTTGAGTTCTTGTCTTCTTTCTCATTCTTTTACTGCATTTAAACTAGTACCATTTTCTATTGTGCACCCCATAAAAGTACTTTTTAAAACTTCGAATTTACATAAATAGAAGAAAAAATTATCAAGCTATGCATACCCTCTATTTTCTTTTTATTTCAAAGGAAATGCCATTTTATTAATATTCTTTTTAACGGAAATTTTTGGTTTAAATTAAATTTTTTTAAATAAAATATAAAAGGATATCTTATTTTGTGAATTTTAATATTTACTTACATTCCAAAAATTGGGTTCTCTACTTTTAAATAAATCCCTTGAAAATTATTTCAAATATTTTTTTTCAAACCTTTCATTTAATTCTTTCATATGGAGTAGGATTTAGAATGGTTTATATTTGCCCCTTCTTTTGGACTTTTCTTATTTTCCACTCACCTTTTGACTTATCTTCTTTTAAAATGTATAAAAAATTAGGCTATCGTCTTAGAGTTATTTCCACATACCTTTCTTAGTAACTAGCTTAATTCTTACTTTTGGATATCTGCAATAGATGTATTCTTCATTTTCCATTTACTAGGATCTATCATACACCTTCAATCGACAATCTTTTAGGGGTCCACAACCATAGGGCAATATGGACCAACAAGGGAGTCAAGTACCATCTAGCTTCAAGGATCCTTTTATATGTCACATTCATACTCTGCTTTATTCAACTACTTCCAATATGACCTATCTCTCATGTGGTGATTGGGATTGGCGTATATTTTAACTCCATCTATTGTTCCAACCCATAGTCGACTTATCCATCTTTTTATAGTATGTTTGCAACTACTTCCACGGTTTGAATTTGTAGAGTTTGGCGTATAATATATTTATGTAGATAAAAATACAAATATATTAACTCAACGTATTTTAATTCCTATGATCAATTAACCAAAGCTCTGATGCCAAATATGACAACGCGTACTTAAATGGGCCTAAATTTTTGCTAAATCTAAAATCCAAGTCCAGTAGGGTATGGCTCGTTAGCGTTAGAACTCTGTAAATAAACAAAAATTTATCAGAGAACTATTGATAAGAACTTATAGTGGAATAAATAAATATAAAAACACACACATATATTGACCAAGGCTAATACTTCTTGTATCTAGTACCCTTATCAGTGCCGAGAATGCGTATGAAAATCCATGCTGCCAACATTCCTACCTTGTACTAGTACTCGTCCCACTAAATCTATCCCATAGGTTGTAATGAGAAGGGGTTTAGAACAACGTCCCGGTGCCTGGTAAATTGCATGTTTAACTATAACACTAGTGTATGCCGATTGTTTTTCATTACACGTTGTCTATATTTAAAACTTAGTCATTTTGACTTCATGTATGCATATGATATTCCTAATTTACTTAAGGTATACAATAACTATATATGTATTCATGTATGTATGTATATAAGCATCACAGTCCCCTAGGGACTAGAATATATTCCTCGCTAGTATCCGTAGCTATGCACTACGCTGGGCATCCACTATCGGTGTATATGCCAAATTACCGGCGTACACCAAGGAACTTCTCATTAGTGCCTAATAATGGCATTACAACTATTTAGCCGTATTCTAATTCATCTTAATGACTCAACGAAGGGTTATCTAGTCTTGCCTCTTAACGATAAACAAACCAACAAACGACTTTGATGTGGTGTATGTCCCGTACAGAACCTACACTAGTAGAAGGTGCAATTCTTTTAAGTGTAACTCAAACCATTTTATTGGCCGCGTTAGGACCGATGTTTCTCTTGACCTATGTGTACAATGCTATTGCTTACATATTTTATACCTACTATGTTGACATAGCACCGAGCCTACGCCCACCATCCCATTTAGATTGCCTAATGCAATCAATGAAATGCCCACTTGGTTACTTAGTACCCCCTATAATGATTGAAGTAGACCTTACTTGGGTGCTTAAGACTTCAACCCGAGGCAGACCATATTTGGTATATTCCCTTTACCTATTCGTGAACGTATGTCCCTACAATCCTGGTATTAGAGATGTCCTACATCAGTACAGTGTGTATAAATAATTGCTAGTAGCCCCTTTTAGATGGCATACTTCTGTTGTGAAACATTATTTACCTCAGATTCCAACCCTTACTAATGACCATGTCATTCATAGTTAATTTAAATCGTTGGATAGTTCTAATAATTTACACTCATCATACATGTATACTTGAGGCTATATAATTTACTTCAAAATTACCATGCCACCTAAGTTGAATTGTTAGTATCAGATAGTTTGACATTAGCTTACTTCTTACTTTCTTAATGCTATTAAATGTTATTTACTTCTTATCTCTAATTTAATAGATTTCTTGTTGCTAGATTTCCAACTAGTACTATTAGATATATTCTACTGTTCCTTTTTAACTAATAGTCATATTTCTTTTGTTATTATACTTACCTAATTCCTTATTTCGTTGTCTTATTACTACTTCCATCACATGCAACTTATCTTAAAAAACGTTTAATAAATTAACAAAAAAATTACTTTTATCATTTCTATTTATAAATTATGGTTATACATTTAGCGATTTCTACATTTTAATGCATTAGAATTAGGTATTCCTAAAAGGAAATGTTAACACTACAATTTCCCTTAAATTACCTAAAATAGGATTTCTGTTGTGTTTGGAATAACAAGGAATCATCTTTTCAGTTATTATTGAAATAGATGGTTCAAAATGCAGGAATCATGCCCATTTTGTAGATATCTTTTTTTATTCGATTCCTTGTTATTTCAAACAACACACCTACATACATAATTATTGAGTTGGATCAATAATGGAAATTTACATAGCAACATGCTTCATTCCAATGAATTATAACATTACTTAAATCTCAATCCAATTTGTAACAAACCTTCAATTCATGTTTAATAACATATAACATTCGAATAATAAGTCTGGAATTTACATAGAACCTTCTTAATGAATTATCTCACAACTTTTATACAACATCTAATCAAAGTTAATAATTCATAGAATATGCAGGCAAGGTTGTCAGATTCATTGTATGTGTGTATTTAATCCTACAACTCCAAAATCTACATTTAAGCATAAAAGGAACAAATTCACAAAGATATAAATCCAATATTTATAATATATAAATATATATAATTTCCCACTTACATCCGTGGTTCCAAATCTCCAAATCTAAATTTGTTATTCTCGATTAATCCCTTTCTTTGTACTAAAATGTGTTGCAAGAATATATACATATATTTATTAGAATTATAGATTAGAGAAAAGATTTGAATCAAACATTGATTTGGATTTATATTTACGATTTACCTTTGGCTTTAGGATTCAATTCGACTTTATTCTCCTTGTGACGAACCAGAAATTGACCACTTAAAATATACCCTTTAAAGTGATTTTAAATATAAAATAAGTAAGGTTATATGATTCAAATAATACTGGAAAGGATTTCGAAAGAGAAGTATACGCAAAAATAGTAACATTTTCCTATATCGACAAAAGTGATAAAATGCTGATTTTAGAAAAGTAAATTTCAATCGTAGAATAAATTATTTTAATTTATTTATGAGTGTTTTTATTTTTAAATAACATTATTCAAAATTATTTTTAAATTTGGTTTACATAAATAGTTTAACTGAAACATCGAAATATGATCGTAAAACATTTTGTCGAAAATCAACATTTTGTCAATTAAAAGTTGTCGCAACATCGTCACACCTTTATTATCTTATATAGGAACATGTATTCAAATAGTATAAGTATTAATTAATTCACTAATCAAGTTTATTATTACTAAACATACATAGAAAATTCCAGAATATAATTAAGAAAAGGTAAGCACAAAAGGACAATAAAAGTACAAAAGTCAAAAAGTAAAACATCAAATCAAAAAAACATAAGTATTAATTTCTTTACTTAATACATAAGTTAGAATGACATAAAGTAATGATTTAAAATGTGATGTTAAGTGTTGACAAAATAAGTTTGCTTAAAAGTAAGTAAAGGGTGTTTTGGTCTTTTTACAAAATATTATTTTAATCCAAAACTTTTTCTATAAGTAAGCATCCAGTTTCACATTTTTTACACTTCTTCTTTCTTTTTTCAAGATCGTCTCCCCTTCTTTAATTGCTTCTTCTTCTCTTTCATTTTCTTATTAACTTTTTCAAAACCATATTAAACAAAGTCAAAATACCACCAAACTTTGCCAAAGACCTTAGAATATCATCAAAACATAGATTAGCATCTAAGAAGTAAAGAAATGATGGATGAGAGGTTGGAACCATGGAGGCCAAACCTATATAAGAGAAGGAAACAAGTTGTGAAGCTCCAGAGCAAGAAAATGGGAAAGAAGTGTCATCCGTTTCATTCTAAGGAAGTAGGAGAAAGTTTGAAGTAGCGTGGAAGCTCTGCCGAACTTTCCTAAGTTGGTTAAAGTTAAAAAAAATAGTAAAGTGTTGGATGATATGAATATTGGTAGGAAGTGAACAATTTGGTTAAAGGTGAGTACTGAAATCATAGTTTTGTCTCAATAAAACTTAAAATGATAATACACATGTTAAATTAGAAATTAATACGTTGAATATTGGTTGATATTGGATGATAACTTGGTTGATATTATGGTTGATTATATGTTTGTGATATGGATGATAACTTGGTTTGATAAATGATAAGAGAAATGGTTAGTAAGCATAGTCAATTAAATGAGAATTAAATCCATACAAATGTGTGCATGAAAATTATTTAGCCTCTTAGTGATTTCAAAATACGTAAAAAGATTGAAAATAATATTATAATAATATAATATTATAATATGAAATGAAATGAAAAATGAGTTTAAAATGATGAAAATATTGTTTTAAATATGTTAAAATAGTTTAAATATGGTTTAAAACAAATTTTAAGTGTTCCGAACAAGTTCTGAAGCAATTCAGAAAATTGGTCAAAATTGAGCTCGTCGTATAGTGGTAGTTCGTAAATTTCAACCCGTAACTTCAAATTAACTTGGAAAATGATTTATAAGTTGGATTTCTTTAAAATAAAAATTCTTCGGTCCATAATGATAAAAGTTTTCCAATAAAGAAATAAAATCAAGATTTCATCAAGTAGATTTTGAAATATGTCCAAAACAATTTTCTAAAAACATCGAGGTTTTTGCAGTTCGGAATCCAAAAGGAGATTTTTTTTATAAATGACATTTTTAAATGATTGAAAATATGAAATAAATTTGATAAATCAATTAAAATGCTTTAAAAAAGATTTGTAATGGAAAATATGAATTTTCAAATATTATAAAGTTGTTTAAATTAATTAAGCTAATATATCACTTTCCACATCACTTTTATGCTACGAATTATATAACCTTTTGAATATGAGTTTAAATGTAACGATATTTTCTAGAATAAATTATGAATTTTTTAAAAAGGAAAATTAAGAGTTTAAATAATAATTTGGAATCTTATAATCAAGGTGTTTAACTAAGGTTAGAGATGGAGCAACCAGTGCCCTGAACTTGCTTGGCGTATGTTTTCTCTTTTTAGGCGAGGGGTGGAATAGATCCAAAGGAAAGCCCGGATTTTCTAAAAGGTCATATTCAAATTTTTCCAAAATAAAAAAAGAATAAATTATTCGAATGTTAATTAACCATTTAACATCATTTATTGATGATTAATATGAAGGAATAAGGATCGGATTTGGGTGATTGCTATCCAAAGAAACGAGATCGGATTTGGGTGATTTCTATTTGAAAATCACTTCAAAATTAATTTTCAAAACCCCGTATGAAATTAACATCTTTTATCGTTGATTAGCATGAAGGAACTAGGATCGGATTTGGGTGATTCCTATTCGAAAAACCGGGACCGGATTTGGGTGATTCCTATTCGAAGAACCAGGATCGGATTTGGGTGATTCCTATCTGATCAAACTACTTTTCGAAATAAAACATAATAAAGACATAGATCATTTAAGAAAAAGATCTTCATGATGTAGGTCTATTTGTCATTAGTCCTTGAAAGTGAAATTTACCATGTTTAAAGTGGCAGTAGTGCTCTGTTATGAAAATCTTCGATTTGCAAGAATATGATTTGAAGTTAAGAAGGAAATCTTTAATTAAGATTTAATGAATGATTTGTGAATATTTTCCCTAAACTAAAAGTTATAAATTGAATATAAGAAATCTTTGATTAAAGTTTAATGAGTGATTTAGAAAGTTTTCCTAAGTAAAAGAGAAAATGATTTGGAATTATTTCAGGATTTAAGAAAGGTTTTAATAAATCAAATGATTTGATAAATGAGGCTTAATTATTCCATTTACATTTGAAAAGAAAATGGAATAACTTGAAAAGAATATATCTAAGAAAGTTATACGACTTAAATAAAAGATGAAGTAATTGATTGATGATTGATATCCACATATGAACTAACATCTTTTAAAGCGATGATTGACTTCGAAGGAACCAGAGTCGGATTTGGATAATTCCTATCCGAAAACCACTTCGAACCAATGTATACGGTCGAAAGTGAAGACTTATTGAAGATGATGATTATTGTAGACCGTGAATCTTCATAGCGTGAGAACTGCTTGTTGACATGCTTTGGGTCGCTTCCATTATTGAGTTATATATAGCAGTGTTCTCCCCTTCATGGAATTTTTTTTGGATTCCAAGGGCTTCTCGCCTAGTAATGGTCGAGGAAAGTGCCTTCTATTTCAATCAATCCTAGAACGAACTTGTATGGGCGAATTTCTGACATTGCATGTCTAAGACACAACGTTTGACTTTTACAAATGTACATATGCTTGGTGGCAGAGAATGCAACTTCTCTTAGCTTAATGCCATTCTTTGAGACATACGGGCTCAAAGGTTGTATGCTTGAGGGAGTCAAATAGTGATCAAAGGAATGTCAGTATGGCATTCAAAGTGGAACCAGTTATGATCAAAGCGTGGTTTTGTATGAAAAGCATGGCTGTGAAGAAAGTGAGCGTAGCCTCACTAGCCTCACATCCTAGAAGATGATATGTGATACTATGTGGTCTGACAGAAAAAAATTCGAAATAAGTAAGTATTTATGGTGGTGTCCAATACGTTGGGTCCTTTGGGGGATACGTCCCTTAAGGCATTTATTGCCCCATTTGGATAAAGTGGTTAGCTTGAGAAAAGCAGGGAACTATCGATTATCAGTAGTATCGTAGCAAGTATGGTTCCAAGTGACTAGTTTGAGAAAAGCGATTAAGTCACCATGAGAACTATGTTTGTTATAAGTGGATCGGAGCAAAGGTCACTAGTTCCCTTTCATGTTGGAAATCGAATCCCAATACAAGATTTAGGGTTTTGATTGTACTCCCAAAATAGCTGTAATGACTTGCAAACATTTCAGCAACCCTTTTTGGTATCATATATTCTGTTCAGTATATTCCATTGACTCAGTCCAGATATATTCCCTTAGACTTAATCCGTTGGATTTTTTTTTAAAAAGGATATCATTACAAATAATATCAAGTGTATTTTGATATAAAAGTGTTTTGGTTTCCATAAGGTAAAAACCCGTCCATGTTTTATGCGTGGGCATAGTCTTATGAGATACCCCTCTTTTCAAAAATTTCGATAGCATCGACATGATCTATACATTTAAATTTCGAGTATCTTATGCTGGTTTATCAAGCCTGATCTAGGTATTTTTAATACTCGGGTCAGATCCGAGTAGTTTCAGGTTGAGTTGAAGACGATTGGAGTTTCCAGAGGAGAGATAGAGATCTTCAACATCATATGGACATATTCTATTATTCATTATGGTTTGTTTGTTTTTATTTGTTATTTGTCTGCATTTGTAAGAGCAGATGTTATAGCTATCCAGGATGAATCTAGGTTAAACTCTGGTATTGTATATTAAAATTTTCCACTGCAAAGATTATCATTGAAGTAATATATGTTATTCCATTCATATGAGATTCTGTTCTGTCTTTATTTTCTTTCTACCTTAATCATCCGCTTATTCATGCAATTTGAGTTGGACATGTGTGGTTTATTGTCGATTCAAAGGGTATGGAAAAATGGATCGTTACATTTAGTATCAGAGCTTAGGTTGAGCGAACAACTAGGCTTTTCTGGGGTAAAGACTCATCAGAGATAGGGTTATGATACCCTAGGATGAGTGACTCATTAGAGACAAGGTTAGTAACAACCTAGAATGAGTTTGAGTGCATTATATATGAGTGCATATTTGTTAGTGAATAATAAATTGTTTTGTGTTGATTTATCTGTTGAGTGATTTATGGATTCTGATTGATGCATCTGATCACCGTTATCGATGAGGGTTCCTAAACATTTAAACAAGGTGAACCGACACGCTGATTTCAAAAAAAATTGGAAAATGAAATAATTTTACTTAGGATTATATTTTGAATATAAAGTATATATTTTGAAAAGTTGTATAGTCAGAAATCGAGATTAGTGAAATTTAAATATGAACATCTTGTGATTAGAATTTCACAGTTTGACTATAAGATGTTTCATAGAGATAATCTATAAGTGAAAAATCTGATAAGGTAATTAAGATCTTTAATACTTATTCCAAAATAACAAATTTATTGCATATAAACTGATAGAAATAGTTATTAAATTTATTATTGAATATAAACTGTTAGTTAATACCTGTTATTTAGTACCTGTTATATTTTGTAACGACCCAGAATTTTTGATAATTAAAAATTGAATATTTAATTTATTTTAAATATTAAAAAGTGAATTTATAAGTCGAATAAATTTTTATTTGAATTATTGGATTTAACTGAATAATTAAATCGGTAATTTAATATGTTAAATTATGGAAATAACTGAAAATATAGTTAAATATGATTGAAAATGATTTGTAAAATTTTATTTTATCATATGGGAGTTAGAATGATATTTTAGAACTTTTAAAATCGAATTAAAAGTTAAATTGTGAAAATTGAATATTTTAATATTAAAATCGACTAGTGAAAATAGCCAATTTTTGAACAATCTCAGAATTGAACGAAACCAGTTCCATTGGATCCGTAATAGTTAGTTATTACCGGATTTCAATTTTCGTGTCAATCGGAGTTATCGTTTGATCGTGGCAGCTCGAAACGCATCGATTTATTTTTAATATTAATTTGGCGAGTTAAGATAGCCATTTTTCAAAAAGTCTCGGATTTCCACGAAACCAGTTTCATCGGATCCGTAATGTGATATTATTGTAAGGTTTCAAATTTCAAGTCAATTGGATTTACCGTTTGTCCTGTACAAATTAAAACGCCTAGAAATCGACTTAAATCGGTTTAATTCAAATTGAGCGTTTATAGCCATAACTCGCACATACTTCTGAATTAGCTTCCGAAACCTGTTCCATTGTGTCCGGAACGCGGGGTAAACCCTAGAAACGCTGGTTACGGCGCCTAAATCGGAGTTCGGAATTTCCGGGATGAATAGTGTTTCGTCGGTTCCTTATAAATAGCCCCTCACTCAAGTAAATTAAAAAAAAAACACTAAACCCTAATTTCATAACCCTAGCCGCCACTTATACAACCAATGGCCAGAAATGTTCCAACTTCTTCCCTCTAGATCTTCCAATCCGTCAACAATTAGAGGAAGTTGTCAACATGAAAGTTGGAGAGGGGAGTGAGAGCTTCGATGTGAACGGTGGAGATCGTGTTTGGAGTCGCGTGGAGGGAGCAAATGGGGGCCGAACCTGTAGATTTTCGCACGCATTACAAGGCTCTACAGGTGGCCGAGCTTCAAGCCATGGGTGGTGGAGGTAGCTCTCGCGAAGAGCTTCGATTTGCAAGTGGTTTGATCGAATTTCGTCGAGTGTAGCGAGAGCAAATCAAAACCCTAGTTGCTATGTGTATGGGTTCTATGCACGGCATTGATCTGGAGTTTCACGTGAGGAGGAAGGAGATGTTGGATGGTGGAGATTGCAAGGGAAGAGATCATGTGGCCTGAAATTGTTGTGGGTTTTAAATTAGTTAAATTATGTTGTAATTGTTTATAAAGATTAGTGCAAACTTCAAAAATTCATATCTTTTTCATACGAGGTCGAAAAAATGCAAACTCAGTTGCGTTGGAATCGTATAGACGAGCATTACGTGATGGAGTTGGTTTGGAGTCGTTTGGAGTTAGTGAGAATTTTGGGTAAAATTAAACGTCCGTTTAATTTTATTCGAAATAAATCGCTAAAACGGAAATGAAACCAAGGTGAGAACTTCTCACTCAATCGAATCAGTTTCGATTTTATTTTAAATAGTTAGATTTAAAATATTTGAATGCATGTTTGAATGTTGATTAATATCCATTGATTGTTAAAATAGACATTATACGCCGTTAGTAAGCGGATGTTATTTATTAAAAACATATACCGCGAATATTTCATAAACGGTGAAATTGGTATTATATATAATATCAATATATATATATATTGGCATATGTATATATTGCAGTTGTTGATTTCCCGCATTTTTTGTTTAGCGGATGAGACCCTATTACGCCGTTATTAAGCGGATAATATTTAAATCCCATATACCGCGATAATTTCGTACTGGAGCGAAATTGGTATTGTGCTAATGTTTGTGGATGCAGGAAAACAGGTTGGAGGGATCCAACTGGATTCCTCAACAGTATTTATTTGATTTCAGATATTTTGATATTTGATGGATTTTCATATTGATATATGATATCGTTGTAGTCGTGATTGACTATTTGGTGTGTAGCATCATTAGACCCAGATTTTGGAATTTTAAAATGATTTATAAAGTGATTTTTGAAAATATACTATATTTTTGGAATAGATTCATTTTAAATAAATAAACGTTATAATTTTTAAAGTTTAAAATTATGGTTTTTGTGAAATACAGTTAAAAACTGATTTTTGAGAATACGATGCTAGTGATTTTATAAATAGTTAAATCGGAATTTTTGAATTTATTATGAACAGTTTAAATATAGGATTTATAAAATTTAATTATTTTATGAATCAAAATAGTGAAATAATAAAGGAGATTTAAGACGTTTTAAAAGAATAATATAAATTGAATTATATTAAGAGATTTATAAATGGATATTTATAAATTGAGATATTGAAATTATAAAACGAGTTTTTATAAGTGTTTGAATGGAGTGAAAATGAATTTCATTAAAGAATGAAATTTATAGAACTATAAACGGTGAAGTTATAAATGAGATTTATAAATAGTAAGATTTATAAATTATGAAGTTATTAAAAGAATAGTTTTGAATAAATCATTGAATCTTATAAGTTATAAGATTTATAATTATGAAGTTCAAAGAACGATTTTGTAAAATAATCGTTTTATAAGCATTTAACTTATAATGTGAACTTTTAGTTTATAATTGAGTTATAAACTGGAATAGGTTAATAAAGGAATTTATAAAAAGGAAGTTTTTATAAATAAATAGAAATGGAATTTATAAACGTTGTTTTATAAATTCGAAATGACTTATTTTGATAAGTAAATTGTTGAAACTTATTAATGGAGTTATATTCACATTTTTGACTGTGAATAATCCTTTGAATTAAAATGAATAAAAGGATGAGATTGTTAACGTAGTATATTCACGTTTTTGAATAGTGAATAATACGTTAAAGAAAATGTTTAGATGTGATGTTTTAAATAGAATTAAAACGATCTAACGATGTTTTTAAACATGTTGAGATTCGAAACCATAGATTTCAACATTTATTGTTGAAATAGACGTTTTCGAGAAATAAAAGGAGATGATGGACTATAACACTGTTGTTATAGTAAATGATTTCCGAAAGGAAATGTTTTGAATAGTATTGGGATTTATATATCTATTTTAATTTCGAATCCCTATACTAGTGATTTTGGGTTGTCGTAACGATGTTTTACGCAACATTCGTTTTGGCCCAAATAAATATGTTTAAGAGAATGATTTCCTTAATAGAATGAAATATATACTTAATTTCGATTTAAGTATATTGAATATTTTCCAAGTGTTGAAAATAAATAAAATTTGTGAATTACTTATGAATGTATAAGTATGGAAATGTTTTTCCAATGTGAAATGAAACGTTTAGAGAATTTATCTTTTTGAAGATAAATTGAAATGAATTATTGAAATCATATGCATGGATATTTTGAAATATAAATTCACTAAGGAATTTATAAAAGGAAGTGGAATTTGTTTAAAAGTAAATATTGATTTATTTTTGAAGTATTGAAATTATATATCTAGTGAAGATATTTTGGAAAATAAATAATTTGGAAAATTATTTGGAAACTGGTGATGTGTGCATATCCAGTGATAGTTCAATAACCGACTATCAATATTTCCCTTTGAATGGGTAATTGATGTGATTTGATTGAATGTGAATGCTACACTTATTTTTAAATAAGCGCTCACTATTCGGGTTAACCGGGAAAGGACCATGGGGTCGTATAACCCATTCCGAATATGTGATACGTCGTTATAATAGGCATTGAAGATCGGTGTTGAAGACCCGGTATTTGCGAGAGCGATAGGATGACCTGTCGATTTACTCTGCACCGAGTAGCTACGGTATTGAGTTCTCCATATGTGATGGTGAATCCGATCAGGATTGTGAATATCCGGATTGCAAGGACTTCTTTGTAAGTGCCTTCGGTTTTGTTCGAGCCCGGAACAGACTTGTATGGATTGTGTGTCTGACATTACAAGTTGAGATATAAAGCCGATTTCATTCAAATATATTTCTGTTGGTGGCGAAGAATTTATTCTTTTAGCTTAACACCCTTCTCTGAGACGTACGAGCTCAGAGGTCATATAGTTGAAGTTATCAGCGATATATTCCCAATTTGGTAATGTGATATGCTGAGTGATGCTGAAATGATCATTGTGTTGATTATTGTGATAGGATCGTTTATTTGATCTTCTATCTTGGTGATCATTGTGTTGATCATTTGTTGACCCAAAGCATGGCTTTTGTATAAAGTATGTTTTTGTGGACGTGACTTCGTCGAACCTCACACCCCGGAAATGGTCAAAACAGGAAAGATGCGGCAAGGTTATGAGGGGTAGCACCCTTTAGGGTATGTATATTTCCTTCTGGATAGAGGTTGTATCATGGTATGGAGCCCAGATATTTAACCTATGTGGTTACTACGAATTTATTACTTTGTGGTTGTTGGTTTTCGGGATCCCGTGAGAAAGGTCGTTTACGATCGGGGAATGGCGTGCTCGTGTCAGTAGTTACCCAGTTAGGGGTAACCCGGCCTTGTGTTGGCAGAGTTCCGGTTTGGTTCTCGGGGATGTCTTTCCAGAGGCATTCTCATGTGGCAATGGGAAGTTCCTTGGCCTGACCATTTGTTGGAAATCCAATTCCCAATACGAAACTTGTACGGTTTTAGTTGTAGAACCTATCATTCACTTATGGTGGTCACCACTGTTTGGATGGTAGCTATAGTAGGCATAGTTTGAAATGTCTATGTTGGCTAAGATTTATATTCTACTTTCAAAATGAATTTTCCCTACACTATGCACTAGTAATAATATGAAATGTTCTTTTAAATGCGTATCAAGCATCTTTGACTATCATAAGGAGAAATCTCCTCCGATTCTGCGTTTGCATGTGTGTGTGTGCGGGAGGCCTTATGGTAGTCTCATTTTTAAAAGCATTGCGAATTGAATTTAAAAATATTCCTCTATTTTGATTTTAAAGATAAATAAATTGTTTTGAGTTCTCACACCAGTCACATGACTGACTTGGAGTTTATTGTTTTCCTTCCTAAACTCTGGGTGCCCACAAATTTTCACACGGGCAGTTAAGAATTAGGTATATCAGGATATTCTGGAGTTGCTGGAGGCAAGATGGATGGCATGGCGTATTACTAGTTTATAAAATATTTCTTTTTCCGCTGCATTGTTGTTGTTGTACACTCTGATGATATGATGTAATGAAATGTATAAAATGTAATAACTGATATAGTTCTTTGTTTAAAGATTATTCATTTATTATTATATGTTGTTCCGCTGCGAATTGTGAGATTCTGTTGTTTTCTGTTCCGTCCTATTTTGTTCTGTTTTCTTCTGTTTTTCTTTCCCCTCTATTTTCTCTATTCTCTTTTCCTTCTATTTTAAAATTTTCTATTTTCTGTTCCCTCTATCTTCTTATCTCTTCTATGTCTTCTTCTTTCTTCTTCTTTTCTTTTCTTAAATTCTTTTTAAAAAAAACCTAACTATTTGGTTTTTCGGCAACGAAAAATCGAAGCGTTACATTTGGTATTGGAGCTTATGGTTAAGCGACAACCATGGTTCTGTTGGGTATAATTCATTAGAGATAGAGTCAGTAGTACTCTAGAATGAATTTGAGTGTAATAATAGCTATGAGAGCGTATTTGTTAGTGAATATAAAATTGTTTTATATTGTGATGATTGGTTTGTTGAGTGGTATATGAACCTTCGTCGGCGCAGCTTCGAAACTGAATCGAAGGGGTTTCTAAACACTTGAATAGAACAATTCGACACAGTATTGATCTTTAAATTGGGTAAATGAAATAATTTTACCTTGAGTATATTTTATATATAAAGGAATAATTTTTTCAGAATTATTAAAGTGTATATAAGTTGATTGTTTGTTGTTTGAATAATCTAAATTAAAGAACAATTGTAAGCAAAAATAATTATGAGAATTGAATTATAATTAAAGTGATTTACAATTGTGAAATAAACTTATATATATATGAGAAGTGAAACTAATGAATATATTTATGAATATGAGTAGTAAATAAAAAATGAACTTAAAGTTAAATGGAAATTTACTTTAGAAATGAAATATAACTTAAGAGATGTTGAATAAAAATTGATTTTCGTATCGAAGTAAATAATCAAATGGATTAAATAAATGTGAACTTAAGTTATGTAAATGAAATTCAACTTTTGTAATTGAATTGAATGAATAAATTGAATGGAAGTCAATTTAATTAAAGGTGTTAAACCAAAATGAATGTAAGTGAAGCAAAGGGATTTGGTTGTAATTAATATACATTGGTTGTTATATAATTGTTAGTTGATTGATTGTATATAATTCATTAAGTGTTAATGAAATTGATTTAATAAAATTGGAAGTGAACCAACTTGAATATGAATTAGTGAATATAAACTAATTGAAAATGAATGTTAATAAGAACATCCACTGTTAATGAATCAAGTGTGATTTAAATTGAAAACCTATTTCATTGAATATTAATGAGAATATGAATGAGTATTTAGTTGGTTGATGGTTTCATTTGTTGTTTAGTTGCATTTCTATGTGACATATATAGTTGTTATGGAGATATATGTTGTATATTGATACTATTGTCATATATGCATGTTCTCATGTTGTTTGTTGAGTGATTAGTAGGTGCGGATCGCGTTTGCTTCGCATTTGGAGCTCGCTTTTGCGCTATATTAGCCGTATATGCTCGCTAATAAAATATAAGGTACATATCTCGGATTAAATATCGTACTTTTACACTTTTTTCCCTACGGGATGCCTCATTACTTGATGAGATGTATATTTGTGATATATATACTGTCATTTTTTTTTCGGATCGAGCCGCGCAAAGGAGACTATGGCGAATTTTTCCGAAAATTTAAGGCGTTAGAAAAAATTTGAGAAAATTGGAAAATTTTGAAAACTTTAACTTTGATTTTGGAATTGAAAGTTAAATGATATAGTTGTTTTTTGAAAAGATAACTAAGTATGATTTGAAAACCTAGTAAAGTATTGTAAAGAAGTTTAAATTTGTTTTGGAAAATTAATAAATTCCATAACTTTTCTTACTTGTAATTTCGGGACGAAATTCTTTTGAGTGGGGAAGATTGTAACGACCCAGAATTTTTGATAATTAAAAATTGAATATTTAATTTATTTTAAATATTAAAAAGTGAATTTATAAGTCGAATAAATTTTTATTTGAATTATTGGATTTAACTGAATAATTAAATCGATAATTTAATATGTTAAATTATGGAAATAATTGAAAATATAGTTAAGTATGATTGAAAATGATTTTTAAAATTTTATTTTATCATATGGGAGTTAGAATGATATTTTAGAACTTTTAAAATCGAATTAAAAGTTAAATTGTGAAAATTGAATATTTTAATATTAAAATCGACTAGTGAAAATAGCCAATTTTTGAACAGTCTCAGAATTGAACGAAACCAGTTCCATTGGATCCGTAATAGTTAGTTATTACCCGATTTCAATTTTCATGTCAATCGGAGTTATCGTTTGATCGTGGCAGCTCGAAACGCATCGATTTATTTTTAATATTAATTTGGCGAGTTAAGATAGCCATTTTTCAAAAAGTCTCGGATTTCCACGAAACCAGTTTCATCGGATCCGTAATGTGATATTATTGTAAGGTTTCAAATTTCAAGTCAATTGGATTTACCGTTTGTCCTGTACAAATTAAAACGCCTAGAAATCGACTTAAATCGGTTTAATTCAAATTGAGCGTTTATAGCCATAACTCGCACATACTTCTGAATTAGCTTCCGAAACCTGTTCCATTGTGTCCGGAACGCGGGGTAAACCCTAGAAACGCTGGTTACGGCGCCTAAATCGGAGTTCGGAATTTCCGGGATGAATAGTGTTTCGTCGGTTCCTTATAAATAGCCCCTCACTCAAGTAAATTAAAAAAAAAACACTAAACCCTAATTTCATAACCCTAGCCGCCACTTATACAACCAATGGCCAGAAATGTTCTAACTTCTTCCCTCTAGATCTTCCAATCCGTCAACAATTAGAGGAAGTTGTCAACATGAAAGTTGGAGAGGGGAGTGAGAGCTTCGATGTGAACGGTGGAGATCGTGTTTGGAGTCGCGTGGAGGGAGCAAATGGGGGCCGAACCTGTAGATTTTCGCACGCATTCCAAGGCTCTACAGGTGGCCGAGCTTCAAGCCATGGGTGGTGGAGGTAGCTCTCGCGAAGAGCTTCGATTTGCAAGTGGTTTGATCGAATTTCGTCGAGTGTAGCGAGAGCAAATCAAAACCCTAGTTGCTATGTGTATGGGTTCTATGCACGGCATTGATCTGGAGTTTCACGTGAGGAGGAAGGAGATGTTGGACGGTGGAGATTGCAAGGGAAGAGATCATGTGGCCTGAAATTGTTGTGGGTTTTAAATTAGTTAAATTATGTTGTAATTGTTTATAAAGATTAGTGCAAACTTCAAAAATTCATATCTTTTTCATACGAGGTCGAAAAAATGCAAACTCAGTTGCGTTGGAATCGTATGGACGAGCACTACGCGATGGAGTTGGTTTGGAGTCGTTTGGAGTTAGTGAGAATTTTGGATAAAATTAAACGTCCGTTTAATTTTATTCGAAATAAATCGCTAAAACGGAAATGAAACCAAGGTGAGAACTTCTCACTCAATCGAATCAGTTTCGATTTTATTTTAAATAGTTAGATTTAAAATATTTGAATGCATGTTTGAATGTTGATTAATATCCATTGATTGTTAAAATAGACATTATACGCCGTTAGTAAGCGGATGTTATTTATTAAAAACATATACCGCGAATATTTCATAAACAGTGAAATTGGTATTATATATAATATCAATATATATATATATATTGGCATATGTATATATTGCAGTTGTTGATTTCCCGCATTTTTTGTTTAGCGGATGAGACCCTATTACGCCGTTATTAAGCGGATAATATTTAAATCCCATATACCGCGATAATTTCATACTGGAGCGAAATTGGTATTGTGCTAATGTTTGTGGATGCAGGAAAACAGGTTGGAGGGATCCAACTGGATTCCTCAACAGTATTTATTTGATTTCAGATATTTTGATATTTGATGGATTTTCATATTGATATATGATATCGTTGTAGTCGTGATTGACTATTTGGTGTGTAGCATCATTAGACCCAGATTTTGGAATTTTAAAATGATTTATAAAGTGATTTTTGAAAATATACTATATTTTTGGAATAGATTCATTTTAAATAAATAAACGTTATAATTTTTAAAGTTTAAAATTATGGTTTTTGTGAAATACAGTTAAAAGCTGATTTTTGAGAATACGATGCTAGTGATTTTATAAATAGTTAAATCGGAATTTTTGAATTTATTATGAACAGTTTAAATATAGGATTTATAAAATTTAATTATTTTATGAATCAAAATAGTGAAATAATAAAGGAGATTTAAGACGTTTTAAAAGAATAATATAAATTGAATTATATTAAGAGATTTATAAATGGATATTTATAAATTGAGATATTGAAATTATAAAACGAGTTTTTATAAGTGTTTGAATGGAGTGAAAATGAATTTCATTAAAGAATGAAATTTATAGAACTATAAACGGTGAAGTTATAAATGAGATTTATAAATAGTAAGATTTATAAATTATGAAGTTATTAAAAGAATAGTTTTGAATAAATCATTGAATCTTATAAGTTATAAGATTTATAATTATGAAGTTCAAAGAACGATTTTGTAAAATAATCGTTTTATAAGCATTTAACTTATAATGTGAACTTTTAGTTTATAATTGAGTTATAAACTGGAATAGGTTAATAAAGGAATTTATAAAAAGGAAGTTTTTATAAATAAATAGAAATGGAATTTATAAACGTTGTTTTATAAATTCGAAATGACTTATTTTGATAAGTAAATTGTTGAAACTTATTAATGGAGTTATATTCACATTTTTGACTGTGAATAATCCTTTGAATTAAAATGAATAAAAGGATGAGATTGTTAACGTAGTATATTCACGTTTTTGAATAGTGAATAATACGTTAAAGAAAATGTTTAGATGTGATGTTTTAAATAGAATTAAAACGATCTAACGATGTTTTTAAACATGTTGAGATTCGAAACCATAGATTTCAACATTTATTGTTGAAATAGACGTTTTCGAGAAATAAAAGGAGATGATGGACTATAACACTGTTGTTATGGTAAATGATTTCCGAAAGGAAATGTTTTGAATAGTATTGGGATTTATATATCTATTTTAATTTCGAATCCCTATACTAGTGATTTTGGGTTGTCGTAACGATGTTTTACGCAACATTCGTTTTGGCCCAAATAAATATGTTTAAGAGAATGATTTCCTTAATAGAATGAAATATATACTTAATTTCGATTTAAGTATATTGAATATTTTCCAAGTGTTGAAAATAAATAAAATTTGTGAATTACTTATGAATGTATAAGTATGGAAATGTTTTTCCAATGTGAAATGAAACGTTTAGAGAATTTATCTTTTTGAAGATAAATTGAAATGAATTATTGAAATCATATGCATGGATATTTTGAAATATAAATTCACTAAGGAATTTATAAAAGGAAGTGGAATTTGTTTAAAAGTAAATATTGATTTATTTTTGAAGTATTGAAATTATATATCTAGTGAAGATATTTTGGAAAATAAATAATTTGGAAAATTATTTGGAAACTGGTGATGTGTGCATATCCAGTGATAGTTCAATAACCGACTATCAATATTTCCCTTTGAATGGGTAATTGATGTGATTTGATTGAATGTGAATGCTACACTTATTTTTAAATAAGCGCTCACTATTCGGGTTAACCGGGAAAGGACCATGGGGTCGTATAACCCATTCCGAATATGTGATACGTCGTTATAATAGGCATTGAAGATCGGTGTTGAAGACCCGGTATTTGCGAGAGCGATAGGATGACCTGTCGATTTACTCTGCACCGAGTAGCTACGGTATTGAGTTCTCCATATGTGATGGTGAATCCGATCAGGATTGTGAATATCCGGATTGCAAGGACTTCTTTGTAAGTGCCTTCGGTTTTGTTCGAGCCCGGAACAGACTTGTATGGATTGTGTGTCTGACATTACAAGTTGAGATATAAAGCCGATTTCATTCAAATATATTTCTGTTGGTGGCGAAGAATTTATTCTTTTAGCTTAACACCCTTCTCTGAGACGTACGAGCTCAGAGGTTATATAGTTGAAGTTATCAGCGATATATTCCCAATTTGGTAATGTGATATGCTGAGTGATGCTGAAATGATCATTGTGTTGATTATTGTGATAGGATCGTTTATTTGATCTTCTATCTTGGTGATCATTGTGTTGATCATTTGTTGACCCAAAGCATGGCTTTTGTATAAAGTATGTTTTTGTGGACGTGACTTCGTCGAACCTCACACCCCGGAAATGGTCAAAACAGGAAAGATGCGGCAAGGTTATGAGGGGTAGCACCCTTTAGGGTATGTACATTTCCTTCTGGATAGAGGTTGTATCATGGTATGGAGCCCAGATATTTAACCTATGTGGTTACTACGAATTTATTACTTTGTGGTTGTTGGTTTTCGGGATACCGTGAGAAAGATCGTTTACGATCGGGGAATGGCGTGCTCGTGTCAGTAGTTACCCAGTTAGGGGTAACCCGGCCTTGTGTTGGCAGAGTTTCGGTTTGGTTCTCGGGGATGTCTTTCCAGAGGCATTCTCATGTGGCAATGGGAAGTTCCTTGGCCTGACCATTTGTTGGAAATCCAATTCCCAATACGAAACTTGTACGGTTTTAGTTGTAGAACCTATCATTCACTTATGGTGGTCACCACTGTTTGGATGGTAGCTATAGTAGGCATAGTTCGAAATGTCTATGTTGGCTAAGATTTATATTCTACTTTCAAAATGAATTTTCCCTACACTATGCACTAGTAATAATATGAAATGTTCTTTTAAATGCGTATCAAGCATCTTTGACTATCATAAGGAGAAATCTCCTCCGATTCTGCGTTTGCATGTGTGTGTGTGTGCGGGAGGCCTTATGGTAGTCTCATTTTTAAAAGCATTGCGATTTGAATTTAAAAATATTCCTCTATTTTGATTTTAAAGATAAATAAATTGTTTTGAGTTCTCACACCAGTCACATGACTGACTTGGAGTTTATTGTTTTCCTTCCTAAACTCTGGGTGCCCACAAATTTTCACACGGGCAGTTAAGAGTTAGGTATATTAGGATATTCTGGATATTCTGGAGTTGTTGGAGGCAAGATGGATGGCATGGCGTATTACTAGTTTATAAAATATTTCTTTTTCCGCTGCATTGTTGTTGTTGTACACTCTGATGATATGATGTAATGAAATGTATAAAATGTAATAACTGATATAGTTCTTTGTTTAAAGATTATTCATTTATTATTATATGTTGTTCCGCTGCGAATTGTGAGATTCTGTTGTTTTCTGTTCCGTCCTATTTTGTTCTGTTTTCTTCTGTTTTTCTTTCCCCTCTATTTTCTCTATTCTCTTTTCCTTCTATTTTAAAATTTTCTATTTTCTATTCCCTCTATCTTCTTATCTCTTCTATGTCTTCTTCTTTCTTCTTCTTTTATTTTCTTAAATTCTTTTTAAAAAAACCCTAACTATTCGGTTTTTCGGCAACGAAAAATCGAAGCGTTACATTTGGTATCGGAGCTTATGGTTAAGCGACAACCATGGTTCTGTTGGGTATAATTCATTAGAGATAGAGTCAGTAGTACTCTAGAATGAATTTGAGTGTAATAATAGCTATGAGAGCGTATTTGTTAGTGAATATAAAATTGTTTTATATTGTGATGATTGGTTTGTTGAGTGGTATATGAACCTTCGTCGGCGCAGCTTCGAAACTGAATCGAAGGGGTTTCTAAACACTTGAATAGAACAATTCGACACAGTATTGATCTTTAAATTGGGTAAATGAAATAATTTTACCTTGAGTATATTTTATATATAAAGGAATAATTTTTTCAGAATTATTAAAGTGTATATAAGTTGATTGTTTAGTTGTTTGAATAATCTAAATTAAAGAACAATTGTAAGCAAAAATAATTATGAGAATTGAATTATAATTAAAGTTATTTACAATTGTGAAATAAACTTATATATATATGAGAAGTGAAACTAATGAATATATTTATGAATATGAGTAGTAAATAAAAAATGAACTTAAAGTTAAATGGAAATTTACTTTAGAAATGAAATATAACTTAAGAGATGTTGAATAAAAATTGATTTTCGTATCGAAGTAAATAATCAAATGGATTAAATAAATGTGAACTTAAGTTATGTAAATGAAATTCAACTTTTGTAATTGAATTGAATGAATAAATTGAATGGAAGTCAATTTAATTAAAGGTGTTAAACCAAAATGAATGTAAGTGAAGCAAAGGGATTTGGTTGTAATTAATATACATTGGTTGTTATATAATTGTTAGTTGATTGATTGTATATAATTCATTAAGTGTTAATGAAATTGATTTAATAAAATTGGAAGTGAACCAACTTGAATATGAATTAGTGAATATAAACTAATTGAAAATGAATGTTAATAAGAACATCCAATGTTAATGAATCAAGTGTGATTTAAATTGAAAACCTATTTCATTGAATATTGATGAGAATATGAATGAGTATTTAGTTGGTTGATGGTTTCATTTGTTGTTTAGTTGCATTTCTATGTGACATATATAGTTGTTATGGAGATATATGTTGTATATTGATACTATTGTCATATATGCATGTTCTCATGTTGTTTGTTGAGTGATTAGTAGGTGTGGATCGCGTTTGCTTTGCATTTGGAGCTCGCTTTTGCGCTATATTAGCCGTATATGCTCGCTAATAAAATATAAGGTACATATCTCTGATTAAATATCGTACTTTTACACTTTTTTCCCTACGGGATGCCTCATTACTTGATGAGATGTATATTTGTGATATATATACTGTCATTTTTTTTTTCGGATCGAGCCGCGCAAAGGAGACTATGGCGAATTTTTCCGAAAATTTAAGGCGTTAGAAAAAATTTGAGAAAATTGGAAAATTTTGAAAACTTTAACTTTGATTTTGGAATTGAAAGTTAAATGATATAGTTGTTTTTTGAAAAGATAACTAAGTATGATTTGAAAACCTAGTAAAGTATTGTAAAGAAGTTTAAATTTGTTTTGGAAAATTAATAAATTCCATAACTTTTCTTACTTGTAATTTCGGGACGAAATTCTTTTGAGTGGGGAAGATTGTAACGACCCAGAATTTTTGATAATTAAAAATTGAATATTTAATTTATTTTAAATATTAAAAAGTGAATTTATAAGTCGAATAAATTTTTATTTGAATTATTGGATTTAACTGAATAATTAAATGGATAATTTAATATGTTAAATTATGGAAATAATTGAAAATATAGTTAAATATGATTGAAAATGATTTGTAAAATTTTATTTTATCATATGGGAGTTAGAATGATATTTTAGAACTTTTAAAATCGAATTAAAAGTTAAATTGTGAAAATTGAATATTTTAATATTAAAATCGACTAGTGAAAATAGCCAATTTTTGAACAGTCTCAGAATTGAACGAAACCAGTTCCATTGGATCCGTAATAGTTATTTATTACCGGATTTCAATTTTCGTGTCAATCGGAGTTATCGTTTGATCGTGGCAGCTCAAAACGCATCGATTTATTTTTAATATTAATTTGGCGAGTTAAAATAGCCATTTTTCAAAAAGTCTCGGATTTCGACGAAACCAGTTTCATCGGATCCGTAATGTGATATTATTGTAAGGTTTCAAATTTCAAGTCAATTGGATTTACCGTTTGTCCTGTACAAATTAAAACGCCTAGAAATCGACTTAAATCGGTTTAATTCAAATTGAGCGTTTATAGCCATAACTCTGTATCGCTTGACCATAGGATAGAAAATGATATACAGGCACCGCGGTGTATATATATATATATATATATATATATATATATTGAAATGATTTTTCTATGGTTTGGATAGGATACGGTTTAATGAATATTTAATTTTAATATTTTAAAAATCTTAATATATATATACATATACATATATAGTTAAATTATTAAATTTAAGATGCGTATAATGTGTTGAATAAACTAAATAAGTTGAAAAATAGAGTTTAATGATTTAAATCAATCTAGATTGGAAGGTAAATTAAAAATTAAATTGAAATTGAGCGTATTTAAGAATTAAACTCTATAAGTGATGTAACTTATTTAAACTTGGAAATTTTAATGGTATGACATTTATAACTGGATTTTTATTCTAGATAAATTAAATGAATATTTCTAGTATAAATAAATTGAAGGAAATGTTTAATTGTTAGAAATTTCGAGTTTTATTTTATGGATTTATTTTATGCATATTTCAAAACTAAATAATAGGACAATAAATTTTTGAATAGAACTTCCAACCTTAAGTTTTGAAATTGTTAAATACTCAAAGTTTGAATATATTGAAATCAAAGTGGTTTATTTAACTGAAGGTGAATTTAAAATTTATGGATTTAGACTAAATTTTAAATGAATAAGATTGTAAAGTCGCAGAAATTATTTTATTTTATAAAGTAATTTTAAACTCAACTATTTTATTTTATATACCGTTTCAATATCCAAATCATTTAAGTTTTGAAGTTATGGTTTTAAAACTATGAATTTCGAAGTATTATGTTGAAAGTTAAAATTCAAATATTTGATTTCGAGGTATTATAAATTTTAAAAGTGGCATGATTTTGGAAAAGAAATATATATGAAATAAAATGATATCATTTTATTTGGGATTTAATAGGAAATGATATCGTATTTATGGGTTTTGAAATGGATAATTTTATTCTGGTTTTGAAAGAATAATTATTTTTAAAATGACCACGGTGTTATAATGACATTTGGTTGTTGAAGAGACCGGGATCGGAAGTTGTCATACTCTCTGCCAACTCCGAAAACCACTTTAACAACCGTGTACGTGGTGGAGAGTCCAGAATGAAGTAGGATGGTGGAGGCGTTTCCTTTGAGGTAAATACGTGGACCAGACTCCCTTGAGTAGGCATAAGGTGGCTAAAACAGGAGCGATTCTCGGGCCAATGAGGTCATTCCTCTGATCGAACGCACTCCTTCGATATTATACTCTGACTTTTGGATTGATTTGGTGGCCACTTTTGATTTTTGATTTGGGGGTATTGTTCGAGGTGGGCGGTAGCTGCGCGCTGTGCGTTTCCACCACCCCGGATAGCAATTGGTATATCTACCCTGGCATTGCCTAGTTGTGCCGCGTCACCTACCCTATCGCGCCTTGTACGAGTTTGGTTTTCTCCCGTAGCCCGTGTGGTATCCTCTGGTAGCTTTCCGATCGGGAGGGACTATGATATTGGATGGACTACTGGGACTATTACGTGTTAAGGGATATTTGGGTAACCCTTAATGCTAAGAAAAAAGTAAGTTTATTTTACAATTATACACTATTATAATAGCGCAATATACTACATAGTAAATAGTTTAACGGATCTTTTGGAGATGTAAATCTCACGCATCTCTTGAGTTGCTGCACTCATATTTATTTCTGTTGATTTAACTTACATAAGATCTTTTAGTTCTGACTCGAGTGTTTTGTCTTTTCAATACGCTTGGGTCAGTCCGAGCGTTTTAGGATCGAAGACCTAAGTTCTGGAGGACGAAGACGAAGATTTGTAGTATTGCTATCTACTATATTATTTCACTACACTATTTAATTCCGCTGCATTGATATTTATGGGTATGTGAACTCTGATATTTATTGTATAAAAAGAATCAAATGTTTGTAAACAGTTTTATGAACTGTATATTTATTATTATATTTTATCCTTCCGCTGTGAGATTCTGTTTAGTTTTTTCTCTTATCTATTTTTCTTATTTACCCTATAACAATCCGCCCTTTTGTACGGTTTGAATAGGCACACGTGTCGATTTGAAGTGTGCGAAAAGGCGGGATGTTACAGTTGGTATCAGAGCTTTGGTTTAGCGATAAACCTTAGCTTTGTGGGGTCGGACTCTTTGTTAATAGGGTAGTAATACCCTATGGGAGTCGCTGAGCGTATATATATGAGAGAGCGTATTTGTTAGTTTTATAAAAAGGGTTTTTATATTGTGTTAATCTATTCCATTTTGTATTTAAAAATTCTGGCTGGCGCATGGGACGCTGTGGCATCAATGGGGATTTCTAAACACTTAATAGGACAGACCGACATAATATTCGTTTTATCTAGGTGAATGAAATAATTTTGCCTATTATATTTTCTATATATAAAATAAAAAAATTCAAATGGTATCTATATTTGGCTGCAATAGATTGGTTGATAGGTAATAAAAGTTATAATAATAGTTGAAATGAGATTTAAAATAAATAAATAAAATTGGAAATTTAGAACTTAAGTTCCGGGGTTTTGGAAATTCTTTCAAATGATTTCAGAATATTATAACAATATTAAAAGAAGTATTTTCTGATATAAGTATTCCAATATAATTTGAAAGAAATGGTTTTTAAAGGAAAATTTTGGAGAAAATAAGTTTTGCACTTTCCTCTCTGTCGCTGGAAAACAATTTCGGTGATGGCGGCCGCATCATCGACTTTCATTTGCGAGTATCGAAGGGGAAGGCCACTGTAGTAGTTCTACTGCAGATTTATTTTTGAAAAATATATAAATTTTAAATTGTTTAAATATAATTAGAGATATATAAGTTGTAAGAATATATTTATCTATTATTTTAATAATTTGAAATTTAACCCGGTATTTAATTCTTAAATTTCCGTTAATTAATTGTTTCAATTATTGCAGTGAAACGAAAGGTAAGTAATTAATAATTGAAACCTCTAAATTTAGGTAAGAAGTTTAATGCCAAGTTATAAAGGAAATAGAAGGAAGTTGAAATTATAACTTATAAGAAAAAGGAGTAAAAAATTATTGAACAATGAATTAAATAAAAAGAAATGAGAAAACTTGTATAACTTTCAATTACATTCTTTGGAAACATATATATAACTTACCAAATATTAAAAGTTGAAATGTTTAATAAGAAATGTAATGGAAATTGTACAAATAAAGTATGTAAGGAAAGGGTTCAATAAATTGCTTTTATTTATTAGAATTGGTGGTATAATGTTATAAACTTAAGTTATAATTGAAACTTTACTATAAGTAAATATAATTTAAGGTAAGTAGTATATATGGAAGATAATAAACTTAAGTAAAAGATTGAAGCTATTTGTTAACAAAATAAGTATAAAAGATGAATGCAGTAAATATAATAGGGATGTAAGCATTAAATAAATGTAAATTTAAAGGATAAATCACTTTGTAAATAAAAAGAAAATCATACAACAAGGGTATGAAATGAAATTAATAATAAGTTAAGTTGATTATTGTTGGATTTGTTGTTGATGGTTGTTTGGGAAAGGGTACTTTAAAATTGGATTTGGGGTGAATGAATAAACTATTTAGTTTTATCTAAGACTGTTGAGTAAATGATGCGCTAGTAGTTTATTCTTCATTCCGTATAATTTGAAAGTTTTGAACTCGAACAACTATTTATTTGTTTGGTTGAATGATTGTTTTGTATTTGTTGTGTATGCTGAATTGATGGTCGTTGTATTGATTTGTTGTTAGTGACTGAAACCACTTAAATATTTCACTTTATATAAATAGTTAACCTTTTGGATTTTATAAGTGAAATGCAGGTCATGGAAGCAATTGCTACTGCTTTTGGTTCCATAAATTAAGCGTAAAATTTATCCGACAAATAGGTACATTTCGGATTTCGGTTTAAAGCGTTATTTTATATATTTTTCCCGGGTTGGGATATTATATTTTGGATAATATATGTAATATAATTGTTATATTTTGATATTTTATTTTCTCCCGAGCCTCTCCGTACAAAGGAGAATCTGCCAAAAATTTCCGTAAATTTTAAACTTAGAAATATTATGAAAAGTGTTTTCCAAACTTCATTAACTTGAGTATAAAGGGTTTAATGGTTATATTTGTATATTTTATTTAAATTAATAAATTTTATAGACTTAGTTGTTTACAAAGTTAATTTTTCAAGTAAGACATATTGATTTCCTAATGCTTCTTTTCCCTTCCTTTCCTTTTCGGGGACGAAAAGTTTTGAGTGGGGGAGAGTGTAACGACCCGTATAAATTCGATGCTTAAAATGAATTAAATTAATAAGATTTTAATTTAAATTTAGAAAGAAATAAAAATCCTATTAATTTATATGAAAGCGAATGTTGAAATTTGATGTATCAAGGGTAATTAAAATTTATTTATTTAAATTTTATATTGCAATTAAATTGTAATAGTGAAAATTGTTGCATTTGAATATAAAGTTAAAAATAAGTAAAATGGGACAAGTATTGAATTCATCAATGGAATTAAATATTGATTTATGGAAAGTAAATGTAAATAGAGGTAATAAAGTAATGCAGGACAATAAATAAATTTTTTTTGTACAATCTTTTTTTTTTTTTGTAAACTATTGTAAGATGTTAATTAATTGAAATGTGAAGATTAGGAAATAGATTCAAAATTTATGTTAGACAATGAATTGTAATAATTAGAGTTAATAATTAATTGATTAAATGGAATACCAATTTACTCATAAAGTGAATATAAGAGAACAAATAAATATTGAATAAATTTTGGAATAGTTGTAATAAATGTTAATTGAGTAAAACCAGTGTATGTAAGTAATTACAATGTTGGGGTGTAAATAATGAACCTCTAAAAGTGTAATTATGAGTTAATGACAATATTAATCATACGTTACTTATTTTATAAGGTTGTTAAGTTAATTTGTAATCAAATTCAATTAATTCACTAAATTAGGGCAGTTAATGTGGAATAAATTGGTAAGTGAAGAATGTTGAATTCAAATAAGATGTAACCAAATTAAAATTTCATTCATATTAGGATAATTAATGTGATAAAAAGAAATGAAACCAAAAATGAAAATCGGAAAATATAAATGTAACGAAATCTAAAATAATATTAACTATGTTAGTTAAGTAATAATTGATTCAATATTAAGTTACAACCGAATAAAAATAAAATTCAGAATTAATTTGCAATCAATTGGATAAATTGCAGCTGACATTTGAACACTATTTACTGGAATAATTGACACTAAATTGATATGTGAATTTGCATTTAGTTAATGTAAATATCAAAGGGATTAATTGAAATTAAATGAATTTAGTATTTAAAGATTTTGTAGATATCTATGTAAATGAAATTGAAGCCATTATATGAGTATGAATCTAATGCAAATTTTTACTTATAGAATGGACAATTGATATTAAATGAAAGGAATAAAATTTAAGTGGGTCAATAAATTGAAATTTAATGAAATCAAACATCTAAATGTTATGTTAATAGAAATTTAAAATGGAATCTAAGAATATTTGTATAATAGATTTTGAGTCAAATGTTGATTTCATCCAGTGTAATATTGAATTTAATAATAAATGAAGTTTTAACTTATATTTTCTAAATTTAATGAAATTGGAAATTAACACTGAAATTGATAGATTTATCAACTTCTAATTTACATCTAAACTTGTTTAAACTTTTGTAAATGATTAAGAAATATAAAAGGGATAAAATGTCCAATTATCAGTTTGAAATTTAAAGATTGAATATTAATTAATTTATTTACTTATTTATTTTAATTAATATAAAAATAGTCATTTTTGTCACTGACTCGAATTTCGACGAAACCAGTTTTATCGGATCCGTAACGGTGATTTATAATAATGTTTCAAGTTTCGTAGCAATCGGACTTGTCGTTTGATCGTACGGACTCGAAACGCCTTGAAATTTATGCATTGAAATCAATTGAATTTGGAAAATATTGATTTCAGCATAACTTCTCCATACGATGCAATTTGAACCTGGAATCTTTTCCATTGCGTTTAAAATATTTTAAAACATCTATTGTGATATATGAGTTGCCCAAATTTCGTTCCGGAGTCGAAACGGGCTTATCGGGCCATATATCATCTAACGCGTACATCCATTTGATCCAGTCCATTCTTTTTCAACCTCGTCTGTTTATATGTCGTTATAAATCCTAGTAGCAACCTCCACTTCATTTTTTATCCCTAATCCCGAAATCAACCCTAATTGCATTCTAATGGCAATTAGCAAACTAAATAAAGTGGGTAAAATTCAAACTCTTCAAATCATATCATATAATATACCATTTCGAAGCTCTCGACGAATGAGCGTATGGTATTCTTTTTGGGAAACAACGCTCGTATCAACCGGAAATCATGGTCAAAGGCGCCGACGGCGAAGTCAAAGGGGGTAATTTGGGGGGTTTTTGATCGGAGCAGCAATTGGCGAAATCAACTTCTGGGTATTGTAGAGCTCGATGAGTGGATTCCAGATCTAGTTTTGATTTGACGATTGGAGCAGCGATATAGTGGGAATTGGCCCCAAAAGGTCACGGCTGCGTCAACTTTGGGGCACAAATTCCGGCGACCGACATCGAATTAGGTGGCAGCGTTGGTAGACGTTAGTGGAGGAGATGATGATCTTTCGATTGCAAGTGGCGGCATGGTTTCAGGTGGTCGGAGCTAGGAGATATCGGCGGTCAAAGCGGGCTGGGCGTGAAGGATACGTTCGTGCATCTGCGGCCTGGGGTGATGTTCACCTGTGCGTTACAAAGAGGTAGGTGACGTGTCCTTATTGAATGTGTTCCATTTTTTTTGATTTCAATCGCATTTATTGTCATAACTCTTGCATACGATATCCGTTTTACGCGCGGTTTCTTTTGTTAGGATCGTAATAAAATTCCAGACTTGATGACGCTGGTTTGGACAAATTCTGAGACCGTCAAATTTTTGGGTTTAAATTGGATTTAAATTTGATTTAAATTCAAAAGGTGAGTGTTTTAACCCACTCACAACTTCTAAAATTTTCTATGTCTGTTAAATTGACTTAAGATATGAGTAGAAATTTATTTATGACTGTTTGGCATGTTTTATTCATCATCTCTATTAAATCGCAATTATTTAATTTAACAGTTAATAAATTTTATTATTGCATATAAGTTGACAGTTAAAATTTATTTATTTGTACATAACTGATAGAAACAGTTGTTAAATTTATTATTGAATATAAACTGTTAGTTAATACCTGTTATTTAGTACCTGTTATATTTTATATGCTCTATATTGATGTTTGTTTAAACTGGATGATGATTGTAATAAATGGTTGATGATTGATATTTGGATGAATGGATGCTATATTTTATGTTGTATAAACGGCAAGTTATTATGCATTTTCATTTCATTCGGGATTGCGGTTTGAAATGATATACAACCATAATTTTATTTTTAAAATTGCGGATTGAAATGATAAATATCCGTATCACTTGACCATAGGATAGAAAATGATATACAGGCACCGCAGTATATATATATATAAAAATATTTTGAAATGATTTTTCTATGGTTTGGATAGGATACGGTTTAATGAATATTTAATTTTAATATTTTAAAAATCTTATTATATATATATATATACATATACAGGTAAATTATTAAATTTAAGATGCATATAATGTGTTAAATAAACTAAATAAGTTGAAAAATGGAGTTTAATGATTTAAATCAATCTAGATTGGAAGGTAAATTAAAAATTAAATTGAAATTGAGCGTATTTAAGAATTAAACTCTATAAGTGATGTAACTTATTTAAACTTGGAAATTTTAAAGGTATGACATTTATAACTGGATTTTTATTCTAGATAAATTAAATGAATATTTCTAGTATAAATAAATTGAAGGAAATGTTTAATTATTAGAAATTTTGAGTTTTATTTATGGATTTATTTTATGCATATTTCAAAAATAAATAATAGGACAATAAATTTTTGAATAGAATTTCCAACCTTAAGTTTTGAAATTGTCAAATACTCAAAGTTTGAATATATTGAAATCGAAGTGGTTTATTTAACTGAAGGTGAATTTAAAATTTATGGATTTAGACTAAATTTTAAATGAATAAGATTGTAAAGTCGCAGAAATTATTTTATTTTATAAAGTAATTTTAAACTCAACTATTTTATTTTGTATACCGTTTCAATATCCAAATCATTTAAGTTTTGAAGTTATGGTTTTAAAACTACAGATTTCGAAGTATTATGTTGAAAGTTAAAATTCAAATATTTGATTTCGAGGTATTATAAATTTTAAAAGTGGCATGATTTTGGAAAAGAAATATATATGAAATAAAATGATATCATTTTATTTGGGATTTAACAGGAAATGATATCGTATTTATGGGTTTAGAAATGGATAATTTTATTCTGGTTTTGAAAGTATAATTATTTTTAAAATGACCGCGGTGTTATAATAACCTTGGTTGTTGAAGAGACCGGGATCGGAAGTTGTCATACTCTCTGCCAACTCCGAAAACCACTTTAACAGCCGTGTACGCGGTGGAGAGTCCAGAATGAAGTAGGATGGTGGAGGCGTTTCCTTTGAGGTAAATACGTGGACCTGACTCCCGTGAGTTGGCATAAGGTGGCTAAAACAGGAGCGATTCTCGGGCCAATGAGGTCATTCCACTGATCGAACGCACTCCTTCGATATTATACTCTGACTTTTGGACTGATTTGGTGGCCACTTTTGATTTTTGATTTGGGGGTGTTGTTCGAGGTGGGCGGTAGCTGCGCGCTGCGCGTTTCCACCAGCCTGGATAGCAATTGGTATATCTACCCTGGCATTGCCTAGTTGTGCCGTGTCACCTACCCTATCGCGCCTTGTACGAGTTTGGTTTTCTCCCGTAGCCTGTATGGTATCTTCTGGTGGCTTCCCGATCTGGAGGGACTATGATATTGGATGGACTACTGGGACTATTACGTGTTAAGGGCTATATGGGTAACCCCTTAATGCTAAGAAAAAAGTAAGTTTATGTTACAATTAGACACTATTATAATAGCGCAATATACTATATAGTAAATAGTTTAACGGATCCTTTGGAGATGTAAATCCCGAGCATCTCTTGAGTTACTGCACTCATATTTATTTCTGTTGATTTAACTTACATAAGATCTTTTAGTTCTGACTCGAGTATTTTGTCTTTTCAATACGCTCGGGTCAGTCCGAGCGTTTCAGGATCGAAGACTTTAGTTCTGGAGGACGAAGACGAAGATTTGTAGTATTGCTATCTACTATATTATTTCACTACACTGTTTAATTCTGCTGCATTGATATTTATGGGTATGTGAACTCTGATATTTATTATATAAAAAGAATCAAATGTTTGTAAACAGTTTTATGAACTGTATATTTATTATTATATTTTATCCTTCCGCTGTGAGATTCTGTTTAGTTTTTTCTCTTCTCTATTTTTTTTATTTACCCCATAACAATCCGCCCTTTTGTATGTTTTGAATTGGCACATGTGTCGATTTGAAGTGTGCGAAAAGGCGGGACGTTACAATCAATATAGATTTGAATAATTAAAATATCCCTTTTAGTTCTTTTATTAAAAAGAGTTTGATCAACCTTTCCAATTTCAAAACCAGGATCTATTAGACAGGTTTTAAGACGATCATACCAAGCACGAGGTACTTTTATTAGTCCGTATAAGGCCTTTTTAAGTTTATATACGTGGTGTGGAAATCTTTCATGAGTGAGTATAGGAGGTTTTTCAACAAAAACATTTACTTTTATGTAACCATTTAAGAAATCACTTTTAACATCCATTTGATGAAGTTTGAAAGTATGAAAACATGCAAAGGCCGGTAAGAGACGTATTGCTCCAAGTCGTGCAACTAGAGCAAATGTTTCTTCGTAGTCAATTCCTTCTTCTTGATTTTATCCTTGTGCGACTAATCTAGCTTTATTCCTAGATATATTACCTTGTTCATCTGTTTATTTTTAAATACCCATTTAGTACCATTGATTGTTTGATCACTTGGTCTCGGAACTATTTCCCAAACTTCATTTCGTTCAAATTGGTTTAGCACTTCATGCATAGCTATAATCCAGTAGTCATCAGTAGATGCTTCTTTTGCATTTTTGGGTTCGATTTTAGAAAGAAAAGCTATTTGCCCCACTTGATTAAGTTGATTTCTAGTTCTAACATGTGAATCAATTTCTCCAATGACATTTTCAACTGGGTGGTCATGTAAAATCCTTGGAGGAAATCTTAATTCATTATGATCAATAATTTGTTTAATATTATTAGAAAAGTCTTCATCTTCTTCAAGCTTATTTTGAGTGACTATAGTTATGATTGCCTTAGGAGTACTCTCAATTTTTTTAGTAAATTTGAAATTTTCATCGAATGAAACATGAAGTGTTTCTTCGATTGGTTCTATTCTTTTATTGAAAATTCGATAAGCTTTGTTTCAATCTGAGTATCCTATAAAGATTCCTTCATTGGATTTTGGATTGAATTTTCCAAGATGATATTTTTTAATTAAGATAAAACATTTTGAACCAAAAGTTTTAAATAAGAAATGTTTGGTTTTATATGATAAAACAGTTCATATGGAGTGTGTTTTGTTCAAGGTCAAATGGAGATACAGTTTGGATCATAGCAAGAAGTTGCTACAGCTTCTGCCCTGAAATGTTTTAGTAATGTGTTTCCATTTAACAAAGTTCTTACACATTCTTGTAATGTTCTATTTTTCCTTTCTACAACACCATTTTGTTGTAGTGTCCTAGGAAAAGAAAAATTATGGTAAATTCCCTTTTAATTTCAAAAATGTTCAAATGCTTCATTTTCAAATTCACCTCCGTGATCATTTCTAATATTTTAAATTTTTAAATTTTTGATATTTTGAATTCTTTTTGCTAAATTTTGAAATTTTCAAAAGTATCACTTTCATTTTTTTAAGAAATTAGTCCAAGTGAATCTTGAAAAATCATTTACTATAACAAATACATATTTACTATGATTTATAAATTGAATTTGAGTTGGACCAAAAAGATCTAAATGTAATAGTTCTAATGGTTATATAGTAGAAATATTTTTCTTTGATTTAAAAGATGATTTTGATAGTTTTCCTATTTGAAAGGCATCATAAATATTGTTTACTTTAAAGTTCATTCTTGGTAAACCTTTTACCAAATCATTTTTAGATAATTTATTTTTAGTTTTGAAATTAATATGACATAATCTTTTGTGCCATAACCAAGGATCATTTTCTTTGGCTATTAAACACATATTTGTATTATAATTTATTTTCATATTTAAAACCAAAATATTTTTGTCTCTAAAGCCTTCAAAAATAAGATTTTTGTTTTGATAAAAAATATTATCTTATTTTTAGAAAAATAAATATTGAATCCTTTGTCACACAATTGGCTAATATTAAGTAAGTTGTGTTTCAAATTCTTGACTAATAAAACATCTGTAATAAGAGGTAAATTAGATATATTGTTATTTCTCACATCGCCTTTACCGATGACATATCCTTTGGACTTATCTCCAAATGTGACAGATCCTCCATTTGAGTAGTTAATGTTTGTTAGAATCTCTTTGCTTCTGTCATGTATTTTGAGCAACCACTGTCTAGTATCTATTTTCCTCTATTTTTGGATGTACTTGCAAGATATAGAATTAACATTGGCACCCACCATTTATTTTGGGTCCTAAGAGTTAGGTCTTGGAAGCCAAACCCAAGAGGGTTCAGAATTCCTTTTGAACACAAAATCTTTATTTTTATGAACAGCTTTTATAAAAGACTTTATATACTTATCTCTTATTGAAGAATTATTAGTTTTAGGAACCCAAACTTTAATTGAAGTAGGAACATTGGAATTTTTAGACCTAGGTATTTCAACCTTATTTTTACATAAAGAATTCCTTTTCTTTTGAGTAATTTTAGAAGTCTGTCTATATCCTAGTCCTCTTTTATTTGAAACACTTTGAGAGTTTCTATAATTTTTGAAAGATTTTCTATACCTTTATTAAAATTAGAAATATTTTTAGTGATATTTTCTAAAAAAAATTAAGGCAGGCGTTATCTAACTTTAAAATCTTGGTATTTGATTTAAAGTTATAATTTTCAAATAATAAAGTATCATTCTTTTCCTTCTGAGTTTCTACCTCTTGACTTAGCAAACAAAGTTGAGATGACATATTAGAGCAGGATTCTTGAGTAAATTGAAGTTCTTCTTCAAGAATTTTAGTTTCATCTTAGCATTTCTACTTCAATTTCAGCTCTATTTATTTTTTCAAGAGCTTCTTTGTACTTTCTATTTTTGCCTTTTAATTTGTTAAGTAATTCTGAATTGATTTACAAAAGATCATTGAAAGTTAAATCACTTAGCTCGTCTTTTGTAGCCATAAAGCAAACATTGGCTTGTTCTGAATCACTGTCCGAGTCACTTTTTCATGATGAGGATGATTCTGTATCGTCCCATGTGACTGAGAAGGCTTTCTTCTTGAATCTGTCTTTCTTATGTTTATACTTATCTTTCTTTTTCTCAAAACAGTCTTTCTTGATGTGACCTTTTTTGTGACATTCATAACATTTTAGAGCAGATGTTGATGATTTGTTTGTGTTGATACTGTTGCTGGAGTTGTTCTTATTATATCTAAATTTTTTGCTCTTTCAAAATTTCAAATATTTTTTGAAATTTTTAGCAATGAACGCCATATCTTTCTCATCAGAATCTGATTCATCTTTTTCCGCCTGAAATGCTATATTCTTCTTATCTTGAGCTTGTACTCGTTTTTCCAAGAGATTAACTTTATAATACACTAGAATTCCAATCAACTCTTCTGGTTTTATGGTTGAAATGTCGTTAGCCTCTTCGATTGCTAAGACATAACTTTCCCACTCCTCCGTTAGTGAGTTTAGGATTTTTGAGACAATATCAGAATCTATGTATGTTTCTCCTAATGCTATTAAAGGATGACATATATCTTGAAATCTAGAGTATATTTCATTTATATTCTCATCTTGTTTCATTTTAAAGTTCTGGAACTGATTTTTGAGCATAGAAATTTTACTTTGTTTGACTTTGTTAGTACCTTCATGTGTAACCTTAAGAGTACCCAAGTTTCGTGAGTAGTTTTACACATGCTTATTCTATTAAACTCATTTTTGTCTAATGCATAATAAAACATATTCGTAGCTTTAGCATTTGCAGCAGCATCTAATTTTTATGTGTAAGATCGTGCTGAATATTCAGCAGAATGAATAACATATTCAAACTGCATAATGTTCCAGGTTTCATAACTACTTGCTTGTATATAGATTCTTATTCTAATGGCCTAATAGTTATAGTTAATTCCGTTAAATGGTGGTGGTCGTGTAGTAGATTGTCCTTCTAGGAAGTTAGAGTTAACAACAATGTTGGTTTTATTTTCCATATTATGAAAATATCAGATAACTATTTTACGGTCATATGATGACCAATGCTATGATACCAAATGAAAGTGAACGTGCTATAGGTCGTGTAATATGGCTAAACTACTTGTACAGAATAAATAATTAAACAGTAAAAGCATTAAAATAAATGACAACAGGGGTTTTATACTGGTTCGAACTCCCGTTCTACTCCAGTCCCAGACTCCTTCTGGATTTAAACTAGCAACCCTCACTTCACCCAGAGGAATAGGTTTACACCGCCTGAGCAACCGAACATGACTTCTACCGCCTAAGCAACTGAATAGGACTTCTACCGCCAGAGCAACCGAACATGACTTCTTTACAAATAAAAATATCTGACTGTAATGTGCCCTTTGAATAGCACTGATAAATCAATTAATTACAAACTTCCTATAATCTTATCTTTTATGATATATAGTGTAATGTACATGAGAATTATGGATGATAGAGTGGTTAATGATTAGAGAATGTAAGCAATTTAAGAGCAGTTTGAAAACAGAGAATAGATAAGAATTTAAGAATATTAAAATAGTTTTTGTTAAATTGTTTATGAATTCTGTAATATTTTTATAGAGTTTAAAAGGTTGCAACCACAGATGAAAAACTATATTGAAAAGAATAGGTGCAACCGTTGATTTCGAAAACGTTCCTCTTAAATGAAGAGAAGCGCCTATTCATGAAAATAGCAGTTGGAAATATTCAGCCTTCTAAATTAAAACGATTTATAGTTCTAAATTAAATTAAAACACAAACAGCAAGCTTTTACGCAATTTTTGGCCTTATTCAGACGTTTGAATATATTCATTCAGATGGTTGAATATTATGGAACAATATTTTAGCTTCAGCATTCGGACGTCCGAATGAATATATTCAGACGTCCGAATACAGCCATTTGTGCATGTTTGTGCATGTGTGTGTATACATTTATACATATATCAATTCAGGAGAGATTTTAACAAAATTCTAAATAGAATAAAAACTCTAGACATAACATAATCAGCTTCAAAAACTCTGCATATGAATCTGCAACAAATCTCCTGCAAAAATGATTAGTATACAGAGAATATTTTATATAGTTTGTCATAATCAAGTTAATGTAAAATCGAGATTCCATCAAATAATAGCGAGAATAGGCCATGTACCCTTCTGATGGAACATGCGCTCATTGTTCAAGAGTGGGAAAAAGGACATCCTCCCTAGAGATATCGTGAGTGGCAATGATAATATCCAACTGCTTAAAAGTCAAAATGGAAGGTTTGGAGTTGATAGGTTCCACCAGAGCTTGGAAAACCCATACCCATGCATAAGAAAATGAGAGGATCTTAGCATTAGAGCGGTGCCCCAACGGTGTTGGATCCGTAGATGTGGAAAAAGATGGACCCTGGTCTCCACAGATTGACTGTGAATATGGCTTGTAATGGTTTGACATTCCTATCTGAAATAACAATCAATCTCATTTATTATCAAAAAAGACTGAAACTTTTTGTATATGCATGAATGTGCATTGCAATGAGAAAAAAGGATAAGTTAGTAATACATTAACTGAATCCCAACATTATTAAAAAAACTATTCTGAATTCACGCTTCAACCACTAAAGCCTATGCGAAGTCCTGTCTAATCACCAAAACTAGAGTGGTTCTAGTGGTAAGTAAAGATTGAAAAATGACCAACCTCTCCACTATCCGAAGGCCGAAGCCGGCAACTACCACATCCCAAGCTTTGATCTAAATATTCCATTGGTCCAGATAGGTTAAACCATTATGCCTTGTAATCCAAGTTTCTCCCTACAATAAAAAAATCTCCTAACTCCTGTGTTCGTCCTGAACCGACCAAGCCTTAACCCTAAGCCCTAACTTAATAGGGCAAAGCCCAAATCATGGCAATAAATTAGTATTATGAATGTAAAGGTGGGTAGAGATGCTTACTAGAAAAGCAACGGTTTTGGATGGAAACTACGTTGAATTAGAAGAGATAGAAGCAAAAATCAGCACTTGCAGCTCAAGGGCAAATGGTCATGAAAGGTTGGAGACAATAGAGAAATGGGTAGCGTGTTTGGTAAGAGGAGATGCTGGAGTTTATATACAGAAGAGGTCATGTCCAGAGCCAAATAGATAGCATGCCAAACCAACCCTGACCACCGAACAAGGAGCATGTCGAGCGAAACAAGAGATGGGAAAAGAAACATGCGCTTATTGTAGGGATTATGAAGCATTCAACAAAGCATGCCGCGTAATCTATGAACCAAGCTTTTGGTGGAAAGTGTTATGATCAATTACCTACGGGATTAAAGCAGCCTGGAAGTAGCCGAGTGGAAGTAAGGGAAGGCAGAGCACCAGGAGATGGAGAAGTGTAAAAGAATGGAAGGAAGGAGCATCACCCTGTCAGGTACTCAAGCAACTGGATAAAAGACCATTTTCGGTACCCAAGGTACCAAACAGGAAATCATGTTCAGTACGTAGGGTACTAAACATGAAACCATGTTTGGTACCCAAGGCATTAAGCAAGATCATTGGCTCGGTTGATTGGAAGCAGGGCCAAAACTAACATAAGGGACTATACCAAGGATGGTGGTGCTTGCCGAACCAAAGCACAAGGCGAGAACCAGACAAAGGAGGAAAGTGTAGGAACTTGGCCAACAAGATGTCCACATGCACTACACCAAACAATGTATCTCCGAACTGAGTTTTAAGTCCAACCAAATAGGTCATATATGGAATAAAATCTGCATACATTTGAAAATTAGTAATCATATCTTTTATACATGGGAATATCTGATTTGGGGGAGCTATATATGAAAATTTCCTGCCTTTCTGGATTAACCACGCCACCTCTTCACCCCTATTAATATCCAAGCATTTGGCATTTATGAGGAGGATTCTGGAAAATCACAAGCTTATGTGCTACAGGAATAACTGAACTAAGCTTTTGGATTATCATATTCAAACAAAAATTAATGTATTTCACGTCAAAACTCTTGTAATATCTATATTATGAGGAAAGGAATAAATATGAGCAGTGGACGTATGCTCGTTATGCTAAACTTCTATAAATCTGCATGTCCTTTTTCTTGCATTTTACTTCCATTGTATCTGCTATTATTATTTCGATTAGAGTTATTTATCATCTTTCATGCCAACAATGATACTTCTTAATTACAAACTAATTTTCATTAGCAACAATTACTTACCACTACAAGAATTAATTAAAAACTAATTATCGCTAACAACAATTACTGTAATACATTTATAAATAATCGTTTAACTTTCATCGTCCCTTTCGAAGCACAAAACTCATTCTCTTTTACCGAACTCCCACTCGAGACACTTTTAATATTATCAAAGTATTTCGCATTCAAATCTTATAGTTTAAAATTTTTATGATATGCAACAAATGGTTAGACTTTAAGATACCATTCACCACCAAAATTTCCTATGTTACCATTGGACGCATCTGACGCTGCAACTGTCCATTTTCCCCAAATAAGCTATTATGCCGAAGGAGGGATTAGGTACATTAGCATCGGATGCTTCGTGTTGTTTGTCCTTTAATGGCTCCTATTTATTCTTTCTCTCTTCCGCAATGTATTTTACTGCTTCCTCACCTCCAATTCCACACCCCAGATCCAAAAATTTAATGATTTCTACAACTAATTCGATGATTTTTTCTAGTAAATTTCTATGTTTTTGTATATATTTTTTTCGTACCTACAACATATATTTTTCTAGGAATTTTTGTTATATTTTTTAATTTTAATATTTACATGGATCTTACGCTTCTACTTCCTCTTAACCGATTGCCTTATGGATGCTTGAAAAACTCTCGGTTTTTGTACACTTGTATATAGAATTTTACCTAAAAGAAGGAATTCCGTCAGCTTATTTTATGTGTTTGTAGCAAGAGATTTTAATGATAGAATGAATTTTAAATGGTCCGAGATATAAAAAAGAACAAATGAGGTAATATAATGCGTACATGGGTTGAGTTGGATAGACTACTATAGTCGGAAGGAGGGGCATGGGATTTGGACAACGATTATATTGACGGTCCAAAATTGTGGTGGAATATGACTACGCGAAGATACAGAAGATCTAGAAAAGAGTCTTTGTTCAGATTCAGACGTTGGAAGAACTTTTTGGAGGCAGCATAGGTAAGGAGACTTGCAGATATCTGATAGCTCATAACCAACCCGCTCAGCCTTTATTGCTGCCGATATGGAATATTACATTGATTGGGTAGCCAGCGTCATCGACCCTCTTCCACTTACTAAGCCAGTAGTTGTGGTATGCATGCCGAGCAAAACAGTTCAGGTAGGCATAATGCAGGAATGTCCATTGTGAATACGGATCATTTCAAAAATATCGTGCAATGTTGTTATAGTTTACTGGCTCCTATTGCACTTATTCAATGGTGGAAGCTCATACTAATTGTTACAAGAAGCTACAAACTTGGATATCGTGGAAAAATTGAGTGATAAAGAAGCAGCAAAATATATAATGTATGAATTGGATTGGTTACGTGGTCGTCATCATTAGTTTTTTTTTGTTTTTTTGCATGTTTTTTATATTTCATTATGTATTTGAATATGTAGATGTTTTATTTTATTTTAATGACATTATTCAATATATTTCTTGTTGTTTGCACTAAATGCATCAAATGATTAATTATTTGAAAATAAATTAAATTAAAAGTCACATTTCAAATACTTCATTTAAATATATCTTTCGCCTCGTCAAGCACATTCCTCTTTCAACCAACTTTCCCACTAAATAATGTTGCTCGCTTCATAAAGAACAGACCCTAATAAAATAAAATAGTGAAATTATTTTCTTTTTTATGTCTCTTATTACTTCATTTTATTTAAGCCTTCTATTTCTTTAAAACGTTCATTGCTTTCTTTAATTTACTCCAATATTTTAACCTAAGTTCCCAACATTATGGAAAAAAAATCTCATACACTCACTTCTGCGTCGTCATCATTATTTTCATTTAACTTGTTGACACTTCAAACCTCTCAATCGTTTGCGCACGTAGTACCCAATTTCAAATTTATTTGATCGTTTTTGTCTCATGTCAATTAGAAAATTCAGTATATTTGTTTAAATAAGTATTTGTCACAATAAAACTAATGGTTCTAAGTTAATTAATTAGACATAAGTGGGAAAAACCATTTGACACTTCTATTTGTAAAAGAGATTTGGTTAATACAATATCATTGTGTCCTTTTTGAATTTTTCAATATCCTTATTCAATAATATAGCCATGGAGAATGTCAGTGCTATCTCAATATATAGTGTAATAACCTAGAATTTCACTACTTTGATTTGTAAATATTTAATGAATTTTAGATAACAAATGATAGGTTTTATAATTAAATAAAACTCTTTTAAATAATAAAAATAATGGCGAAACAGTATTCCAAAATGGCGAAACAGTAATCCAAATGATAGATCTAAGGATCCGTTAAACTATTTACTATATAGTATATTGCGCTATTATAATAACGTCTAACAGTAAAATAAACATACTTTTAAATGGCGTTAAGACTTTACATTTTCCACCTTAACACAAATAATGCCAATAGTCTATACAATACCTGCATATCTCCTGATCGGGAGACCACGAGAAGATACTACATAGGTACGACACAAATAGAAACTCGTAGTAAAGGTTCGATATGGAAGGTGACATGGCACACAAGGCAATGCCAGGTTAGATATGCCAATTACAACACTCGGGCTGGTGGTAACGCAGCAGCCACATACGCCCACCGTGGAACACATTCCCACAAAAATCGGAGGGGCGCCCAAACAGTCACAAGTAATAGTATGGTATCGAAGAAATGTGTGCGCTACGAGGTGCGACCTCAACTGGCCCGAGACCGCTCCTGTTTTAGCCACCTTATGCCAACTCACGGGAGTTGGGTCCACGTAACATACCACAAGAACGTCGCCACCATCCTACTTCATTCTGGAATCTCCACCGCGTACACGGTTGTCAAAGTGGTTTTCGGTATCAACAGAGAGTATGCCCATATCTGATCCCGGTCTCTTTGCCAACCAATCATTATTATAACCCATGGTTATAACTTAAAAATAATATTTTATACTTGGAAATAAAATATCATTTCAAATCCAAATCTTTATCAAACTAAAGATTAAATCATTTCCAAACCATTTCAATATATCAACATACCATATCTTCCAAATTCAAATATTTAACAAAATAAATATCAAGTCATTTCCAACCCATCTCAATATATCAAATAGCATATCCTTTCAAAACATCCTTTTCAAATCATTCCAATATATTATAATATCGTATCTTTCAAAACTTTATTTTCAAATCATTTTAATATCAAAATATCATATCTTTCATAACTTCATTTTCAAATCATTTTAATATCAAAATATCATGTCTTTCAAAACTTCATTTCAAATCATTTTAATATCAAAATATCATATCTTTTAAAACTTTATTTTCAAATCATTATATGAGTTCAAATCCAAATATTCAACTTTAAATACCTTCTAAATTCAAGATAGCATTCATTTGTTATCCTTTCAAATCACCTTTAAATAGTTTATATTCCAATTAAATTAACTCATTTAAACCATTTAAAAGTGGAGTTGTTATACTTTCAAATTAAGTATTAAATTTCCAAAATAATAAACTTCAATTTAAACCACTTAAACATTATAAAAATCATATTTTAACATTCAAAATTGTTTATTAACATACCTTCAACATAAGATTTTTTTAAAATAAATTTCTTATAAATAAATCAAATTTTTCAATAAATTTACTTAACAAATTCAAGTGTATAATTTCATTTCCTTCACATATGCAATTTATTAACACTTACACTTTTATGTTACCATTTCACGAATTAAACTAAATTTCTAATTGATTTTACTTAACTAAAATGTTTAATTAAACCAAATTTCACATTTCCAAGTCAAGTTGTATTTTAAAATTACACATTTAAGCATTTATTTATTTAACCATTTAAATTCATAGAAAAATCAATAATACTTTAATAAATCACTTAAATTCAACTTTAAATCAAATTATCATATTTACCATTTTCTATATACAATTAAATTTCCATTTTTACTTATATAACTTAAATATCATTTTTAACCAAAATTCCAAATTTTCAAACTTAAGTTATATTTCAAAAATTCAATTTAACCATTTATTTATTTAACATTTTCCACTTATATAGAAATCATAAATCCTTTATTTAAATCTATTTAAATCAAATTATCATAAATTTTCATTTTAAATCACTTAAAATTTTATTTATATAACTTAAATGTCATTTTAAAAGTCAAAGTCAAATTTCCAGATTTAAGTTATATTTCAAAAATTCAGTTTAATCATTTAATTATTCAACATTTTTTAACTTATAGAAAAGTCAAAATTTCTTATTTAACATTAAAAAAATCCAATTTAAATAAACTTTTCGTAAATTTACACTTTTAAGAATAATTAAAAATATTCAAAATACTTTATAAAATACCCACGGGCCTTTATATAGTTTTCTAACCTAGGTCAAGTGATACGGATATATATCATTTCAATCCGCGGTTTAAAAAGAAAATCCGGGTTCTATCATTTCAAGCCCACAGTCCCAAGTCAAAATAAATAATTAAAACCCATTCAGGCCTATCATTTCAGCCCATAACGATTTTTCCCTATTCTAAAGTTCGTTCGGGTATGTATCATTTCAACCCATAGTGATTTATTCTACAACGAACTTGTAGTGTGATAAACAGATATAAATGAACAGTTAACAACATATAACAGTAATTGATGAGATGACATATAAATTAACAGGTTTAACATCATATATAAATAATCATAGGCAGTTCTAACATAATATATCATTCTACGCATTTAATTGTTGTCGCTTCACAGTTGCATAAGTATAAATGTCAAGTGAGATTTGCTCACCTCTTTGTGCTGGAGATAGCGAATCAAATGACACAAATGGATTCCCAAAGGCATGAAGACACAACAATAGATTCAAAAGGATGAGAGAACCAAGCTTAATGATCTTGTCACAACCCATAAACAAAACCAAATATAAATATGAATTCAATGCAACATATTATGAAACAACTTTGAAATAGAAGCAACAAATGAGACAAAATGCATTGGCCATGCTTTCTATCATCAATCGCTCAACTTAGCGGTCTTGTAGGATCGGCCATAACATGGTTTTGGTTCAGGTTTGGACTTAAAATGGCATGGCTACATGGACTAGAAAGTGGTAGAGAAGTTACCACACAAGAATACAAAGAGGCAAGGCAATATAGGAGGGTTTGGTGCAATATTAGGCTCGGCTACATGCATTGTTTGGCTTGGCCATTCATGTTTCAGATCTGGACAGTAGCTAAGGTGATGGGTGGTGGTCATATCATGGTGGTGGTGGAGCAATAGGAGGTGGCCAAGGCAATCTAAGGTGATGTTGTTGAAGTTTGGCTCGGCTAGGCATGGTTTTACGGGATTTAGCAATGTTTTGTATGGTTTTTGATCAATTGGAGTGCACGGCCAGTCATGGTCAGGTCTGGACAGAGGCTAAGGATGGTGGCTAGGGGTGTGTACTTGCTGGTGGTGGTGGCTAGAGGTGGTGTCCGTGGCTACAAATGAAGGTGGTGAAGCAAAAGTGGTGGCTAGCATGGATTTAAGTGGTTTTTTGCATGTTTTGTGGAGTTTTTTTGCCAAGGAGAGAGGCATGGATTGTATTGGTCAGAGGAGATGAAGGTTAGGCCATGGATTAAATGGGGAAAGAAGTGGTGGTGGTTGGTGGAAGAGATGGTGGAGGGTTTGGCCGAGCATGGCAAGTGAAATCATGGGCAAAAATCATTGAAAACAATAGAAAATAAAGGGAAAACGTGGAAATGGAAGAAGAGGCCATTACCATTTTTCTTAGCCATGAAAATGAAATGGAAGAGGATAATTTTCACGTGAAAATGGCTTGAGAAACTCACGGCCAAGAATTTAGGGTGTGCGGCCAAAACAAAGCAAATGAAAGGTCAAGAGAAAGTGAAAGGTCTAGTAGATGAAAAGCCATAGGAAAAGGAAGAGTCTTGTCTCTTCAATTTACCATTTCTATTAAATCAAATATAACAAAATAATTTTAGTAAATACATTTAAAAACCGAAAAAAGTGAAATATATGAAAATAAATAATTAAGTTTAAAGAAAATATAAAAACATTTAAAGAAATTGCTAAAAATTCAAAACAGGGTTCAAAATTTACAACTAAATCATCAGTAGCCTTGGAAAAATATCCACTTCATTTTAGAAATATTATAAAGCAAAATTTTGAAATAAAATAATTTTTTATCATATTCAAAGTGAAATAAATAATTAAATTTAGAGAAAATAGAAAAAGAAATAAAGAAATTGTTTAAAAATTGGAAACATGACTTAAAACTTACAAATATAATATCACTGGCTCTAGAAAATTCTATTTCACTTTAAAACAAATAAAAAGTCAAATAAATAAATAAATGAAGAACTAAATAAAGTGGGAATGAGAATGAAATAAGTTCTTAAGAAAATAGAAAAATAAATAAAGAATTTCTTTAATTAATTGAAGCTGGAAATTAGAAATTTTAAACAAAATACAACTGACACTAGAAAATGTCAATTACACTATCAAAAATGTTTTAAAACCAAAATCTATATAATACTTGTTATTTTACTGATATAAACATAAATTAGAACATTACATGACCAAATAAAATATTATTTATATAATGTAAAATAACAATTTTGTTAAATACAGCAAATTACACACAATAGTTAAAAAGGCATAACTTTCACATAATAAATTAGATTTCAACGAAACAAAAGGCAGTATTCCTAAAATTTTATTTACTTTCGTAATAAAAGAAGAAATTCAAATTTTCAAATTTCAAAATTCAAAATTTAAAAGTCAAAGTTGACCATATTGACCAAAATGCATTTATTTGAAAAATATTCTTTTTAGTCATATTTGGAATTCTAATTCACATCAAAAATCAAAATTTATATTTAAAATATAAGATTTATCCATTTAATAAATCAAATAAAGTTTTTCAATCAAAAATTCAAATTAAAATAATAAAAATATAAAATAAAATGATCACAAAATACAGGGTTGTTACATTGGTCGAACACACTTAAGATTTTAAGGCCACCAAAATCGTCATTTTTTAAAGCATATAGCTGGGCCTAGGTTCTATTCTAGTTCTAATATAAGTTTGGATGGTTTTGGTGAGTAAACTTGTAAAACCCTGTAATTTGGTATTAGTATTTAATTAGTTAGTAAGTAAATTAATTAGGCTCCGTAAATGGAATTTGTGCAAATGACGGAATTTTACCATAAAACATGCACCAATGCGTTCATGGTTAAATTCTGAACAACTTTCATATTTGGAGTTTTGCGATCTTAGTCCAAATGAATTCGAAACGAAAATAAATAAATATGACAATTTAACATTTATAATTATGCATCTAAGGCCACATGTCGACCGTCCACTGCGATCGATCGGCATATAGCGGTCGACCGGTGCATACAAGGCGGTCGATTGGTTAGGTAACTACAGGTACAATGAACTTAGGCCATAGCGGCGCGTATTTAATATATTTCGATCTAACGGTTTAGATTGATTCTAGTGCCTATAAATTCAGGCCTAACCCTCCTTTCTCTTATCATATTTTTATGAAGGAAATAGCAAAGCTCCACCATTCTCCTTCTCCACTTTTTCTAAATTATAAATATTCATATAAATCAGAGAAGAGTAGAAATCTAATAAAAAGGAGAAGAGAAGAGAATCAACCATATGCGTATTTAAGGCAATTTATAGATTTATATATATATTTGTATCTATTTTCTCTCCCAATCCCAAATCTCTTCTCAGATCTATAATTCTAATGTATGAATATACACTTTTATACATATCTCTTGGATTAAAAAGGATTTAAAGATGAATCAAAGGTTCTACTTCTGATCTGGAGATTTCAACCGCTTTTAATAGGTGAATGGGAAATTTTACAGATAGTTATCATATGAAAATCATTCCATTGGTGTTTATTTGATTTTTATGCGTAATTGTATAATTGTATATGAGTTGTAGGCAACAAATTAAATATGATCTGAATATAATAAATATCGCTTATATATTCTTATTTATGAATTGATTTAGAATTGTTTACAATCTGATCTGGAAATCAGTCCCAAAAGTAAGAATTTAGAATATTGATTTAAATAAATTTTATTTCGAATCTGAAATAGGTTGTATAATAATGTTATAAATTTGGATTATTACTCTAATATTTTTGAAACGTAAACTTTTCTATGTTTAGGATAGTTGTAGGTTAGGTCGGCTTAATATTTGTAAATTAGTTTGATTTCTTTCCCTTTTGAAAAAAATATAGTGTTTGATCTAACAAGGAATTGATGCAAATAGAAAGAGAATGAGGCATGTATAATATGTATTCGTTGTAGTTTACACTGTCTATTTCGATAAAAAGAAATGATTATTTCTTGTAATTCAAACAATGTAGTCTTTTAAAGTTAAATATTTTGTTTTGGACTAATTTATGGAAATTATAATGGATAATCATTATAAATATGATTCCAACAATTGAATATGGAAAAGAATATTCTAGTGAAGATATATAACTAGAATATATATGATAAAAGTAAATATTTATAAGTAATTTACTGCGCTTAAAATAATTTAATAAAAAGCTAATAATGACGTTTGTACATAACATTCACATTTAGGATAATTAACTAATTGGAAAGGAATTTAAAGGGTCGTAACTCCAATAAATGAGGAATAAATGTAATAAAAAGGGGAATTACTACAATAATTTGATAGGGTAAATGGATTAATGGGACTGATGAAATAGGAATAGATATAAAAGGTTACTAATTAGAAATTAGTAATTACACATAAATTTCTTAGGAAATGTCCTTTAGGATTTTATTGACAAATTGACATTTATGAGTATTAAGTGGGAATTGATGGGTAGATAAATATTTAAGGTAAATCTTATAGCCTTAAATAAAATGGGATTTATTAAGCTAAGTCCAGTTTCCACCTAAGATAATATAAGTAAAGACTTAGGGTGGTAAATTGGACTTAGTAGGTTAGTGATGCGTGGTTAATAGAGGCACTCGATGGAAGACTGCCCTTCACTTTGAGGCTACCAGCAGTTGGGTATACTCACTACTAATGTGAGATATCACTAATCCCAGGACTCATGATAATGTGATAGATTGAGCCTGCTTTCTTAGTTGGATGTATAAAATTGTCCAGATTTGGAATTAGGAGCGGTGAGGGGTATCTCCATAAGGGTTCTTTTTTGGTTTGAAGTACTAAGTTGTTGTAGGGTCTGCTTCTCTCCTAAAAGGAATTACTAAGTAATCTAGTGAGATTCCAAATAAATACGGATGTCCCTAAAAGGGTTTACTTCAGTGTTAACGTATTAACTGGCTGTAGGGCCCGTCTCTGTACCGAAAGAAATAACCTAATTAGATTCCATAATTAAGAGTGATAGTAGATATCGTGGGAAGGGTTCCTTTAGGTTTAAGGTCTTAAGTGACTAAGGGGTTCATCTCTTTCCTATAAAAGAAGTATTAAGTAACCCAATGCAATTTCCAAGCAATATTAATTAGATATTACCAACTAGGAGTCCGCCTTGGGGTTAGGTATTAAATGACAAAGTCATACCTATAAATAGGCGTTAAATTGTCAAGGGTCTGCCTAATCCTTATTAAGAAGGTACTAACTGGCTTGGATACAATCTCTCACATTGCTATGTCCGTAATAACAATAGTACCATTGAGGAGCACGCCATGGGAATAGGTCTTAAATGATGGGGTCTGCCTTAACTAAGGTATTAATTGACTAGTGTTCTCCTAATTTCTAATAAAAGGCATTAAGTAGCTTCGTACTTTTTATTACATGGCTACGATTTTATCGGCAATAGATATGGTAATAGTTGGGCATTAAATGTCGAACGCCTTAAACAGTGATTAGAGGTCTTCGAGCTAGGACCCACCGACCACTGGCAACATTGTTAGGAAATCATAATGGGAATAGGTCTTAAATGAGGGGATCTACCTTGATTAAGGTCTTAAATGAAATAGTCTGCCTATTTATCTTTTTAAAAGTACTATAGAAGCCCACTTCATATTTAGAAGTATTAAGTGGAAAATGGGTTTGGAAGTATTAGATGGTTGATAAAGCTTCATCTGTGTTTTATACCTTGGGAAGTGGTAGGTAAGTAATCGTGTGTGCAATGCAAGGTTAGATTAGAATTACTAACCTTGATGGGCATAACTATTAAATGGAAACCAATCAGTACAAATTTGTGTTATGGAAAGTTTACATTTTTCCAGTGACTAGAACGTTATTCTGACCCCCTCCTCATTACAACCCAAATGTTAGAATTTAGAGGAATAAGTCATTGGAGCTGGATGTGCTTTGTTTTTGAAGGAGTCTTCTTTATCTCAAGCTCGATGCTGATGTCACAATCTACTATCCAAGGAATACCATTAATTCAAATGTAGTGGTCATATTCAGTATTCTAATCCTATTATTTTTTCTGCTTTGAGTTTAGATTTCTACCAATCTCTGATAATGATTCTGCTTATTTATAGGTACCAAATCCAATTATATGTGCTTTGGTGGACTTGGGTTTCGATTTTTTTTCAAAATTTAGGTCCATTAAGGTACGGGTTGTTATAAAACTTTTTTTTAAATTAAATAATTTAACTTAATATGTTGGTTAAATTTGTGTATGGTATGTGTTTGAATTGTTGGATTATTGGGTGATTAGTTATATATGTAGTTTGTTGTATGCGATTGGAAGTTAGACTTTAAATAAAGTCCAAAATATAAGGGTTGGTTGTAAAGTTCAAGTTGTGAACTTTGTTTATGGATATGATGTTGAATGTGTAAATAATGGATATGGAATTGTAGGTTATGAAAGTGGACAATTTTGCAATGTTAAAAGGACTTGAGATCGTTTAAAAAAGATGGAGTTTTATTAGTTTTATTTAAAGTTTAAAAGTTTTAATGTTTTTTTAGTTTTCCAAAATCTTTTACTTATGTTAAAAATGAATCAAAGTTAGAGAAAAGGAGTTGAAAATGAGAACTTAAAAATTTACTCTAAAGTGACTACATCCATAAAGATAGTCGCTATGGAGGCAGTTCGAAAAACCATCGTTTACAAAATAAAATTGTCGTAACTTAATTATTTTGAAATCATTTTTCAAGACATTAATTATGTATAAAAGTTAATTAAGTATGCGTTAATAATAAATTGATTAATTTATTAATTTAAGATAATTAGAAGGAATTAGGAATTAAATAAGTAATTCGTACTGAAGTGTAATCAAGTAAATTAATTTTAATTAGTTAATTTCATTAAAGATTAATTATTAACTAATTATTTATTTATAAAAAGGTTTAATTTTTAGTTAATTACTAATCGAGTTTAATTTAAGTTAAGATTTAGTTAAAACTATACTATGATTTAATTATTTTAAATGATGGTTTAATTTATTATTTAAGTTTTAATTAATTAATTAAGTGGGATTAATTAGTAATTATTAATTAATTAAAGGATTAAATTATTATGTAATAATTAATCAAAGATTAATTAGGGTTTAATTATTTAATTAAAGTTAATTATTTTTTAGTTATTGATCAAAGGTTTAACTATTTTTAAATAAAAATTTTAAATTTTATTTAATTATTAAATAAAGTTTTAGAAGTTTGGACCACCTTGTTCTTAAAAGATCGGTTTTGATTTCAAGAAGCCACTTTCTTTTAAAGGAAGATTTTAATCTAAGGAGTTTCTTTGTTGGCTACTCTTAAGTAACCCCAATTGAATATGAAACCCGATGACATCTGTGTAGCAGAATGAGTCACTGTTCCGCTAATTAAATTTTATTGGATATCTGTTTGGTAGAATAAATCACCGTTCTAGCGTAGTTCATGAAGTAGCTTATGTTGACATCTATTACGAAGGAAAAAACCCATTTTACCATTATGTTAACTTAAACATGTGTTTAGCAGAACAAATCTTTGTCGGCTATTTTGGTAACTTGGATATTTACTTATATGATGGATTGTTACTGATTGATTCTCTTATAATTGTTATGTAAATACCTATGTTATGACTTGAAAAGTAAACTCAGATAAACTCATAAACTAGAACTATTATGGTCACTAAGCTTCTTTTTGATTTTTAAGGTCAATCATACTTTTAATGGTTTTAAGCTAAGTAATGATTTTAGTAAATGCGTTTTACATAATCATTTTATTTATCAAAAGGAATTTATTAAATGAGTTTACTAAGGGAGTTTTGTTTTAAATAAGGAATATTTATAAGAAAGTTATATAAATGGTTTTGGATATTTATAAAGCAGGTTTTATAAACTATTTTAGAGATCTATAAAGAGATATATAAATGGTTTTAATATTTATAAAAGTGTTTCATAAATTTAACTTGGTGATTTATAAAGAGTTTGTAAATGGATTTGAAATTTAAGTAAAGAAGATTCGTAAATAAAAGAGATTTATTACAAGGATTTATAAATTCTATGGATTTTCCTTAACTGGCCTTCTTAATCAAGGTAGTATGGAATATCCATTCCACACTTAACATTGAAGGAATAGTGTTTGGGTTTATCTTTATCTTCAATTTAAATAACATTTTTTTTATCCTTTTAATATGATTTTGAAATGAGAAATCTTTCATAATGTTTTATGAATATCCTTATGCCAATGAGATGAGTATACGAATATTTTGATAAAAGTTCTAAAAGAGATTTAACGAATGAAAGATTTATTTAAATGAGGCTTAGTGGTTGCTAGGGATAATTAAATCTATGAATTGTTGCTTGTTTCTTTCTTTGATAGTTAAATAACCGACTATCTATTCTGGACCAAAATATAACTCTGCGAACATCTAGAAGAAACACATTAGCTCTATGGCACAGTCATCTTCGATGGTGTTGTACTATGCATATAAATCTCATTTTCTTCTCCTAGGACAAATGATAGGGAGATCCATCCACTTAAACAGTAAGGGAGTGATCCTTGCTCCTATCTATTGTTTGATTATTTCCAAAAGAACCAGGGAGCTATCGATTGTTGTTTCGAAGAGATCAAGATTGAATAAGTGCAAATTATCCTAAACCACTTCGATCCAACTCAGGCATTTCGTACTGAAGACATCTTAAAGATGATTGAGGATGTTACTTTTAAAATGCTAGGGCTACTTGCTATCAATCTTGAGGCTGATTCCAAAATGGATGTAGTAGAGATAGTGCCTTTGGTTTTGTTTAGGTCCAGCACGAACTTGTATAGAGGAATGTCAGCATTTCATTTCTGTCTAGAGGGTAGTGTTAGAATTCCAAGATGGTTTTCCATATGAAATGTAATCGTAGGCTCAAGCCTTATCAACCGTGAAATGACTAAAGCAGGGACGTGTACCAGGGCTATGTAGGTCGCTCCTATTCAGGTATGATCATCCCATATCTAGAGTTGATATTTATGAATGCTTTGTGGCCCATTATGCTTGTTTTTCAACCAAGGGATGCTTATATTCGACGCTGTCTAGTAAGAGGCAGGATAGATCCTGGGTAGCAGAGGTGAAATGTGTTGTGGCCTCCTGTACATTTTATCTATAGGTGTACGAATTCATTGGGTTGACCTTTACCCTTTTGTAGTTGGAATACATTTTCAATACGAGCTTTTGGACTTGATTGTATAACTCTTATTATGGAATTTAATTACTGTAACAATTTCAGCTATGATTAATATGTATTTGTACCTTAGACATTATTATAATATCACGGGATTTTCTGTAGAAAAGGGTTTGTTATAGTAAGGTAAAAACTCATCCGCATTTATGTGCAGCGTGGTCTTACGAGGTACCTTTAATTTTAAAGGGTATTACAAGTTAAATAAATAAATTCCTTTTGATTTGAGATTTTTACACTGGTTTTACTAAACTAATCCTGGCATTATTTTTCTGATAATGTTCCGATCAGTCTGAGCATATTTTTTAGATTTAGTTGGATTATTCAGAGCTTTCAACGGACGTGCTGGATTCACCAAGAGGTATTGACGTATACTATATTCTTTCTCAAATTTGTTTACATTGATTCTGTCTGCATTTATCAGAAATAGTAAGGACATGTTGTTACAATTGTTGTCACGTTTCATGAGATTATATTCTGCCTTTTTCATTTCTTTACCCCAAATGACATGTCCTTCAGATACTTAAATGGTTGGAACATGAATTTTTTGTCAAGGATCACTAGCTTAACTCGAATAAAATAGCATCCTTGCTACTAAGAAGTTTTAAGTATTTACTAATTATGGAAGAAATTTCTAAAATAAATTATCCATTAATAAGATTTTTTTAAGTAAAGGGTACATATACATAAACATCTACAAGCACTAAAACATTAATTCTAAATAGATTTATCGATGGTAAGATACAAATACCATCTATTCACATCCATATTCCAACTATTTTGAATATCACATCTTGGGATAACAAACATATATTGGATTATATCCATCGATAACTTTAAAAAAAATCAAAAGACATAAATAGAAAAGTTGTTTTAGCATAAATAATTATTTTAAAGTGCGATTTAAGATATTTTGGATTTAAACCTTCAAAACATCAAAATAAATATTTTATTTGAATAATATGCTACTCTTTCTCTAAATACATAAATAATTTTAAAAAAAATCTTAGTAAAAGAAGGGCAGAAAATTGTCATGCCTTTTTTGTTGAATTTGTTACTTTCCATGTAACGGTCTAGGCTTTTCAAGCATCGACAGCGGCCAATCTCGACTGGTAGGCTTTTCAACCATCCCAGCCCCGCCCCAACCACCAGAACTCATACAACTTCGGCCAACAACTCATCAACTTCCCTGCTGTCCTCCCCTAGAGCCTCATCGCGCTAGATCATCTACAGACGACGATCGAACTAAAACACTCGACTTCACAAAAACTAGGTTTACAAATTTCGAAAGATCGTTGCCGCCACCATATTCAACTTCACATACTCTCACCATTTTTCCCGCAAACCCCGCTCATCCCTCTGTCATCAGACAAAATCCCGACCTCTACAACACAGTGGATCACCAGAGATCACCAAATAAAAGAAAATCAGGCAAACCCAAACTGCTCTTCCACCCTTGATCTAAAAATTATGATTATAACTTTAAAAATCATGTTTAAGTATACGAATTCAAGTTGTATACCTGAATTTGTAAATTAAGAAACTTAAATTTTAACTATTTTAGAGTTTTGCCCAGTTATCCTGGTTTCCAGAGCAATATACAAATTTATTTAACTTAATTAAATTTTTAAACCTTCCTTTGTACTTAAACAAACATAATTTGTTTAAAACCTAAGTTATTAGTACCTAGAATAATAGAATATAAATTTTGAATAAAACTTGAGTCTGGGAACACAAACAGGAAGCACACAGTATACACAAACTTACATATATGCATAGATAATGCCAGAAATTCGTATAAACATATTTGTTTTAAAGAATAGCATGCAATCTATATTTACTTTAATATTTTAAATGTGAAGTTACTCACATTGATTCTAGGAAAAAGAACATAGCTCTCTATTGGAAACAACTTGAACTTTTAAAACTGGAAATTATTTTGCTATGATCTTCCTCCTAATCTTCTTACTTTTGTTGTTATATGATGTTTAAGTTAAAAAAAATGAAATGCTAACTTATTATTCTCTGGTTTGCTAAGTCCTGAGAACGAACTAAAATAAGGAGTTATGTATAAACAGAAAGAAGAGATTTGTAAGAGGTAGGTGTTATTTCAGTTGTTCAAATGCTGGTACAATATTATCTTTGACCAGAGATTTGGAGGCTGATGAATCTATTTTGCGTGCTAAGCATTAATTAGCATTGTCTTTATTTTCTTCTTTTTTTTGCAAGTTTCATTCATACCCCTGTTTTCCTTTACAAGACATCCACATATATATATTTTTTTGTCATGTTTCTCAAGTCTACACTTATCTTTACATTTATTCATACTTGAATATATTATTGTCTTCTTGCTTTGTAATGAAATTCTATAGTCAGTATATTGTATTAACTTTATATCTTATGAAATATATAATTAATTTACATGTTGTTTGAATTTGTCTAATTTATTTCTAGCTTAAATATTTATTTCAAATCACATACTTATTGTCTTATTTCTATTTTAAACATGTATTTCTAACTTAAATGCTTATTTTCTTATTTTACATTTGCATTCCAATATATATATAGATATTTAACTTTTAAAGAAATTGTTTTTAAAACTTAATTATATTTTAATAAAATAAACACACATATTTTTATTTGAATTTAGAGAAACTCAATTCAATTTACCAATAAATTCACAATTTTTATTCAAAAATTAAATTAATTATCAATTTAAACTTAGTAAAAATTCAGGATCGTTACTTTCAATTTCTACTACAAGGTGGACATTTCAGATTTTAATTTGCTACCTTAATAATTTTTTTTAAAATTGGTAATGGGGAATAAATAACAAACAAAAGAATTTAACTTTATAAATTGAAAAATATTTTGAAGGACAAACTTAAAGGCTTTTTTTGCAAACTAGGACAACCCACTAATATTTTATTCCCAAGGACAAAAACATTATTTTAAACAACCCTTACTGTCACGCACGCTTTCTCTTCTTCTTCCTCTTTAATTCTTCTTTGCTTTTTCTTTTTCGCTTTCAAATTTGAATTTTCGTCTTTGTTAATCTTTATTGTGGTGCGTGATCCATTTATATTATCGTGATTTTGATTCTTGTTTCTTTGAATTCAATACTGGAAATTCTTAGATTTAGGTATAATTCTATTTTTTCTTCTACTTTTCTTCTTTCAAATTTTAATTTGATCATTTCTAACATTGATTTGTTTTTCTTTTTAATAATTGATTTCAGTTTTGTTGATGTGTTTCCTTCTTTCATATTTTATGGCAAATTTGGGCAGTAGTAGCAACTTCCTTCTCTTTTCTTTTCTTTTATATGCAGTAATGTTTTTATATTTGCTTTAAATCGAATGTTATTTTTTTGTTCATTGATGTATATATTGGATTTGTATTGATTTGGATGAAAATGTATTTTTGTGTTTAGTTAACCGTGGATTGGTTTTTAGGTATCATTTTTAGTTTTTGTTAGCACCATTTTTCACAATATTGAAGTTCTAAAGTGTTTTAATGTTTTGTTTGTATATATATATATATATATATATATATGAAGTTTTTACGTAATATGTATAAAAATTCAGTGGGTTGAATTACTGTGTTTAGTATCAAACATTCAATGAAATGTGATGGTACCAAACATACTGTTGTGTTAGCATCAAGTGTTTGGTAATAAATTTACATTTTAAAGTAAACATTTTTCAATTGCTATTTTTTTTGCATTCAGATTGGTTTGATTGATTATGTATTGCTTTGTTTATTTCAGCGAGAATCGCCTTTTAGGTATCAATTTTTGCAATATTGTATTGTGGAAGTATTTTTAATGTTTTGCTTGTTTATGCATATAAAAAATGAAGTTGTTACATAGTAAAGATGATGATATGTAACAAATAATGGATGATTTAATTATGTTTGTTTAGTATCACTTTTCATGAAGTATGTATTGTATCAGTTTTACTATTAATTTGAGGTTCAGTTTTGGATATCAATTTTACAATCAGTAGGTATCAGTTTTGTAAAAACTGTTTTATTTTCATTACGATTTTTTACTGTTGTTTTTTCCTTTTACAGTGTTGATAATAGCTTTCTTTGTTTGTTTGCATTTGATGAAATACTTTCACGACTCCGTTGTCAACGATTATTGTTTTTATGATTTAAGAATGGCATTTATTGGTATAGGTCTTAATTAACTACTTTATCCATTGAGATTTCTTATGCGCTTAAGAACAAAGTTATTGCGGTTGATACTGATTCTGATCTTCAGAGCATATTTTGTTTTCTTTTGTATAAAAAGTGTGGATTATTTCCTTTTGTCGTTAAGGTCAAGGGTTCTCATTTGGAAGATGTTGGTGGTGGTTCTACTTCAATTTGATCTAATCTTCTTAGTTTTCGTCTTCTAGTGGATCGTTGTGTCCAAATGTTGTTGTCTATTGTAAAAGTTATTTGAAGGATATGTTGAGAGTTGAAATCATCCATTTCTGATTTTGTTGGTTTTTGTTTTGGGAGGAGAAAATGATTTTAGGGAACTTTTGATGGCATACCAAATTCAAAAGAGATATGAATCAGTGTTTTTGAAGAATTGTTCTAGAAGAATTACTGCTATTTGCTCTTTATCTATGAATAGATGTCTGTTTAAAGTGCACGCTTCTTGCGATTTCGAACAACTTAATAGGTTTTTCGTTAGAAGTTTGATTAGTGATCATTCTTGCAGGGCTGGCCTTAGAAATTTGAATTTTCCACATCTCTCTAGTACATTTGCTAAATTGTTAATTATTGATGAGATTGGTAATTGCCACGTAAAAAGCCTAAAGATATAATAGATGATTTTTAAAAAGAATACAATCTTGAGTTGTCTTACTCACTTTCTTATTGTGGAAAACAACTTGGTTTGATGGAATTGAATGGTAATGATGTTGTCCTACAATGATTTGAGTTGGTATTTAGAAGTACTGAAGAAGTATAATCTAGATAGTTGGGTCGATATGGATGTTAATGCTTGTACCAATCAATTTGAGAGAGTATTTATTAGTTTTGGTGCTTGTTTACTTGGTTTCAAGCATTGTCGACCTATGATATTTTTAGATGCTACTCATTTAAGGGAACGGCCATATGTTTTGATGGGTGCTACAACAAAAAATGGTAATCAAGGTATGCTTTTATTTTAAAAAAAATTAATGTATAGTATCAGAATTTAGTTATCTATTTCTTAGGTATCAGTTTTTAGTTATCAGTATCAGTTTTTAGGCATCAATTTTTAATTATCAGTAGCAGTTTTTAGGTAGAATTTTGTTTTAGTATTTTTTTAAAACTGTTATGTGTGTGTTTTTTCCCATTAGCTATGAGTATAGTTTCTTTAGAAAATGTGGATAGGTGGAAATTATTTTTGAGTCATTTAAAACAAATGCGTCAAGAAGATCATGATTTGGTTTTTATGTCGGGATCGTGATTAAGGTTTAATTTTAGTTGTTCATGAACTATTTCTTTCAGCCTTTCATAGTTACTACTATCTTCATGTGTAACAGAATCCATTTTTAGCAGTTAAGGCAAAGAATTTGAATATTTCTATCATTGATTTATTCAAGATGTGTTCTAGAGCTTATAATTTTTATGAATCTGAAGCAACGCATTTTAAATTTTGTGAAATAGGTGTTGCTGCTACTATGAATTTATTGAAGAATAAGCCTTTTGATAAGTAGGCTAATTTGTTTTTTCTAGGTAAACAGTATGGTGAATATAGTTCAAATATCGTCAAAAGTTTTAATAGTTGGACTTTGGATGAACGAGCCTTGCCTATTATGGTATGCTTAGGTGGAATTCAAAATAAAGTTATGGAACAAATGTCTAAAAGGAGAGAGGAGTGTCGATTAAGGAATACTATTCTTTGTCCTTCCATCATGTCTCATTTAAGTGAATTGGTTGAAGAAGGATTCGACTGGGATGTGTACAAGTCTTCGAAGTTTGTTTTTGAAGTGAAATCGCCAATCTCTCGTCGTGTTGATCTTAAAAGTGAAGTTGTGGTTGCAATCAGTAGAAAGTTATATGTTATCCTTGTGCTAACGCTACTAAGTGCATGAACGAGCCAAAGTTGTCTGTTTATGAATTTGTTGAGTGCTATTTCACAATCGATGATTATCGTTCTTCTTATGCTATTTCTATTAATCCTATTCCTAATTTTGATAAGCCAATTGTTGATGCAAGCGTTGAAGATGTTATTAAGCCACCAAAGGAGAAACAAAGTGCAAGTAGACCTTCTATAAAACAGAAAGGAGGATTTTCATATTTTCAAAATAAGAAAAATAGTGTGGTGTATGCAAGCAATATGGTCACAAAAAGCGTAATTAAGCTGATAAGAAGATATAATTTAACTATCAAGCTTCTAAGAGGATATACTTGGTTTTATATCTTTTTGGTAATTTTATTTAATTGAACATTGTTATATAACTGTATGGTTTATTATGTACTAAATTTGACTTTAACTTGATCTTTGTAGTTGAACTTTGTTATACCGTATCATTTTTAGTTGACCGTTGTGTTTATTGGAATATATATGTTGCATAGGAAGTGATGTGTTATAATATGTATATGTTGTTCATTTTATTTATTTTTATTGGTTGTTTTGGTACTTGTTTTAGGTTTTATTAGTGTTAGTTTCAGGTATCTAAAAAAATATGGTATCAGTTTTTGTATGTTATTAGTATCAGTTTCAAATATTACAAATTATAGTATTGGTTTTGTGTGTTTTTAATTTGTTTCAGATATAAACAACTATGGTATCGTTCTTTGCATGCTATTTGTATCATTTGTACATGATGATTTTTTTTCTTCTAATTTTGAAGTGATGAATTATTTGTTTGCTGAGTCGTGTAGTGCAAAACTATGAGAAGAATTATGAAATTAAATATTAATATATAATGTATAGTATGTTACGGTGAACAGTTGGCAACTCAATATATGATTAGAAGTGTGAAAGTGTAGTTTGGCATAGTGTTGTCAAATTATTTCAAACAACAACTGGGTATCAGTTTTTCTATAAACTATAGTGAAAATAGTTTATAAATGAAAAATCGTGCATATCAATGTAACATCCCGATATTTTCAACCATTCGCATCCACACATGCCGGAATTGAATTGCTCAAAATACCAGACTGTTAATTTATATTTGGCAAAACTCAGCATTTACAATAAGTAAATAAATCACAGAATCAAAGACATAGAGTAATATATAATATGCAGGGGAAACAAAATGAATAGTAGTTCATGAAGCTACTATATATATATATATATATATATATATATATATATATATATATCAAAGTTAAATAAGATACAATAGAAGTTTCAAATACAATAGTCAAATACAAGATCAGAATACATCACTGGAATCAACTGAATAAATGCAAGTTGAAAAGATGTAGATGGATTTCCAAACGTAGCTCCAACTCCAGAGTTGAGTCTCAAAAAGTTGTATCACTCTGTCTGACCCAAGCGTAAAGCAAAACACAAAACACTCAAGTCAGGATTAACATTCTTATATCAATAAATCCAACACAAGTGAAATAACAACTGAAATACAAGTAACTTAAAGGATGTTTGGGATAACCATCCTCTAAGGATCCGTTAAACTATCTACTATGTACTAATATATGCTATTATAATAATGTCTAAAGTAAAGTATAATATATGTAAAAATAGCATCAAGGCATTACCCATATCCCCCTTAACACATTTTTATAGGGCCAATAGTCTGTACAGTACAGTCGTATCTCTAGATCGGGAGGCTATCACAAATACACCATAGGTACGACACAAATAAAAACTCGTACAAGGTGTGCTAGGGTAGGTGACACGGCATAATTAGGCAATTCCAGGGTAGATATAGCAATTACGCATCCGGGCTGGTGGTAACGCATAGCCGCAGCCACCGCCCACTTCGAGCCACACTCCCAAATCAAAAATCAAAGTGGGCACCAAATCAATCCCAAAGTCAGAATATAATATCGAAGGAGTGCGTTTGATTAAAGGAGCTACCTGATTAGCCCGAGAATCGCTCCTGTTTTAGCCACCTTATGCCAACTCACAGGTGTTGGGTCTAAGTAATACCACCGCGTACACGGTTGTTAAAGTGATTTTCGGAGTTGGAAGAGAGTATGACAACTTTCGATCCCGGTTTCTTCAACAACTAAACGTTATTATAAAACCGCGGTCATTTCAAAATAGTTTATATTTCAAAACCAAAATATCATTGCCATTTCAAAACCATATCAATATGATATCATTTCCATTTCAAAACCAAATACGGTATCATTTCCATTTCAAATATATCCTTTTCCAAAATTATAGCATTTTTTTTCCAAAATTATAATACTTTCGAAACTAAACACTTGAAATTAAAACGCTTTCGAAACATAATATTTTGGAATCATAATACTCCCCACTCAACCGATTTAAATATTAAAATATTATATATAAAATCAAATTGTTTTCCTCAAATTTCACAAATTAATTCCAAATCAATTCAAATTCCAAAATACAAATTTAATCAGATCTCAATTCATTAATTCCAATTTAGCTTCTAAATAAACCATTCAAAATTATATCAATTTCAAATACAGATTTGAACCAAAAGAAAAAAAACCATTTCAAAATATATATTTCAAAGCTTTAAATATTCTATAATTTCAAAACTAAATGTGATAATTTTATATATATCTTAATTCAGTTTACTATAATTTAGTTTTGAAATATTTACTTAATAAATTCAATATCATTTAAATAAAACTCAAACTTGAAATATTTATTAATCACTTTAAACCAACATCAATGATTCCTTAGTCCTTTTTCCTCTAATGGCCTCTCCCCCTCATTCTTTCTCTTTCCCGAATCTCTCTTCCTCCACCATCCCTCCATACTGTCCTAGCCATGCTTCATTTTCCTCTATCGTACCTTAGCCTCCTGATCCTCCTTCCTCTCCTCCACATCTTGTCAACTGTCCTCCCCGTCTTGTCATCTATCCTCCACTCCTACCAACACCCTCTCCAGTTCCTTTATCTTGCCCTTCATCTTCTTCTCCCTCTCAACCTCTTTCTATTCCTTCTCACAAGTCGTTCCTTGGTGCTCACTGTTCAAGTCCTGACCACGTAATGCAGGGAAATTCATCCAGGTGAATTTTCCTCTCGTTTATGATGGGGAAGCTCTTGTTCCTCCTTCTGAAGTTATTCAGGCTGGAAATGATGTGTGGGACAGTATCTAGTTGGCTTCTTCCTCGACAAGCCCCTACCATATCTTGTTGTGCTGAATCATCTTAAGAAAGTTTGGAAGCTCAAAGGCTCCATTCAAGTTTAGTCTAGTGGGAACTTGTTCCTCTTCAATCTGACCTCTGATGAGGATAGAAGGAAGATAATCCAGGCAGACCCTTTAGTAATGAGGAACAAGTTGTTTATTGTTAAAGAGTGGGATCCCTCTATTGGCAATAGTGTCCGTACCATAAAATCTGTTCCAGTGTGGTTAAAGCTGTCTAATATTCCCCTCTATTGTTGGTCACATTTAGGCATAAACTGGTTGGCAACAGGACTTGGACGATTCCTCTGTATGGATGAATCAACTGAAAAGCTAGACAGGATTGGGTATGCAAAGTGTTTGGTTGAGGTTACTGCTTTGTTTGAATTATCTGAGTCGTTCTCGGTGAAGTTGTTGGATGGCTCGATGCAAGTGGTGAAGGTTGAATATTTGTGGAAACCAAAGATTTGTGGGAGTTGCAAGGAGTTTGGGCATGATAAACAAGATTGCTTGGTACATAATAATATGAGTGGTAAGATAGAGGTAGCTTTAAGTAAAGAACATACTGGAGTTGGTAAGTCTGATATCATGAATAATAATGATGCAAGAAATGTTAATGATGAAAAGGTTACAGGAAGGAAAGGTGGGTGGAGAAGGGTTACTTTCAGGAACGAAAGGTTTGGTAATTTTGATAAAAGGAAAGGGATTGAAAAAGAAAATAGAAACAACCAAGGAAAAGTGACATCTGTGGCCGGGGAATCAGTAGTGGTGGAATCAGTAGTCGTGCCCGATGATGACCCCATTATTTTTCGAGTAGATCCAGTGCTGAGTGAGGTTTTACTCGAGGCAATCATGAATCCTAATCCGTTTAATATTTTACAGTGTTCTGGTATTGGTGAAGAATCAGACTTGAAATTAAGCTCCAATTTAGAGGAAGGTGAACTTGATCCCACATTTCTTCTGGCAGATAAATTTAATCCCTCACAGTATCACCCTAAAAACGACAAAGCATCAAGTCATGGTCATAATGTTCAAAGCTACATGGATGGTGATGGATCAGCCATTGATATTAGTAGTACTATTGAACAACCACCTTCTAATATACAAGTTTCCCATGCAAAGGTGACCCCCAGTCCAAACCCTATGCTATCTATTGAGCTAGAATTCATGCAAAGCATTGGAAAATCCGTCCAATTTCTCTTTCAATCCTCAACAACCAATCTGCCTCCACTTCAGGAAACCAACCTTTCGACTTCTTCTTCTATCCCCATTGCCTCCCCATATATATTCAAAGGATCCATCCCTGGTTGGGTCTCACCACCAGCTGATCCTCCCTCTGTCATCCACACATCTGCTAAGTCTCCCTCACTTTCTGCTAAGCTCAAGTCAGTTAGAGTAGATCCTCCTTCAACAAGGAGTAGGGCAGGTGTGTCTCATCTTTCATTGTAGTTTTCAATGATGAATAAGATCGCTGCTTGGAACATAAGGGGTGCCCATAATTTTGGGAAACTTGATCATGTTAAATCCTTAATCCAAGACCATAATATCAAAATGTTTGCCATTTTGGAAACCAAGCTCTCTCTTCCATTAACTATCAGAGCTGCAAACTATATTAATCCAACCTGGGTTTTCAATCACAATTTGATGGAAGCCCCTTATGGACGTATCCTTGTTGTTCATGATCCCTCAGTTTTCTCTCTCACTCAAATTCTCTCTTCCACGCAAATGATTCATTTCCATGCCCTTTTTCTGCCTAATCAGCTTTCGTTTTATATAACCTTCATTTATGCGCATAATGCCGTTGCCATGCGGCAACCTCTTCTCAATACACTCCCTACATTACGGCAATCCTCCCATCCATGGCTTGTGTTGGGGGATTTCAATTGTTGCTTGAATTTATCTGATAAGTTTGGGGTCTTCCTCTGTTGCCAAGGGATATTGCTCCATTAAACATCTCAATAACTGATTCTGATTTTCTCCCTGTTGTTCATTCCGGTGTACCATTTTCTTGGAACAACAGAAGTCGATCTGGCTTACGTACGTTCTCCAATATTGACCATACCTTCTGCAACGCTGCTGCCTTCTCCCTCTGGCCTTCCCTCTTTTCCTTCATGCCTCATCCAATTTTATCTGATCATTCCCCTCTTATTCTTTCTCTTTCTAGTACGTCAATTAGAAGAAAGAGGGCTTTTAACTTTTATAATGCTTGGGTTTCAGACCCTGAATATATTAATATTATTTCTACTGATTGGTCTATTATTATTCATGGCAACCCAATGTTTGTTCTCTGCAGGAAGCTAAAGGCAATAAGGAATGCTCTTCATTAATGGGCTCATGAAAAATTCGGGGATGGTTCTCTCCAAATCAAGAATATTAAGGTTCAGTTGAAACATGCTCAGGTGATGCTTAAAGAGGACCCATCCAATCCTATCCATGCTCAGAATGAATCCATGCTTTTTCACCAGCTCAATGATGCTCTTAATGTTAAAGCTAGTATGAGGAAGCAGTAGTATCATCAGAAATGGGGGGGCAGGAATACTAAGTTCTTCCATGCTTCTATCAAAGTCAAGTGTGCTAGAGATCGTATTGCCATGCTGTGGGATGATACTGGGGTCCTTCTTAACTCTGATGAGGATATTGACAGTTATCTCCTTCAATCTTTCTCTGATCATCTTAGTAACACCACAAACTTTATTCCCGACCTTGATAAGCTCAATAACGTCCCCCTTCCCAAGATTCAAGCTGAAATGAAAGAAATGCTTGTTGCAAAAATGACTAACCTTGAAATAAAGAATGCTTTATTTTCTATGAATTCTAGTTCCTGTGGCGGGCCAGATGGCTTTAACCTGGTGTTCTTCAAGACTAGCTGGAATGTCATTTGTTCTGACTTTTATGCTGCCGTGCATAACTTCTTTGACAAATTTAAGCTGTTGAGAGAAGTAAACGAAACTAATCTTGTCCTCATCCCGAAGGTTAGACCTGTTTTAAATGCTACTTCCTTTAGACCTATATCTTGCTGTAACGTTGTTTATAAATGTATATCTAGAATTCTTGCTTCAAGGCTTGTCCAAGTTCTGTCTTCTATTATTTCGACAAACCAAACTGCTTTCGTTCCTAACAGAAACATTTTTGACAATGTTCTGATGGCTCATGAGTTAATTAATGTTTATGGTAGGAGTCAGTCCTCTCCTCGTGCTATGATGAAGCTAGATATTAGTAAGGCCTATGATAGCATTCATTGGTCTTCAATTGTTCGAATAATGTCTACTATGGGATTTCCTAAAGCCTTTGTGGCCTGGGTGTACGAATGCATTTCTAGTCCCACTTATTCCCTCTGTTACAATGGGAAAACAGCGGGGTACTTCAGAGGAAAACAAGGGGTGAGGCAAGGGGACCCTATATCATCATATTATTCATTATTATCATGGAGGCTCTCTCCATTATGCTATCCTCCAAGTTTGATGATAAAAGTATTTTATATCACCCTAAATGTCAATCCCTTCGTATATCATCCCTTTTTTTGCTGATGATATCATAATTTTCACTAAGCCTGCTGATAGTTCCATTATTCAAATTCTTGACACTGTGCACACCTTCTACTTAGCCACTGGTCTCAAGCTAAATACCTCTAAATCTCAGATTCTTATTGCTGGAATTGATAATATTGATAGGGTGAGGATTGAGGTTTTGTCTAGTCTTCAATCTATGGATAATAATATGACCTATTAAGGTCTTCCTCTGTGCACTTCGAGGGTTACCAAAACTGCTTGTCTCCCTTATTTGATAGGATCACTAATAGGCTGAATTCTTGGTCTACTAAGTTTCTTTCAATGGCGGGAAGACTTGTTCTCATCAAAGCAGTGTGCTTTTCTATGACTGTTTATTGGGCCAGAAGCTTCATTCTTCCTTCCAAGCTCCTTCACATGATCAGAGCTGCAATGATGAGATTCTTATGGACTGGAACTATTCATAACAGGAAGCTAATTCCTGCTCCTTTCTCTTCCTTGGAAAGGCCTATAAGTAAAGGGGGCCTTGGTATAATAAACATTAAACTTTGGAATATTGCTGCTGTGAGTGCTCATGTCAATGCCATCTTGGTTAAGAATGATAGCCAGTGGGTGAAGTGGACATGGAGATATCACATTAAGGATAAAGACTTTTGGTCAATGGAGGTCTCTCAGGGTAGTAGTTGGATATGGAGGAAAATATTGGGTATTAGAAATTTGCTTCTCCCCCTGATTAAATTCTATTTGTCTCCTTCAAGTTCTGTGAACTTTTGGATGGACCCTTGGATAAGCTATGGTTGTGTCTTATCTCGAATGTTATCTAAGCAGGATCAGGTTCAATCTATGATTGGATTCAATGTTAGGGCTGTTAATTTTATTGATCATGGGAATTTGCTCGTTCCACATTCTAGTAATCAGACTGTTAACACTCTATGGAGAAATTTGGCACACCATAATGTTATCATTACTGATGAGGAGGCTCTTTCTTGGAGGGGAAAGTCTCACTGCATCAGTGCAGTATATGATCTCCTTGCCAAGGTTGAGGAAATGCATGTTTCCCTATGGGCTAAAGTTGCTTGGACTTCGTATTCGTCTAGCTCTGACAATCTTTTGTTATGGAAGGTCGTTAACAATGCTTTGATGACCAGGGATAGGCTTGTGGCTGTTGGAATGGACGTGGATAATCTGTGTGCCTTCTGCAATATAACTCATGAATCAGTTGAGCATATTTTCTTTGAGTGTAGTTATCTTATTAATTTGTGGTCAAGTCTCATGCAAAAGGTTGGGGTTATTGGCATTATGGGTGTCTCCAATTCTGACTGGATAATACTTCGTAAGGCTACAAGGTGGCGATCCAGTAGATGGGACATTGTCTTCTATGTCCTAAAAATATACATACGAAATGTTTGGATGGAGAGGAACAAACGGTGCTTTCACAAGGTAGCTCTTCCTGCTCTGTGTATGTGGCAGAATATGATGAGAGAGATTAAAAATGGTATTCGTGCATCTGGGCATTGCTTCTCCCCCCATCAGCCTGATTTTTGGAGGTAGCTGTCTGATGTCTCGTGCTGTAGTTTCTTTGTGCATCGGCCTGTGCATGCTCTTCTGCTGTGGTTTTCTTGTTCTTTCCTCTTTTTCATGTTGTTGTGGTGTTTTTCTCTGTCTTGTGTTGTTGTAGTATAGTGATGTTGTTTTCCTGTTTTTATGTTTTTGTTCTATGATGTGTTGTAGTTTTCCTTTCTTTTTGGACTGGCACATATTTTTCGTGTCTCTCCTTGTGTGTTTTCTCCTTGCTTTTTCCGTCTCAATAAAATCTGGTAAGGGCCCAGTCAACCTCGCTGTCTATTCAAAAAAAAAGTTATAAAATCATATCCTTTAAAATCTCAAATTCAATAAGTTCCAAATTGATTTTAATTAAATATAATTTTTAATCAAATACATTTTCAAATCAATTTCAAATCCATCCTTTCGACCTTAATTTATTAAGAATTCATTATGAACTCTATATTAAAATATAATTTAAATAAATACTTAACCATATTGTATTTTAATAAGATCAAACTTTATTATAAACTTATTTTATATCAAACAAATTTATATATATAGCTTAAATTTAAGAATTTAACTATATATATAAAATAATATTTATATAATTTCAAAAATCAATATTTATTATACCATATATTTCTTTCCAAAACCATAGAAATCGTTTTCAAAATATTTATATATAGACCAGCGGTGTCTGTATATAATTTTCTATCATATGGTCAAGTGATACGGATATTTATCATTTCAATCTGCAATTTAAATATAAATACAGGTGTATATCATTTCAACCTGAAATCCCAAATTCAATTAAATGGAAATTGCTTGGATCTATCATTTCAACCCATAATGATTTTCTCCTGTTCTACAGATCGTTCGGGTATGTATCATTTCAACCCATAGTGAATTCTATATTAACAGGGAACATGAAGGGTGATAAAAGATATGATAATAATATAACAAGCATATACAACAAATTAAATAGCCGATAATGGTGTCAGATCTCACAAGTGAATAGATAGCATATATATAGCAATGTAAATAATTCACAGCATAATATTTCAATTTTCGTTCCAATTGAAATCAAATTTGACAAATATAAAAACAGTGATCATAAGTGATTGCTCAACTTTTGAGGCTAGAGAAGTTTCACAACGGAACAAGCTAAGAATCCAGAGCAAAGTGAGATGGGCACGAATTTGATAAAGAAAACAAGCACGAAAGACCAAAAGCTGATAAAATGGAAATCGATGAGAACCAATCAGAATTCGTTTTATATAATTGAACTGAATATATATATATATATCTAGAACCAATTCTTAAACATATATTTGAAATAAGAATATAAATACCAAATCAATAATTTAACTTTAACAACAATAAAACAAAAAACTATATGCATAGATTTCAAAAAAAAATACTAAATTCAAATTTACATAAAATCTAAATATATATATATATATATAAATTAAAGAAAATCAATATTTAATTTTTATTTTATTTTAAATACATACAAAAATGAACTTCTTATATTTTACGTTAAAACGCATGTATTAAAACCCAAATGGACACTTATATACCAAACTATTACCAAGCTATTTTCAGATGTTAACCAAATTTAAATATACCATAACATTTTATTTTCGTATATATTAAAATCAGAAATACATGTACTATGTATGTATGTATGTATGTATGTATGTATGTATGTATGTATGCATGTATGTATACGTATATATCCCTAAAGTGGACTGCAAGCACCCTATGCAAACTTTATAAATTGGAGACTGTATAAACTTTTACTTTTATAAATGACAAAATATACACGTCTACTCTATTTCAAATATAAGCTCTGTCATATGGTACCGATTATACAACTCACATAAAAAAATCAAAACACATGTCCATTGTTTATCCTTAGATTAGTGCATATATCTATATAGTACCGTCGTACCTCCAGATTGGGAGGCTACTGCAAATACTCCATAGGTATGTCAAAAATCAAACTCGTACAACGCGCACTAGGGTAGGTGACACGGCACAACGAGGCAATGCCAGGGTAGATATACTAATTGCACTTCCGGACTAGTGGTAACGCGTAGCAGCCACTACCGCCCACCTCAAGCTACACTCCCAAAGTCAAAGGTGCACCCAATCAATCACAAAGTAATAGAATGGTATCGAAGGAGTGTGTCCAATCAGAGGAGCTACCTTACTAGCCTATCGATTGCTCATGTTTTAGCCACCTTATGCCAACTCATGGGAGTCGGGTCCACGTATATACCTCAATAGGACGTCGCCACCATCCTACTTCATTCTGGAATCTCCACCGCGTACATGGTTGTTAAAGTGGTTTTCGAAGTTGGCAGAGAGTATGACAACTTCTGATCCGCTCTCTTTAACAACCAAACGTTATTATAACACCGCGGTCATTCAAAATAGTTTATACTTCAAAACCAAAATATCATTGTCATTTCAAAACCATATCAATACGATATCACTTCCATTTCAAACCAAATACGATATCATTTCCATTTCAAATATATCCATTTCAGAATCATAGCATATTCAAAGTTATAACACTTTCGAAACCAAACACTTGAAAATATAACATTTTCAAAACATAATACCCTGAAATTCATACCTTCAATACCATAACTTTCACCACTTAAATAGTTTAGATATTCAAATAGTATATATAATAAAATAGTTTTAAATTTAAAATTTCTTCATAAAATAAAATAATTTCCTCAACTTCACAAATTGGTTCAAATCAACTTGAATCCAAAAATTCAATTTAAATCAAATCTTAATTCATAAATGTCAACTCAATTCAGTTTTCAATAATTTATCTCAATTTATATCAATTTCAAATGCCGATTTGAACCTCAAATAAACCATTTCAAATTCCATATATTTCAAAGCTTTAATATTTCATAATTTCAAAACTAAATTTTTATAATTCCACATATACAAATTCAATTTACTAGTATTTAGTTTTGAAATATTTACTTAATAAGTCCAATATCATTTAAATAAAACTTTCAAACTTCAAATAACTGAATATTGCTTCAATCTATTTAAACTTGATATATTCATTTAAATCATCTTAAACAAAAAAAATCAAGTTACAAAAATCATACCCTTTAAATTCTCAAATTTAATAAATCTCAACTCTAATTTATTTGGGTTTACTTCTTAAATAAATTCAATTTCAAATTTATCTTCTAACCTTAATTTATTTAAATCATTATAAACTCTATATTAAAATAAATTTTAAATAAATATTAACCATAGTATATTTTAATAAAATCAAACTTTATTAATAAACTTGTTCTATATTAAAACAAATTTATGCATAGCTTAAATTTAAGAATTTAACTATATATAAAATAATATTTATACAATATCAAAAATCAATATTTATTTAACCGTATATTTCTTTCCAAAACCATAGAAACCCTTTTCAAAATATTTATATATAGACCAGGGTGTCTATATATAATTTTCTATCCTATGGTCAAATGGTACGGATATTTATCATTTCAATCCTCAATTTAAATAAATACTGGTATATATCATTTCAACCAGTAATCTCAAATTCAATTCAAATGAAAATCGCTTGGGTCTATCATTTCAACCCTTAACGATTTTTTCCTATTCTACAGATCGTTCGGGTATGTATCATTTCAACCCACAACGAATTCTACACTAATAGGGAACTTGCAGAGTGATAACAGATATGATAATAATATAACAGGCATATATCATCAATATAAACAACAGCTAATGGTGTCAGATGTCACGGGTGAATAGATACAGATAATAGCAGATATATATAGCAATGTAAATAACTAACAATAGCATATTTCAATTGTCGTTTTAATTGAAATCAAATTTAATAAATATAAGAATGTTAATCGTGAGTGATTGCTCACGTTTAGAGGCTAGAGAAATTTGACGACTCGACAAGATACGAATTGAATTGTGAACTAACCAACTGACCAATCCAACTACAAATCTCAAAATGAAGCAAATGGAATCAAGATCGATGAGACCAAGCTGGGACTTTGAACTGATGAAAACAAATCAAAATCAGCTAGATATATTCGAAACGAGATGCATAGTATACATACGACCAAAGTTTAAATTTAGAAGTACACACTAAAGAAAAAATAATAAAAATAAAATAAAATCTTAATATATTTAACATAATATATTAACAAACAATCTATATTATTATGTTATTTCACAATTATTATTTAATTTAAAGCACATTATTTTAAAATCAATATATACATATAAAAAAGGTCATTAAAATAATCATTATGATTCCATTGAATTAATATATATATATATATATATATGAGATCATTTGTGTTAAAATATTAAGTGTAAATTAAATATATATATATACACCCTGGCATTGTCTAGTTGTGCCATGTCACCTACCCTAGCGCGCCTTGTGCGAGTTTTGATTCGTGTCGTACCTATGGAATATTTGTGGTAGCCTCCCGATCTGGAGGTACGATGGTACTTTATAGACTATTGGCACTATAAAAATGTGTTAGGGGGGATATGGGTAACGTCTTAACGCTATTTTTACATATATTATACTTTACTTTAGACATTATTACAATAGCGTATACTACTACATAGTAGATAGAATGGATCCTTAGAGGATGGTTATTCCAAAAATCCTTTGAGTTACTTGTATTTCAGTTGTTATTTCACTTGAGTAGGATATATTGATATAAGAATGTTAATCCTAACTCGAGTGTTTTGTGTTTTTCTTTACGCTCGGGTCAGACTGAGTGATACAGCTTTTTAAGACTCGCCTCTGGAGTTGGAGCTTCGTTTGGAGATCCATCTACATCTTTTTAGCTTGCATTTATTCAGTTGATTCCAGTGATGTATTCTGATCTTGTATTTGACTATTGTAATTGAAACTTCTATTGTATCTTATTTAACTCAGGTAAATATATATATAGTAGCTTCATGAACTACTATTCATTTTGTTTCCACTGCATATTGTATATTACTCTATGTCTGTGATTCTGTGATTTATTTTTTTACTGTAAATGCTGAGTTTTTCCAAATATAAATTAACAATCTGGTATTTATAGCAATTCAATTTCGGCATGTGTGGATGCGAATGGTTGAAAATATCGGGATGTTACATTCAATCAAACAGCTACTAGGTATGAATTTGCACTATTTTGGTATTTCTTTTGTCATGCATGATAGTAAACTAGAGGATTAAATTTACAAAGCATCATATTATATCAAATGGCTTTTGGGTACCATTTTTTCATAAATATAGTATTTATTTTATTATATCTAGTATTAAAAATAATTTATAAAATCATCGAGCTTGAATTTCAATCATGAAGGTACTAAGTGTGAGTTCTACACTATTCTTTTACATTACTTTTGTTATATATTATAGTGAAGTAAAATTAATTTATAGATGATCATGTAATATAAAACAACTGCTAGGTATCATTTGCATGAATATAGGTATCGGTTTTGTTGTAAATAACATTTAAATCAAATAATTTAAAAAATAATCAAGCATGAATTCTAATCATACATGTTGGTAAAAAATGGTATCAGCTCATGCACACTGCTGGTATCAGTTTCATTTGTAAATAGAAATATATTTATAACCATAACAGAACATCAAGTGTAAGAGAGTTAAACAAAGATAATTTTTGCAACATCAAAAATAAGTACATACTCTTTGCAACAAATTGACATAATATCAAGAAGTGTTTGTATCAACATTAAAAAAAGGGCTAATTTCTATTACTTTTAACACAATACCTCAAATGTATATTTGGGAAAATGAATATAGCAGCAAATTTTGCAAACAAATTCACTTCTTTTCTTTTCTTTGTTCTTCTAGGCTTGACATGTACTTGGCCAAATTCCAGCAGTGCTCATTGTCCATCAGTATCGCATGCAAAATTTTGCCTTTGTTGACAGTATTTGTTTAGCTTCTAATTTGATTGGTATTCTGCTTTAAGAAAAATATCAAATCAATATCAATACCAAATCAATATTCTGCTTTAAGAAAAATATTTGAAATAAGAATATAAATACCAAATCAATATCATTACATATATGCCATAGTCAAGCCTGTTTTAAGAAAAATATATTGTTAGTATCATTTTGCATCACTTGTTGTATTAGGTTTGTAACTAATATAAAACATTGTATTTTAGAGATAATGGTGCAAAACCGATAGTATGCTTTGAATTAATGTATTTAAAAACCACACTTAGCATTAGTTTTAATATATGAGTTTTAGTGCCTCTATGTATTGTTTTAAGACTTTCGGTAGTTGTTTTGCTTTAGTTTTGATTATATATATATATGTATATATATATATATCAGTTTTGTATATGTAGGTATCTGTTTTGTTTATGTAGGTATCGGTTTAGATCTGAATCAAATGTTTGTTGAACTGAAAGACAATATATTTTGTATGAATCAAATTCAGTTCAATGTAAAAGGCATATAAAGATGTATAGTTGTTTTTATAAAAGATTATAATGCAAAAGGACAACATGTTTTAAATGCGAAGTAACTGTCAATTCAGTATCACTCCGAATTTCAATTCTAGTATCAATTTTGTTCTCATTAGGTATCATTTTAACAAAAACAAAACTTATGTGTCCTCTCCTTACCGTGCACACTTGATTTGATGCATTTCTATTGAATATACAAGTGTATGATTTTTGTTTGATTATAATAAAAACATATATATTCATTTAAATGTATTTTTTATTGTACTATTTTATTTTCATATAATTAAATAAATATTTGGGGAATAAAATAAATAACACAGAATTTAAATTCAAACAGATATTTTATTCAAACAAATATTTTATTATAATTTTTGAATTGTATAAAATTTGAGCTCTCACTATATATACAACATTTCAAATTACAATACAATTATAATTTACATCAGCACCTCACTACATATCACTCGTTCACTCATAATAGTTCTTCAATTGTATTCCAATTTGTATCCAACATCTGAGTTATCTGCAAAATACACACTAACGTAGTAAAATTGAAAAGGAAATATTTTTGCAGTGTGAAATAAAATATGTTTTTAAAAATATTATTTGTCTCAGTTATTTGGGTTGCTCGTCATCATATTTATTTTGAATACATCAATCACGAACAACATGTGACATGCACAGTGTATCACTGTACATGCCACAAGACCGTGCACACCGATATACACTTGATAAAACTACAGGGACAGGTGAGCACAAGGTCAAACCTGAGCTATAAGCTGGATTCAACTTAAGTGCAATACAAATAAAGTCACGATATGAGCACAAGGTCAAACCCGAGCCAAGCTAGGTTCAACTCTGTTGCAATGCAAAAACAAAATACAAATGGTCAAGTATATAACAATGAGCAACAAATATATATATGAAGGGCACAGCATTTCAGTGGAGACTAGACTGCACAGACCAACTCAATGTACACTTGAACTTAGACTGGTTGGAGAAATGAAAATGCACATGTCAACAGTGGTGACTTCAAGAACAAACTGCACATGAAACTAGTATTCACAAGTACAAATTTCAATGACTGGAACAAGACAACAACAACATGTAGACACAATAGTGAATCGATCAGAAGCAACCATAATCTAGAGAATAGAGCATAGTACATATGGTCAAAGAATAAAATAAACTGTTAGAAACAGTAAGTAAACATATCAAGTATTCAAGTATGAGCTTGACTGCAAGCAAAGCCACAACATCAAATAGCAACAAAGTTGGAGCATGCATATACATATATAAATATGTTTGCACACATATACATGCAGTCAGATATAAAAAGAACACAGATCATCAACAAACACTTCAATATGTACATAGGATGATGCTAGGAAATGGACAATGCAACCAAGCAGCAATCAATCCAAAGCAACTCCATATTTCAATCGAAGCAAAATAACAAGGAATGGATACTTACATATGAACATTACATGAAATGGACAATACAAACTCAAGTGTGCATAAGCAAGCTACAAAAGGTACCGGGACCAGTGAAACAGATTACAAGACCACCAGTGAAATGAATATCCTAAACAAATGAACACAACACCATTTATACTTATGTACTCAAGGAAACCAGATTATATGCAAGCAAGGCTATAACTTCAAGTAAATTACATGGTGCAACAAACAAGCAACATATACACATGAGCAAACACATATGTATACATGTATATATGTACGGAGACAATTAACTCAAAGCAAACCAATCATGTATACAGTGGCAACAAGGAGTGCAACAAGACTCAAGTGAAACAGAGTGACATACAAATATATAGTAAAAACTGTGAAGCCATGGGTCAAATTTGTTGTTACAAAAAATCAAGGTAGAGCTCGAACAAAGTCACAGGAGAAAAGAAATTCACGTGGCAGGTTTTACAAGTTTCAAATTATATCAAAGCCAGGCAATAACACTGATTATTTTCAAAATAACCAAGTCAAGTCAAAATGCCATAGAATCGAAGCCGGTGGCCAAGGTGATAACAAAGAATCAAACAAGTCAAAATCAAAGTCATGGTAATCAAGCAAACGAAAATATACGAATTGAAAAAGTCAGAAAACATCACCTGCATCCAAGCAAAATCAAACGGTCGAGCTAAAGTAACTGAAGAATTCAAAGAATATTGTACGAACGTTAATTTAGGGTTTTCAACCTTATAAAACCCAATCATCATCGGCATTATCTAGCAATCGAGTTCAAGCATACCAACGAAAGAAATAAAGCAAAATCGCATACCGATCCAATTCGAACTCGACTTGTTGAAGCAGCCATTTGCGAATCAAAGTGAAAAATTAGTTGACGTAACAAACTATAGATAGTTCATCATTGAATCAACAACTTAATTCGGCGACTTCAACAAATTTCCAGAAGCCCTAAATTCTTAAAGTAGAATGGACACTGCCATTTTCATCAAGAAAAGAAAGCAGGCTGAAGAAATAAAATAAGAAAAGGGATGACCGAAGTTTTCACACAAAGATAAAAAGAAAAAGGAATTCTCTTTTAATTTTGATTTTGGTCGGCTTTATAATTTCTACTAGGCTTTATTTTTTTGGTTTCTTTTGTATTTTGTATTTCTCTTTTTAGACTTTTGTAAATTCTAGCCGAGTGACTAGGGGACGAACTACAGTGGTGTAGTTTGAGAATTCGCAACTCAGTGGCTGAGTTTTGGTAGGGTTTTGATCATAGAGTTTGGTTATTCAATAGCGGGTGTCGCGGGGTTGCGTATTTAAGCGTCTGACTACTTAATTTCTAGTAGAAACCTTGGGGGCAGCACATAGGTAGGGTTTTGCGGAAGCTGGGTAAATCTGTGTTATTCTATTTCTATTTTTAATATTCTGCTATTCTCTGTGCTGCTATTATTCTGCTATTATTTGTGCTGCAATTAGTTTATATATTTCCGCATTAATTTTTATAATTATTAATATCACCCTATTCATCCCCCCATCTACGGTGAAATCGATCCTACAATTTTGTATGGCTCCACCTCCATATCTTGTATATTATTCTTTTTCTAGAGTTCTTAGAGCATTTCTTCAATTTGTTTTCTCTATTAAAGACAAAATGATACAAAGTTAGATTATGTTCACTTTTTTAAATTGTATTAATTAAATTTTAGAAAAAATCATACCAATATCATAGCCTCTTTCAAACCAGAGATGTTTTTGTCATTTGATCTTTTAAGGACGTATAGAATCTACATGACACCTTTGCATTATTAGGTATGTCAAAGTTATTAACGTCCAATGGTTTTCACAATGCAAAAAGTATTAAACATCTTCTACATATTTTTCTTGTACAAATGTTTCAAGCATAAGCAGGACCAAAATTTATTTAAGACCTTTTAGATCACAGTTAGCCCCTTTCCGTTGAATTCAAAAATAAGTTACAATTTAATATATGAAGCAATTATTATGTACTTGCATATTAAAGTTTCATTTACTGTCATTATGGTCGTGAATGCATAGTTATGCTCTGCTAGCCCACAGCTAGATATATACCAGTCAATTATCTATATTAAAAATGGGAAATCATAAGTTTTTGTTATTAGTGAAGCAATATTAAATAATAAATAGCATAAGTAATGTTAATAGTGGATGCGTATATTGAAAAGTATAAAAATAACAGGGCATCAACTCAAATCAAACAGCATGTGGGAATGGGTTTTTGAATTTATTTGGTATCAGTTTGATCGTACATGGTAATCAAAATATTTTTCTAAAATTAACAATTTTCATATTTTATGATCCAGCAAGTAGGTATCATTTTTGCTTTTAGTTTAGTATCAATTAAATTACAGTGAAAATAATTTAGAAAGCAAGCAATCATTGACTCCAAACATATTGCTATTAGATATCGGTTTTGCATTATTTTGGTGTTATTTTGGTCATACATGATGTTAAATAAATAACTAAAATTATGGAGCATCAAATTTTATCAAACGGAAATTAGGTCTCGGTTTTTCATATATACAGGTATCAGTTTTGTTTTACATAATAGTGAAAATAATTTATAAAATAATGAAGCATGAATTCTAACCAAAGACCTACTTTGTATTAGTTTTGCACTACTTTGGTATTATTTTGTCATATATGATGGCTAAGTAAATTACTAAATTACAGAGCATGAAGTTATAACAAGAAGAAACTAGGTAACATTTTTGAATATATATATATATATATATATATATATATATATATATATGTATGTATGTATCTGTTATGAGTAACATAAAGTAACCAACCATGACATCCTATCAAACATATATTAGGTATTGTTTTTTGTACTTATTTTGACTAATATCAGTATTGTTAAAGAAAATAAACAAATTTATGTACCTACCCATCCATATAATTTCCTTCAAGAATATGTAATGGTGCTTTTTTTGTTATCATGCATCCTCCTTTGATTGTGTCATGATCCTCTCATGCTACTTCATTGTTTTAACAGAAAAGATTTGAATCGATTAATTAAAGTTATTTTTTACATAACATTAGTATAAGTATTTGTAAACTTACTTTTGTGTTGATGTCAGAGAAAAGAAAGTTTTAATTACATTTTGTTGTTCTATGTTGCGATATACCAAGCATTTGAAGTGTCCTTGTCCTATCTCTAAAAGTGTTGGTTCTATTACTGCAAGTGGCTTTGGAAAGTCCTCTTTTCTACATTTTTTCATCATCTTTGTTTTTTTTGGGTTTTGGCTTATTTTATGCTTTTTCTATTTCTGACCACAGTCAAAACCGTCACTTTGTTTTTTTATTCTTGTTCTTACCTTTTGTCTTTGCACATAAGAAGCTGTTTTTTTGTGTTGCTTTGATTTTTCGGCCAACTGATTTTTCCACTGATGTTTTCCCTTTTCGATCAATACCTTTTATTAGTTTATTTTCATCATCTTGTTCAATTTTTTCCGTTTTAAACTCTTGTGTGTCATAGAGTTTGAAAGTTAGAGGAGTGAAGTCAAGTGCTGAAACATGGAAGGGTAAAGTTTAGCTTTTGATAGCGGTATATTCTTCCATATTTTGAGCTTCTTATGTTTATTTTTCTACCATTTTCTTTATTCGTTGAAAGAACTGTTTAATTTTTTGTCTACCATGTTAGTACTTTCTTTCTTGGTCTCCAATGGTGCATGTTGATATGGTTGGAGCGTTTTTTTCTTCCACTTGATTTTCAGTTTCTACCATCACTTGTTCATGAACTTCAGTTTGTATTTGAGCTGCTTTTTCTATATCATGCCCTGCAATTCTTTCTTCATTTTATGCTTTTTTTTTATTTTCTCTTTTTCTTGCACTTGATTTTCATTCTTTATCTACACTTGTTCATGCACTTTAATTGCTATTTCAGTTGCTTTTTCTATATCATGTTATGCAACTCTTTATTCATTTTGTGATTTATTTTCTTCATTTTTCACTTTTTGTAGCAATTCATTTTCTTCATTTTTTCAGTTGCAAATATGTTTTTTGCACTTTGGGTTTCCATCTCTATACATGTATCTTCGTTCATTTTAGTTGTTGTGTGGTCTTTTTGTACATTGGAGCCAACATTTGTCTCTTCAAAATTTTCTTCATTGTCTTCATTCATTTCAAGTCCTTCTACTACGTGCAGATTTTGTACTCCAGTGTTTGAATTTTTCTCTTCATTCTCTTGCAATCTTGACTTGATTTCTCTCAATTCTTGTTTCAATTTTAGAATTTCTTTCTCGGCTTTTATCCTCGTTTTCTTTTCTTTTTTCAGTTCCTTCTTTCTTGTTTTGGCTTCATCTTCCAAATCTTTTAAGTGCATTTGGAAGACTCTAATGCTTACGTCTTCTTCAAATGAGTGTTTAGCTTCTTTAATTTTTTTCCCTTGCTTTTATATTTCTTTGTTGCTTAATTGTTGTTTTGTAGAAGTTGTTTGAAGAAATCTTTCTTCATGAGGAAGAAGATTAATTATTTCTTTCAACTGTATAATTGGTACAGAAATTTTATTTTAGTCTTAAGTTATGATATTATCTTATAACTTACTGTAACGACCCGTAATTTTCGACAATTTAAATTAGTTAATTTAATAAGATTTTTGTAATTTAATATTGAAAGAAATAAAAATTTGGAATTTATTAATAAAAAAATAACTAAGATGAAACGTAACAATGTTAATTAAAGTAATTATTAGCAACATGAATGAAATTCCAATCAATTGAAATAACGTAAACGTCATACTTGGTTATAATTTGAATATAATAAAACAAATGTAAATATTTAATTGTGATGACCCGGAATTTTGGGCAATATCAATTTAATAATCTGTACTTAAAATTAAATTGATTTGATAATCTTGGTTAATAAAATTTGAATGGATTTAATAATCTTCTTTTAAATAAATATTTAGTTGGTAAATTTTATCCTTTAAAAGCTAATAAAATGTTTTCTATGTATAATGTATATATATTTGTACACATTGTAAATAAAGAAGCTTAGGTTTGAATTTAATAAATAAAACATATTTTCAAAATCTAATACACATTTTAGAAATTTGAAAATTTGATTTAGTCTAATATAAAACTTTTCAAAGATTATTTAAATAAATAACTATATAGTTTTAAAATACTTAAAATAAATGTTTTTAAGGTTTGTTTTATTTTCATTTTAAATATTTCTTGATAAATATGATTAGAAAATAAATAGTAAGATAATGTCATTTATAAATTATTTAAAATTGTCAAATTTGTTATTTTCAAATAATATTAATAATGTAATTAGATATAAATAGATTTTAATAAAAAATAGAATAGTTATTTCAAAGTTAAATATGTAGTTATATATGTATATATATATAACTTGATTTTTAAATTGGATTTTAGAATTTAGTTGAATTTGAATTAATTTTGAAATTCAAGAGATAGATATTTTGAAATATTTGAATTAAAGATATTTGTACAAGCTTTTATTTATAAATATAATTGATTTAATTTTCATTAAAATTATCTATTTATATATATATGTAAATAAGTATTTGTAAAATGATAAATTAAGAATAAAGATTTTGTTAATAGTTAAAAATAAGTAAAGCTTTTTATTTAACATTTAAAATAGATAAATAATACACAAGACATGTGTTAAGTAACAAACAAGGGAATGTGGCAAATGTTAAACTTTAAACAAGTGTCACTCTTTCATTTTCATTTTTTTTCTTTTATTCTTAATAAATCACACTTTTACTTATATAAACTTAAGACTTCTATCTTCTATTCTTTTTCAATTCTTTTTCAAAACTTAAGAAAAACTTGAGCTGTAAAATCTTTCAACAAAACAAAATCAGTAATAAAACTCCTCAAACTTAGTCCTAAGTAATTAATGAAAGTAATTAAGGAATTAATTACTCAATGTAGTTAATTAAAGTAATGTGATTAGTTTAAGTTAATTAATTAAGTTTAATTAATTTAAGATAATCACTGGACTATTTGTTAAGTATAATTACTTAATGTAATTAATGAAGTATAATTACTTAATGAAGTAATTGAGATGGGTAATTACCAGATGTAATTAATTGAGGTGTGGATGTAATTACTTTATGTAATTAATTGAAGGATAATTATTTAATGGAAGAGATTTGGAATTAATTACCTTCAAGGATAATTAATCAAGGATAATTAATCAAGGATGATTAATTAAGATGGATAATTAGAAGATGATTAATCTATTGGTGTGTGATTAATAAATGGTTAAGTAAGCAAGATTTATGTGATGAAAGCAATTAATTTAATTTATTTTAAATTAATTAAAGATGAAGTAGTTAATTTAATTCATTTTAAATTAATTATAGATGGGGATTAATAAATCATTGTTTATGGATGTTGAATGATATTGTTTGCCTTGAATGGTTTGAGACCTCAAATATGAGATAAGTGATGCTGTGTGATATGGATGCTTTGGTTGAATTGTGATGATAATGTGAATTATTTGTTTGTGATGATAACGTGAATTATCTATTTGTGATTTTATTATCTATCTGTGTGTATAGATAATGAATTGAATTGTTTTAACTTTAAAAAAACTTGGACCTAAAAGATGGCGCTTCGGATTTCGATGAGACCGAGATCGGGTTTCTTGATTTGGATATTCAAATACCACATCAATCCAAATTAACGATAGGTCGTGAATCTCAAGTGAAGATGAAGATTAAGAGTGCAAGAGTTATTTTCGTTAACTCTGCGGGTGATTCCAAAATGAGCATAGCGAGATAATGCCTCCGGTTTCGTTCGAACCTGAAACGAACTTGTATGGATTGAATGCTTTCAGAACATCGTCGGGTGGATGATGAGCATTCTAAGAGATGTGTTCTCTAAAGGTAATTGTAGCCTCAAGCCTCATCAACCGGAAATGGCTAAAACAGGGGAGGTGCAGTAAGGCTAAGTGGGTAGCACCCAAGTAGGACGAGATTTACCCTGTCTAGAAGTCCCTTTATATTCGGCTGTGTGGGTAGTTGGTTGAAAACAACTGCTAGGTTGTCTTGTTCGAGACTGTTAAGTAAGTTATGGTTCCGGCTTTGTACTACAAGAGATTGGGAGTAATCCTCGGTAGGTAATCTAGGCCATGTACTGTGACGGCCCAGTAGCCTTGCCATTGTATGGAATCCAATCTCCAATAAGTGTCATACGTTTTAGTCATGCCCAACTATGTTGGAACGTGAAATGTAAGCATTCTAGCTATTTCTGTATTTTATTTGAAAACTCTAGACACTATTATAATATCACTGGATTTTCTATCAAATGTTTTGGTTAGCGTAAGGCAAAAACTTACCCATGTTTACGTGTGGGGGGTCTTACGTGATACCTTTTCTTTTCAAGGGTTTTCAAAGTTAAGCAACTATAACCTGTTACTCACATCAGACCCATGTCTGACCCGGAGTTTATCTTCTGTTTTCTTAAACTCTTGGGTACTCAAATTTTTACGAGTAGCGAAGGGATTCAGGTTAGCTTTGACGAATTCTAGAGGAGCAATGGAGCAGGAGGCTTCAGCGTTGTAGATATATATAGTGTTCCGCTATGTGTTCTTTGAGTCAAATGTTTGTGTTGTATCATGTTGTAATAACTAGACAAATGTTTATAACTATCTAGTATGTGATGTAAAATCTATGTAACTCTGATAGCTGTTGTATATTATGTAATATTTTATGTGATTAATATAATTTATTCGTTCCGCTGTTGAGATTTTGATGTTATTTCTTTCTTTTCTTCTCTATCTTTCTCTTTTCTATTCTTTTCTTTCTTCAAGTTGATGCGTCTTTCTGTGGAGAGAAAGAGGGGTCGTCGCATTAATTAACTAATGAAATAATATAATCGTTAATGTAATTGAATGAAATTAGTGTTGTGAGAGCAAGTTTAACATTTTTTGTGAATAATAAACCTAAATGTGATTAAAAGTCAATGGTGACAATTATTATATGTTACCTACTTATTTGGGCTATTAATTTAAATTGGAAATCAGTTGCAATAAATCAAATTAAATATTACGTTAATGTAAATTAAGGAAATAATAGGAAATAATGTTAATTTTATTCATAATATGATAATTGGTTGAATAAAAAGAATGGAAATCAAGATTTATCAATTTATTGGGATTTAAATTATAATAATTGGATTAATTGCAATTAAATAAAATTAAATATTTAAATATTACGTTAATGAGAATTAAGATGAAGTTGGAGAACATTGGTGTACTAAGATATAAACCAATGTTAATTTTATCCATAAGATGAAAATTGATTGAATAACAAGATTTAAAAATCAAATAAATGAATTATTGGAAATTAAATCTATAATTACTGAATTAACTGAAATTGAAACTTAATAATATTTATTCGTGAAATATGGAATATTGAATTGATACAGAAATTTATTTTAAAAGATTATAAGTTACTAAGTAAGCCAAATGATAGAAACTGTGATTAATAAAATTTGAATTGAAAAAAGTGATTTAATTAATTTAATATTAATTTATTCAATTAACGTGAAAATAGAAATTTTGGCTATTGACTCGGATTTAGACGAAACCTTTATCGGATCCATAACGATGAATTATTATAGGATTTTAAGTTTCGTAGCGATCATAATTGTCGTTTGATCGTACTGACTCGAAAAGCCTAGAAATCAATTTAATTAAAATCAATTAAAGTTTTACGAGTAGCCAAGGAATTCAGGTTAGCTTTGACGAATTTTGAAGGAGCAATGGAGCAGAAGGCTTCAGCGTTGCAGATATATATAGTGTTCCGCTATGTGTTCTCTGAGTCAAATGTTTGTGTTGTATTGTGTTGTAATAATTAGACAGGTGTTTAATACTGTCTAGTATGTGATGTAATATCTGTGTAACTCTGATAGTTTTTGTATACTATGTAATATTTTATGTGATTAATATAATTTATTCGTTCCGCTGTTGAGATTCTGATGTTGTTTCTTTCTTTTCTTCTCTATCTTTCTCTTTTCTATCCCTTTCTTTCTTTAAGATGATGCGTGTTTCTGTGGACAGAAAGACGGGCCATCACAGTTGGCATCAGAGCGCTGGGTTGAGTGAATACCTAGGCTTTAGAGTATTTTCTTTCTTGAGAGAGCATACTTGCATTTATATATATGTATGTATGTATGTATGTATGTATGTATGTATGTATTTATATTTATTTATTTCTACCTATTTGTGGGTTACATGTTTGGGTTTTCCAACATAAGTTATAAAGTTAGATAGGGTAGGGGTGTGTGTAACACGACTACCAATGGTTGGAGTTTGAATGTTTGAGGTTGGAAGTGTATTTGTCGAGATTGTAGACCCAATACCGCCTCGAGTGAGCTTTGGCTGTGGTGTAAGGATTTCATCGATCTCTAAGTGAAACCTTTTAAAGGTTTGGACTTCATCTTTGAAATGCAAGTTTGGATAGGTAAGAGTTTGGATCTGTCAGTTAGGCAGAAGCGAGTGATGGTATCTTGGTAACTGTGGAAGTAGTTGCTGTGTGATGAGACGCAGTGACTATGGATTGTCTCCGAAGATGTTTCTTTGGAACAAGTTTAAGGAAGTATGTCTGCATCAGTGTTGAGGCTGAGTTCAGCAGAGTGTTTTGTATGGCTTTGAAGCCCGAGTTTCTCGAAGAGCTTTGGATAGGAAGTTTGTGGCATCTATGGCAGCGTGCAGCTCAGAGGTGTCTGTGTGCCGGCAAGAAGTGTTTGGCCAAGCAGTATTCTTGAGATGGAGTACAGAATCAGCAAAGTGGATCCATTTCTTCGATGGATTGGCTCAATAAGCATAAGTGTTCTGATTGGTAAAGAGAGAACAATATCTTTGGATATTTGTCTGGGTTGATCGCAAAAGTGACTTGTGATAGCTAAGTATTCTCTTGGGTTATTGGAGATTTTCCGGATGTGTCTTTTGGGAAGTCAGAGGTTTGTCCACATTGGAAATTGAGTTCCGCATCGATTAGGATTCCGAAAGAGGTACCGATGGTTCGGCTTAGTAAAAGGATGGTTCCTTGAGATAGGGTTTGGTGAGGTAGCTCAGGATTTCGTGGTACTTCTGAGTTTTCTTTTATGGATCTGTGGAACCATATCTCTGGGATGTGCTGTCCAGCTTGTGCTCGTGTTCATCATCAGCATTCTCATCTACTCCAGATCAGAGTTGCGTAGCGGAAGCGAGGTAGCATCTTTTCTAGAATGGAAGCAACCGAAAAGTTGCAGTGTTTTGGATTAGAGGGTTTCTACTGGAATTTTCAGGATCTGATGGCGAGATTGGAAAGTGCTCATGTTTTGTCTTTTTGGGATAGGAGAGGTTGTTTTCTACTGATGATAGTAGAGTTTGATCTTGATTTTGGTTAATCTTGAGAGGATCTTTCTTTTGGTTGTTTTTGGTCTAGTTTTATTCTAGAAGCATCAACAAGGTTAAGCTGATCAGGGAGGATGGAGACAGCCCAGGATATTCAGAAGAGTTTGTGAATATGAGATGGAGGAATTTGGATTTCAAAGACGGAGATTTGATGTTAGACAAGTTTTCTCCGATCAAAGGAGCTATAATATTGGGTAAGGATGGGAAGCTAGCTCCGAGAGGTATTGGATCTTTTCTGTGTTTTGGTTAGGATAAGTGCTTTGGTCTACAAGATTGAATTGCAAGTTTGGATGACTGGAATTCAAGGTGTTTCACGTATCTCTGAAGGAGTATGTGTAAATCTATCTCTGATTGTTGAACCAGCAGTCAGGAGAATTTGGTTGTTGAGCAGGATTTGAGTTTGGTCTGATATCCTATTCAGTTTTGTAGATCTAGATGAGTAGGAGCTCTATAGCTTAGTAGTATAGATTGTTTGGATTCTGTAGAGTGAGTATCCCAGTATTTATACCTGGAAACTCTAGGAAGTTCTATCCAGAATTTTGTCTAGATAGTTAAATTTGTTTAATTAAGCGAATTGGTTGCAAGCATATGGTTGATAATATATGTTTGTGATTTAAATTTAAAATCTTAAACAGATTATTAAATTACCTTTGCTTTTGAATTTCGGGGACGAAATTTTTTTAAGGGGAGAGGAATGTGATGACCCGGAATTTTGGGTAATATCAATTTAATAATCTTTATTCAAAATTAAATTGATTTGATAATCATGGTTAATAAAACTTGAATGGATTTAATAATCTTCTTTTAAATAAATATTGAATTGGTAAATTTTATCTTTTAAGAGCCAATAAAATGTTTTCTATTTATAATGTATATATATTTGTATACATTGTAAATAAATAAGCTTTGGTTTGAATTTAATAAATAAAATATATTTTCAAATTCTAATATACATTTTAGTAATTTGGACATTTGATTTAGTCTAATATAAAACTTTTCAAAGATTATTTAAATAAATAACTATATAGTTTTAAAATACTTAAAATAAATGTTTTTAAGGTTTGTTTTATTTTCATTTTAAATATTTCTTGATAAATATGATTTGAAAATAAGTAGTAAGTTAATCTCTTTTATAAATTATTTAAAATTGTCAAATTTGTTATTTTCAAATAATATTAATAATGTAATTAGATATAAATAGATTTTAATAAAAAATAGAATAGTTATTTCAATGTTAAATATGTAGTTATATATGTGTGTATATATAACTTGATTTTTAAAATGGATTTTAGAACTTAATTTGAATTTGAATTAATTTTGAAATTCAAAGGATAGATATTTTGAAATATTTGAATTAAAGATATTTGTATAAGCTTTTATTTACAAATATAATTGATTTTATTTTCTTTAAAATTATCTATATATATATATATATAAGTATTTGTAAAATAGTAAATTAAGAATAAAGCTTTTATTAGTATTTAAAAATAAGTAAAGCTTTTTATTTAACATTCAAAATAGATAAATAATACACAAGACATGTGTTAATTAATAAACAAGGGAATGTGACAAATGTTAAACTTTAAACAAGTGTCACTCTTTAATTTTCATGTTTTTTCTTTTATTCTTAATAAATCACATTTTTACTTATATAAACTTAAGATTTCTATCTTCTATTCTTTTCAATTCTTTTCAAAACTTAAGAAAAACTTCAGCTGCTAAATCTTTCAACAAAAAAAAATCAGTAACAAAACTCCTCAAACCAGAAATCAAAAGAACAATAACTTTAAATATTATTCTTCAAATCTGAGAATTATCTTCATCAAACCTGTAATCCACTATAAAAATCAAAAGCCTGTGCATTTCTTTTCAAACCTCAAGTCTGCATTTTCCAAATCCAAGAACAACAAAAGCATGCAAAGCATTTTCAAAAAAAAAACATCAAACCAGTAGCAGATAATCAAAGCAAGTGAAATCTGGAAACAAATGCCTGCCTTTTTCTACAAACCAGAGATGAATCAAAAGCCTGCATGCATTCTAAAATCTGAGATTTAATCAAGCAAGTATTCTTCAGCATTATTTTCAGCAATTCCAGTTTCTAAATCAAAGAAGAAATTTTTAGTATTCCAGCAACTCAAAGTTTAAAATTCAAAAGCTTTTTCAAATAGAAATGAAGGCTCTGTTTTTCTGAAAAACAGGTGAGTAACTTTCTTTCTAAAAACTTAAGTATCTTGATATTTGATTACATATGGATTATTGGAAATAAAGTAGTATTGTGTGTATGTGTATGATTGAATTCTCTTTGTATATACTTAGATGTATAGATGGATGCTTGCTGTTGTGATTTGTTCTTGCCTGTTCTTAGTTTCCAGGCTTAAGTTCTGACCAAAAATATCATTATCTCATAATCTAACCTATGATAAGGATTAAATTTCAAACAAAATGTGTTTGTTGTATCATAAACTAGAGTTTTAAATTTTATTTAAATTAAATAATTTGGTATTGTCTCTAGGAATCAAGATGAACTGAGCAAACGTAATATAAGGCTAAATTAAATTATCCTGATTCATTGATTCAGGATTATAAATCGAATACCTAAACTAAAACATGATCTTTAAAACTAAAATCATAATTTTTAGCTTAAGGATGAATGTGTAGTTTTGGTTTGACCATAAATTGGGTTTTGAGAGGTTTCTGATGATCTCGATGGTCGGAGAGGTCAGGATTCTTTCTGGAGATGCGGGGATGATCAGAGACTTGGGGAAAATTGTCTAATGAGGATGCATTGCACTGTGGAGGCGGTAGGAGGTTGTTTCAGTTTATAACCCTAGTTTTGTTTTGCTCGGGTAATTTAATCGGCACGACGTCCTTGGATGATTGAGTTCATCAATACTCAGGGAGATGATAGCTGGAGTGTTGGCGAAGGTGAGGCCAGAATCTCAGTCAAGTTGGTGGTCGGAGGCCCGAGATTAGGGTGGTTCCAGGCTTGAGTGTTTCGTTCCTATATTAGTTTAGAGTACTCGAATTTGATTTCGAGTAGGTATTGATGGAATTAGATTTTGGGTGGTTTGAGTGTGTCGTCGCCGAGCTAAGGTGGGACGCGACATCGACCAGTGGTGGTCGGAGCCACCGTGCATGTGCACGGTGCAGTTTTGTTTCCTGGTGAAGTTTGGGTAAGCAAGGGATGAATACTCGAGTTTTATTCGATTTGTTTCGTATATTGCTCGAAGCATTAGGGGTTTTGGCTCGAAGTAATTGAGGGGTGGCCCGGGTAAATGTTTGGTTACAGGTTTTTTTCAAAACCTGTCAGCCTTTTTAAATTTTAAAACTGAATTTAAAAATGTAAAGCCAGATTTAAACAAAGTTTTTAAATCAAGTTTAAGTACGGATTCAAATTTAACTTTGCATCCTAGTTTTGAAATGAATAATTTTTAAAATTTAAATTGTTTTAACAACTTTAAAATGTTTAAAGTATATTTTAAAAATGACTTGAATTTGAAATGAATTTGGTTTTGAAACTCTTTAAAATTTCTTTATAAAATAAGTGTTTATTTAATATTTGATTAAGAAGGTTTTTAATCGGTTTTTAAAATTTTGTTAAAATTTAATTTGTATTTAATTTGAATTTTAAATTTTGAAATGGAATTTAAAATTAAATTCAAAAGTAAAAAAATTTCAATTGTTTTTGTTTTTATTAATGACAATTTAGTCCTAAGTAAGAAATGTTTTTATCTTAAAGTTAAATTAAGGTTTAATGATTTGTGATTCATTAAATTATTAAGATAATTAAAATGGATAACCAACTAATTTAATTAACTAATGTTTTGGATTAATTAATTTAGTAATTAAGGATTTAAATTAGTAAATACAGGTTTAAATTAATTAATAAAGGTTAATTAATTTGAAATTAAGATCATTAATTAGATAAATTAAGATTTATAATTAATGATTTGAAATTAATTAACCAAGCAATTAAGGATTACTTAAGTTACAGTTAAGTACTTAATTAATTAAATAATTAAAGATTAATTAATTGGTTAATAAAGATTTATTAATTTGTAATTAATAATGACTAATGTAAGTTTAATTACTTAAAAAAAGTAATTCAAAGATTTAATAATAGTTAATGAAGATCATTAACTTGGGATTAATAATTAATTAATTAATATGATTAATTTTGATAGTTAATTAGTTTTATTAATTAAGGATAATCATTTGCGAAATTATTAAGTATAATTACTTAATGAAAATAATTAAGGAATTAATTACTCAATGCAATTAATTTAAGTAATGTGATTAGTTTATGTTAATTAATTAAGTTTAATTAGTTTAAGATAATCACTGGATTATTTGTTAAGTATAATTACTTAATGTAATTAATGAAGTATAATTACTTAGTGAAGTAATTAAGATGGGTGTTTACAGGATGTAATTAATTGAGTTATTAAAGTAATTTGGAGGTAATTACTTTATGTAATTAATTGAAGGATAATTAATTAATGGAAGAGATTTGGAATTAATTACCTTGAAGGATAATTAATCAAGGGTGATTAATTAAGACGGATAATTAGAAGATGATTAACCTATTGGTGTGTGATTAATAAATGGTTAAGTAAGCAAGATTTATGTGATGAAAGTAATTAATTTAATTTATTTTAAATTAATTAGAGATGAAGTTATTAATTTAATTCATTTTCAATTAATTATAGGTCGTGATTAATAAATCATTGCTTATGGATGTTGAATGATATTGTTTGCCTTGAATGGTTTGAGATCTCAAATATGAGATAAGTGATGCTGTGTGATATGGATGCTTTGGTTGAATTGTGATGATAATGTGAATTATCTATTTGTGATGATAAGATGAATTATTTGTTTGTGATATTATTATCTATCTGTGTGTATATAGATAATGAGTTGAATTGTTTTAACTTTAAAACAACTTGGAACTAAAAGATGGCGCTTTGTATTTCAATAAGACCGGGATCGGGTTTCTAAATTTGGATATCCGAAAACCACATCGGTCCAAATTAACGATAGGTCGTGAGTCTCAAGTGAAGATGAAGATTCAGAGTGCAAGGTTTATCGTCGTTAACTCTAAGGGTGATTCCAAAATGAGTGTAACGAGATAATGCCTTCGGTTTCGTTCGAAGCCGGAACGAACTTGTATGGATTGAATGCTTTCATAACATCGTTAGGTGGACGATGAGCATTCTAAGAGAAGTGTTCTCTAAAGGTAATCGTAGCCTCAGGCCTCATCAACTGGGAATGACTAAAGCAGGGGAGGTGCAGCAAGGCTAAGTGGGTTGCACCCAAGTAGGACGAGATTTACCCTTGTCTAGAAGTCCCTTTATATTCGGTTGTGTGGGCAGTTGGTTGCAAACAATTGCGGGGTTGTCTTGTACAGGACTGTCCAGTAAGGGATGGTTTCAGCTTTGTGTTGCAGGGGATTGGGAGTAATCCTCGGTATGGTGATCTAGGCCACGTACTGTGACGGGCTGTACCCTAGTAGCCCTGCCATTGTATGGAATCTAATCTCCAATAAGTGTCGTACATTGTAGTTGTGCCCAACTATGTTGGAACGTGAGATGTAAGCATTCCTACTATTTCTTTATTTTATTTGAAAACCTTAGACACTATTATAATATCACTGGATTTCCTATCAAATGTTTTGGTTAGCGTAAATTAAAAACTTACTCATGTTTATGTGTGGGGAGTCTTACGTGATACCTTTTTGTTTCAAAGGTTTTCAAAGTTAAGCAACTGTAACCTGTTACTCACACCAGACCCATGTCTAACCCGGAGTTTATCTTCTGTTTCCTTAAACACTTGGATACTCACATTTTTACGAGTAGTGAAGGGATTCAGGTTAGCTTTGACGAATTCTAGAGGAGCAATGGAGCAGGAGGCTTCAGCGTTGTAGATATATATAGTGTTCTGCTATGTGTTCTCTAAGTCAAATGTTTGTGTTGTATTGTGTTGTAATAACTAGACAGGTGTTTATAACTATCCAGTATGTGATGTAAAATCTATGTAACTCTGATAGCTGTTGTATATTATGTAATATTTTATGTGATTAATATAATTTATTGTTCCGCTGTTGAGATTCTGATGTTGTTTCTTTCTTTTCTTCTCTATCTTTCTCTTTCCTATCCTTTTCTTTCTTCAAGTTGATGCGTCTTTCTATGGAGAGAAAGGCGGGTCGTCACATTAATTAACTAATGAAATAATATAATCGTTAATGATAATTGAATGAAATTAGTGTTGTGAGAGCAAGTTTAACATTTTTTGTGAATAATAAACCTAAATGTGATTAAAAGTCAATGGTGACAATTATTATATGTTACCTACTTATTTGGGCTATTAATTTAAATTGGAAATCAGTTGCAATAAATCAAATCAAATATTACGTTAATGTAAATTAAGGAAATAATAGGAAATAATGTTAATTTTATTCATAATATGATAATTGGTTGAATAAAAAGAATGGAAATCAAGATTTATCAATTTATTAGGATTTAAATTATAATAATTCGATTAATTGCAATTAAATAAAATTAAATATTTAAATATTACGTTAATGAGAATTAAGATGGAGTTGGAGAACATTGGTGTACTAAGATATAAACCAATGTTAATTTTATCCATAAGATGAAAATTGATTGAATAACAAGATTTAAAAATCAAATAAATGAATTACTGGAAATTAAATCTATAATTACTGAATTTACTGAAATTGAAATTTAATAATATAATTCGTGTAATATGGAATATTGAATTGATACAGAAATTTATTTTGAAAGATTATAAGTTACTAAGTAAGCCAAATGATAGAAACTGTGATTTATAAAATTTGAATTAAAAAAAGTGATTTAATTAATTTAATATTAATTTATTCAATTAACGTGAAAATATCCATTTTGGCTATTGACTCAAATTTAGATGAAACCTTTATCGGATCCATAACGATGAATTATTATAGGATTTTAAGTTTCGTAGCGATCATACTTGTCATTTGATCGTACTGACTCGAAACGCCTAGAAATCGATTTAATTAAAATCAATTGAAATCAATTTGAAATAAGCTGGTCTTAACATTTCCTCTTCATACGATGAAATTTGGACTTGAAACCTATTCCATTGAGTTCAAAACTATCGAAACATCTATTTTGATATATAGAATTACCCATTTCCGTTTCGGAGGCGAAACGGGCTTTTTAGTTTATTTATCGTTCAAAATCCAAATCAAAGCTTGTCCATTCTTTCAATTTTTCAGCTAGTCCTATAAATTGCTCTTTATAAACCCTAATTTATTTCTCATTTCTTATTCCATTTTTTCTATACGTACATTTCCTTCTCAACTCCTTATTCCAATGGCAGATAAACAATTTCTAGATCCAACTGCAAATCAAATTCAAATCCAAAAAAATCAAACTCCTTAAAATAATTCAAAAATAAATATGTAAATCGAAGATGTCATCGATACGAATCTAAGTCTAGTATCTGTTTTTGCAAAAAATACTCGGGTCATTTTGAAATCATGGTCAAAGCAACGAAATCGTGAAATTGGGGTTTTTCGATTTCGATACCAATCGACGAAAGTGGATTATGGGTTTTGTTGTGCTCGTCGTCTGGAGGCTTATGGTGGTGGCTGCATCCCCTGGTTTGACTTGAGGTGGCCGGAATCTTTGATTTAGGGTTCGAAAAACCTAGAAACTAAGGCGGCGGTGGCAGTAATAGGGGAGGCCAAGTGTGGTGGACTTTAGGGCGTTGATGCGGCGGAGGGAGGCGGCCATGATGGTCGTGGTGCGACGTTCCATGGTAGCCAGAGGCGGGCGTATGTCTTGGTCAAAGGAGGGTCGTGGCCATGTTCATGCTTGAATGAAAGGCGGGAGGAAGGAAGGTGAAGTGGTGGCTTCTGAGTGGTGCGTTATTTTATTTATTCATTTAATTTAATTTATATTTCAACCATTCTAACTCGAATATCTTTCTCATACGAGATCCGATTGATGCGCAGTTTATTCCTCTGGGATCACATCAAAATTTTGGACATTTTGACGCTAGTTTGGATGAATTCTGATATCGTTTGAATTTGGGCCATAAATTGGATTTTAATTAGATTGAAAATCAAAGGTGAGTGTTTTCACCCACTCACAACTTCAAAAAAAAATTATGTTAGTTAAATTAAATTTATGATGTGATTGGAAATTTATTTATGGTTGTTTAATATTTTTAAATTGCTATTCCTATTAATTTGAATTTATCTGAATTATTTTGTTATTTAATTAATTATTGAATTTAATTTTCCAGTTAATTTTCGGTATATAATAATTTGTTAATTGTTGACATTTATTGGATGAATTGGATAATGATTATGGTGGATGTTTCAATTTATTTTTGATGATTTATGTGATAACCCGGATTTTCAAATACCCGTTAATTGGTAGTTAACATGATTTAATTTATTAAAAACTGATTTGTAAGTTGAATGTGATATCCTGGAATTTCAAGCAATTAAAATGTGATAATCTCTTTTATAAATAATTTAAAATTGGACAAATTGTTATTTTCAAACAATAAAAATAATGAGTGGTTTATATATAATACATAAATGGATTTTAAATGGAATTATTATTTTCAAATTAAATATGTGTTTATTAAAATATATATATATATATATATATATATATGAGTGGATTTTAAATTGAATTTGAAACTTAAAAGATATATCTCTTAAAATAATATTGGATTTTGAAAATATGTTATATATGATTTTATTTAGAATATAATTGGTTTTATATTATTTTTCTTTAAATGATCTTATTAATATAAATTAAGAGAAATGTATATGTTAAATAGAAAATTTAATATAAAAGTTTAATAAACCATTTTAAAATTAATTTAAACATGCATAATTACAAGTGTTAATTTATAAAATCTTGTTAGTAACATGTATAAGATGATAAACTTATGTAAATGACAAATGTTAGATTTTTAACAAGTGTCACTATTTTATTTTTATTTTCTTTAAATTTTTTTAAAAAAACCATAATTTTAGTCTATATATTCATCTATCTCTTCTCTTCCATTTCTTTTTCCTATCTTCTTTAAAAAACAAGTACACCAAAACCTGTAGCCTGTAAACATTTTACAAACCAAAGAAATTATAAAACAGCAATTTCAAACCAGAGATTAAATCAAAGCAAACTCAACTAAATCAAGACAAGATCATCTCAGCTGGCAAATTAAATCATCTCAACATCAAAGTGATTTCCAATATCAAGTTTCAGATTTTCAAGTAAGTTCAGGCATTTTTAAATTCCAGATTTCAAGTTAAAGTCTGCTTCTCTGTTTAAAACCTAGACAGGTGAGTAAATATTTTTATTCAAAGCTTAAGAAAATGAAATCTGTTGCATGTGAATTCCTAGAATGAAGTATGCTTTGCATGTATATATGAGTATGATTTATGCATATATGAATGTGTTGAAAGTGCATGTCTGATATATTTGTGTCATCTCTGTTTCATAGTTACAGAGCTTAAATTTAGATCAAAATTCCAAATCCCTTTATCTAATCTCTGTTAGGTTTTAGTTTTCAAACAAGAGAGGTTTTTTTAGACGTAGATTAAGTTTTAAAAATAAATTTAGTTGAAATTTTATCTGGAATATAGAGAATTCAGTAGAAATCTGAAACCTGTTGAAATTTAAGCATCGTAATTCCTTGAATCACTTAGATAATCTTAATCGCCATCAAGATTCATGATTTATAAAAGTAAAATCATAATTTTTAGATTGGGATCGAGTGAGCATTTCGTTGTTGATCAGAAAACGGGTTTTGAGGTTTTTCTAGTGGCCGGAGGTCTCGTGGTGGTTGTGGTCTCTACTAGAGAAGGCCAGGGTGAAGGAGAGCTGGAGAAAAATGCCAGGTGGATTTATTACCCACCGTGGCGGCGGATTTGCGTCGGAGTAGGGTTTAAAACCCAAAATGGGACAATGTCAGAAAAGTGGCTACTGCGTCGTCTCTCTGGCATCGGGTTGCATCGGACTTGGGGCGATGGAAGCGTGGATGGTCGGTGGAGGTGTGACTGAAGTTTCTTGGTCGCTGGTGAACGGTGGCGCCAGGACGAGGAAGTTTTTGGTGGTTGGTCATGTTTCAGTTTTGATCAGGAAATTCGATTTTGATTCTGAATTTGTCATGATGTTTGGATAATCGGAATCAATAGTAGGAAGGGTCAATGACATGTCGGAGGTAGCGTTGGTGGTCCCGACACCTCGACCACCAGTGCACATGCACGACGAAGCCTGGGTGTGTGAGTTTTGGAGAGGATGGTTGTCTCGAAGAGGAACTCGGGGGAAATCAAGTTTATGCTCAGATTCGATTTTGAGTTTGACGTGAGTGTTTAATTTTTCAAGTTTAAACTTTAAATTTTAAACTAAATTTTAAGAAAAGAAAAGAAGTTGTGGGTTTCTCGTGTCAGGACTTGTGAGTTTAACGGGTTGAACCCAAAGCAGGATTTTAAATAGTTTTTAAATTTTATAAAAGCAAGTTTTAAATTAAAATTTAATTTAGTTTAAACTATTATATGATAAGGTTTTTAAATTATTTGATTGAAGGAAGTTATAATTTGTTTAACTTAAATTTGCTAAAGTTAAATGCTTAAGTTATTTTTAAAATTAAATTAAATGATTTAATTAAATAAGTTAAGATAAATGTTTTAAATATGATTATGATAATTAGGAAATTAAATAAAGATAAATGGTTTATCTTAAGGTTAATTAAGACCTTGGATGATTAAGGATTAATTAAATTAATAAAGTAATTAAAGAGTAATTTATTTATTTAATTAATTAATGACTTTAAGGGTAGTTAATTAATTTAATTAATTATGATTTAATTAATTAGATATTAATTAATTCGTAATTAAGGATAAATTGATTAAGTAATTAGAGATTAATTACTTAAATGATAATTACTTAATGTAAGTAATTAAAGGATAAATCTGTTAAGGATTAATTAATTTAATTAGTAATTAAAGGTTTAATTAATTAATAATTAAAGGTTAATCAATTAAGGAAATTAACCAACAGGATAATTACTTAATGGAAATAATTATGGATAATAAATGGGCAAATTAAAGGATGACTAATTAATTGGGTTGCAATTAATTAATGTTAAGTAGGCAGGATTAAAAGTGATTAAAGTGATTAATTTAATTTATATTAAATTAATTAGAAATGGTGTGACAAATTAATCTTGCTTATGAATGATTGAATGATATTGTATGCCTTAGATTAGATGATAGCTGATATATGATTTGTGATGCTATGTGATATGTTATGTTTGGGTTGAACTGTGATAATATGGTTTGTTTATCTGTGATGAATGGCTAACTAAATATGTAATTCTGGCTATAAATGGAATTGTTTAAACTTAAACAGCTTTGTCTTTAGGACAATATTGGATTCGAAGAGACTGAGGTTAGGTATCAGTAAATACCCGAAACCACTTCGATTTGGAATCTACAATAATTCTTTATGGATTTGACTTTGAAATATAAATAGGCTGGAATGGAATAAGGTTGTAAATTTGGTGATTTAATCTGAGTAATATTGCTTAGATATGATTATAAGATGTGTATTTGACTATGGGATGTTAAAAACTTGTAGTATGGTACGAGTTACCCTGGGTTTTGAAAAAAGTTTTATGCATTAGTATTTCATGTCAGATGGGTTTACTCACGCTGATTTCCAACCTGACCCAGGTGTTAGTTTGATGTAATGCTCGGGTCAGACCGAGTATTACAACATTTCAGGTTAGGGCATTCTAGAGTTCAGGAGGTGAGCAGGATGGCAGGAACGTATGGATTTTACCGCTATGTATTCATGATTGTTGTGATATTAGTCCGAGACAGGTTGATATAACTGTCTAGTCTATTTGTAAATGGTAGTAAAACTCTAATATATTTTTGTAACAGTAACAATTACAGCTTTCTTGTATAAATACTATTATGTGATATTATGTTTTGATCCGCTGTGAATGTCTGATGCTGTTGTTTCTGTTCTTCTTCTATCTTCTCCTTCTTTCTTTAACAATCGGAAATTTTCGGCGTTCGATTGCTTGGCACTTCTACAGTGAACGTATTAATGTCGACTTTTCGAGGTCGAAATTTTAAGTTGTTACAATTTGATGCAATATTGGATTTACGAAATGCTATCACTCTGTAAGTTCTCATATTTATTATTTGGAAAATCATTATGGGTTGAAATTATATATACCAGTACGAACTATAGATTAGGAAAAATCGTTATGGGTTGAAATGATAGACACGAGCGATTTTTTGAATTTTATTGTTTTAATTGGGATTGCGGTTTGAAATGATATATAACCATAGAATATTAAATTGCGGATTGAAATGATAAATATCCCTATCACTTGACCCTAGGGTAGAGAAATACATATGGATACAGACTAGTTAAATTAAATGAATTTAAAATTCTTAATTTTTTTGAATTTAATTAAATGATATTTTCAAATAAAATTTGATTTATATAAATTGAGTTATTATTGAAAATCAAGTTTTATGTTAAAATGTGAATTGGTTTAAAGGAATTGCTTTAAGAAACTAAATTGAAATTTCAATGTCGAATTTGAGAGATAAATGAAATTTGTCAAAATTGAGTTATTTGAGTTATTTGAAATATAACTTTGAAATGTATTGAAATTGAAATGATTTAAATTGATATTTCGAAGATGATTTGAAATCTATATAAATGTAATATTTTATTGAGACTGTGAATGGAGACTTGAATTGGATTTTATCGATTTAGAAATTTAAATGGTTCTATTGTGTTGAAATGAAATAAATAGTAAATTGATATTAATTTCAAAATTCATCTTTTAATATAAACTATTTTAAAACATATTATTTTAAAGACTTTAATTACTAAGATTTTCAAACTAATAACCTACTTTAACCTATATTAACTATATTAACTATATTAAACTATTTTAACCTATTTTTAAACCATTAAATTTATCTTCAACTAATTAACCCATTTTAACTTATTTTAAATCTAATTAATCTATTTTAAAGCTAATTGATCTATTTTAATTTTATTTAATCTATTTTAAATTTATTTAACTATCTTAAATCAATTAAACGGTATTTTTAATCTATAATTTAATTATTCTAGAGTGTTTTAAATATTTATAACTATTTTAACTATTTATAACTATTTAAACTATTTTCTAAAATTTCAGACTAGGTAAAGTGGAAATGATTATATCTAATTCATTGGTTTAAAAAAGAATACAGTTAAATGATGTTATAACCTAAGTTGGGATTTAAATGTTGTATTTAATTGAATACGATAATTTTGAAGTAAGGATTTAACCTATTTTGGAAATATAATTTTTGAAAGAAAGTATGATTTTTGGGAAATGATATGATTTCAAAGCTGAAGATGATTTCGAAGTGAATATAAATTCGAAAGTGACATGGTTTGAATTGAATATGATATTTTGATATCAGTTATAAATGATTTTGAAAATTTAATAGAACCATCTGGTATGTAATAAAAGATTGGTTGTTAGAGAGACCGGGATCTGATATTGTCATACTCTCTATCAATACCGAAAACAACAATAACAACTGTGTACGTGGTGGAGATTCTAGAAATGAAGTAGGATGGTTTGACGAACGATTTCTGAATAAGGTATGACGTGACCCAGACTCTCGTGAGTCGCTTAGATGTGACTAAAATTGGAGATATAACTGGGCCAAATGAGGTCATTCCTCCAATCGAACATGCTTCTTCGATACCATATTACGACATTTGTAATGATTTGGTGGCCATCCCTTGATTTTGATTTAGGAGTGTGTTTGGAGGTGGGCGGTAGTAGCTGCTATGCGTTACCACTAACCTGGTTCTGCAATTCGTAAATCTATCCTAGCATTGCCTCGAGGGTCGTGTTCACATGCCCTAGAGCGCCTACTATGAGTTTGTTTTATACCATACCTATGGAGTGCCCTTTGATAGCTCTCTAGTTTATAGAGGAATTATGGTATTGTATAGACTATGTGAATATATAAAAATTTGTTAAGGGGGGTATGGTAATGCCTTAATGCTATTTTAATACTTTACTTTACTGTAGACACTATTATAATAGCATATTGTACTACATAGTAGATATTTTAACCGATCCATAAAAAGTGTGAATCCCGAACATCTCTTAAGTTACTACACTCACGTTAGACACTAGATAGGAGATATCAAAACCCGTAAACATATCTGATCCCGTTCCACTCATATTTATTTACAGTTGATTAACTTACATAAGATCTTTTAGTTCTGACTAGAGTGTTTTGTCTTTTTAATTTGCTCAGGTCAGCCTAAGCATTCAGGGTTAAAGACCCCATTTCTGGACGAAGATGAAGATTGTATTGTTATTATTTACTTATTTATTCCGCTGCACCATGTTGTTTCGCTGCATTTATTTAGTCATTCCTGTTTACGTCACTTTGATGTTTGTGTTATAAAGAATAACCAAATGTATTTATAAAACATCTTCATGAACTGTTATATGATTATTATATTTTATCATTCCCTATGAGATTCTTAACTTGTTTTATTTCTTTCTCCTTTTCTTGTTCACTCCATAACAATCTGCCCATTTGAATGGTTTGAGTCTAGCATGTGTATCTGATTAAAATGTCCAAAAAGGTAGGTCGTTACGGCTGTATCAGAGCTTTGGTTTAGCGATAATCTTAGCTTCGTGGGGTCTGAGTCATATTAAATAGGATAGTAATACCCTAGAATGAGTCGCTGAGTGTATATATATGAGAGAGCATATTTATTAGTGTTATAAAAGGTTTTTATATTGTGTTAATTTTTTCCATTTTGTATTTATAAATTCTGGTTGGTGCATAGGACACTATGACATCGATGGAGATTTCTAAACACTGAATAGGACAAACGGACACAACATTGTTTCAAAATATAGGTAAATGAAATAATTTTGCCTATTATATATTTTTTGTATACAAAATAATAATTTTATAAATGATATATTTGGTTGTAATATATTTGTTTGTTAGGTAGTTAGATTCATAAGTATTGGTTGAAAATGAAATTTGTAAATAAAATAAATATAAATTGGAAAATTTTAGAAATTAAGTTCCAGGATTTTGGAAATTTCTTTCAAAAGATTTTAGGATATAACACTAGTATTTTAAAAGTATTTTATGATATGAATATTTCAATATAATTCGAAAGGAATGTTTTAAAAAGGAATTTTTGAAAGGAAATAAGTTCTGTACTCCCACTTTGTCGCTGGAAAATAATTTCGGTGATGAATGCATGCATCATCGATATTTATGTTTGAGTTTCAAAGTGGGAAGGCCATTTCAGTAGTTTTACTGCAGACTTATTTTGATAAACAAATATAAGTTTCAAAGTTCAGATATGATTGGATATTAAAGTTATGAGTATATATATAATTTTAAATGATTTGAAATGAAACCTGACATTTAGTTCTTAGATCTCTATAAATTAGAGATTTCAATTATTGTGATGGAACGGAAAATTTAATTATTTACTAATTGAAACTTCTAAAATGAAAATAAGAAATTAAATGCTAGGTTTTAAATGAAATATAGAAGAGATTTGAAATTTGTAACCAGTAAATAAAAAAGGAAATCAGAAAATGTAACTATTGAACATTTTGTTAATTAAAATAAATATGATAACTTGGATAATATTCAGCTACATTCTTAAAAACATATATCTAACTTACCAAAAGATTTAAGTTGAAATTGTTTAATAAGAAAATATAATGGAGTATTATACAAGAAAAGCTTAAATAATGAAAGTGTTCAATGAAATTCACTTTTATAAATAAGAAATTCGACATGAAAAAAGTTATAAATTTAAGCTATAACTAAAATGCTACTAAGTAAGATGTAATAATAAAGTGAGTATTATAAGTAAAGCTTAAGTTAATGTTTGAAGTTATTGATAATTAAAGTAAATAATAAAATGAACACTATACTGAAATTAAATGGTTATAACTTCAGAAAATTTGAAATGATTCAGAAAATGGATTTAATATTCCATGACATTAAATAAGAAAATGAATGTAAATTTAAAATTAAGAAACTTAAGTATGAATTTATGCACTAGCGAATATTAATATCTAATTGAAATCAAGTATATACATTAATGTGAACTAAACTGTAATAAAATGTATGCAATACTTAAATAATGAATTCATTGATTTTATAAACAACTGAATGCAATTAACTTATGTAAGAAACGAACGTAATGCAGTAAAAAGAAATTGACATTGTATGAATAACCGAGAATGAATTTTTGTAATGAATGTAAATAAATGAAATGAGTACCGAATGAATGAATGTCAATTTACTTACAAAGAAACTTATATAGTAATTTAAGAAGTGATTTGCATATGTTTAAAATAATTATATATGAGTAACGTAGATAAGAAAATGTAAATAAATGAATGTAAATAAATGGAATTAAGTATTATATAAATGAATGGAAATTGAATTCTGTAAGAAACAAATGTAAATTAAAGGATATAATCATGATAGGAATGAAAATAGACGAACAATAAATAATGAAAAAAGTGATATGTAAAAATGAACTTAAAAATTGTTTGGAATTTGTTGTTGTTTTGGTTTATGAGTTGTTTAGGCAAGGATACTTCTAATTGTTTGGATGCATGAGTAATCTGTTGAGTTTTATCTAAGACTGCTGAGTAGAAGGTATACTTAGTAATTATTTTTTATATTATACAATTAAAAGTTTCTAAACCCGAACAAACCATTTGTTTTATTTGATATGGATGAATGGTTGATTATTTTGATTCCTTGTGATGATTGTATGCTTGTTTGCAAGTGATTTTTGTTATGTTATATTGATCTATTGGTTACAAACTGAAACAACTTAAACATTTCATTTTATGTAATTATTAACTCCTTTGGATTATATAAGTGAAATACAGGTTATGGAAACAATTGCTACTGCTTTTGGTTGCATAATTTAAGCGTTGTTTGCCCAACAAATAGGTACGTTCTCGGATTACGGTTTTATAGTGATATCATATTATTTTCCCATTGTTGTAATATATTATTTTGTGAAATTATTAAATATATTGTTATTATTTATATTATTATTTCTCCCAGAACTCTCCGTACAAAGGAGACTCTGCCGAAATTTTCCATGATTTTGGACTTAGAAAATATTTATGAAATGTTTTTCAAACTTTATTAATTTGAGTATAAAAGGATTTAATTGTTTATAAATTGATATATTTTATTTAGATTATTTAATTTTTTAAATTAACTGTTTATAAATTTTATATTTTGAATAAGATATATTGATTTCTTAACCCCTTCTTTCCCTTCTTTTTTCTTTTCGGGGATGAAAAGTTTTAAGTAGGGGAGAGTGTAATGACCCGTAATTTTTGATAATATAAAATTGTTAATTTAATAAGATTTTTGTAATTTGATATTAAAAGAAATAAAAATTTGGGATATATTAATGAAATAATAACTAACAAATAATGTTAATTAAAGTAATTATTAGCAACTTGAATGAAATTCCGATCAATTGAAATAATGTATATTATATACTTAGTTATAATTCGAATATAAGAAAAAAAATGTAAATATTTAATTAACTAATGAAACAAAATATTGTTTGTAACGTCCCGCCTTTTTGTACGCTTTAAATCGACGACAAACCACACACGTCAGACTAAAACCATACAGAAGGGCGGATTGTTATAGGATAAACAAGAAAAAAACAGAGAAAGAAAAAAACAAAATAGAATCTTGCAGTGGAAATATAAAATATAATAATCAGGTAAACAGTTTACGAAGCTGTTTTACAAAAATATTTGCTTATACTTATACAGTACATATCAGAGCTACATATACCAGAAAATAATCAATAACAATGTAGCGGAACAATGTGATGCTGTGGAACATAATAAATAATAGTAATACAAATCTTCATCTTCGTCCTCCAATGTTAAAGTCTTCGAATCCTGAAATGCTCAGACTGACCCAAGCAAATTGAAAAGACAAAACACTCGAGTCAGAACTAAAAGATCTTACGTAAGTTAAATCAACGGTAAATAATATGAGTGGAATGGCGTCAGAGATGTTTAGGAGATTTGACATCTCCTATCCAGTGTCTAACGTGAGTGCACTAACTTAAGAGATGCTCGGGATTCATATCTCCTAAGGATCCGTTAAACTATTTACTACGTAGTAATATTTCGCTATTATAATAATGTCTATAGTAAAATAAACTTACTTTTTAATTGCATTTAGGGGTTACCTATATAGCTCTTTAACACGTAATAGTCCCAATAGTCCATCCAGTATCAGCGCATCTCCAGATCGAGAGACTACCCTAAATACTCCACGGGCCACGGGAGAAAACCAAACTCTTACAAGGCGCGCTAGGGTAGGTGACACGGTAGAACTAGGCAAAGCCAGGATAGATATACCAATTACGCTTCCGGGCCGGTGGTAATGCATAGCACGCAGCTACCGCCTACCTCGAGCCACACACCCAGATAAAAAATCAAAAGTTGCCCCCGAATCAATCCAAAATTCAGAATATAATATCGAAGGGATGTGTCCAATAAAAGGTGCTACCTTCTTAGCCCGTCAATCGCTCCTGTTTTAGCCACCTTATGCCAACTCACGGGAGTCGGGTCCACATATATACCTCAAAGGAACGTCGCCACCGTCCTACTTCATTCTGTAATCTCCACTGCATACACGGTTGTTAAAGTGGTTTTAGGAGTTGGCATAGAGTATGAAAATTTCCGATCCCGGTCTCTTTAACAACCAAACGTTATTATAACACCGCGTCCATTTCAAAATAATTATACTTCAAAACCAATATATAATATTCATTTCGAAACCATATAGATACGATATCATTTCCATTTTAAAAGCCCAAATCAATGTGACATTACATCTATAAAAACCCAAATGAATATAATATCGTTTTTATTTCAAATATATCTCTTTTCTAAAATCATAGCACTTCCAAAATTATAATATTTCAAAACCAAATGCTTGAAATGTAACCTTTCAAAACATAATACTTCGAATTTTATAGCTTCAAAACCATAACTTCCAAAGGTTAAATAATTTGGGTATTCAAACAGTATATAAAATAAAATAGTTTGAATTTAAAAAAAATTATAAAGTAAAATAATTTCCTTTAATTTAAAATTTTATTCACTTTAAATTAAATCTAAATTCATAAATTTTCTACTCACTTTCAGTTTCAATAAACCAGTTCAATTTCAATATATTTCAAACATTGAGTATTAAACAATTCAAAATTAAGGTTGGGAATTACTATTCAACAATTCAATGTCCTATTATTTAGTTTTGAAATATTTGCATAATAAATCCATAATCATTTAAATAAAACTAAAATTACCAATAACTAAATATTTTCTTCAATTTATTTATACTAGAAATATTCATTTAATTCATCTTGAATAAAAATCCAGTTATAAATATCATACCTTTTAAAATTTCAAGTTAAATAAATTTTACATCAACTTATGGAGTTTAATTCTTAAATAAGCTCAATTTCAAATAAATTTCCAATTTACCTTCCAATCTTAATTTATTTAAATCATTATAACCTCTATATTAAAGTATGATTTAAATACTTAACTTTATTTCATTTCAATAAAATAAAACTCCATTATTAAACTTATTGTTATTAAAAAAATTATACATGCCTTAGATACATGAATTTAACTATATATAAAATATTTTTATATAATATCAAAAAGGATCAATACTTATTAAACCGTATAATTCTATCCAAACCATAGAAATCATTTCCAAAATATTTATATATATAGACCGATGGCCTCTGTATAAAATTTTCTATCCTATAGTCAAGTGATACGGATATTTATCATTTCAATCCGTAATTTAAAATAAAAATACGTTTATATATCATTTCAAACCATAATCTAGAATGAAATAAAAATGCATAATAACTTGCAATTTATAACAATATAAATACAACATCCATTCATCCAATATTAATCATCAACCATTTATCACAATCATCATCCAATTCAAATAATAACATCAATATTGAACAGGTAATAAATAACAGGTAATTACTGGCAATTTATATTCAATAATAAATAAATTTAACTGTCAATTTATATGTAATAGTAAACTGAATAACAATTTAATTCGGTAAATTCAATTTAACTGGAATGATGATAAAAATATACCAAACAGCAATAAATAAATTTCTAATCACATCAGAAATTAATTTAACATACATAAGAAATTTTAGAAGTTGTGAGTGGGTTAAAACACTCACCTTTTGAACTTAAATTGAATGTAAATCCAGATTAAACCCAAAATTTGAACAGTCTTCAAATTCACCCAAACCAGCGCCAAAATTTTCGGAATCCCAATACGAACCTAGTGGAGAAAACCATGCGTGAAACGGACCTCATATGTGAAAGTTATTCTTGTTATAACGATTGAAATCAAAATTTAAAATAAAAGAAAAAACAAACCACTACGAGGCCACGTCAGCAGAAGCACCATACCCAGTTCACGCGCATCTTCCTCCCTAGGTCACCTAAATGCATGAAACCCACGAACGTTGACCGAGAACCCCCACGGCTTCCGACCTCCAACCAGATGTCGATCGCCACCATTGGAACCGCCTTCCCCTCCTCTATTGGTTGCACCCCCTCCGATCGCCTAGAAGCACCGCGCGTTGCCAAGCCCACGAAACCCTAATCAAATTTTGGCGACGATCTGGCCATTGAATCGATAAATCAGTCACACAGATGAACTCCACTTGACAAACTCTATGAAACTTAGAAATGGTTCGTCGATCAGTCGACGTCCATCAACGCACGATGAACGTTCGAAAATGGTTCTTCGATTTCTGGTTAAACAGTGCATCGAATTGAAAAACAAATCATAGAATTGGGATGCGCTCTTCGAGAACTTTTCGATGATATAAAATATGATATGGTTTGTGGATTTTGAAATTTTTGTTTGATTTTGAATTGCAATTGGATCTAGAAGTGGGAATTTGTTTGTTTGCCATTTGAGGAAGAGAGACATCTGAATTGTACGTACAGACAAATGAGAAATAGAAGTAGGCTAGGGTTTATAACAAGGTATATACAGGTTGAAGAAAAAATAGAACGAATGGGCTTGATTTGGTTTGGAAAATTGAACGATATATGGCACGAAAAGCCCGTTTCGACTCCCGAACGGAATTGGGTCAACCCATATATCAAAATAGATGTTTTAAAATATTTTAAAAGCGATGGAACAGGTTTCAAGTCCAAATTCCATCTTATGAAAAAGTTATGCTAAAATCAATTTATTTTCAAATTGATTTCAATTTCATTGATTTCTAGGAGTTTCGAGTCCGTACGACCAAACAGCAAGTCTGATCGCTATGAAGCTTGAAATCCTACAAGAATTCACCGTTATGGATCCGATGAAACTGGTTTCGTCGAAATCCGAGTCAGTGGCCAAAATGGCTATTTTTACATTAAATAAATAAATATATTAACTAATTAAAACAAATTCTCAATTTCAATTCTTTAATCGACAAATTTCATCATTTTTGATTTCTCAATCATTTATAATGATTTAAAAAAATTAAAATGTCAATTTAGAGTTGATAAATTTATCAATTTCAGTATCAACCTCAATCCCCTTAATTTCAAATTATAAATTAAATTTCCAAAAATTTTATTTAGTTTAATTTTCATTCTATTATTCAATTTATTATTATCAAACGGATGAGATTAACATTGGATTCAAAATCCGTTACTTTAATATTCTCACATTTCATCTAAATTCCCACTTATGTAATATTTAAATTTTTAATTTCATTTAATTGCAATTAATCCTATTATCATAAATTAAATTCCAATATATTGATAAAACTTTATTTCCATTCCTTTTATTCAACCAACTGTCATATTATAAATAAAATTGACATTATTTCCAATTATTTCCTTAATTTGTACTAATATAACATTGAATTGAGATTCATTGCAATTGATTACAAATTTTGATTAAATGGACTAAATAAATGATTACTTTATAATAATTGTTGCCACCAACTCTTAATCATATTTATATAAGTTATCATTTCCAAACATATACATACATGACGTTGATTTTATTCAATTACTATTTATTATTATTACTTCATTAATTAATTCAATATTTACATTTGTTTTTCTTATATTAAATTTATTACCAAATATTCCTATTTACAATCAATAAAAACCCTGCAATTGTTTCAATCAATTTGGGATTGCATTGAATTAATTAATTATTAGCTTACATCAACATTCTTACACTTCATACCCGTTATAAATTCATTGACGGATTACAAATTTTTATTCCTTCTAATATTAAATAACAAAATTGATTACCTAACACTGTTCTTATCCAACTACCATTAATTTTATACTAATTCATCAATTTGTTCAATATCTACTCTTGTTTCCTTATATTCAGTTCATAGTCAAGTATGACATCTAAATTATTTTAGTAAATTGGAATATCATTGGAATCGTAAATGACCAACTTTAATTAGTATTGTCTACCTTGCATTAACATTATTGCCTTAATTTACATTCAGTTACTATAAATCAATATATTATTGCATTGGTTAATTAAATGCTTACATTTAGTTACTTATTTTAAATTTTATACCCAAGTGCAATAATGAACACTATTTCTTTATTGGGATTTCACTTCAATTGTCAATAATTAGTTTTAATAACCATTGCTACAATTCATTCTAAACATTTACTTCAATATACATTATAAATTTATTTTTCTTTCTAAATTTAATTACGAAAATCTTATTAATTCAACAAATTTAATTATTGAATTTTACGGGTCGTTACACTGTTAATGGTAATTGAATGAAATTAGTGTTATGAAAGCAAGTGCAACATTTATTGTGAACAATAAACCTAAATGTGGTTAAAAGTCAATGATGACAATTATAATATGTTACCTACTTATTTAGGCGATTAAATTAAATTGGAAATTAATTGCAATAAATCTAATTAAATATTACGTTAATGTAAATTAAGGTAATAATTGGAAATAATATTATTTTATTCATAATATGACAATTGGTGGAATAAAAAGAATGGAAATCAAGATCTATCAATTTATTGGGATTTAAATTATAATAATTGGACTAATTGCAATCAAATGAAATTAAATATTTAAGTATTACGTTAATGGGAATTAAGATGAAGTTGGAGAACATTGGTGTACTAAGATATAAACTAATGTTAATTTTATCCATAAGATGAAAATTAATTAATAGGATTTAAAAATCAAATAAATGAATTTATTGGAAATTTAATCTATAACTACTGAATTCATTGAAATTGAAATTTAATACTATAATTTGTGCAGTATGGAATATTGAATTGATATAGAAATTTGTTTTAAAAGATTATAAGTTATTAAGTAAGCCAAAACAATAGAAATTGTGATTTATAAATTTTGAATTAAAACAAAAGGTGATTTAATTATTTAATATTAATTTATTCAATTAACGTGAAATTAGCCATTTTGGCAATTTACTTGGATTTCGATGAAACCAGTTTCATCGGATCCGTAATGGTGAATTATTGTAGGATTTCAAGTTTCGTAGCGATCGGACTTGTCGTTTGATCGTACAGACTCGAAACGACTAGAAATCAATTTGAAATAAGCTGATCTTAACATAACTTCTTCATACAATGGAATTTGAACTTGAAACCTGTTCCATTGATTTTAACACTATCGAAAACATCTATTTTGATATATAAAATTACCCATTTCCGTTCCAAAGGCGAAACTGGCTTTTCGGGTTGTTTATCGTACAAAATCCAAATCAAAGCTTGTCCGTTCTTTCATTTTTCAGCTAATCCTATAAATAGCTCGTTATAAACCCTAATTTGTTTCTCATTTTCTTATTCCATTTTGTATGTACATACATTTCCTTCTCCACTCCTCATTCCAATAGCAGACCGACAAATTCTAGATCCAATTGCAAATCAAATTCAAATCCAAAAAAATCAAACTCCTTAAAAAAATTCAAAAAAAATATGTAAATCGAAGATGTCCTCGATACGAATCTACGTCAAATATCTATTTTTGCAAACGATACTAGAGTCATTTAGAAATCATGGTCAAAGCCACGAAATCGTGAAATTGGGGGTTTTCGATTTCGATACCAATCGGCGAAATTGGATTGCGGGTTTTGTTGTGCTCATCGTCTGGGGGATAATGGTAGCGACCGCATCCCTTAGTACGTGTGATGACCTAGAATTTCTAGATATACAGAATTGGAATATTTTATTGATTTGAATATTTGAAAGTTAGTTTAACTTGAATTTCAAATATCACTATGAATTTGGCAATTAAATTATTAAATTTAATTACTGAAGTTGGGTAAAATATTTAATCTTCAGTTTTATGCCCGTTAAAAACATTTTAATGGCTTATAAAATTTGTATTGATTTTGCTGGAGATAGTAGAAGTGTTAAATTTGAGTTTGAGAGTGTTTTGTTTAGTTTTGAATTTATATCGTTCTAACTGACGTTTAATAATAGCCTTTCGGGGCACAGTCTCGGAATTGGGCGAAACCAGTTTCATTGGATTCGTAATAGTGTGTTATTATCATATTTAAATTTCTGTAACATTTGGAGTTATCGTGTGATCGTACGATACAGAAATGCGCTAAATTTTATATCGAAATTCAATATATGATAACTGGTCCAAAAAACCATCTTCTCTATACAATCGAATTAGGACTCGGAACCTTTTTCATTGCGTTCGGAATAGGGGTTTGACATTATAAACGCCTAGCGGCATGCCTCGAAAGGAGATCAAGATTTTAGGCTTCGTTTTCTCAATGATTTGAATTTAAATTTTAAATTTTAAATATAATATGTATGTATTTAATATGATAATGTTTTCACAAGCCAAAATTTTACACATTTCTTTTCTCTTCAAACACTTGCCAATTTTTTGGACATGTGTTTATTTTTTTTAAAAATAAAGAATAAAATAAAGTCGAATGCCATTCTCGTTCCTCTTCAAAATTCGACTGCAAGCTTCTTTTCTATTTTCCTACCTCATTTTTCAATTCCGTTCATTCCTTATAAAATGGCAGAACATTTCGAAATCAAATGGTCGAAGCCCTCATTTTCCTCTCTTGTATCCTTTAATTCACCTTTCTAAATCAATTTGAAATTAACCTCATTTTCGAATTGAAAGACTCGATCGAGTCACTCGCGATTTCAGGCACCGGGAGAGTCTAACCATGGCATCGAGCTCGAGCGCGGCTGCATCGACGACGAGATGGTAGAGAAATCGGCAACGACGTGGAGGACGAGGCAAAGTCGTTGCATGAATTCGACGGATTTGGAAACAAGATCGCAATCGAGTTTGGTGGTAAGATGGTGTAGGGCGCTCGCATTCAAGAGTGGAGGGTTGCTCGGCGTTGCGGTGGTGGAGCAACCGAGTCTCTGGTGGCTTTCGAACTCGAAGGCGATTTTTGTTTTTAGTATCACGAATGTTGAAGCTCTTGAAGGAACAGGTCGTTGGGTAGCCTGGGTTTCGGTTGGCAGTAAGGTTTTGTTTTGTTTATTTTAAATTGAATTTTAAAATATATATTCCTGCCATTTTAAATTAAATGTATATAGATGAGCAGGAAATTTTATAAATGAAAGATTTTGGAAAGAGAAAAAGGAAAATAAAATATATATACGTATGATTTTTAGATATTGATGAATTTATAAAAATTGGATTTTTTATATAATTTATTTTTATGAGTGTGTGTATATATAGTTTCAAAAGAAAATTTTACATTCATGTTTAAGACATAGGTAGTTTCAAAGAAAAATAAATATACACATACCTATTTTAGTTTCGCTAGTTATTTTGAATAACGGATTTGATAGTAGATTTTTTAAATTAACTTATTTAATTATTTTAAGTTACTAAAAAAAATTCTTAAAAAGGAAAATTAGTTAAAAATTAAATTAATAAATTGTAATTGACTATTGTTTTTTTTCAAATATTAGTAAATCGTATAAATGTTTATACAATGTCAAAATCTAAAAGGAAGCAAGACGGGTTGGGTCGGATTGCAAAACAAAAATCAAAGGTGAGTTAATCTCACTCATTTGGATTTCCGTTTAAGTTAAAATAGTAAAATTTAAATTATTGATTGATTACTTGAAATGTCTGGATGTGATAGTCTATATATAGTAGTATATATAATATATATTTGTGTGACTGATTTCCCGCATTATATAGCGGATGAGACCCTATGCGCCCCGTATAATAGCGGATGGCCTCATATACCGCGATATTCCACCTCGAAGTGGAATTGTTATTTTATATTGTGCTAACATCTGTGGATGCAGGAAAGAGGTTGAAGGGATCCAACTGGATTCCTCAAACTATTTTGATTGTTTAATATTTTGTTATATGATTATTTGATAATTTGTGATGGATATATTGGAAATTGAAAATATTGGATGCTATGGTTTGATCGAATAACTTTTGGATATACTGAGTTATCAAAAATATATAGATGGGATTTTTGAAGGAAAATAAAGGAGAGAATTTTAAGTAAAATAATTACAGAGAATTTGGATAAATTAAAGATTGAACTGGAAAAGAATAAAAATTGATTTCTAAATTCTAATGCAAGTATGAGAAAGGAGATTTTTGAATATGTGGGAATAAATGAATTTTTAAACTTGAGTGATATTATTTGAAGGAATGAAAGGTTTATTTTAAATTCGGAATTTAAATGGCTTGAAGAAATAAAAGAAGAATTTTGAAATAAATATGAAATTGGTATTCTCAGTTTAAGTAAGATTTTAAATCATAATAAAGAAGTTAAATATGATATTAATGGGTTTTGGATTAAATTGAGTAAGTAAAGGAATTTATTTTTAAATGGAGTAAATTTCGAAAATCGATTTGGAAATTGATTTAGTGTTTGAAGCTGTGTTTTAAAAGAAGGATGAGACTACGGAATTTATAAATTGGGTTTATAAAGTGAAATAAGATATCAGTGGATATTTAAAAGTATAAATTCACGACGGGAATTTATAAAGGAACGGGTAAATTGTTTTAAAAATAAATAGTGGTTTATTTTTAAAGGTTGTGAAAGAAAAGTGTATTTCCATGAAAAGCCAAGTACGTTTTCAAACTAGATTTTTAAGTATAAGTTAAAGGTTTTAAAGTTTTTTTTAAAAGAATGTTATTTGAGAAATTATTATTTAAGTTGTTTAAAATTTTGAAAGTAAATATTTATTAAATTAGTTACTATAGTAATTATTTTAATAAAAAGTTAATTGGTAGTATGATTTGAAAAGATAATTATCAATATTTATATTTATAAAGTAGTTTTATTTTAAAGATAGTTTGGCTAAAGTTTTTATTTAAAAAACATGTATAGAATTTAATAACTTTTATTTTAAGATTTGTTTTGGCTTGAGTTTTACATGAGAAATCATTATAAAAATAAACTGTTTTAATAGTTTTTATTTTAAATATTCTAAAAGTATATTTTTGGATAAAGTGACCTAAATTATTTCAAAATCTAAAGTATTTTGTCTTGGTGATTTCTAGTGGAATAAGCAATTGGGTGGAAATTTAATCCGCGAGAGGAAAAGTGATTTAGGAATTGCTTTCAATGGATTGAAATGTAGAAAGATGTGACGCCCCACCTCTATACCCACGCTAGCCAAGGACACTACGAAGCAATGCTGTCAACTAGCGCGGAGAATAAGGCTGTTGAGGAGCGACCATCCGTCCAATTGCTTTGTGCGAGCACCACTATGTCGGATAGTATAACACATTTGATTTCAGGAGGAAGTCCGACACACCGATACAAACTCAAAGCTTCTACACAGTGACTATAATAATCTTCGGAAACAAATATAGAAATAAACATAACATAAATCAGTCACAGATAATTCATATCACAAAGGCGGAAGAAGATATGAATATATAACTAACACATGAAAGTATATATCAGAGTAGTGGTCAAAAAGATCCACAATAATACAAAAGAATAGCAACACGTGCTATACAAAAGAATACAACTATGAGTCTATATCTCAAGTGTATACAACAAAAAACTGTTAATCAAAATAGTTAGCCAAAAGTCAGAGTAGCAAATCCCAAAAGAGAAGTCAAACAGAAGCACCTGTAACATCTCGGTCTGACCTGAGTATTATTTATAAGAAAATAATAAACGGATCAGTCTATCTATAAATATCAGATGACATGATATAAAGTAAAAGATATGGCGTAAACATATAATATCCATAATGGCATACTACTATAAGCATGCAAATGATGATCAACAAGAGATCGTTCAATACCACAAGAATCTTCACAAAGATCCAAAACGGGTTTCATACCCAAAACTTGTATTCACAACAAGTCAATGACACACGAATTCACCAGTGCACAAAAATTGATATATGATATCAATGAAAATCACTAAAATTGGTGAAGCATAAATTCAAGAATTCAACACACGAAATCCAAAAATCATAAAAAGGGGGAGGCCTATCACACGAACAGGAGCTTGAAAACTGACCAACATATGTATCACAAGAACGAGACGCTATCTCATGGTAGCTAGCCACTAATTTTGGACACACGAAAGGCCCGAAGACCATGGGGCGCTACCCCACATGTGTGAGTCGAAATCACACAGAAACGGGGTCTAGTCTCCCTCATAGACAAAGAGACATCGCACAATTGCTAGTCTAAATCACAAAAAATGACCGTCAAGGATCATCAAGAAGTGTCAATTACACTAAGTTAGTAAATATAAAAGTTTAGCTTCATGTCCCATAACCACTTGCTTAACTTAAATATTTACGAACCAACTGTAAATCTTAACTAGAAAATTGTCACGAAAGATTCAATCGAACAAGTCTAAGAATTAACCGACGAAGCAAACACAAGCGTTCCATACCACTTGTTTTACTAAGTCGTTTAATTAGATTTCTCATCCGAGTGAGGTAAAGGTTTGTATATACTAGTAGATTGGAAAACGGTTTAAGAAATGAGCCTTGTAATAAAATAGTATTGAAATCATTTTGATGAAAGAGTTTTGATATTTACTACTAGTATTGAAACCTTTATATGTTTAAAGTGACAAATCATAGAAATGATTGTAGAAACAATCAATCATCAAAATTCACATTCGAAGACGTGAATAAAATCCAAAGAAATCGATACCGAATCCATCAAAATGGATATTCCCAAAAATCCCGATATAAAAGTCATCAAGTCCATAATAAATGATAATCAACAAATCGGAATCAACATAAATCGATCAAAGTTGGAATTCTCAAGCAAATAGGCAAAAGCGTGCAGATTCAGACGTCTGAAATCAAGGATTCAGACGTCTGAATCTGGAAAATAAAATATTTTCCAAAACAGAATTCAGATGTTTGAATCCTTGATTTCAGACGTCTGAAATAGGCACTTTGAAGCCTATTTCCTTTCTGGTTCCAAACGAATCAATTCAGATGTCTGGATAATATGATTCAGACGTATGAATCCTGGGGAATAAAAATTCCCAGTATAATATTCAGACGTCTGAATACTATCTTTCAGACGTCTGAAACTGGGGTTCAGGGCATTCCCTGAACCTAGGCCAAAAATGGCCAAACGAATATCAGAAGCGATTCGGACGAGCAACGACGACTAAGGATTTACGTCTAGCGACAACCCAGCCTTAACGGCTCTTCGATACGCCTCAAATATCAATGTCCAAATATCCATAAAAGTATTTTCATAGACTTTGATTTCAAAACACCAAAAATTGGAATACACCAAATCAATCCAAACTAAAATCAATTGCACAAGAATACGTGTTAGGAATTCATACTTAACAATCGAAGATAATTATAGACAAAGATGTGAGATAAAAAATCTCACCTTTGAACCCAAACAAATGAAGAAGAAGCTTGAAAGCAAAGGGAGAATCAAGCACTCTTCAACGCAACTCTAACGAGCTTGAATCTATGCTCAAAAAGAAGAACATTCCCAAAGTTAGGTTTATGAATTTCTGAAATTCAAGAGAGAAGGAGTTGGAGAAGGTGAAGAGAAGGCTTGTCAAAGGGTTCTTCTATTAGTTTGGAGCTAGAGCTTGATTTGCAAAAGAATACTAGGGCTTGAGTTTCATTTCCCCACTCCACTCTCCATTGTTATAAAAGCTTGAGTATTAGGAAAATAGAAAGGAAGTAAATGAAGAGGAGAGGGTTGGGACTGAATACATAAGTGGAGTTATTGGGCTCAGCCCAAACCAAAGCCCTAAGTAAAAAGTGGCAAAATTCCTCTAACTCCAAACATATCAAAGTTTATACTCAAAAAGATCGCAAACGGCGTTTTGAACTTAATGGAAGTGGACCGAGTCCTAATTCGACCGTATGCAAAAAGTAGCTTTTCGGACTAAATTCCGAGTATCGATAAAATATTTAAATAAAATATTTAAATATAAAATCGACAAATATGCGGGTTGTTACAGACTCCCCTCCTTAAAGAAATTGTGTCCTCGCAATATTTAAGAAGAAGATATATAGTAACAACCACGAGAGCGCATTTAACACAAAAGAAATCTGAAATAAAAGGTTCACCTTAAAGAGCGCGGGAAAGTAAGTCCGGATGTGTTCGCTCAATGAACTCTCTAGATTCCCAAGAACAATCCATTGGATTTGAAGACCATTGAACTTTCACAAGCGGGACATCTTTATTTCGAAGGTGTTTGACCTCCGAAGCAATAATTCGAATAGGATGCTGCTCATAAGTTAAATTAGGCGAAACTTCAATCTCTTCCACAACACGGGACTCAAGAATAGAATCGGAATCTCGAAGACAGTTCCGTAATTGAGAAACGTGAAACACGTCATGCATTGCAGAAAACTGAGCCGGTAATGATAGGCGATAAGCCATGGAACCAATACGTTCAGTGATAGGAAATGGCCCAATATATCGAGGTGCTAACTTTCCCGAACGACTGAAACGTACAACACCTTTCATAGGTGAAACACAAATAAAAACAAGATCTCCAACAGAAAATTCTAATCTCCTTCTTCGATTATCGGCATAGGATTTTTGTCTACCCTGGGCTTCTTTCATCCTATGTCGAATAAGTTCAATATTTTCTGTGGAATCGCGAATAAAGTCTGGACCTAAAACCAGCTTCTCACCGGCCTCAAGCCAACAAGAAAGAGATCGGCATGGCCTTCCATAGAGTGCCTCGAAAGGTGCCATACCAATACTAGATTGGAAGCTATTGTTATAGGAAAATTCAACAAGAGGAATATGATCTTCCCAGCTTCCACCGAAATCAAGCACACAAGCACGAAGAAGATCTTCAAGAGTTTAATTCACATGCTCGGTTTGTCCATCGGACTGGGGGTGATAAGCGGTGCTAAAATTAAGCTTCGTTCCTAAAGCTTTTTGAAGACTCTTCCAGAATCCACTAGTAAACAATGCATCACGATCGCTGACAATAGAAATAGGAACTCCATGCAATTTAACAATTTCTTTGACAAAAAGTTTGGCCAAAAGAGGAACGGTTCGGTTAGACCGAACGGGAATAAAATAGGCAGATTTAGTAAGTCTATCAACAATCACCCATAAGCTATCATGACCCGAAAGAGAACGGGGAAGGCCATCAATAAAATCCATGGAAATTTGGTCCCACTTCCAAATTGGAATTTCTAAAGGTTGCAATAACCCACCGGGCCTTTGATGTTCGGCCTTAACGAGTTGGCAAGTCCTGCAACACTTAACGAAGTTAGCGATGTCAAGTTTCATTCCCTTCCAATAATAAAGTCGCTTCATATCCGCGTACATTTTACTACTACCGGGATGAATGGTAAATTTAGAACGATGGGAATCTTCTAAATATCTTTTCGAAGATCACTAATATTTGGCACGATAAGTCTACCAAATTTTCGAATGCCGCCACGAGAATCAATATCAAAGTCTTTCAAACCTTCAATATCAATTCTATCCTTAAAATTTTGGCCAAGAAGAGCTAAGTCGGGATCTAGCCTTTGAGCTTCAAGAATGTGGTCTAAAAGAGAAGGATGAGCCTCAAGGCTACATAAAACAAATGATGAGCATAAATCGGATACGCGGTCTCGAATCACACAAGTGGATAAGATCTCGAGATCGTTCCATTCAGATATCATCATAGAAACAACTACTTGTTGCTTACGGCTAAGAGCATCGGCGACACGATTACCCTTACCGTGGGTATAAAGAATATCAAGATCGTAAGGTGCAAGAAACTCGAGCCAACGCTGTTGACGCAAATTAAGTTCCTTTTGAGAAAATAAATATTTCAAAGACTTATGATCCGTGTAAAGAATAAATTTCTCTCCGATTAAATAATGATGCCAAATTCGAAGGGCGAAAACAATAGCCGCGAGTTCTAAATCATGTGTGGCATATCTAGTCTCGGCCGGCTTCAATTGCCTAGAAGCATAAGCAATAACACGTTCTTTTTGCATAAGAACGGCACCCAAACCAATGCGACTAGCATCGGTATAAACAATAAAATCTTGGTTTCCATCGGGAATCACAAGAATAGGAGCATCGGAAAGGAGTTCCTTTAACTTCTGGAAAGAAGCTTCACATTTGTCCGACCAAACGTATTTAACACCTTTCTTTGTTAAGCTAGTAAGAGGCACGGCAATTTTAGAAAAGTCTTTAATAAAACAAGGGTAATAGCCCGCCAATCCGAGAAAACTACGGATTTCAGTCACACTCTCAGGTCTTTTCCAATCTTGAATCGCTTCAATCTTTGAAGGATCTATGGAAATTCCGGATTCGGAAATAATATGACCGAGAAACTTCACACGAGATTGCCAAAAATGGCATTTAGAAATTTTTTCTTTTAAATGATTACTCCTAAGAGTTTCCAACACAATCCGAAGATGCTTTTCATGTTCCTCCTCGGTTTTTGAATGCACAAGAATATCATCAATGAAGATGAGAACAAATCGATCGAGAAAATCTTTGAAAACTCAATTCATAAGGTCAACGAAATAAGATGGAGCATTCGTTAAACCAAATGGCATAACAAGCCATTCATAAGATCCATAACGGGTACGGAACGATGTCAAAGGAATGCTATCCTCAGCGATATGAAGCTGATGAAAACCGGTAGCCAAGTCCAATTGTAAAAAGACTCTAGTACCGCTAAGTTGGTCAAATAGATCATCAATCCGGGGTAAAGGATATTTATTTTTGATAGTAAGATCATTAAGCTTGCGGTATTCAACGCAAAGTCTAAGTGTACCATCGGATTTCTTACGAAAATAGTCGAAGCTCCCCAAGGCGAGGAACTAGAGCGAATATATTGCTTCATCACCAATTCGGATAATTGTTTGTGCATCTCCTCATTCTCCTTATTAGACATGCGAGAAGGAGGACGAGTAATAGATTGAGCTCCAGGGATAAGATTAATTTTGAACTCAATTGCTCGCTTAGGAGGCAATCCTAAAACGGGCTCAAACATGTCGGAAAATTCACGAACAACGTAATAAGAGCAATGACATCTTCCTCATCATTATTATAGTCATCACGAGGATTTAAAGAATATAAAGATGCAGTCAAAGATGAATCTGAATCTTTAAGAATAATAGAAATCTGCTTTACAGATTGCGGGTGTCAGAGATAAATAGTCCGCTCGGGACATAGGATGTGAGCTTCATAATGGTTAAGCCAATCCATTCTCAAAATCATTCCAAAGCCTAAATAACGCATGACATGCAAATCGGCTAGAAAGGAAAAATCGCATAAAATAATCTCCACATCTTTACAAAGCAAACTAAGAGTTGCGGATCCACCAACCGGATTCACAATTCTTAAAGAAGTCATTAAAGCAACAACACTTAAAGAAAAGGTATCGACAAGTTCCTTTGATATAAAAAAATAGGATGCACCCATATCAAAGAGAACTCGAATAGGTTGATCACGAAATATAATAATACCATCAAGGATAGAATGAAATATACCTTGACCACGAGATGTGTTGCCAGGGGCTTGAGCAACATTTAACTTTCCCTCCTTCCTATTTTGAAGTTTGGGACATACATGCATAAAATGGTCTGGGCTTTTACAACAGCTACAACGACGGGGCTTTGAACACTTGTTCGCAAAATGGTCTCTGGAACCACAGTTAAAGCATTTCCCTTCAGTAGAGGAAAAAGTCTTCGCAGCAGGAGTTGCCTATTTACCTTTTTTACTGGGATAAGGACCTTTTAATTTGTTTGGCCTCTTCTTGTTGTTGAAGTTTGGTTTGGAACCCACCACTTCAACATCACTTTTCATATCTGCCTCTTCAAGACGAAGAGCGATATCAATGAGTTGGTCGAAGGAAACTTCTAATTTTAGAAGTAATGGCTTCTTGAGATTTTTGTTTAAGCCATAGACAAATCTTTGGTTCTTCTTCAATGGGGTGTTGAAGTATTCAACCCCATATTTGGAAAGTGACTCGAAAGATGCAACATAATCAGTCACGGAGGCTTCACCCTGAACAAGGTCTATCAAACGTTGAGCCAATGTCACTTTCTCTGCTTCTGGCACGAATTTTAATTCGAAGTGTTCCCGGAATTTCTCCCAGGTGAGATCCGCTTCATTAACCTCAGAAATAAGAAGTTCATACCAGTCCAATGCTTTCTCTTGGAGCATACTGGAAGCCACCTGAACATGGTGAAGATCGACGAGATTCATGCGAATGAAGATTCGATCACAGGTCCTCAACCAAGCCTGGACCTCGATGATAGTTTCAGAACCTTTAAATGGCTTCCCACCCAGGTTGGTGTAATCATTGCACAAACGTGCAAACCCAAATTTAGGGTGAGTAGGTTCCGGATTTGAACCAGCTGCTTGAGCATTCGTGACAAAGTCAAGAAGTTGTTGGGTAGTCATAAAAACTCCATCTTGGGGTGGAGCACTAGATGGTCCAGCTCTGGGACGACCAGGTCTAACCATTTCTCTTCCTTAAGAAAGAAAGAAGAGAAAGAAGAAGATTATTTACTAATGAATATCAAGCAATCTTGCTAGATAAAACAAGGAATCATAAAGGATATAGGATGAATCGGTACGACGACTCGAATTAATCCTAAGACATAACTCCTAAGGTGGACTTAGGACGGTGATCCTTGTTAAATTATTCTACATTGTTCCGAAGTTTGGCTCTAATACCAAGCTGTGACGCCCCACCTCTATACCCACGCTAGCCAAGGACACTACGGAGCAATGCTGTCAACTAGCGCGGAGAATAAGGCTGTTGAGGAGCGACCATCCGTGCAACTGCTTTGTGCGAGCACCACTATGTCGGATAGTATAACGCATTTGATTTCAGGAGGAAGTCCGACACACCGATACAAACTCAAAGCTACTACATAGTGGCTATAATAATCTTCGGAAACAAATATAGAAATAAACATAACATAAATCAGTCACAGATAATTCATATCACAAAGGCGGAAGAAGATATGAATATATAACTAACACATGAAAGTATATATCAGAGTAGTGGTCAAAAAGATCGACAATAATACAAAAGAATAGCAACACGTGCTATCCAAAAGAATACAACAGTGAGTCTATATCTCAAGTGTATACAACAAAAAACTGCTAATCTAAATAGTTAGCCAAAAGTCAAAGTAGCAAATCCCAGAAGAGAAGTCAAACAGAAGCACCTGTAACATCTCGGTCTGACCCGAGTATTATTTATAAGAAAATAATAAACGGATCAGTCTATCTATAAATATCAGATGACATGATATAAAGTAAAAGATATGGAATAAACATATAACATCCATAATGGCATACTACTATAAGCATACAAATGATGATCAACAAGAGATCGTTCAATACCACAAGAATCTTCACAAAGATCCAAAAAGGGTTTCATACCCAAAACTTGTATTCACAACAAGTCAATGACACACGAATTCACCAATGCACAAAAATTGATATATCATATCAACGAAAATCACTAAAATTGGTGAAGCACAAATTCCAGAATTCAACACACGAAATCCAGAAATCATAAAAAGGGGGAGGCCTATCACACGAACGGGGGCATGAAAACTCACCAACATATGTATCACACGAATGAGACGCTATCTCATGGTAGCTAGCCATTAATTTTTGACACATGAATGGCCCGAAGACCATGGGGCGCTACCCCACATGTCTGAGTCGAATTCACACAGAAACGGGGTCTAGTCTCTCGCAGACAAAGAGACATCGCACAATTTCTAGTCTAAATCACAAAATATGACCGTCAAGGATCATCAAGAAGTGTCAATTACACAAAGTTAGTAAATATAGAAGTTTAGCTTCATGTCCCATAACCACTTGCTTAACTTAAATATTTACGAACCAACTGTAAATCTTCACTAGAAAATTGTCACGAAAGATTCAATCGAACAAGTTCAAGAATTAGCCGACGAAGCAAACGCAAGCGTTTCATACCACTTGTTTTACTAAGTCGTTTAATTAGATTTCTCATCCGAGTGAGGTAAAGGTTTGTATATACTAGTAGATTGGAAAACGGTTTAAGAAACGAGCTTTGTAATAAAATAGTGTTGAAATCATTTTGATGAAAGAGTTTTGATATTTACTACTAGTATTGAAACCTTTATATTTTTAAAGTGACAAATCATAGAAATGATTGTAGAAATAATCAATCATCAAAATTCACATTCGAAGACGTGAATAAAATCCAAAGAAATTGATACTGAATCCATCAAAATGGATATTCCCAAAAATCCAGATATAAAAGTCATCAAGTGCATAATAAATGATAATCAACAAATCGAAATCAACATAAATCGATCGAAGTTGGAATTCTCAAGCAAATAGGAAAAAGAGTGCAGATTCAGACGTCTGAATCCTTGATTTCAGACGTCTGAAATAGGCACTTTTTAGCCTATTCCTTTCTAGATAATTATAGACAAAGATGTGAGATAAAAAATCTCACCTTTGAACCCCAAACAAATGAAGAAGAAGTTTGAAAGCAAAGGGAGAATCAACCACTCTTCAATGCAACTCAAACGAGCTTGAATCTATGCTCAAAAAGAAGAACATTCCCAAAGTTAGGTTTAGGAATTTCTGAAATTCAAGAGAGAAGGAGTTGGAGAAGGTGAAGAGAAGGCTTATCAAAGGGTTCTTCTATTAGTTTGGAGCTAGAGCTTGATTTGCAAAAGAATACTAGGGCTTGAGTTTCATTTTCCCACTCCACTCTCCATTGTTATAAAAGCTTGAGTATTAGGAAAATAGAAAGGAAGTAAATGAAGAGGAGAGGGTTGGGATTGAATACATAAGTGGAGTTATTGGGCTCATCCCAAACCAAAGCCCTAAGTAAAAAGTGGCAAAATTCCTCTAACTCCAAACATATCAAAGTTTATACTCAAAAAGATCGCAAACGGCGTTTTGAACTCAATGGAAGTGGACCCGAGTCCTAATTCGATCGTATGCAAAAGGTCGCTTTTCGGACTAAATTCCGAGTATCGATAAATATTTAAATAAAATATTTAAATATAAAATCGAGAAATATGCGGGTTGTTATAAAAGATATCTTGCGAAGATATTTTAAATAATAAATAATTTGGAAAATTATTAAGACTGATGGTTGTTTGTAAATGTTATTTGATAATTAAATAATCGACTATAAATATTGGCCAATGCGCTGATCGTTTCGAAGAGACCGGGATAGGGATTAATTTTTCATAAACCACTTTGATCTGGTTTGAATGTTTTCGTGAGGAAGACAAGAGCTTGGAGTCGTAGATGGAGCAGTGAAGTGCAAGGGCTAATCGCTACTATTCCTAAGGGTGATTCCAAAATGGATGTATTATGAGTTGTGCCTTTGGTTCCGTTCAAACCCGGAACGGACTTGCATGGACGAATGCTTTCAGAACATTGTCAGGAGGACGATGAGTATTCTAAGTGAATGTGTGCCAAAAAGGTAACGCATAGCCTCAAGACTCATCAACCGACAATGGCTAAAACAGGGAAGGTGCACACATGGCTAAGTGGCTAGCAACCAATTAGGTTAAGGTCACCCTTTTCTAGATGCCCCTTTATTTCGGCTGTGTAGGCGGTTTTTGATCCTAACCACGGGGTGATCTTATTCTGGCTATCCAATAAGGGGTAGTCTGGTCTTGTGATACAGGAGATCAGGGTGGATCCTCGGTACGGTGATCTAGACCACATACTGTGAAGGGCGGTACCCTAGTAGCCCTGTCATTGATGGAAATCCATTCTCCCTACGTGCCTTTATGATTTTTTTTTGTAGAACCCACTTTGTGGCTAGTATTGTTGGAATTTAATAATGTAACAATTTCGACTATTTGAATAAGTATTTGTAAATAGACACTACTATAATATTAGAGGATTTTATAAGAAAATGTTTTGGTTATCGTAAGGTAAAAACCCATCATGTTTATTTTTGGCGTGGTCTTACGAGATACCTTTGATTTCAAAGGATTTCAAAAACTTTAATAATCCAATTGAGTGTGTTTATCAAAACCCAGACTGGCTTGGGTTTTATTTAACTATAATGTTCGGGTCAGACTGAGTATTATAGAGTATAGATTTTAGGATGGACTGCTATGGAGCTCAGGAGACGAGCTGGATGATGAGGTGTATTTCTTTAGAGTTATATTTCCGCTGTGCAGTGTAAGCTGTATATTCAGCTTTAGGAGGACAATATATTATAACTGACCTAAATTGAATTGTTGATTTATATTCTACTCTGATGATGTAATGTATAAACATATATAGTTTTTTTGTTTAAAGATTTGTTATTTGTCTATTATATATTGTTCCGCTACGATTGAGGGATTATGATATTGTTTTCTATTTCTTCTTCTACCTCCTTCATCTTTAACCCTAATGGTTCGGTTTTTCGGCATTTGATTGTTCGGTATTTGATACAGTGGACATATTGATGTCGATTTTCGAGCGTCGGAAAATCGGGTCGTTACAGATTGGTATGAGCAAGCAAGAACCTAGGCTCTAGTGGGAGTTACTCATTAGAAAAAGAGTCCGAAGTACTCTAGAATGAGTTTGAGTGTATCAATAAATATGAGCGTGTATTTGTTACTGAATATAAAAAAAAATTATATTGTGTTGACTTATCGGTTGAGTGTTTATGGATTATGGTCGATACGTGGGAAGCCATGTCATCGATAGGGGTTTCTAAACACTGAAACAAGATAAACCGACATAGTATTATTCTAAAATAGGGTAAATGAAATAATTTTACCCAAATTATTTTTGTATATAAAAGAAAAAATTTCAGAAATTATTATAGATATATATGGATGCTTGGTTGATAGGGAATAATAATATTAAACCAGTATCGTTGTTGTGTAAAAATTGAGTAAGAAATTGAAATCATAACTAAAATCTAAGAAATAAATTCATATACAAATGGGATTTGTAAATGTAAATTGTAAACGTGATTTACAATTTGAAATAGAATTCTAAAGAAATATTTGGAAATAAATTGAAAGGATTTGAAATTTGAAAATTTGGAAAATTTTAAATTCCTTTGAATTTGAAAATGGTTTCCAAAGGTTTTGGAGAAATAATAGTGATATTATTTGGGAAATATTCTTCAATTGGATATAGATCTGATGCGATTTGGAATTTGAAAAAATTTAAAATGTTTTTGGAAAGTATAAAAGCACTGAACTCACTTCGATCGCTGGAAAATAACTTCGGTGATGACTACAGCATTATCGATATTCGTTTTCGAGTTTCCAACGGAGGAAATTGCTGAAAAATTATTTTAAATTGGAGTTGTTTGCAAAACTGGGTTTGGTTTTTAAATTCAAGGGACAATTTGATATGCAAATGAATTATATATATATATATATATATATATATATGATTTCAAAAATGCTTATGGAACAATAAATGGGTTTGAAAAACTTATAAAATTTGAAATTTGTTGGAATAAGATTCAAAGGGAAAGGGTTAATTAAAAGTAAGTGTAAAACCCAAATAAGTGGGAAGGTAAGCTAATTAATTGAAGTGAATTAAAAGAAGTTAACAAATGTAATTAAATTTGGAAAACTTATAGTAGTTTAAAATCTAAATTGAATCAGAGTGTAATTAAATATATTTAAGTAAAAGAGAATTTAAAGAAAATTCTAAGGAGACTAAGTGAGAGGGTTATTAAATAAAAATTTATAAGTTGAAAATAAGATTTTGGATAGACAAATGAATTTGCATTTGTAAGTAAATAGGATTGAAAATGAATATGGGAATTTAATCTGAATTGTGTAAAATGGGAAATTAGTCATGATTGGACTAAGAAAACAATGGATTGAAAATAAAATTAGTGAGTAAACTAATTAATTTAAATAGGTAAGCAAATGAATTGTAAATGAATTGGGATGATAATTAATTTATATTGTGTTAAGTAAAGTGAAGTTGAAGAATTATCGAGGGAAGTAAAAGAAGTAAAAGTTTGGAAATTGACTTTTATTTTAGATTTAAAATAAATTAGTTAGTGAAGCTAATTGAAGAAATGACTGATAAAATATGGTTTGAGATGAGATGAATTAAATTTAATATTTAAATTTGGAAGGTAAATTGAATTCAAATGGAATTGTAAATGCAAAATGAATAGAAATGGATATAAACTTCAGTAGTGAAGTAAAAATAAATATAAGAAGTATATGAAATATTTATATTAGACATAAGAAATGAATAATGAAATTCTCAAGTAAATTTGGTATGGGAAAGATACTTGGTTAAAATTTGAAATGAAGATTTAATAGAGGCGTGTGGAATAATAAATTGTGAATAAGTGATGGAATCAAGGTAATTGTGAATAAAAAGAAAATTGTTATGGCCAATAATCAATTGGGGCTAAATACGTAGGATGGACATATATTATTTTATTCGCATAGCGATTCGATCCAGAATTCAAGCATAGAATTTCGAGATAGTTATATCGATCCGAGTTAGAATTTTTCACTCGATTTTCGACGGCGAACCCTTGGTATGGATTTTTGATTGATTCTGAAAATTCTCTATCATAGTTTATGGCTATGCAAGAAGAATGACAGTTTCTGATCAAGAAACGAGATCTGAGTCCGCACTAAGAAGTCGGGTGGACGATACTAGTTCGGAAGTGAAATTGCATGATCGAGTGAGCAATTGAATTTGGTATTGTGTACGGATGATATATGTGCATCGTATGGACTTGAATAAAATAGATATTGAAACTTTTATAAAGAAATGAGTAAAATGATTTTGAATGTTGTATTGGACACTATTGCTTAGTAGGATACAGGTGTTTAAAAGCAAAAAGGAATTTGGATTTTTCTTTTATTTTAGAAGATAAAATGAAATTTGCTCGACAAAGGTATGTATTTAAATTTCTTTATGAAATTTGATGATTCTCTTGTCTAGCCACTTGTCCTTTTGTTTTCTTTTGAAATATGGATGCCCGTAGAGGCATTTTGTAGTTGTACCGATCTAGCCATGCAAAGGAGACGCTGGCGAAATTTTCGAAAATTTTGAGAGTTGGAAAAATTTTGAGAAAATTTATATAGTTTCAAATTTGGTTTTAAATTAAAATTTGAAATGATTAAGTAAGTGATATTGTTTGGAACTTATGGGTGAGTTTGGAAAGTTAGGAGATGGTTAGAGTGTCTTCAATAGAAAAGATTGCTTTGGGTATTGTTGAAAACTGTTTGATTTTGGAAAAATGATGAACGGGTTGTGGACCATTCCCCTTAACTAGTAATTTCTGAAACGAAATTCTTTTAAGGGTGAGGAATGTGACGACCCGGAATTTATGGATATTTGAAGTTGGAATATTTAATTGATTTTAAGTATTTGAAAGTTAGTTTAACTTGAATTTCAAATATCACTATGAATTTGGCAATTAAATTATTAAATTTAATTATTGAAGTTGGGTAAAATATTTAATCTTCAGCTTTGTGCATGTTAAAAATATTTCGATGGCTTATAAAATTTATATTGATTTTACTGGAGATAGTAGAAGTGTTAAATTTGAGTTTGAGAGTGTTTTGCTCAGTTTTGAATTTATATAGTTTAAATTGACGTTTAAAAATAGCCTTCCAAGGCACAATCTAGGGATTCAAAGAACCAGTTTCATTGGATCCATAATAGTTTATTATTATCGGATTTCATTTTTGTAACATTCGTAGTTATTGTATGATCGTATGACATAGAAACACGCTAAAATTTATATCGAAATACAATATATGATAACTGGTTCAAAAATTTATCTTCTCCGTACGATCGAATTAGGACTCGGAACCTTTTTCATTGCGTCCGGAATTGGGGTTTGACATTATAAACGCCTAGCGGCATGCCTCGATAGGAAATCGAGATTTTAGGCTTCGTTTTCTCACTGATTTGAATTTAATTTTTAAATATAATATGTATGTATTTAATATGATAATGTTTTCACAAGACAAAATTTTACATATTTCTTTTCTCTTTAAACACTTGCCAATTTTTTAGACACGCGTTTGTATTTTTTCAAAAATAAAGAATAAAAGAAAGTCGAAAGCCATTCCCGTTCCTCTTTGAAATTCGATTGCAAGCTTCTTTTCTATTTTCCTATTACATTTTTCAATTCCGTTCATTCCTTATAAAATGGCGCAATATTTCGAAATCAAATGGCCGAAGCTCTCATTTTCCTCTCTCGTCTCCTTTAATTCACCTTTTTAAATCAATTCGAAATTCACCTCATTTTCGAATCGAAAGACTCGATTGAGTCACCCACGATTTCAGGCGCCGAGAGAGTCTAATGGTGGCATCGAGCTCGAGTGCATAGGAGATGAGATGACAGAGAAACCGACAACAACGTGGAGGATGAGGCGAAGTCGCTGCATGCATTTGATGGATTTGGAAACAAGATCGTGATCGAGTTTGGTGGTAAGATGGTGTAGCGCGCTCGCATTCAAGTGTGGACGGTTGCTCGGCATCGCGATGGCGGAGCAACCGTGGCTCTGGTGGCTTTCGAACTTGAAGGCGATTTTGGTTCTTAGGATGGCGAATGTCGAAGCTCTTGAACGAATAGGTCGTTGGGTAGCCTGGATTTCGATCGGCGGTAAGGTATAGGTTTGTTCATTTTAAAATTGAATTTTAAAATATATATTCCTGCCATTAAAATTAAATTTATATAGGTGAGCAGGATATTGTATATAGGAAAGATTTTGGAAAGAGAAAAAGGAAAACAAATATATATACATAGGAGTTTTAGATATTGAAGAATATATAGAAATTAGATTTTTTTTTATATATAATTTAATTTTATGAGTGTGTATATATATAGTTTCAAAAGAAAATTTTACATGCATGTTTAAGATATAGGTAGTTTTAAAGAAAAATAAATATACACATACCTATTTTAAATTCGCTAGTTATTTTGAATAACGGATTTGGTAGAAGATTTGTTAAAATAACTTATTTAATTATTTTAAGTTACTAAAAGATTTTTCTTAAAAAGGAAAATTAGTCAAAAATTAAATTAATAAATTGTAATTGACTGTTGTTTTTTTAAAATATTAATAAACCGTGTAAATTTATACAAGGTCAAAATCTTAAAGGAAGCAAGACGGGTTGGGTTGAATTGCAAAACCAAAATCAAAGGTGAGTTAATCTCACTCATTTGGATTTCTGTTTGAATTTAAATAGTAAAATCTAAATTATTGATTGATTACTTGAAATTTCTGGATGTGATAGTATATATATAGTAGCATATATAGTATATATTGAAGTGACTGATTTCCTGCGTTATATAGCGGATGGGACCCTATGCGTCCCGAATAATGGCGGCCCCATATACTGCGATATTCCACCTCGAAGTGGAATTGGTATTATATATTGTGCTAACATCTGTGGATGCAGAGAAACAGGTTGGAGGGATCCAATATGATTCCTCAAAATATTTAGATTATTTTAATATTCCGTGATATGATTATTTGATAATTTGTGATAGATTATATTGGAAATTGAAAATAGTGGATGCTACGTCAAATAAATTTTGGATATACTGAGTTATCGAAAATATATAGATCGGATTTTTGAAGGAAAATAAAGGAGAGAATTTTTAAGTAAAATAATTATAGAGAATTTGGATAAATTAAAGAGTGAATTTGAAAAGGATAAAAGTTGATTTTTAAATTCTAATAAATAAATTCCAAGTATGGGAAATGAGATTTTTGAATATATGGGAATAAATGAATTTTTAAATTTAATTGATATTATTTAAAGGAATAAAAGTTTATTTTAAATTCAGAATTTAAATGGTTTAGCAAGAAATAAAAGAAGAATTTTGAAATAAATATGAAATGGGTATTTTCAGTTTAAATAAGATTTTAAATCATAATAAAGAAGTTAAATATGAAATTAATGGGTTTTGGAATAAAATTGAGTAAGTAAAGGAATTTATTTTTAAATGGAGTAAATTTTGGAAATCGATTTGGAAATTGATTTAGTGTTTGAAACTGCGTTTTAAAAGAAGGATGAGACTATGGAATTTCTAAACGGGGTTTATAAAGTGAAATAAGATATCAGTGGATATTTGGAAGTATAAATTCACGATGGGAATTTATAAAGGAATGGGTAAATTATTTAAAAATAAATAGTGATTTATTTTAAAAGGGTGTGAAAGAAAAGTGTATTTCCCCTGAAAAGCCAAGTACATTTTCAAAGCAGATTTTTAAGTATATGTTAAAAGTTTTAAAGTTGTTTTAAAAGAATGTTATTTGAGAAATTATTATTTAAGTTGTTTAGAATTTTGAAAGTAAATATTTATTAAATTAGTTATTGTAGTAATTATTTTAAAAAAAATAAAAAAAAGTTAATTGGTATTGTGATTTGAAAAGATAATTATCAATATTTATGTTTTATAAAGTAGTTTTATTTTAAAGATAGTTTGGCTGAAGTTTTTGTTTGAAAAACTTGTATAGAATTCAATAACTTTTATTTTAGGTTTGTTTTGGCTTAAGTTTTACACGAGAAATTATTATAAAACTTCATAACTAGTGTTTTAAATAAAGTGTTTTAAATAGTTTTTATTTTAAATATTTTAAAAGTATATTTTTGGATAAAACGATTTAAATTATTTCAAAATTTAAAGTATTTTGACTTGGCGATTTTCAGTGGAATAAGCAATTGGTGGAAATTTAATCCGTGAGAGGAAAAGTGATTTGGGAACAATTTTCAAAGGATTGAAATGTAGAAAGATATCTTGCAAAGATGTTTCAAATAATAAATAATTTTATAAAATTATTAAGACTGATGGTTGTTTGTAAATGTTATTTGATTGTTAAATAACCGACTATCAATATTAGCCAATGCACTGATCGTTTCGAAGTGACCAGGATCGGTATTAATTTTCCAAAAACGACTTCGATCTGGTTTGAATGTTTCATGAGGAAGACAAGTGCTTGGAGTCATAGATGGAGCAGTGAAGTGCAAGGGCTGATCGCTAGTAATCCTGAGGATGATTCCAAAATGAATGTAGTAGAAGTAGTGCCTTCGATTCCATTCGAACTTGGAACGGACTTGTATGGACCAATGCTTTCAAAACATTATCAGGCGGATGATGGGCATTCTAAGTGAATATGTGCTAAAAAGGTAACGCATAGCCTCGAGACTCATCAACCGGGCATCGCTAAAACAGGGGAGGTGTATACAAAGTCTAAGTGGCTAGCAACCAATTAGTGTAAGGTCACCCATGTCTAGATATCCCTTTATTTTAGCTGTGTGGGTGGTTGCGGATCACAACCGCGGGGTAATCTTATTCGGGCTATCCAGTAAGGGGCAGTCCTGTCTTGTGATGTAGAGAATCGGGGTGGATCATCGGTACAGTGCTCTAGCCCACGTACGGTGACAGGCGGTACCCTAGTAGCCCTGCCTTGATAGAAATCCATTCTCCCAACGTGCCTTTACGGTTTTGTTTGTAGAACCCATTTCATGGCTAGTATTGCTGAAATTTAATAATGTAACAATTTTAGCTATTCGAATAAGTATTTGTATATAGACACTATTATAATATCAGAGGATTTTATACGAAAATGTTTTGGTTATCGTAAGGTAAAATCCTTACATGTTTATTTGTGCCGTGGTCTTACGAGATACCTTTGATTTCAAAGGATTTTGAAAACTTAATAATCCAATTGAGTATGTCTCTCACGTTGGTTTTCCATACTGACTCGGATGTTATTTAACTATAATGCTCGGGTCAGATCGAGTATTATGGAGTACATATTTTGGGATGGACTGTTGTGGGGCTCATGAGACGAGCTGGATGACGAGGCGTATTTCCGTAGACTTATATTTCCGCTGTGCAGTGTAAGCTATATATTCAGCTTTGGGAGGACAAGATATTATAACTGACCTGAATTGAGTTATTGATTTATATTCTACCCTGATGATGTAATGTATAAACATATACAGTTCTTTTTGTTTAAAGATTAGTTATTTATCTATTATAAATTGTTCCGCTGCGATTGAGAGATTCTGATATTGTTTTCTATTTCTTCTTCTACCTCCTTCTTCTTTAACCCTAATGGTTCGGTTTTTCGGTATTTGATTGTTCGGCATTTGAGACAGTGGACGTATTGATGTCGGGTGTCAAAAAATGGGTCATTACAGTTCGAGTTGAAGTGGTCAGAATCTTTGATTTAGGGTTCGAAAAACCTAGAAACTAAGGTGGCAGCGGTGATAGGGGAGCCCAAGAGTGGTGGCTTTCAGGGCGTTGATTCGGTGGAGGGAGGCGTCATGATAGCGGTGGTGCGATGCTCCCTGGTGGCTAGAGGTGGCCGTATGTCTTAGTCAAAGGAGGGCCGTGGCAGTGTTCTTGTTCGAATGAAAGGCGGGAGGAAGGAAGGTGACGTGGTGGCTTCTGAGTGATGCCTTATTTTATTTATTGATATAATTTATTTTTATTTCAACCATTCTAACTCAAATATCTTTCTCATACGTGATCCGATTTATGCGCTGTTTATTCCACTAGGATCATATCGAAATTACGGACATTTTGACGCTTGTTTGGGCGAATTCTGAGATCATTTAAATTAGGGTCATAAATTGGATTTTAATTCGATTTAAAATCAAAGGTGAGTGTTTTGACCCACTCACAACTTCTAAAATTTCTTATATTAACTATATTAAATTTATGATGTGATTAGGAATTTATTCCAGGCTATTCTGTATTTTTAAATTTCTATTTCTGTTAATTTGAATTTATTTGAATTAAATTGTCATTTAATTTTTTATTGAATTTAATCTGCTAGTTAATTTCCTGTATGTAACAATCTGTTAATTGTTGATTTTTATTGGATGAATTGGACGATGATTGTGATGGATGTTTCAATTTATTTTGGATGATTTGATGCTATATCGGATTTAAGAAATGATGTCACTCAGCAAGTTCCTATAGTTATTATTTGAAAAATCATTATGGGTTGAAATGATATACACCCGAACGAACTATAGATTAGGAAAAATCGTTATGGGTTAAAATGATAGATTTGAGCGATTTTATGGATTATTATTTAATTCGGGATTGCGGTTTGAAACGATATATAACGCTAGAATTTTAAATTGCGGATAAAATGATAAATAACCATATCACTTCACACTAGGGTAAAGAATTATATATGGACACGTGATTGGTTATAAATGAATTTTTAATTTTTAATTTTTTTGAATTTAATTAAATGATATTTTGAAAAAACATTTGATTTATATAAATTGAGTTATTATTGAAAATCAAGTTTTATGTTGAAATGTGAATTGGTTTAAAAGAATTGCTTTAAGAAACTAAATTGAAATTTTAAAGTCGAATTTGGGAGATAAGTGCAATTCATCAGAATTGAGTTGTTTGAAATATAACTGCGAAATGTATTGAAATTGAAATGATTTAAATTGATATTTCGAACATGATTGGAAATCGATATAAATGTAATATTTTATTGAGAATGTGAATTGAGACTTGAATTGGAATTTTTCGATTTAGAAATCTAAATATTTTTATTATGTTGAAATGAAATAAATAGTAAAATGATATTAATTTCAAAATTCACATTTTTAATATAAATTGTTTTAAAAATATTATTTTAAACACTTTAATTATTAAGATTTTCAAACTACCAAACTGCTTTAACCTATATTAACTATATTAAACCATTTTAACCTATTTTCAAACCATTAAATTGATCTTAAAGTAATTAACCCATTTTAACTTATTTTAAATCTAATTAATCCATTTTAAAGCTAATTAACCTTTTTTAATTTAATTTAATTTATTTTAAATTTATTTTAAATTTATTTAACTGTCTTAAATCAATAAAACATATTTTTTAATCTATAATATAACTATTCTAAAGTATTTTAACTATTTATAACTATTTTAACCATTTATAACTATTTAAGCTATTTCCTAAAATTTCGGACTAAGTAAAGTGGAAGTGGTTATATCCAATTCATTGGTTTAAAAGAGAATACAGTTAAATGATGTTATAACCTAAGTTGGGATTTAAATGTTGTATTTAATTGAATACGATGATTTTGAAGTAAGGATTTAACCTATTTTGGAAATATGATTTTTGAAAGAAATTATGATTTTGGGGAAATGATATGATTATAAAGGTGAAGATGATTTCAAAGTGAGTATAAATTCAAAAGTGGCATGGTTTGAATTGAATAAGATATTTTGATATCAATTATGAATGGTTTTGAAAATTTAAAAGAACCATCCAGTGTGTAATAAGCGATATGTTGTTAAAGAGATCGGGATCAGATATTGTTATACTCTCTACCAATACTGAAAACCACTTCAACAACTATGTACATGGTGGGGATTTCAAACTTATCCAATATATCCCGAAAACACAGTTCATCAAATCCATAAAATCTTAGTGACCCATTCGACTCAGTCACATAACCTTACAGTAGAATCCAAACTTGAAAACTAGATCTGACCAATCCATTTCCAAAAATTTCTAAGCTGCTACACCAACTCTTCTCTCTCTAAGAACCATCCTACTATCAGGCTAACCACCGGTATCGCCTCTGGAACCAGGTCAATATGAAACTCAAACTCAAGATGCAGACAACCTCTAACTACTTCAATAGCTCCTACTTCCACATGAGAAGCCTCAATCACAAACAAAAGATTACCCAAGATAAACTCCCAAATTAATTGCAAGTCACTTTTGCGATCCTACCTAGTTCGAATTCCAAAGAAACTTTTCTCTCTTTACCAATTAGAATAGCTTTAGGCTTTTCCAAACAAGATTATCTCTTCAAGAAAGCATTCACCATCTGCCTGGACTAATGATAGAAGAATCACAAAGATTCCTGAACCATTGGAGAAACGGGCCACACCACTAAGCCAGAAGACCTTCTTGTAAGCATACAGAACACCTCTAAGCTGCACCACTACCACAGCTAACCAAAGACTTCTAATCCATAGGCTCCTCGAACTCCAAAAGTCATTAACTAACTCCACACATGACTCCTTGAGATGGGCAGACATCCTCTCAAGAAACTCGGGCTTCAAACCGAGCATAAACAACTTATAGACCTTAGTCTCAAATCCCAAAACAGACAAAACTCCTTCCTATGGTTGCCAAGATACCATCACTTGCCTCTGCACTTTCGATAGATCCAAACTCTAGAAAATCCACTCACCCGAGCGCACCCCAGCTTACACTTCAAAGATGGGATCCGAATCTTTTAAAAAGATTTCCTTCGAAGATCAGAGTGATACTTACACCAAGCCACAAAGCTCACTCGAGACGGTATTATGTCTACAGTCTCGCCAGGTACTCTTCCAACCTCAAACATTCAAACTCTATCATTGGTAGTCGTGTTACACACACCACTACCCTATCTACCTTTATAACTTATGTTGGAAAACCCGAACAGGTATCCCAATAGATTAGGTAGATATATAAATATATACATATATAAAAATACAAGTACGCTCTCTCAAGAAAGATAGAAATCACTCCAAATCCTAGGTATTCACTCAACCTAGCGCTCTGATACCAACTGTCACGACCCGTCTTCCATCTACCAGAAAGACGTATCATGAATTAAGAAAGAAAGAGATAGAAGAACAAAAGATAGGAAAGAAGAAACTCAACAATAATAGATTCTCACAGCGGAACGAATGAAATATAATATATCACATAAAATATTACAAAGTATCATATATATCAGAGTACAAAACTTATACATTTCATATCAGACAGTAATAAACATCTGTCTAACTATACAACTCATGATATCATAAAGATACAGACACAACACAAACACAACGGAACCATTATATATCTACACGCTGAAGCCTCCTCCTCCAAATCTCCTCCAGAATTCGTCAAGCTAACCTGAATCCCTCGACTACTCATACATAATATGAGTACCCAAGAGTTTAATAAAACAGAAAATAAACACTTGGGTCAGACATGGGTCTGGTGTGAGTAAACAGTTTAAAATTGTTTAACTTTGAAAACCTTTGAAAATAAAGTTATCACGTAAGACTTCCCACACATAAATATGGAAAAGTTTTTACCTTGCGCTAACCAAAACATTTGATAGGAGATCCAGTGATATTATAATAGTGTCTAGGGTTTTCAAGTAAATGAGAAATAGCTGAAATTGTTACATGATCAAATTCCAGCTACTAGCCCCAAAAGTGGGTAATACAATCAAAACCGTAAGGACACGTAGGAAGAATGGGTTTTCATCAATGGCAGGGCTACTGGGGTACCGCCCGTCATAGTATGGGGCCTAGATCACCATACCAAGGATTACTCCCAATCTCCTGCAACATAAGGCCAGAACCATCCGTTACTGGACAGTCTCGAACAAGACCACCCCGTGGTTGGCGCGACCAACCGCACACTTGGCCGAAATAGAAAGGGACCTCTAGACAGGTATAAATCTCATCCTACTTGGGTGTTACCCACTTAACCTTGCTGCACCTCCCTTGTTTTAGCCATTCCCCATTGATGAGGCTTGAGGATGCGATTACCTTTATAGAACACATCATTTTTAGAATGCTCATCGTCCACCTGACGATGTTCTAAAAGCATTCAATCCATACAAGTTCGTTCCGGGTTCGAACGTGTGATATCCCGGAAATTTTGGCAATATCAATTTAATAATCTGTATTTAAAATTAAATGGATTTGATAAATTCTGTTAATCAAAATTAACTTGATTTAATAATCCAATTAAATAAATGTTTAATGGTAAATTTTATCTTTTAAAAGCTGATAAATTGCTTTCTATTTATAATGTGTGTATATATATTTATATATATTGTAGATAGACAAGTTTTGATTAAAGTTTAATAAACAAATAAAATCTTGTTTTTAAATTCTAATATTCATTTTGTTGATTTGGAAATTATTATTTTATTTAATAAATAACTATTCAAAACCATTTGATAAATAACTATATGGTTTTAAGATACTTAAAGAAAATGTTTTAATTTGTTTAAATATATTTTAAAGCATAGTTTAAATTTTAAATAAGATAAAAAAAGTTTATTTTATTTCCTTTTTGAATATAGCTTAATAAATATAATTTGGAATTATATGGAAATTTAAAATACCATTTATCTATTAAAACATTTATGCATTTAAATAAGTTAGATTAGCGATAAGTAATTCATAATTTCCTTTAAAATTATTTTAACTAATACATATGTTATTTTCAAATATTAATAAATGTATAAATGTAGATAAATTTTAAAAGACAATATTATTATTGTTAAATTAAATATGCTAATATAAATTTGTTTTAAATGGGATTTTTAAATGTATGAATAGAATTTGAATTTGAATTCAATTTTGAAATTTCAAAGGAATAAACATATCTAAATTATATAAGTAAGCTTTCATTTTTTTTCTATAATTTGTTTCATGTCATTTTCTTTAAAAAGAAATTCATATATATTTACTTATGAAAATATTTTATATATATATGTATTTAATAAATAAAGAAAAGGGTTTCATTTACTTTTAAAATAAATAAAAAATAAGTAAAATTACTTACAAGACACATGTAATTTTATTAAGTGGTATAATGACAAGTGTAGTTAAATTAAATGACTAATGTGACAAATGTTAGTTTTGTTTACAAGTGTCCTTTTATTTTTAATTTTTATTTAATTTTTAAATAAATCAATTACACTTATATAAACATGTTTCTTCAATCTTCTCCTTTTCTAATCTTCATTTTTCAAAGTTAAGAAGATATGATTCAGCTGAAATAAATCAGTAACAAACTCTCAAAAACCAAATCAATATCCTATAATTCATTTTCAAAATCAAATCTGAGATCTTCAAAAACTTGCTTCAAATCAAACCTGTAATTCCTTTCAAAAGCAAAATGAAAAGCCTGCATTCCTCTATAAAATCATTTTCAAATGCAAAAGCAAATGCCTGCATGCATCTTTCAACCTGGTAATGTAAAAGAGAAATCTGTAATTCAAGTTTAAGCAAAATGAATCTGGGTTTGTCTTCAACAAAGTTTTATTAGCATGCAACTACAAGTTTAAATCAGCAAGCAATTCAAGTTTCTTAATCAGATTCAAAGAAGTTATGGAATTTCAAATTAAAGCTTTCAAAAGCAACTTCAAATCTTATGCTCTGTCTTTCAAAAAAATATCATGTGAGTAACACCTGTTTTTTAAACTTAAGTATAAATCTGTTGCTTGATCGATGTCTGATAAAAAGTATGTTTTGTGTATGTTTACCTGGTTGCATGTTGATTAGTATGTTCGTGAGTAACATTACAGTATTGAAATTTAAGGAAATAATTAAGTTGCCTAATCATCTATGAAAAAAAAGTATGTTTGTGAGTAACCTCATCAATATAAAAACTTAAGTATGGTTATAAAGTGCATGCTTGTTTCCTGTGATAAAAAATTGTATTGTGTATATGTGTCCTCTATATGTAAATTGATTTGAGCATAGATACTGTTTTATGTTATTACAGTTTTTTTAAGCTCCAAGTCCATAAATTAGTAAAACTCAAGTGCTTTGCAACCAATCTTCAATAGTATATGAATCTTGAACAAAGTATGTTTAATTTATCATAAATTTTAGTTTAAAATTTTGTTTAAGTTAAAAAGAACCCGCAGTTTTACTGGAAAAGAATGAAACAACAGAGTAAACTAAAAACAGGTAAAATTCAATTTAATTGTTACTTAGTTTCAGGTGCATGAATCAAAAGCTTAAGCTTAAATTTAATTTTTGAAACAAAAATTACAATTTTAGTATTGGGATTCAAGAGCATTGCTATTTTTACTGGAAAATGTAAATGGAGGAAATTCGGATGATCCTGAATATCTGGAAGGTCGGGCTTTCTTCTGGTGATGGATGGGTGATCAGTGTTGATAAGAAAAATGGTGGTGGAAGATCACCGTGGTGATGGTGATTGTTAGATTAGATTTCTAAACCTAGTTTTTGGGGTAGTGCAGTGTTTTGATCGGCACGGTGGCTACAGAGGATCGAGTGCTTCTATATTTAGGGAGATGGCTCCTTGGGTGTCGAAGAGATGTTGGACGGAGTTACAAAGCCTCCGATGGCCGGAGGAGAGTGGATGGGTTTTTTTTCTTCAGGTTTTGGATTTGATGGTGATAGTGGTTCTAGTATTTTTTCCAGGTTTTGTGTTTGGGAACTCGAAATCGATTTCCAGTAGAAGTTGAGTTTTGGGATGATCGGGATGTCATTCAGCGGTGAACGTCGACTTGTTTGTGGACTTGGTGGTGACTGGAGGCGGCCAGAACCACCGTGCATATGCCCGGTGTAGAGGAATGTGTCAGGGAAGGTTTGGGTTTTGCAGATATTTTGTAATCGAGTCATACTCGAGTAATTCGAGTTTTTGCTCGAAGTTGTTCAGGGTTGTACTCAAAGTCAAACAGGGGAGGCTCGGGTATTTTAGAAGTTATAGGTTTCTTTGAAACCTGTATATTTTCAATTTAAAATTTGTTTAAAAATCTGAAGCAGGTTTTAAACAAGAACTTAAACCTAAATTTAAAGTATGGATTTAAACTAGATTTGAATTCCAGTTTTAAAATTTAATTAAACTATTTAAATTAAAATGTTTAAACAACTATAAAAGAGTTTAAATAATTGAATTTAAAGATAAAGCTTTAAATTAAAGTAGAAGATTTAAACATAAGTTTAAATCTGGAAACAAAATCCAATTTGAATCCATGTTTTGAAAATAAAGGAAATTTTAAAAATTTTAAATGTTTAAACAACTTGGATGTTGAAACATATTTAAATAGGATTTGTATTTTAAAATGAATATGAGTTTAAATTTCCTTTAAACTTCTTTATAAAATAAGAAATTATATAGATGAAGTTATAAAAAGGTTTTTAAAATGTTTTTAAAACTTTGTTAAAGTTAAATTTGATTTCATTCTGAACTTAAAATTTTAAATGTAATTTGGAAACAAATTTTAAAGTAAATTGTTTAAAATTTGCTTTGTCAATGATAATGTAATCATTAATAAGAATTTTTTTATTTTAAAATAAATCAAAGATTTAATGATTTTGGTTTATTAAATTAGTAAGGTAATTAGATGGATAATTAATTAATTAATTTAATTAAGTAAGTAAGGATTTTGAATTAATTAATTAAGTTGAAATTAATTAATTAAGATTAATTAATTTGGAAATAAGATCATTAATTAAATAAGTTATGATTTTGATTAATGATTAGAAATTAATTTATCAAGAGATTAAGATTAATTAAGTTTTTAACTTAATTAATTAAAAAATTAGTGATTAATTAAATGACTATTAAAGATTAATAAATTTGTAATTAATAATGATTAATTTAAGTTAATTACTTAAGAAAGGTAACTAAGGAAATTGTTGATAAGTTAATGAAGATCATTAACTTAGGATTATTTATTAATTAATTAAGGTGATTAATTTTGATAATTAATTAGATTAATTATATTAGATAATCATTTATGGAATTTGGTTAAGTATGATTACTTTATGAAAGTAATTAAAGTTATTAATTACTCATTATAATTAATTAATTAATTTGATTAGTTTAAATTAACTAATTAAGTTTAATTAATTTAGAATAATCATTTGATGGGTTGATAAGTAAATAATAAAAGATGTTTACTTAGAGAAGTAATTAAGATGAGTAATTACTGAATGTAAATTATTGAAGTATGGAAGAGTTTGGGGTTAATTTCGTGTGTAATTATTATGGAGGATAATTACTTAGTGAAAGTAATTAATAATTAATTTCTTGGTGTAATTAATTTAAGCATTGATTGATAAGTCTTTTGGAAAATAATTAAGTAATGTAATTAATTAAGGGTAATTAATTACTAATAAAATTGATCAAGGATGATTAATAAATGTAATTGATTATTAAATATAATTAATTTAGGGGTAATCAATTTACTCAATAAAGTAATTAAGAGTAGTTAATTATTGAAGTTAATTAATCAAAAATGAATAATAATTAAGGTTAATTACTTAATGAAGTTAATTAATCTAAATGTAATTAGGAATCATTAATTAATATAATTAATGATGTAATTAAGATTAATTAATTGAGATTAATTAATCAATGATAAGTGATTAAAGTAATTAATTATAATTAATTAATTAATGAAGTAATTAAAGGTTAATTACTGTATTTGATTAAAAATAATTAATTTGCGAAATTAATTACTTGAATGTAATTAAAGGATGATTAATCAACGGTAATAAATCAAGGGAATTAATTAGTGGTTAATTAGTTAGTTGATTAGTTTGTAATCAATGGTTATATAAGCAGGATTTATAGATTGAAGTAATTAATTTAATTTACTTTAAATTAATTAGAGATGGTGTTATTTATTTAATTTATTTTAAATTAATTATATATGGTGTGATTATTAATCCTTATTTATATATGGATGATATAGATTTCCTTGAATGGTTTGAATCTCAGATATGAGATTAGTAATGTTGTGTGATATCGATGCATTGGTTGCATTTTGATGATGATTTGAATTATCTTCTGATAATGATAATAGGGATTATCTATGGTGATGATTATCTATTGTGATGATGTGAATTATCTATCTGTGTGTATATAGATAATTAAATTTAATTGTTTTAAACATAAAACAACTTGGACCTAAAAGATGGCATTTTGGATTCGATGAGACCAGGATCGGGTTTCCATATTTGGATATTCGAAAACCACATCGATCCAAAATTAACGATAGGTCGTGAATCTCAAGTGAAGATGAAGATTCAGAGTGCAAGGGTTATCGTCGTTAACTCTGAGGTGATTCCAAAATGAGTGCAACGATATAGTGCCTTCGGTTTCGTTCGAACCCGGAACGAACTTGTATGGATTGAATGCTTCAGAACATCGTCAGGTGGACGATGAGCATTCTAAGAGATGGGTTCTCTAAAGGATATTGTACTCGTGTTCCTCAATAGCATTCTCATCTATTCCAGAATTAGAGTTGGGTAGCGGAAGCAAGGCAGCAGTTATGCGAGGAAGGAAGCAAGTTCAGTTTTCTTATGCTTGGGAAGTAGAGCTTGTGTCCTGGATATCGGCGGATCTTGGAAGACCTTAATGTTGGGTAGGATCCAGAAATTGGTTTGTTTTAGTCTACTTGTTTATGGAAACATCAGCATAGGTTGAGCTGATCAGGAAGAAGATAGGCAGCCTAGGATTGTCAAAAAAAGCTATGGGGATAAGATGGATAAATCTGCAAATTGAAGTTGGAGACTTCGCTGTGGTTAAGGTTTCTCTGGTTAAGAGAGCGGTATGAATAGGTAAGATTGGATGGATAGTTTTGAGGTATTTAGGATTTCTTATCTGTGTGCTTGATAGGATAAGTTCTTTTGTCTATAGGATTGAATTGCCAGTTTGGATAGCTGGAATTCATTGTATTTCACGTATCTCTGAGTGACTACGTGTATGATTCATTGCTGGTTGTGGAATCTGTATTTCAAAAGGATTTTGAAGTTGAGCTAGACATGGTTATGATCTGATTTCTTGTTCAGATTGATGGATCTTGAGGGGAGACAGCTCTGGATCATAGTGGTGTAGTTAGTTAAGGTTCTATAGAAGCAAGTATCCAAGTGATTTATACTTGGGAAACTCTAGATAGTGTTAGTAGGTTCTATCCAGATTTGTGTCAGGATAATTAGTTAGGTTTGTTCGTTTGGTTGGTTGCTTTAGTTGTTAGTAACTGGATGATAGGTATGTTTTGCTGTTGGAAATTAAAATCTTTGCTGGGTTATTAAATAACCTTTGCTTTTAAATTTCGGGGACGAAATTCTTTAAAGGGGGAGGAATGCGACGACCCGGAATTTTAGACAATATCAATTTAATAATCTTTATTAATAATTAAATTGAATTGATAATTTTCCTTTATAATTTTAATTTAAATTGGTAATTTAATCTTTTAAAAGTTAATAAATACTTAATCTGCAATATTGATTTATATCTTTTTGTCAATTTAAATTAATAAGATTTATTTTTCAAAACTGATAAGAAAGATTCTATTTATAATGTATATATTGATATATATATATATATATATATGTGTGTGTGTATATTGTGAATAGAGAATCTTTTGTTTAAATAAAAGATGTATTTTAAAATTATAATATATGTGCATGTCTATGTTATAATTTGAAGTTGTTTTGAAATTTAATATAATAATTCTCAAACTAATGTTAAAAATATTTTCTATTTAAAAAGAAGTATATATATTTGTATATATTGAAGTTTGGTTTGAATTTAATTAAAGTGTTCCAAATTTTAATATATATATATATATATATTGTAATTTGGAAAGTATAATTTAATATAGTATTTTTGGAAAAGGGTATTTGGAATTTTAATTTATACCTCTTAAACAATCAGGATAAATGTTTTAGACTTAAAAATACATTTATTTGTATTATAATTGGATTTGTAGTATTTTCTCTAAAGTCGTTTATATGTATATATACTAAGATAAGTGTTTATTTATTTAAGTAAATTAGTATGAAAGGCTTTATATTTACATTTAAATTAAATAAAAATTTATATAAAATACTTAAATACAAGCGTTAAGATAATATACATCTATGTAACATATGTAAGGTAATTAAGAGACAAGTGGACAAATGGAAGCATTGAAAACGAGTGTCATTCAATTGAAATTTTATTTTCTTTAATTTTCAATAAATCATGACTAAGTTTATAAAACATACATTTCTTCCTTTCATAAATCTCTTTTCTATTTTCAGCAGAACAAAGAAAAAAGAATTTTCAAAACCAAAAATTAAACCTGTATACATTTTGCCAAAATCTATTAAAAAAAACTCAAAGCAAATTTTCAAAGCCCGTAACAATTCTCAAAACATTTTCAAAGCTAAAACCTGGAATTCAAATCTGCAAACAAATAGAAGATCAAAAAACTAAATCAAGTTTAACAGCAAGTTTCAGCATTTAAATCCAAGATTTACAGGCACGCAGAGAATTTAACTTCAACAGCTAAGCAAAAATTCAAATAAGAAATTCCAGGAAACAAATTGAAAGTCTGGAGTGCTCTCTATTCTTTAAGTTCATGTGAGTAATTTTTTTTAAAGCAGTTTAAATTGTAATTGGCTCTAATGCATGTGTTAATCTGTGAATTGATATTGATGTTGCATGAAAATCTTTTAGTATTTATATAATTGAATTGGTAGATATGTATATATGAGTAAGTAGGTCTGTGTATGTATAAATACCCTGTTATCTGTTGTTTCGGTCCAGGTCTTACTTTCAAAAATTCAAATCTCCCAATAACATCAACATTAGACTTTGATGATTAAATGGAAGTTGTTTGTTAATGTATGATCATAATTTTAAAAATAGTTTCTGGAATTTTGAATTAATAAACAATTTTTAAAACAGGAATAAGAGTAGAAAATGAATAATGGTCAGAAATAAATCATCATAATTTCTAAATTTGATTATATATACAGATTAGTGATAGGAAATAATGAATTTAGGTGAAGATATCATGATTTTTAGATAAGTAAATGTTGGTATATTCTGGGATGACCAGAATTTGGGTTTTGGTCGAATTCCGGTGTTCGTCGTTGAGGTGAGTGCCGAACTTTGGATTGGAGGTGGCCGAAGTATTGTCAGTCTTAGCAAAATAATGGAGTATTTTTCTGGTGGTTGTGGAGGTCAAGAAGGATGTAGCAGGGTTCGAAGAGAAGTTTGGTCGAGGTTGTGTTCAAAGTGATTTCGTCACCGTCGGGAGGCCAGAGTAGCTCGCGCTGGTGAGGATGCGAGCTGAATGATGTGATGTAGCTCCAGTGAGGTGGACCGGTGATCTTGAGGTCAGAGGCGACGGGGAGAAGGGGTTTTTCGGCCATGGTGGTTCCAGTAGGGTTAAGTTTTTAGCTCGATTTTGTTTCATTGGATTTTCGTTCGATCTGGGTTCTCGCTTGAGTTCGTATGGGTTCAAATGGTCATCGAGCGCTGTCGCGACGATTGCCAGAGGTCGGCGACGTTGGTGCAAGTGCTTTGTGTGCACGTCAAATCTGGGAGGATGGGTTTTGTTGGAGGCTCGGGTTTTGTCTTGTGTGATTGGGAAATTGACTCGAAGTAAATGCAGATGGGTGGGACTCGAGGCGAGCACGGGTTTTGTAGGGGATGGACTCGGGTTGATATGGTTTTTACTCAGGAATTTTGGTATATGAACTCGAGTTTACGGTGGTGGCTATCTGGGTTCAAGTAAGGAAAATTGTTTTAAAGGAAAACAAGTCTGCATAATTTTAAGGCAAAATTACGTAAGAAGAACTCAAGTTTAAATTGTAAAACAGGTTTTTCAAAACAAATGGAAATCAAAATTTTAATGGTATTTAATTTAATATATTTTCAAATTTAAATATATAAGATGCTTGGTTTTAAAGTATTTTATCAAATTAATTTGAATTATAAATTCAAGATATTTCCAATATAAATATTAGAACAAGTATTAAGAAAATTCAAATGAGTTGAAATAAGAATGTTTTTAAGTTAAGTTATGTCCAAAGAAATTATAAAGGGATGTTTAAATTAGATTTAAAATATATTTAAATGAATAAGTTAAAAAATGAGTTCTCAGAGATAAATATTTATTTCACTCAATTAAATATGTTTGAAAAGAGTTTTCAATAATTTTGAGTATATTAAAATTAAGTGTTTGAATTGTTTTGTTTTAAAAGTAAAATCATATTTCAAATTGATTTTTAAATTGGTTTTAACGAAGTTAATGATTAAAGTAAATATTTAATATAAATGCAAAGTTTATTCTTAATTAGTTAATTTGAGATTAATTAAGAATAATTAATTAATAAAATAAATTAAAGCTTAATTACTTTGTAATTAAGGATAATTACTTAATGAAGTAATTAGTGGATGGTTAATGAATTAATTAGAGATTAAGTGATTAATTAATTAGTTAATTAATTAATGTAATTAATTATAGATAAATTAATTAGTCTAATTAATTAAAGATAATCACTTATTAATTAATTGAGTCATTACTTAGTGAAGTAATTAATGTATAATTACTGAATGTAATTAAGAAAAGGAAATCACTAGTGAAACTAATTAATGCGAAATTACTTATGGAAGTAATTAAATGGAAGTGATTAAGGGTTAATCACTTGATGTTATTAATTAAAGGATTAATTAATATAATTGATTTGAAAATTAATTAATTAAAGAGTAATTAATTAATTAAAGGATTAAGGTTAACTAATGATGTGATTAACTACTTGTTAAGGTAATTAATTAAGAGAGTAATTAACTAATGAAGTAATTAGAGGATAACTACTTATGGAAGTAATTAAGGGTTAATTACTTAGTTAATTTGGTTAACTAATTAATCGATTAATTAATTAACTAATGTGATTAATTTATGATTAATTACTAAATGTAATTAATTAAAAGTGTGATTAATTAATAAAGTAATTAATTAAGGATTATTAATTAATGTAATTAATTAATGGTTACTTAATAAAGTAATTAACGATTAATTAATTAGTGTAATTAATCAAAGATTAATATAATTAATTAAGGAGTTAATTAATTAAGATAAGTAATTAAAAAATGGTTAATTACTATTTAAGATTAATTAAAACTAATTAATGAGGTAGTTAATTAAAGTTTAATTATTTAATGAATTAAAGGGTTAATTAATTAATGGGGATCATTAGTTAATATAATTAATGAAATTAATCAAGGTTGATTAATGGAAGTAATTAATTAAAGTATGATTAATTAATTGTAATTAATTAAGGATTAATGTAAAGCTAATTAATTAATGGAAGTAAATGGGGGATCATTAATTAATGTAATTAATGATAGTAATTAAAGGTTATTTACTGTATATGGTCGAGGATAATTAATTTGTGTAATTAATTCAAGGAAGATTAATTAAGGTAGATCATTAAGAGATGATTAATTAATTAATTGGTAATTAATTAATGATAAGTAAGCAGGATTGAAGTAATCCAAGTGATTAAAGGTCAGTAATTAATTTAATTAAAGGTTAATCAAATTGATTAAGAGTTAATCAAACATGTTTATGGATGATTGATATTGGATGATTTGGATGTGATATCTCTGAGATGTGGTATGTGCTGCTTTGTGAGATAATTGATTGATATGAATTATCTATATATGATATTGTGGATCATCTATTTGTTTATGTTATTCTAAATATAATTTTAAACCTTTAAACAACTTGGACATTAAAATGGCATTTTGGATTTCGGTGAGACCGGGATCGGGTTTCCATATTTGGATATCCAAAAACCACATCGATCCAAATTAAACGTTAGGTCATGAATTCAAGTGAAGAGCATAGTGAAGACTCGAAGTCTAAGAACTATCCGTCAGTATAACTCTGAGGGTGATTCCGAGATGAGTTTGGCGGAGATAGTACTTTCAGGTCTGAGATGGTGATTCAGAGTGCAAGGGCAATGGTCATTGACTCTGAGGGTGATTCCAAAATGACTGCAACGAGATAGTGCCTTCGGTTTCGTTCGAACCCGGAACGAACTTGTATGGATTGAATGATTTCAGAACATCGTCAGGTGGACGATGAGCGTTCTAAGAAAGATGTGTTCTATAGAGGTAATCGCACCCTTAAGACTCATCAACCAGGAATGGCTAAAACAGGGGAGGTGCAGCAAGGTTAAGTGGGTAGCACCCAAGTAGGACGAGATTTAACCATATCTAGAGGTCCCTTTCTATTTCGGCTCAGTGTGTGGTTGGTCGCGCCAACAACGGGATGGTCTTGTTCGGGACTGTCCAGTAAGGGATGGTTCCGGCCTTGTGTTGCAGGGGATTGGGAGTAATCCTCGATGTGGTGATCTAGGTCCCGTACTATGACGGGCGGTACCCCAGTATCCATGCCATTGATGGAAACTCATTCTTCTTAAGTGCCCTTACAGTTTTGATTGTATTACCCACTTTTGTGGCTTGTAGCTGGAATTTAATCATGTAACAATTTTAGCTATTTCTTATTTACTTGAAAACCCTAGACACTACTATAATATCACTGGATTTCCTATCAAATGTTTTGGTTAGCTTAAGGTAAAAACTTTTCCATGTTTATGTGTGGGAAGTCTTGCGTGATACCTTTCTTTTCAAAGGTTTTCAAAGTTAAACAATTTTAAAACGTTTACTCACACCAGACCCATGTCTGACCCAAGTGTTTATTTTCTGCTTTATTAAACTCTTTGGTACTCATATTATGTTTGAGTAGTCAAGGGATTCAGGTTAGCTTGACGAATTTTGGAGGGGATTTGGAGCAGAAGGCTTTAGCCTGTAGATGTACAATGGTTCCACTGTGTTTGTGTTGTGTCTGTAACTTTGTGATATCTTGAGTTGTATAGTTAGACAGATGTTTATAACTGTCTGATATGAAAGGTATAAGTTGTGTACTCTGATGTATATGATACTATGTAATATTTTATGTGATATATTATATTTCATTCGTTCCGCTGTGAGAATCTATTATTGTTGAGTTTCTTCTTTCCTATCTTTTCTTCTTCTATCTCTTTCTTTCTTAATTCATGATACGTCTTTCTGGTAGATGGAAGACGGGTCATGACAGTTTACGTATGAATATTATTTACAAATATCTTAATTTTGAATAAGTTTAAATTTAAAATTTAAAATTCTCAAATAAATATACAATTTGAATTAGTAAACAAAATTTAAATTTAAAACTAAATTTGAGATCTATATTTATAGTTTATTAAATATCCTAAAGTTGACTTTGTTTATTTTAGTAATAAAATATATATAACCAAAATACGTATACATATACCAAAATTGTTATGATAATAAATAAATAATATATCTATTGTTTAAACCATTTTATATATTATTGAATATTATAACTGTATGTATAAATATAAATATAAATATGTGAGTATATGTGTATATAAAATGATTTTTGTCGAATTATATATATATATCCAAATAAATTATGTATATATATATATATATATATATATTAAATATATAATTATATTTGAATAAGAAATTAGTTTTATTAAAAAGTTTGAAAATCATTATAAATAAAATATGATTTATAATATATTTTTCTAAATCCACAAACATATTATTATTATATGTATATGCATTGAATATATAATTAGCTTTAGATATGAAATTAGTTTCACAATATTATTAAAAAATAAAAATAACTATAAATATAATAATATGATTATTTATCTTTTTCCAAAAATGAAATAATTATAAATTACATTTTTATAAATTAATTCGAATTAGAAAATGCATATATAAAAGAGTAACTAATACATGTTAATTAATATGTATTTTGGCAATTTAGTTCATTTATGTATAAATATAATATTATTATGGTCGAATGTGTTTTATATATACATACATACATACATACATATATATATAACATAATTTTTTTAATTATTATAATTGATTCAATGACCATAATCAATTAATATTTTATGGATAAACAAAATATGTTTTATAGCAAAGATTACATGTACAAATTGTGATAACTAATACAAGCATGCTATCAACATCTAACACAAATATATCATAAACTCATGTACACAAAATTATAAATTAAAGGTATACCTAATGAGATATGCTCTATAATTTACACTTTAATCTAGTTGGCTTCCTTGATCTCTCAGTTCCATACCCTCTGCTGCAAACAAGTGATGTGCTAACATCAGCCTAGGTTTCTTAATTAATTGGAGGTGAAATAGTGTTTGGAATGATGGTGGAGGAAATGGAATGCTTGTGGCCTAAAATGATGAAGAAAAGAGGCAAAAAAGTGAACAGAAATAAGAGGCTTTAGGATCCTTTTTATATGTAGAGTTGTCCAAAAGGCCTAGTATCTATTTCTCCCATACCAAGCCAAAAGTTGGACTCTTTCGCTTTTTCATTTGGTTAGACATATCTAAGGCCCTAAATGGAACAAAATTAACCTATTAGTAAATTATATCATTTAATCCTTATTGATATTGTATATTGATATACACATATGCAATTTTTATATACGCACCCAATAAATTAATAATTGCATTCTGAATAATTCTAAAGGCAACTCCATTTTATTAAACATACTCCATACAATAAAAACAATAATAATTAATGTTTCGAAAAATATTAATTAATTTATAGTGAATATTGGGCTCGGGTCCTTAAAATTAAACTTAATCCGAGAAAAAATATTGTAAATTAGATCCCTAGAATTAAGTTACTGAATAATCTCATATATTTATATAATTATAAAAATTGCATAAATGACTTCAACTATTCAGTGAATAATTGTGGAAATTTCCAAAAAAAATTTGGTGAATAATTACGGAAATTTCCATAATTTTTAGTGAATAATTGCGGAAATCTCCACAAGTTTTTGAAAAAATTACGGAAATTTCCGCTTTTTTCAATGAGTAATTACAGAAATGTTTGCAATTTTTGGATATAACTGCATAAACGTCTACTGTTATTCACTGAATATTTGCATTAATGTATGCAATTATTCAGCAACTTAATTCTAGGGTTCTAATTTACGTACTTTTTTGGCAAAGATGTTTGGTGTACTTTGAAACTTAATATGGACATTAGCCAAACTGTCCCTAATTTATAACTGCTATAAACCAATATTTAAATTAAGCGATGTTTCGAAGACTAAATATATTCGGTTGTGCAACTCATGGATGTGCATTTAGCCAATAATTAATATTAAAACAATTCAAAAACTAATTTTTATATGTTACCTTATCTAGTGGAGTTAAAGTTTGACTTAATTCATCGCTTACAAATCTCATTGGTAAAAACCAATTTTACAATTTAAGCAGTAACTTTTAGCAATGATTATTTACAGTAATTGTCTTTGTCAATACTATCTCACTTTAGGATTCATGGAATTTGATTTTAGTCAAAATTCCAATATCATCCACAATCAACTCAGTTAGCCCATCAAAAATTCCATGGTTCAATAATAACATTTGTTATTAACAATACTATATTGTCCAACGATTATGACTTTAAGTTAACTACAGTTGACAGTGATGCTAACCTCATACAACAAAAGTGATGAAATCTTGGTTTAATTATGTTCCTATTTTAGTGCTTCAACTCAAATCCAATTGTAGTTGTTCTGTGGACGCCATGCCATGATTTAACTATAATCAAAATGGAGTTTTCATAGTCAAGTTTAATAGTACTCTTAATCAAGAGAACTGTGTAATATCCTCAGTTTGAGATTTCTTGTTTCATCTAGTTGTTATCAACCAATGGGACTCTTGGACAAGTCATTCCATTGTTATCCAATAATTCTCACTATATAATTTTTTGGTGCCTTTAGAAGCCATGAATAATACACTACTACACTTTTAAAGAGCGTAACGAACTCCGATCTCAATGGATGAATTGATATCCTTTCTGAAAGCATCTTGACTAGGAATATTTAAAATAATAGTTATTTAATATTGTGATTGCAACTCCTTGTAATTATTATCACGTAACATATCATTTAAGGATTTTCTAAAAAACAAATTTATGTTAATTATTTAATTAATATATCACTATATAGCATAAATATAATAAGAATAACCTTTTATTTCAAACGTGATTTTATTATAGAGTTGATTTTATAACAAATTACGGAATTTCCACCAGGGCATGCCCCTTACTCCTTTGGGGATAACTTAAAGACCATGATGACATGGTCAGGGATCACTATGTCCTCTAAAACCTAGATCGTCGGCCCCACTCACCCTCATCTTGGCCTGGGTTAGATTTGGTAACCTGTTAGTCCTCTATGTCTATTATAGACCTATTAACAGTCAGCTCACTAATGACTAACTTCCAGGCCTAGTAGGTCACTTAGCTATAGCTCTAGCCATGGTTTCCCCACCTCTCATTGCTTGCCGTAGCCTGAACAGCCCCACGCAATGGAGATTCTCATTCGTCAAAATCAAAGCCAAGTTCCTGCCATCATCTTGCATCATCCTTATCCAGCGGAGTAGTCCTCGTAAACTGCCACACCCAAACTAACACCAAAAGGAGCAGTTGTGAAAGTAAATGAAATGCTATAATTGTAGCAGGCAAGTTCAAAATGAAGGGAAATAGAAATAATCTAAAGATAGAACATACATGGGGTCTAAAATGTCTGCGTCTTAAGCATCGGGTTAACAATGACAGAGATAAAAAAGAAGTGATCTTGGTAGCCATCACCTTGCCTTGGAGACCAAAGAACAGAGTGGTTTTGTCGATCCCCTGGAGATGGTAATAGTGGCTCGAGTGGTTATTTTCCTGGTTATGTAGCCTAGAGACTAGCTCGAAAAGGGTCGGGTCTAGCTCTTAAATGAATAGATCATAACAGATGATGAATAACCTAACAAATGGCTGTAACTATTGGGGAAAGCTGCCTAGATGGGCCAGCTTGTAACAACCCGGCATTTTCAATCCCGAAAATGCTAGATAGTTAGGAAAAAGAAGAAAGAGATCGAAGAATAAGAAGAACAGAAACACCAACATCTCACATTCGCAGCGGATAAAATATAATATCAAATAATAACAGTTATACAAAGGAAAACTGTATTTGTCAAAATTTCACTGTAATACATCAGTGTTACAACATATATACATATACAATCAACATGACTCGGATATATACAACAATATAATACAGAGGGAACTCTCCATACGTTCCTGTCATCCAGCCCGTCTCCTAAGCTTCAGAACATCCTTGCCTGGAAACCTGTAATATTCGGTCTGACCCGAGCATTACATTAAAGTAACACCCGGGTCAGGATGGAAACCAGCGTGAGTAAACCCATCTAACATGGAATCCAAAGCATACAACTTGTATAAAACCTAGGGTAACTCTTATCAATTTACAAATTCACAATTTGTTATAGACATCACTTATTTCACACATCAATTTTCTTAGTAACCAAAATTTAGATTAAATATTCCAATTCACTTAAATCATTTCATTCCAGCCTATTTATTTCACATATCAATCAATAAAAATTCGAAGTGGTTTCGGGTATTTTCTAATACCCGACCCCGGTTTCTTCGAGTCTTATGTCATCCTAACCTAAGTTATCCAAATGAAATACACTTCAAACTTAAATACAGGATGTCCCTTTACACAACAATTCATTATTGGTAGATAACCACAATATCGTGTCCGCCCAATCATATGATACTACAAAACATTTCATATCAGAGATATCAATTCATTCAAGGCATCCAATACCATTCAATCATCCATAAGCAAACTTGATCACTTCCAAAATAAATATAATCACTTCTAAGTGAATTACTAACCTCAATCACTTAGATTTCGTCACTTGTCATTAATTAATTTCAAATTAATTAATTAATCATCCCTTAGTTATCCATCTTTATTAATCACCCTGGATTAATTATGCTTCAATTACATTTAAGTAATTATCTTTAATTAATTACACAAATTAATTATTCTTAACCAAAAACAGTAATTAATCTTTAATTACTTCACAAATTAATTAACTATAATTAATTACATTAATCCTTAATTACTTATATTAATTAATATCTCATAAATCACTTATTATTGATCAATTAATCTTAATTAATCAACCTTTAATTACATCATTAATTATGTAAATTAATGATTGCTAATTACATTTTAATTTATCCTAATCTAAATTAATTACATTAAGTAATTAATCATTAATTAAACCACAAATATTAATCACTCTTAATTAACCTCAACTAGTAATTAACTACCTTTTTGTTTACTTCATTAAATAAATTAATTACTCATTTTATAAAAGAAGTTTAAAGGAATTTAAAACCAAATTCATTTTTAAATTCAAATCAATTTAAAAGTGCACTTTAACATTCAAGTTGTTAAAACAATTGAAATTTAAAAACTTTATTTGTTTAAAAACTAAGATTCACTAACTTGAATTCCAGATTTAACTTTGATTTAAAACTTGTTTTAAATCTCTACTTTACAATTTAACTTTGGTTTTTGAAAATCACTTTTATTTCTTTCCAATTCATTTTTATTTTTATTCTATAATTATTTTACTTCCAAAATTTACTCTTATATTTCTTTCAAAAAATCCAGTTCTAAATATTTTGATGACCCAGTGTACCGAAATATATTCAAGCAAACCATAATATTCAATATTCCCATTATCAATATAATTCATCACATAATACCAAATATTCATAACACAGAATATTAAACAATGTAAAATTTTGAGGAATCCAGTTGGATACCTCCAACCTGTTTTCCCTGCATCCATAGACGTTAGCACAACATAAAATACCAATTCCACTTCGAGGTGGAATATCGCGGTATATGGGATTTATAAAATATCATCCGCTATTATGCGGCGCATAGGATCTCATCCGCTATATAATGCGGGAAATCAATCACTCCAATATATACTATATACTACTATATATAATATAGCACATCAAAACAATTCAATCATTCAACCAATTATTTAAATTTAACTATTTAAATTTAAATTAACCCGGATGAGTGAGATTAACTCACCTTTGATTTTGTTTTGCCATCCATTTCCATCTCGCCTTGTTTTCTTCCTGATTTTGACCTTGTATAAACAATCCATGATTTATTACTATAATTTACCATTAAAGATTTATTATCATTTTGAATAAATCAAATAATTTATTTACTTTTTAATAAAATTAATAAATTTAATTAGCTAATAATTTAACTTAACTAATAGTTTAATTTTTAAACCAATTCTCTTTTAATAAATATGTTTAGTGACTAAATAATTAAATAAGTTTGTTAAACATATTAATCACCCTAACTACATTATTTTGAAATAAACTAGTAGATTAAAATACGAATATGTATATTATTTCCTATATATATACTTATAAAAATCTATATAGCTTCCAAAATCTTTTATATATATATATATATATATATATATAAATTTTAGCTATTTTAAAAATTCTTACTTTCTCTTTTTAAGACCCTATCCATAAATATAGTTTCCTATTTATATATAATTATTTATCACTTTCAATTTAAAGCGAAAATTTTGTAACTAACCAATACTGTGTTATACATTTTCTGACCTATACAAAACTGCAAGAACAATCTCTGTTATATATATATATATATATATATATTTAAATTAAAAAAATTATACCTCGACTTAACCTCTACCGAGTTCGAAAATCTAACAGAACCCAAGCCCACTTGCCGTCATCGCAGCCTCCACAACCGTGACCATCGGCGGCGTCGAGTTCACCTTCCAACCCTATGACCTCTGTCTCGTCCACGTCCAGATCCCAACTGCCTGTACCATCACGACTACCCCACTGCTGCTAACCTCCGGTTTCCCTCCCTCTTTGAACCACATGCTTGCCAAAATGAATTCGTCGGAACGCTAGAACGACGATCCCCAATCTAAACCCCTCGTGCGTGCGCCCCTTATCCCACCTATTTGTGCACAGCTGCGCTCGTCCCTCTCTCTATATTTTTTTTGTTACCGCAAATTATTTTAATGAGGGAAAGGAACGTGACTTGATTTGGGGAAGAAGAATAGAAATTCGACAACTTCTATTTCCTTTGCTTGAATTTTGATGTGCGAATGTATTTTGAAAAGAGGATGGGAAACGCGATTGTGAGGGAGGAGGAGAAATTTCCAAAGTTCATTTCTTTTTTCTCGATTTCCTTGTTTTCCACCATTATACGGTTCGACCACTATTTTGATTCTCTGAATTTGTGAAAAGATGAAGGAAGAAAGGATAGGGTACGTGATTTTTAACAGGGAAATGGAGGGGAAGACCTGACGTTAACATGAAAAAGGAAGGCGACAATGTTCTGAAGAGGAGACAAAAAGCTCTGATGCGAAGAAAAAGGTTTGATAGTGAAAGAAAGTGGGCTGATGGAGAAATATATATAATATTTTTATTTAAAATTTCCAAATCGTCCCGATATCACAGTTAAAGATCTCGAATCCCTACCAAAACGTGCCGCTAGGCATTCGTAATGTTTTACCCCTATCTCGAACGCAATGGAAAAGGTTTCGAGCACTAGTTCGATCGTATGGAGAAGATAGCCTTTTGAACCCAGTTATTATATTAAATTTCGATTTAATTATCAGCACGTTTACTTATCGTACGGCCAAACGAGCACTCCAAACACTGCACAAATTGAAATCTGATAATAATACAATATTACGATCCAATGAAACTGGTTTCATCAAATTCCGAGACTGTGCCTCGGAAGGCTATTTTTAAATATCGATTTAAACGATATATTTTCAAAACTGAACAAATCACCTTTAAATTCAATTTTAACACTTTTACTATCTTCAATATTATCAATATAAATTTTACAATTCTTCAAATTATTTTTAACGGGTTTAAAATTTAAGATTCAATAATTTACCCAATTTCAGTTTATTAAATTCAATAACTTAATTGTTAAATAATAATAATATTTGAATTCAGGTTAAAAATTAACTTTTAAATATTTCAATCAATTAATTATTCCAGTTTAAATTGTTCAAAATTCCGGGTCGTCACACAGCTTGTGGGCCTAAAGAATCATACAAAAAGGGATGGAAGGGGGAATCATCACTCTCCACATGTAAGCCAACAACCATGAAAGATAGGTGCTCCAGGTTAGTTGGCCCTATTAGCAACAAAGGGGTATGAGCGATTATATACTCTTGGATACATGTACGGCCAATGAGCCAGTAAGGTTAATTCGGTCCTCCGAGACCTTTGAAGAAACCATGTGAAAGGTTGGTCTGCTAGTGGATGTCGATCTAGATACCTGCATTCAAACAAAACCTAATTAATGAATCACCCTGGCTGACTTGAGAGTTACTTAAAATTAGGAACAAGCTGCTAAAATTCATTTAATCCCAGTCCTAATTCAAGCGGGCTACATGGCCGTGTCAACCATTTATTCATTGCTTAAATCATTGTTGCAAGCCAAGGCCTGTTGTACCCTCCTCCTACTCTTCAAAGGGGTAGTTCTGTAACGATCTGTCTTGCTTACACCTAAAGACGACACTTAATATACCCTAGATATTCGTATGCGATTATTTACGTGTCCAGAAGATAGTTCATTTGGGTGAAAGAAAGGAAGACAGAACATAACCTCAAATATTAACTAGTAATCTATAATATACACAAGGATCTTAACAAAAGAAAACTATAATATATACACAACAACAATCAGAGTACTAATCTATCATTATCCTGGATAGTTATAACAGCCTATCCTTACATATGCTGATAGCTGCAATAAGAAATTTAGCGGTAGATACGTGAATACATCTTAGAAACATCCGACTTATCTCATAATGCTCCAAAGCATCCAGAACTAAATTTGTAACATACTCGGGCTGACTTGAGCATTATAAGAAAATAACGCCTAGATCAGTCTGGTAAAATAGTGTGAGAAAACTCAATCCAGTCATATTGATTTCTATATTTATAAAACACTTTCAAACTAAAAAGCACCCCGTAAGGCCACGCCGTAAATAAACACAAATGGGTTTTTACCTTTATAGTAACCAAAGCATTTCTATAAGAAATCTTCTAGTATTATAATAATGTGTAAGGTTTGAAATAAATATCGAATCATAGCTGAAATTGTTACATTAATTAAATTCTTGCATAATAGGTATACAATCAAGTCTAAAGGCTCCTGTTGAAGAGTGGATTCCAACAATGACAAGGTAAGGGACTACCTTCCACACAGTACATATATGGATAATGTACCGAGGGCCTCATATGGATCCCTTGTGAATCAGGTTTGGCCCTACAATTACTGGATAGTTTCGAATATTTTATCACCCTAGTTGCTTTTACAGCCTTTTCTGAGAGCTCTCGTGCACAACCTAATCCATAACTGTATATATCTAGAAAGGGCGATGACAATACCCTAATGGTTGTGATCTATATACGCCTAAAGCATTCCCTGTTTTAGCCATTCCCAATTTGTGAGGCTTAAAACTACAATTACCTTCTATATACCAATTCCACTTGGGATGCTAACACCGACCTATAGGAAAATAATGCAATGTCAGCACTCATCGATGCAATTTCATTCTGGGTCTGAACGAAATCGAAGGCACTACTTTTATGACATCAAATTTGGAATCACTCTTAGTATTAGTAGGAAGTAGCCCTTTGGTAAAAGCTCCGTCTAAGATTTCTTTAAAATATTCCAATTGGAAATGCTTATTCCCATTCGAAGTGATTTCTGGATAATATATCCAATCCCATTCTCTCTGAACCAACAACAATAGTTTAAAACTGACCAAATTTGATAGTCGGTTATTTATCTATCAAATAAAACAGTAATCAATTCAGGGATTTATTTACATAGGGAAAACAACATTGGTTAAGCACATGAGCAACCACCAACCTCTTTAATTAACCTTTTCATTAATTAAAATCACTTTGTAAGCACTTGTATCAAAATACTTACAAATATATATTCACAACCCTTTGTACTCCTTTTAATACATGGAAAAATATCCATATATTTATCTCAACGGTATAAGTATATTCACAAACTATTATATTTTCAACTTGGAAAAACTTCCCATATACTTGTAATTCCTTTCATATATAAAACTCTAAAATCAATTATAAACTTCTGCTGTAAATCTCTAAACCATTTATAAACTCTATTATAAATCTCTAAAACAATTTATAAAACTCTTTTATAAATTTTTAAAAAATACTTATAAAACTCATATATATATATATAAATCTATTTATAAAACTCCTTCTATAAATCTTAAAAATCATTTATAAAATTTTATTCTTGTATAAAACTACCTTATAAAAATCCCCTCTAAAAACCCTTTATAAAAATCCTGTATAAAAATCTTTTACAAAGCCCTTCAAAATTTCTTGTAAATCCAAACCCCATTTTCACTTATAAACTCTTTAATAAATCTCTTTTATTAAATGAAATTCCTTTTATAAATAAATTTCTTATTTATAAATACAATTAATCGGATAAATTAATTTACTTTAAACATCCTAAATAAATAATAATCAATTTTCCAACTTCATCAATAAGATAATTTATTAACATCAAAACATAATTACTATAATAATTAATAACTTCAAAACATTATAAATAAATAATTATTGTTTACTTCAAAACTTTACTATATAATACTTATTATTAACAGCCAAACATTACCAATAAATAATAAGAATTAACTTTAAAACATTACAAATGTAATAGTTAAAATTTTCAAACATTATTAATAAAACAATAATAATTAATCTTCAAACATTACTATGATAAATAATAATTAAATTCTAAAACATTGTTAATAAATAATTACTATTAATTCCAAAACGTTATTAATAAATAACTATTATAAAATTTCAATAAATTATTAATAAATAATGGTTATTAATTATCTTCAAACAATATTAATTTTTTAAATAATAAACTTTTACCTTATTAAAATATATATAAATAAATTTTTTTTTAAATTATAATAAACAATTTTTAAAACAATATTTAACAATAGTTAAACAATCTTTAAAATATTTCTATATGGATTAGAAAAGACAAATATAAAAGTTGGGGTAAATAGAGGAGTCCAAAATATACATAAATAAAAATAATACAGAAAACCCAAGGTTAGATTCAGAATCATCTTCTGAATCAAAACTAATTTAATACCAAACGGCAATCAATAGAATTTTCAAAGTACTAAATTAAGGTTAATAGAATTTTGTTATTGATTTTTACACTACAAGGGTTAAGTTTTGAACACATAACAATGTCATAACTAATAGTGCTATATAATAAAGATTCAACAATTAGCATTCCATATAACAGGGTTATAACCGAAATAAAAGAATAGGAATATAATTGGAAATTAATAATCATAATTTTGAGAAATCCGGATTTTTTTACAAATTTTCCTATATTTCAATTTCAAATACTAATTGCCTTTCAAAGCAGATATTTTTACCAATCGGCCTATAATTTCAACCAAGCACAACAGTAAAATTTAATCTACTATGCATACTGATTTATCCAAAGAGTTGGGTTATACTCACTGCAATTTCATTTATCGCCTCCGCATTCTGATTTTGGTCATTCGACTTTAGCTTGAAATCCTATAAGCTCCAAACTCAACCAATCCAACTCAAAAATGGAGATATCTTTCCTACGAGTGCATCGCGACTGGTAGCGTTCGATTTAGACCTTGTATGAGAAAGTTATACAATTTATAAGATATCGATTTAAAAATATAAATAATTACTTTACTAACTACATAATACACCACCTTTAATCATATTAATAGTATTACATTTAATACTAAATCATTTATGAATCATTTCTTAAAACTATCACTTAAGTTTATTACATTCCTATGAAACTCAACATATGCTTATCAACACTTTAAAACTTAAATTAATATCGTTAATTAATACTAGAAATAGTTTTTCTAAGTCATTTCATAACATTATTACTTTAAGCCTTCAAGCACTTCATGAGACTTATCTTCATTAATAAAACATCTCCCAAGATTAGTATTACTTTCAAAGTATCATTATTTCACTTAAGAAACATTACGAAAGTATACTAACAATGTATAACACAAGCTCATATTTGCAAAATACTCTTCTACTTCTTAAGAATATATACAATATCAGATTTGTTTTACTTAACCAGGGTGTTCAACAAATTTTAAAACTTGTCTGACTTGTTATTTTTTAAATTATAAGTTACAAAAACTTATTTCCTTATAATTTCACCATAAACATCTAGCTTCAATTTCTAAATCAAATTTGAAAGTCCCGACTATCCAAAATCGTCGAAAATTCCATTTCATTAAATAAATGAAAAACTACTAAACCACATATCAAAATGAGATGCAAAACCAAACTACCCTAATGCATATGACACATGCATCCGTAAAATAACGTATTTAAAAACATTATAATTAAACACCTGGTTTTATTTCAAATCATTTTGAAACAAATATATATATATATATATATTCGATTGCAAAACAAATCATTCTTTGAGGTTTTTAAATCAAGATCCGTTTTGCCCAAAATAATCTAACAAATTTCCATGGTGGCACTTCCCTAATAATCTGTCTTTCCGATAGTTGGACGCTCGACGCATTAATACGGTGGATGTAGTACTGTCGACTTTCGAGGGTCAAAAGGGTATGTCATTACAAGTTCAGTAATGTGACGCCCCACCCTGAGACCAACATTAACAAATAGTATTACCCAGTAATATTTTCTGCTAATGCAGTTAATAGGGCTGGTTAGGAGCGACTATATATAGTCTTGTCTTAAATATCTATTGAATACATCAATTATTGCTCTATATTTTTTATTTTCTTTCTCAAGTGGATCGATATATCCAACAAATGCGTAATACAAAACTAAAAGTGGATATAGGATCTATCAGAATAAAATACAACAACTTAAATGCATAACGTATCACATAACAACAAACAAATATATATATATACATATATACTGATACATCCCAATATAATACAAATAATACATCATAAGTGGTATGATGACCATAATATGCACATGAGTCAAAATAGTAAATACATATCAGAGTCATACAAAACGACCGTAAAACTACAAAAAGAGATAAGCTGACATCCAAGGCGAAAGCATCAAGTAAAGTTCAAAAGAGGGTATCTAACTTGAAATAACTCGTTCCGACCCGAGTATAAAATACACGGGTTAGTCTAGCTAAACAAATCAGTTTATAAGGATAAGTGATCATATGAGCATAAGGCAATGGGTAAGATATCCTCTAGAATGAGAAGAAACAATAATAAGAGCATGCAACTACTACAAATAAGGTGACTACACTAAGTGCATGTCCTCGAAATAGGCAAACTCACCAAATAACACTAAGTATAATAGATGCCTCATGTCATTGGTGAAATCCCAAAAGCCACTAAAATGGTTTCTATGAACCATATCTCCAAAGTAGAAGAATCCCAATTCTCAAACTCAAAACTCGCCACAAATGGCAATTACAAGAATGTTCTCTAAATAGATAAGTCTCAAGCACAAAATGCGCCAAAAATGGCAATCTCATATATCTCCAAATAGGAGAGCTTAAATCTCAAATAAACGCCAAGTGTTGGCAAATCCAAATCTCAAATATAGAACTCTATAAGGATTTCAATTTCCAAAGATGTAATCTGAAAGTTTAAGGGATGGATCGTGTAATGTATATGCAAGTATATCTAACAAAATATATGATGCGGCTAAAATAATATTAATCTAACTAAATATAGAATAAGCACACCAGGATTTTTTGCTGGTTCAGACCTTCCATCCTACATCTAGTCTCGAAGCTCCACTTCGAAATTCTATTATCAAACACCGTCGCTTCGCCCGAAGGAATAGGCTTGGTTATAATAAATTATTCTTATCAAATGTGTGTTCGAATATAACACGAATGTCGACCAATTAGTACGATTGCTTCCAACATATCTCTAAAGAATATTATCTATGAGAAACTATGTATATGGAAGAGTGAATACAAGTATAGATTTCTAAAGTGTAGAGGTCAAGAATATATGATAGAATATAGAGTTAGAGAGTGTAAGTAAGTAAGGTGAGTGTGTTCTCTTGATTCTTGATGCTATATATATATATATATATATATATATATATATATATATATATTTGTAAATAGGTATCTTGAGTAGTTGCATCCATTAACGAACACTCTAAAGTTACTTCTGTTGATGGCAAAGATTTATGGCGAAGAAAAGCGAAGATGTCCATTCGTATGTGGTAGTTGAAGTTCATATATGAAATCCGAGTTTGAATTCAGATGTATGGTATTTGTATCAGACGTCTGATACTATATATTTTTTGTACATAGTAGGTTTTCAGACGTCTAAGTGCTATTACTAGACATCTGGTTTCGCCTTTTTGTTGTTCTAGAGGACTTTTCCAGACGTTTGGCTTGTGCACCCAAGCGTTTGATACTTGTGCATGTTCGTTTTTGTGCATCTTTTATTTTACTTCTTTGTACCTATCGACTTGTAGTCTCTTGTAGTGTCCTTTGATCCTTGTTCTTGTCTTTCTAGTGATGTTGTTCTAGTAAGTACCTATATATATATATAAATATATATGTATATTTGATTTCCATTGTATAGTTGTTGTCATCAAAACCGTAGATTGGATTTCCTAACATTTTCCCCCCTTTTGATGATGACAGCTATACAATGTACTTAGACATAACTTTATAAATCTCCCCCTGAATATGTGCTTTTCATTATTTCTCCCTCTTTGGCATCATCAAAAGTATTAATAATTTTTATCTTAGACATCATGGTCATACCATTTAATATTTACTAATTGTCAGAAGGTTATATGAATATACACAGAAATCACAAACCAAAAAGCACTTTTCGTTAAACGTATTGACTGATTACATACACACATTGATGAATATAACACAAAAGATAGAATCTAAAATAAATCTAAGGATCTTTTTGAGAGTCTTGAGCTTATTCATCTCCTTTATCTTCATTCTTTGAAGAACTGACTAGTTTTTTAGGAGATGTCGGAGTATATTCGAGAGGTTCTTTTTCCTCTTCAAAAAGTTTAGAGTGTTTTGAAGGAGAAGGAGAAGGTACTGGAGTTGGCCAATCTTTCAAAAGAGGTGTAGGGCCATGTACTCGTTGGAGAACCTCTTTTAGAACGGATAAAGATGATGAAAGTGATGCTTCAACTGTGGCTAGGCGTGAAGCAAACGTTGTTTCAAAACTACCAATACGCTTAGCCAATAATTTTTGATTTCATGATAGAATAAGTTGATTTTGGAGAGTTAAGTCGCGAATACTTTCATTTGGATTTGTCTCAATGCGAGTCTCCAAAATGTTGCCTTGGCAAGAATAATCAAAAGGTGCAGGAGGAGGAGTATGCTCGTGATGTTGTTCGACTTCTAGTGATGGTTCAGGTTGTTCTGGTGGAGGCCTAGCTTGGCTACTTGTTGACGACGTTGCGTCCTTTCTTCAAATGACATAAAATCCAGAGGATTATCTGGTAAGTGCATAAGAGATAAGAATTTTGTGGAGGTATATTTGGGAGAAATCTCTTCAAAAGTCGACAAATACGATGGAATATTGTGAGCTTTCAGAAGATGCATGATGTAAGTAGGGCAGATGATAGATGGACGTGATCAAGTCCAATAGTGTTTGAGCTCGTCAAATATAAATTTTGCCCAATTAGCCCTTGTTCCACTGAAGATAGCAATAGAGCCTTATGCTCTAAATCTGTGATTTGCCCATGGCTACCAATGCGAGGAATGATGGTACTGATAATCATTCTAGTGAGAAGTCGTGCCTTAGGTCTTAAGTATCTTTATGCAAATCTAGGCATTTCATCTTCCATATCTGATGAGTAATATTATTTCTAGGTTTAAGGCGCGTATCCAGTATGTTATACAAGTCTTATTTGGAGTCGGAACATCCTAAAGTACGGCCTATTATACCTATAGTTAGATGGATAGTATTGCCATAAACACTTGACTAAAGCCAATTATCTTCATTTTCGATATTCCATACGGCAGTGCTATCGAGGTTAGCATAGAAAATAAATGCGGAGAGCTGATTGATTTGGACATTATTAGGATTGAAGGAAATCAATGTTTCTAACCCATCATTTTTGAACATTTCGTCCAAATCATACATTGCAAACTTAAGCAAATTATAGAAAAGACCTTTATTTAGCTTCTTCTTTTAAACGTCTTCGTATCTTTTGATTGAATGTGGTATGCGATTCATCCATCTTTCAATTTGATCATCAGAACATACTGGCGAATTGAATGAAGTAGCTTAGTCTTGCTTGCGTTTAGAGATTATAGGGTTTTTCGTTTTGGGTTCCATGAGATTCGAGCGTGTTTGGAGGAGAAATTAAAAGAAACGAAAGAAAGAAAAGTGGAAGAAAAAAAACGTTATATGGTTACTTAAGAGTGTAGATTGAATTTCAAACGTCTGGAAGGTGAATCAGACGTCTGATTTGACCTAGAATGAAGACAGTACATATGTTCAGACGTCCGTTTGTTGGTAGTAGACGTCTGGAATAGATCGAGTTGTAAATTTTGGAAGCAAAGAGTTTTTTCAAACATCTACATGTAGAATCTGACGTCTGGAATAGGCCAAAGTGTAATTTTTAAGACAGATAGGTTTTTCAGACGTCTAGATATAATATCAGACGTCTAAAAATGGGCTGAGTTTGTATCTTAAGGAGGCAAACTTTGTTCAGACATCTGGAAGTTTATAACAGACATATGATACATGCATAGTATAAAAAAATAGTGTGTCATAAAGATGTCAGACGTCTGAGGGCATTGTCCAGACGTCCGAAATGTGCGGTATGTCTAAAAATATATTTATTTTGAAGGCTGTTGCTTATTTTTCGAGAGATTTTTTGTGAAACATAATATTATTATTTTTTGAAATACAAATACAAATATACGTAGATGAAAATACGATGAGAATAAATTTATTTAGATGAAGATGGAGCACTGCGATCTTCAAAGGGGCTATCCTTCCATGGCTTGAGTGGAGACCAAACTTTTCTATATTCATTGGTTCTTAGGGAACCAGAAAATTGCCCAGGTGGAGGATCCCAAGGTGTACGATAAGATGCATAAGGATACATAGAACTGCAAGGAATCAGAAGTGGTTCATATACATTCTTCTTTCGGGAATTGCAAAATTTGATTGCCGCTTGCTCTAGAAAATTTAGGCGTCGCACTGTGACTTTTTGTTCAAACTATAATTCTCATTGTAAATCTATTTGTTGCTTTTGGTAATGATGTATCTCACCAATTTTCTTCTTGGTGTTAGGAGAGACAAATAGAGATCGTGTGGATCTCTTTTTATCGGGAGTGAATCGCGTGTGGTAGGAGGACCACTTCTAGGTTAGCTCTTGACTCGGTGCAGGAGTAGGAAGTCGATGAGGGTATCTGTCAAACTATCAGATGTTGGTGTTGAGAAGGAGAGATGAGAGTTGTCGGAAGACATGCCTTTGTTTTCTTTTATAAAAAGGAATAAGAAATCTATATATATTTTTACTTTTTGTTTTGTAAAAGCAAAGGCTATTTATACACGATTTAAAAGGTTATATATAGGTAATCTCAGAAAACAAATTTCTAAAAAAATGTTGGTTATTGTTTAAAATTTTGATTTGTGGATAAAATTTTTAACCAAACATAGAATGAATGAAATGTATCACTAGCTGAGAAGATCATTAAGAGAACATATTCCTAAACCGCATCGTAGTTTAACAAAGTTTGTTCATTTAGTGGTTTTGTGAAAATATCTTCTATTCGATTCTCAATATTTACATATTCTAATGTAATAATTCCTTTTTCTGCATTTTTGCGTAAAAAATGATTTCGTATATCGATGTGTTTAGTACGTGAGTGATTTACAGGGTTTTTCGATAGACTTATTGCATTCGTATTATAGCAATATATTGGTGATTTATCGATAACTTTGCCCAAATCCTTAAGTGTTTGTTGCATGTATATCACTTGTGCACATGCTAAAGCCTTTGAAATATATTCTGCTTCACAAGTGGATAACAGATACATTTTTTCTTTTTGCTAAACCAAGAAACTAACGATTGTCCGATAAAATGACATGTTTCGCTAGTATCTTATGATCTGTTTTACATCCACCCAAATCCACATCATTATATGAAATAAGTTCAAACGATGATCCCTTAGGATAAAACAAATTGTAATCTCTAGTACTAGATAAATAACGTAAGATACGTTTAACAGCTTTTTGGTGAGACTCTTTTGGTTTTGCCTGAAATCGGGCACATAGACATACACTCGTCGTAATATCGGGTCGATTAGCCATCAAATAAAGTAAAGAGCCAATCATACTACGATATAATTTTTCATCAAAATCTTTTCCGTTATCATCCTTTTCCAAGTGAACACTAGTACTCAATGGTGTTGGTTGCTTGAAGTTTTATCCATTTCAAAATGGCGTAATAGATCATTACAATATTTTTCTTGATGAATAAAAATACCATTTTCAAGTTGTTTTATTTGTAAACCTACAAAGAAATTCAATTCACCCATGTGAGACATTTCAAATTCGTTTTTCATAATATTTGAAAATTGAGTAAAAGTTTTCGTTATTTGAAACAAAAATAATGTTGTCTACGTAAATTTGTACAATTAAGATGTCATTATTTCCTTGTTTAATAAATCAAGTCGTATCTATTTTACCTATTTGAAAGCTAGATGCAATTAAATGATTCTTAAGACATTCGTACCAGGTACGGGGGACTTACTTTAAACCATATAAGACTTTTTGAAATTTAAAAACATGATTGTGATATTTTTCATGAACAAATAATGAAGGTTGTTCAACATATACGTTTTCTTTAATAAAATAATTTAAAAAAGCACTTTTTACATCCATTTAAAATAATTTAAAATTGTAATGGCTTGCAAAAGCAAGTAATGTACATATGGCCTCGAGTCTTGCTACTGGAGCAAAAGTTTCATCGTAGTCATACCTTCTTCTTGATTATAACCCTGAGCGACTAAACGTGCTTTGTTCCTACCTATATTTACGTTTTCATCTGCTTTGTTTTTAAATACCGATTTTGTTCTAATAAATGATTGATTTTCTAGTCTTGGTCCTAATTTCCAAACATTATTACGTTCAAACTGATTTAATTTTTCTTGATTGCTATTATCCAAAAATTATCGTTTGAAGCTTCTTTATAAAAAAAAATTCAAAATTTGATACAAATGCAATATGACTTATTTGATTAAGTTGATTTCTAGTTACTCTAGAATTAAGATCCCCAATGATATTATTTTTTGGATGGCCATTTAGAATTCTAGGGATGACTCTAAAGTTTATTTTGTGCATTTGTCTCATTATTAGATGAATTTGTTGTATTTGGTATTGGAATAATATCTTCATCATCATTACTATGATGATTGAGGAAATTTTCATCAAATGAAACATGTAAACTTTCTTCAATTTTGTTAGTTCGTCTATTAAAAATTCTATATGCATTTCTACGATCCGAATATCCAACAAAGATTCCTTCTTCGGCCTTTGGGTTGAATTTTCCTGAATTATCTTTTGTATTAATACAAAACATTTTGATCGAAAGTTTTAAAGTATGATACTTTAGGTTTTCTTCCAAAAATATTTCGAAACAAGTATGTTTAGTCATAAGTCGTATGGTTACTCGATTCAAAACATAACAAGCCGTAGTAATAGCTTCGGTCCAAAAATGTTTTAGTAAACCGCTACTATTTAATAGTGTTTGTGCATATTCTTGTAACGTATGATTTTTTCTTTATACTACAACATTTTGTTGAGGTGTGCGGGGAAAAGAAAAATTATGGCTTATGCCCCTTTTATTACAAAAATTAGTGAAAAGATCATTTTTGAATTCTCCACTGTGATCTCTTCGAATATTCTTAATTTTCAAATCCATTTGAGTTTTAATTCTTTTAGCAAAAAATTTAAACATACCAAAAGTGTCACCTTTATGTTTTAAAAATGTAGTCCATGTATATCTTGAAAAATCATCAACTATTGCGAAAACATATTTGTTATGATTTATAGATCGTACTTGATTTGGACCAAATAAATTTAATGTAATAATTTTAATGGTTGTTTTGTAGAAATATTACTTTATATTTAAAAGAGCTTTTCTTTAGTTTTCTGATTAATAATCATCGCACAAAGTTTCTATTTTATAAGTTATTTTAGGTAAACCTCTAACTAGCTCATATTTTGCTAATTTATTAATATATTTAAAATTAATATGACAGAATCGCTTATGCTACAACCATGGATCGTCATGTTTGGTGGTTAAGCATAAGTTTGAATTTCGATTTATATTTCATATTTAAGACATAAATGTTTTTTTTTCTAAAACCCTCGAAGATAAGTTGTTTTTTATTATCGAAAATATTACATCTATCTTTTTTGAAATTAATTTGAAAACCTTTATTGCATAATTGACTAATGCTAAGTAGGTTGTGTTTAAATTTTCTACTGACAAACATTTGTATTAATAGGAGAGTTAGAAATACCAGAGTTGAAGATTTCTCCGATGCCAACGACGTATCCTTTTGAGTTATCTCCAAAAGTTACCGTTCCACCATTGATGTATGTTATGTTTGATAACATTTTTGAGTTTCCGGTCATATGCTTGGAGCATCCACTATCAAGTATCTATTTCTCCTTATTTTTTATTTTGGGTACCTGCAAAATACAAAATGATTTAATTGGTACCCATATATATTGTTAGGGTCCTAGATGTTAGGAGGAGTAGGTAACCATACCTAAGAAGGTTTAGTACCTTTATGAACATAATTTTTAATATAGACTACGTTATCTAGAAAATTATTAATATGTTTTTGTCTAATCAAATCATTATTTGTCCTAGGAATCCAAATTTTTATATTTTTGATATTCATTTTAGACTTTTTAGTCTTCTGATAAATAAAATTATATTTCTTAATATTTTCCCTTTTTATTTAGGAATATTTTTTAAACCTATTCCATTTCTATTACCTGGCAGTTTTGAAGTTTTGATATGATTTTTCAAATCTTGTTTCCTTTATTAAATTTTGAAGCATTATTTGTAATTTTACCTAATTTTTCTTTTAATCCAACATTTTCAATTTTCGGTGTTTTTATATTATTTTTCAAGTTGATATTTTCTTTTAACAAGTTATCATTTCTAGTTTAATTTTTCCAAAATCAATAGATATAGTCTCATTTTCAACTAAGTTACTTTTATTTTTTTCTTGAGATAATTCTAGTACCTCCTCTAAAATAATTTTTTCATCTTTAACATTCTTATTTCAAGTTCTAATATATTTATTTTGGCTATGTGTTATTTATTCAATTTTTTAATTTGTCTAAACTTATCATCTAATTCCATGCTAAGCTCTAATAATTTATCAGAGCTAAGTTTGGGACATGCCTCATCAGTTTGTGTCATAACACATACATTAGCTTGTTCTCCATCACTATCGCCGCCACCGTTTGATGATGATGAAGAGTCTGTATCATCCCATGTTACTTTTAAAGCTTTCTTCTTTTTGAATTTTTCAAATTTGTTCTCCTTTTTATCATTGTTGAGCATGGGACAATCTTTCTTTATATGTCCAAATTGATCACATTCATAGCATTTGATTGATGTTTGATTTTTTGGGCTAGATTTTCCTCCTTTCTGAAATCTGACCATTTTTCTAAACTTCTTGAATTTGTTGTAATTTTTGGCAAAAATACGATTTCTTCCTCGTCTAAGTTGGAATCTTCATTTGTCGCTGGAAATACTATGTTTTTCTTCTCCGAATTTTGTTCTTTTCTTGCCTGCAAATTAGCTTCATAGGACATTAAATTTCCTATCAATTCTTCAACTAAGAGTGTAGAGAGGTCATTAGCTTCTTTGATAGCTAATATCCTTTCCTACTCTAGAGTTAAAAAATTGAATATTCTAGGTACTAAGTCAAAATTTATGAATTTGACTCCAAGTGTCATTAAATCGGGTTGAATAGCTTGGAATCTAGAGTACATTGTCCAGTATAGATTCATTTTGTTTCATTTTAAATGATGAAATTTGATGTTGTAAAATTAATATTTTAGTTTGTTTAACTTTGTTTGTGCCTTCGTGTGTAACTTGTAAAGTACGCCAAATATCATATGTAGTGTTACATAACATGACTCGCGAAAATTCAATCTTATCTAAGGAACAAAATAAAACATTCATAGCTTTGGAACTATTAGAAGCTGCGGTGTTTTTAGCATCATTCCATGTGTTCATAGTAGTGTTAGGTGCTTTATATTTATTTTGAGTGGCTGACCAAATTTCTAATCCATTTGCTTCCATAAAAATGCTTATACATGTTGACCAATATGCATAATTAGAATCGTTAAAAAGTGGGGGACGTGCTGTGGATTGTCCTTCTTGAAAAATACTTTCCATATTAAAGTGATTCAAATACGTATTACTGTACTTTGATTAAACCTTGCTCTAATACCAATTGAAAGTCTACGGGGTGGATTGTGTAATGTATATGCATGTATATGTGATAAAACATATGATGCAGTTAAAATAATATTAATCTAAGAAAATGTAGAATAAGCACCCCAGGATTTTATACTGGTTTGTACTTCCCATCCTATGTCCAGTCCCGAAGCTCTCCTTCGGAATTCTACTATCAAATAACCTCGCTTCGTCCGGAGGAATAGGCTTGGTTACAATAAGTTGTTCTTGTCAAATGTGTGTTCTAATATAACATGGATGTGGAACAATTAGTACAATTGCTTCCAATATATCTCTAAGGAATATTATCTATGAGAAACTATGTATATGGAAGAGTGAATACAAGGATAGATTGCTAGAGTGTAGAGATCAAGAATATATGATAGAGTATAGAGTTAAAGAGCGTAAGTAAGTAAGGTGAGTGTGTTCTCTTGATTCTTGATGCTATATAAAGTTGTAGATAGGTATCTTGAGTAGCTATATCCATTAACGAACACTCTAAAGTTGCTTCTGTTGATGGTGAAGAGTTGTAGCGAAGAGAAGCGAAGATGTCCATCCGTATGTGGCAGTTGAAGTTCATGTCTGAAATCTGAGTTTGAATTCAGACGTTTGGTATTTGTATCAGACATCTGATACTATATATTTTTTGTGCATAGTAGATTTTCAGACGTTTGAGTGCTATTACCAGATATCTGGTTTCGCCTGTTTGTTGTTCCAAATGACTTTTCCAGATGTCTGGCTTGTGCACCCAGATGTCTGATACTTATGCATGTCTATTTTGTGCATCTTTTCTTTTTCTTCTTTGTACCTATCGACTTGTGGTCTCTTGTACTGTCCTTTGAGCCTTATTCTTGTCTTTCTAGTGATGCTTTTTTAGCAAGTACCTGTATATATAAATATATATGTATATTTTATTTTCATTGTATAGTTGTTGTCATCGAAACCATAGATTGGATTTCCCAACATAATCGCCATATATAATATCTCGAACGGCTCAAATGGCCAATAATGTAAAAAGTTGATACACTCAGAAAATCACAAGGAAATCCATGAAATCATCATAAACATATAGCACGTGCTTATAGCCGAAGCCTGCCAAGTATTGTTCTCTCAAAATAAGGCGCCACTCTTAGACAAACATCCCTAAGGACAAATAAGTATGTCTCTTAGACAAACATCCCGAAGGACAAATACGTAGCAATGACAAACATCTCTTAGACAAACATCCCAAGGACAAATGACGCAAAGGTCCAGTACTGGAAAATATGGCCCTTAGCCAAATGTTTCACAAACTCTTAGATAGGAACCCGAATAGTGTTAACCTATGTCCTGTACCACACGTTCGCACTAAACGATTTACGAGCCGATAGTATATTTTACACTCAAAGCAGTAAAAATTTACCTCATCTTGTCGATAAACTAGACCTAAAAGGTCAAAACGATCAAACAAACAAGTCAAAAATTAACAAATAAGATAAATGCATGTGTCCCATACCATGTGTTTTACCAAACCGTTTAATTCTCCTTCTCGTTCGCCTGAATAGTGCAAGATTATGTATAATATATATAAAATAATTTACTTCAAAAAACAAGCTTTTAAAACCGAATATCGAAATCGTATTTGGAATCAAACATTGAAAATTCTCATATCATAGAGAATATATAGATTGTATAGCTCAAAAATAATTTAAAAATATTATATGATAATTATTTAACATGCCAATATATTTTCAAAAATTATTTCAAAATTGTTTGGAGAAAAACTGTGCTTGAAAACTATGAAAAACAAAGAAAATACCTTAAAATCAATAACTTAAATTCAATTCAAATTTAACTCAAAATCAATTCAAATTTGAATTCCAAATTTTCAAAAATTTAGCTAGCCTATTGATAGGCATCATAGCTCTCAAAACATCACCAAAAGAGAAGTAGAAGCTAGGAAATCAAATTGGAAATAACCAAAAATAAAGATGCCAACACCAGAAGAAAAAAACACAAAACAAATACTCGCTGGGTCGACCACCAGGTCAACCTCTCTAGTCCCTAGATCGACTATAAAATTGAGCTAAGGGTAGGCACGGTCGACCTGTCGGTCGACCCCCTATCCTTTCTCTCACGCGATTTCTTCCCAGGAAATTTTTATGTGACGAACTGATTTTCAAGTAGAAATTTAACATAGCATATGAGTGAATTTTGCAATCAAATTTTGTAGACATATAGAATAACACATAAAATACAAATTACAGAAAATATGACTGCATTTCATTACAAAATTGAAAGTTACAGTTGCTCAAAGTAGGCACTCAGATCTGATTTTCATAGAGATAAGAAATCGAAAACAGTACATGATTACAGAGCAGAAATTTGCACAGAATACTGCTCTTTGAGCATTGCATTAGCTAGAGATTGTGAGATTTAACTCACCTTCATATTAGAGATGATTAAACCTTGAATTTATGCAAAAAGAAGGAATCTTTAAGCTAGAATTGGCTTAGATATCTGTAAAAGGTCAAATACAAAACATGTAGGCAAAGAGATTTACAGTTGACAGACCGCCTATTTCAAAAAATGATTTTTGATGAAATGGATGGTTTGAGATTCGATTACTTGTTGATTTAGCTCCGATTAGATTTTAAAAAAATAAAGAGTTAAATTTAATTTAAGAAAAAGGCTTGGATTTGCAATTTGGTGGAGTGGGTTCTAATTTCTCAATTACTGGCTAAGGAAGAAGGAGAGGGATGTGAGGAAATGAACGCAGAGGTGTTTGTTTTCTCACCTTCGTAAGCCAGGCTAAGCAATAATGGGCCACTAGGACCCAAAAGAAGAAAATAAATTACTTAACCTAAGTTATTAATTCACATAAGAAACAAATATTCACATATTTACACTACATAGTAATACAAAGTCATTTTCTTTCCAATTTTCAACCAAACAAAATATGTAAATTTACATACACTTGAAATAAGTTATTTTACACTATATGAAATGATTAATTTTTATTTTTAAAACATTATTATTATTATTATTAAAATTCTTTATTTCTCAAAAATACACTATTTCCTCAAATATATGAATAAAACTCTATTTTTAACTTCTAAAATTCCACAAAAATACTTTTCTCACTTAGAAAATATTTTAAACCATTTCAAAACTTAATTTATTTCCAAAACATATTTCTAGACAGTTTCCACCTTTTTATTTACATGACAGACTTTAAAAATCAATTCCTCCTTTTAAAAACTATTAAAAGAAGCAATTGGCAATAATTAATGAAATTATTGCACTATCACCAAATAAAAATCATCTTCCACTTATTATTAACTCAAACCACTATAATAAAGTTTCAATGCTTTATTTCTCTTTTTATTCTCAAAATTCATTGTTTATTCTAAATAAACAATTTAAATTCTTAAAATTATTATTAATTTCCAATATTAAATTATAACTACCATTCTAATTTAATACTTAAAGGTAATCGCTAAAACCAAGGTTGTTACAGACTCCCTCCTTATAAATATTGTGTCCCCATAATTTTTTAGAAAAGTGCCGTATTCAACATAATTATTTTATCAAGCAAAGGAAGATAGATAAGCTCGAGTATAAAATGTCTCACCTTCAACACAAGATGATAGAAAACCAAGAAAAGATTTCTTGATTAATTCTATGGTTTCCATAGTGGAATTACTGGGATTTGAGGACCATTGAGTTTCTATGAGCAATACATCCCTATTTCGAAGATGTTTCACCTTCAAAGCAAAACACGGATAGGATGTTACGCAATAGATAAATAATGTAAGATCGATTGCTAAGAAGCTTCATGCAGAAAGTCGGGATTTAGTCACAACTTTATCCTAAACTCCAACCCACAAGATGATAATCGATACCACTTTTCGTATAGCACTACGAAGGGAGTCATACTGATATTAGATGGACAATTATTACGGAAAGAAAACTCAATAAGAGTTAGGTGGTTTTCCTCCAATACCCCCAAACTCATAGGACTGCATAAATGTAAGTCATAAAATAATTGCGCAAAGGAAAGCTAAGACTCAAAAAATAGATTTTTAAACTCTCTTTTACTAATCAAATATTCTTAAAGCTTTCAACCCATTATCTTCGTGATTTAAAATTCTCAATTTTCAACACTTGAAAATTTCCAAAGCTTCTTATTTAGATTTTAAATTTAAAATCATTACTCTTCATTGGAATAAATAAAATTTAAGTTGTTTATTCTCTAGTTCTTCCATAGGTATTCTCTAGCTTGCATTATATATAATAGTTTTTACATGTATTTCTCAAATTTTCTAAGTGTTAGAAATTTTAAAAAAAAATCAGCAAAGTCTTCTTTGTATGGAGGGCCATATACATTATTACAAAAGGATTTATATAATATACATCGATCATTAGGTCAGAAACACAATATATATATACATATATTATCATTTAACACTTCAAAAATTTAATCCAAAAATATACCTTTCTTTTTAGCATTTTAAAGTGAGTTTGCACAAACTTATATATATTCGTTTTGCTCAAAATATATTTCACTTATCCTCTTTCACCTGTACTCAACATAAATAGATGATAATAGTTCATGTTCATAAATAAGAAGTAATACACTTAACTATTAAGGGAAATAGATCATTTCATTTCAGATCTATGGTAAAGAAGACAAGTTTTGACACAGCATATAACAAAATATGAAAACATTTATCAAATGAAAAATTTTCTACTAAGTCCACACTTTCCAACAGTATAAAGATCATAAAAATCGGAATTACGGTTGAAAGTTATGTTAAATTAACTTTCTGCTTAATCTTAGAGAATTTTGTAATAGGGCAGAACAACCTATCCACTTTCAAACCTATTTTAAGCTAAATCAAAATTAAAATATTCCAAAGTGGTAAAATAAAATTTATAGATTATTGAAATATTTTTCATTTACAAAAAGATTGAACTCATTTGGAGTTATAAATCACATGTTATCGCTGTTTTAGTACAGCACTTTTCCAAACCAGATTTCAGCATTTAAATCAATTTAAAATTTGAAATTTACCCAAATCATTTTAATCTCAAACTATATTTTCAAAGAGGCTTTTTGCTAAATAATTTATTAAATGATTTTCTTTTTCCCCAGAAAGCTAAGACTTAAAAAATTATGATCAACATTATCTAATCATCATAAAACATTTTATTAAGTGGAAATATTTTCATTACTTTCCAAAATCTACTTTAAAAACAATTAACTTGAAAACTCATTTTGAGAGAGATAATTTCATTATCAAGAGATGATTATTGATTATCCACCAAAATAAATTTTTGGAATATATATATATAATTTTAAAATAATTCTCATAATTTGAAATGATTATACTACATGAATTGTTCATCCATCAAAACAATCCAAATTCACATTTCCACTTGTCACATAAAAGTTAAATTTCCATCTAATTATCAGCATAAACTAATTAAGTTGATAATTAATTCTAACTTGTTTTCAAAATAAATTTTCAATTTCCAACCTTGAAGTTTTAATACCATTTAAGTTTAAAACAAAAACTAGCACTCAGATTTATACTAAATGTTCTAAACTAACACTTCTTTATGTTCTCTTAAGAAAGAGTTTTATATTTATCCTCTACTATTACTCAAATAACTAAATGTCAAAACAAATTTTTATAGTCACCATTAGTAACTTGTACTAAACTATTCAATTAATATTTTAATTTTTCAAACCAAAGTATTCTTTTATCTTAAACGCGTCATTTTATTAATCAAAGCATCAAATGATATTTTCTTCCAATTAAGACATCCCCTTAATTAGACTTATTCACTTTTACTTACCCAAATAACCATATTCAATTTTTAAAATTTCAAATAATATAAGGGTATTGTCTTGCTATTGATTTATAGTGAATGACCCCAACGATTGGCTGCAGAGTTGATCAAATGATCAAAACTGCCTCGCTACTACTCCAACACTCACTTTGGCTCAATGGTTTCATTAAACATATAGAATAAAATTAATATTCCACCATACTATTTATTTCCAAAATTTACTTATTAAAACACAATTTATCATGTCTAACTGCCTCATCACAACATTTAGGTTATTGTGATGATCCAGAATTTTGGGCAATAGCAATTTGATAATCTTCATTTATAATTATTTAATTGGGAAAATTTATCTTTTCAAAGCTAATAAAAAATGCTTTCAAATTATAATATACATACATATATATATATATATATATATATATTATAAATTGGAAGTTATGTTTAAATTCAATATAATGATTTTCAAAAGTTAGTTTAAAATTAAATTGAACATTTTAAACACTAGTATTTATTTATAATTATCAATTTAAGTATAATAGCTTAAGTTTGAAGTAGAATTTGATTAAAAGATTTAGTATTCTTTCTTTTTAAATTTAACATGAATAAATGTAATTTTTTTACCTATATATATAAACACTTAAAAACATAAAGTATAAATTAATAAATACATAAGAAGTTATATAATACTCGTTTAAGACATTTGTAAGATAATTAAAACATGCATTAACATTTGTAAGCTTAATATAACTTGAATTAACAAGTGGCAACACAATTTTCTTTTAAAATTTAATTATATATGATATATTGTTTAGAGAAATCTGGTTTTTAGTTCAAAAGCATTCTCACTTTCCTTTCTCAATCTTCTTTCATTTTCAAAACTAAAAGCAAAACTAAGAACCTGAAAAGAAAATAAAAATCAAACTAAAGGCTTTCAATCTGAAATAAAGCAAACATAAAGAAGATTCAAATCAACTCAAACATCAAGAAGCTTCAGATCAACATCAATTTGCAAGTTCCAGATTAAAACCTGAAAGCCTGTTCATCTGTTATCATCTTAACCATTGAGTAAACATTTGTTTTTAAATTTTAAATCTGGTTATAAACATAGATGCATGTAATGAAATCTTGTAGTAATATAGTATATAATGTTTACATAAAATGTTTGGCTGTGAATGCATGTATATATATGATATGATAGTGTATATAGATATACACTCCTCTGTTGAATTACAGGGATAACTTCATCATGAAAAAAATTCATATCTTCCCCTGCAATTGATTTAAGGTTTAGATGTATAAAAGAAAAATGACTATAACAATGTATTATCAATTTCAAAAACAGTATCAAATATTTAAATTTAGTAATTATTTCAAAATTAGGAAATTACAGTAAAAATTATACATAAATCAAAAATCAATGATTATGATTTCATATTTGGATTTCATGAATTGATTCGTATTAGAAAACAATGATTTTTGATAGTGGTTTCTAGATTTTTAGGCTTGGAATTTTCAAGTTATCCTGGGATGATCAGATTTGGGTTTTTCGACGAATTTTTTCGACGAATTCCGACGAACAATGTCGAGTTGTGCATCACCTTTGTTGTCGAAGGTAGCTTGAATGATGGTGATCACTTGAAAAACGGTGAGGGAATTTTTAGATCGACGTGGAGATTGGGCGATATCGAAGTAGGGTTCGATTGTAGTTTTGGTCGAAGGTTTTATCGAGGTGAATGCATCGTAGTGGGGAAACTAAAGGCGATCGCATATGGGGAATCGAAGCTGGGTGTCGTGACGCTGCTCTAGACAAGGTGGCGTGGGGTTACGGTGGACGAGATCGTCGGAGCGAGGCTGATTAAGTTGATGGATTGGATTCCAGAAAGAGATCTTTTGGCTTGATTTTGATTTGCTGTCGTTTTCAATGAGCTAGGTGGTCGGAACGACTATGGGGGTGGTCACCGTTTTGAGGGTGGTCGCAGCGTTGATCGATGGTGGTCGAAACCATTTCCATTGAGTCCAAAATGGCATTTGCGATCTTTTTGAGTATAATCTTTGATATGTTTGGAGTTTGTGAAATTTTGGCTACTTTTCCTATTGGGTTTGGGATTGGGTTCAGCCCACTAGCTCACTTAATCCCCTAGCTCAACCCTTCTCTTCATTTCATCTTCATTTCATTTTATTTCTCAAACTAAAATCTGAAATGGGGGAAAGGAAAGAGAAATAGAAATTAGCAAGCCCTAGTTTCTCCTTTGTAGCTTGATTCTTGCTCCAAAATCAAAGAGAATCCATTGGTAAGTTCATCTCCATCTTCTCCGTCTCTTCTCCTCTTCAATTTCTGTAATTTTCCTAACCCTAACTTAGGAAATACTTGCTTTGATTCTAGATTGAAGCTTGTAGTGTTGAAGTGGAGTGTAGTTGGTTGATCCCTTGCAATTGTGCTTCTTCATCTTCTTTGTTTTGTGTAAAAAAAAAAGGTGAGTTTTGAACTCACATCTACTTCTCTTGATTTCATTGATGTTAGGTATGAATTCCTAACACCTTGTTCATATGCACTTGCAATTGGTTTGGGTTGAATTGGGGAATACTCCAATTTTTAGTGTTTTGGGTTCAAATCTTTGAAATCCTAACTTTGATGTTTTAATCATGTTTGGTGATGCATCGAGGAACATATAGGGCTGGGTTGTCGATTGGCATAAGCCCTTAGAGCCAATGTTCGTCCGATTGCATTTTGGGAGAGTTTGCTCTTCATTTGAATAAGGCTGAAAAACAGCCCAGGCATGATTCAGTCGACTGAAAACTCTGCACAGTCGACTGAACCTGAAACCCGAGAGTTTCCAGGCATGATTCAGTCGACTGAAAAACTCTGCACAGTCGACTGAACCTGGAAACAGAAAGTTTCCTAAACCTGGAAAATTTTCCAGGTACAGGGTCAGTCGACTGAAAACTCTGTTCAGTCGACTGAACCTGCTGTTTCAGCCCACTTTGCCTTTTGGGATTGAATTTTCAATTTGAATCGATTCATGATGATCCTATGTATGATTATCAATTGTTTTGACTTTGATGGTTCCTTTTAATTTTAATCCACGGGTTTTATAAAATAATCTCTCGAATCGCATTTAAAAGTTCGTTTCTCTAATTTATAAATTCTATTTAAAACACACACTTTCGCACTTCGAACGAAGTGGAAGGGTGATTAAATGGTTGGGCAAAACACGGACCATGAATCTGTGCGTTTATCCTTCCGATTAATCCTTGACCTATTCGATTGATTGTTTTGACCTTCGGGTTTGGTTTATCGATGATATGAGGTAAACTTTGTACTGCTTTGAGTGTGAAAGGGACTGACGGATAGTAAACCGTTTAGTGCGAACGAGTGGTTATGGGACATACGTTAACACTTTTCGGATTCCTTTTCGAGAGTTGTGATACATTTCGCCAGTTAGTGGTGTCCAGTACTGGGTCTTCGACCTTCACCACTACGGTTTGTTGCCTCTGGGATAGTGTCTTCGGACTGTCTCCCTAGGTTTGTTGCCTTCGGGTATGTTGCCTTCGGGTGTGTGCCTTCGGGTTTGTTGCCCTATATAGTTTTGCTCTGATGTTGGCCTTATGTGCCGCATGGGTGATACTTGGGTTTGGAGTCTTCGGGCTCATGGATCCTTGTTTGTACAGTACTGAGCTCGAGCAAATTTTATGATGTTTCATTGATATGTATATTCCCTTGGTATCGCTCTTCGGTATTGGTCTTTTTGAGCCGCATGGAGTATAGCGTTTACCTTGTGGAACTTGTATACCTTATTGGTATTTGTTGTTTGCCCATTGGCTTGTTTTGTGATATTTGTATCCTTTGTTTCTATATATTGCCGATGATATGAGGCTTGTTCTATATGATTCATCTCTTGTTGATGATTGTGTTATCTCCCCTAGAGATATTTATTATACTGTATGACCTTGCAGGTTTATTAGTGTTCAGTTTATCTAACTGATTTGTTATCTAGACTGACCCGTGTATTTTATACTCGGGTCAGACCGAGATGTTTCAGGTTAGGTGCTTTTGGGGACTTAGCCTATTTTGCTTCCGCATGGACTATCCGCTAGCTTCATTTTGTTATAGCGTCTTTTGTAGTCCTTATCTGTTATAACTCTGATTTTTACTCTTTCGTCTCGTCTGTATATTGTGGTCTCCTGTACCACTTGACATGTATTATTTTTTATACTCTGTGGTGTATCTATGTATGTGTATATTATGATCGACTGTTCTGTGATGTATATTACATTTGAGTTGTTATATTTTCTTCTGATAGATCCTATAGCCATTGTAGTTTTGCTTTAAATATTTATTGAATAGGTCGAATTTTAATGTGTTCTACTTTTCGACATATTTAGTGAATAGTTAAGGTAAGATTGCACATGGTCTCTTCCATTATACTCTATTCTCCGCGTTAGCCGACAGTATTATCTATGTAATACTCTTTGTTAACGAGGCTCTCGGAGTGGGGCGTCACAAAAGGTATCACTAAGACTTCCCACACATAAACATGGAAAAGTTTTTACCTTACGCTAACCAAAACATTTGGTAGGAGATCCAGTGATATTATAATAGGTCTAGGGTTTTCAAGTAAATAAGAAATAGCCGAAATTGTTCCATTATTAAATTCCAGCTACTAGCCAGAAAAGTGGGTAATATAATCAAAACCGTTGGCACTTATTGGATTGTGGATTCCATACAATGGCAGGGCTACTGGGGTACCGCTTGTCACAGTACGTGGCCTAGATCAACGTATCGAGGAGACACCCTAACTCCCCTGCAACACAAAGCCGGAACCATCCCTTACTGGACAGTCCCAAACAAGACAACCTCGCAGTTGGTGTATGTCCAACTGCCCACACAGCCGATGTAACGCTCCGGAAATTTTCGACTTTCGAAAATTCAACATCGATACTCACTTTATCGACTGCCGAGAAATCGAAGGCCGAAAAACCGAAATGTTATGGGTTTAAGAAAGAAGAAAGGAAGAAGAAGAGAAGAAGGTAGAAGATGGAGAGAAGAAAGAATAGAAAAATAGAGGGAAGAGAAAAACAGAAAAGAAAAGAGAAAATAGAACTTTTATACTTTAAACAAAGAACATAGAACAGAACAGAAAACAACAGAACAATAACAGAATCTCACAATTCGCAGCGGAACAACATATAATAGATAAATGAATAATCTTTAAACAAAGAACTATATCAGTTATTACATCACATTATATTACATTACATCAAATCACCAGATTGTACAACAACATACAATAAACAGCGGAAAAGAAATACTATATACTAGTAATATGCTACGCCATCCAGACAGCCTCCTGCAATTCCTGAATATCCAGAACATCATGATAAACCTTAACTCTTGACTGCCCGTGTGTAAATTGGTGGGCACCCAGAGTTTAGGAAGGAAAACAATAAACTCCAAGTCAGTCATGTGACTGGTGCGAGAACTAAAAACAGTTTATTTTTCTTTAAAAATCAAAATAGAGAGATATTTTTATTTCAATTCGCAATGCTTTTTAAAAATGAGACTACCATAAGGCCTCCCCCACACACACACATGCAAACGCAGAATCGGAGGCGATTTCTCCTTATGATAGTCAAAGATGCTTGATACGCATTAAAAATAACATTTGATATTATTACTAGTGCATAGTGTAGAAGAAATTCATTTCGAAAGTAGAATATAAATCTTAGCTATAGAAATAAAAAGGGACCTCTAGACAAGGGAAAATCTTGTCCTACTTGGGCTTGACCGACTTAGCCTTGCTGCATCTCTCTTGTTTTAGCCATTCCCGGTTGATGAGGCTTGAGGCTACGATTACCTTTAGAGAACAAATCTCTTAGAATGCTCATCGTCCACCTGACGATGTTCTGAAAGCATTCAATCCATACAAGTTCGTTCCGGGTTCGAACGAAACCGAAGGCATTATCTCGTTACACTCATTTTGGAGCCACCCTCAAAATTAACGACGATAACCCTTGCACTCTGAATCACAGTCTCGAGCCTGTAAGTACTATTTCCGTCAAACTCATCACGAAATCACCCCTAGAGTTATACTGACTAATAGTCCTTACACCTCGAGTCTTCACTCTTCTCATAAGATACCCGACCTGTCGTTAATTTGGATCGATGTGGTTTTCTGATATCCAAATATGGAAACCCGATCCCGGTCTCATCGAAATCCAAAGCGTATCTTTTAAGGCCAAGTTGTTTTAAAGGTTTAAAACGATTCAATTATCTATATACATAGATAGATAAATCACAGATTCACAATAGATAATCAACTTTATCATCACAATAGATAATCCATATTATTATTATCAAAAGATAATCTGTATCAACATCACAATGCAACCAATGCATCTATATCATTCAACATTACCTATCACATATCTGAGATCAAACCATTCAAGGCAAACAACATCATCCATCTATATAAGCAATGATCACCACACCAAATATAATTAATTTAAAATGAACTAAATTAATTTCATCATTCTAATTAATTTAAAATAAATTAAATTAATTACTTTAACAATATAAATCTTGCTTACACCAATATAAATAAATTAACAATCAATTAATTAATCATCAACCAATTATTCATTTTAATTAATCATCACTGATTAATTAACCATTAATTACATTCAAGTAATTATCCACTAATTAATTTCTCAGATTAATTATACTTAACCAAATACAGTAATTAATCTTTAATTACTTTCTTATTTAATGAACTATGAATTAATTGCATTACTTCTTAATTAATTACATTAATTAATCTCTTCATTTATTAATTATTTCTAAATAAATCTATTTCTTAATTACACCATTAATTATAATAATTAATGATTTATAATTACGTTTCCTATTAAATTAATTACATTAAGTAATTAATCTTTATTTAAACAATAATTGTTAATCATCCTTGATTAACTTCATTCAGTAATTAACTACCCTTAATTACTTTACCAAATAAATTAAATACTCATTAATTAATTATCTTTAATTAATCCCTTGATTAATTCACAAAGTAATTTTACTCAAATTACTTCCATCATCAAATCAACTTCAATTAATTACATTCAGTAATTACCCATTAATTACTTCTCTAAGTAATTTCTTCATTTAATTACATTAAGTAATTATACTTCTCAAATCATCAATTGATTATTTTAAATTAATTAAACTGAATTAATTAACTTAATCAATCAAATTAAACTTAATTAATTGCAATTAGTAATTAATTTTCTTAATTACTTCCATAAGTAATTATACTAAATAATTTACACAAAGATTATCTTTAAATTAATTATCCTAATTAATTATTAAAATTAATCACATTAATTAATTATATAATAATCCTTAGTTAATGACCTTCATTAACTATTAAACCATTCATTAATTATTTTTCTAAAATAATTAACTTATTTTAAGTATTAATTACAAATTAATTAATCATTAATAACCCATTTTATTAATCATTAATAACCCATTTAATTAACCCTTAATTAATTAATTAAGTGTTAATTATAACCTAATTAATTCTTTATTACTTGATTAATTAATTATTAATCATTTATTAAAACAAATATTATTTATTAATGATTCATAAATTATAAGTTAATTATTCTAAGAATTATTAAATCTCAAACTTTTAAGATTAAAACCTTAATTATCATTTCATTAGTTTATTACATAAATTAATTATTCATTTAATTACTCTAATCGTTAAATGCACTACAAATCATTAAATTATAATTTAACTTTTACAAGTTTTAAAATCAATTTAAAACCCTTAAATGTAAATAATACTTTTCTTTTAAAAGAGATTTTACTAGAGTTTTAAATCAAATTCCATTTTTAAATTCAAAACATTAAAATGTTTCTTTATCATTCAAATTTGTTAAAATACTTAAATTTATAAAACTTGAATTTATTTTAAATCAAAGATTCAAAATCAGATTTGAATAGTTTAAACTTTATTTAAAACATTTCTTTACATTTCAAAATCCAATTTAAATTCAAATTTCTTTAAAACATTTTTAAACAATGAACTCTTTAAAGTATTTTTAAAACAGATTTGAATTTAAAAAACTTAGTCATTTCCGGTTATGATTCAAATGAAATTTGAATTCATAATTTAACTTAGATTTAAAACTCATTTTAAATCTTTGCTTACACTTTTAAAAATTAGTTTAAATTTTGAAACAAGACAAGTTTTCAACTGCAACAAAACTAACTCGAGCAAGACTCAATACAACTCGAGAAATTACACAAATATCTCGAGTATAACTCGAGTAACATTCATTTGCATTTATTCAAATCTGGTGGGTACTGACAGGTTTACACATAAACCTGTAACAAACATATTCCAGAGTCCATACAAAAATTACTTCGAGTTCCAAACCCCATAGCTTTGAGCAAATCACAAATTAACCCGTTACAAACATGAGTAGATATCTCTTCTTCTCCAAAACACAACGATACACCAAGATTCACTGTACACCTGCACCACCACGGCAACTAATTCCGACCTCTCGCGACCATTCGTGCACGTCGACGGTCAACACCCAACGCCAATTCGACCTTCAAACCAACTTCAGAAACCCCAAATCAAAATTGAGCCTTCGAGCTCAAAACAGAAAACAATGTCGAAACAGGTAAATGCCTTAATCTCAACATTCTGATCATCAGCGAATCTACGCCTCCGGCCACTACTTCCTCTATACCCCATCTACCATCTACTCAAGACAGGGCAAGCTCGATCACTTATTTTGATCGCGGTGATCAATTTCCTTGAATACAGGAAAACTAGGGTTAATTATTTCAATCCCTAATCACCACTACCTCCATGCTTTAAACTACCTTCTACTATTTTTCCTTTAAACTAAGATCATCACTCCATCATCAAAAACGATTCTGGCCAATCCAACCTTGTAGATCGACAGATCCAACTCAAAACAGAATTCCTCGTTAAACTAGAAATACCAAATTATATTCAAACTAAAAGATCAAATTTTAATTTTAAAATTCGTATTTTTAATAATGTAACATGTTTATATTCTTAAATCAAAGAATTTAGATGATTAAATTCTTATTTTCAAAGGATTGCTCTGTTGACTTATGTTTTCCAGAGACACTACAGGTTTTCCCTTAATATTTTTTTTTAAAATAAAATTTAAACTTAATTTACATCACATAACCAAATTTGTTTTGAATCTTAAAACTTAACGCATATTTAATCATCTGAAATGGAAATTTAAGCAAATTCTATAACCTGACACTTAAGATCAGGAAACAGTTTACACTGCAGCATGCATTGCACATACATTCATCTATGTACCAGTATAGGCTTAAAAAAACATACAAACATTTCATTTCTAAAGTAAAACAGCAACTAAATATTTAAGTTTATAAAATGTTACTCACTGATTTAGGAGCAGAGCAACTATGTTTGACAAGCCTGAACCTGAAAACTCCATGTTGCTTCTTGTTTTGCTTTTTAAAACTACAGCTTGCTGTTTTTTAAAAACATTCATCTTGTTTAACTTTCTTAAGCTCCCTGATTTTCAGCTAAATGTATGATTCCAGAAAATGATGCAGGCTTTTGAAAGCTTCAGGTTGCTTCTTCGTATATTTACCTTTTAAACTTTAATTTGCTTTTAAAAACTTCCATCTGGTTTTACTGCAAATATTTGCTCCTAGATTTCAATTGCAGGCTTTGATTGAACTTTATTGTTGCAAAATGATTTTCAGATGCATGCTTTCCAGAAAAAGAATTGTAGTCTTTTAGAAAAGAAAGTGCATGCATGTTTTAGATGAAGTTGCAGATTTGATTTCAGGTTTATACTTTGATTTGTAGAATGAAATTTTAGATGGCTTTGGTTTTAAGGGGAAACAGATTTTGCAGGTTTCGATTTAGATATGGTTTTGAGGGAAATTTACAAGTTTGTTTTGATCAAAAGTTTCTGGTTTGTGAAGAAGATGAGTTTTAAATTTTAAATCTGAAGCTTCTCAAGTTTTTGAAGAAGAAGAAAAGAAAAAGAATAAGGGTGAGAAGTAATAGGTTTATATAAGGAAAATTTTGATTTTCAAAAAATAAAAGAAAACGAAAACTAAAAAGAACACTTGTCACATTTTAAACATTTGTCACTTTAGTTAATTTTATGCTTACACATGTCAATTAGGTGTTAATAAATTAACACATGTAATTTAAGTATTCTAATTTTCAATTTAAATTGTTTATAAACTTTTAAATCTAAATTTATTGTTTCTTATGTATAAATAAATGAATTTATCTCTTTTTAAATTAAAAAGAAATGAAAACAATCAAATTATAAATATAAGCTTATTCAAATATTTTTTTATGTATTTATTCTTTTAAATTATAAAACAATGAATTCAAATCTAAATTAATTTATCAAATCAAATTTTAAAAACAAGTTATATATATATAGATGCATATATAACTCTTGTTAAAATTAAAAATAACAAATCCTATTTCTAAAAATCTATTTACGTTTTATGAAAAACTAAGTATTATCGTTTTTGTTTAAAAATAACAAATTACACAATATTAAATAATTTATAAAAGAGATTATAAACAAATTAAGATCATTTATAATTTTTATTTTAAATTCTTATATATAAATTTCAAGTAATATTTTAAAAATAAAATAAAACAAAACTTTGATGTTAATCTAATTTAAATTCATATTTTTAAGCTAAATAAAATTTTCAAACAAATAAGATTTATCATAAGTATAAACCATATAATTATTTATTAAAATTCTTTGAAAAGCCAATAGTTAAATTTAACTCAAATTTTCAATTCACTAAAACTAAATTAGAATTAGAAAATCAATTCATTTACTAAATTCAAAATTAAAGTTTATCAATTTTCAATATATACAATTATATGTATTATAAATAGAAAACAATTTATTTACTTTAAAAAGATAAAATCTCCCAAGTTAAATATTTATTAAAAGAAGATTATTAGATCAATTCAAAATTTATTATCAAAATCTATCAAATCATTTCAATTTTTAACACAGATTATTAAATTTATATTGCCAAATTTCTGGGATATCACATTCCTCCCCCCTTAAAAGAATTTCGTCCCCGAAATTTAAAAGCAAAGGTAATTTAATAATTTATCTTAAGATTTTATTTTAAAACACAAGCATATATTAAACATATGCTAACAACCATAGCAACCAATTCATTCAAACAAACAAATCTAATCATCCAAACAAAATTCTGGATAGAACTTCCACGAGTCTTCCCGGTATAAATATCGGGATACTCGCTCTACAAAATCCAAACAATCTATACTATTAAGCTACAGAGCTCCTATCCAAGTAGATCTACAAACTAAACAGTATATCAGACTACAAACAAGTCTGACTCAACAATCACATCCTCCTGAATTGCTGGTTCCACAACCAGAAATAGATCATACACGTACGCCCTCAGAGATACGTGAAACACATCGAGTTCCAGTTATCCAAACTGGCAATTCAACCTTGAAAATCAAACACCAATCCTCACAAGAACATAGACAAGATCCAAAAAAAACACCTAGGAGCTGACTTACCCAGTCTTACTCAATCTTCAAGCTCTTTAGAATGGAGAAAACTCACCCGAAACCAAATCTATGACTTCAGAATCCAAATTCCTTTGTCTCTTATATACAAAATACTTCTGACAATCTTGGGCTGCCTTCACCTCTCTCAATCAGCTCAGCCTACGCTGATGTCTCTAGAAACAAACTGGGCCAAAACAATCCAACAGAATGATCTCCTCAAGATCAAATCCAAACCAAGAACACCAACTCTACTCCACAAATATCAGAAGACTAACTTACTTCTCCTATCCGGAAAAGATAAAACAAAAGCACTCCCAAACTGCTTCCGCTGCACAACTCTGATCTGGAGTAGAAGAAAATGCTGGTGTAGAACACAAGCAAAAACTGGACAACATATCTCAAAAATATGGTCCAACCGATCCATAAAGAAAACTCAGATATCCCATCTGATCCTAAGCTGCTTCACCAAACCTCTGGATCTCAAGAGAACACTCAAACTATCGCAAGTCACTTTTGTGATCAACCAGACCACTATTGTAACGACCCGTAGATTTTAATAGTTCTAAATGGTTTTATTTAACGTAATTAATTGAAACTTTTGAGAAATTTTATATAATAATATTTTGAAATAAAAATTTAATATTTGGATTACGTCTAATTAAACATAGCAGATTTTAAATTTTCAATTTACTTTATCAAAGTTTATTCCATTGTGAAATTCTATTTAATTCAAGCTAGCTAATAAATTGAATTAATAAATATTACAGAATCAATTTCTTTAATAAATATTGCAGAATCAATGCACAGATGTTATCAATTTCATTTTTATGGTGGTACGTTCCTTTACGTTTCCTACCGGTTAAATTATAAATAATTTGCTTTGATGGGTCAGCTAAATCAAAGCAACGTGACCGTTGCTATTTATTTCTTTTATTAATTGCTACAATTATTTTCACCAAATCAAGGGTTGATCGCTACTTGGCTTTCAAATTTTGGACTCTGCAATCAAAAAGAAACATATAATATAATAAGTACTTCATATTTATTTTCAGTACGTTTCAGAAAATTTTCTCTGTCCATTCTTTTCTATTAAATATATACTTGCAGCTGTTATCAATCCATCGTTTCAATTTATTATATGGTCCGTTACTCTGCCTTTTCAGATTTGAACGTGCAGCTGGTGGCATTAAAAGTTGCTTTAATTATCCACTGAATTATCGTGACCATCCCACTACTCTATATTTATTCCTGTACGTTTTATCTTCGCTTAAATTTCTCTGTCCATTCCTTTTTCCATTTTAATATCCTTGCCTTTCCATACTCACATGCTTTCCAATCAAGCAATAAATTGTTTAAATATCCACCTTATCAACTTGACCGTTGTTATTGCATCACACCAGTATATAATTCAAATCTATCATTATTATACCGTTTCTTCTTTAATAAATTATATGTAATAGTATATCATAAATGGACAGCTCATTCTCCACCCATTCATTTCTCCTATTCAATTAATAATAGAATATAAAGTTATATATTTGGTATACAATTCAAACAACCGTTACCATTCATACCTCCTAAATTCTAGCGATTGGCCCCTCTATTTCCATGGTTCCAATTTTAGTTGCTGGATTACTCATTCCTACCATTCAACTATATTTAATATTTATAACGTGCAGTCTCTGAGCCTTTTTAGCTTCATTTTTTCTTCCTCTCTGTTGCTTCTTGAAAAAAAAAAAGATTTTTCCCATTACAATGCTAAAATACATATGATGGAAAAATGAAAAAGGACCAGTTCTCCTTCCTATAGCTTCGTCAAGAGTGACAACCCACTCCATGCTTCCTCCCCTCGTCATCAATATTTTTATAAATGGCATGTGTATCATATTGCAATATATGTTTCGTTTTTAAATGTTTACATATAGCATGAATATGTACTAGTACTATATATAGTCTATTTTGTTTAATAGATATGTTATACAAGCTGTGTTTTCTTTTGTTTAATGAATTTCGAAACTTATAATAAATATTATTGCATTAGTTTTTGTTTTCAACTTCCTGCAACACTTTTTTTTTTATTTTAAATTTTAGCTTGCTGCAATTTTCTTTTCATCAATATTATTGTATTCTATTATCTAATATATACATTTTATCAAGTTATATATATTATACTATAAGGTGTATATATATAAGTTTTCATAACCCTTTATAATATGTAGCTATGTATATAAGATTGGACCTATTATATATGAAAGCATTGGTTATAGCAATTAAAAATATGCAAAGGAATTTATGGTGATATTTACTTATGAATAGAACAAGATACGTACCACCATCTGTATCTTCATCTCTCTCCCCATGTTTTATTATTATTATTATTATTATATATATATATATATATATATATATATATATATATATATTCTTTCTTTCTTTTTTTCACTTTTCACTCCTTTCATTTTATAGCTTTTAAATAAATTGACAAACGCTTTGGAAGTATTTAAACGCAGTACACGACAAATTTAATAAGCAGTGGTGTTTACATCATTTATAGCCAAAAAAAATTGATAAATTCATACATTTCTAAACTGAAAATAATAAATATATGATGCGATGGAATTTGAATTTTCATACGCCGTGCCACGAGCTGATCTTAAATTTAAAAGAGGTATGATATATCAATCGCGTACAAATAAGACGAAGATAACGTCCTAAATTAACTTTTAGCAAATTAAACGTTACTATCGTTATTCAGAAACCAACGTATTGTGTCATTTGATTATTTGAGTACTAATAATACGTTACTTTATTCATTCCATCAATTCATTTCACACCACGTTATTTTAAATAAATTACTACTCTTCTACTGAAATCTATCCAAAAATTTAATAAAAATGATCCGACGGTGTATTAGCCTTCAGGACTAATCCCTGAATTCCAAACGTTGGATCCACTTTGCGTTCTGTTTTTTTCTCTTTTTCCATAAAACATATATAAAGTATAAAGTTTATATTTGTTTTCTGATGTTAGTTGAAATGTAAATATTGATTTTTAAATAGTATATATATATATATATATATATATATATATATAAGCTACTTTTGTTGTTCGTATATAAATGGTATTGTATGTGCATTTTTATGAAACAACGCGCAATGTATATTATTTTATAAAAGAATTCATTTGTTATGTCAACTACATATATGTTACATTTGGTTTATATAAATATATTATAACTGATGTTGACTTCTTGCATTATACTCTTTCTTACAGCTAAAATATGTCAATATTGTAACCTAGCACATGATTAATATTAGTCTATTTATATAAGTATTTATTTCAAATTTCATATTGTATATATGCTTGATTCTAATTAATGTGTTTTAAATAAATAAAACAATGATTTTGGAAAATATAAATACATATATATTTAATTTAATTTAATATGTGTTGAATTTAGAATATGACTTTATATATATAGTTATATATAGTTATATATATGAGTCCACTCATACCATTATCTTCGCCGATCCCGTTCTGACTTGTTCCATCAATTCTTGTTATCAGCTTTGATCGTTGAATTCGTGTCGATTTTGCTTTGCTTCAATTCATAATTCAAATTTCAGTGTCTGTAGCAGTATGCATATCTGTGTCATCTTCTGTATTCTCTAGGCTCGAGAGGTGAGTAATCACTCACGATTAACATTCTTTTATTCATTAAATTTGATTTCAATTGAAACGAAAATTGAAATATGTTGCTGTAGTTATTTAAATTTGTTATATATGCTTTTATCTGTAACTGTTCACCTGCGGGATATGACACCATATCCTGTTGTTTATATTATATTGGTATGGATGATATATGCCTGTTATTTTATTGTATTTTCTGTTATCACTCTGCAAGTTCTCTGTAATTTAGAAATCACTATGGGTTGAAATGATACATACCCGAACCGACTTTAGAATAGGAGAAAATCGTTATGGGTTGAAATGATAAACCCAAGCGATTTTCATTTAATTGAATTTGGGATTACGGGTTGAAACGATATCCACCTGTATATATTTAATATACGGATTGAAATGATAAATATCCGTAGCACTTGACTATATGATAGGAAATATATACAGACACCGTTGGTCCATATAAATATTTTGGAAATAGTTTCTATAATTTTGGAAAGAAATATATGGTTTAATAAATTTGATTCTTAAGATATTATATAAATGAAAATTGTATATATAGATTTAGTAGTAATATTTGATTTAAATCAGATTGATTTAGTACATATAATATGGTTAAGTATTTATGTAAATCTATATTTCAAATAGATTCCCTTGTAATAAATTGAATAATTAAGATTGGGAGATAAATTTGGGTTTATAAAAATAGTATTTAAATAAGGATTTATTTAATTAAATCGATTTGAAATTTTTGAATGGTAAATTTAAAGGGTATGATTTTATAACTGGATTTATGATTTAAGTGATTTAATGAATATTTCACGTTTAAATAAATTAAAGAAAATATTGAGTAAAATGTAATTTAAGGTTACTTAAATGATATTGAATCTAATAAGAGAGTATTTCAAGACTAAATAATAATGAGGTTAAATCGAGATCTATATGAAACTGTTATATAGAACATTTAAATCTTAAAGCCTTGAACTGTATTAGAATTTAAATGGTTTATGTTGAGATTCGGGTCTGTATTTGAAATCAACGTAGTTGAATTTGTTAATTAGCAACTAAATTGAATTAAAATGAAAATTTAGGTTGAACTAAATTTGAATTTATTATTTAGAAAACTAAATTGAATCAAAATTTATATGAAACGTTGAATACTTAAAATTTTGAAATATATGGAAACATAAAGGGGTATTTGTGATTATAAATCCGAATTTGAGATCGATAAAATTTAAGTGGTTATTTTAGAAATTGAGTTGAATTTAAATTAATAAATTGAGATTGAATTTAATTTGAATGGGAAGGTCGGGTTGATGTTGGAACGATTTGTTAAGTTGAGGAAATTGAAAATACTTTACTGTGTAAATTATTTAATATATAAATACTATTTTGGGAAATATAGAGATATTTAAAGTGAAAATGAGATTTGGTTTTGAAGTATAAATTAAGATGAAATGACCACGGTGTTATAGTGTATATTTCTACCTTGTAGAAAGTTCCGTGGACCCTTAGAGGATGGTTATCCCAAACATCCTTTAAGTTATTTGTATTTCAGTTGATATTTCACTTGAGTTGGATTTATTGATATAAGAATGTTAATCCTGACTCGTGTGTTTTATGTTTTGCTTTACGCTCGAGTCAGACTGAGTGATACAGCATTTGAGACTCAGCTTTGGAGTTTGGAGCTTCATATGGAAATCCAACTATCGATTCAGATTCCAGCCTTTCCAGTTGATTGGTTCAAAGAAGTCATCTGTTGCATTGGAGACTTCACTGCATTTGAACTATTCGGTTGTATTTTTCTAACTCTGATGTGTATAGTAGCTTCGTGAACTACTATTCTTTATCTATTCCACTGCATTTTATTACTCTGTGATCTGTGATTGATTTATTTACTTTATATTTTAAGTTTTGCCAAATTTTAATTAACAATTCGGTATTTTGAATTATTCAAGTCCGATATGTATGGTTTTATTATCGATTTGAATGGTCCAAAATAGCGGGTTGTTACAGTTGGTATCAGAGCTTTGGCTCTAGGCAAAACTTAGCATATATAGTAAATTTATTTACAGAATCACTTTCGCTCGAGTTGAATCTCTTCCTTTTGACTCGATTTCCTATGAATTTTGGAATGTCCCTCGGTTCCGAAATTCATTCTGCCTCTCCCTATTTATATTTGTTTGATTCCGGAGTATCCCATAACTCCACTGAATGATTTGTAAAGGGGGTGAAAACTCCTTTTCAATTGGCATTGACTTACCGAAGATTTCTGTATCCTCGGTTTACGATGCTGCTATATCTTGTTATGCCGAATTCTATATCACTGGCGATCGAATGTCGAATTGCCTCAGAATTCTACAACGATCTAATTTTGGAATCACGGTTGACCGGTAAAGGTCGCCCGCGATTTATAGAATATCCATCTTTTATTTTCTAATTTAATTATCTCATCTTCGATCGAGTCTATCTTCGAATCAGGATTCTACTGATTGGAGTTCCTCTAAATTAAATCGCTATCTTTGTTTTGAAATCCATTCTTGAATCATCCTTTGAGAATCAGGTTTTGTTTGTATTTTTGAAATTGTTTATACGGAAATTTTATTTTGATAACTATGTTTTTTATATATATAAAAGTGAAAATGTTTTCGATAAGGATTATATACCTATATATATAAAGCAAATAAGAAATGTTATTCTATATAAAAAGGTTTTGAAAGAATTTGAAATTTTGAAAAATTATAAGAAACTGATTTATATAAAAATGATTTATAACTGTAGAGTTAAATTTGAAATTCAAGAATTGAATTCCGGTATTTTGAAACTGGTTTTAGATTTTGGAAAATATATAAAAATAATACGATTTAAAAGTATTTTTCGAATAAGAAATGTTTCAAATGAGTTTAAATGAATTCCAATAATTTTGAAGAAATTTAAAAGAATTTTTCATGAAAATAGAAGTCTAGAACTCACTTATGTCGTCGGAAAATAATTTCGGTGATGAGTGAACGCATCATCGACATTGATTTTTGAGTTTCAGAGTGGGGGAGAGGCCTCTTTAATAGCTTCGCTATGCGAGTGATTTTGTAAAACCGTTTTGATTTCAAATTCCAAAGTATAATTTGATATTTTCGAAAGATATATGTATATATTTGAAACAATTTAAAATGAGACCGGTGTTCAGTCTTCGAGTTTCGGATTTAATAATTGATTTATTGATTTATTGTTGATTTTCGACTCTTGAATTGAAAATTTGATTTCCCTAACTATTTTGAATGTTCGAACACTTCCAAATCGAGATTAAATTTTCAAAGCTAAGAAATTTCGAAGAGTATAAAATGTTTGATAAAGAATATAAATTTAGTTTTGAAATGTTTTGAAAAAATAATAATTGAATAATGGTTTTCAGAAAGGTAAATTGGATATTTCACATAGAAATGGATAGTTTAGAAGTTTTTAAAAAAAAGGGATAATTATAAATTTGAAAACCATTTTGAGTATAATTGATTTTGGGAAAATATTTGGTTTTGAAATTAAATTGGAATTAAAAACCAGTACTTATATGGTGATTTTTGGAAATGAATTTTTTTGACTTGAATTATTTTAATTTGGAAAATGGGGTAATTTTCTAAACCTATTATTTTAGGAACTTTGAAATTTAGATATTTAATTTGGAAGAAAATTTGGTGAAATCATATATGATTTTGAAACTGGATTGATATTGAAATGATTTGAAATTTGAGAACCTTATATTATTAAGCACTTGATTTGGGAGTGGTCGAACTTATATAAAATGGATTGTACAAGTATGAAGTTGATTTGAAATCTATTGATTTGAAAGGTACTCAATTTGGAATGAGATTTTATATAATCGAAGTCTATATAAGTATGATTTGATCTACTATTGATTTTGAAAGTATTCGATTTGGGAAAAATGGAATCCTATATATATGGACTTTATGTAAGTACGATATTTGAAAGTGATTTGAAAAGGTACTATATGATATATATTTTTGAAGTAAAGATATGAAAAGTGCCTTCTGCTTGATATCCTCTTTGTGGCCACATCGTGGATTCATTCTATCGATATTATTCTCTCTGATTTTTGGTTTTTCGGATGTAATACTCGAGTGTTCCCACCGTGGCGTAACCCATGGTTTTTTTCTCTCACGACTGCATAGCGCAATTGCCTGGCTGAGTCTGGCCTAGGGGTACGGATTGTTTCCTGGGGGATCCAGGCGTAACCATTGTGTATCCGGCAATCTGTGTAGGTCGCGAATAGTAGCGAAACTGCCTGGCTGAGACAGCCTAGGGGTACGAATTGTTTCCTGGGGAACCCAGGCGTAACCATTGTGTATCCTGCACTCTACTAGTCATCATGGCGTAACTCGCAGGGCAGAGAAAGCTTACGGATACAGATTGTTTCTTGGGGGATCCAGGCGTAACCATTGTGTATCTGCGAACCATGGTCGGACAAAGGTTTTGGTTTGGTTGTTTTGTTTGGATTGTACTTTCCATATCTGTTTTAAAGGTTTTTCAAGTATTTTCACTGGGTGTTGAAACAAGTCTACCAAATGCTTGAAGAATTCTAGCTTTGCGCCTAATCAACGCATGGCCAGAGTCTGCAAGAACGAGGATAAACTTGTTGAAACATCGAGTTATAAAAATATTTTCGAAAGGAAAATTTATTTCGATATAATAGTATTTTATTATAAAAGTATTATTATAAAGGTATTTATTATAAAAGTATTTTTCCCAACAAAGAAATTTTGAATTAATATTTGAAATTTAAATTCTTATGGTTCTAGATTAATTATTCGTGCCCGATACTATTCCTTGCATCTACCTTATCTGCTCATTTTAGTTATTCACCTTGATTCTGTTTTCCAAATCTACCCTCCTTCCTTGTTGGATATATCCTTTAAAAATATTGTTTAATTATATACTACATGGTTTAATAGAAATTTTAGTGTTATAAATATTTTAGAAGTTATTTATCCAAAATAAAACATATTTTTTTTTAAAATGATTTGTGATCTAATAATAATATTTGGAAGGTATCTTGAAACAAAGTAAAAATTTATGAATTTTGGATTTAATATTTCAATAGCTTCTTTGTAAATATAAGTAATAATGTAAATAATTGTTTTCAAATGAGTTTGAAAAGTATTAAAGTATTAAAGAAAATTAAATTTCAAATGAAGTTATCAAATAAATATTTCAAATAAAATTTATATAGTTTTAAATTAATTGTTTATCTTGTCTTTCAATCTATTTTATTTTTGGTTGTTCTATTCTCCTACCACATACCTTTTCGGGGACGAAAAGTTTTAAGTGGGGGAGAGTGTAACGACCCGTAGATTTTAATAGTTTTAAATGGTTTTATTTAACGTAATTAATTGAAACTTTTGAGAAATTTTATGTAATAATATTATGAAATAAAAATTTAATGTTTGGATTACGTCCAATTAAACATAGCAGATTTTAAATTTTCAATTAATTTTATCAAAGTTTATTCCATTGTGAAATTCAATTTAATTCAAGCTAGCTAATAAATTGCTTTAATAAATATTACAGAATCAATTTCTTTAATAAATATTGCAGAATCAATGCACACATGTTATCAATTTCATTTTTATGGTGGTACGTTCCTTTACGTTTCCTACCGGTTAAATTATAAATAATTTGCTTTGATGGGTCAGCTAAATCAAAGCAACGTGACCGTTGCTGTTTATTTCTTTTATTAATTGCTACAATTATTTTCACCAAATCAAGGGTTGACCGTTACTTGGCTTTCAAATTTTGAACACTGCATTCAATAAGAAACGTATAATATAATAAGTACTCCATATTTATTTTCAGTACGTTTCACAAAATTTTCTCTGTCCGTTCTTTTCTATTAAATATATACTTGATGCTGTTATCAATCCATCGTTTCAATTTATTATACGGTCCGTTACTCTGCCTTTTCAGATTTGAACGTGCAGCTGGTGGCATTAAAAGTTGCTTTAATTATCCACTGAATTATCGTGACCATCCCACTACTCTATATTTATTCCTGTACGTTTTATCTTCGCTTAAATTTCTCTGTCCATTCCTTTTTCCATTTTAATATCCTTTCCTTTCCATACTCATGTGCTTTCCAATCAATCAATAAATTGTTTAAATATCCACCTTATCAACTTGACCGTTGTTATTGCATCACACCAGTATATAATTCAAATCTATCATTATTCTACCGTTTCTTCTTTAATAAATTATATGTAACAGTATATCATAAATGGACAGCTCATTCTCCACCCATTCATTTCTCCTATTCAATTAATAATGGAATATAAAGTTATATATTTGGTATGCAATTCAAACAACCGTTACCATTCATACCTCCTACATTCTAGCGATTGACCCCTCTATTTCCATGGTTACAATTTTAGTTGCTGGATTACTCATTCCTACCGTTCAACTATATTAAATATTTATAACGTGTAGTCTCTGAGCCTATTTAGCTTCATTTTTTCTTCCTCTCTGTTGCTTCTTGAAATAAAAAGAGATTTTTCTCATTACAATGCTAAAACACATATGATGGAAAAATGAAAAAGGACCAGTTCTCCTTCCTATAGCTTCATCAAGAGCGACAACCCACTCCATGCCTCCTCCCCTCGTCATCCATATTTTTATAAACGGTATGCATATCATATTGCAATATATGTTTCGTTTTTAAATGTTTACATATAGCATGAATATGTACTAGCACTATATATAGTCTATTTTGTTTAATAGATATGTTATACAAGCTGTGTTTTCTTTTGTTTAATGGATTTCGAAACTTATAATAAATATTATTGCATTAGTTGTTGTTTTCAACTTCCTGCAACACTTTGTTTTTTATTTTAAATTTTAGCTTGCTGCAATTCTCTTTTCATCTATATTATTGTATTCTATTATCGAATATATACATTTTATCTAGTTATATATATTATACTATAAGGTGTATATATATATAAGTTTTCATAACCCTTTATAATATGTAGCTATGTATATAAGATTGGACCTGTTATATATGAAAGCATTGGTTATAGCAATTAAAAATATGCAAAGGAATTTATGGTGATATTTACTTATGAATAGAACAAGATACGTACCACCATCTGTATCTTCATCTCTCTCCCCATGTTTTTTTATTATATATATATATATATATATATATACATATATTTTTCTTTCTTTCCTTTTTTCTCTTTTCACTCCTTTCATTTTATAGCTTTTAAATAAATTGACAAACGCTTTGGAAGTATTTAAACGCAGTACACGACAAATTTAATAAGCAGTGGTGTTTTACATCATTTATAGCCAAAAAAAATTGATAAGTTTATACATTTCTAAACTGAAAATAATAAATATATGATGCGATGGAATTTGAATTTTCATACGCCGTGCCATGAGCTGATCTTAAATTTAAAAGAGGTATGATATATCAATTGCGTACAAATAAGATGAAGATAACGTCCTAAATTAAATTTTAGCAAATTGAACGTTACTGTCGTTATTAAGAAACCAACGTATTATGTCATTTGATTATTTGGGTACTAATAATACGTTACTTTATTCATTCCATCAATTCATTTCACACCACGTTATTTTAAATAAATTTCTACTTTTCTACTGAAATTTATCCAAAAATTTAATAAAAATGATCCGATGGTGTATTAGCCTTCAGGACTAATCCCTGAATTCCAAACGTTGGATCCACTTTGCGTTCTGTTTTTTTTTCTCTTTTTCCATAAAACATATATAAAGTATAAAGTTTATATTTGTTTTCTGATGTTAGTTGAAATGTAAATATTGATTTTTAAATAGTATATCTATATATATAAGCTACTTTTGTTGTTCGTATATAAATGGTATTGTATATGCATTTTTATGAAATAGCGCCCAATGTATATTATTTTATAAAAGAATTCATTTGTTATGTCAACTAAATATATGTTACATTTGGTTTATATAAATATATTATTACTGATGTTGACTTCTTTCATTATACTCTTTCTTACAGCTAAAATATGTCAGTATTGTAACCTAGCACATGATTAATATTAGTCTGTTTATATAAGTATTTATTTCAAATTTCATATTGTATATATGCTTGATTCTAATTTATGTGTTTTAAATAAAAAAACAATGATTTTGGAAAATATAAATACATATATATTTAATTTAATTTAATATGTGTTGAATTTAGAATATGACTTTATATATAAATAGTTATATGTAGTTATATATATATGAGTCCACTCATACCATTATCTTCGCCGATCCCGTTCTGACTTGTTCCATCAATTCTTGTTATCAGCTTTGATTGTTGAATTCGTGCCGATTTTGTTTTGCTTCAATTCATAATTTAAATTTCAGTGTCTGTAGCAGTATGCATATCCGTGTCATCTTCTGTATTCTCTAGGCTCGAGAGGTGAGTAATCACTCACGATTAACATTCTTTTATTCATTAAATTTGATTTCAATTGAAACGACAATTGAAATATGCTGGTGTAGTTATTTAAATTTGTTATATATGCTATTATCTGTAACTGTTCACTTGCGGGATATGACACCATATCCTGTTGTTTATATTATATTGGTATTGATGATATATGCCTGTTATTTTATTGTATTTTCTGTTATCACTCTGTAAGTTCCCTGTAGTTTAGAAATCACTATGGGTTGAAATGATACATACCCGAACAGACTTTAGAATAGGAGAAAATCGTTATGGGTTGAAATGATAAACCCAAGCGATTTTCATTTAATTGAATTTGGGATTACGGGTTGAAATGATATCCACCCATATATATTTAGTATACAGATTGAAATGATAAATATCTGTAGCACTTGACTATATGATAGGAAATATATACAGACACCGTTGGTCCATATAAATATTTTGAAAATAATTTCTATAATTTTGGAAAGAAATATATGGTTTAATAAATTTGATTCTTAAGATATTATATAAATGAAAATTGTATATATAGATTTAGTAGTAACCTTTGATTTAAATTAGATTGATTTAATACATATACTATGGTTAAGTATTTATGTAAATCTATATTCCAAATAGATTCTCTTGTAATAAATTGAATAATTAAGATTGGGAGATAAATTTGGGTTTATAAAAATGGTATTTAAATAAGGATTTATTTAATTAAATCGATTTGAAATTTTTGAATGGTAAATTTAAAGGATATGATTTTATAACTGGATTTTTGATTTAAGTGATTTAATGAATATTTCACGTTTAAATAAATTAAAGAAAATATTGAGTAAAATGTAATTTAAGGTTACTTAAATGATATTGAATCTAATAAGAGAGTATTTCAAGACTAAATAATAATGAGGTTAAATCGAGATCTATATGAAACGGTTATATAGAACATTTAAATATTAAAGCCTTGAACTATATTAGAATTTAAATGGTTTATGTTGAGATTCAGATCTGTATTTGAAATCAACGTAGTTGAATTTGTTATTTAGCAACTAAATTGAATTAAAATGAAAATTTAGGTTGAACTAAATTTGAATTCATTATTTAGAAAACTAAATTGAATGAAAATTTAGATGAAACATTGAATACTTAAAGTTTTGAAATATATGGAAATATAAAGGGATATTTGTGATTATAAATCCGAATTTGAGATCGATAAAATTTAAGTGGTTATTTTAGAAATTGAGTTGAATTTAAATTGATAAATTGAGATTGCATTTAATTTGAATGGGAAGGTCGGGTTGTTGTTGGAACGATTTTTTAAGTTGAGGAAATTGAAAATACTTTACTGTGTAAATTATTTAATATATAAATACTATTTTGGGAAATATAGAGACATTTGAAGTGAAAATAAGATTTTGTTTTGAAGTATAAATTAAGCTGAAATGACCACGGTGTTATAGTGTATATTTCTACCTTGTAGAAAGTTCCATGGACCCTTAGAGGATGGTTATCCCAAACATCCTTTAAGTTATTTGTATTTCAGTTGATATTTCACTCGAGTTGGATTTATTGATATAAGAATGTTAATCCTGACTCGAGTGTTTTGTGTTTTGCTTTACGCTTGGGTCAGACTGAGTGATACAGCATTTGAGACTCACCTTTGGAGTTCGGAGCTTCATTTGGAAATCCAACTATCGATTCAGATTCCAGCCTTTCCAGTTGATTGGTTCAAAGAAGTCATCTGTTGCATTGGAGACTTCACTGCATTTGAACTATTCGGTTGTATTTTTCTAACTCTGATGTATATAGTAGCTTCGTGAACTACTATTCTTTATCTATTCTGCTGCATTTTATTACTCTGTGATCTGTGATTTATTTACTTACTGTATATTTTTAGTTTTTCCAAATTTTAATTAACAATTCGGTATTTTGAATTGTTCAAGTCGGATATGTATGGTTTTATTATCGATTTGAATGGTCCAAAATAGCGGGTCGTTACAACTATCCAAAGAAAATTGTTCTCTCTTTACCAATCAGAACAGTCTACGCTTAACTAGCCAATCCATCGAAGAATTGGATCCACTCTGCTGCTTCTGAACTCCATCAGAAAAACTGCTAACCAGAAGACCTTCTCGCCAGCACAGAACACTCCGAGCTACACTGCTGACACTGACGCCAAAGTCTTCCTAATCCAAAGCTCTTTGAGAAAACTCGGACTTCACACCAGACAGAAACATCCTGCTGAACTCAGCCACAACATCGAAGCAGATATACTTCTTTAACATTTTCCAAATAAAAATCTTCGAAGACATCCATAGTCATTGCGTCTCATCGCACAGCGACTAATTCCTGAGGTATCAAGATACCATTATTATCTTCTACCTAACCGACAGATCCAAACTCTACTCATCCAACTTCAAAGATGAACTCCGAACCTTTCAGGTTACCTTCAGAGATCTACGAAATCTCTATACTCTGCACAACTTACTCGAGACGGTATTAGGTCTACAGTCTCGACAGATACACTTCCCACCTCAACACTCAAACTCCAACCATTGGTAGTAGTCGTGTTACCCACCCCACTACCTTATCTACCTTTATAACTTATATTGGAAAAACCCGAACAGGTAACCCAACAAATAGATAGAAGTAAATATATGTATATATATATATATATATTTAAAAATACAAATACGCTCTCTCAAGAAATAAATCACTTCAAAGCCTAGGTATTCACTCAACCTTGTGCTCCGATACCACTGTAATGATCCGCCATCCGTCTCCACAGAATGACGCATCATTAATAAGAAAGAAAGGGATAGAAAAGAGAAAGAAAGAGAAGAAGAAGAAACAACACATCAGAATCTAAACAGCGGATAAATTATATTAATAACATAAAATATTACATAGTTTACAACCACTATCAGAGTACACAGATAATGCAACACATACTAGATAGTTATAAACCCTATCTAGTTATTACAACTCAATACAACTCAACAGACAACACAGAGATACCAAACACAGCGGAATTCTATATATCTAACGCAGAAGCCTCCTGCTCCATTGCTCCTTCATAATACGTCAAAGCTAACCTGAATCTCTTGGCTACTCGTAAAAATTTGAGTACCCAAGAGTTTAAGAAAACATAAATAAACTCCGGGTCAGACATGGGTCAGGTGTGAGTAACATGTTAAGGTTGCTTAATTTTAAAAACCTTTTGAAAGAAAGGTATCACATAATACTTCCCACACATAAACATGGAAAAGTTTTTACCTTACGCTAACCAAAACATTTGATAGGAAATCCAGTGATATTATAATAGGTCTAGGGTTTTCAAATAAATAAGAAATAGCCAAAATTGTTACATTATTAAATTACAGCTACTAGCCGCAAAAGTGGGTAATACAATCAAAACCGTTGGCACTTATTGGATTGTGGATTCCATACAATGGCAGGGGTACCGTCCGTCACAGTATGTGGCCTAGATCAACGTACCGAGGAGCCACCCTAACTCCCCTGCAACACAAAGCCGGAACCATCCCTTAATGGATAGTCCCGAATAAGACAACCCCGCAGTTGGCGTACGTCCAACTGCCCACACAGCCGAAATAAAAAGGGACCTCTAGACAGGGGAAAACCTTGTCCTACTTGGGCATGACCCACTTAGCCTTGCTGCACCTCTCCTGTTTTAGGCATTCCCGGTTGATGAGGCTTGAGGCTACGATTACCTTTAGAGAACACATCTCTTAGAATGCTCATCGTCCACCTGAAGATGTTCTGAAAGCATTCAATCCATACAAGTTCGTTCCGGGTTCCAAAAAAACCGAAGGCATTATCTCGTTCACTCATTTTGGAATCACCCTCAGAGTTAACGACGATAACCCTTGCACTCTGAATCACCATCTCGAGCCTGTAAGTACTATTTCTGTCAAACTCATCATGGAATCACCCCTAGAGTTATACTGACTAATAGTCCTTACACCTCGAGTCTTCGCTCTTCTCATAAGATACACGACCTATCGTTAATTTGGATCGATGTGGTTTTTGGGTATCCAAATATGGAAACCCGATCCCGGTCTCATCGAAATCCAAAGCGTATCTTTTAAAGCCAAGTTGTTTTAAAGGTTTAATAAATTCAATTATCTATATACACAGAAAAATCACAAATTCACAATAGATAATCAACTTTATCATCACAATAGATAATCCATATTATCATTATCAAAAGATAATCTGTATCAACATCACAATGCAACCAATGCATCCATATCATTCAACTTTACCTATCTCATATCTGAGATCAAACCATTCAAGGCAAACAACATCATCCATCTATATAAGCAATGATCACCACACCAAATATAATTAATTTAAAATGAATTAAATTAATTACATCATTCTAATTAATTTAAAGTAAATTAAATTAATTACTTTATCAATACAAATCTTGCTTACACCACCATAAATAAATTAACAATCAATTAATTAATCATCAACCAATTATTCATTTTAATTAATCATCATTGATTAATTAACCATTAATTACATTCAAGTAATTATCCACTAATTAATTTCTCAGATTAATTATACTTAACCAAATACAGTAATTAATCTTTAATTACTTTCTTATTTAATTAACTATGAATTAATTACATTATTTCTTAATTAATTACATTACTTCTTAATTAATTACATTAATTAATCTCTTCATTTATTTATTATTTCTAAATAATTCTATTTCTTAATTACATCATTAATTATAATAATTAGTGGTTTCTAATTACGTTTCCTATTAAATTAATTACATTAAGTAATTAGTCTTTATTTAAACAATAATTATTAATCGCCCTTGATTAACTTCATTCGGTAATTAACTACCCTTGATTACTTTACCAAATAAATTAATTACTTATTAATTAATTATCTTTAATTAATCCCTTGATTAATTCACAAAGTAATTTTACTCAAATTACTTCCATCATCAAATCAACTTCAATTAATTGCATTCAATAATTACCCATTAATTACTTCTCTATGTAATTTCTTCATTTAATTACATTAAGTAATTATACTTCTCAAATCATCATTTGATTATTTTAAATTCATTAAACTGAATTAATTAACTTAATTAATCAAATTAAACTCAATTAATTACAATTAGTAATTAATTTTCTTAATTACTTCCATAAGTAGTTATACTAAATAATTTACACAAAGATTATCTTTAAATTAATTAATCCTAATTAATTATTAAAATTAATCGCATTAATTAATTATATAATAATCCTTAGTTGATGACCTTCATTAACTATTAAACCATTCATTAATTATTTTTATAAAATAATTAACTTATTTTAATTATTAATTACAAATTAAATAATCATTAATAACCCATTTAATTAATCATTAATAGCCCATTTAATTAACCCTTAATTAATTGATTAAGTGTTAATTATAACTTAATTAATTCTTTATTACTTGATTAATTAATTATTAATCATTTATTAAAAAAATCTTATTTATTAACGATTCATAAATTATAAGTTAATTATTCTAAGAATAATTAAATCTCAAACTTTTAAGATTAAACCCTTAATTATCATTTCATTAATTTATTAAATAAATTAATTATTCATTTAATTACTCTAATAATTAAATGCATTACAAATCATTAAATTATAATTTAACTTTAACAAGTTTTAAAATCAGTTTAAAACCCTTAAATGATAAATAATACTTTTCTTATAAAAGAGACTTTACAAGAGTTTTAAATCAAATTCCCTTTTTAGATTCAAAACATTTAAATGTTTCTTTATCATTCAAGTTTTTCAAAATACTTAAATTTATAAAACTTGATTTTATTTTAAATCAAAGATTCAAAATCAGATTTGAATCGGTTTAAACTTTATTTAAAACATTTCTTTACATTTCGAATTCCGATTTAAATTCAAATTTCTTTAAAACATTTTTAAACAATAAACTCTTTAAATATTTTTGAAACAGGTTTGAATTTTAAAAACTTAGTCATTTCCGGTTATGATTCAAATGAAATTTGAATTCATAATTTAACTTAGATTTAAAATTCGTTTTAAATCTTTGCTTACACTTTTAAAAATTAGTTTAAATTTTGAAACAAGACAAGTTTTCAACTGCAACAAAACTAACTCGAGCAAGACTCAATACAACTCGAGAAATTACACAAATATCTCAAGTATAACCCGTGTAACATTCATTTGCATTTATTCAAATCTGGTGGGTACTGACAGGTTTACACATAAACCTGTAACAAACATATTCCAGAGTCCATACAAAAATTACTTCGAGTTCCAAACCCCCTAGCTTCGAGCAAATCACAAATTAACCCGTTACAAACACGAGTAGATATCTCTTCTTCTCCAAAACAAAACCGATACACCAATATTCACTTGTATACTTGCACCACCACGGAAACTAATTCCGACCTCTCGCGACCATTCGCGCACATCGACGGTCAACACCCAACGCCAATTCGACCTTCAAACCAACTGCAGAAACCCCAAATCAAAATTGAGCCTTCGAGCTCAAAACAAAAAATAATGTCGAAACAGGTAAATGCCTTAATCTCAACATTCTGATCATCAGCGAATCTACGCCTTCGGCCACTACTTCCTCTATACCCTATCTACCATCTACTCAAGACAGGGCAAGCTCGATCACTTATTTTGATCGCGGTGATCAATTTTCTTGAACACAGGAAAACTAGGGTTAATTATTTGAATCCCTAATTACCACTGCCTCCATGCTTTTAACCACCTTCAACTTTTTTTCCTTTAAACTACGATCATCACTCCTTCACCAGAAATGATTCTGGCCAATCCAACCTTCTAGATCGACAGACCCAACTCAAAACAGAATTCCTCGTTAAACCAGAAATACCAAATTCTATTCAAACTAAAAATTCAAATTTTAGTTTTAAAATTCATATCTTTAATAATGTAACATGTTTATATTCCTAAATCAAAGAATTTAGATGATTAAATTCTTATTTTAAAAGGATTGCTCTGTTGACTTATGTTTTCCAGAGACACTATAGGTTTTCCCTTAATATATTTTTTAAATAAAATTTAAAATTAATTTACATTACATAACCAAATTTGTTTTGAATCTTAAAACTTAACACATATTTAATCATCTGAAATGGAAATTTAAGCAAATTCTATAACCTGACACTTAAGATCAGGAAACAGTTTACAATGCAACATGCATTGCACATACATTCATCTATATACTAGTATAGGCTTAAAAAAAATACAAACATTTCATTTCTAAAGTAAAAAAGCAACTAAATATTTAAGTTTATAAAATATTACTCACTGATTTTAGGAGCAGAGCAACTATATTTGACAAGCTTGAACCTGAAAACTCCATGTTGCTTCTTGTTTTGCTTTTTAAAACTGCAGCTTGCTTTTTTTTTTAAACATTCATCTTGTTTAACTTTCTTAAGCTCCCTGATTTTCAGCTACATGTATGATTCTAGAAAATGATGCAGGCTTTTGAAAGCTTCAGGTTGCTTCTTCTTATATTCTGCTTTTTAAATTTAATTTGCTTTTAAAAACTTCCATTTGGTTTTATTGCAAATGTTTGCTCCCAAATTTCATTTGCAGGCTTTGATTGAACTTTATTGTTGTAAAATGAATTTCAGATGCATACTTTGCAGAAAAAGAATTGCAGGCTTTCAGAAAAGAAAGTGCATGCATGTTTTAGATGAAGTTGCAGATTTGATTTCAGGTTTATACTTTGATTTGTAGATGTGACGACCGCCCATGACTCCCGCACCAAATAAGGAAATAATGCGCTGAAAAGTGTGCCAGGCAGCGATGGACGATGGTCAGGGTAGAATAAACATTGCAGAATCTATCGTATAACTCACAGCGCATGGATAAAATACAATAGAGAAATATATAGTGAAGCTCCATAACAGAAAATCATCATATAAGCATCATAGTAGTTTTATACAAACACATGAATCATCCATACATCAAAACCTCACTACATAACACTCAAAGCATATACAAGCAGCGGAACACCCAGTACATATAATATGAAACAATATGCAAAAGCCTCCTGCTCGTTCTCGTCATCATCAGCGTAGACCTCCAAGCACAGCACCTGTCACCTGCTACCTAGTCTGCCCATCCCAAACATGGATGAACAGCCCAAGGTAATAAGAAGAGACATAAAACCTTGAGTCAGACAAAGTCTTAGTGAGCAGTAAATCGACTATCAAACATACCAAAAGAGCATAAAGGATAAAAGGAATAGGAACCCAAACCATCCCACTCCACCTCTTTCTACAGTGATAGCCCCCAGACACACTAAGGAGAAGCAAGCATAGCAAAGAAGATAATTAAAGTAAATCAATAATCACTCAAGTCAAGGTCGATGTTTTCCAAATACAAACCCCCAAGGCCTAAACCAAGATCAGATAAGCACCCAGAAAACACCGCTCTTGAGACCGAATGATGATATAACCAACATCCATGACTCTGGCTATCACTGTTATCATTGCCTTGATTTCATTGTTAGTTGAATGAACGGCACATTCTTTCATCCGTCAGTCAAGGGCTAATGGTAACCCTGGTTCTAGACATAACTCCGCACGTCATCGTGACCCGTGCCTAGGATATCAATGCTGCCCAGAGTACTAGCACGTCATCGTGACCCGTGCCTGGGATATCAATGCCGCCCAACGTACTCTTGCTTTGAGCATGCTAGAACCTTCAACAACGATGAAGTCTTAGCCTCCTAGTCATCCTCCTCGACGACTATTCCCATACTAGCTCAAGCGCCTCTCGAGCCATCCATTATCCATCAAAACTCGAACCATATCACCGAGTTAACATCATGCTTGGAATGATCCCGCCTGGACTAGACCAAGACTATCTCATATCATACTTTGCTTCATCGCATCTTAGCAAAGTCCATATCATGCTTCGCCTCATCATATCACAGCAAAGTCCATCATCATCATACTTTGCTTCCTCGTATCATCGCAAAGTCCTCGAATCCATCCATATGAGCTTCCTCATCCGCTTCATATGCCACAAGCAGCTTTCACCATTCAAGAGCCTTTCCACTTAGCTTTTGAATCATCTTCGACTATCTTGTTCCAAATCAACTACTAGCTAACTTGAAACAATCAAATCAATCATACATTCAAACAATCAATCATTCAAACAAGATCTAATAAGCAATATTAACTATAATGGCAATTTCGTAAATAAATGAGTGAAAGTCTATCATACATGAATTATGGATTTCTAGCATAGATCTATCAAATATAAAACATGGGTTTTGTTCCTATAACTCGATAAATGAACTTGCATAGGTAAACATCTTCATAAACAATGGATCTACATGCAGACTTAAGAGAAATGCGAGAAATCACTATCTTTAACACATAAACGAACCACCACTCCAATATACTCCTTTGGATCCGTGTGAGAGATAACTACCACTCACCGAATCACCCAAACACTTCAAAAACTAATCACTTCAGATCTGGACAGCAAGGATTCAAGCTCGATTTGTTGAAATCTCGCTTGAAATGGTGAAATCTAGCTTCGTCGGAAGAAGATCTTCAACTTTGGCTCTTCGATCTTCGATCTTGATCTTCGATCTTGGATGGATGTTAGCACTTGATCAAAGAGGAGAAATGAAGTGAAGAAATGTTGTAGTCGAGCTCTAAAAATGGCAGCACTTCGTCGCTTCAAAAATCCGGTGCCAAAAAGTGAGCCAAACTCCTCTATTTATAGGCTGATTTCACCCTTAGGTCGTCGCCCAGTTTTAGGTCGTTGCCGACCTAAAGATCCCTGACCTAACTTAGGTCGTTTACGACCTAAGTCTCAATAGTACATGCAACCTAAAACACAGCCGCCTTCCTTAACTCGAACCAACGACCTACGACCTAAGACCCTGCCGACTCATGACACAACGGCTTAACTGGGTACACGGCATACGACCTACGACTTATCCAAACACACAAGATCTCACGACCTAACTCCTATGCGACCTAACAAACAAGGCCGACTTAGCATACACATGCACTTACACGACCTACCTAGCTGCCGACTTAAAAGCTTTCGACCTAACACATAAGCCTCTATACGACCTAACCTAGTCACGACCTATCGAGCAATACGAGTTACGACCTAACAACTCATAGCAGCCTTCCTTAGGTCGTCTAACGACCTAACTAACCTACCGACCTAACTATGCTACGACCTAAAACATGACGACTTAACTACTAGGCCATAACTCGTCTACGACCTAACTTCCTTAAGTCGGTCCATACTTAGGTCGGTCAGAAATCATAACTCGTAACTGTTAGGTCGTTAACCCTAGGTCGCTAACTATCTTAGGTCGCTCAACCGACCTATCTACCTTAGGTCGCTCTACCGACCTATCTACCTTAGGTCGTAAACACTAAACTCGGTCATCTCTTAACTCGTAACTCCTACACGACCTCTCACTTAACTCGTGCACGACCTATCACTTAACACCACCAGGTTGCTAACCCTTAACTCGTGCACCCTCCTTAAGTCGTCTACGACTTATCTATAGGTCGGTCACCACCTTAACTCGGTCACACGACCCAAGCTTCCCACGACTTAAGCTATGGATGACCTAAGCAACACTAACGACCTAATAATTCTACGATATATCAACACGTAAAATACGGGTCGTTACATCCTCTCCCCCTTAGGAATTTCGCCCCCGAAATTCCAAGCAAACAAGAGCAACCTAAACTATTCTGCATGCCTACCATCCATAGCAATCAACAAACCATGCATCCAATTACTAGCCTAGCATGCAGAATTCTAAAACTAGAACAAGCTACAAATTCATGAGATGTCACGACACCTTAGGGCCATACCTCGAAGAGTTCAGGATGAGCTGCCTTCATCCTCTCTTCCTCCTCCCATGTACAGTCGTTAACATCATCACTCCATTGTATCTTGAGCAACGTAATCGTCTTCCTCCTAAGCTGTTTCGTGTCGGTTTCAACAACACGAAGTGGTTTACGAGGTCTTCTAACAACTGGATCAACCTCTAAATCTTCATAGCTATCAGCAGAAACTACTGTATTCGAGTCGTGCACATACTTCCGTAGATAAGATACATGAAAAACATTGTGCACACCCGCCATCTTTTCCGGTAACTCCAATCTATAAGCGAGCTTTCCAATTCGCTCGATGATCGGGAATGGTCCAACAAATCTCGGAGTCAATTTCCCTTTCTTCCTGAATCGGACAACATTCTTCAGTGGAGAAATCTTCACTAAAACCATATCACCTACGTCGAATTCCAAATCCTTACGACGCTTATCAGCATAACTTTTCTGGCGGTCTTGGGCTGCCTTCATTCGTTGCCGAATGATCTCTATACAATCCGTAGTCTGACGAATCATCTCTGGCCCAAGTATTAGCTTTTCTCCAGTTTCCAACCAAAATGTCGGAGAGTTACACGGTCTTCCATACAGCGCTTCATACGGTGCCATACCAATGCTTGACTGGTAACTGTTATTATACGCAAATTCCACCAGATGAAGATGATCTTCCCATGATCCTCCGAAATCCAAAACACATGCCCTGAGGATATCTTCCAAAACTCTGTTGACTCTCTCAGTCTGACCATCTATTTGGGGATGATATGCTGTACTCAAACACAACTCGGTTCCCAAAACTTCCTGAAAGCTCTTCCAAAATCCACTAGTGAACAATGGGTCTCGATCGCTCACTATACTCTTTGGAATGCCATGGAATCGAACTATCCACTTAACATACAACTCAGCCAACTTCGATGCAGTCCTAGTTGATCGAACAGGAATGAATCTTGCACTCTTTGTCAAACGATCTACTATGACCCAAATCCCTTCATTTCCCGCTCTCGTTCTAGGTAAACCATCGATAAAATCCATCGATATCTGATCCCACTTACATGTAGGAACTTCTAATGGCTGAAGCAACCCACTGGGCTTCTTCTGCTCTGCTTTAACCAACTGGCAGTTCATGCACTTGGAAATAAAATTTCCAACATCCTTCTTCATACCTTCCCAGTAATAGGTTCTCTTCATATCCCGATACATCTTATTCCCACCTGGATGAATTGTCAACTTCGAGTGATGACTTTCCCTTAAAACTTCATCTCTCAATTCATCGATATCGGGAACAACCAGTCGTCCTTGCTTCCGAAGCCAACCCTCTCGATCGACTTCAAATCCTTTATCCTTCTCTGGTTCCAATCCAGATTCCAAATCACGGATAATCTTGACAAGCTTATCGTCTCGCTTTTGACTCTCGCCAATCCTTTCCACAAGAGTAGGCTTTATCGATAAGTTTGCCAACATCTCAGGTTCCAATTCACATCTGGGCCTGAAATCAAATCCAGCCAAATACTCGAGACTCTTCCATTCCGAAAACATGGCTCCCAATCCGGCATGTCTTCGACTCAACGCATCAGCTACTGCGTTACCTTTTCTCGGAGTATAAGCTATACCAAAATCATATGATGCCAAAAACTCGAGCCATCGTTGCTGCCGAAGATTCAAATCCTTTTGGGAGAAAAGATACTTCAATGACTTGTGATCCATAAACAACTCGAATCGAACCCCCAATAGATAATGTCTCCACATCTTCAGAGCAAACACAATTGCCGCTAACTCCAAATCATGAGTCGGATAATTCCTTTCATGCGGCTTCAGTTGTCGACTTGCATACGCAACAACTCTATCTTTCTGCATCAGCACTGCTCCAAGTCCAGTACCACATGCATCGGTGTAAACCACCATCTCATCATTCCCACTTGGAATATTCAAAACTGGAGCACTCGTCAGTCGCTCCTTCAGGATTCCAAAAGCTTGCTCACACTTAGCGTCCCAACTGAACACTTGGTTCTTCTTCGTCAATGCTGTTAATGGTGCAGCTATCTTGGAGAAGTCTTTAATCAACCGACGATAATATCCTGCTAATCCAAGAAAACTTCTCACATCAGATGCATTCTTAGGTCTAACCCAATCCTGGATTGCTGCCACCTTAGCGGGATCAACCGCTATTCCATTTCCAGAAATAACATGACCTAAGAACCTCACTTCACTCTTCCAGAAGTGACACTTCGAAAACTTAGCCTTCAGCTGATGTTTCCGCAAGATTTCCAAAACAATACGCAAGTGCGTCTTGTGCTCTTCCTCGGTTCTGGAATAAATCAGAATATCATCCACGAACACAAGTACAAACTTGTTCAACTGATCTCGGAATACTCTATTCATGAGATCCACAAAATATGCTGGTGCGTTAGTCAATCCAAACGGCATTACCAGCCACTCATAAAAACCCGATGGTGTCCTGAAAGCAGTCTTCGGCACACTATCCTTTGCTACTCTTAACTGGTGAAATCCCGTTGCCAAATCCATCTGAGAAAACACCTTCGCCTCATGGAGCTGATCAAACAAGTCATCTATTCTCGGCAGTGGATACTTGTTTTTCTTCGTCACCTTATTCAGCTCACGATAATCGAAACACAACCTCAACGATCCATCCGCTTTGGTTGCGAACACAACTGGTGTACCCCATTCGGACACACTACGACGTATGAATCCTTTCCGTAAAAGGTCATCAACTTGCACCCTCAACTCTTGTTGTTCTCTAGGCGCCATCCGCCTAAGAGGCATCACAACAGGTCTGGCTCCCTCAACTAGATCGATACGAAACTCGATCTCCCTATGCGGCGGTAACCCTTTGACCTCGTCAAAGACATCCTCGAATCCATTCGCGATTGGCACAGATGACAGTCCATCCCGTGGAACAACCAGCGAATACATGAAGCTCATGAAGACGCCTTCTTCATGCTTACATCGTATCACAACCTTTCGCCCCTCCACATTCTCGACTGTCACCTCCAATCTCTCACAATCAACCTTTGCCGCATACTTCCTAAGCCAGTCCATACCCAAAATAATTCCGAACCCCGCAAAGTTCAGAACAAAGCAATCACAAACAAAAGAGCAATCATGACTCGACACAACTAGACCACGGCATAGCATACACAAACAAGACGAACCCCCAACTGGATTAGTCACCACCAATGGTCTATCAACAATTTCCGGTTCCAAACCTAACCGGTCTACCAACTTATTACAAACAAAAGAATGAGACGCTCCAGTATCAAACAAAACTCTAACTGGAACACCACAAATGGAAAGAGTACCTTGAACCACCACACTCTTCCCCTTCTCTTCAGCAGTAAGAGCTTTCGAAGACGATGGAACAGCCCCCAAAGCATAAGCTTTCACAATCTGCTTTTCCCTCAACGGTTCCGGACAATTCTTCTTAATATGCCCCAGCTTGTCACAGTTGTGGCACTTCACCGATACCTTTGGATTCTTGCAATCCCTGGAGAAATGGCCTTTCTGTTGACAGTTGAAACAAGTCACTTCGCCTTTCGGCTTCTTCTGGCCATTCTTACCCTTCTGCTGTTGTTGCTTCCTCTTCTTATTTCCACCCTGCTGTGGTTTGAGCTCTTCCTTGGTCACAGCAACAACAGACCCTTCCTTAGGAAACAAACTCTCATGCCTGAGAGCTTTTTCCACAAGCTTCTCAAATGGATCGTCCAGGTGATCCACCAGCTGCCTTCCAAGATAAGCATCCAAGCCTGTCACGAACTTTTCATTCTTCTGATAGGGAGAATCAATATACGATCTAGCATACTTGGACAAGGCTTCAAACTCAGAAATGTATTCCAGAACCGACCTCCCGCCTTGCTTGAGCTCAACAAACTTCTTAAACAAAATAGACTTCTGAGCAGTAGAGATGAACTTAGCTTCAAATCTAGCCTGGAACTACTCCCAAGAAATCTCTTCTTCTGGAGTATCAATGGTGATAGAGTTCCACCAATCAGAAGCTCTCCCTTGAAGCTGCCTCGATGCAAGCTTCCTCTTAATTGCATCCTCGATTCCTAAATCACCAAAAATCCTCCTACAAGCATCTATCCATCTCTGGACCTTAATAGTAGATTCCGTCCCTAAGAAAACCTTCCATCCAAGAGCAGTATAATCCTTACAGAGCTTGGCAAAATTCACTGGTCTTGGAGCTTGAACTTGAACTCCAACATCTACAGATGGCCCTGAAGCTGGTATCCTTCTCATAATAGAAGTCATCATAGCTTCAAACATAGCTCCATAATCAGCAACTCCATCAGCAGCACGACCTTCCCTGGCAGCTGGTCTCCCTCTTCGACTCATCCTTAATATCTACAAAAAGGAATGATTAGAACACCTTTGAGAAACAACTGCATAAGGAGTTCAAATCCTTCTAAGCTACTATAATATATATAGTAATCATCCATCAAAATACAATTACGTCTCTCATACGTAGTTACGTCAGCGAGCGTTGGCTAAAATCGATTAACCAAAGCTCTGATACCAAATGTGACGACCGCCCATGACTCCCGCACCAAATAAGGAAATAATGCGCTGAAAAGTGTGCCAGGCAGCGATGGACGATGGTCAGGGTAGAATAAACATTGCAGAATCTATCGTATAACTCACAGCGCATGGATAAGATACAATAGAGAAATATATAGTGAAGCTCCATAACAGAAAATCATCATATAAGCATCATAGTAGTTTTATACAAACGCATGAATCATCCATACATCAAAACCTCACTACATAACACTCAAAGCATATACAAGCAGCGGAACACCCAATACATATAATATGAAACAATATGCAAAAGCCTCCTGCTCGTTCTCGTCATCATCAGCGTAGACCTCCAAGCACAGCACCTGTCACCTGCTACCTAGTCTGCCCATCCCAAACATGGATGAACAGCCAAAGGTAATAAGAGGAGACATAAAACCTTGAGTCAGACAAAGTCTTAGTGAGCAGTAAATCGACTATCAAACATACCAAAAGAGCATAAAGGATAAAAGGAATAGGAACCCAAACCATCCCACTCCACCGCTTTCTACAGTGATTGCCCCTAGACACACTAAGGAGAAGCAAGCATAGCAAAGAAGATAATTAAAGTAAATCAATAATCACTCGAGTCAAGGTCGATGTTTTCCAAATACAAACCCCCAAGGCCTAAACCAAGATCAGATAAGCACCCAGAAAACACCGCTCTTGAGACCGAATGATGATATAACCAACATCTATGACTCTGGCTATCACTGTTATCATTGCCTTGATTTCATCGTTAGTTGAATGAACGGCACATTCTTTCATCCATCAGTCAAGGGCTAATGGTAACCCCGGTTCTAGACATAACTCCGCACGTCATCGTGACCTGTGCCTAGGATATCAACGCTGCCCAGGGTACTAGCACGTCATCGTGACCCGTGCCTGGGATATCAATGCCGCCCAACGTACTCTTGCTTTGAGCATGCTAGAACCTTCAACAACGATGAAGTCTTAGCCTCCTAGTCATCCTCCTCGACGACTATTCCCATACTAGCTCAAGCGCCTCTCGAGCCATCCATTATCCATCAAAACTCGAACCATATCACCGAGTTAACATCATGCTTGGAATGATCCCGCCTGGACTAGACCAAGACTATCTCATATCATACTTTGCTTCATCGCATCTTAGCAAAGTCCATATCATGCTTCGCCTCATCATATCACAGCAAAGTCCATCATCATCATACTTTGCTTCCTCGTATCATCGCAAAGTCCTCGAATCCATCCATATGAGCTTCCTCATCCGCTTCATATGCCACAAGCAGCTTTCACCATTCAAGAGCCTTTCCACTTAGCTTTTGAATCATCTTCGACTATCTTGTTCCAAATCAACTACTAGCTAACTTGAAACAATCAAATCAATCATACATTCAAACAATCAATCATTCAAACAAGATCTAATAAGCAATATTAACTATAATGGCAATTTCGTAAATAAATGAGTGAAAGTCTATCATACATGAATGATGGATTTCTAGCATAGATCTATCAAATATAAAACATGGGTTTTGTTCCTATAACTCGATAAATGAACTTGCATAGGTAAACAGCTTCATAAACAATGGATCTACATGCAGACTTAAGAGAAATGCGAGAAATCACTATCTTTAACACATAAACGAACCACCACTCCAATATACTCCTTTGGATCCGTGTGAGAGATAACTACCACTCACCGAATCACCCAAACACTTCAAAAACTAATCACTTCAGATCTGGACAGCAAGGATTCAAGCTCGATTTGTTGAAATCTCGCTTGAAATGGTGAAATCTAGCTTCGTCGGAAGAAGATCTTCAACTTTGGCTCTTCGATCTTCGATCTTGATCTTCGATCTTGGATGGATGTTAGCACTTGATCAAAGCGGAGAAATGAAGTGAAGAAATGTTGTAGTCGAGCTCTAAAAATGGCAGCACTTCGTCGCTTCAAAAATCCGGTGCCAAAAAGTGAGCCAAACTCCTCTATTTATAGGCTGATTTCACCCTTAGGTCGTCTCCCAGTTTTAGGTCGTTGCCGACCTAAAGATCCCTGACCTAACTTAGGTCGTTTACGACCTAAGTCTCAATAGTACATGCAACCTAAAACACAGCCGCCTTCCTTAACTCGAACCAACGACCTACGACCTAAGACCCTGCCGACTCATGACACAACGGCTTAACTGGGTACACGGCATACGACCTACGACTTATCCAAACACACAAGATCTCACGACCTAACTCCTATGCGACCTAACAAACAAGGCCGACTTAGCGCACACATGCACTTACACGACCTACCTAGCTGCCGACTTAAAAGCTTTCGACCTAACACATAAGCCTCTATACGACCTAACCTAGTCACGACCTATCGAGCAACACGAGTTACGACCTAACAACTCATAGCGGCCTTCCTTAGGTCGTCTAACGACCTAACTAACCTACCGACCTAACTATGCTACGACCTAAAACATGACGACTTAACTACTAGGCCATAACTCGTCTACGACCTAACTTCCTTAAGTCGGTCCATACTTAGGTCGGTCAGAAATCATAACTCGTAACTGTTAGGTCGTTAACCCTAGGTCGCTAACTATCTTAGGTCGCTCAACCGACCTATCTACCTTAGGTCGCTCTACCGACCTATCTACCTTAGGTCGTAAACACTAAACTCGGTCATCTCTTAACTCGTAACTCGTACACGACCTCTCACTTAACTCATGCACGACCTATCACTTAACACCACCAGGTTGCTAACCCTTAACTCGTGCACCCTCCTTAAGTCGTCTATGACTTATCTATAGGTCGGTCACCACCTTAACTCGGTCACACGACCCAAGCTTCCCACGACTTAAGCTATGGATGACCTAAACAACACTAACGACCTAATAATTCTACGATATATCAACACGTAAAATACGGGTCGTTACAGTAGAATGAAATTTCATATAGCTTTGGTTTTGAGGGGAAACAGATTTTTCAGATTTGGGTTTAGATATGGTTTTGAGGGAAATTTACAAGTTTGTTTTGATCAAAAGTTTCTGGTTTTTGAAGAAGATGAGTTTTAAATTTCATATCTGAAGCTTCTCAAGTTTTTGAAGAAGAAAAATAGAAAAAGAATAAGGGTGAGAAGTAATAGGTTTATATAAGAAAAAATTTGATTTTCAAAAAAATAAAAGAAAAAGAAAACTAAAAAGAACACATGTTCATATTTTAAACATTTGTCACTTTAGTTAATTCTATGCTTACACATGTCAATTAGGTGTTAATAAATTAACACATGTAATTTAAGTATTCTAATTTTTAATTTAAATTGTTTATAAACTTTTAAATCTAAATTTATTGTTTCTTATGTATAAATAAATGAATTTATCTATTTTTAAATTAAAAAGAAATGAAAAAAATCAAATTATAAATATAAGCTTATTCAAATATATTTTTATGCATTTATTCTTTTAAATTTCAAAACATTGAATTAAAATCTAAATTAATTTATCAAATCAAATTTTAAAATCAAGTTATATATATAAATGCATATCAACTCTTGTTAAAATTAAAAATAACAAATCCTATTTCTAAAAATCAATTTATGTTTTACGAAAAACTAAGTACTATCATTTTTATTTAAAAATAACAAATTAAACAATATTAAATAATTTATAAAAGAGATTATAAAAAAATTAAGATCATTTATTATTTGTATTTTAAATTCTTATATATAAATTTCAAGTAATATTCTAAAAATAAAATAAAACAAAACTTTGATGTTAATCTAATTTAAATTCATATTTTTAAACCAAATAAAATTTTAAAACAAATAAGATTTATCATAAGTATGAACCATATAATTATTTATTAAATTTCTTTGAAAAGCCAATTGTTAAATTTAAATCAAATTTTCAATTCACTAAAAATAAATTAGAATTAGAAAATCAATTCATTTACTAAATTCAAAATCAAAGTTTATCAATTTACAATATATACAATTATATATATTATAAATAAAAAACAGTTTATTTACTTTAAGAAGATAAAATCTCCCAATTTAAATATTTATTAAAAGAAGATTATTAGATCAATTCAAAATTTATTATCAAAATCTATCAAATCAATTCAATTTTTAACACAGATTATTAAATTTATATTGCCAAATTTCAGGGATATCACAAACAAGATTTTAAACAAGTTTTAAAGTCTATTAAAGTAAATAAGTTTTCAAACAATTTATTTAAACCAAGTTTTAAAGTATACTAAAGTGAGCATGTTTCTAAAGTCTATTAAAATAAATAAATTTTCAAAAGAACTGTTACCAAGTTTCTAAAGCAAAGTATTAACAAGTTTTAAACAAGTTTTCAAAGATTCAACATGTTTAAAATTGTTTGTTTAAAAGTAATTATATAGTAGGTTAATTATGTAATTAATTTCTAAATGTTTTTCAATTTTGATTTAATGATGAAATTAAGATATGATTAAAGTAAGAGTATTTAACTTTAATTAATCAAATTCTCGAACTGATTTTTGCATAAATTAATTTCAAGCATTTAACTTAAATGATAAGTAAGAGTTTAATTAAGGTAAATGGTTTATCTTAATTAATTAAGGTCGTATTAATAAATGTAATTAAAGTATAATTACTTAATTAATTAAGATAATTAATTAATGTAATTCATTTAAGATAATTAATTGGTTTAATTAATTAAGGATAATCATTTAAAGAAATTGATTAAGCATAATTACTTAATGTAACTAATTAAATATAATTACTTAATGCAATTAAAAAAGTATAGTTAGTTAGTGTAAGTAATTAATGAATAATTACTGAATGTAATTAATTAAAGGGAAATTACTTATTGAATTAACTAAAGGTTAATTGCTTAAAATTAATTAATTAAAGGATCATTAAAGGATAGTTAACTAAAGAAATTAAAGAATAATTACTTAATTAATGGAATAATTACTTAATGAAAGTAATTAAGGTTAATTAATTAATGTAATTAATTGAAAAATAATAATAATTAATGAATGTAATTAATTTATGTAAGTAATTAAGGATAGTTAATTACTTAATGAAATTAATTGAGGGTTAATTAATGTAAGTAATTAAGGGTAGTTAATTAGTTAATGTAATTAATTGAAGCATAAGTGATATAAGCAATTAAGGATAATTAATTAAGTGGGTAGCATCTGTGAGAAATGCGAAATACGGATCTTAAGGCAAAGATTAACACTAGAGGGGAGGTGAATAATGTTTTAAGGAATTACTAAATCTTCTTTACTTTTGGTTAATTTGAACACAAATGTATGCAATATTCAGACACAGATATGATCACAGAAACAAACAAAGATGCAGAAATAAAGTAAAACAATAAAGGAAAGAACACACCGGATTTTACACTGGTTCGGAGTTACCCTACATCCAGTCCCGCACACAAGTACAGGTTTCCTTTCAAAAGAGATTGTACAATTACACTCTCGATTTCAAGGCCACGAGGTACACCACACCAGATTCACAGTCCTCTGGGTAGAGATACTTGATTTCACGGGAAACAAGTTCACCCAATTGATTTCCAACGCTACAATCACACCTTTTCTCGCTTGATTGATTTCACGGGTTAAAATCACACCATTTCTCGCTTAGTTTATTACAAAGAAGCCTATAACGCTGAATAGCACTGAGATCTTGTTGAGATAGTGATAGAGAATCAAACCAAAGATGATCTAGTTAGATTTAATGTTGATTTCGGCAGAGTAATGGTAAAAATGTGTATAAAGAAATGTGGAAGAAGAAGAGGAGTGAAATCAGAGAAAAATATGAATACAAATTCGTTCAAAACTACCCCTATTTATAGTAGAACAACAGCCATGTCTACTCATGAAAGGATATGACGAATAGACACTTCCTTTGAAATTCGAATTTTTGAAATAAACTGCTACTATGTCGACAATGGGTACTTGAGGATGTCGATTTGCCTAAGGTATTTTTAGTAATTTGCTTTTCTTTGAAAATAACATCTATCTTGTATTAAAACTATTTTAAACTTTATAAGTATACCTAACTATAGTTAAAATACATAAGTAAATATAGAAAATAATATTTTGATATATATATATATATAATTATACTATAATTTTATATTTAAATCTAAGTAAAAATATTAAAACTTAAATATATTATTATTAAAAAAATAGTTTAAAACCAAGGATAATTTGATTTTGAAAATAAAGATTATTTTGAGGCTAAAAATATTTAAAACCAGAATAGATGCTTTTGATTCTTTTAAAAGGAAGGTTTTGAAATCATTTTGAAAACAAGATATAACTTTGTAAAAAACATATGAATAAATGTTAGTGGATACAAAAAAAAATGTTCCACTAGATTTTTCGTAAGTTCCATCCTACTTAGGGTTCCATCCCTTTAACAGGCTCAAAATGGATTCCAATCCACAAATAAAATGGATTTTAAGATGCCGGTGCTTTTCTAGGAGTTTTAACAAAATTCCTAACTAAATTACTTATATTGAAATCTTGAACTCTTGATAATCTTGATACTCATGAGTCTTCAATCTTGATATCTTCAATCTTGAATCTCTATACTGTACAGTCTTCATTCTTGGTACTTACATGGTTAAATCCTGCATATACATATATATCTAAACTGTAATGTTAGTATTTATATTTTATAATCTTATTCTAAGGTTGTTGTCATCTAAACTATCTTCTCAGAAACTAACAATCTCCCCCTTTTTGATGATGACAACCTTTGTTTATAAAATATTATTTCTATCCTAATAACTCCCCCTTAATCTATGCCTAACTATCCTATTTTATATTTCTCCCCCTTTGTCATCAACAAAAACCATCCTAAAACCATAAAACTATACAACTCCCCCTTAAACTAATACTAGAACAAAGTATAGTAAATGGAATGTGAAAGACATTAACATAATTATATTATAATTATTTAATACATAAATATGTATAAGTATATCCTAGACAATCCAATCAACCCACGCATCAAATCCAATCATGTCAAAAAAAATCAAACAAATCAAAGGTCAAACAAATCAATCAAGTCAAACAAGACAATTAAGTCAATCAAAACATACCAAACACATCAAAAATTAATAATCCTAAACTATAAGACAATACTACAAACTCCCCCTAAATAAAATACACTCGTTACGTATACATGTATGCAATATGTAGTTTGTAATGTAGTATGAAATGTATGACATATGCAACGTAACATGAGATGATATGTAGATTGAAGTGCAACTTGTGATGCAAATGATTATGATATTTCATGCACTGTAATTTATGATGTAATATGCAATGAAATGTGATATGAAATAGGGTGCATAATGATATGTAATATGAAATAAAATGACAATAAAGTAAAAATAATGATATAAGAATGATACGATGATATATACTATCGTAAGAGATATTCAGATTATAAGATAAACATGAGTGATAATAAATATTTAATTGACAAGCATATATATGTATGTGTACATATGTCAAACTATTTATTATAAATCTCTTCAACCAAACAAAGGTAATACACACCAATTACTAGACTTAGGTTAAGGAAACTAATGAGTGGGACTCAAAGAGTAGTAAAGACAAGAGTTCAAAGGTAATAAATGGTATTAAAACTACAACTTAATCATGAAAGGTAGTAATCAAACTTAATATCAAAATCAAATGCTAAGAAATATGGACTTAAACTATATATGATCAAATATGATTTTCATAAAAATTAATAACCTCCTTATTTAATTCTTTTTAAAATATATTTTTTAACTTAACTGTTTTTAAGAATCCAAATTTCTATGTTTATAAAATACTTAACTTACTAATTAAAGCCTATATATTAAATTATTATTGTTTTAAATATTTAGAAACATGTTTAAACACTATTGAGTTAAAAAAATTCATAATGAAATATGATATATCAAAGACTGAAGAAGAAAAACTAAAATAAATATGTGTTACATTAAGGCCTCTTACATTAAAAAATTTAATTAATCATTGAAAAATATTTAAACATGAAATTAATTCTAAAATATTATAATATAAGTTAGAAAATAACTTGAAATAGAATAGAGAAAAATACTTCGTTTAAATAACATTTTTTTATAATTTAAAGTTTCAAACAGAAAAGACAGCATTCGTAGAATGCTATAAAAAGTTTTTGCAATAAAATATATTCAATACATTATAAAAACAGAATCTACAGCATCTACCAAATGCCGTGAAAATTTTCTGAAACATTACAGCGTTTTGAAAAACAGAAATGCTATAAAAACGTATTTGCAGCGTAACAGAAGCAAAGACAACATTTCAGAAATGCTATCTAAAGTTCTGGGCCTGATTTTAACATGATTTTGTACTAATTTTACGACTAGATATTGACATGTAAATAATTGATTTTTTTACCTAATTTTTTATAGTATTTAATTAACATAAAAAAATAATGAGAAAACATGTGTAAAGACACTTGGCATTATGCATGTAAAAATGCTTTTCTACTTAGTATAGTTGTAATAAATTAGTAGTGAGATTTTATTTGAAAGAAAAAAAATTTTAAAAAAATTTTAAAAAAAATTAGACTGGTATATCGAAATCTATACTATGGTGTGTCGATATATGGACCAAAATATCAAAACTTATAAAAGAGATAAATTTCTATACCTAACTAAATGCATAAATATGTATTCCTAAATGCAACAATAAAGATAAAATAATAGTAAAGCGTACCAATTTTTGCACTCCATCTTTCTAACTTTATTATTCCTCCATTGTCGTCAACCACACATTTATATCTTTCAGAATTTAATGACAAGATCTGTTCTATTACGACGGGCTCGTTTTTCTGATCAGCGTAGTATATTCGTTTGCTGAATTTGAAGATAATATGAGAAAAATACAAATGATTTAGTAGATCGACTAACTTTGCGCCAAAACTTTGAATTTGAATTTTGAACGATTGGACACTTCAACCACTATAAATAGGCCCAACGGTCATCACTTTTCATATAAATTCCTCTTCTTCTTCTTCCCCTTTTTCTATATAGTATCTATCTTCTAGAAGGCATATCTCCTTCGTTTCTTAACGGAATTGGATGAAACCAGCGGGAAATCAAAGAGGAAGGCAAGGGCTACTATCTAGTAATAGTTTGCTGACGAATTTGGATGGTATTGTGGTACAATAGGCCGATCGGTAGGAGAAATGTTGAAAATCCCGTACACATTTTTTCGGTGTTGGATAGCCAACTTCAAACTGTCATATCTCGCTCAGTTTTGATCGGAATTTGATGATTCATCCATTAAAACGACCGTGGGAACAAGGACTATAATCTAAAAAAGGAGTTGGGATAAAATACTCAAATCTTTAGATGGAATTTAAAGAATTCCATTGACAGTTTGCTTTCTTTTTCTCTTTGTTCACAAAAACATCTCTTTGTATTTATCTGGTACCCATTTCATTGTCGATTGCCATTATATATCCATTTGTTCTTCTTGATCGATGAATGATTATCTGATATCTTTTAACCAACGGTCATTAGACATAACTCTTCTCCTGTAAGACAATATAACCTTTTAAAGAATCGAGTGAATTTTCAAAATAACTAAATATAGTTTTAAACAACAATATCATGATGATTCTGTGACATGTTCATATGAAAATAGTATTAATAATTTTATCAAAAAAATTGCCATTTTAAAATTTTTCAAAATTCAGATTATGAAAACTTTGAAAACCTTGCTCCGATACCAAATATGAGAAATGCAGAATACAGATCTTAAGGCTAGGATTAAAACTAGAGGGGGTGAATAGTATTTGAAGGCATTACTAAATCTTTTTGAGTTTTTGTCAATTTGAATAAAATGTATGCAATATTCAGACACGGATATGATCACGGAAACAAACACAGATGCTGAAATAAAGTAAAAGCAATAAAGGAAAGAATACACTGGATTTTATACTGGTTCTGAGTTACCCTACATCCAGTCCCACACACAAGTATGAATTTCCTTTCAAAAGAAATTATACAATTACACCCTCCATTTCAAGGCCACGAGGTACACCACTCTAGATTCACAATCCTCTGGGTAGAGATACTTGATTTCGCCGGCAACAAGTTCACCCAATTGATTTCTAAGGCTACAATCACACCTTTTCTCACTTGATTGATTTCACAAGCTACAATCACACCTTTTCTCGCTTAGTCTATTACATAGAAGCCTATAACTTTGAATAGCACTGAGATCTTATTTAGATAATGATAGAGAATCAAACCAGAGATGATCTATTTAGATTCAATGTTGATTTCGGCAGAGTAATGGTAAAAATGTGTATAAAGAAATGTGGAAGAAGAAGAGGAGTGAAATCGAAGAAAAATATAAATACAAATTCGTTCAAAACTACCCCTATTTATAGTAGAACAACAGCCACGTCTATTCATGAAAGGATATGACGAATAGATACTTCTTTTGAAATTCAAAATTTTGAAATAAACTGCTACTATGTTGACAAGGGGTACTTGAGGATGTCGACATGCCTAAGGTATTTTTGGTAATTTGCTTTTCTTTGAAAATAACTTCTATCTTATATTAAAACTATTTTAAACTTTATCGATATACTTAACTATAGTTAAAATACATAGGTAAATATAGAGAATAATATTTTGATATATATATATATATATATTTACTACAATTTTATATTTTAAATCTAAGTAAAATTATTAAAAGTTAAATATATTATTATTAATAAATATTTAAAACCAGAATAGATGTTTTTTATTCTTTTAAAAGGAAGGTTTTGAAATCATTTTGAAAACAAGATATAATTTTGTAAAAAAACATTTGAATAAAAGTTAGAGGATACAAAACAATGTTCCACCAGATTTTTCGTTGGTTCCATCCTACTTAGTGTTCCATCCCTTTAACAGGCTCGAAGTGGATTCCATTCCACGAATAAAATGGATTTTAAGATGTCAGTGCTTTTCTAGGAGTTTTAACAAAATTCCTAACTAAATTACTTATATTGAAATCTTGGACTCTTGATAATCTTGATAATCATGAGTCTTCAATCTTGATATCTTCAGTCTTGAATCTTTATACTGTGCAGTCTTCATTCTTTGTATCTGCATGGTTAAATCCTGCATAAACATATATATATATATAAACTATAATGTTAGTATTTATATTTTATAATCTTATTCTAAGGTTGTTGTCATCAAAACCATCTTCTCAGGGACTAATAGCACCCAAGTAGGATAAGATTTGCCCTGTCTGGAGGTCCCTTTTATTCGGTTGTGTGGGAAGTTGGTCATGCCAACTGTGGGGTTGTCTTATTCGGGATTACCCAGTGAGGGGTAGTTCCAGTCTTGTGTTGCAGGGGATCAGGGTGGATCCTCGGTACTCTGATCTAGACCAGGTACTGTAACGAGCGGTACCCTAGTAGCCCTGCCATTGTATGGAATCCAATCTCAAATAAGTGATCTCGGATTTGATTGTAAACCTATGTATGCTAGAATTTAATGAATGTAACAATTTCGGCTATGTGAATATTTATATAAAAACCCTAGATACTATTATAATATCACTGGATTTCCTATCAAATGTTTTGTTCATCGTAAGGAAAAAACCCGACATGTTTATTTACGGTGTGGTCTTACGAGATACCTTTGTTGTCAAATGATTTTCAAAGTTAAAAAACTTTAACCCGTTTACTCACACCAGACCCATGTCTGATCCAGAGTTTATTTTCTCTCTTGGGTACTCAAATCTTTTGCGAGTAGCCAAGGGATTCAGGTTAGCTTTGACGAATTCTGGAGAAGACCTGAAGCAGGAGACTTCAGCGTATATAGATATTGTGGTTCCGCTGTGATAGTAGCTCTGTTTTATTTTGATATTGTTTAGTTCTTTCTTTCCTATCTTTTCTCTTTCTATCTCTTTCTTAATGATGATACATCTTTCTGTGGAATGAAAGGCGAGTTGTCATAGCTGGTATCAGAGCTTTAGGTTGAGAGAATACCTAGGCTTTGGAGTGATATCTTTCTTGAGGGAGCGTACTTGTGATATATATATATATATATATATATATATATATATATATATATATTCCTACTTGATTTGTTGGGATACCTATTCGGGTTTGCCATCATAAGTTCTTTGGTTGAGGGGCAGTGGTATGAGTGGCACGACTACCATAGATGGATGAGGTCCGAGGGTTGAAGGTGGAAGAGTATCTGCCAAGGCTGTAGGCCCAATACTGCCTCGAGTGAGCTTTGTGACATTGTGTAAGGATTTCCCAATCTCGGAGTTTATAATAAAGTGCAAGTTTGATTATGCTCGTATGAGCGGATTTTTCTAGAGTTTGGATCTGTCGGATGAGCAGAAGAGTGTGATGGCATCTTGGCAACTTCAGGAAGGAGCAGCTGCATGATGGGACGCAGTAACCATGGATGTTCTCGAAGATGCTTTCTCTTGAAGAAATTTTAAGGTAGTATTAGAGGAATAGTTTATACCCACCACAGGGAAGACTCGGTTGTATAGGAATTTTCTGGATCTTAAGCAAGGGAATTTGTCTGTATCGGAGTATGAGACTAAGTTCAATGAGTTGTCTCACTTCGAACTTGGTTTTTTATCACACCCAATTAAGAAGAACGAGATGTTTGTGCTTGGTTTGAGGCCCGAGTTTCTTGAAAAGCTTATGAATTAGAAGTCCCGTGGCATCTGTGTCAGCACGGATTGGGAATTCATTCAATCAGAACAAAAGAAATTTCAATCCGAATTAAAAGAAGTAGGGTAAGAGAAAACCCGGGAGGTAACATTGCATTTCAGAGTGTTATGTGTACCAGCAGGAATTTTTGGCCAAGCTGTTCTGATTTGTGAAGAGAGAACTGAATCATTTAGGAACTGAACTGGGTAGGATTGCAAGAGTGATTTTCGATAGTTCTGGAGTTCTCTTGAGTAATCTTTTGCTTAGGATTGAGGCAACTTATAAGGAAGTAGGAGCTATTAAAGTTGTCGAGAATTTTTTCTGGATATCTTTGAAGAAGTCAAGATTTACCCGCATCGAGAGTTGGATAAGGTGGTCATTAGGAATAAGTATCCCTTGCCTCGTATTGGTGATCTTTTTGATCATCTTCTTGGTGCTTCTATCTTTTCTCAGTTAGATCTAGTTTCGGATTTTCACTAACTAAGGGTAGCTGAAGATAGTACCCTTGACTGCATTCAAAGGACCTGACTGTTTCTTTGAGTGGTTGGTTATGTCTTTTGGGTTAACCAACGCTCCAGCTTATTTTATGGATCTGTTGAACCGTGTTTTCTGGGATGTGCGGATCAAGTATGTGCTCGTGTTCGTCGACGACATTCTCATCTACTATAAATTTGAGTTGCGCAGTGGTAGTGAGATAGCTGCTGTTCTAGAGTGGAAGTAACCGCAGACTCCTTTGGAAATTTGCGTTTGTTTTGGATTAGAGGGTTTCTATAGGAAGTTCATTCGGGACTACCCTAAAATTTCTTCTCATTTGACTAAGCTGACTAGGAAAGGAGCGAAGTTCAAATGGACCCCTATGTGTGAAGAAGCTTTTCAGGATCTAAAGGCTTGATTGGCAAGTGCGCCTGTTCTGGCTACTCCGGATTAGAGAAATAATTTCAGTCTACTGATGCTTGTAGGGTAGAGCTTGTGTTCTGGATTTAGGTAAATTTTGGAAGGACCATTTTGTTGGATAGAATCCGAAGATTTGTATTATTCTTGGTCCAGATTTGTTTCAGGAGGCATCTCCGTGCATTGAGATGATCAAGAAGATGAAGGCAGTCCAGGATCGTCAAAAGAGTTATGCGGATAAGAGGCGAAGGAATTTGGACCTCCAACTAAACACAAACATCCTGCTGAACTCAGCCACAACACCGAAGCAAACATACTTCCTTAAACTTGCCTCGAAAGAAAACATCTTCAGAGACTTCCATAGTCACTGCATCTCATCACGAAGCTACTACTTCTTGAGGTATCAAAATACCATCACTTACTTCTGCCCAACCGACAGATCCAAATTCTCAAAAATCCGCTCACACGAGCGCAATCAAACTCACACTTCAAAGATGAACTCCGAACCTTAATAGGTTTCCTTCAGAGATCAAATGAAATCCTTACACCAAACTACAAAGATTACTCGAGACGGTACTAGGTCTACAGTCTCGACAAATACACTTCCAACCACCAACATTCAAACTCCAACAAATGGTAGTCGTGTTACACACACTACTACCCTATTCACCTTTATAACTTATATTGGAAAGCCCGAAAAGGTAACCCAACAGATAGGTAGAAATATATATATATATATATAGTTATATAAAAAATACAAGTACGCTCTCTCAAGAAATACACCACTACAGAGCCTAGGTATTCACTCAACCTAACGCTCGAATACCAACTGTCACGACCCGCCTTCCATAACCCAGAAAGTCGCGTCGTGATTTAGGAAAGAAAGGGATAGAAAAGAGAAAAGATAGAGAAGAAGAAGAAACAACACATCAGAATCTAAACAGCGGAACGAATAAATTATATTAATCACATAATACTTTACATAGTATCATATACATCAGAGATACACAACATAATCAACTCATACTAGACAGTTATAAACACCTATCTAGTTATACAACTCAATACAACAACTCAGAGAACACACAGCGGAATACTCTATAGCGATACGTTGAAGCCTCTTGCTCCATTGCTCCTTCGGAATTCGTCAAGCCAACTTAAAATCCTAACCTGAATTCCCTTGGCAACTCGTAAAAAATTTGAGCACCCAAGAGTTTAAGAAAAACAGAATAAACTCCGGGTCAGACATGTGTCTGGTGTGAGTAAACGGTTAATGTTGCTTAACTTTAAAAACCCTTTGAAAGAAAAGGTATCACGTAAGACTTCCCACACATAAACATGGAAAAGTTTTTACCTTACGCTAACCAAAACATTTGATAGGAAATTCTATGATATTATAATAGTGTCTAGGGTTTTCAAGTAAATAAGAAATAGCCAAAATTGTTACATTATTAAATTCCAGCTACTAGCCACAAAAGTGGGTAATACAATCAAAACCATTGGCACTTATTGGATTTTGGATTCCATACAATGGCAGGGCTACTGGGGTACCGCCCGTCACAGTACGTGGCCTAGATCACCGTACCGAGGATTACTCCCAATCCCCTGCAACACAAAGCCGGACCCGTTCCTTACTGAACAGTTCCAAATAAGACAACCCCGACGGTTGTAGCTATTCAACCGTCCACACAGCCGAAATAAAAGGGACCTCTAGACATGGGTAAATCTTACTCTCCAGTGGGTGCGACCCACGAAGCCTTGCTGCACCTCCCATGTTTTAGCCATTCCAGGTTGATGAGGCTTGAGGTTACGATTACCTTTATAGGACACATTACTTAGAATGCTCATCGTCCACCTGATGATGTTCTGAAAGCATTCAATCCATACAAGTTCGTTCCGGGTTCGAACGAAACCGAAGGCATTATCTCGTTACACTCGTTTTGGAATCACCCTCAATGTTAACGATAATAACCCTTGCACTCTAAACCACCATCTCGAATCTATAAGATCTATTTCGTCAACTCATTACGGAATCACCCACAGAGTTATACTGACGTATAGCCCTTACACCTCGAGTCTTCACAAAGCTCCAATTTGACTCACAACCTAACGTTATTTGGAATCGATGTGGTTTTCGGATATCCAAATATGGAAACCCGATCTCGGTCTCATCGAAATCCAAAGCGTGTCTTTTAGGTCCAAGTTGTTTTAAAGGTTTTAAAACAAATTCAACACAGTATCTATATACACACAGATAGATAACTCACATATCAATAATTGATGATCATCATTATCAAATAACAAGTAATCCCCATTATCAATATCATAATAGATAATCCATATACCAACACCCAAATTGATAATCTATATCACAAACCAATCAAACATCCATACCACACAACCATACTTATCTCATTACTGAGATCACAAAGCATTCAAGACAATCAATGTCATCCAATCATTCGTAAGCAATGATTAACTCAAACTACAATATAATTAATTTAAACTGAATTAAATTAACTATCTCTAACTCTAATTAATTTAAAGTGAATTAAATTAACAATCTCTAACTCTAATTAATTTAAAGTGAATTAAATTAATTACCTAATCACTTAATTAATTTAAAATTAATTAAATTAATTACCTTCATCAAAATAAATCTTGCTTAAATTAACATTAGTTAAATCAATTAATTAATTCTAATCAACCTTGATTAATTAACTCTTAATAAAGTAATTAATCCTTAATTATTTTCATTAATCAATTCAATTAATGAACCTTAATTAATTAATCAGGCATAAATTAATTGCTTTTAATTAATCAACTTAAATAAGTAATTAACTATTCTTAATTACTTCTTAATTACTTTATAAATCCTTTGATTTATTACCCAAGTAATAAACCTTTAATTACTTTAACAAGTAATTTACCCATTAAAAATTACTTTCCAAATCAGTAATTTACCAAACACAATTACCTCTGTAATTAATCAATTACTTATCTTAAGTAATTAGCCTTACCAAAACTTATCAAGTAAACATACTTAATCCTTAATCAAGTGTCTATATTTAATCAATTAACAAATTAATTAACTTACTTGATTTCACTCATCTCATAAAACAAAATTGAGTAATTCATCCCTAATTACTCACTAACCCAAATTAATCTTCAATTATCAGATTAATTATCTCCAACTATTAATTAATAAACCTTAATTATTAATCAATCCTTTAATACAAAGTAATTAATCACTAATTACTTTTATAATTAATTAATTAAACTTAATTAACTAATTAATTAACTCTTAATCATTAATTAATAAACTTAATTATTAATTAACAAATCTTAGTTACAAATTAATTAATTCATAATTAAAATTAATTAATTAATCCTTAATTAAAATTAATTATTCTTAAATAAAAATAGTTAATTAATTCTTAATTAACTAGCATTATAAATTAATAATCCTTTAATTATTAATTAAGAAAACCTAATTAAAACTTAATAAAACCTTTATTAAGTATTAATTAATTACTATTTAAATTAATCCTTAATTACTTAAATAAATAAGTAATTAAAAATTAATTAAAAATTTGTCATTAATTAAATCATCATCTTAATTAATAGTTAATTAAATAATTAATTATACTTAATTAATTACTTAATTAACCCTACTTTAAAAATAATAATTAAATAAATTAATTAACTTAAAAATTCTTTAATTAACCAACTAGTTACAAATTATAAATTCTTAATTATTATTTAAGATAAAATATTATCTTAAATAAATCTTGAAATCTTTGTTTAACTTAATTAAATTAAATTAAATTATAAGCAATCATTAATTACTTTCTTTAATTATTAATTAACAATTTTAATTCCAAGTGAATAAATTATCTTAAACTTAATTGTTAATTAATAAATCATTTCCCCCTAATTAATTTAAATAAAACATTTACTTAAAGTTCTCTTTATATTTCAAAATAAGATTTGAAATAATATTAAGATTCTAACTTTAAGATATTTAAAATCTTACCCAAGTTTATTTATAAAACAATTCAATTTCAAAAACAAGAACTATAAATTTAGCTTAATTTTTTTTAAAAAAGTTAAAAACTTATTTTATTTTTAAAAGTAAATTTCAGGTTGACCAAAAATCTGGGTTCAACCCATGATTACATGAACCCTAGGACAAAGTACAACTCTGTTCTTCTTCCTTTAAGTTTCCAGTTTAAAGTTAATTAGGATTTCAAAATTTTAAAAATCTGTTAAGTTAAAACTAAAACTGTTTTAAAACAAAACAGTTTAGTTTGGCATACCCAAATGACCCGAGAACTTCCCCGAGTTCCTTCCCGAGCCACAACCAAAATTCCTCGTGCTTTCCCCGAGCTAAATCCCAGAAACACAAACAAAACAAACCCAAAACAATTGACGCCTACCCCCCTCTCGTGCAACCTGCACCGACGTCGGACCTCCTCTGGCCAACGGCGAACCCACCCACACGTCACCCAAATGCCCTACATCCATCTACGACCCACAGAACGACACCCCATACTCTGAATCAAAATCGAGTTCATCAGGTGACTGAACTCAAAAACCCATCACCAGAAAACCCAAAAATCGTCGCCGCCGATCATCATTAAGCAACACAACCCCGGCCTTAGCTTGCTGACTCACCGCGCAAGCTTCTCCCCAAAAATCATACGGCTCGATTCAATTTTGGGTATGGAGAAATCAAATTTACAGTAGGCTTTCAAAAACTAGGTTTAAATCAATCTAAGGCAAAAATCAAAACCCACGATGATTAATAAATTCTTCAATGATTTTTGCTAAACACTCTGATGCAAATACTAACTCCATTAACCAACTCAAGCATTCCAGATTCACATATTAACAGAGATCACCAAAAATCTATTTCCACATAAAACCCCAAATTCCCACATTTTACTTCATTTAAAAACCTGATTTTGATTTTAAAAATCATAACTTCCAACATCAATTCAATCTATATAGACGAATCAGAGAATTGTGTTAATTGATTTCTAACATATTTTATAAAGTTTGTACTGTAACCATATCTTCCCAGTTACTACATATCTAAAAACATGTTTAACTAATTTTAGATTATAGTTCATGCTTAAACAAACTTAATTTGTTTGAGAATACTCAGGCCCCTCAAAAATCAGAGAAGAATGAAAAGAATTTGTTCAAAATTTTACTCTGAATCATGCAACAGAGGGGTGACATACATATACCAGGCATGCATACTCAAATAAAATCACATTCACAAAAGTACACACATGCAGTTATCATTTCACAAAGATTTTATAAGCAACAATTATCAATCAACTTTATGTTTAGAATTAAATGTTTACTCACCTCCATTTAAAAGATGACAGTGCAGAATTTTGAAGGTGTCAGGAAATTTGCAAAGCATTTTGGACTTGAAGCTTTATTGAAACTGAAGTCTTGAGACTTGCATGCATTAGAAGCTTGAGGCAGACATGAATTGGAGGCTTGCACTTGTTTTTGTTTTGAGAATAAACTGTAAATGTGCAGTTTTGATTTGGAACAAATATTGCAGGCATCTGCACTTGAGTTTTGAGGAATTTGTTTGAACTTTTACAAACAGAATGCTGCAGGCTTGTTGAGATTACAGATATTGGTTTGAGGAAATTAAATGCAGATTTTGATTTAAGAAAAACTGCAGGCTTTTGTTTTACTGAATGTGTTTGAGTTTGAAGGATTTCAGATATTAGTTTACATGTTAGTTCTCTTGAGTAGTGAATTGAGAAAAGGATTTTAGCAAGAAGGTGATTGTGTATATAGGTTTAAATTATGATGTATCAAAATTAAAGAAAAAGAGGAAACAAATATGACACTTGTCTTTAATTCACATAAATGTTTAACACTTGTTACATTAAAAGGTTTATAACATAACACTTGTAATTATTTATTTACATTTGTTGTAAAATGATTTTAAAACTCTTCTTTCTTTTTTTTAAAATTGAATTTCCTAATTACTCATATGTTTTCTAAATTTTTTAAAAATGCTTTTGTTATTAAATATCAAATAACAAATTCACGTACATATTTATAAATGTATGCTAATTTATACAAGTACAATCTTTAAAAAGAATGAAACCAGATATGTTTTAAATAAAAATATATACAACATTTCAAACTTATTTTAAATACCATTTTAAAAAGCCTTTGTACTCATTTTATTAAATAAACACAAATCAAATTTGTTTAGATAAACTTTTATAAAAGAAAAATAAAACAAAATCTTATTTCTAATTGAAAACATTATCTATATATTTTAAAAACCAAACTATACTATTATTTTATTTTAAGATGCATGTATATCTTTGAATTCAAATATATATTCATTTCAAAGTCCAATTTAAAAATCAAATCTAAAATAAATTTAAATAAATATAAACAACTATTTTAAAATAATCTCATTATTATTTACAAATAATATATCCTATTTTGAAATCAATTTAAAATACACAGATTTAAATACATAGATATAAATGCATTTTAAACACACTTATAAATTTTAAAAACAATATATCAATTTAGAATTTATTTACACAATAAAATAATTATTCTTATTATAAAACCAATTTATAACAAAAGTTATAACATTACTTGGTTAATTATTTTTTGAAAATAACAGTTTTATCAATCTCAAATAGTTAAAATTAAGAGATTATCAACATTTTAAACTCCTGGAAATTCCGGGATATTACAATCCTCCCCCCTTAACAGAATTTCGTCGTCGAAATTTAAAACAAAGATAATCCAAAGTTTTATTTTATTTTCAACCAATTCAAACATTCATAACAGCCATACACTATCAATCAAACAAACAATTCCATCCAAACAACCAATTCAATCAAACAACACTAGCTATCCGGACACAGATCCGGATAAACTTCCTAAATTATCTCGAGTCTTCTCAGTACAGACACAGGGATACTCGCTCTACTAAATCCAAACTAGCTATACTTATAAGCTACTGAGTTTCCACTCTGCTAGATCTATAATCTACCCAAGATACCAGACCGTAGACAAGTCTGATCAACATCTAAAACCTTCACAGAACTACTGGTCTCAAAAACCAGTGATGACCCAAAACACGTACTCCCTCAGAGACACGTGAAATATTTTGAATTCCAGTCTTCCAAACTGGCAATTTAACTCTTCAATCCAAAACACGGATCCTACAAAGCTCAGAAGAATCCAATATCCTTGGAGATTACCTCAAAATCTCACCAAATCTTATTGCTCCCATTACCAGAGAAAACCTTAACAACATCGGAGCCTCCAACTTCGAATTCCAAATTCTTCCGTTACTTAATCTCAAAAACTTCCCGGATGATCCGGGCTGCCAACAGATCCTTCCTGATCAACTCAACCTTCACCGATGGTTCTACAAATAAACTGGATCAACTCACAAACTGATCCTCACAAAACCAATCCAAAAATCAAAACCAAACTCTACTATCAACAGAAAAAAAAAACTTCTCCCATCTGGAAAAGACAGAACAGAATTCACTCGCCAACTTGCCTCAAATTCTGAAAATAAATTCAGAAGAAATTCTCTAATCCAAAATACTGCAACATCCAGTTGCTTCTACTCTAGTCAACAGCCACCTTGCTTCCGCTGCACAACTCTGATCTGGAGCAGATGAAAATGCCGTAGAAGAACACAGGCACAGACCAACATCACATCTTGAAAATAAGGTTCAACAGAAATTCCAAGAAATACAGAGCTGCTACACCAAACAACCAACCTAGGAAACAACCTTCTACCCAGCTGAATCACCATTATCACTCCTGACATCAAGTCGATTCAGAACTCAATCTCCAATGCGGGAAATCTCTAACTTTCCTGAAGATATATCCAGAAAAATCTTCAGCAATCCCAAAACTCCCACATCCTCTAGAGTTGCCACAAATCCAGGCAAAGACTATCTGAGATAATCACCAAACTATCACAAGTCACTTTTGCGATCAACCAATCCAATATCCAAGATACTGTTCTCTCTCCACTAATCAGAACAGTTTATCCTTGACCAATTAATTCATCGAAGAAACAGATCCTCACTGCTGCTTCTGAATTCCACTTCTAGGAAGTGCTAAGACAAAAAGATATTCTGCCAACACCGCGAACACTCCAAGCTGCACTGCTGCCACAGATGCCAAAGAATTCCAAAACAAAGCTCTCCGAGAAACTCGGACCTCCAACTAAACGCAAACATCCTGCTGAACTCAGCCACAACACCGAAGCAAACATACTTCCTTAAACTTGCCTCGAAAGAAAACAACTTCAGAGACTTCCATAGTCACTGCATCTCATCACGTAGCTACTACTTCTTAAGGTATCAAAATACCATCACTTACTTCTGCCCAACCGACAGATCCAAATTCTCAAAAATCCGCTCACACGAGCGCAATCAAACTCACACTTCAAAGATGAACTCCGAACCTTAACAGGTTTCCTTCAGAGATCAAATGAAATCCTTACACCAAACTACAAAGATTACTCGAGACGGTACTAGGTCTACAGTCTCGACAAATACACTTCCAACCACCAACATTCAAACTCCAACAAATGGTAGTCGTGTTACACACACTACTACCCTATTTACCTTTATAACTTATATTGGAAAACCCGAACAGGTAACCCAACACATAGGTAGAAATATATATATATATATATATATATATATATATATATAGTTATATAAAAAATACAAGTACGCTCTCTCAAGAAAGACACCACTACAGAGCCTAGGTATTCACTCAACCTAACGCTCTAATACCAACTGTCACGACCCGCCTTCCACAACCCATAAAGTCGCGTCATGATTTAAGAAAGAAAGGGATAGAAAAGAGAAAAGATAGAGAAGAAGAAGAAACAACACATCAGAATCTAAACAGCAGAACGAATAAATTATATTAATCACATAATACTTTACATAGTATCATATACATCAGAGATACACAACATAATCAACTCATACTAGATAGTTATAAACACCTGTCTAGTTATACAACTCAATACAACAACTCAGAGAACACACAGCGGAATACTCTATAGCGATACGCAGAAGCCTCCTGCTCCATTGCTCCTTCAGAATTCGTCAAGCTAACTTAAAATCCTAACCTAAATTCCCTTGGCTACTCGTAAAAAATTTGAGTACCCAAGAGTTTAAGAAAAACAGAATAAACTCCAGGTCAGACATGGGTCTGGTGTGAGTAAACGGTTAATGTTGCTTAAATTTAAAAACCCTTTGAAAGAAAAGGTATCACGTAAGACTTCCCACACATAAACATGGAAAAGTTTTTACCTTACGCTAACCAAAACATTTGATAGGAAATTCTATGATATTATAATAGTGTCTAGGGTTTTCAAGTAAATAAGAAATAGCTGAAATTGTTACATTATTAAATTCCAGCTACTAGCCAAAAAAGTGGGTAATACAATCAAAACCGTTGGCACTTATTGGATTTTGGATTCCATACAATGGTAGGGCTACTGGGGTACCGCCCGTCACAGTACGTGGCCTAGATCACTGTACCGAGGATTACTCCCAATCCCCTGCAACACAAAGCCGGACCCGTTCCTTACTGAACAGTTCTAAATAAGACAACCCCGACGGTTGTAGCTATTCAACCGTCCACACAGCCGAAATAAAAGGGACCTCTAGACAGGGGTAAATCTTACTCTCCAGTGGGTGCGACCCACGAAGCCTTGCTGCACCTCCCTTGTTTTAGCCATTCCTGGTTGATGAGGCTTGAGGTTACGATTACCTTTATAGGACACATTACTTAGAATGCTCATCGTCCACCTGACGATGTTCTGAAAGCATTCAATCCATACAAGTACGTTCCGGGTTCGAACGAAACCGAAGGCATTATCTCGTTACACTCGTTTTGGAATCACCCTCAGAGTTGATGACAATAACCCTTGCACTCTAAACCACCATCTCGAATCTATAAGATCTATTCCGTCAACTCATTACGGAATCACCCACAGAGTTATACTGACGTATAGCCCTTACACCTCGAGTCTTCACAAAGCTCCAATTTGACTCACGACCTAACGTTATTTGGAATCGATGTGGTTTTCGGATATCCAAATATGGAAACCCAATCCCGGTCTCATCGAAATCCAAAGCGTGTCTTTTAGGTCCAAGTTGTTTTAAAGGTTTTAAAACAGATTCAACACAGTATCTATATACACACAGATAGATAACTCACATATCAATAATTGATGATCATCATTATCAAATAATAGGTAATCCACATTATCAATATCATAATAGATAATCCATATACCAACATCCAAATTGATAATCTATATCACAAACCAATCAAACATCCATACCACACAACCATACTTATCTCATTACTGAGATCACAAAGCAGTCAAGACAATCAATGTCATCCAATCATTCATAAGCAATGATTAACTCAAACCACAATATAATTAATTTAAACTGAATTAAATTAACTATCTCTAACTCTAACTAATTTAAAGTGAATTAAATTAATTACCTAATCACTTAATTAATTTAAAATTAATTACCTTCATCAAAATAAATCTTGCTTAAATTAACATTAGTTAAATCAATTAATTAATTCTAATCAACCTTGATTAATTAACTCTTAATAAAGTAATTAATCCTTAATTATTTTCATTAATCAATTCAATTAATGAACCTTAATTAATTAATCAGGCTTAAATTAATTGCTTTTAATTAATCAACTTAAATACAGTAATTAACTATTCTTAATTATTCTTAATTACTTTATAAATCCTTTGATTTATTACCCAAGTAATAAACCTTTAATTACTTTAACAAGTAATTTACCCATTAAAAATTACTTTCCAAATCAGTAATTTACCTAACACAATTACCTCTGTAATTAATCAATTACTTGTCTTAAGTAATTAGCCTTACCAAAACTTATCAAGTAAACATACTTAATCCTTAATCAAGTGTCTATATTTAATCAAGTAACAAATTAATTAACTTGCTTGATTTCACTCATCTCATAAAACAAAATTGAGTAATTCATCCATAATTACTCATTAACTCAAATTAATCTTCAATTATCAGATTAATTATCTCCAACTATTAATTAATAAACCTTAATTATTAATCAATCCATTAATACAAAGTAATTAATCACTAATTACTTTTATAATTAATTAATTAAACTTAATTAACTAATTAATTAACTCTTAATCATTAATTAATAAACTTAATTATTAATTAACAAATCTTAATTACAAATTAATTAATTCATAATTAAAATTAATTAATTAATCCTTAATTAAAATTAATTATTCTTAAATAAAAATAGTTAATTAATTCTTAATTAACTAGCATTATAAATTAATAATCCTTTAATTATTAATTAAGAAAACCTAATTAAAACTTAATAAAACCTTTATTAAGTATTAATTAATTACTATTTAAATTAATCCTTAATTACTTAAATAAATAAGTAATTATAAATTAATTAATCAATTGTCATTAATTAAATCATCATCTTAATTAATAGTTAATTAAATAATTAATTATACTTAATTAATTATACTTAATTAATTACTTAATTAACCCCACTTTAAAAATAATAATTAAATAAATTAATTAACTTAAAAATTCTTTAATTAACCAACTAGTTACAAATTATAAATTCTTAATTATTATTTAAGATAAAATATTATCTTAAATAAATCTTGAAATCTTTATTTAACTTAATTAAATTAAATTAAATTATAAGAAATCCTTAATTACTTTCTTTAATTATTAATTAACAATTTTAATTCCAAGTGAATAAATTATCTTAAACTTAATTGTTAATTAATAAATCATTTCCCCCTAATTAATTTAAATAAAACATTTACTTAAAGTTCTCTTTATATTTCAAAATAAGATTTGAAATAATATTAAGATTCTAACTTTAAGATATTTAAAATATTACCCAAGTTTATTTATAAAACAATTCAATTTCAAAAACAAGAATTATAAATTTAGATTAATTTTTTTAAAAAAGTTCAAAACTTATTTTATTTTTAAAAGTAAATTTCAGGTTGACCAAACATCTGGGTTCAACCCATGATTACATGAACCCTAGAACAAAGTACAACTATGTTCTTCTTCCTTTAAGTTTCGAGTTTAAAGTTAATTAGGATTTCAAAATTTTAAAAATCTGTTAAGTTAAAACTAAAACTGTTTTAAAACAAAACAGTTTAGTTCGGCATACCCAAATGACCCCAGAACTTCCCCGAGTTCCTTCCCGATCCACAACCAAAATTCCTCGTGCTTTCCCCGAGCTAAATCCCAGAAACACAAACAAAACAAACCCAAAACAATTGACGCCTACCCCCCTCTCGTGCAACCTGCACCGACGTCGGACCTCCTCTGGCCAACGGCGAACCCACCCACACGTCACCCAAATGCCCTACATCCACCTACGACCCACAGAACGACACCCCATACTCTGAATCAAAATCGAGTTCATCAGGTGACTGAACTCAAAAACCCATCACCAGAAAACCCAAAAATCGTCGACGCCGATCATCATTAAGCAACACAACCCCGGCCTTAGCTTGCTGACTCACCGCGCAAGCTTCTCCCCAAAAATCATACGGCTCGATTCAATTTTGGGTATGTAGAAATCAAATTTACAGTAGGCTTTCAAAAACTAGGTTTAAATCAATCTAAGGCAAAAAACAAAACCCACGATGATTAATAAATTCTTCAATGATTTTTGCTAAACACTCTGATGCAAATACTAACTCCATTAACCAACTCAAGCATTCCAGATTCACATATTAACAGAGATCACCAAAAATCTATTTCCACATAAAACCCCAAATTCCCACATTTTACTTCATTTAAAAACCTGATTTTGATTTTAAAAATCATAACTTCCAACATCAATTCAATCTATATAGACGAATCAGAGAATTGTGTTAATTGATTTCTAACATATTTTATAAAGTTTGTACTGTAACCATATCTTCCCAGTTACTACATATCTAAAAACATGTTTAACTAATTTTAGATTATAGTTCATGCTTAAACAAACTTAATTTGTTTGAGAATACTCAGGCCCCTCAAAAATCAGAGAAGAATGAAAAGAATTTGTTCAAAATTTTACTCTGAATCATGCAACAGAGGGGTGACATACATATACCAGGCATGCATACTCAAATAAAATCACATTCACAAAAGTACACACATGCAGTTATCATTTCACAAAGATTTTATAAGCAACAATTATCAATCAACTTTATGTTTAGAATTAAATGTTTACTCACCTCCATTTAAAAGATGACAGTGCAGAATTTTGAAGGTGTCAGGAAATTTGCAAAGCATTTTGGACTTGAAGCTTTATTGAAACTGAAGTCTTGAGACTTGCATGCATTAGAAGCTTGAGGCAGACATGAATTGGAGGCTTGCACTTGTTTTTGTTTTGAGAATAAACTGTAAATGTGCAGTTTTGATTTGGAACAAATATTGCAGGCATCTGCACTTGAGTTTTGAGGAATTTGTTTGAACTTTTACAAACAGAATGCTGCAGGCTTGTTGAGATTACAGATATTGGTTTGAGGAAATTAAATGCAGATTTTGATTTAAGAAAAACTGCAGGCTTTTGTTTTACTGAATGTGTTTGAGTTTGAAGGATTTCAGATATTAGTTTACATGTTAGTTCTCTTGAGTAGTGAATTGAGAAAAGGATTTTAGCAAGAAGGTGATTGTGTATATAGGTTTAAATTATGATCTACCAAAATTAAAGAAAAAGAGGAAACAAATATGACACTTGTCTTTAATTCACATAAATGTTTAACACTTGTTACATTAAAAGGTTTATAACATAACACTTGTAATTATTTATTTACATTTGTTGTAAAATGATTTTAAAACTCTTCTTTTTTTTAAATTGAATATCCTAATTACTGATATGTTTTCTAAATTTTTTAAAAATGCTTTTCTTATTAAATATCAAATAACAAATTCACCTACATATTTATAAATGTATGCTAATTTATACAAGTACAATCTTTAAAAAAGATTGAAACCAAATATGTTTTAAATAAAAATATATACAACATTTCAAACTTATTTTAAATACCATTTTAAAAAGCCTTTGTACTCATTTTATTAAATAAACACAAATCAAATTTGTTTAGATAAACTTTTATAAAAGAAAAATAAAACAAAATCTTATTTCTAATTGAAAACATTATCTATATATTTTAAAAACCAAACTATACTATTATTTTATTTTAAGATGCATGTATATCTTTGAATTCAAATATATATTCTTTTCAAAGTCCAATTTAAAAATCAAATCTAAAATAAATTTAAATAAATATAAATAACTATTTTAAAATAAGATCATTATTATTTACAAATAATATATCCTATTTTGAAATCAATTTAAAATACACAGATTTAAATACATAGATATAAATGCATTTTAAACACACTTATAAATTTTAAAAACAATATATCAATTTAGAATTTATTTACACAATAAAATAATTATTCTTATTATAAAACCAATTTATAACAAAATTTAAAACATTACTTGGTTAATTATTTTTTGAAAATAACAGTTTTATCAATCTCAAATAATTAAAATTAAGAGATTATCAGCATTTTAAACTCTTGGAAATTCCGGGATATTACATATATAATCAAAAATCAATGATTACGATTTCATGTTTGGATTTCATGAATTGATTCATGTTAGAAAACAATGACTTTTGATAGTGGTTTCAAGATTTTTAGGCTTGGAATTGTCGAGTTATCTCAAGATGAACAGATTTGGGTTTTCGGCGAATTCCGATGAACGACGTCAAGTTGTGGGTCGTGTTTGTTGTCGAAGGTAGCTTGAAGGATGTTGATCACAAGAAAAATAGTGAGGGAATTTTTAGATCGACGTGGAGGTCGGGCGACGTCAAACTAGGGTTTGATTGTAGTTTTGGTCGATGGTTTTATCGAGGTAAATGCATCGCAGTGGGGAAGCTGGAGGCGATCACATGTGGGGGAATCGAAGCTGGGTGTCGTGACGCTGCTCTGGATGAGGGGTGTGGGTTCCGCTGGATGAGATCGTCAAAGCGAGGCTGATTTAGTCGATGGGTTGGTTTCCAGGAAGTGATAGTTTGGCTCGATTTTGATTTACTGTCGTTTTCAATAAGTTGGGTGGTCGGAATGATTGTAGGGTTGGTCGTCGTTTTGGGGGTGGTCGTGGCGTTGATCGATGGTGGTCGGAACGACGTGCATGATGCGTGTGTGCACGTCTATGGTTTGGGTTCGTGTGGCATCAGAGGAGGAGGATGATGCTTGGGCTTGGGCTTGGGCTCGAGTCTTTTGTTGTTTGTCTCGAAGCAGTGGGATGAGGGCGAGTGACGCGGGTTTGAGCTCGGGAATCATGAGTGTTGGGCTCGAGTTGTTTATTTTTGTTAACAGGTTTTAAAATGTGTAGTAAATCTAGATACCAGGTTTTATATGAAGCATGAACAAGATTTTAAACAAGTTTTAAAGTCTATCAAAGTAAATAAGTTTTCAACAATTTATTTAAACAAAGTTTTAAAGTACACTATAGTGAATAAGTTTCTAAAGTCTATTAAAATAAATAAGTTTTCAAAAGAAATGTTACCAAGTTTCCAAAGAAAAGTATTAACAAGTTTTAAACAAGTTTTTGAAGATTCAAAATGTTTAAAATTGTTTATTTAAAAGTAATTATATAGTAGGTTAATTATCAATTAATTTCTAAATGTTTTTCAATTGTGGTTTAATGATGAAATTAATATGTGATTAAAGTAAGAGTACTTAACTTTAATTAATCAAATAATTTTCAAAATGATTTTTGTATAAATTAATTTCAAGCATTTAATTTAATTTAATTTAAATGATAAGTAAGAGTTTAATTAAGGTAAATGGTTTATCTTAATTAATTAAGGTCTTAATAATAAAAGTAATTAAAATATAATTACTTAATTAATTAAGATAATTAATTAAGAGAATTAATTAATGTAATTAATTCAAGATAATTAATTGTTTTAATTAATTAAGGATAATCACTTAATGAAATTGATTAACCGTAATTACTTAATGTAACTAATTAAGTATAATTACTTAATGTAATCAATAAAGTATAATTACTTAGTGTAAGTAATTAACGAATAATTACTAAATGTAATTAATTAAAGGGAAATTACTTAATAAAGTAATTAAAGGTTAATAACTTAAAATAAATAAATTAAAGGATCATTAAAGGATAATTAACTTAAATAATTAAAGAATAATTACTTAATTAAAGGAATAACTACTTAATGAAAGTAATTAAGGGTAGTTAATTAATGTAAGTAACTGAAAAGTAATAATAATTAATGAATGTAACTAATTTATGTAAGTAATTAAGGATAGTTAATTACTTAATGAAATTAATTGAGGGTTAACTAATGTAAGTAATTAAGGATAGTTAATCACTTAATGTACTTAATTGAAGGATAAGTGATATAAGCAATTAAGGATAATTACTTAAGATGGATGCCTAAAGGATGATTAATTACTGGTTTGTAATTAATTAATTAATTAACAAGCAAGATTTAAAAGTAAGTAAAAGTAATTAATTTAATTCATTTGGAGATTAATTAGATTAATTAGGAATTGTTCAACTAATCAATCTTGCTTATGGGTGATTAAGTTATATTGAATGCCTTGAATTATTTGATATCTCTGATATGTGATTTGTGATGCCTTTGTGATATGCGATTCTTGATTGAACTGTGATAATGTAAGTTATCTATTTGTGATAGAATTGTTGTGTAAATATGTTATTCTAAATATAAATTGAATTGTTTAAACTTAAACAACTTGGACTTTAAGAAACACTTGGATTTCGATGAGACTGGGATCGGATTCCAAATTGGATATCCCAAAACCACATCGATCCAAATTAAACGATAGGTCGTGAAATCTCAAGTGAAAACCAAGACGAAGATTCAAAGAGGAAGGGCTATTTGTCGTTAACTCTGATGGTGATTCCAAAACGAGTTTAACGGAGATAGTTCCTTCGATCGAGATGAAGATTCAAAGTGCAAGGGCTATTGTCATTAACTCTGAGGGTGATTCCAAAATAAGTGTAGAGAGATAGTGCCTTCGGTTCCGTTCGAACACGGAACGGACTTGTATAGATGAATGATTTCAGACCATCGTCATTAGAGGACGATGAGCATTCCATGATACATGTTCTATAAAGGTAATCGCAGCCTCAAGCCTCATCAACTGGGAATGGCTAAAGCAGGGGAGGTGCAGCAAGGCTAAGTGGGTAGCACCTAAGCAGGATAAGATTTCCGCTGTCTAGAGGTCCCTTTTATTCGGCTGTGTGGGCTATTGGTCTTGCCAACTGCGGGGTTGTCTTATTCGGGATTACCCAGTAAGGGGTAGTTCCGGTCTTGTGTTGTAGGGGATAAGGTTGGATCCTTGGTACTCTAATCTAGACCAGGTAATGTGACGGGCGATACCCTAGTAGCTCTACCATTGTATGGAATCCAATCTCCAATAAGTGATCTCGGACTTGATTGCTGGAATTTAATGAATGTAACAATTTCGGCCATGTGAATATTTATTTGAAAACCCTAGACACTATTATAATATCACTGGATTTCCTATCAAATGTTATGGTTACCGTAAGGTAAAAACCCGACATGTTTATTTGTGGCGTGGTCTGACGAGATACCTTTGTTTTCAAATGATTTTCAAAGTTAAACAACTTTAACCCATTTACTCACACCAGACCCATGTCTGACCCATAGTTTATTTTATGTTTTCTTAAACTCTTGGGTACTCAAATTTTTTATGAGTAGCCAAGGGATTCATGCTAGCTTTGATGAATTTTAGAGGAGACTTAGAGTAGGAGGCTTCAGCGTATATAGATATTGTGGTTCCGCTGTGATAGTAGCTCTGTTGTATTTTGAGTTGTATGGTAGATAGGTCTTCACGACTGTCTAATGTGTTATGTATTAAGCCGTATGACTCTGATCGATGATGTCTATTATGTAAATACTTATGTGATGAGATATATTTTATTCGTCCCATTATGAGATTATGATATTTTTTAGTTCTTTCTTTCCTATCTTTTCTCTTTCTATCCCTTTCTTTCTTAATGATGATACGTATTTCTGTGGTATGAAAGGCTAGTTGTCACAATAATGTTAGCCAAACGCATCGACCAGAATTCTTAAAGCACTAGATGGACAACCCAACACAAAAATTCTTTTTTTTAAAAAGAAATACCTCATATATAATACTCAAAATATTCTTTTTTTTTCCCAAAAACAAAATTCAATTTATCTTAGAAACATGTCTTCAATGTTTTGAAAATTTTGAAAACACAATTTGTTACTTATTCTCAAAATCAAGGAACACAAATAGAGCTCATCGAGATATTCCTAGGAGACTCGATCCTCAAGATTGATGGAATAGATTGGAGTGTTCATTATTCCAAATGGTATAATGAGCTACTGACAAGACTCATAACAAGTGTGAATGCGGTAAGAGTAACACTATCCACCATGACTCATAGCTCATGAAAAATCGGTATAGGGTCAAGCTGAAGAATGACCGTAGCACCACACAATAGATTAAAAAGAGAGAAATGAGATATAAAAGCAAGGCTAAATATCTTCTCAAATGAGGATAAGTAATATTAACAATATATCATCACTTCAAGTGAAGTAATACCATAAAGTATATCAACAATTGAGCATCCAAAGAGGATATCTCAAAAAGGGGTAAGAATGGCAATATCAAATAAATTCAATGAATCACCTCATTTCCCTAGTGGACATCCTTGTGGGAGGATGACCGAAAGGCTAAGAACCAAAATGAAGCTAATACAATATTCGATTGCCCGATTGGGTGTCATAACCGAAATGGACTCACAGAAATCAACAGAGTCACAATGACTAGAATTTGAGATATATCAACATCTTCAAACTCAAGAGTGAATATAGAGACTTTAGAATCATCATTAACATTCTGAAGAATAAGAAATAATGAATCAGCCGAACTAGGATATTAATATAGGTGTTTGTACCAAAAAGGGGAAAAACACTCTTCGGAAGTTTTTGAAAAGATAAAAATGAAGAAGATAATTGTAAAATGTGGATTATCTAACAAAAACTCTAAAAACTGATAAGTAAATGCAAAGACACATGACAATTTAGAGTGGTTCGGCATGTTGCCTACGTCCACTATGAAAATTTATGATTTTATTGATATTCTCTTGATGATTACACTTGATTACAGCAAGCTACATCGAGTTACAAGTCTGAAATTCGAGTACAACAGTAGTAATGGAGTGTAAAGTTTAATCCGGTAGAGTATGGGCGCTTAAGAGTCAAAAGATTCTTCTTCTGTAGGCCCTGGGGCTCAATTTATAGGCGTAGGAGGCTGATATCTTGCTCAAAATTCAAGATACTCCTTCTGGCATGTGAATGGGCCCATGCGATCGATCCCATGAAGTTTCGAATCGATTTGCAATCGATACGATCGCAATTCGTATCGATCAAGGTTTTGTCTAATGGAGTCGAAATTTGGTGTGGGCATTCTTCAGCTTGTACGTAAGCTCCTGTGAAAATTTCATAGCATTTGGACTTACGGATCTCGAGTTATGATCGACATGAGTTGAAGCTTTTCGGCGGGCTATTTGTTTCGAATCGATGGTTTCGAAACGATCGATTCGAATCAATCGTTGCACGTGCCTAGGTGATGACATGGCATATACTCCTCGGATCAATCCACTTTTCATGCCGTGTTGACCGATTCGTCCCTTGAATTTTTCCTTGTTCGTATCAAAGATCGTTTCCTTGTTCGAGTCGATAGCGGTTGCCAATTCATATCGATGGAAGTTCTGCCATTCGTATCGATGGGAGTTGTGTAGTTCGTATCGATTCACGTTGCTCCAACTTGATGGATAGGAACAAGCGATATAGTGATGGATACGAAAGAAGGAGCCTCAATAGATTCGAACAAGGCCCTCCAGGATGGAAACGAACCAGACAACTGCCGTATAAAGCAAAGTTTGTTTGCTGGCGGAGTTGAGTGGATCGATAGGAACAAGCACATGCTTTCGATGGATACGAAATGACACATCCTTATCGATTCGAGTGAATGCTTGCTGATGGATACAAACAAGGTCGATGCAAAGTATGCCGCCATTGGATGGATACAAAAACGACCGATGCAAAATAATGGGTTGCGATTTCGATCGATTCGAAATGATGGATACGAAGAATGGGTTTTCTCGACTTGCATCGATCAACTCGATGAAACCGGATTGACTTGAAACCTGGAACATTGGCTTTCATGGATTCTCTTGTCGTGTCCTGTCAATTGTAGCCTGATCCGGACTCGGACAAAATTCATCGATATCCATGGTGCACCTGTGCATACTCCATATGCAGGATGAGCGATCCTTGGTTTTCAGTTAGTATCTCGGCCTTACCAAAAGGCAGGATAACATTCCCCCCCCCCAAAGTACGCCTTATGGAAACATGACGTGCTTTGAAAAGCTGCCATCTTCATTTTGAACAGTTATCATCTTTGAAGAGAAAGTGTAGTCCTCGACTGATTTCCTCAGTAGTGTGAACAGTTGATTGTCTACTGTTGTACCATGTACCATTGTAACTGATTGTTATATGATAGTAATTAGCTGTTTGCCATCGTAATCGTTATTAGATGAGTATCTAATTCCTATGTATGTTGAAAATTGAATATTAGTCCGACATATATGCATATATGTTAATCTGACTCTCGTTAATGTTGCATGTTCACGAGTCGTTGTCTGTTCTCTCGTATCAAATTTCGTATCGATCCTCTCCTGAATCGATGTGAAATTCCAATATGTAATAACGTTTGATGGTTGTTTTTGAATGTCCCTTCGTATCGATCCTATCCTAAATCGATGTAAAATGTTGAGACGCAGTTTTCATATCGCAGTGCTTCAAACGATGGATACGAAATGATCGTTTGTATCGACGGTTGCAAACTTCGATGGAACTCATTATAGTGGAATTCATTTCGTATCGATGAGCTCGGTGTCGTTAGATACAAAATGAAAATTCGCAATTTGCATCGATGAATATTAACCTCTAGAGGCTGTGATTTGATGGATTCGAGCTCCGTAGTTCGTATCGTTACACAGTGGATGGAGTCGAAAATGATCGATACGAATAATGGTTTCGTATCGATGGAACTAGGAAACTCAAAAAAGTCTCCGTTGGCAATTTTGTTTCGATAAAGGCTCGAGTTGATGGATACGAACAACTCGTTCGAACCGATTTGATAGTTGACCTGCTCTGACTGGTCACATTGACTGGGAGGCGAAACACCTTTTTCCTTCATACCCGAGTCCATATAAATATTCTAGACTTAGCCATTTTTTCTTCATTTGCCATTCTTGCTTTCTTCCTTCGCATCACTCTGGAATCTTGGAAAATAAGAACTGCTCACCTTCGAATCGAACCAAATCTTTAATCCATTAAACTAACCGTTGCAACTAGGCAATCTATTGAATGAATTCGACCTAGTTATGATGAGACTCGAATTCTCGCACCATCTTATTTGCACTCACGGTCGAGTGTAGTATGAGAGAAACGGGAGAAAGCTGATGTGAGGTCAAGGATGGTCATGGCGTTTATGCCGTTTGGAGAAGGAGTCTTGGATACAAAAGATCTGTGGATGGACGGCTTGACCTTTGTTGTGTTGATATGGAGTAGGAGTGCTTAAATCGATCTACATGCTAAGATTTCGCATCGGAGTTCATATCGATCCTGGAAATGTTGAATTGAGTGACAAGATTCGTATCGAACGAGGATGGTTGAAACTCATATCGATCTGGAGTGATCGATACGAGGACTTGGCCTGTACGATCAATAAGGGGTTCTGACTCTAATGATCAATACGAAGACTAGGCTGTTAATTGGTGCGAAGCCAGAGGTTCCAAACCAATGTGAAATCAATGGATCCGATCGGTACAAAGTTGTTGGCCCTGATCGATATGAAACCACCGGCCCTGATTGATTCAAAAATTAGGTTTTCAGATCGATACGAGACTAAGGTCCTCTGGTCGATATGAAACTAAGGTTCTTTGATCGATATGGAACTAAAGTTTCCTGATCGATATGGAACTAAAGTTCCCCGAACGATGCGAGATTTAAGTTTTTTGTCTGATCGATGCGAAGTAGGTCTCGAGTGACCGATCCAAGCTTGAGTCTTAATGAACACCAAATCTTGTACAATCGATCGCCTAATATTCCGACGAGTTTCATTCTTGCACATCCGGACTTACCTGTAGAATAGCATATTTGACCGCCCTTCGTAGCTCGTCGACGGAACTGTAACTTAACAAAACGATAACGAACTTTAACTTGGATCGATTGCTGACATCTGGATGGCATGGTTGTGACGGTTAGTGATGATGGTGACTCTAGTTGAATTTCGAAGTCTTGTCATTATTCACCAAGTCTGGAAATCACAAACACGAAGTGTGATTCGAAATCGAATTGGACTTTGACGCTGCATTGTTCCAGCCAATGATTAACACTTAAGTCCTACCCCCTGTTTCGGGGACAAGTTGTAAAGATTAACTAGCGATCGTAATTTGTCTCTATTTCTTTGAATTTAACATCGTCAGATTGATGCTAAAATAATTGAGAGTCGAACATTCGAATCACACTCGCTTACTCATAAATAGCCATTTCCGCACTTTAGGGATCTGCATTTGCATTTCGATGGTCAATCACGCCTACTGAAGTTTTAAGTACATATCCACGCTCTAGGGACTTAGGTTAGTTTATGAGTGGTCGTTCACACTCAAGTCATGTTTATACCATGTCCACACTCCGGGGATTCAGAGTTGTTTGCGATCTATAGTCTGGTTCGCACTTTGGGAATCCAAAGATAATCAATGTTTGTAACCCAATTCGCACTCCGAGAACTTGGATTTGACATTTATACTCCGATTCACACTCTGGAAATTCAGAGCTAACACTTATACCCTAGTTCGCACATTGGGAACCGAGAGTTGATGTTTATACTCCGATTCGCACTCTAGGAATTTGGAGTTGGTGTATATACTCTGGTTTGCACTCTGGGAACCTAGAGTTAATGTTTATACTCCAATTTGCACTTTGGGAATTTGCAGTTGGAAGACAGATGGTCAGTCACATCTGTTTTAAGCTTTTTAGGTCTTTGTTCGCACTCTAGGAACGATGGGTTTATCGGGATCGTAGATGGTCGTTTCAAATACACCCCGGGTTAACAAGTGAGGTCGTTAGATGGATGGATCCATCCTCCCCAAACTTGGTTAGGATATGGTCGAAGTCGTTAGATGGATGGATCCTCCCCCTTCAAGACCGTATTTATGAGTTTATGCTCCAATTCGCAATATGGGAGTTTGGAGCTAGAGAAAGGATTGTCGTGTATCAATCCTTATTTGATTTCAGTGTAGTGACTTGCCCCCGAGCTTGGGTTTCACTTAGCGAGTGGCTGGTCATATCACAGTCACTTCCTATTTGAATAAATTCCATCGTATGATGGAATTTAGCTCTCCGAGCTTTGTGATGTTGTTCGTCGCATTCAATAAATCATAGCTCTGGCTCGAAGAGATGGCATTTTATTACTGAAATGAGAAAATACGGCAAAATCAGTTACCTTATTACAAATTTACATTTCGAAATGCAAAAAAAATTGTAAATAAAAGAATGAGCTAAATAAATAAAGCCTGTTATGTGTAGTAGCGACGGAGACTCTCGCTGTTCCAGGCTCTCGGCAGAGTAAGACCGTCAACGCTCGATAACTTGAACGTGCCATCTTCGAGTTTTTGTGTAATCACATACAGTCCATCCCAATTTGGTTTCATGTGTGAAGAGACCGGATAGATTCTCTTGAGAACAAGATCGTCAAGTTCAAAGGTTCATGGTCGGACCTTGGCATTGTATAATCGGGCGACTGACTTCGATATGTGGCTGCCTTTAAATCAGCCTCTTCATGCTTCTCATATAATAAATATAAGGATTCAACAAGTAATATGGCACTTGTTTCAGATCGTAGTAAGTCACACGATGAGAAGGTACTTCCATCTTGACTGGAATAAAGGATTATGAGCCATAAGATTGAGAAAATATAGTGTGTCCGGTCATGGACTTGTGGGTCATTTGGTAAGCCCATAAAGCCATAGGAAGTTCAAAAACCCACTTGCCTCTAGCCTTTTCCAGTCGTTTTTTCAGAATCGACTTGTTTTATTAACAGCTTCAACTTGGCCATTCGCTTGAGGGTGTGCAACTGGAGAGAATTTCTTGTGAATATGGAAATGCTGACAGAAATCCTTGAGCTCAATACTGTCGAACTGGGCTCCATTGTCAGTAATGATGGTACGTGGGAGACCAAATCGGCAGATAAAATTTCGAACTATGAAGTTGATTACTTTCTTTGTCGTGATTGTTGCAAGAGGTTCAACTTCAGCCCATTTGGTAAAGTAATCAACTGCGAGGATGGCGTATTTCACACCACCTTTGGCCAGAGGTAGAGTGTCAATGATATCAATGCCTCATACTGCGAATGGCCATGGGCTGACCATTTGGGTTATCTCAGTAGGTGAGGCTCTATGAATTTGAGCATTTTTCTGGCATTTATCACATTTCCTGGTATAGTATGTCGCATCATGGTTTACAGTTGGCCAGTAATACCCATATCGGAGTAATTTTTTAGCGAGAGCTTGTCCTCCGGTGTGATCGCCACATTCTCCTTCGTGTATATCATGTAACACTCGTTTAATTTCATCGTGCCCGATACATTGGAGGAGAGGAATAGAATATCCTCTCACATACATGACTTCGTTCTGAATGGTAAACCATGAGGCCATTCGAAGAATCTGTCTTTTCTCACTTCTACACTCAGGTAGCGTTACTTGCTCGATGTAATTTCGGTACGGAGTCATCCACGACTCCTTACCGGGAGAGGTTTCAAATACAGAGTCTGTCTCCACCTGATCAATGCTCGGAGAAGATAATGTCTCCACAGGAACAAGTCCCATTTTCTATGCTTCGCCTATGCTAGCTAGCTTTGCCAATGAATCAGCCTTTTGATTGTGCTCGGGGGATATGTAAAAGAAGGCATAATAGTCAAACTGATCAAGTATTCCTTGGAATCAAGCTAGGTAAGCAACTAGTCTATGATCCTTAGTTTGATATTCACCCCGAACCTTGCATAGACTAATTGAGAATCGCAATAAATTTCCACAGCAATAATTCTCAAATCACGGGCGAGTTTCAATCCAGCACGCAATGCTTCATACTCAGCTTCATTATTGGTTGCACGAAATTCAAATTTCAAGGCATAGCATATGGATCGGCCTTCGAGGGTTTCAAGTACTACCCAGCACCCGAGCACCGATCGTTGGATGCACCATCGATATGCAGCTTCCAGATGTATTCGGGGGATTTACTAGTTTTGGGAAAGTTCTTAAAAACGGTAAATTCGGCTATGAAATCTGCTAGGACTTGTCCTTGAATCGCTTTCCTTGGAGTATAAGTGATATCAAACTGACTCAGTTCAATGTTCCACTTGAGTAACCTACCAGATGTCTCAGGCCGCATAAGGACCTGTCGTAACGGCTGATCGGTGTACACATTGATAGGATGAGCTTGAAAATATGGACGGAGCTTCCTTGAGGCAATGACTAGGCAATAAGCCAATTTCTTTAGCTTTGGATAATTTCTCTCAGCTCCGGTTAGCCATTTGCTAACATAGTAGACCGGTTTTTGCACTCGGTCTTCCTTCCGAAATAAGGCAGCACTGATTATGTTTACTGATACCGCCAGGTAAAGATATAATTGCTCGTGCTTGATAGGCTTTGACAAAATCGGCGGTGTGGAGAGATGTTGAACTAGTGCTCCAAATGCGTCTTCACATTCTATGGTCCATTTAAAGTTTGCTTTCCTTTTCGGATTAGATCGAAGAAGGGAATGCAATTGTTAGTGGACTTTGAAATGAACCTATTCAATGCTGCTATCTTCCCGTTGAGACTCTGGACTTGCTTTATGGTTCTCAGAGTTTGAAGATTTCTGATCTCCCGGATCTTTTTGGGATTGGCTGCTATTCCTCGAGCGTTGATGATGAACCCAAGGAACTTTCAAGATGCGACTCCAAAATGAAATTTCAATGGATTGAGGTTTATCTTGTACTCTTGAAAGATGTTGGACATTGATCCCAAGTCACTTACATGATCAGTAGAGAATCTCGAATTTACCAGCATGTTGTCCACGTATACTTCCAAGGTCTTCCCGGTCTGGTTGGAAAACATCTGGTTGACTAGGCGTTGGTACGTTGCTCTGACGTTCTTGAGTCCGAATGGCATGACTCTGTAGCAGTAGAGTACCAGATCGGTCACATAGCTGGTATGCTCTTGGTCAGGTAAATGCATGGGTATTTGGTTGTAGCTGGAACAAGCATCCATAAAAGATAGTAACTCATGCCCGGCCATTGAATGTACGAGCTAATCAATTCATGGAAGTGGAAAACTATCTTTCGGGAAGGCTTTGTTCAAGCCAGAATAATCAATGCACGTTCTCCATTTCTCGTTCGGCTTTCGAACAAGTACGGGATTGGATACCCATTCTGAGTATAAAGCATCTCGGATAAACCCATTTGATTCGACCTCTTCTTTAAGGGCGGCAGATTTCTCTGGATCCATACCATGCCTTTTCTGTTTGACCGGGATATAACGCGGGTCTATATTCAAGGTGTGGCTCGCGATGTCCGACGAGATCCCACACATATCAGAATGCGTCCAGGCGAATACGTTGAGATTCGCCTGGAGAAATTCAACCAATTCGTGTTGTGTCTGTTGACTTAACTAAGATCCAACCCTTATCACCTTTGAATTTTTTCATCATCGATCGTCAATTCGGTTGGGGAAGCTTGACTGTCTTTAGATTCATCCTTGCTGTTGGTATCTCTAGGGTCATGATCCCTCTAGAATTGGTTGGGGTCCCCAGGCCGGGGCCCAGGCACTGATTGTCAATTGTCAGCAAAAAGGACGCAGAGAGATTCCTCTACGCCATTTCCTTTCTCTCTTCGCTGCGCCTCGCGTAGCTCAGCAACATAACAGACTCTCCCAGAAGCTTGATCTCCTTGAACGACTCCGACTCCATGATTGATGGTGAACTTCAGAGTCAATCACCACGGGGCAATAGATGCCTTGAATTCAGCAAGGGACGATCAGCCCAAAAAGGCATTATAAGGTGAATAAATGTCTAAAACAACAAACTGCAAAATCTAGACTCTTCGGCATTCTCTAACCCTCAATTCCACTTTCAGTTCCACCACTCCAGTAGGTGTAGTAGCACTTCCATGAAGCCATGGATTCGAGATTGAAAAGGTTTTAAATCCTTGGCTTCCATCTTCATCAAATCATATGCTCGCTTGAACAAAGTATTCACAAAACTCCCACTGTCAACTAGGATCGTCTTTATCCAAGCAGGACCAACCTGGACAGATATGACTAGTGGGTCGATGGTGGGGGCTACGAACTTATCGGCGTCTCTATTTCTGAATACGATGTCTTCTGTCATCGTCCTTTGTTGCTTGGCCGAATCCCCATCATCACAACTACTACAACACTCGAAGTTCGCATGCGTGATAGAGCTGGCATATGACTCCATTTCCCTCCAACATAGGACTACTGGATGAGGACCACCCCTATTGTATTTATAACTAACCCCTCGCCAGTACGAGCGGGTTCCTCCTGCCTTTCTTTATTCAGTACACGATTTTGGGTTGATGGGCCCGCACCAACTAACTACGGCGCCTGCACAAACTGATCCAACTTTCTCTTTCTAATCAATTTCTCAATGAGATCTGGCAAATGACGACAGTCATTTGTGTTATGGCCATAACTCTCATGGAACCTACAAAACTTTCCTATCTGAATCTGCCTCTCCAATGATGGCTTCGGAGTAGGCTTCTTGTATTGCATAGTATTGTAGGTCTGCAAATACACGTTCTCTAGCGACGTGTTCAATGATGTGTAGTTATCGAACATTGGAGGCCTACGTCGTAGGCTACGACTTTGATCTCGCTACTTATTTTGATTTCCATTATTCCTCTAGTGAGTTTCCTTGTTCTGTATATTTAACTGAACTTTCCCAGAACTCACTCTGGACTGTTTAACCGCAACATTACTTTGTATGCCCTCCATACTAAGTCATGTGTCATCCTGCTTCCTAGACTGTTTCGCGACCTCTCGTCTCAAGAGTTGAGCAACTTTGGAGTAGAAACGGTCCAATGACGTGGATGGTTTCCCAGCCAACCAATTTCCGAACTCAGAATCAAGGTCGATCCCCTTAGTCAATGCCATTAAGATTGAGTTGTTGTTTGGGTTACTAATCTCCGCACATGCAGCATGAAATCTCTCTAAATAGCGCCTGAGTGTCTCTCCGAGAGCTTGGGTGACACTAGATAGAGTGTTAACATCTTTAGGCCTCGCTACATGCATACGGAATTGTTCTACAAAATTAGTGGCCAATTGGTCAAAGGAAGAAATGTATCGAGGTGGAAATCTTGTGAACCATATGGTAGCAATGCCCCCCTAAGAAATAGGAAAATTACAGCACTTCACTACATCATCAGCTCTCGCAGCACTCATTGATCATTCATACTTTAGGATATTTTGTTTGGGGTTAGAATTTCTTTCATACATTGGTAGAGTCAGCATCCTGAATCACCGAGAGGGTTCAGCATATAATTTTTCGTCGGTAAAAGAGGAATAACTATGGGAGATTCCACAGTCGTCATTCGTAAGGCCTTAACTTTCTCGAATCATCCGCCGAATCATAGTCGGAATATCCGCCATCTGTACATTCTATGAAAGCTGAGCCAAAGTGTGGTCGGGTTCCACAGTGCGAATGTGACGACCCACCCTTCTACTCACGGAAAGACGTATTATCAAAAAGAAAAGAAAGGGATAGAAATAGAAAAGATAGAAAGAAAGAATAACAACATCAGAATCTCACAGCGGAATGGAACAAAATAAAATACATCACATAACTATTACATAGTTTTACATATATTAGAGTTACACAATATCATACACATGGCAGTCATATATACATCTGTCACTACATACATCCCAAAATACAACGTACATCAACTACACAGCAGAACTGGATAGGTAGATACATACGTGTGGAATCCTGCTCCAGCTCCTCAGGAATTTAAAATCCAAAACCTATCACTTGGCTACTCATAAAAATTTGAGTATCCAAGAGTTTATGAAAAACAAAAATATAAACTTCGGGTCAGACATGGGTCTGGTATGAGTAAACGGTTTAAAGTTGCTTAACTTTGAAAACATTTGAAAATAAATTATCATGTAAGACTCCCCACGCATAAACACGGGTAAGTTTTTACCATACGCTAACCAAAACATTTTATACGAAATCCAGTGATATTATAATAGTATCTAGGGTTTTCAAGTAAAATACAGAAATAGCTGAAATGCTTACATCTCACATTCCAACATAGTTGGGCCCAATCAAAACGTACGGCTCTTATTGGAAATTGGATTCCATACAATGGCAGGGCTACTGGGGTACCGCCCGTCACAGTACGGGGCCTAGATCACCATACCGAGGATCACTCCTGACCCCCTACAACACAAGGCCGGAACCATCCTTACTGAACAGTCCCGAACAAGATAACCCCGCAGTTTTAGCTAGCAACCGCCCATACAGCCGAAATAAAAAGGGACGTCTAGACAGGGGTATATCTCGTCCTGCTTGGGTGCAACCCACCTAACCTTGCTGCACATCCCCTGTTTTAGCCATTCCTGGTTGATGAGGCTTAAGGTTAAGATTACCTTTATAGAACATATCTCTTAGAATGCTCATCGTCCCCTTGACGATGTTCTGAAAGCACTCAACCCATACAAGTTCGTTTCGGGTTCGAACGAAACCGAAGGCATTATCTCGTTACACTCATTTTGGAATCACCCTCCGAGTCAACAACAATAACCCTTGCATTCTGAAACACCATCTCGATCTTTACTTGAGAATTCACGACCTAACGTTTAATTTGGATCGATGTGGTTTTTGGATAATCATAAATGACACCCGATCCCGGTCTCAGAATCCCAACGCCATTTTAAAGGTCAAATTGTTTATTGGTTTAAAAAGTTTGAATTCAACACTTTGAATTCACATGGCATTTATCACAGATAAATCATACTCAATCATCGTAGATATATCAAAGCATATCATAGAACATCATAGAATTATCATCAAATAAATATCACAAATCAGATATCCTACATATACAACTTTCATAAGAAAACATCTTTAATTCTTATTGTAATTATTTAAACCAATTACTTGAGAATTAATCACTTAATTAATTAATTTTATTTCATACCATTTAATTAATTACTTCTTAATCAATTTATTTAACTCAATTACTTAATTAATTCCCCTTTAATTATTAATTAATAACCTTAATTATTTATTAATAAAACTTAATTATCCATTTATTAACCACTAATTACTTAATTAATCAATTATTAATTTGTAATTAAATTACTTAATTATTTGACTACTAGTCATACATTAATTAACTTTGAGTAGTTAATTACAAATTCGTTTATCACATAATCATTAGTTAAGCAATCTTTAATTATAATTATAAATTAATTATTCTTAATTGTTTTCTAAAATAATTAATTGATATTAATTATTCATCTTAATTAACATTTAAAGGAAATCTTCTTTAAACTTTGAAAATCAATTTATTTCTAACTACGAACTTAAATGTAAATTAATTTTATACTTAACTTAAATTAATTACTTAATTAAAATAATAATTATGTGTTAAAAACATTGTTGAGCATTAACTAAGATAATTAAAGCTTGTATTAAATTCTTAACTTAAACTGTTAAACCTTTATTAAGTTGCAGTGCTTAAAACTTGCAGAAAAACAAGTTGCTTAACTTTACTCTTTTATAACATTGCAGTTGAAAAATCCAACCCGAGAATATTCTGATATAACTCGAGTAACATTTCGAGTTCCTCACCCATTCCCCCGAGACACTCACCCATGTACGCATCTTCTTCTTCTTCTCTTCTTTTTTTATTTTCAGTAAGTTTTAGTTTAACATAAGTATGGATTTAAGCTTCAGAAACCCTCTCGTGCGCTCGAACATAAACCCGAAGCAATGATTCCCTTAACTCGAGTAACGACTCGAGACGCTCACCTCACATCGACACTGACACCAACCACTTCGACGTACACGTGCATGGCGATGCCACTTAGCTCCGGCGAACCCCACGACCACCGGCAAGTCACAAAACCCCCAAACACTAATAATCCAAATTCGGCTCGTCCCCAAAATATCAAATCAAAAAATAGCACTTTTGCTCAAAGCTTGTGGCTTAACCTAACAACACAATCACCTCGCCACCGCCGAACAGACCACCGGAGTCGCCCAAATTTCGTCCATACCACGACAACACTATCCTTCCATTCTCCAAAGTCTCGTGACACTCGATCAGGTATATGCGACGTACATGCTTTGTTACACACATGACCAAAAACTCCAAACAAAACCCTAAAATCAATTCAACCCATCAATTCGTGCATTTGAAAAATTATTCAACAATTTTCTCAACATCATAGATGTTCATACTTGCTTCAATCCAAATTTCTACAAAAATTATTGAATCAATCACTAGAAATTGGAAGAAATGCAAATTTTGTTCAAATACAAACTGCTCTTCGAATATGAAATTAAAAATCTTCATTTTTGTTTTAAAAATCAAAAATTGCAGTAAGCATTCAAGTTATGATCTTGAATTAACTTCTTATGACAATCAAATTTATCAAATTCTTATTTGATTACGTATAGAACAAGTTATAGTGGTATATTTTACAAATATAGTTTAATCAGCTTTTAAAAATCTAAATTTAAGTTTAAACATCTTGTTTGATTGAAAAATTAAAACTTAACAATGATTAGAAGAAAATAAAATTGAGTTTTGAAAAAATATTCACCCTGTAACAATTAAACAGAGAAGCAAAGAGCAACATAGGATTATCTTCAAGATCAAAGCATATACAACCATATTATCAATAAATCCTGAAGTGTTTTTAAATTAAACTTAAAGCTTTAAATTTCTTGTTTACTCACCTGGAAATTCTTTTGAACAGAGAGAACTTTGATGTTTGAGAAAACTGCGATAGGAAACTGTCTTTGAATCTGTTTTCAGTGCTTTCTGTTTTTGGTTTGAATTAAATTATGTTTTTAGTTTTGAAAAGTTGAAGATGCTGAACGAACTAAATAGAAAGATGGACACATATACATAAAAGAGAACAGGATGTAATAAGGAAGGTGTTATCTGGTAAAGCTTCTTTGTTAAGATTTGATCAGATTTTTATTTCTGAGATGTAAAGATTTGTAAATATTTTAATGTGACTAAAATTTGGCTTGAGAAGATAGCATTAAATGGTAAGGTTTCCTAATATGTTTACATACTGTTGTTATGTTTTTGCTATATAGATATTTGTATAAAGATTTCTGTTTCATTAACTTTTAGTTTTCCCAATTCATATACATATTGTTTGTGTCTGGTTTTACATTACATTTTGTCCTGTTTTATTTTATACTTTTTCTTACAAATTTTAAACTTATGTTGCAAGCATACCTTAACTACTTAATCCTTGTTTTCATTTTTATCTCTATTTTATATTTTGACTACCAATATTTAAATTATATTCATATGGTTTGCTTACATTTTCTACTTATATTTTATATTGATAGAATTTGATTTTATTTACATTATTATCCATACATATATATTTTCACCAAACGTTAACAAGGTAAAGCATTTTAATTCAATTATATAAGATAGGTTTCTTTGTACATATTATTAAGAGATTTATTTTAAATTTTCAAATCAAATTTTCCTTTTAAAATACAAATATATACAAATAGCAAATATTTCCAAAAGATTTATTCATTTCAAAATGATAAGTTTACATTTTATTTATTTAGATTAAATATTTGTTAAAATGTTATTGCCAAAATTCCAGGTCGTTACATTCCTTCCCCTTTAAAAGAATTTTGTCCTTGAAATTTAAAACAAAAGATAATTCAAAAGCTGTTATATCAACCATTCAAACATACATATCATTCATATATTAGCAAACAATCAAACAGTCTATCCTAACAAACATCACTAGTTATCTGGACATAAATTCGGATAATCTTTCCTAAAACTATCCAGAGTTTCCCAGGTGAAATCTCTGGGATCCTCGCTCCACTGTACTTTGACAAGCTTCACTACCATGCTTCTAAGTTGCCTCTCGTATTGATCAACAATTCGGAATGGATTCCTGATCACAGTCAAATTTGGCTCGACCTCCAAATCTTCTTGTACTACTAGTTCTACAACTAATGATGGATCATGAACAAATTTCCTTAGATGGGATACATGGGATACATTATGAATTCCAGACATCTGTTCTGGCAATTCAACTCTGTAAGCGACAGCACCAATCCTTTCCAGTACCCGAAATGGTCCAATATATCTCGGGGCAAGTTTTCCCGTCCTTCCGAATCTAATAGCTCCTTTAATCGAGGAAACTTTAACAAAAACAAAATCACCAATCTCAAATTCCAATTGTCTCCTTCTCTTATCTGCGTACTTCTTCTGACGATCTTGAGCAGCTCTCATCCTTTTCTTGGTAAGCTCAACTTTCGCAGAAGCTTCTCGAATTAAGTCTGGCCCAAGCATAGGACGATCTTTCGATTCTATCCAACAGGATGGGGATCTACATGGTCTTCCATAAAGAGCTTCATAAGGAGCCATCTTAATACTAGCTTGGTAACTATTATTATAGGAGAATTCTACCAGATGAAGATGGTCTTCCCATGATCCACCAAAATCCAAAACACAAGCCCGCAGCATATCATCTAGAACTTGATTCAGCCTCTCCGTCTGTCCGCCTGTCTGAGGATGATAGGCTGTACTCAATCTCAAACTCGTTCCCATAGCTGATTGTAGAGCCTTCCAGAATTTGCTGGTAAAGATAGGATCACGATCACTTATTATGCTAATAGGAACACCATGCAATCTGACTATCTCTCTCAAGAAAATCTCTGCCAGAGAAACTGCAGTACGAGTTGCCTTAACCGGTATAAAATGGGCGCTCTTAGTTAACCGATCCACAATAACCCATATTCCATCGTTTGCTTTCTTCGTTCTTGGCAAACCATCGATGAAATTCATAGAAATTATCTCCCAATCCATTCTGGGATTTCCAAAGGCTGCAACAAACCCGCTGATTTTTGTTGATCTCCTTTCACCTGCTGACAGATAGCACAACTATTAACAAAAGCAGCTACATCCCTCTTCATGCTCGGCCACCAGAAAACTCTTTTCATATCTTTATACATCTTAGATATTCCTGGGTGGATATTTAGTCTGGAGCGATGACATTCAGCTAAGACTTCTTGCCTCGATCCGTCTATATTAGGTACACACAAACGACCATTAATCCTCAAAGCACCTTGATCATCCACCTTGAAATCCGAACATCGACCATCCTTAGTTCCAAGAATCAGTTCCTCAAAAGATCTATCCTCCATCTGCTTGCTAATGATTCTTTTCTGGAGAGATGGAACAACTTCCAAAAGAGACAGAACTGCATTCCTGCTAAGTGCATCAGCCACAACATTTGCCTTTCCCGGGGTATATAGAAATCCAAATCATATGATACTAGAAACTCGACCCATCGCTGCTGTCTTGGATTAAGATCCTTTTGAGAGAAAAGATATTTCAACGGTTTGTGATCCGTGAATAACTCAAACTTCTCTCCCAAGAGATAGTGTCTCCAGATCTTCAAAGGAAAAACAATAGCTAACAACTCAAGATTGTGCGTAGCGTAGTTCCTTTCATGTGACTTTAATTGCCGACTCGCATATGCAATTACTATTCCATTCTGCATCAAAACTGCTCCCATTCCAAGTATACAAACATCAGTATAAACCTCAAATTTTCTTTTCCCGTCCGGAATAGCTAGCACTGGTGCACTGGTTAGCCTCATCTTTAACTCCCGAAAAGCTTCTTCACACTGGGGTGTCCATTTGAATTTAGCTCCTTTCCTTGTCAACTTAGTCAGATGCGAAGAGATCTTGGAATAGTCCTTGATAAACTTCTTATAGTAGCCAGCCAAACCCAAAAAAATGCGAACTTCCTTCGGTGGCTTAGGTTGCTTCCATTCCAGAATAGTTTCCACCTTTGCTGGATCTACAAAGATACCTTCACCAGAAACAATGTGCCCCAAAAATTTAACTTTCCATTTCTAGAAATGGTACTTAGAGAACTTCGCCTTCTAAACATATCTCCTCAGAGTCTCCAACATTATCCTCTAATGCTGCTTGTGCTCTTCTTCAGACATAGAATAGGCCATAATATCATCAATGAACACCAGAACAAACTTATTCAATACATCCCGGAGTACTCGATTCATCAGGTCAATGAAATAAGCAGGAGTGTTGGTTAACCCGAAAGGCATAACCAACCATTCGTAGAAACAATTCGGTCCCCTAAATGCAGTTAAAGGGATACTGTCCTCAGCTACCCTTGACTGATGGAAACCTGAAGTTAAATCTAATTGAGAAAAGATAGAAGCCCATGCAACTGGTCAAAAAGATCATCAATATGAGGAAGAGGATATTTATTTCGAATGGTCACCTTGTTCAATTCTCTATAGTCAATACAGAACCTTAGTGATCCATCCGACTTAGTGACAAACTCTACCGTAGAACCCCAACAAGAAAAACTGGGCCTAATCAACCCCTTCTTCAAAAGATTCTAAGTCTGCTTAACTAACTCTTCTCTCTCTCTAGGAGCCATCCTCCTACTAGGCTGAATCACCGGCACTGCTCCTGGAATCAAATCAATTCGAAACTTTATCTCTCCATGTGGAGGCAAACACTTGACTTCCTCGAATACATCAGAAAAATCTTAGACCACATCGATATCTTCAATCTTCTCATGAGAAGTCTCAATTCCATGCAAAAGACTACTCAAGTGAATTCTAGAATTATCACACGACACTCTGGCAATTCTACCCAAATCGGTTTCCAACGAAACTGTTCTCTCATCACAATTTAGAACAGCTTTATACTTATCGAGCCAATCCATCGAAGAAATGGATCCACTCTGCTACTTCTGAAATTACCTCAAGAAAAACTGCTAACCAAAATACCTTCTCGACGGCACACAGAACACTTCGAGCTACACTGTTGACTCAGATGACAAAGACTTCCTATCCAAAGCTCTTCGAGAAACTCGGACCACAAACCAAACAAAAACATCCTGCTGAGCTCAGCCACAACACCGAAGCAGACATACTTCTTTAACTGTTCCAAAGAAACATCTTCGGAGACATCCATAATCACTGTGTCTCATCACACAACTACTACATCCTGAGGTATCAAGACATCATGACTTGCTTCTATCCAACCGACAGATCCAAACTCTAGCTCATCCAAACTTACACTTCAAAGATGAACTCCGAACCTTAACAGGTTTTCTTCAGAGATCGATGAAATCGTTACGCCATCCAAAGCTCATTCGAGATGGTAATAGGTCTACAGTCTCGGCAGATACACTTCCAACCTCAACTTTTGGTAGTCGTGTTACACACACCACTACCCTATCTACCTTTATAACTTATATTGAAAAACCAGAACAGGTAACCTAACAAATAGGTAGAAATATATATATATATATATATATATATATATATATATAAATATCAAAATTACAAATATGCTCTCAAGATAGATATTATTCCACAGCCTAGGTATTCGCTCAACCTAGCGCTCTGATACCATCTGTGACGACCCGCCCTTCTACTCACAGAAAGACGTATCATCAAAAAGAAAAGAAAGGGATAGAAATAGAAAAGATAGAAAGAAAGAATAATCAACATCAGAATCTCACAGCGAAATGGAACAAAATATAATACATCACATAACTATTACATAGTTTTACATATATCAGAGTTACACAATATCATACACATGACAGTCATATATACATCTGTCACTACATACATCTCAAAATACAACGTACATCAACTACACATCAGAACTAGATAGGAAGATACATACGTCTAGACTCCTGCTCCAGCTCCTCTAGAACTCAAAATCCAAAATCTATCACTTGGCTACTCATAAAAATTTGAGTACCCAAGAGTTTATGAAAAACAAAAATATAAACTCCGGGTCAAACATGGGTCTGGTATGAGTAAACGATTTAAAGTTGCTTAACTCTGAAAACATTTGAAAATAAAGTATCACGTAAGACTCCCCATACATAAACACGGGTAAGTTTTTTACCTTACGCTAACCAAAACATTTTATAGGAAATCCAGTGATATTATAATAGTGTCTAGGGTTAGATGAAATGCTTACATCTCACATTCCAACATAGTTGGGCACAATCAAAACGTACGGCTCTTATTGGAAATTGGATTCCATACAATGGCAGGGCTACTGGGGTACCGCCCGTCATAGTACGGGGCCTAGATCGCCATACCGAGGATCACTCCCGACCCCCTACAACACAAGGCCAGAACCATTCCTTATTGAATAGTCCCGAACAAGATAACCCCGCGGTTGTAGCTAGCAACCGTCCACACAGCCGAAATAAAAAGGGACATCAAGACAGGGGTATATCTTGTCCTGCTTGGGTGCTACCCACCTAACCTTGCTGCACATCCCCTGTTTTAGCCATTCCCGGTTGATGAGGCTTGAGGTTACGATTAAATTTATAGAACATATCTCTTAGAATGCTCATCGTCCGCCTAACGATGTTCTGAAAGCACTCAATCCACACTAGTTCGTTATGGGTTCGAACGAAACCGAAGGCATTATCTCGTTACACTCATTTTGGAATCAACCTCCGAGTCAACGACAATAACCCTTGCATTCTGAAACACCATCTCGTTCTTTACTTGAGAATTCACGACCTAACATTTAATTTGGATTGATGTGGTTTTTGGATAATCATAAATGACACCCGATCCCGGTCTCAGAATCCCAACGCCATTTTAAAGGTCAAATTGTTTATTGGTTTAAACAGTCTAAATTCAACACTTTGAATTCACATTGCATTTATCACAGATAAATCATACTCAATCATCGTAGATATATCAAAGCATATCATAGAACATCACAGAATTATCATCAAATAAATATCAAAAATCAAATATCCTACATATACAACTTTCATAAGCAAACATCTTTAATTCTTATTGTAATTATTTAAACCAATTACTTGAGAATTAATCACTTAATTAATTAATTTTATTTCATACCATTTAATAAATTACTTCTTAATCAATTTATTTAAATAAATTACTTAATTAATTCCCCTTTAATTATTAATTAATAACCTTAATTATTAATTAATAAAACTTAATTATCCATTTATTAACCACTAATTACTTAATTAATCAATTATTAATTCATAATTAAATTACTTAATTAGTTGACTACTAATCATACATTAATTAACGTTCAGTAGTTAATTACAAATTCATTTATCACATAATCATTAGTTAACCAATCTTTAATAACAATTATAAATTAATTATTATTAATTGTTTTCTAAAATAATTAATTGATATTAATTATTCATCTTAATTAACATTTAAAGGAAATCTTCTTTAAACTTTGAAAATCAATTTATTTCTAACTACAAACTTAATTGTAAATTAATTTTATACTTAACTTAAATTAATTACTTAATTAAAATAATAATTAAGTGTTAAAAACATTGTTAAGCATTAACTAAGATAATTAAAACTTGTATTAATTTCTTAAATTAAAATGTTAACCTTTATTAAGTTGCAGTGCTTAAAACTTGTAGAAAAACAAGTTGCTTAACTTTACTCTTTTATAACATTACAGTTGAAAAATCCAACCCGAGAATCGTCTGATATAACTCGAGTAACATTTCGAATTCCTCACCCATTCCCCCGAGACACTCACCAACGTACGCATCTTCTTCTTCTTCTCTTCTTTTTTTATTTCCAGTAAGTTTTAGTTTAACATAAGTATGAATTTAAGCTTCAGAAACCCTCTCGTGCGCTCGAACACAAACCCGAAGCAACGATTCCCTTAACTCGAGTAACGACTCGAGACGCTCACCCCACATCAACATTGACACCAACCACTTCGCCGTACACGTGCACGGCGATGCCACTTAGCTCTGGCGAACCCCACGACCACCGGCAAGTCACAAAACCTCCAAACACTCGAAATCCAAATTCGACTCGTCCCCAAAATATCAAATTGAAAAATAGCACTTTTGCTCGAAGCCTGTACCTTCAACAACATAGCCACCTCGCCACTGCCGTACAGACCACCGGAGTCGCCCAAATTTTGTCCACACCACGACAACACACTATCCTTCCATTCTCCAAAGTCTCGTGGCACTCGAACACGTATAGGCGACGTACATGCTTTGTTACAGACATGACCAAAAACTCCAAACGAAACCCTAAAATGAATTCGACCCATCAATTCATGCATTTGAAAAATTATTCAACAATTTTCTCAACATCATAGATACTTGCTTCAATCTAAATTTCTACAACAATTATTGAATCAATCACTAGAAATTGGAAGAAATGCAAATTTTGTTCAAATACAAACTGCTATTCGAATATGAAACTAAAAATCTTCATTTTTGATTTAAAAATCATAAATTGCAGTAAGCATTCAAGTTATGATCTTGAATTAACTTCTTATGACAATCATATTTATCAAATTCTTATTTGATTACCTGTAGAACAAGTTGCAGTGGTATATTTTACAAAAATAGTTTAATCAGCTTTTAAAAATCTAAATTTAAGTTTAAACATCATTTTTGATTGAAAAATTAAGCTTAACAATGATTAGAAGAAAATAAAATTGAGTTTTGAAAAAATATTCACCCTGTAACAATTAAACAGAGAAGCATAGAGAAACACAGGATTATCTTCAAGATCAAAGCATATACAACCAGATTATCAATAAATCCTGAAGTGTTTTTAAATTAAACTTAAAGCTTTAAATTTCTTGTTTACTCACCTGGAAATTCTTTTGAACAGAGAGCACATTGATGTTTGAGAAAACTGCAGTAGGAAACTGCCTTTGAATCTGTTTTGAGTGCTTTCTGTTTTTGGTTTGAATTAAATGATGTTTTTAGTTTTGAAAAGATGAAGACGCTGAACGAACTAAATAGAAAGATGGACACATATACATAAAAGAGAACAGGATGTAATAAGGAAGGTCTTATCTGGTAAAGATTCTTTGTTAAGATTTGATCTGATTTTTATTTCTGGGATGTAAAGATTTGTAAATATTTTGAAGTGACTAAAATTTGGCTTGAGAAGATAGCATTAAATGCTAAGGTTTCCTAATATGCTTACATACTGTTGTTATGTTTTGCTATATAGATATTTGTATAAAGATTTTTGTTTCATTAACTTCTAGTTTTCCCAATTCATATACATATGTTTGTGTCTGGTTTTACATTACATTTTGTCATATTTTATTTTATACCTTTTCTTACAAATTTTGAACTTATGTTGCAAGCATACCTTAACTACTTAATCCTTGTTTTCATATTTATTTCTATTTTATATTTTGACTACCAATATTTAAATTATATTCATATGGTTTACTTACATTTTCTACTTATATTTTATATTGATAGAATTTGATTTTATTAACATTATTATCCATACATATATATTTTCACCAAATGTTAACAAGGTAAAGCATTTTAATTCAATTATATAAGATAGATTTCTTCGTACATATTATTAAGAGATTTATTTTAAATTTTCAGATCAAATTTTCCTTTTAAAATAAAAATATATACAAATAGCAAATAGTTCCAAAAGATTTATTCATTTCAAAATGATAAGTTTACATTTTATTTAATTAGATTAAATATTTATTAAAATGTTATTGCCAAAATTCCGGGTCGTTACAGCGAGGTTGGATCGGGCACTATCGACGGCCCATGTCTCGCCTCCTTGGCTCAAAGTCTTCTAGGACGTATGGTTTAGGAGTACGTCCACGATGATGATGTTTCAGATCTAACTGATTTCGGGCATCAACCCGTGGTTCAACCGCCGCGGTGCTAGCACGGTTGTCTATGGTGTATTGAGGAACAGTACCTCCCCCGGAGGAAGGTCCCGTATGGAAACTGGCCGACGGGCCAACCCTTAGCTGTCCAATGGTCATTATCGGTTGATGTCCAGTGGCTTATGCGTAACTCCAGTCTAGCCGGGGACGGGTGGATCTGTGATGGTAGTCAGACGAGGCTGAATCTTCTATAGAGGTGTGAGAGGCGTAATCCCACCTGGATCTCCTACGCCTTTGGCAATTCAACTGATTCGTCAGCTCAGCATTTGTGCGCAGCTGTTCAGTCAATTTCTACCGACTCTGGGTCAATTCTTGAAGCAGCATCTGAAATTCTTTTCTTGTAACCGGGCCTAACAGATCTGATGGTCCGATAGCATTTTGGTTGGATAGAGGCAATTGCGTGGGATTATGTCTATCCCGACCTACTTGATCGGCAGCGGTGGAGGCGGTCCATTTGGTTACCATCATGATAGGTTTATTCCTTTCCAAGATTTTATGCAAATCTAAATAGGTTGGAAGGATTATAGATTTGAGATCTAGGTATTCTTCTTGGATTTATGCAATCCAGTATCGACAGTAGATCCAAGGAGCAGGAGAAAAAAAATGCATTTTCTCAGTGAAAGCACCAAAGTATTTGTACCAAAAATGGCCACAACACTCTTTGGAAGTTTTTGAAGAGATAAAAATAAAGAAGATAAATGTAAAATGTGGATTATGTAACAAAAACTCCAAAAAATGATAAGTAAATGCAAAGACACACGACAATTAAGAATGGTTCGGCGTGTTGCCTACATCCACTATGAAGATTTATGATTTTATTGATATTCACTTGATGATTACACTTGATTACAGCAAGCTATAGCGAATTACAAGTCTGAAATTCGAGTACAACAGTAGTAAAGGAGTGTAAAGTTTAATCCGGCAGAGTCTGGGCGCTTGAGAGTCAAAAGATCCTACTTCTGTAGGCCTTGGGGCTCTATATATAGGCATAGGAGGCTGATATCTCGCTCAAACTTCGGGAGACTCCTTCTGGCACGTGAGTGGGCCCACGCGATCGGTCTTGTGAAGTTCAACTCGATCTGTGATTCATACGAATGCAATTTGTATTGATCAAAGTTTTTTCCAATGGAGTTGAAACATGGTGTGGACATTCTTCAGCTTGTACGTAAGCTCCTGTGAAAATTTCATAGCATTTGGACTTACGGATCTCGAGTTATGATCAATACGAGTTGAAGCTTTTCGGTAGACCGATTGTTTCGAATCGACCGTTGCACGTGACCAGGTGATGATGTGGCATGCACTCCTTGGATCGATCCACTTTTCATGCCGTGTTGACCAAGTTGATCCTTGAATTTCGGCTTGTTCGTATCGAAGATCGTTGCCTTGTTCGAGTCGATAGCTGTTGCCAATTCGTATCGATGGAAGTTGCGTAGTTCGTATCGATTCACGTTGCTCCAACTTGATGGATACGAACAAGTGACATAGTGATGGATACGAAAGAAGGAGCCTCGATGGATTCGAACAAGGCCCTCCAGGATGGATACAAACCAAATAATTGTCGTATGAAGCAGAGCTTGTTTGATGGTAGAGTTGAATAGATCGATACGAACAAGCATATGCTTTCGATGGATACGAAATAACACATCCTTATAGATTCAAGTGAATGCTTGCCAATGGATACGAACAAGGTCTATGGAAAGTATGTCGCCTTTGGATGGATACAAAATAGACCTCCGTGATGGATATGAACAGATTTTCACCGATGGATGCGATGTAGGCATGAGCCGATCGATATGAAGTGCACTATCTACTGATGGATACGAAAACGATTGATGCAAAATGATAGGTTGTGACTCCGATCAATTTGAAATGATGGATATGAAGGGATGGGTTTTCTTGACTTGCATCGATCATAACTCGAGCTTATGAACCCGGGTTGACTTGAAACCTGGAATGTTGGCTTTCATGGATTCGCTTGTCGTGTCTTGTCAATTATAGCCTGATCCGGACTCGGACAAAATTCATCGATATCCATGGTGAGCCTCTGAGTACTCGATATCCAGGATGAGCGATCCTTGGTTTTCAGTCAGTTCTTCGATATCTCGCCCTTGCCAAAAGGCGGGATAACAATAGGGTCCCTCTATTCACAAAATATGGCTTGATAATAGGGCAAGCCACTTCATCTCAAACACTCTAAACTCTAGACAGAAAATGGTATGCTAATTCGCACGAAAAGGTAAGCTATAAGCAACAATCCCAAATCCCCATACATCATGCCAAATAGTGTGGATCCCTTCAATAGGACTCGCAATCCTCACAAAGAACAAGACAAGAACATACAAAAGCATCAACAAACTCCTCCGGTACAGATAGGTGTCAAGCACCCTTATTGAAGAGTACTCGAATAAAACAATCCTGATTAGGACTACCCCTAAAATAAAATGTCACCAATTCTATTTTTGGAATAGTACGGAATAAAAAAATTCATAAACATATCCAAAACTTCAATCTCGAAGGACACGATAGGATAAAGGGCATGATGATTAAGGAATTTGTAACACTCGTGTTATACTTGGATGTACCGTGATATATGTTTATGTTCTGTGTTTATCATATATTGTTCTAAACTCGGCTCTGATACCAAGCTGTATGCCTCACCCAATACCCACATTAACAAAGTGTATTACTAGGTATTACTGTCTACTAATGCAAAGAATATGGCTGGCTGGGAACGACTATCTATAGTCTTATCTTAAATATATTGAATACGTCGATTAGTGCTCTATATTTTTTATTTCCTTTCCCAAGTGGATCGACACAATAAATGCTTAATACAAAACTACAGGTGGCTATAAAATCAATCAGAACAAAACATAACAACTCAAGTGCATAACACATCATAGAACAACAAACGAATATATATACATATATACTGCACTACAACAAACATGGCCTTTAACAGCGTTTCAAAAACGCTATAAAAGCTATTAACAGCATTCTTACATACGCTCTATATCGACATGCAGTCATATGTCAAAGATATAAAAACAAGTAAATAATTCCTATCAAATGTCCTTTTTTATAGCGTTTCCCTGTGTCATGAAATCATTTAACAGCGTTTTGTCTAATTTAAGGCATTTCTAAAAAAACATTGTTAAAACAATTCAACGGCATTTTTAAAACGTTGTTAAAACGTTTAATGCCATTTAAAAACCACCATGGAATGTTTTGACAGCATTTTAAAAACGCTGTTAAATTATATTTGGTTATGTTTTTAAATGCAATTTAACAGCATTTTTAAAACGCTGTTAAAACATTCAGCCGCGTTTAAAAAACGCCGTGGAATGTTTTAACAACGTTTTAAAAAGGCCATTAAAATGTATACAAAGCTAAATCAATTAGGCTTTTTTAATTTTATGTAAATTCCATTTCAGTAAACATCAATCACAATATGTATATATATCACATTTCAAAATTAGCATATTATATCAATACCACATTTCAAAATCAACATATTGTATCAATACCACATTATGGACACATACCAACGTATGAAATTTCATAATCAAAATACACAATATTCTTACACCAAACATAAACAGTTCATCATCAATAGTTCATAAACAAAATATAGAACAAGTAGCAATAGAAAAACATAATCACGTAGTACATACGCTAAAACCAAAAAGTAGTTCTAGAAGCAAAAATAACTTCGATCCATAACTTATTGCAACCTTTTTTGCATCACAGTCATCTATCTACCTGTAAAGCAAAAGTAAAGGAGTTATCTCAAAATCATAATTTTTAGGTCATACTATGTGTTCCTTGGTGCAATCTTTCATATCAAAATGAATAAAAAGCATGCAACTATAGATCAAACACCCACAAACTAGTGTCTCTTTATTGTTTTATCCTTATTTTAAAAAATTAGATCCTAAGGCATGATTTTATTTTGGTTGTTGTACGTAGGGATCTACTGCAAACAGAGGGAACTCAAGGAGATGCTTCTTCAGTTGATAATATTTACTATGTATTCGTATATCCTATAAATTAAGGAGTTTGTGATAAATATATAAACTAAAGTAGGTTGGGTAACATACTCGATGGCAGGAGAAGGCCACTTTGACACGATAGTTCATATGATCAGTAAGTGGGCTATTTTCATTTGGGCCATCGAGGTTTATGTGTAATTGGGCTCTAACTCCGTCTACTTGTTCTTTCTTCAAGTTATCACCATCATCACTATCCTGCCTGCATATCCTGCTTGCCTACTAGAAGATCTACTGCAGCAGCTCTTCTTCTTACTTACACATCCCACCTCAAAACCACCTCACTGTCCTTACCTCTAAATCACATACTCATGTTGAAGCATAATATTTCCACTTGCTAGCTCTACAGACTACCAACTGTCCATAAAGTTTAAGTTAAACCCTGTATAGTGAAAAAAAATGAAAGAAAAAAAAGCAATTGAGAAGCAGGCAAAAGCCTTTTGTTGTTCATTGCCTGAGTGAAACTGAGTCACATGTAAGATTGACAAGTGCCATGAGCATAGTACCATAATGATGGTATATCCACCGGTAAAATCATATATATAATTTCACTCTTTGCTAGCAAATGATATCCTACCGAGGATAAAAGGCCAATTAAAAGAACTCAATGATGAATCCATGATCCTATTTGTATCTTATTTACATGTAAAGAAAAGAATAGATGACACATGTTACACTAAACAACACTCATTTTGAATAAATTCTGCATCTAGTATCCAATATATTCAGTCATTATCTATTATACATATAAATGCTTTGATTCCATCATACTGTATTCACATTACAAAATAAATTGCCCCAGCCAAACTGAATACAAATAGGATGCACTATTTTGGTATTTCATGAGATATAAACACATCGCAATGTATTATGTTACCGGAGAAGATTTAAGACACTTTTTATTATCATGTATAGTGGTAATTTGGTATGATGACATGACAAAATATGATTAGATTTCCTGGCTAGGGTTGTTGACAATTAGATCTCTGTCGAACTGTTTGTTGTTCACTATTTACAGCTTGTGACAATTAATTAGATTTCTAGTAGCATATATAAGAATAGATGTCCCCACTCAAACATTTCAATTTTTCATATTGACAACGGATAATAAAATTAGACCAGAAAACAAATTTGTAACTCTCCCTCATTTCAAGTTGAGAACAGAATATAGAATTATATTTTCCTTGGTCAATATGGTAAAGCATGAAAATGTGTGTATCATGTGTTCTATGTTAGTGTCGATAGCAAAACAATTATCATCCAATAACAAATCTAGCATGCTCCACAACGGCCACAAGGTCACCGTCTGAAGGTAGGTCAACCTTGTCTTTATCTTGATCCTTGTACTAAAGCATTACACAAAGAAACATCAATAAAGAAATACATCATTTTTTTAATTACATATAATATCATGTGTCAATATTTAGCATACCAGGATTTATAGGAGATGATTTCTATTAATGTCACTGCACACACGTTAAAGAATGCAAGCGATGAGTTCTATCATAGAGCATGTATCTGTCATGGTAGCACAAAATATAGTAAACAAAAATTCATAAAAGAACATAATGCCAAAGTAGTTAGCAAAGCACAGCCATTCAAAAAGATTTGGAATAGGGTGGAAAAAAGTGCATTAAATCATGTTTACTAATATTGTCATTGATATTCCTAATGTATTATGTATGTCATCGTTATCCCTACATTTTTCACAAATCATTCGATAAATGTATTAAGTTGTTTACATGAAAGAATGGTGTTAGTGGTTCGTTTGTTTAGTTAAATTAATAATATTGAATATTCATTTCAAACACTTTATTCTTATATGTGTGTGTATAATTAAATATGTGTGTGTATCCTTTTTAAATGCCCAGGTAAGCCAGACGCTATCACCGTTTGAAATCTATACGTTTTGCTATACAATCATCAGTTGAGGTCATTCTTATGACTATTATACTGCTATTACTTGTCAAGATCCAGAAAAAATAATAGTAACAAATGTAATTCTTCTTAAAAAAAATAACCCAAATAGCAAAGTTAACCTACCACAGTAGAATCTATGCATTCTTCCTTTCCTATCTTCAAGTTTGAATGCAAAGGTATGTGCCACTCCTGATTGACGATAGGCAGGAGAACCTAACATTTTTGTACCTGTCGATGTAATTTTCAAGGATGCTTTACTGAAATGAAACAACATTTAATAGTTTGATTTTTTCTATAAACCTTAGAGTATGTTTTAAGATATAATGATAGATGTCACCTCTGTGTATCTTCTTCCTCATTTGTGGGACCTATTGCAGAGTCCCAGAATTTTGGATCATTGAAATTGTTGCTTCATTTCCGACTCCACCACTGTTTTCAACCTATATATTGGAACAAGGTAAAAATAGCCAGTTATCAATCAAACTAGCTTACAACGAATAGATGGTAGCAATATATAATATGAAGTTCAGATTCAATTTCAGAATCGTAATACTTCACTAAAATAAAAGGATCAAAGAGTTTTTCCATTTTACATAACATGAGCTACTTGTTGGATATTCATGTATCTTGAGGTGTTGATCTTAGGATATATCTAAGTTCATTAACTAATATGGTTAATTAAATTGAATTGATATTCACTAAAATAGAAGTGATATTCATGTATCTTGAGGTGCATCTCATGCTCGGTGCCACCTTTCAGATTCTATCTTCTGATTCACCTTTTGACTCACACTCATTACAACCAAATTAAGGTTGTAGCAAGCATGTATCTCAGCCATAAAGGCATTGCAGCGGCCCTATTCTGCCATCAAATTTAGCAGTCCCATCCTTGCCACATCGTCCATACCTACATCATCATGCTCCTATTTAGACTTCAACTGCAACAGAATATATACTTCACAACTTCCTTCTAGTTGCTGCACCACCTTCCATACACTCTAGGCCTCAAAGTTTGCACAACAAATATAAATCAATCATTCTCCCTTCTGATTTTGTATAACTATCTTGCATATACCACACACACACACACACATAATAGACAATATATCAGCAACTAGAAAATAAGAAACATAAAATAATGAATTGGACACATATTCTTCAATGGGTTTGTTGGTACAGTACTAATCGCATCAAGTATCATTCAAATGAAACAGAAATTTTTTATTTAGAATCGGGACTTACATCACCAAGGAATACACAATTTCTGTCTTTTTTGTGTTATGTTGGGTGATAAAGAAGAGTTGCCTCATATTCCAGAACCAGTAATGCCCAAAGAATCATTCTTCGTTTAATTCCTTGAAATCAACCATCCAGCGGATGTTCTCTAATTAATTAATCAATTAAGGCTTCCATTCCAAGATGATTGAGCGTATGCCAACCATTAAGGTATATAGCAAACAATGCTCCTATTGCTTTAAGTGTTTTTGATATCTCCAAAGTCGGACTATTTAATCCCTTTCTGCAATATTCATAACGGTGTTATTAAATTGAATTTAGAGCTCCTGTTGCTTTAAACATAACATGACATCATCTAAGCAAATATTCAGTGATATCGTTAACATTATCAGCAAAGAAAAGAATGGCTGCTGAAGGAGCAAATTTTATCAGCGAGTAACAAGAGAGATATTTGCACTAGAGGAAGATCAACATGAAAAGCAAATTATATCATAGAGTAACAAGAGAGATTTTTTTTCGTCATCTGGACTAGCAATACATTATAGTAGTAGTATAAATGAAAATTAACTTAAGAACTACTTCCAAGAGGATGCACTATCCAATGGCTCAAAGGTGGAAAGAAGTAAGAACATAAGTTCAGCATGTATATTAAAGCATATAATATGTTGGTTTATCTTAAGACATAAGCAACGTTGTGCATGAAATTTAAATAAATGAATTCTTAATTAATAAGGTATTACACAATATTACTTCAATGTTGATAGTACTTAAACGGGAAGAAATATGAAATGAAAACAGAAATAAGAAAAAACTAGACCAAGCAAGATGAAGTTTTAATTCAGGACCTCAAAAATGAAAAACAACGGGATATTTATGAATAAACAATACTAAAAACAAAAATTTCCTCTGTTTTAAACCAAACATCGCAGCGGTGTGTTAATAAAAGCACTCTGTAACATCCTGATTGCTGCGAATGACTTCGAATAAACATTTGACATCAAATTTTGGATAATGTTTCGTTCAACATTCAAATACATATCAAAATAAATCACACAGATTTCGGCATATAAACTATATTTACAAATTTCTATTGATCCTTATCAACGTCTGCGAATTTACAAATTTACAAACTATATTTCTTTAATTTCTAAGTACTAGCAACCATTTTTGCTTTTTTTAATCATTTCTACATTTGCATTACAACTCTTATCATTTTCCTTCTTTTTTCTTATTCTTCTCATTTAGTACCCCTACCCTACAATTTATCGTACTTCCTTCTCTCGCTTGCCTTTAAATTATGGGAAGGAACTAGCAAATATTGTTTTCTTTAACAGTTTGCTTAAATCTATACATTACTTAGATTATTGTAATTATTTACTATGATTACCATAATGCACATGTTTAACCTTTACTTTATCAATGAATACTCAAGGAATTGTGTAATACAACCTTTTGCATTTCTAGGTTATTTTGGCTGTGACTAAGGTTTGTTTCCATGGTTGAGGATCTTTCCTTTTCTTTTAACCACTACAACAAAAATACTCTATTACAACGCCCTTTTTACAACGGGCATTTGCTGACCATTGTAGATGCTTATACAACACATATTTTACAACTGGCAATGGCTGCCCGTTGTAATAGAATGCTATTACAACGGTCCTTTCATGTCCGTTGTAATAGGTTTCAAATTTTACGACGTTCACAAAATGACCGTCGTAGTAATTACCAATTTTACAACACTCATGTAGTGCGCGTTGTAAGAGGTTTGAGCAGCATTTTAATAGACTTTTTACTTTCCATTTATTAGAGAATCATATTGGTTTTTCATGAAATAATGGCGACTGGCGACCCGCGACCTGTCCTCATCAAATCCCTAATTCAAATCGCCTTCGTTCGTCGTCCTCCTCAAATCCCTAATTTCTAATTGCCTTCGTTCGGCCTCCTCCACCTCCTCCGTCTTGATTTCTATTAGATTTTGCTTGAGTGATGTGGCTCACGTCTTGATTTGAAATGCTTTTCAAAATTGGAAGCCAAGATCTAGGCTATGTCGCTTGAATCCCAAACCATCTTCGAAGCTCGCCTGAAATGTCGGTTGAATCCCAAAATTGGTAGGTCAGATCTGGAGAAGCTCGTCTGAAATGTCGCACATCTCTTTAGCTATTTGCTGCATTGATATTGCTGCTGGATTGTAGTTCATCGATTCATGTTGCTGGGATTGGATTTGTCTTGTGTCTTGCGTGCGTTCATGTCTCGGAAGAGAGGAGGAAACATGAGTTTTAAAGGTGAGTTAAATAACTCACTAACCTATGTCTATTCATTACTATCCCTGAATTTCTTATGCATTGATGTTGATTATTGAATATATAATTTTAGCTTTGTTGATGCCTCACTTCCTGCGTGCAGTTTTATTTACTGACTTTCAATTTTTCCTCCTTGCGTGCGATCATGGTATATGTGTTGTGGAGTTTGTACATTTATTGATCTAACTTAGCTTATTAAACTAATTCAGGTTGCACTTCTGCTTTCAATAACATATTATTTATTCACTCAGTATATTGCTCTACTTGTATATTTGTCTTTGAACTGTCTGTACATATGTTGATTTACCTGTGAGTAAATTTATGTATTATTTGTGTTAGCTCTGTTATTTAAGACTAACTTGCTAATTCAATTCTTTTGCTTTATAAGAAGTATTGTTCTATTTGGTATCAACCATTCTATAAAGGTAATCTCATATGCTTACATGTTTTCCATTTTTTATCTTAAAATGTGATCATATCACACACAAATGCTTTCCTGTTTTTCCTTTTTACCTTCAAATGCGACCATATCACACACACAGAGAGAGAGACACTATCAGCTTTCTGTGTTATACAGACTCGTTATTAGATCCAGACGGCAATTTTGTTTTTATTTTCATGCAGGGTTAACTGATGACTGAAAGAAGAGATTGAAGTGTGATGGTTTTTTCAGTTATTTTGAAGATGTTTCCTTTTTCTTTTAATTCGCTGCTTACTTCACTGTCTTTAGTAATATTTGAATCATGTAGTCTTGTCCATCCTTTGGATATTTAAACTCTGTTAACCAAAATCTATGCAAATTTAGTATGTTCCAGACATGCACTGCACAGTTTTTACCTCTATATATTATAATGGGATTCATCAAATCCTGCGACAACGAACATAACTTTGTATTAGTATGAGATAAATGTATCAAGTTAGCATTGTTTTAAATGATTCATCGAATGGTGCTGAGTCAAATCTGTACTGGTCATTATCCCGATTACAAATGAATACGTAATCATAACATAACTTGATAGATTGGCTAATCGAACATTACATTTGTTGTAAGTCAACCTTATTGGTTTAAATATTTCGTATACATATAATGTATTATATGCTACTAAATATGAAATGTACACAATAGGGGTGATACAAAGCAAGATTGTCGAGCAACGAGCTAAAGGCAGGAAGGTCAGGCAAGAAGAAGAAATCATTCATCTGCATAAACAGTTTCTATCCGGATCCTTTATTGCTGTAACTAGTAGATGTTATAACCATTCAGTCCTGACTCCTGAATATTGTAATATTTACGCTGCATGTACGACAGTTTCTTGGAAAGATTTATTGATTCTACAGTTAATATGCTTAAGGATGGTGGTTGCAATAGCCCTGAAACCCTTGAGCAGGTAATGCTATCTTTTATATAGTTGGTGAATTCCAATTTTATAGTTTAACAAGCTAGTGTGACACTATGATTCCAGGTCTTCACATCTTGGCATCATATGATCGAGTACTTGCAGAAATACCTTATAAAGAACGTTGTCGGTTTTCTTAAGTGAGTAATCAGTTTGAAACTACATCATATATACTTATATACACCTAATATTTTCTTATTTACTTCTTTTCTTTCTATTCTGATGTAGTGTTACAGCTCCAATAAGGTTTTTTGAAAATTATAATGTGCAAGACTTAATGGCTGATGCAGTTTTACTTTTGCTAAGGACCTTATCGAAGATTGGACCATCAACTGAACTTAAAAAAGGTATAACTATATTTTATACTTTATTTTCTATTACTTAAGTTTAATATTTCTCAATTGGATTCAAAGTATGATAACTGATAACATGTTGAACATCAAATCAAAAATAGCAGACATGATAATCTTTATATGTTTTGTTGAATATCGGCAACATGCAAATAACAGTAAGTTTTGCATGAACAAGGTGAGTGACTGTACTGTTATTGTACTGTTATCGGATAAGGTCAGTTGGATTCAAATTGGGTTTAGTTTCTTATCTGATAAGGCCGATGTTACTGTACTGTTATTGTAATCTTATTTTCAATTGAATTAACCTTATTGTTTAATTTTAGATAATTTAGATACAAGTTTTATACTATCAGAGTCTACGAGTAACAAGTGAAACGCTATTAAGCAGTTAAGATGCAGACGTTGAAATACATACAATTACTTAATAATAGATTAGTGCTTCGGAAATACAGATATACAATATAAGATTTGGGCAAAAGTGGAAACCATTATATACCTCAAGAACTGGGTGGTGAAGATCCTCTTCACTGTAATATGCACATCGTTGACTTGATTTCCCGCTAATGGCACTGTCAATGCTCTCTTCACTAAACCCTGTCTCACACCGTACCATACCACACGGTTTATGAAAATTAGAAACCAAAAATTAAAGTGGAGTAAGCCTAGGCAAGAAGGAAAGTTATTCTAAGGCAAAAAGTTGTATTCTAAAATTGGCAATTAATTTGTAGATGTTCTGTAGAAATTTGTCCCCGGTTAGCTATTAATGCATAGTTCTTATAAAAGCCAATCAATCATGAAGAATGCGTGGGAGTAATTTACAAATATAGAAAATACAACAACAAAAATTAGTTGGTGCCTTCCCACCCTCTGGATCACACCATTTTGAATTGCAACTCGAAATCTTTGTCTCTTCAATTTTCTGCTTTTCTAATAGTTGAGCACCTCGTTTTGCCTTTTCGACTACCTTCATTATCATAGTATCTACAAACAAATCTGACATTGCAAAATTAACATAACTTGTACGTATAATGGACAATCATAGAAGTAACTATATTCCTAGACTTTCGTTCTCTTCACCAAATTAATGAGCTGTAATATAAAACATAATAAACCGACTTGTATTTCCAAAACATATCTGTTATATTAAAATTGATTTGAAGAAAATTAGTTTATAGATCATTATTATTTAATATTCACATGTAATACAACAGGTAAGAAAGTACCTATGGCTTCAATTGCAGTATGCATCATACCCTGGTCCAATTAGCGAGACACTGCACGTGCAAGGAAGCACTTAACACAAGATTCCAACATGAGAAAGCAACCTTCGACATAGCAGAGTACTGAGCCGGCCAGTGTTCCTACAACCGCAAGCACTGCAAAGAATCTGCAGCTCGTTATTGTTCGATCTATCGCTATTTCTACATTCATCGTCCATCTTTCAATTTCAGTACTCTTTGGAGGTTTAAGAATGTCGAATTTGGATGCTCTTCTCAAGTGCATTAAGAGAGAAGGTACACAATCTATCAATCCATCATCATCTTTTCCAGCAATCAGTGCATTCCCTGCTTTATCTGCAAGTAAAGAAGTTACAGTAATATTGCCGCGTTTTTTTTCCACTCTTGGTTTTTTATTGATTGAAGTTTAATGGATGGTAGTTAATTGAAGTTGCTTTTTGAAACAGCCATTTTTTATTTTGATATGAGGAAGAATGCAGGAATATATGATGAAATATATACAGGGATCAAGAAATGGATCTTGTATACACACAGGCGAGTATATGCTATATACCAGTATGAAACTTCTTTACATAGGAACGTTTGAAAAGTATTCTTAGGATTATTGTAAAAATAAAATAGAATCCTTAGGATTATTTGAATCTACCGTGACATGTTACATAGATTCAGATAATTTAGATGTATTCCATATAGTTTAATCCTATATTAATGAAATTCTTCCTCCAGAGAATCTACAGAATTGTTAGTATTAGTAACCCTGTATGGTTGTAACTTTACGTAAGTTTCATATCATTTAGTATATTTTCTAATAAACTAACCATGGCTGGTTTGTATTTCATTAGGAGTATGACTATATCTTGATTACATTTACCGTTACTCATATCACTAACGTTCCATGAATCGATAATCATTTAACTTTTCTACTACTACTCAAGCTTCTTTTAAAAGGAGAATTTACACTATTGTTAATTTTTTTAAAGTATTTTCGTGTAATTCTTATTTCTAGTAACATTCTTGATATATCTGTTTTTTCTTTGTATTTAGGTAATTCTTCAATGATAACTTCAGCAATGTTGTCAATAAACTCTTCAAAATTCAAACCTATAGGGAGCTCTTCATTTAAGAAGTAAGTGGGGTCTTCTTCTCTGAATATGTTTAATTTGTGAGTTTTTCAAATTTTCTGCTTCACATGATTCATTTTCTTTCCCAGTTGTGTTGAAAACAATGTGTCATAATAATTATGGTAATATGTGCAGTATGGAGACTTGCACTGAGATGCCAGTTAATGAAGGTGATTAAAGAAGTTGGAATGGGATGATGGGTTGTTTGCAGGACAATAGAGAGATGCAGTGGACAACTGAAAGAAGTTGAAGTGGTTGGTGAGAAGTTAGAAGGTGTGGCAGGAGTTCAGGTAGTTAAAAGTGGTGAATTGTAATGGTATGTTGGCACTGTTAGATTGTATGATAATGGCAGTAGGTAGGGGATGGGTATGTTGTCAGTTTGAATGGTGATTGAAGTATTCAGTAAAGTGGTAGGGGAAGTTGTAGTTGAATAGTGGGGAGATGATATTTGAAGTCTGGATGTGCACGTTTGGGTTGTGCAGCAAGTGGCAATGTGCAGTATGTCAAGATGATGGGTAATAGGAGCTGTTGGTGGGTTGTGATGGTGCAACACAATTATGAGGGAATTTGAAGAAATTTGAGGAAGTTTTTATTTGTGTTCGACAGTGGGAAAATAACAGTTGTAGCTATGAGGTTTGACAGTGGCTCTGTAGTGATGTAGTGGAGAGGGTTGATCGTAGCAAGTGTGAAGGGATGGTGATTCAATGATGATGTAACTGCACATAGCAATGTAGTGGATCGTTTGTTTCAGTGAGAATGATATGTTAGCTGGAAGGTGTATTTGGTTTAAACAGAGGTGGGTGAATTGAATGTAGTAGCAAATGATAGGGAGAGGAATAGTTGTCGACAAGTGGAGTATCAGGTTGTTATGGCAAAAATGTTCTGTGAAGGGAAGGTGATGTATGTTGATGGCATGAAGGTCAGGTGGAGTGAAAAGTGGCTGTTGTAGGAGTGGTATGTGTAGAAGGATGGTGTGTTTGTTAAATGTTGGTTTTCGTATGAAATATATAGCGAAGAGGATATATTTGTTATATGATTGGATTGATAAGGGTGTTTTGATGGATATTTGTAAAAGCTATTATTGAATATGGTGTGAATTTTTGGATCAGTTGTGGCCGCAATGGAAATGTCAAGGTGGATAACACATATGGAAAAAAGGTAAATTACATCTTGAATTGTAGGGATGTCGATGCTTTTTGTGTATCCTCAGCACAATTGCCATGAACTTGCATTTTAAACGTGTATCCTCTTGCGTTTGTTATTAAACAATTTGAAATCAAAATTATTGGTCTGTCCCTGTTCTTCTCATATTCAGTCTCTGCATTTCTTAATATTTGAAAACAGCAAAAATAAAAAGATGGAGTTTATTGAAGATGAGTACAACAATTACTGGGAAACAAAAAGAATTTACGATGAACTTGACAAGTAATTTCTACATTACTATTTTTTACTCATTTTAGTCTACAGGTTTTTCCATTTAATTCATCTTTTTAATTAATTCTGTGTGCTTGATTTGTATGTAGCTAGACATTCGATGAGGAGATGCTATCGAGCTACCGTGAATCGAGCTCAACAGATTATAATGCACCTTCAAGTTCAAGTAGTAGAAAGAACATAAAAGAGATGCAAAGAAAAAGAGGAAAATTTGATGACAGTCTTTATGCACTCAGAAGTGTGGTTCTTAGGATTTCTAAGGTATCACACGTTACTTGGAACCTCACTCTTAGCTATGCCAATAATTGTAACTTAATGACTACAGTATTTAAATAACATATAATTTTATTTTATATTTGAAAATTAGATGGACAAAGCATCAATAATTAAGGACACAATTAATTACGTTCAAGAGCTTCAAAGGCAGGAGAGAAGTCGGGTTGTAGTTTGAAGAGGTACACACTGAAGACAGTGTTAGACTGAAGGGAGTTGTGGCAAGGTTGGAGTTACAGGCAGTCAAAGATGATGTTATATGTGTTGGTAGAATAGGAAGACAGTAAGGCGGAAAGATTGTTGGTTGTAGTGTAGCAATGGATTGGTTGCTGTAGTTAGAGGTGGTAGACTGGTAGGTCAGGGATGAAGGAGAAGTGTGTATGGTATGAAAAAATGACTCCGAGAAGGGATGTTGTATATAGCAGTTGTAAGGTGCATGAAAATGATGTTTGTACTGTTGTGGTTTGTATGAAATGTGAAGTATTAGTATGGATGTATTACATGGATGCTGCTGTAATTTTTTTTTAAAATTTTGCATTTATTTTGCAACGGGCAATGTGCGTTGTTAAATATGCTTTTTACAACGGTCAATGCATGTTGTGAAATAGGCTATGAAACTAGTATGGTTAGTCTATTGCAACGGGTTATGGCCGTTGTATTATAGTCTATTACAACGGTCATAACCCGTTGTAAAAAGGTATACTGCAATGGTTTTTACAACGTGTTTTGTCCGTTGTAAAATGTGGTAGATCTATTACAACGAGACCTATTACAACGGGCTCATGCCCATTGCGAAAACCATATTACAACGGGCATGACCCGTTGTAAAAAGGCTGTTTTGTTGTAGTGAACCTCACTACCACTTTATAAAGTCATGTTAAATATATAAAAGTCAATAAACTTGTTCAATGAAATATTTGACTAGATAAAGTTGTTAATGTTAGAGCTGCCAAATTTAAATCCAGAATTATTAATTTGTTCACTTATATTATGCCAATAGAAAACCATGGAAAATAAATTCACTGACAAAGTTAATGATAATTTGTAATCAAATCAAATCATATATTAAGTAATTCACTGACAATGTTAGTGAAAAGAAAATCATATATTAACAAATTTGGTTTAGGTCAGCACAAAAATGTAAAAAAAAAAAAGGTCACCCTATATAATCAAATCAATAACTAAATTATCAATAAACCAACAATCAAGGAGTAACATAATAATTTACATGCAAACATACATGTTCTATCTAATTTTGGTCTTGAATATAATGCTATTTGATATCCTTCAATTTGAGATTGATTTAAGGTAGAAGCATCTAAAGAGTTTGTTGCATTCCTTATTGATTTTTTTATCATACGCACAACACTTTAATCCACTTCATATTCCTGCATGCACAATAATGTTGACAAATCTATCTTACTGAGTCTATAATTGCATTAATTTCGATGCAGTCAAAAGAAATCATGTGAGAGCAATGGGAAAATATACAATTTAGTAGTTGTTGCTGTGCTTATTTTTGTGAATATATTGTTTAATCATTCTCTTTCTGTTTCATGCATATGTAGTTCCAATTGAATCGGGTCTCCAATTGATTTAGAAGCACACTTTTTGATTCTGTAACACTAATATGTAGTTTCAAGCTCTTACTAAGTCCAATTTTGTATACACTTTTCCGGTTGTATAAAGAAATCAAATATTGTTGTAGTTTATAGATTCCATGTCCAGACTAGCATATTAGAATGAAGGTGATGATCAGAAGAGAAATATAAAAAAATTAAAAGAATATGTGAGCATTTTAGGGAAAGACATCTACAGAAGGAAATTGGTCCAAAGTGAGAATATTAGGTATCCTGACACTGAAAATTTAGATAGCTCGATGGCTTAAATTTGTCTAAAAAGTTTCTCGGGTGAATGTATTTAACGAAGAAAAATGGCCAATTTTATGGAATGGTCTTGTGAGCTTTTGAACTTTAATATTGGAAGAAAATGCTTGCCTAAAGGATAAAAAAAATTCCAATTATTTTAAGAGCAAGAAAGAACTTATTAAAGGATTTTTTTTCTCGTCATTGGATATAATGATGTGTATCAAATCTCTTACGTGCATGAACTATAGTTATAAAAAGCATGCTACAAAGAATGTCATGGCGCAAGGCACGACATGTCGTTTGCACCTTTCTTTCGTACAGCGTGGCGCACATGAAAAGACACGACAAATGGCGCTTGTGACACAAATGGCGTGCATCATAACGTCAAGTCAATTCAAAATAATAGTAGACAAATCCAAACTAACAAAAGAAAACACCAAATCACATACCAAACCCTCCAATTTTATCTATCATGGGTTTACAATTCGGTATAAAATAGATTCCAAACTATTTTCAGAAAAACTACTGAAAAAAGAGGCAAAACCTAACCATGAGGAAACCTTACTTTTATATTTCTAACTATATATTTCCCTTCAATGTAACTTTATTTTAGTAAATTAACAGGGAATTTCTAGAAGGTCAAAGCATTAAATAGTCGTATAGTTCAAGATGCATATAATTTTCGAAACTCCTTACATGTAATACACAGATATAAAGCACATGTTTACCCAAATGAAGAGTGAATAAAGTGATTAATGAACATACATTTATTGTTCATAAATAATAACAGTGGTAAAAAGTTAAAGGGTCGTACCTAAGCAGGTTTCATTCATGGTTGAACAACCATAATATTCCCGTCTAAATATTTGAATCATGTATCTCTTTTCTAACTTGATAGAGAAAAAATGAGATAGGTGTTTTAATTGAGTACATAATTATCTTGAGGATTTTTAGAAATAAAAATAATGATAAATAAGAATTAACTATTTTTAATGCTCCCATAATAACAAAATCATAATAGCTGTATTTGGATCAACTGTTGAAATATTTCAAGATAATGAGATTGTGTGTCTTAACGATAAATTGATGGATAATTTACACTAATGCAGTTTGCATCCACTTCAAACATGTCATAAATTAGGTTGCATGCGCTGAACATGATTCATCATTCATTGTATCATGATTTGTTCTTAACAGTACAATAAAATAGTTCATATAATAAGATATTCTTATTCTTAGACCTATTCCTAAAATTCAAGCTAAGTAATTGTAGGAATTACAACATCAGTGACATTGTAAGGGAGAAGCCACACATTATGACATCTGAATTTTTTTTTCTTTAATAACAAAAACATATCTTAATACTTAATTACTATACCACTTTCATGTAATAAACAAGAGAGCAAGTAACATGAATCTATGACATAAAAATATAACATAATTAGAATTTCACATAAATGATCATTACTTCATGTAGTATCAAATATTATTTCATCAGTCATAAAACAATAAAATTAGTTTTTCCAAATGAGAAACAGTTCATTCACCGCTTACCTTTGTCACTTCATTTATACAACATTCGGTTCAGCCCATTCGATGATTTGGTGCCTGCAACTTACTTCAGACACTATGCAACATCACATAGTGATCCTAACCCACTCGTGTTTGCTTGGGGATGCATTAATTCAACATCATGCTTCAATTTAGCCTATGCCAGCCATATGATTGTGTACATCGTTGGTCTTCAGCATGTTCAACATGACTCCGACTTGTAGTAGTTTTTGACATTTCAGCAATGTCCCTCCATCTTACAACATGTTTAATATGGCACTTTACAGCACCAAAACCATGCATTAGACGATAGTCCTATTCACACTACAGTTCTACTAGGAAGTTAGCACATTTTACAGGACAAAGGACTTGGAGGTGCTCCACTTTGGGTAGCACTGATGCACATTAGCTGTTTTTGATGCATATTTACTCAAGATTAGCCATGTTGAATTAGCACCGTTATGCATTATGATCTTACAGACTACACCAATACATCATACTTTGGCATTACTACATCGGTACAACATAAATTCAGTATGTTATACCAGATTGGAGGATCCGTGCTGTAGCTTCGCGGCAATACTGTGTGGACTATACTTGCCTGCACAAACAAAGTACAAAACTGCAATAAAATTGATCCGACTAAAGTTGCACTCTAGGTTGAACTTCCTTTAATACAACAAAATAAAGTAACATAAGCTCATATCACTTCTTTTTTGATGGGTTTTCAGGTATAAGGAAATTGGTCTAAACTTGAATGAACATAATTGCCTACTAGCTGAATTACCACTTGCATTATGTAGTTGACACCTAATCGTTCTTAAGCAATATGTCTTAGTTGTAGATGCCATGAGAAATTGACTTGGAAAATCATGGTTCATATGCTACAAGCAATATGTTATATGGTACCAACACGTATATAATCAGTAAATAGACAAGAAAGTACTTAGGTAATATCATTAGTTTATTCAGAGCAACATTTATGCGTGTTTGATATAGTGCATATACTTTTGCATGGAAAATTTAATATACTTTGATCTATTCAAAGAGGTTAATATTCAAAAGTAATCCACCTCTCCTTTGAAATATTTGTTACAAATAAATATGTGTGGAACTTCTCAATCAACAAATAATCAAGATGTACATATTTTGCAATACCTCTTTTATTTCTTATGCCATAAAGATTAATGAACAAGTCATAAAAAAACACAACTTACAACCCTATAAAGACATATGAACAAATAAGAAACAACCTTGAACATCATCCTCATAACCCTTCGACACATAACTTTTATATATATATATATATATATATATATATATATGGATTTATCTGCCATATATATGTTTTAGAAATCTCTTATATATATAAATGAATGGATTTATATATAAGCTGTTAAAAATTAGTAAGTCAATAGATTATATATATAATATTAGGAGACATAAAAAATTCAAAAGTTAGGAAGTTCTGAAAATGTTTCGCAAAGGAAATTGCATTGCAATGGATGATTACATGAAGAAGAAAGGTGATAAATAATTCTTAGGATAATAGTAGATTATAAATGAATTTTTCTATTATTGTTTTTAAATTTTCTTAAATATCAACTAAAACATGTTACTATAAAATTCGATATCATCATGTTCCTTCTCTTAAAATCTAATAACTAATATCTGAATATTTGACTCTCTAAAAAATTGGCAATATCTTTGCATTATGGAAACCTTGGGGGGCTTATGATCGTGTAAGGCTAACTTATTCATAAATTAATGAGAATCTATTAGGCAGAGCACTCTTTTCAACATCTTTAACCAATTGAGAACGATTCAATTATTCTTTGGCAATGATAAGTCATAGGTTGATTATGACAGTGAAGGCTTCCTGCATTAAAGCAAGGATGATTTCACCGATTTGAAGCTGGTATTTTAAGTATTTGATTGATGTAGACTGCAAAATGTAGTAGGTTTCCAATAAAATTATATTGGCTATGATATAAAACAAATTAGTTCAAATAGTTAAAATTAACTAATGTTAAATATATAACATCTCATCAAAACCAATCTAAATTCTAAGTGGCAATCTACTTAATCGTATTAATGATAAGAAAATCTCTGAAATGGTAAGACTGATAAAAATCAGTTCTATTTCTCAAGAAAAATCATTAGTTATTTTGTTCTTTCTGTTGTGAAAAAATTAAGAATTTTTTGGATCACATGTTGTTCAATTTTTTTAAATATTATTCCTCATTTAATAGTAACGGAAAAATGGACTGCACAATAGCCATAACCATTGTGTAATATTACAAGTGCAACATAGTGAAATTTTCCAAATGTTAGTTTGCACAATCCTAGACATGCCTCCATGATACTTTCATAAATATAAATCAGTTTCTTTACACTTACAATTGGATTTAGGTAGATTTCAAAACTTAATAGCCCATAATAAATCTACATGCTACTTAAAAAGCATGATTTTTTTGAAACAACCAATTTTTATAGAAGTGAGCATTATGGGTTTTAACAATATCAGAAGAGGAAATTAATTCAAACCAAATAATTTTATTTCCTGTTGATCCATATATTCAACGTAAAACTATAAATGATTAGCTTAAGCTCCTATGAATTCAAACCAATTAACTTAATTTGTTATATTGATGGTCCTCAATAAAAACAGTAATTCAAATCTATTTATGAAAATTATATTTACACAATATATTATTCACCCAGGAACACCAACATTCAGTACAAAATCAACCAAAAATGATATAGCTCAATATAAACAAATCACATTTTTATCTTTGATTGACGATAAGAAGAAATTAGTAACTTGATTTTCTTGAAGAAAAGCTACCAAGAGATAAGTGAAATGAAGCTTTGTTGTCTTTTTGAGGCTGATGGAAGAGAATAGGTTGGAAATTCCACCCTAGCAAACGATGAAGAAGACGTGGAAGATAGGAATTAGAGGAGAAGAGGAACTAGAAACAAAACTCAGGATTGGGTCGAAATTAGACGTATTTTGTGTATAATGAAATAAGTGAGAATGTGGCCACCAGAATAAAAAGATAAAAATAGAAGAGGGAAAAGAACAACGCGTAAGCGAATATGTAAAATATACCTAATACAGCGTTCGATTGTTTTATTTTACTAACAAAGTAACAACCCACCGCATCTAATGTAAAAACGCTGTTCACAATTGCAGTCAAATGCAAATTTTACTGTAGTGCTGATACATCCCAATACAATACAAATAATACATCATTAGTGGTATGACAACCACAATATACACACGAGTCACAACAATAAATACATATCAGAGTCGTACAAAACGACTATAAAACTACAAATAGAGATAAGCTGATATCCAAGGCGAAGCATCAAGTAAACTCCAAAAGCAGGTATCAAACCTGAAACAACTCGATCTGACCCGAATATAAAATACACGGGTCAGTCTAGCCAAACAAACCAGTTTATAAGGATAAGTGATAATGTGAGCATAAGGAAAAGGGTAAGATATCCTCTCGAATGAGAAGAAACAATAATAAGAGCATGCCACTACTTCAAATATGATAATTACACTAAGTGTATGTCCTTGAAATAGGTAAACTCACAAAATAATACTAAGTATAATAAATGCCTTATGTCATCGGCGAAATCCCAAAAGCCACAAAATTGGTTTTTATGAACCATGTCTCCAAAATAGGACAACCCCAAATCTCGAACTCAATACTCGCTATAAATGGCGATCACAAAAATATTCTCTAAATAGATAAGTCCCAAACACAAAAAAGGCCAAAAATGGCAATATCATATATCTCCAAATAGGAGAGTATAAATCTCAAATAAATGCTAAGTTTAGCAAACCCAAATCTCAATTATAAAACTCGATAAGGAGTTCAATTTCCAAAGATGTAATCGCTATATAATATCTTGAATGCCTCAAATGGTCAATAATGTAAAAAGGCAATACACTTGGAAAATCAAAAGGAAATCTATGAAATCATCCAAAGATACAGCAAGTGCTTATGGCTGAAGGCCATTAAGTACCGTTCTCTTAAAATAAGGCGTCACATCTCTTAGGCAAATGTCCCCAAGGACAAATACATACGTCTCTTAAACAAACATCCTGAAGGACAATATCCTCAAGGACAAATATGTCGCAATGACAAACATCTCTTAAACAAACATACCGAAGGACAAATGACCTGAAGGTCCAGTACTGACAAATACGTCTCTTAGACAAATGTGTCATAAACTCTCGGATAGGAATTCGAACAGTGTTAAAGTGTGTCCCGTACCACACGTTCACACTAAATGGTTACTAACCGCTAGTAAATTTCACACTCAAAGCTATAAAAAGTTTACCTCATCTCATCGATAAACTCGACCCAAAGGTCAAAACAATCAAAAGGACGTGTCGGGAATTAACCGATAAGATAAACACACGTGTCCCATACCACATGTTTTACCAAACTATTTAATTCTCATTCGCTCGTATAGTGCAAGAACATGTATTATGCATATAAAATAATTTACTCGAGAAAACATGCTTTTAAAACCAATTGTGATAACCCGAATTTTTGAACATTTGTTAATTGGTAATTAACTGGACTAAATTATTAAGAGTATTGATTTTATTTAGTTGAACAAATAAAATTCTAGTGGTTAAAAATATCTAGATATAAATATTTGAACAAAATATAAATTAATTTGAAAACTCCAACAAATGTTAAATTATAAATCTCTAAAAAGAATAGATAATATATTTCACCATTAAAATTCAAGAATAATATATCTATAATCATATAGGTAGATATATACAAGCTATATGATATATACATATATAAGTATATAAATGTGCATGTTTCTAATCTCTATTATTTATGTATATATGTAAATTGTGAATAGGAAATTATGGTTTGGAATTCCAAATAAATATCTTAAAAATAAATTATATTTAAAACTCATTTAAACATTAGTGTGTATATATATATATATATATAGTTCAAATATAATAGCTTAATCTTAAATCTAAGAAATAAATAAAAGGGTTTTTATAATATTAAGTAAAACTTGATAAAAAAAGAAAATTTAAAAACATAAAAGTAAAACATAAATAAATATAAATAATTGCATTAGACACATTTGTAAGCCTGGGTGTGCCATGAAAATACAAGTGGCGATATCCTTTTCTTTTAAAAAAAAATATAAATAATAATGGAATAAGAAACCAGGCTATATACTTATTTCCTAAGTCTTTCTTCTTTCGTTTTTCCAAAACTAAAACTAAAAAGAAAATTCAAACTTCTTTTAAATTTCTACTGAGCTAAACCTCAATGTAGATTCAAATTCAAACTCAAAAGTATTTCAAGGATCAGATCAATCAAGTGCAGTTCCAGATCCAACCTTTTCTCTGTTCTCTGGTTTCTCTCTATTTAACAATTTCTATGAGTAAAACATTTACCCTTATTTACTAGCTCATAGGCAATTAACATCTTTGTACGTAAATATGTATGTACCGTGATGAAAATGTACACGAGTGTATCTGGAATCATAAATTCTACCTGAGCATCTAGTTCTAGTATATCTTCCTCAAGCTTCCTGTTAACCTTCCTGCTTGGGAAAAAATAACTATAAAACTATAACTCGTCATCCATTTGGTTTTAAATTTTGATTTCTATAAGAAACATGCTTGGTTTTAAAGCGTATCATATTTTAATAATAATTCATTTCAATATCATTATGCAAATGAAAGGGAATATTCGTTACAGTAAGTATCTTGATTTTGGTTAAAATTTAAGTATCGAATTTTAATGATTGGATTATATAGTTGGATTCGTTATTGAAAGTTATGATTTTTGGTAGTTGTTTAGAATTTTATGGAGTGGCATGGAGGAAGAAAAGTGGAGATGAATGGATATGGGGCATTCGTCAAATTCAGGTGTTCGGGTCGACTTCGCTGTGAGGTGATTGGCATGGAGAGGTGTTGGTAGGAAGGGCATCGAAGAAAATTGGTATATGATTTTCTTATTGGATAGGTTACCGTGTCGAGGTGATTCTCGTGATTTAGGGCTGATTGGGAATGAGCTCGCGTTCGAGAAAATGGCGAGATGGTGGAGACATACGATATGTGCGGTCCTGGTGGGGATGGAAGAGGGTGGCATGGTGTGTCTTTAGGTTAAGTCAGAGGGTGATCAGTGGTGGGGTTTTCCAAAAAGGGGGAAATATAGGTGGATGAGTCATTCATTCAGATTGGTCGAGGAGTGGAAATTTCGCGAGGAAGGTTTGGCAACGTTTCAGGAGATGTTACACAGGGAGGTGGCTGGAAGTGGTTTGCGTTGGTGGTCGGCAACTAAAGTCGATGGTCGGAATAGGTGTACACGTGCATGTATGTGTGCACGTTCGTTTTAGTCTCTTGGAATATAGAAGAAGGTAGGAAGAAAAAATGAACTGGAAAGGGAATAGAGGGAAGGGGAGAAAGGGATTTGAGCTTAAGTAAAATTGGGCCAGGTTAGGGTAGTTAAGTAAATAAAGAAAAAGGAGGAAGTTTGACAGGTTAAGGTAAATTGGGTCTGTGTGTTATAATTAGGTGAAGTTTTTTATCGTAAAATTTCAACAAAATTGAATAAAATGATAAAAGGGTGAGTTAGCAAAGTTTTAAAGAAAATGTGTCATCAAAGTTTTAAAAAGTAAAAATAAAATAAGTTTTAAAACAATTTTCTTAAGCCATTCTATAAATGATTAATGTTTTACTTAATATTTGGGTTAGTTAAAGAGTATATAATAATTTGTTTTTAACTTGAACTAATAAAGTTTAGAATATTTTATTATATTTTCCATTACTTTAATTAGTTCCTAAGTTTATTAAATGAAATTAAATAATGTAATTAAGTAAAGGGTTAAGATAAATGGATTATACTTTGAACTAAAAGGCCTTGAGTTATTTATATGCTAATAATAAATTAATTCCAAAGATTTATTAAGTAAAACTTAAATGATAATTAAGTAAAATGGTTAAGATAAATGGTTTAAACCTTTCATTAATTAAGACCTTAAGTAATTGTAAGGATAATTAATTAATTCCAAATAGTTTATTTAAAATAATGGCATGGAACTAATTAAAGATGATTAAGCAAGATTTTGCAAAGTAATTAATTTATTGTGTGTAAATTAAATTAATTGGAGACTGTATGACTAATGAATCTTGTTTATGAACGATTAAAACGAAATGAATGCTTTGGATTGTTTAATACCTCTAGTATGTTAAATTGTGACCTTCTGTGATATACAATAAACTGAAATGAACAGTTAAGTGTAAAATGTGAGATATCTATTTGAACAAATATTGTGATGGAATAAATTAAGTGAACTTATCCATTTAATCTAAGTAAAGGTACTTAGATATTGATTTGTGAAATAAGTGTTGGCTTTAATAAGCGTTGGCTTTAGTAAGATAAGAACTCGTAGTGAGGTACGAGTTACCCTGGGTTTTCAAATAGGTTACATAACTTAGTATTTCAAGTTATATGGTTTTACTCTTGCTGGTTTTCAGCCTACCTTGGGTATTACTTTAATGTAATGCTCGGGTTAGACCGAGTATTACAGATTTTTAAGGTTAGGACGTTCTGGGGTTCAGGAGGCGAACTGGATGGCAGGAACGTATGGTGGATATTCCGCTGTGTATATGAGATTTGTTATGTTTGTAGTCAGGGACAGGTGATTACAACTGTCTAATCTATTTTTGAATGATAGTCTGATATATTGTTTGTAAATTGACAGTTACAGCTTTCCTTTGTATAAATGCTATTATTTGATATTATATTTTAATCTGCTGCGAATGTGAGATTTTGTGCTTTTGTTTTCTTTTTCTTCTTCGTCCCGTTTTCTTCTTTTCCCTAACAATCTGGGATTTCCGACGTTTGATTGCTTGGCACTTCTACAGTGAACATATTATTGTCGAATTTTCGGGGTCGAAAATTCTGGGTCGTTACATTTTTTATCAGAGCAAAAGGTTAAGCGAGAACCTTGGCTCTGGTGGGGGTTACTCATTGAGGATAGGGTCAGAAGTACCCTAGAATGAGTTAAGTGTAATATATATGAGGGCGCATTTGTTATTTTCATATATAAAAATTTTAAACGTTTTTAAAATTAGTTTTTATAAAAGCTTATATTTTGATATATAAAGAAATAGTTTTTCTATATATATATATATGTGTGTGTGTGTATGTATGTATGTATGTATGTATGTATTGGGGTAATTGGTTGTTCGTTATTGAAATTGAATAAGATATAAGAATTTAAGTGGTAATATATATATATATACAGGAATTGGATAATATGAACTAAACAAATAAGAGAAGCTAGTAATGGATTCAAACTAGAAATTAAAATCCTGAATTTGTAGAAGTATTTTCAGAATGCTGAATTAAGTTACCCTGATTTTATTTCCAATAAATTATGGGATAATATATATGAATTGGTTTCGAGATATGATAATCTTGGTTATTATCATAAAATGGTTGTTGTGTCTAATAATGGGATGTTTGTTTCCTAGTAATAATTAATGATAAATCAAAATGGAATATTTTAAGGAAATAACAACTTAGATAAGTATGACTTATAAATTGGAAAAGAATTTAAATTGTGAAGCTTTGAATCTAAGTCCAAAAAATTTGAATTGTTTTAAAGCGTTAAAAGATATAATAAATAATATTTTTAAATGTGGAATCTTATCTTAAAACAAGAGTTGTTTTAATTTTTTTAAAGAAATTTGTTTTGAACTAACAAACCAAGAATGGTTTAAAATTTTAAATATGACTTGGGGTACAAAAAAAAACAAATATGTATATATGTGGGATATACATAATAACAAGTTGATTGGAAGTAAACACTAAGTGTTGGGGTTTAAATGTTCCCCTGGAATGTGATATAAAAACCCAAACTAAAATAAGTTTTGAACTTATAATTGTGAAAGGATATTGATAAGAAGTATAAAAATTTGATATGGAGAATTCAAATTGAGTAAGGATGACTGGATTAAATTGATTGAGATTTAACTTGGGGAAGTTAAATGGGTTGAATTTAAATAAGAGTTATGTGTGGTCCCAAAACAAGTTGAGTTTTGAAAATTGGTAATGGATGCTATTGATGGATGCTATTGATGGATGTTTTAAATAATTTGGATGTTTATTTAATTTGACTTAACCTGATACTATCCTGATGTTATTAATAATCTATGAAACTAAGAATTGGATTATTTTAATTGACTTAAGAAGTGGATTGAGATTTTATATATATATATATATATATTACTAAAATAAAATGGAGGTGAAACTTTAATTTGAAATTATTTAAATGATTTTGATTTTAGAAATAAAATAGAAAATTATGGGAATGTAATCACTTTGAACTTAAGATTTAAGTGCTAAGAATAAACTTGCAAACTAAAATTGTTAAAAATTGGTTTCAAAGTTAGAAGTTAAAATTGGGTAATAAATTGGATTCTGTAGATTAAATTGTTTAAAAAGTTTTGAACTCCTACTTGAACCTTGAAATAAGTTAAGTAAAGATGATTTAAATATTAAAATTTTGATTCAGAATTAAATCTTTTAAAACCTAGGTTGATAAATTAAAAGTAAGAGTTAATTTTGTTTAAGGAATTAAATCAATATTTGAAAATTTAACTCGTATTTATATAATTCGAGATGGTTTAGAGTTGAGATTGGAATTGAAATTAGTTCAAATTGAATTTGATTTGAATTAATTGGAAGTGAGATTGAAGTTGAATAAGTTTAAATTCAAATGAAAATTGATTTGAATTTGGGATAGGATTAAAGATAATTCAAATTAAATTGGAATTGAATCAATTTAATAGGATGGGAAATTGACTGGAAATGGAGATTGGGAAATTGAACAGTGTAACTATAAAATTATTTTTGACTAAATTGTTTTAATTTAAATTGTTTATAATTGAAGTGATAACCCAAATGGAAATGGAAGCAATTGTGAATAGATGAATAGAGTCAAAACGAAGATAAATACGTAGGATGTACGTATATTTTTCTATTCGCATAACGATTTGATCCAGATACGAACACAGAATTTCGAGATAGTATGTCGATCTGAGTTGGGATTTTTCACTCAATTTCGACGGCGGACCCTGGATATGGATTTTGATTGGTTTTAGAAATTCTCTATCATAGTAATGGCTATGCAAGGAGAATGACGGTTTCTGATCAAGAAACCAGATCTAGCGAGCGATCAAATTTGATTTTGCATACGGATGATATATGTACATCGTACGCTCTTGAATGAAATAGGTATTGAAAATTTTGTAAAGAAGTGTAAAAATAATTTTTGAAATAGAAAAAAATATTTTGAAATATATAATGAATAAGAGTGGAATTTGGATATCACTATAACTGAAATTCATTTTATAAAAAAGCAAGAAATGTGGCAAGTAACTTTATAGAAGAAATCAAACTTGAATATTTGATTTGGCATAATAAAGTTATATATATTTGTTATATATGATAAACTCCCTTTGTTGAATCCATAGCCAGAAGAAAAGATTTTTGAAAATGTTTAAAATAAAAAAAGGGAATTTATATAAGTAAGATGTGATCCAAAAGTATTTTGTTCTGGTTAAAGGAACAAACTTATATATATCTATATATATAAATGATTTTATAAGAATGATTTTGGAAAAAAGGTTTTTGGAACCCAGATTTTAAAGGCTTTTGATTTTTGGGAAAAATCAATTTTGGAAATTTGGAAAGCTAAATTTGAGAATTATCGATTTTGAGATATCGATTTTGTGTAAAGGAGATTTATATGTGATTCATATAAGAAGTATGATTTGAAAGATACTATATACGTATAGTATAAAATATTTTGAGATTAGGTTTGGGGAAAAGGCGCTCCCATTGAAATGAACTTCTAGTAGGAGATCCACGGTGTGGTTCTGCCTTGAGCACTAAGGGGGGGTAATAAATTTAATCTAGGGAGGAAGTTTGGACAAACTGAAGTTCCTGAGGATTGTGGTTCGGTAGCAAAAGTCAAGGGCACTGATGCCTGCAAAGACATTTGGGTTATGCTGTGACGACAGTGTAACTTGATGTCACTGCGATCTACTGCGCACATAGCAGAAGCAAAGGGCAACGATTGCCTACAGTCTACGTTAGATTTCGCCGTGAAGGTGACGTAACATCGGTAGACCGATCTATGAAGACATAGCGAAAGTCATGTGGCAGTGACTGCCTGTAGACTACATTAGGACTCGACTGATGTAGTCTGCGATCTATGTGGTCTGTATGGAGAATTTTCAGTTGGCAACGAAATTCGAGGGCGCTGATGCCTACAGTTACATGGTTTTTTCCGTGATGGCAATGTAACCCTTGGTGTAGTTGCGATCTGTGGCGGGTTCCATGGTGTAATCGAGGGGGGCGGAGGCCTACTAGTTTCTATGGTTTTGTCGGGATGGCGACATAATCATCGGGTTAACTGCGACCATGGAGGGGGTGATGATTTCCAGAGCATTCTCACCAAAAATATTTTCTATATTTTCAAATTTTTTTTTATATTTTCAAAAATCTTTTCTAAGTATTTTCACTGGGTGTTGAAAACGGGTCTGCTAAGTAATTATAGATTTTCAGTCCCACGCCTGATCAACGTATGATCGAATTTCTGTGAAAACAAGGATGGACTTATTGAGACATTGAGTTATAAAAGAGTATTTTTATAAAATTTATTATGGTAATATTATATTTTAGAGTGTTTAAAGGATAATTTAACTGATAAATAAACAGTATAATTAAATTCTTTCTTTGTTCCTTTTCGAGGATGAAAAGATTTAAAGGGGGAGGAATGTGATAACCTGGATTTTTGGATATTTGTTAATTGATAATTAACTAGATTAAATTATTAAGAGTACCGATTTTATTTAGTTTAACAAATAAAATTTGGTAGTCAAAAATATTTAGATATAAATATTTGAACAAAATATAGCTTAATTTGAAAACCCCAACAAATGTTAAATTATAAATATCTGAAAATGAATAGGTAATATATTTCACCATTTAAATTCAAGAATAATATATCCATAATCATATATATATATATACAGGGTATATGATATATATAAGTATACAAATGTGCATGTATCTAGTCTCTATTATTTATGTATATATGTAAATTGTGAATAGGAAATTATGGTTCGGAATTCCAAATAAATATCTTAAAAATAAATTAGATTTAAAACTCATTTAAACATTAGTGTATATATATAGTTCAAGTATAATAGCTTAAGTTTAAATCTAAGAAATAAATAAAAGGGTTTTATAATATTAAGTAAAACTTTATAAACAAAAAAGAAAATATAAAAACATAAAAGTAAAACATAAATAAATATAAATAATTGCAGTAGAGACATTTATAAGTTTGGGTATGCCATGCAAATACAAGTGGCAATATCTTTTTCTTTTAAAAACAAATATAAATAATATTGGAATAAGAAACTAGGCTACATATTTATTTCCTATTTCTTTCATCTTTCATTTTTCCAAAACTAAAACTAAAAAGAAAAATCAAAGTACTTTTAAATTTCTAATGAGCTAAAGCTTCAAAGTGGATTCAAATTCAAACCCAAAAGTATTTCAAGGATCAGATCAATCAAGTGCAGTTCCAGATCCAACCTTTTATCTGCTCTCTGGTTTCTCTCTGTTTAACCATCTTTGTGAGTAAACGATCTACCCTTATTTACTGGAACATAGGCAACTATGATCTTTCTATGTAAATATGTATGTACCATGATGAAAATGTACACAAGTGTAACTGGCATCATAAATCCTACCCGAGCATCTAGTTCTAGTATATCTTCCTCAAGCTTCCTGTTAACCTTCCTGTTAAATTTTGATTTCTATAAGAAACTTGTTTGGTTTTAAAGCATATCATATTTCAAAATTAATTCATTTCAATATCATTATGCAAAGGAAAGGGAAGACTCGTTACAGTAAGTATCTTGATTTCGGTCAAAACTTAAGTATTGAATTTTAATGGTTGGATTATATAGTTGGATTCGTTATTGAAAGTTATGATTTTCGGTAGTTTGTTGGAATTTTAATGAGTGGCATGGAGGAAGAAAAGTGGAGATGAACGGATTTGGGGCATTCATCAAATTCAGGCATTAGGGTCGATTTCGCGGTGAGGTGGTTGGCATGGAGAGGCGTTGGTAGGAGGGGCATCGGATAAAATTGGTAGATGATTTTCTTATTGGATTGGTTAGCGTGTCGAGGTGATTCTAGGGTTTTAGGGCTGATTGGGAAGGAGCTTGGGTTGGAGAAAACGGCGAGATGGTGGATATGTACGAGACGTGCGGTCGTGGTGGGGATGGAAGAGGGTGGTATGGCGTGTCTTTAGGTGAAGTCATATGGTGATCGGTGGTGGGGGTTTCCAAAAAAGGGGAAATATGGGTGGGTGAGTTATTCGTTCAGATTGTTCGAGGAGTGGAAATTTAGCGAGGAAGGTTTGGCTGCGTTTCAAGAGATGTTACATAGGGAGGTGGCTGGGGGCGGTATGCGTGGGTGGTCGGCAACTAAAGCTGATGGTCGGAATAGGTGTACACGTGCACACATGTGTGCACGTTCGTTTCAGACTCTTGGAATATAGAAGAAAGTAGGAAGAAAGAATGAACTGGAAAGGGAATAGAGGGAAGGGGAGAAAGGGATTTGGGCCGATGGAAAATTGGGCGAGGTTAGGGTAGTTAAGTAAACAAAGAAAAAGGAAGAAGTTTGGCAGGTTAAGGTAATTGGGTCTACGTTGCATAATTAGGTGAAGTTTTTCATCATAAAGTTTCAATAAAATTTAATAAAATGACAAAAGGGTAAGTTAATAAAGCTTTAAAGAAAATGTATCATCAAAGTTTTAAAAAGTAAAAAATAAAAATAGTTTTAAAACAATTTTTTAGCCCATTCTATAAATGATTAATGTTTTACTTAATATTTGGGTTAGTTAAAGAGTAAATAATAATTTCTTTTTAACTTAAATTAATTAAGTTTAGAGTATTTTATTATATTGTCCATTACTTTATTTAGTTCCTATGTTTATTGAATGAAATTAAATAATGTAATTAAGTAAGGGGTTAAGATAAATGGGTTATACATTCGGTTAAAAGGTCTTGAGTTATTTGTATGCTAATAATACATTAGTTCCAAAGATTTATTAAGTAAAACTTAAATGATAATTAAGTAAAATGGTTAAGATAAATGGTTTAAACTTTCAATTAATTATGACCTTAAGTAATTGTAAGGATAATTAATTAATTCCAAATAGTTTATTTAAAATAATGGCATGGAATTAATTAAAGATGATTAAGCAGGATTTATAAAGCAATTAATTTATTATGTGTAAATTAAATTTATTGGATGACTGTGTGACTAATGAATCTTGTTTATGAATGATTAAAACGAATTGAATGCTTTGGATTGTTTAATACCTCCAGTATGTTAAATTGTGACCTTCTATGATATACAATAACCTGAAATGAAAAGTTGAGTTTAAAATGTGAGACATTTATTTGAACAAATATTGTGATGGAATAAATTAAGTAAACTTATCCATTTAATCTAAGTAATGGTACTAGATATTGATTTGTAAATAATTGTTGGCTTTAATAAGTGTTGGCTTTACTAAGATAAGAACTCGTAGTGAGGTACGAGTTACCCTGAGTTTTCAAATACATTACATAACTTAGTATTTCAAGTTATATGGGTTTACTCATGCTAGTTTCCAGCTTGACTCGGGTGTTACTTTAATGCAATGCTCGGGTTAGACCGAGTATTACAGATTTTCAGGTTAGGACGTTCTAAAACTCAGGAGTTGAGCTGGATGGCAGTAATATATGGTGGATATTCCACTTTGTATTTGAGATTTGTAATGTTTGTAGTCTAGGACAGGTGGTTACAACTATCTAATCTATTTGTGAATGATTGTACTCTGATATATTGCATGTAAATTGACAGTTACAGCTTTCCTTTGTATCAATGCTATTATTTGATATTATATTTTAAGCCGCTGCAAATGTGAGATTTTGTGTTGTTGTTTTCTTTTTCTTCCTCTTTTCTTCTTTTCCCTGATAATCTGGGATTTCTGGTGTTCGATTGCTCGGCACTTCTACAACGAACATATTAGTGTTGAATTTTCGTGGTCGAAAATTCCGGGTCATTACACCAATCTTCCAAATCGTATTTGGAATCAAACAATGAAAATTCCATTATTATAGAGAATATGTAGATTGTATAGTTTAAAAATAATTTACAAATATTATATGATAATTATTTAAAATGCTAGTTCGTTTTAAAATTTATTTCAAAATTGTTTGGAGAAAACCGTGCATGAAAAACAAAGAAAACACGTCAATACCGATAACACAAATTCAATTCAAATTCAACTCAAAATCAATTCAAATTTGAATTTCAAATTTTAGAAAATGTAGCTCACCTATCGATAGGCATCAAAGCTCTCAAAATATCATGAAAACCAAAAGTAGAAGCTTTGAAATCAAACTGGAAACAACCGAAAACAAAGAAGCCAACACCAGAAAAAAAACACAAAACAAATGCTCCCTGGTTCAACCTCCAGGTCGACCTCTCTAGTCCCCAGGTCGACTGTACATTCGACTTAAGGGTAGGCAAGGTCGACCTGTCGGTCGACCCCCAAGCCTTTCTCTCCCGCGATTTCTTCCCAGACAATTTTTTTGCGACGAATTGATTTTCAAAAAGAAATTTAACATACCATATGAGTGAATTTTGCAACCAAATTTTATAGAAATGTAGAAAAAGACATAAAATTCAAACTGAAGAAAATAATACAGCAATTCGTTTGTAAAGTTGAAAGTTACAATTGCTCAAACTAGGCACTCAGATTAGATTTTCACAGAGATAAGAAACAGAAAATAGTAAACGATTACAGAGCAGAAATTTGCACCGAATACTACTCTTTGAGCATTGCATTAGCTAGAGATTGTGAGATTTAACTCACCTTGATATTAGAGATGATCAAACCATGAAGTTTTGCTGAAAGATGAAATCTTGGAGCTATAATTGGCTTTAGATATCTGTAAAAACTCAAAAACAGAACATGTAGGCAAGGAGATTGACAGTTAACAGAAAATTTAATTCAAAAATTGATTTTTGACGAAATGGATGATTTTAGATTCGATTAGCCATTGATTTAACTCCAATTTGATTTTAAAAACACAAATATTTGAATTTAATTAAACAAAAAGGCTTGAATTTGCAATTTGGTCTAGCGGGTTCTAATTTCTCAATTACTGGCTAAGGAAGAAGAAGAGAGATGCGAGGAAATGAACAAACAAGTGTTCTTTTTCTCACCTTCTCAAGTCGGGCTAAGCAATAATGGGCCACTAGGACCTACAAGAAAAAAATAAATGACTTAACCTAAGTAATTAATTCACATAAGAAACGAATATTCATATATTTACACTATAATAAAACAAGGTCATTTTCTTTCCAATTTTCAACTAAACAAAATACGTAAATTTACATACACATGAAATAAATTATTCTACACTATATGAAAATATTAATTTTTATTTTTAAAACATTATTATTGTTAAAATATTTTATTTTTCAAAAATACACTGTTTCCTCACATAAATGAATAAAACTCTATTTTTAACTTCTAAAATTCCAAAAAATAATTACTTTTCTCACTTAGAAAATATTTTAAACTATTCAAAACTTAACTTGTAGAAAAAAAATATTCTTAGACCAATTTCCAACTTTTTATCTACATAACACACCTTAAAAATCAATTGCTCCTTTTAAAAATTATTAAAAGAAGCAATGGCAATAATTAATGAAATTATTGCACTAACACCAAATAAAAATCATTTTCCATCTTATTATTAACCCAAACCACTATAATAAAGTTCCAAAACATTATTTTCTCTTTTTATTCCAACAATTCATTGTTTATTCCAAATAAACGGTTTAAATTTTTAAAATTATTATTAATTCTCGATATTAAATTATAACTACCGTTATAATTTAGTACTTACAGGTAACCACTAAAACTTGGGTTGTTACAAGTATATTTATACTTGTGAAAGTTTTTAGGCAATCCTGAAAGTGTTCAACGTTGATCGATCATGTTGATTTCATAATGAATATCGTTAATGCTGTGCTCAATAAGAGTTCGTTATAACCATGGTAATGTTTAGATCTAGTAGAGTTAGGGGTTTTCCCTAGGGGAAATTATGTAATTTGTTATATATCTAACTTGTTAACCAATCTTGCTCGAAATAAAAGGTGTTTTCTTTCTATTATATACTTGACATAATGCGTTATATTAATTAATTAATTTAACTAAAAGTTTATTTAATAAAATATCCATAAATGGTATGTTTTATGATAGTAGTTACAAAGTGTTGTAACTATGAGTAATTTAATACAATGAAAAAAAACATACAATTTTAAATGTTCCTAGTCGAGTTACATCTGGATTGGATATCGACCTATCCGTTGAGACTAAAGTACGTAACACTCTCCAAATGTTAGATAATGTATTACTCATGACTACTTGGGAATCTAGGGTTTACTTACTAATAATTGTTGGCTAACTATGGAATAACTCACTCAATGGTTTTTTGTTGGATAATATAACTAAGGTAAAACAAAAATATCGATGTGACAGATTTGCACAGTTCTCTCGACTTGAAAATGTTGTCGATCTTCAATATGATAGCTCCACTTTGACTATAGCCAAATCATGGCATGATGTCCATCGAGTGACTATAGTTCGGTTGAGTGAAAGTATTGGAAGTGAAGCATTATTTAAGAGAGAATTCATCTCCTCGGTTATATGGGTTATTACTACTGTCAACTAAAGTCAAAGTATCTGGCTAGATCAGTTTGGTTAATAGCAATTGTTATTATTGAAGCAAGGATTTTATGTTTGGACTATAGAGCTAAATATGGACGATATTGGAATTTTGACCATTACCAAATTACATGTCCAAAATGATATAGTTTTGATAAAGAGAATTAGTGTAAATAAAAGCCACAACCGAGTAACACTTTAAAAAGTAAAATTGGATTTTATAGAAACCAAGTAACCGATAAATTTACCAAAATGTCACACCACATGCTAAGTGACATGTGAATGTTAATATTCGAATATCTCGATATCTATCGCTGACCAAATTTACACCTGACGAGTCACACAACCGAAAGGATGAATTCTCCTTTGGTCAAATGATTTAATTAATTTATAATTGTTATAATTAATTAGTATTTATGAAATATTAATTATGAAATATTAATTATGAAATTTGATTATGATTTGATGGATAAATATTATTAAATAAATTTATAATAGCTATAAATATACCAATTGATATACAATAACGGTAAGCGATTAAATTTGATTTAATTGCATAATATTTAATTTGGGCTCCAATCGATTTTAGGCACATTATGGGAATGATAATTTCGGCAGCAATAAGGGCCATAGCTTTCTAAAAATTTGGTTTAGAAGGGATAGATATTGGATGGCTCGGATTGAAAGAGAATAAGCAAGAAGTGAGATCCATACGTCTCTCCTTTTCTTCCGCTATATAAGTATCTAACCCCAGTGATATGGCTTTTTTGTAGCCATCACCCAAGTCTTTGCAGGCCAAAAATCCTACTCCCCTTTCCATCTTTTATCAAGCTCAAATCAAGAAAATTTAAACGTTATCCGATAGCTAGTGTGTAGCGACCCTGACTCGACCTTCGAAAATCGGCACCGAATACGACACTCGTATTCAAATGCCGCAGATCCAAACGTCGAACCTGGTTCGCCGGAGCTTATAACACAATAAGTACAACACAGCGGAAGAAATATGCATGATACATTTGATATATATAACATTTGATACAATATCTGATACAACAGAATACAATAGAATGGTACAATGGATAACAATACTATCAGAGATACAAGAAAATAGCAGCGGAGAGATAGTGTCTTCAATGCCAAACTCCAATAGCTCATCTCCAATCCAAAGCTAGCGAGAACTCTAGATCACATTGCACCAAGATAAGCAAGGTCGGTCGTCCAAGACTGAAGAAGATCCCAAAGACTGAAAGCTACCAATTCAAAGACTTCGAAGGCTAATGAATCTATACCTATTACTGGAATATCTGAAAACCCAACTCTAGACTGCCCGTGTGGAAAATAGTGGGCACCCAGAGTTTAGGAAAGGAACAATAAACTCCAGGTCAGTCGTGGGACTGGTGTGAGCAAACAAAACAGTTTTATCTTTTAAAACAAACAACAAAGCTTTTAAATTTCAAATCCGCAATGCTTTTGAGAAAATGAAACTACCATAAGGCCTCCCGGCACACACACAATGCAAACGCACACATGGGGGAGATTTCTCCTTATGATAGTCAAACATGCTTACTACGCAAAAATTCTTTGATATTATTACTATAGGTGCACAGTGGAAAACACTTCGAAAGTATAATATAAATCCTAGCCAGCATAGGTACCATTATACTATGCCTACTATAGCTGCCATGTTAATGGCAGGTTCTACAACTAAAACCGTACAAGGCGCGTATTGGATGAATGGATTTCCAACAAATGGTCAGGCTAAGGAACTTCCTATTGCCACATGGGAACGCCTCTGGCGGGACGCCCCGAGAACTACCCGGCTCTCTACCAAACAAGGCCGGCTACCCCCTTCCCGGGGAATAAAACCTAAGATATGCCACCCCCGGTCCTTTGGGACCTTTATCCGAGGGCCCTCCAACAACAACATCACACAGTAATAAATATACTAGTGTCCACATGAGTAGGTATCTGGGCTCCATACCATGATACCACCCTTTTCCAGAAGGAATGGTCATACCCTAGGGGAGCTACCCCTGAAACCTTGCCGCATCTTTCCTGTTTCGACCATTACCGGTTTGTGAGGCTCGATGAGGTCTCGACCACAAAGCTACGCTTTTTCACAAAGCCATGCTTTGATCAACAAATGATCAACAAATGATCATCAACATACAGCAGCACTTAGCATGCCACACTACCAAATTGGGAGTATATCGCTGATAACCTTCAACTACATAACCTCTGAGCTCGTACGTCTTAGAGAAGGGTGTTAAGCTAAGAGAATAAATTCTCCGCCACCAACAGATATGTATTTGAAAGAAATCGGCTTTATATCTCAAAGTGTAGTGTCAGACACACAACCATACAAGTCTGTTCCGGGTTCGAACAGAACCGAAGGCACTTCCGAAGAAGCCCTTGCAAATCCGGGTATTCACAATTCCGATCGGACTTTCCATCACTTAGGAAATCTCTATACCGTAGCTACTCAGTGCAGAGACAATCGATAAGTCATCCTACCGTTCTCGCAAATACCCGGTCTTCATCACCGATCTTCAAATGCTATCCATAACGACGTATCATTATTCGGAATGGGTTATATGACACAAGGTCCTCTCCCGGCTAAACCGAATAACGAGCGCAATATTTAAAAACATATGGACATGGGATTTTCAGTTAAGTCACAACTTATTATTCAAAACTTTCATTTAAATGGTTTAAGCCAAGTTACCATTTCAAATCTTTAAATAAAAGATTTATTTCACAAAGTTGAGCAGTTTCACAAAGATCCATTTACGGTTTCCAAAACAATATCCATTTTAATTGGATTAATTCATTTAATCTTTAAATCCAAGATTTTACTCATAGCTTCCAAACCCGTTTTCAATTATTCATTCACAACTTGGAAAACCATTTCAATTCAGACTTGAAATTCATTTTATACAAATTGAAAATTCATTTCTTATGCGAAAGCTTTTATCATTTGAAAACAAACAGTTTTCATTTTGGAAAAATCCAATTTCATTTATAGAAGTTAAAATCTTTGGGTTAAATTTAATTCCCAAAAAAACACTTTAAAAATGGTTTGAAACCCATATAAGCTTCTATAACCTTTTTACATTTTAAATCCTCAAAATAGAATTCAATTCCAAATTTTTGAATTCAAATTTAAATCAGATTTCAAAACTAAATTAAGTTATTCAAAAATAACTTTTATCTTTGAAATTCTTTTTCAAAGCTTTTTACTTTAAACCCCATCCATTTCAAAAACCATTTGAATTTAAAAATTCAATTTTAAATATTTTCAAAAGTCTATGACTTAACCGATTTCCACGTGCAATCCATATTTGTGTGTGTATAGTGTAGTCCAGGGGTATTACACGATAGTGCACAACATCAATCAGTACAGATATATCGATACGCGGTATAACCCATAACGCTTATCTTCATCAACAGATTCATAGATAAAGTAAATTTATCAATCACAAAGATTTACTAATATGATTCGATGTGGGTTTCGGATAACCAACTGGAATCCGACTCCCTGTCGCATCGAAGTTTAAATGTCGTTTCATGGGCAAAAGGGATTTCACACACATATAGGAACAAATCACAAATCACAGTCCATCACAAAGCAATCACAACATCACAACAAAAATATCAATCCAATACAGAACGATTGATGATAGTTAAACATCTCTAATTAGGGTGAATATGATTAAGTGTGTTAACCACACAATTTATTTCATAAAATTTAAATCAACGATTAATCATTCTTAACAATAAATTGGTTCAATCCTAATTAACTTTATCAACTAACTTTTCTTAATTAATTATCTTAATTCATAAATCCTTAATTTAAAATTAATTAAATCTCAATTACTTTCATAAATTGATCACCCTTTAGTTAAATCAACTTTTAATTATAAAGTAATTACAAATTTTAATTGTTTAAAATCTTTATTTAATCATTATAAAGAATTTTGTCTTTAAGTTAAAAATTTGAATATTTGATTTACTCCTAAGTATTTTATCAAGTTAAATTTTTAAACAATTTTATTTTTAAAATCTAAGTTTTAAAAATACTTCATTTATCCCGGATAATTATTTTAAAAACAGATTTAAAATCGATGTTTCAAATTTTTCAAAAACTTGACCTTTACTGTTTTTCCAGGCCTGACCCGAGACCTTCCCGATACATCCCCGAGACCAATATTACCCTGCTTCGAGTTTTTTTTCAAATCGGCCCGTGTGAGTACTTTTTTTCAAAAATTTGTCTAAGTTTGGAAAACGACTCGATACCACCCCAAATCGCCCCGAGTTCAGCTTCGAGTTTCCCCCCAATTTTCTCGCGTATTGCTTTGAGCTACCTCTCTTCTTCCCAAACCCATCAACACCAATACAATGGCAGCCACGTGCACGTGCATGGTCAGAATCTCCACCGTTGGTCGAAGCTGCAGCCACCATCGAGTCGACGACCATCCCCTTAAACTCCACAAACACCCAGAACGTGGATTAATCTCGAAAACAAGAATCGAGTCGTATCGACCTAAACAACCCAACATAACATCATCAGAAAACGGTCTCGCACCACCTCCTCTAACCGTTAGCGGCCGTGATATTTAGACCGAAGCTCCTACATCGTGCGACGCTTCGATTGGCTCGATCGACACGATGTCCGATCATCTGAGGACGGCGCAGCATCGACGTTTTCGAACGTGAATCAAAATTGTTCTTAAACCCTAAAACAAACTTGAATTCAAAATCTGGGTTTTTAAAAAATCAAACTGCATTTTTCTGGTGTTGCTGAACCCTAAATCTAGCCGTGGCGACGAGCTCGAGGCCCACCATCGTTGGGATCATCAGAGTTTGACAAAAAAGGCATTTTTCCGATCAACCCAAAAATCTCGATAAAGAATCAATGAAAAATTCAAATTTTTATTTCTAAAATCATCATCCTAAGTAGTGATTCAATTGGTGTAACTAGAATTCAAATTCATGAGGTTCGAATTTTTACATATTTTGATTTGTGACTGTGTTTTACCTCTCCTTGTAAAAATATATCAAGTTCCACTGCTTCTTTTTATTACTAAATCAAGGTACAGATTAAACAATAGTTTAACTTGTCAAAAACAACTCTTTTCAGAACTAAAGAGAGGAAGAGAATGTTTGGGTTTCTTTGATATGCTTTTACTCTGCATAACAGGACTTTAAACAGGTCCTGTGATTTTTTTCCAGTTTTTTTTTTTCCTCCAAGTTTTCCTTGTAAAAGAACAGTGGCTTTGCTTTGATTGAATCTGAAACATGATGCATTGTTAAACATCCTTCTACCTACCTTTACAATTTGATTACCTTTCAAAAGAAATGGGGAGAGGGTTTTATTTATTTATTTTTTATTTTGAAGGACTCTGTAACTCAAATTGTTAAAGGAAAACAAAACACAACAAAGAAAGCAGAAAACAATGTTTCCAGAAAAATCAAAACACAAGCCTGTCATTCATTAAATTCAAAGCCATCACATTCATTCAGGAATTCAAGCACAAAAGATTTGAATAAACATAGGTTTACTCACTGCATTTATCAGAGAAGATTGTCCACTGTCTTTTTTTTTAATTTTTTTTTCAAAGTTTCCAAAAACTATAACTTGCTTTTGATTCTATTTCTGGAACACTAGTGCAAGTTTTTGAAACACTTTTCTTCCTTCTTCTTTTTTTTCCTTTTTTCCCTCTTGCTTTACAATCCAATTTTCCTTTTCAACAGAAGATGGGAGAGTAGCTTATAAGCTTTACTGTAACTAAATGTTACAGGGAAAAAGAAACAAGGGAAAACAGTGTTCCCAGGGAAAATCAAAACACAAGCACACCATTCATTCAATTCAAGGCCATCACATTCATACAGGCATTTAAACACAAGAAAAAAAAATGAAGAAGGCATGGGGTTTACTCACAGTTTCCAGAGGATACTGACAGTTCTATCAACAGAGATGAATGAAGGCCTGCAACTACCTCCTTTTTTTCTACTTGATTTTGAAATTTAAATCTGCCACTTGAAATTATAACACTTTGTTTAATCTCGATTGCATGCTCTTGTTTATTCAGTTTATTAATATCAAAACAAGAATTTGAATTTACTTACAGCTTTAAATTTTTTTTTCTTTTCTGAGGCTACAAAACTGGAAATAGTTTTGAGTCTTTGATCTTATACTTTCCTGCAAATAAATTGATTGATTCAATTGGTTAAATTCCTGTTTCATTCATGTTTAACAAATTTAACTTAAAACCTTTAAAAAAAAATCCACTTGCCTTGAATTTATTTTAGAAATCACTGCATTGTTTTCTGTCTAGCCAAATTTGAAGCATTTCTAACCTGCAGTGAAATCCATTTATATTAAAACTTGATTTCTAAATCACAATTTCATTAAACAATAAAGTTTTAAACTACCTGAGAGATGGAATTATAGCTTGAACTAGTTTATATGGTTTCAGATCTTCAATCTTTGGAATGAAAAAGAAGAGGGCGGATTTTTTTTCCTGTTTTGATGGTTTCTTTTGAATTGAATGGTGATGTTTAGATTTGAAAAACCTTCGTGGTTGTATTGCAAAAGTTAGAGGCTTATAATTTTGAAATTTCTTTGGAAACTGAAAAGTTTCTTTAATTTTTTATGTGAATATTTTATCTTTTTATGAGACAATTCATGCCATTTGTAAAAAAGCAATGATGAGAGCAAGATTTTGTTCATCCCCCTACTCCACCTCTCATGTATATGTATTTATATGTATTTACATTTGTATATATATTTTCTTCCAGTTCAAAAAGATATTATTATTATTTTGTTTTTATTTTTATTATATTTTTACATATACATTTTATAAATAAATACATCCTTTATCTATTTATTCCCATATATGGTTTATATATGTGAAAGGTTAAAAGAATTGTTTCTAACCAATATCTACATTACATATGTTACATCTTTAATGATTTTAAATGCTACTAATTTTTAAAACATTTATTTTAAATTTAAATTCAATTTTGCATTTCAAACTTGAAATATAAACTTTCATATCCATTTATACATTCACACTTTATTTTGAACAAATTTAAATTAATTTTAAATATGCATTCAATTTACTCATATTTGTAATATACACACATATATAAGATTTTAAATCTATATGACTTTTTACAATATTTATTATTTCAATATTTTAATCTCAAGATAAAATTGGGATTTAATTATATATTACTATCACTCATTTTTATTTGTTTAGGATTTTTCTTCCAATTTAATTTGAAATTAAATTCCAAAAGTTTAAAACATATTATTTATTTAAATTGTTAACTTTGGGACGTTACTTTTTATCTATAAGATTTTAAATATAGAAATTCAAAACCTTAATTAAATTTTAAAATCAATACTCAAATAAACAAATATTCCATTTAATTTGAAAAATCCAAATTAATTTGCAATTTTATTCAAAAATTTATTTTCATTATCAATTTTAATTTTAATTAAAAATTGGGATCGCTACAGATTTCCCCCCATAAAATAAATTTCGTCCTCGAAATTTGCAAGGAAGACGACAAGGAATAGATGAAAGATAGAAAAAATATCTTTCCAAATCAAACTGGATAACAATCCTGTATTTGGCTTAACCAATCAGAATATCAACAATATGAGAATAAACTCATACAATTATTTGACAAGATACTCGGGTTATCCGGTCTACGAATATACAAAGGCATTGATTAGTTCGAAGGGATAACTAATCGTTCATAGAATATATCGGTTCCCAGAGAATAGATAGATAGATTAAATCTTCTACAATTTCTCAAACACTAAATATGGATTCCAACTTAGGTTGGAGTATCCCAAAGTATACATCAACTTGTTCCTCTTCGGACTTCAATCAACACAAGGAATTACAACAGAATTTCAAATTTGGTTTTAATCGAAATCATTTTATCGATACAAATTATTTAACTTTATATTTTAGATACCAATTTATCAAATTTAAATTTTTGCTAAGGTTAAGAACGAAAAGCTGATAGAAATTTGACCAAGAGAATACGAAATTGAGACTTATCTACGATTCGTAGGGCCACCATCACACCGAAGCTTCTTTCTTGAGCTGCTACTAAGCAATCAAAGAAATTGAAAGACGAATCAAAGGAGATTGATAAAGAAGGTTATTTCCGTTGTTGCAGGGCATTGACCACTTGTACTGGTATTTCCCTGTCCCCTATCTCGTTCTCTTCTTGCACTCATACTTACTATCAGTGATAGTAAGAGAATTTACTGAGGCATTCGATCGGATATCTTAGGGATTACTCATTCTAGGGTATACTTCACTCTATCTCTATTGAGTTACTTAATGTGTTATACTCCTGAGCTAAAGTTTTAACCTTCAGCTCTGATACCAAATGTAGCGACCCTGACTCGACCTTCGAAAATCGGCACCGAATACGACACTCGTATTCAAATGCCGCAGATCCAAACGTCGAATCTGGTTCGCCGGAGCTTATAACACAATAAGTACAACACAGCGGAAGAAATATGCATGATACATTTGATATATATAACATTTGATACAATATCTGATACAACAGAATACAATAGAATGGTACAATGGATAACAATACTATCAGAGATACAAGAAAATAGCAGCGGAGAAATAGTGTCTTCAATGCCAAACTCCAATAGCTCATCTCCAATCCAAAGCTAGCGAGAACTCTAGATCACATTGCACCAAGCTAAGCAAGGTCGGTCGTCCAAGACTGAAGAAGATCCCAAAGACTGAAAGCTACCAATTCAAAGACTTCGAAGGCTAATGAATCTATACCTATTACTGGAATATCTGAAAACCCAACTCTAGACTGCCCGTGTGGAAAATAGTGGGCACCCAGAGTTTAGGAAAGGAACAATAAACTCCAGGTCAGTCGTGGGACTGGTGTGAGCAAATAAAACAGTTTTATCTTTTAAAATGAACAACAAAGCTTTTAAAGTTCAAATCCGCAATGCTTTTGAGAAAATGAAACTACCATAAGGCCTCCCGGCACACACACAATGCAAACGCACACATGGGGGAGATTTCTCCTTATGATAGTCAAACATGCTTACTACGCAAAAATTCTTTGATATTATTACTATAGGTGCACAGTGGAAAACACTTCGAAAGTATAATATAAATCCTAGCCAGCATAGGTACCATTATACTATGCCTACTATAGCTGCCATGTTAAATGGCAGGTTCTACAACTAAAACCGTACAAGGCGCGTATTGGATGAATGGATTTCCAACAAATGGTCAGGCTAAGGAACTTCCTATTGCCACATGGGAACGCCTCTGGCGGGACACCCCGAGAACCTACCCGGCTCTCTGCCAAACAAGGCCGGCTACCCCCCTTCCCGGGGAATAAAACCTAAGATATGCCACCCCCGGTCCTTTGGGACCTTTATCCGAGTGCCCTCCAACAACAACATCACACAGTAATAAATATACTAGTGTCCACATGAGTAGGTATCTGGGCTCCATACCATGATACCACCCTTTTCCAGAAGGAATGGTCATACCCTAGGGGAGCTACCCCTGAAACCTTGCCGCATCTTTCCTGTTTCGACCATTACCGGTTTGTGAGGCTCGATGAGGTCTCGACTACAAAGCTATGCTTTTTCACAAAGCCATGCTTTGATCAACAAATGATCAACAAATGATCATCAACATACAGCAGCACTTAGCGTGCCACACTACCAAATTGGGAGTATATCGCTAATAACCTTCAACTACATAACCTCTGAGCTCGTACGTCTCAGAGAAGGGTGTTAAGCTAAGAGAATAAATTCTCCGCCACCAACAGATATGTATTTGAAAGAAATCGGCTTTATATCTCAAAGTGTAGTGTCAAACACACAACCATACAAGTCTGTTCCGGGTTCGAACAGAACCGAAGGCACTTCTGAAGAAGCCCTTGCAAATCCGGGTATTCACAATCCCGATCGGACTTCCCATCACTTAGGAAATCTCTATACCGTAGCTACTCAGTGTAGAGACAATCGATAGGTCATCCTACCGTTCTCGCAAATACCCGGTCTTCACCACCGGTCTTCAAATGCTATCCATAACGACGTATCATTATTCGGAATGGGTTATATGACACAAGGTCCTCTCCCGGCTAAACCGAATAACGAGCGCAATGTTTAAAAACATATGGACATGGGATTTTCAGTTAGTCACAACTTATTATTCAAAACTTTCATTTAAATGGTTTAAGCCAAGTTACCATTTCAAATCTTTAAACAAAAGATTTATTTCACAAAGTTTAACCAGTTTCACAAAGATCCATTTACGGTTTCCAAAACAATATCCATTTTAATTGGATTAATTCATTTAATCTTTAAATCCAAGATTTTACTCATAGCTTCCAAACCCGTTTTCAATTATTCATTCACAACTTGGAAAACCATTTCAATTCAAACTTGAAATTCCTTTTATACAAATTAAAAATTCATTTCTTATGCGAAAGCTTTTATCATTTGAAAACAAACGGTTTTCATTTTGGAAAAATCCAATTTCATTTATAGAAGTTAAAATCTTTGGGTTAAATTTAATTCCCAAAACAACATTTTATAAATGGTTTGAAACCCATATAAGCTTCTATAACCTTTTTACGTTTTAAATCCTCAAAATAGAATTCAATTCCAAATTTTTGAATTCAAATTTAAATCAGATTTCAAAACTAAATTAAGTTATTCAAAAATAACTTTGATCTTTGAAATTCTTTTTCAAAGCTTTTTACTTTAAACCCCATCCATTTCAAGAACCATTTGAATTTAAAAATTCAATTTTAAATATTTTCAAAAGTCTATGACTTAACCAATTTCCACGTGCAATCCATATTTGTGTGTGTATAGTGTAGTCCAGGGGTATTACACGATAGTGCACAACATCAATCATCACAGATATATCGATAAGCGGTATAACCCATAACGCTTATCTTCATCAACAGATTCATAGATAAAGTAAATTTATCAATCACAAAGATTCACTAATATGATTCGATGTGGGTTTCGGATAACCAACTGGAATCCGACTCCCTGTCGCATCGAAGTTTAAATGCCGTTTCATGGGCAAAAGGGATTTCACACACATATAGGAACAAATCACAAATCACAGTCCATCACAAAGCAATCACAACATCACAACAAAAATATCAATCCAATATAGAACGATTGATGATAGTTAATCATCTCTAATTAGGGTGAATATGATTAAGTGTGTTAACCACACAATTTATTTCATAAAATTTAAATCAACGATTAATTATTCTTAACTATAAATTGTTCAATCCTAATTAACTTTATCAACTAACTTTTCTTAATTAATTATCTTAATTCATAAATCCTTAATTTAAAATTAATTAAATCTTAATTACTTTCATAAATTAATCATCCTTTAGTTAAATCAACTATTAATTATAAAGTAATTACAAATTTTAATTGTTTAAAATCTTTATTTAATCATTATAAAGAATTTTGTCTTTAAGTTAAAAATTTGAATATTTGATTTACTCCTAAGTATTTTATCAAGTTAAATTTTTAAACAATTTTATTTTTAAAATCTAAGTTTTTAAAATAATTCATTTATCCCGGATAATTATTTTAAAAACAGATTTAAAATCAATGTTTCAAATTTTTCAAAAACTTGACCTTTACTGTTTTTCCAGGCCTGACCCGAGACCTTCCCGATACATCCCCGAGACCAATATTACCCTACTTCGAGTTTTTTTTCAAATCGGCCCGTGTGAGCACTTTTTTTCAAAAAATTGTCTAAGTTTGGAAAACGACTCGATACCACCCCAAATCTCCCCGAGTTCAGCTTCGAGTTTCCCCCCAATTTTCTCGCGTATTGCTTCGAGCTACCTCTCTTCTTCCCAAACCCATCAACACCAATACAATGGCAGCCACGTGCACGTGCACGGTCAGAATCTCCACTGTTGGTCGAAGCTGCAGCCACCATCGAGTCGACGACCATCCCTTTAAACTCCACAAACACCCAGAACTTGGATTAATCTCGAAAACAAGAATCGAGTCGTATCGACCTAAACAACCCAACATAACATCATCAGAAAAAGGTCTCGCGCCACCTCCTCTAACCGTCAGCGGCCGTGATATTTAGACCGAAGCAACTACATCGTGCGACGCTTCGATTGGCTCGATCGACACGATGTCCGATCATCTGAGGACGGCGCAGCATCGACGTTTTCGAACGCGAATCAAAATGGTTCTTAAACCCTAAAACAAACTTGAATTCAAAATCTGGGTTTTTAAAAAATCAAACTGCATTTTTCTGGTGTTGCTGAACCCTAAATCTAGCCGTGGCGACGAGCTCTAGGTCCACCATCGTTGGGATCATCAGAGTTTGACAAAAAAGGCATTTTTCCGATCAACCCAAAAATCTCGATAAAGACTCAATGAAAAATTCAAATTTTTATTTCTAAAATCATCATCCTAAGTAGTGATTCAATTGGTGTAACTAGAATTCAAATTCATGAGGTTCGAATTTTTACATATTTTGATTTGTGACTGTGTTTTACCTCTCCTAGTAAAAATATATCAAGTTCCACTGCTTCTTTTTATTACTAAATCAAGGTACAGATTAAACAATAGTTTAACTTGTCAAAAACAACTCTTTTCAGAACTAAAGAGAGGAAGAGAATGTTTGGGTTTCTTTGATATGCTTTTACCCTGCATAACAGGACTTTAAACTGGTCCTATGATTTTTTTCCAGTTTTTTTTTCTCTCCAAATTTTCCTTGTAAAAGAACAGTGGCTTTGCTTTGATTGAATCTGAAACATGATGCATTGTTAAACATCCTTCTACCTACCTTTACAATTCGATTACCTTTCAAAAGAAATGGGGAGAGGGTTTTTTTTTATTTTGAAGGACTCTGTAACTCAAATTGTTACAGGAAAACAAAACACAACAAAGAAAGCAGAAAACAATGTTTCCAGAAAAATCAAAACACAAGCCTGTCATTCATTAAATTCAAAGCCATCACATTCATTCAGGAATTCAAGCACAAAAGATTTGAATAAACATAGGTTTACTCACTGCATTTATCAGAGAAGATTGTCCACTGTCTTTTTTTTTTAAATTTTTTTTTCAAAGTTTCCCAAAAACTATAACTTGCTTTTGATTCTATTTCTGGAACACTAGTGCAAATTTTTGAAACACTTTTCTTTCTTCTTTTTTTTTTCCTTTTTTTTCCCTCTTGCTTTACAATCCAATTTTCCTTTTCAACAGAAGATGGGAGAGTAGCTTATAAGCTTTACTGTAACTAAATGTTACAGGGCAAAAGAAACAAGGGAAAACAGTGTTCCCAGGGAAAATCAAAACACAAGCACAACATTCATTCAATTCAAGGCCATCACATTCATACAGGCATTTAAACACAAGAAAAAAAAAATGAAGAAGGCATGGGGTTTACTCACAGTTTCCAGAGGATACTGACAGTTCTATCAACAGAGATGAATGAAGGCCTGCAACTACCTCCTTTTTTTCTACTTGATTTTGAAATTTAAATCTGCCACTTGAAATTATAACACTTTGTTTAATCTCTATTGCATGCTCTTGTTTATTCAGTTTATTAATATCAAAACAAGAATTTGAATTTACTTACAGCTTTAAAATTTTTTTTTCTTTTCTGAGGCTACAAAACTGGAAATAGTTTTGAGTCTTTGATCTTATACTTTCCTGCAAATAAATTGATTGATTCAATTGGTTAAATTCCTGTTTCATTCATGTTTAACAAATTTAACTTAAAACCTTTAAAAAAAAAAAATCCACTTGCCTTGAATTTATTTTAGAAATCACTGCATTGTTTTCTGTCTAGCCAAACTTGAAGCATTTCTAACCTGCAGTGAAATCCATTTATATTAAAACTTGATTTCTAAATCATAATTTCATTAAACAATAAAGTTTTAAACTACCTGAGAGATGGAATTATAGCTTGAACTAGTTTATATGGTTTCAGATCTTCAATCTTTGGAATGAAAAAGAAGAGGGCAGATTTTTTTTTCCTGTTTTGATGATTTCTTTTGAATTGAATGATGATGTTTAGATTTGAAAAATCTTTGTGGTTGTATTTCAAAAGCTAGAGGCTTATAATTTCGAAATTTCTTTGGAAACTGAAAAGTTTCTTTAATTTTTTATGTGAATATTTTATCTTTTTATAAGACAATTCATGCCATTTGTAAAAAAGCAATGATGAGAGCAAGATTTTGTTCATCCTCCTACTCCACCTCTCATGTATATGTATTTATATGTATTTACATTTGTATATATATTTTCTTCCAGGTCAAAAAGATATTATTATTATTTTGTTTTTATTTTTATTATATTTTTACATATACATTTTATAAATAAATACATCCTTTATCTATTTATTCCCATATATGGTTTATATATGTGAAAGGTTAAAAGAATTGTTTCTAACCAATATCTACATTACATATGTTACATCTTTAATGATTTTAAATGCTACTAATTTTTAAAACATTTATTTTAAATTTAAATTCAATTTTCCATTTCAAACTTGAAATATAAACTTTCATATCCATTTATACATTCACACTTTATTTTGAACAAATTTAAATTAATTTTAAATATGCATTCAATTTACTCATATTTGTAATATACACATATATATAAGATTTTAAATCTATATGACTTTTTACAATATTTATTATTTCAATATTTTAATCTCAAGATAAAATTGGGATTTAATTATATATTACTATCACTCATTTTTAGTTGTTTAGGATTTTTCTTCCAATTTAATTTGAAATTAAATTCCAAAAGTTTAAAACATATTATTTATTTAAATTGTTAACTTTGGGACGTTACTTTTTATCTATAAGATTTTAAATATAGAAATTCAAAACCTCAATTAAATTTTAAAATCAATACTCAAATAAACAAATATCCCATTTAATTTGAAAAATCCAAATTAATTTGCATTTTTATTCAAAAATTTATTTTCATTATCAATTTAAATTTTAATTAAAAATTGGGATCGTTACATAGTGTTCAATGGTTCAAGATAAATCACTTCTGAATCGAAAATTGTTTCAAGGGGCGGTATCATCATTTCATGGTGTACTTCAAGGCATTGAAAGTGAGGTATGTTTTTTATCATAATAAAACTATTTATGCTCAATTATAATATCTTATTATATAAATATATTTTAAAATGTTAGTTAGGTGACGATTCTAATATGTATTAATATTGTCACAAAATTATTTGGTTATAAATATATATAAATTTGAGAAAAAGAAGATTTAATCAACTATGTCTTAGCTCAATATGGCTATATAATTATAAAAACAATTTTTTTTATTTTATTGAATTAAATTAATATAAAAAATTTAAATACATATACATGTATAATTCTTAATTAAATACAACATCATACTTTAATCATATATGATCATATAATTTTATATGTAAAGTATTTGGGTTGTGGTAATTTTCCGCAATGATAAAATATTTTTATACATATATTCTATTATTATTTAAAATATCATTTATATTAATTTACTACATAAATCAATTACACTAATTCATATATTGTAACATCCCGCTTTCGGTGGCTCAAAACTAACTGCTACGGATGCTACAGTCATCCATAAGTGTTGTTTCTGAGTGACAGAAATTGGAATCTTGGAACTATTGGCAATGCAGAAACACAAGAATATGAGAAAATTTAAAATTCAATAAAACAGAATTTCTCATTTCTTATGAATTTCTATTTAAGATTTAATTAAATAATCCCAAACGTTAACCACGTTCAGATCACATATACATGTACAAAATACGATAAGGGCGAAATATGAAGATGTCCCCTTATGATGATCAGAGTACTAATAAATATGAACTTTACAGTTCTTAGTACATCATAGCGGACACACCAAATAGCTCCTGTATTGCTAATACTTCCTTCTACACGTCTCCAAAAGTAGGATTTTACAAGTTGGTATCAGAGCATGGTTTATGTACTTAAAAGGAATTAAAAACTTAAAAGATTTTTAAAAGCATAATCTAATGAATCTAAAATATGGATGGGCTTGGGTAAGTGTTATAGTAACGTATTTGTACTTTTTTATAAATACCTAAGTATGTATTCCCCATTCTCTTAGCCCGTTCTTCTGTATCTTACCGAGATTGGGTTTCAGGTAGTAGGGAGTAAGATACGGAGGTAGGAATCGAAGAGTGGACCAAGGTGGAAGATGCACCATAAGACGTGGAAATGTTCAACCCAATACTAGGAGGAACCAAGTTCGACAGGCAAATGCAAACCCAGATGCAAATGCCAATGTTGGTGCTAAGATTCCACCGGTATGGGGATGATGTATCAGTTCTTTGTGAATATGATGCACGTTGGAGCAGCTGTAGGAGTGGCTGAAGGGAATGATGGAGGAGCTAATCCGGTGTCCCTAGTTGGCAATAATTATGCCAAGCTAAGCAGGGATTACACTAGTCTTAGGGGGAAGCCTTTTTTGGATACCAAGGATGCGGTAGGAGTGGAAAACTGGCTACTACGTTGTGAAAGGATATTTACAACCTCGTCTTGACAGATATGAAGAAGAAAAGACTTGCTTTAAGGAAATTACAGGGAGCAACATTGTTTTGGTGGAATGGAGTTACCGTGAGAAAGCCAGAGGAAGATCTGACTTGGGTTGAATTTCGAAGGAGGTTCAAAGAAAAATTTCTATCAGAGGTTGCCAAATCAGCATTGCTCTGGAAATTTACAGATTTAGTCTAGGGACATAGATCGGTGATTGAGTATGCTGCAGAGTTTGATGAGTTGTCCCATTGTGGATATGCTATTGTAGATACTATCATTCGAAGGAATGATAAGTTTATTGGGGGGTTGAATCCTGAGATCAGCAGAAAAACCATGCCAAACCTTCGGGATCTGTGTCATATTGTTGTTGAGATGGCTATTCGAAATAAAGAGATGCTTTCTACTTTTGAGAAAGGGAAATCAGCTGAGGTTCAGAATTATCAGGGTAAGAAGCAGAAGTTCTTTAAGAAGAAAGGTGCCTAGTGAAGGGTAACAACTAAGAAGAGTAAGGCTGGTATTGTTTGTTACAAGTATGACAAAAAGGGGCACTATGCTAATGAATGTCGCTCGGGTAATGGAAGAGGAATTGTAGTGAGGCCGAATGTAAAGTGCTACAACTGTGGCCAAATGGGGAATTACAAGGACTAGTGTCACGAGGCTGCTAAAGCTGGAAAGGGAAAGGTCTTTGTGTTGGAACCATCATCCTCTAGACCAACGACTACTGAGAAAGGAAAAGATATGATAGAAAGTATGCTTATGATTCGTAGTACTCCAGTTAGAATACTATTTGATACCGATGGATCGCACTCATTTATATCTTAGTATTTGGTAGATTGCTTATGTCTGGAACCTTTATACCTTATTACTCCTCTAAGGGTTATGAATCTTATAGGAGGGTATGCAACTCTGGGAATGAGACATGACCAGTTAGAACTTGATTTGTTAGGTCACATGTTTGCATGCAGTTTATATGTTTCTGATTTTATGGGTTTCAGGATTATATTGGGTATGAATTGGTTAGACAGGTATGATGCTAGGATATTTTTCCAAGAGGGAGAAATATCATTGAAACACCCTAATGGCCATAACTAAATTATTTACTCGGTAAGGAGTTGGAACGGAAATGCTTATGCGTTATTGGGTGCTATAACGGAAGTAGAGTTGAAGTGGGTTTATGTTGCAAGAGAGTTTGCGGATGTGTTTGAACTAGTTTGGGTTTGCGTTCGAAAAGAGCAATTGAGTTTCGAATAGATCTCATACTAGGAGCTGAACCCATAAGTAGACCTTTAGCAGGATGTCACCAATCGAGATGAAGGAATTCAAGGTGCAACTAGTGGAATTGGAAGGAAAGAATTTCATCCGGCTAAGTAGTTCGTCTTAGGGAACGGTCGCGGTATTCGTGAAGAAGCCAGATGAGTCATGAAGGATGTGTATCGACTGTCGTATGTTGAATGAGGGGACGATCAAGAATCGTTATCCTTTGCCGAGAATCGATGATTTATTCGATCAGTTGAGTGGAGACAGAACGTTTTCCCAATTGGGATTGGCGACAGGTTTCCATCAGCTATGAGTGGAAGAGGACAGTATTCCTTTCATGGCGTTTAAGACCAGGTACGGTCTTACGAATGGTTGGTTATGCCATTCGAGCTTTCAAATGCGCCAGCTTTCTTTATGGATTTGATGAATTGGGTTTTCCGAGAGCACTTAGATAGGTTCGTGTTGGTTTTTATTGATGACATTTTGATATACTATAAGAATGAGAAGGATCGTGCGGATTGTCTTAGGATAGTATTGGAGATGCTAAGGCAACATAAGCTAAAGACGAAGTTCTCCAAGTGTCATTTAGGAAGAAGGAAGTGAAGTTCCTTGGTCATGTAGTTTTCGAGGAAGGGTTAGCAGTTGATCCAAATAAGATTGAAGCTGTTAACAATTGGAAAAGACTAGAGACGGTAAGTGAGATTAGAAGTTTTTTTGGTCTTGCGGGACACTAACGAAGGTTCATTAAGGATTTTTCGCAGATAGCGACATCTTTGACTATGCTAACTAGGAAGGACGTAAAGTTTGTTTGATCAGACAAATTTGAGGAGGCATTCCTTAAGTTGAAACAACCAATGCGCCATTGTTAGTAGCTCTTGATTGGAATTAGGGGTTGATAGTTTACACTGATGCATGTGGTACCAGGCTAAGTATTGTGCTAATGCTGAATGGAAAAGTTATAACATATGCTTCTAGACAGCTTAGACTGCATGAAGTGAGATACCCTACTCATGATTTGGAGTTGGCAGTGGTAAACTTCACATTGAAGATGTGAAAGCATTATCTTTTGGGAGAAAGGTTTGAGAAATTTACAGATCATAAGTCTCTACGATATTTATTCTCTCAGAAGGAGCTGAACATGAGACAGCAGAGATGGTTGAAGTTTGTTGCAGCTTATGATTTAAGCATCAGGTATACACCGGGAAAATGAAATAAGGTGCTAGATGCGCTTAGCAGGAAACATCAGAATGTGATGTTAGCTATGTTAGCGAAATGGAAAGACTGGGAAGCATTGGCTGCTTGCAGTGTACAGTTGAGGTCGACTGCTGTATCTAGTTAGAATATCGCCATGATATCTTGTTTGGAGGTTCGACCGGTTATGATCAAACGAATTGCTTCTAAGCAGAAAGAGGATCCAACCTTAGTCGAGAGGATTAGAAGGTTAGAAGCTAGAACCGACGTTAATGACTTGAAGTATTTTATTCTTGACCGTAGGGGTTGGTTAAGAAAGAACGAACAGTTATGTATTCCGAATGTTGGAAACCTTAGGAAGGAAGTTCTTAGGGAAAGTCATCGATCGAATTTATGATTAATCTTGGAGGAACCAAGATGTATCAGATATGAAGAGAAGTTTGTTCTAGGAAGAAATGCAGAGGGATGTTGGCTTATGGGTAAAATAGTGTTTGAACAGTCAATAAGTAAAAGCCAAACATTAGAAGTCAAGTGGATTGCTTCAGCCTTCGGATATTCCATTTTAGAAGTGGGACTCAATATCCAAGGATTTTATTGATGGGTTGCCAAGGTCAAACATGGGTAATTAAAGTATATTGGTCATAGTGGACAGATTGACCAAAAGTGCCCATTTAATTTCGATAAGGTCAACTAGGATGACATCTGTTTTGGCTAAGTGGTTCATGAAGAACATCGTTAGACTGCATGGAATTCCTAGTAGTATCGTCAGTGATAGAGATGTTTTGTTTCTAGTGGGTTCTTGAAGAGCGTCCAGAGTGTGTTACGCACTAAGCTCAAGATGAGTACCGTATATCATCCTCAAACGGATGGGTAGATAGAGGGAGTTAGTAAGTTACTAGATGATCCGTTAAGAGCTTATGTGCTGGATTTTGTGGTTCTTGGAAGATCGCTTGCACTTAGTAGAGTTTTCATATAATAATAGTTATCGGACTACTATAGGAATGGTGCCTTTTGAAGCTTTGTATGGAAGGCCATGTAAATCACCAGTATTGGTTAGAGACTGGAGACAGGTTGGTCCTTGGTCCAGATTTGGTAAGAGAGGGGATGGAAAAGAGCGAGTTGATGAAAGAATGAAGGTAGCTCAATCTTGGCAGAAGAGTTACGTAGATAAACGGCGTAAGGGCCTAGAGTTCTCGGTTGGAGATAGAGTTTTCATCAAGATATCGTTGGAGAAAGGTATGGTTCGGTTCGAAAAGATCGAGAAGCTAACACCAAGATATATTGGACCATTTCCTATATCAAAGAGTATCGCGAGACTCGCATAACGAGTAAATTTACCGAGCAGTTTGGTCGCGGTCCACGATGTGTTTCATGTTTCTCATCTTAGGAAGTATGTTCATGATCCACTATCGCTCCGACGGCACTGGAGGACATAGTGGTGGAACCAGATATGACTTTTTTGTGGCAACTAGTTTGTGTTGTGGAAAAAGATGGAAAGAGGCTAAGTAACAAGACAGTTGAGTCGGTGAAAGTTCAATGGAGCGACAATGTGAAGGACTGTACTTGGGAGACAGAGGACAAGATTAGGGATACTTTTCCCGGGCTGTTCTGGATTGTTTGTTCTATATAGGGTTTATATAGAATTTGGCCGGTAGGTTATACTAACTTTGCTTGCATGGGCTATATGTTTGTTGTTTTGTCCTTACTGAATTTCAGGGACAAAATTCTTTAAGGAGGGGATTCTGTAATGACCTCGAATTTTAATTAACATTATTCGAGATATTTTATAGATAAATCAAATAGAATAATGTGAATAATAAGGAGATGAGATTAATAAATCCAATGGCCTTGTCTAAAAGAATGAACTAAAATAAAAGGACTTAAATAAATTAAAAAGGAGGAATTTTTTCTAAAGGGTAAACTTAGAAAAGGGGCTACATTTCTTAATGTATATCTCTTCCTCCACTTGAATAAATTTCCACTTTATCATTCTTAACTCCTCATTTCTTCGGATGGCCATTAAAAAGCTCCAGGAAGAGTTTAAATTGAAGAATAAGCTAAGGAATTAAAGCTAGGAAAGTATCTAATTCTCCAATCAACTAATCAAGGTGAATAATCATGCTTATCATCTCTTTTTTCTGTATTTGGATCCGTTATGGGTTATACCCAATTCATATTTGTGATTTTGGTTAGGATATAACCATTTAAACCTTTGTTTGGATAAGACATAGGTGTTTTAAAATGTCAATGGGATAATTAACACGTTCTCATTCGGTTTTGGTTAAATTCAAAGTTGTTTTGATCTTCATATGCATTGAAATTTTAATATGATGAAGTATATGATTTATTAGATTTTTGGTGATTTTTGGGAATTTTTCCTTAGTGATTTGCTAAGGTAATAAAATTATTTAAGCCTAAGGCTAAACTAGAAAATGGCTTCCGTGTTTATTCAAAACCGGAGGGAAATTCGCTTTTGGAAATATTTAGGGAAGAAGTACAGTGTTTGAAGAAAGAGGTTGGCTTTTGTTAAATTTTCACTGTTCGGAAGTACAGGAGAAGGTTCCTTAGCCAATCAAAATTAGATAAATAAGATAAAACATCACTTCAGTGGGCCCAGTTCTGCCTTCGACTCCAACAAGCCCGCTTTTACCCAGTGAATGAAGTACGAATGTGCCTTTCGTCTAAAACAGAAGTTAAACATACCTTCCACCCAAAGTTGAAAGGTAGGCACAGGGTCGAAGGGAAGAAAAGGGCGAAGGAATGGGGAGGCTGCTTCTTTTGCTTTCAGAATAAAAATTGTTTTCGAATAAGTTGAAGGGGGATCCTTCGAATCTATCATTTTATAAAAGGCTATAGTCAAGAAGGGTTTTGAAGGGGATCTTCGAAAGCTTAAACCTTCAAGAGTATTGTATTAAAATGTTTTTCGAAAAGGTAGTTTAAAACCTTTCGGCAAGCCGAAGGGTTAACCTTCCGACATGGTCGGAAGTATGCTTTCAAAGGGTTGGTTCCAACACCAACGCTTCATTGTTTTTGAATGATTTCAAAGGTTTATTTCAAAAGGTTTTTGAAGTGGCTATCTTCAATGATTTCAAAAGGTTCTTAATTTCGAACGATTTGTTCTCGAAAGCTTTTGAGTTCGAAAGGTTTGATTTCGAAAGGCTTGATCTCGAAAGGTTTGATTTCAAAAGGTTTGATTTCAAAAGTTTTTGAGTTCGAAAGGTTTTATTTTGAAAGGTTTGGATTCGAAAGATTTTGATTTCGAATGGTTTTTGAAGGAGTTATCTTCCACGATTTCAAAAGATTTATAATTTGTTTTATAAGGAGGGGGATACCCCAGGTTTTTGAGAGGTCGAAAGGTATAACCTTTCGAATAAGTCGAAAGGAAACCTTCCATCAAGGCCGAAGGGTAGGACCATTTGGCAATGTCGAAAGATATGATTTTTTGATGCTTTCAAAAGAAAGATACCCAAAGGGGCTAACTTTGGATGTTTGTATGCTTTCGAATGGGGATTCATTCGAAGGGCTTTAAAGGGTTATTTTAACCACTTTTTCTTACGTAAGATTTTGTTAATCTGAAGGGGCTACTTCGAAGGGTCATAACATAAAATGCTTATTTTATTTGAACATGTAAGGGGGAGCCTTATATAAGTTTGATGATATTAAGCCTTGGGGACACTACTGATTTTGATACATAGTTTGGGGTTACAAATAGAAATATGCTTTCGAAGTTATACATTGGGGCTATCAATGTGTTTTTATTTAATTTAATCTAATTGGGGCTACAAATGGGAATAGGTTAAACGAATGGTATACCTAGGGAAAATAATTAATCATGGGGATTATGATATTTCTAACCAAGTGATGGGTTCTTGGTTAACCTAGGAAAACCATGGAATGTGTGGTGGATAGCCCACATCAAGTTTCTAAAGTAAAGAATGTTTTTCCAGAGGTGGTTAGCCTTGGGATTTGGCACCCAAGGGTTCATAGTCATCTTAGGAAAACTATGGAGTGTGCGGTGGTTAGCCCACATCATCTTTTATAAAATGATGTATGATGGATAATCTGCATTTTTTTGAATGGATTTGGGATGGATAGTTCTATTAAATTATAGCGGATAGTCATTTTAAAGGTTTTAGATGGAAAATCTAATAAATTGCTTTTAGATGGGATACCTAATAAATGGGTCGATGGGATATCCAATACATATGATTTATGGCTTTATTTCATATTATGTTAAGACTAATCATTTTGGATGCAGGGGTATAGTAAATGATTTGCATGTTTTGTTTTGGATATGAGGGAAAAAACAGTTCCGCTAAGCGGCGTGGTCTAACTTGCTATCTATTTATGATAATAGATGATAGGGGATTAATCATACCAGACTTATTTTCTGACTCGAAGTTTGTGTTTCTCCACAGACTCTCGGGTATTCAAAAATTAATTTGAGTAGTCTTAGAGTGGGAAACTTTCAGGTTTCTGGACGAATAAGCTTTAGGTGATGTGCATGAGGAAGTATTAGCTATATAGGAGCTATTTTGTGTATTCTGCTGTGATGTACTAAGAACTATAAAGTTCATATTTATTAGTTCTCTGATCATCATAAGAGGACATCTTCATATGCCGCTCTTATTGTATTTTGTATACGTATATGCGATCTGGATGTGGATAACGTTTGGGATTATGTAATTAAATCTTAAATTGAAATTCATAAGAAATGAGAAATTCTATTTTGTTGAAGTTTAAAATTTTTCATATTCTTATGTTTCTGTATTGCCAATAGTTTCAAGATTCCGGTTTCGGTCACTCAGAATTAACACTTATGGATGACTACAGCATCCGTATTGAGCCTCCAGAAGCGGTATGTTACAAAATATTGTGAAAATTATATTTTATAAAATAATATTAGCAATAAAGAAACTCTCAAAAATCAAAAAAAATATTTCTAAATTAATTTCAAATTACGGCTGAAAATAGAAAAATCGTATTAAATTGTTTTTAAGCCAAAAATTTGTGTAAAAAATTTCAGAGCATAAAATAATTTTAGGATTTACTAAAAATTCGAAATTGATTTTGAATTAATATTTTTTCATGGATATTTAAATATATATATATATATATTAAAATTTTAAAATTTTATATTTATTAACCCATGGGCAAGACCTATTCAACTATATTTATCAAATATTTTTGAGCATTTCATTATAATATATATATATATATTATTTTATTACGCATATATATACATATATTTAAATTAAAATTGTTTTTTTAATTTATTTGTATATATGTGTGTGTTGCTTATGGCTTTAAAAAATTTATAAACATTTATAAATAACTTCTTTACATTTAATTAAGTCTATCAAATAATATGTATTTAGAATATTAATATTTTATTCATATGATTATATATATATATATATGTATATATATATATATATATATATGTATATTTATATAAAATGTGTATATTTATATACTTGTATAAAATTATTAAAACAAAACTATAATATATATGTATATATATAATATTTACTTATAAGTAATAATATATATTTATACATACATACATACATACATACATGTGGACAATATATTTTCATATTGGATGAGCAAACGTGTTCATTACGATGTAAATCCCAACATCTATACCTTGCACGGATTGATATATTATACATGCCTGCACTTATATATATATATGTATGTGATACACATACATATTTAACATAACGTAAAATTAAATAACACAATATCATTTTAAAAAGTTAAATAAAATAAAAGATTTTATTTAAACAAAATGTTGAAATATTCTAAATATATTAGACTTCATAGGCTTAATAAAGATCAAATAAGAATTTTTTTTTGAAATTCATCCATAGCTTCTATTGTGGGTTAATCCAGTTCCAACAATGGTATCGGAGCCTGAATATCCTATGCGGTCTAAACTAGTCGTATCATGGTTAAGTAATTAAAGCCTACCCATATAGTAGGGTGTCTGGAAAAGTGGCTTTTAAGGTTAGGTTTGGGTAATTAAGTACTTTGCTCAACCAAACTGCTGGTCAGGCCCGAAATGATGAGGTTATCCCTAATAGAAAAAGGCCCAATTTGAATTGGGCCTTGGGCTAATTAAAAAAAAAATGAAACTAAAAATAAAAATTTAAAATTAAATTTAAAATAATAAAAATATTATAAATGTTATAACAAAGATTTTCAAGTTATTTTGAAAATTAAAATAAAAGTTTTAAATTTAAAAGTTAAATTTGAAATAAAATACATATTATAAAGTTATAATATAAATTTCAAAATATTTGAAAATGCTACATATTTAATTTCAAAAATATTATTTATTAGTAAGATTAATAAAATAAATGAATTAATGAAATAAGTTAATTAATTAATTTTATACACATGTATAATATATATAATGATATATGTTGTGTTGTCTTGAATTGTTTAAGACAATATTCATATACATGTGTGTATAAAAGAGTTTTTGAAATTATAAATATTTAATTAATAACTAAAATTTAATTAATAAATAAAACACACACGCACATATATATGCATATGGTATATGTGGATTTCTATAAAGGTTATAGTAGATATATTCAATACAATATGTTATAATTGAATAATATAATAATTAAATAAAATGTTGATTAATTAAATATAATTTAATTAATATAATAATTTACAAATATTATTATATAACTAGTATGAAATATAAATTAATAATAAAATTTATATAATATGAATGTGTGCTTTGAAGGTGAAACATTAAGAAACCCTAAATAGACTTAAGGAATATACGTAAGTAAATGTATGTATACTTTGATTTTTAATGTGTCCGACACTTGAATCACGAGGGTATTTCATAAGAAATACATTATTCCATAACTCGATATCACTCAATATAATATATTGAAGATTATGAATTTTCAATATAATGTTATCCTCTAACACACACACACACACACACACACACACATTAATTACTTGCATACTCTTTTGTTGTTGATCAAACTAAAGCTAGGGATGCTATGTGTAATATTATTAATATATTGAATAGACAAGGTAAGATAACTATATGTATTTATTGAGCAAACTCAAGGAACATATACTAAGGTAGACGCGATATGGTAGGTACGAGTTTGTTGAGCACACTTAAGGTTAAAGTGAAGTTAGGATAATGAATCATGGGTTAGGAGTTGAATGTGATACAACCAATAAGGAATTATCCATCATACATGGGTTTACGAATTGTTGAGCTTTCCTCAAGGTCAGAATCTCAAGCTATATGAGTCCTAACACCCACCAGTGATGTCGAAAGACTTCTGTTTTTGCTTAGGGTTTGGTAAAACATAAAAGACCAGTACGAGCCTTATTAGAAAAATGAAATGATAACATTTAAACTTTCTAATATTATAAGAACATATGTTATATAATGTCATAATAATCTACATTGATAAATTGGTGCATGGTGCATTTGATATGATTGATAAAAAATTATCAATAAGATATATACATATGAGCTGTAAAGATTGACATATAGAAATGCAACATATACTGCTAATAAACGCTTATTGCATGATAACGTTTCAACGCCCATGAAAGTTCCTAATTTTACAGCTACTACATACATTCATAATTTGGTCGCTTACATGTTTTAATGGTCAAGACCGTATATTGTATTCTATGAGTTTCAAACCCAAAAGAAATACAATACTATGGATGATCCACATACCATCGTGTATAAATTTTATATGGTGAATAGTCACAGTTTGTAATGTACAATATTTCGATGAAATTAGTTCATCTGAAATAAGCAAATAAACCACAGCGCGAGATCGAACGTTCAATTTAATTGATTACAATAAAAGATCATATTTTGTTAAATGTAACACAAGACCAAAACTACAATATAGATCTAAGAACTTGATCATTGAAATGTCAGTTTGACTAGTTTATGTTAAATGCATCATGTTTGATGTCCTTAAATTTAAGGATAATCGAATGCATTTTCCTAAAAAGTTCACTAGGATATCGTATTATGGGATTTTTTTTGAAGGTTCGACCACTTAGAAAGAATAATGAATATGCAAGAGTAAATGTAATTAAGATACAACTGAGATGAAGAAAGTGAATAGACACTTCTGGTTCATAAAGAAAACATCGCAAATGAGAATTGTAATAGTAATAATTTATACTTAACATTGGAATAAGAAATATTATTTCTATTTCGAAATGTATTTTTATAGAAAAATGTTTTCTATAAGTTTATTACTTTCAGTTCAAGATATTTGATCAAAGAACTCTCTGTTATAAACCAGTTGTAGTATGTGAAATAAATAATCTATATTATGTGAATGATGTATCTCTGAATTTAGTATGTTATTTATAGTAGTGGCGGAAATAGTGGAAGCACACCATGCAACACTTATAGAATGCATCAAATTGCGAAATTGTTATCGTAAAATATGTGGAAATTTATTTATGAAATAATGATTATATTTTGTAACGATCCACCTTTTTGGACAGTTTAAATCGACGATAAAGCTCACACGTCAGACTCAAACCATTCAAAAGGGAGGATTGTTATGAGGTAAATAAGAAAAAACGGAGAAAGAAAGACAAACAAGCATAGAATCTCACAGTAGAATGATAAAATACAATAATCAAATAAACAGTTCATGAAGCTGTTTTGCAAATAAAATTTGATTACACTTTTATAGTCCAGAGTCAGAGTTACATACGATAGAAATAAATAACAATGCAGCAGAACACATGATGCAGTGGAAAATTAAAAAAAAATATAGCATACAAATCTCCGTCTTCATCCTCTAGAAAGCAGCATTCGATGCACTGGAAAGATCAGACTGAACCGAGTGAATTGAAAAGACAAAACACTCGTGTCCGAACTAAAAGATCATATGTAAGTTAAAACAATAGTAAATAATACGAGTATAACGACATCAGAGATGTTTATGGGGTTTGACATCTCATATCCAATGTCTACATGAGTGCAGTAACTAAAGAGATGTTTGGGATTACCATCCTCTAAGGATCCATTAAACTATCTACTATGTAGTACAATATGCAAATAATATGTCTATAGTAAAGTAAAGTATTAAAATAGCATTAAGATTGTTACCTGGAGGTTTGACCAGGCAACTAAGGACTCGACAATCTCGTTCGGCAAGATCAGGCCGTTCGGCACCTATGTTCGGTCAGTAGTGAAGGCCGTTCGGCATGACAAAATGGTTCGTCATTCAGGAGCGTTCGGCATTAAAAGAACGCTCGGCATAAAGGAACGCTCGGCATTTAGGAGTGTTCGGCATTAGAAAGTGCCCGGCTTCCAGAATCGTCCGGCACATATGATTTGTTCGGCATTAGAAAGTGCTCGGCTTCCAGAATCGTCCTGCACAAATGATTCGTTCGGCATTAGTGAACGCTCGGCATTCAGCAGCATTCGGCATTAGAAGAACGCTCGGCATAATGGAACGCTCGGCATTTAGGAGCGTTCGGCATTAGAAAGTGCTCGGCTTCCAGAATCATCCAGCACATATGATTCGTTCGGCATTAATGAACGTTCGGCATTCAGGAACGCTCGGCATTCAGGAACGTTCGGAATGCGAGAGTGCTCTGCATGCGAGAGCGTTCGGTATTGAGAGACGTTCAGTATTGAATATCAATCGTCATCTATGGATGTTCGGCATGGCAGAGTCATTCGGCACTCCATACTATTGGGCATCACTTTGTTCGGCACAAATGCCTCGTTCGGCATTCAGGTTGTTCCGTATCACTTTGTTCGGCACAAATGCCTCGTTCGGCATTCAGGTTGTTCGGCATCACTTCGTTCGGCACAAATGCCTCATTCGGCATTCAGGTTGTTCGGCATCACATCTTTCGGCATTTATGCCTTGCTCGATATTTTGCCATTCGACCTCTATGGGTCGGCACACAGAGATCACTCTTTTTGGGCCGAGATACCAAGCTGCTAGGCCTACCAGGGAAGTCCAACCTACCTTCGTCTATAAATAGATAGGCAGGGGCGCAGCGAAATAGACCTTTTTTTCGAGAACATCGGGGAGACTCTGCCGCATTCAAGACTCATTCAAGACTTAATCTTTTTTGCTTAACAATTGTATTTGAGTGATTGACATACGGATTGTATCTGTAATCGATTATCGAGAAAAACAATAAAGATCTACCTCAAAGTGGACGTAGGCAATTACGCCTAACCACTATAAATATGGTGTTCGTTGTTTCTGCATTTAAATTTACATACTGTCTTCTGTTCAACTTTACTTTCTTCATAATCTCTCTACACAATCCCTCTGAAGGATGTTAGTGACCAATTCTGGTGCTAACATTTTGGTGCTTTCACTGAGAATCGAATTCTCAGGACGATAGGATCTACTTTGCAGCTACTGGATTGAAAAATCCCCTGAAGGAGATCCAAATCATTCAAAAGACATCTGCTGATTCTACTTAGAGTTACAACCAACAACTCTACCATGGGGAGACCACGAACTAGAACGGCCTCTCACAACGCAGATGTCCACGAAACTGCTAGTGTACAACAGATAGGACCTAGCAACCAACCAGTAATTTAAGGCGCAGGAACCTCCACGCAAAACCAAGCGGAGGTTGTTTCAAGAACAGAGTTCAACGACTTGATAAGAAAACTCAGGGAAAGTAGAAGGCAACTTGCTGAGAAGATCCAAGCCAATACTAATCTCATGACTCAGCTTGCCCAACAACAGCATCAGAATGCTGGAAGTAGTCCTGCTCCTTGTTCTGAATCTGATAGCTCGACCTCAACTGATGAACCTCCTAGGAGTAGACGCCGTAGGGATGAAGCTGCACAAAAGGTGCTACCGATCAATCCGTCAGGGATCATGCATGTGATAAGACGGGACGCCTGGATCACCGAGACCCAAATCAAGCGGGACATCAATCCGCACGGTCCCATGGAACGGAACCCAACCTCCCACCTTCCATACAAACTCCAGATTTATCAGCCATGGTCAGGCAGTTGATGAGAGAGAACCAAGGCCTGACCAACGAAGATTGGGAAGTGTCTAGGAGTCATACTCCCTTCACAGATGTTATCCTACATGTTGAGTACCCTAAGAAATTCAATATGCCGACTATCCCAGCCTACGAAGGGAAGACTGACCCTAGGCAACACGTGATGAGGTATGAATGGATGATGGATTCGGCAAGGGCAAACGATGCAACTAGGTGTAGGTTATTCCCAATCACTCTGTCCGGAATCGCCGCTATGTGGTTTACTCGGCTTCCTCTGCGATCTATATCCAGCTTCAACGAGTTAGCAATGAAATCTGTTGAACAATTCAGGATACATGCTGCCCGTCCAAAGGACGTAATGTCTTTATCAAGCGTAATCCAGGCTCTGGGAGAGTCTTTGAAAGCATACTTACAGAGGTTTTATGTGGCCGCCACTGAAGTTAGCAATCCTAACGACTACACAATTTTGATGGCGGTAATGCGAGGTGTAGATCCAGACTTGGAGTTTGGAGATTGGTTGGCGGGAAAGCCCCCAGCTACATTAGAACGGTTCTATTCCAAAGCTCATCAGTTCATACGGAGGGAGGAAGCTTGGTGGACGAGACGAGATAAAGCACCAGGGCTTGCTCAAGAGACTATGAAAAGTAACATCGTCATGAAGCAGTCCAGCGATAGTTTGGGAAAGGTTCAAGTAACCGTCCAGAATAAACCTGGCAATCCAAAGAATTCGGAGGTGGAAATCCCAGAAAGAAAAGAGAAGCAGGGAAATGGAAGTCAAGGATTCCGACCTACAATGAATACATCCCGCTGAATACTTCTCTTAAAAACATTTATCTATTTACCTGTAACACCTTTGAATACAGAAAGCCACGCCCAAAGTAGTCCACTGAAGAACAGAAACAGACAGGGAAGTACTGTCGCTTCAATGAGACCCATGGGCACAATACTGAGGAGTATAGACACCTCCATGATGCCACAGAAAAGTTAATCAGACAGAAAAAATTGCAGGAATTTGTCAAAAACCCGCAAGATGGAAGGCAAGGAACGTCAGACCCCGGACGTGGGCCGGCTCCATGCCAACCAGAACAACCTGCTGGGACTGTGGGTAGATTGATTATAAACATTATTGTCGAAGGACCTCATCCTGCCGACAAAAATTGGTAGGAGATGGAACGATATGCTACTCTTTGAGGCATTCGGATTACGAATGTTGTTCGAATGTGGAAGATGGAACCCCCGCAAAGCAACAACGCACGATGACTGACGATATAGTGTTTAGGAGTCGAGACGCGGACAAGGTGGAGGCTCCTACTATTGACCCGATGGTTATATCTACAACAATCGGGCCAGCTTATGTCAAACGAATCTTGATTGATTGTGGAAGCTCTGTCAACATCATCTTCAAGAAGGCTTATGACCAAATGAAGATGGAAACGAAAGATTTGAAACCATGCAAAGCCTGTATCCACGGTTTTAACGGTGCTACAACCGACGCGATGGGGTATATAGAGCTACCAGTTGAACCGGGAGAAGGTGAACGTAGGAGAGTGTGAGTCCTACCGTTCATAGTAATGGATGTTGACTCTCCATACAATGTCTTTTTGGGTCGTCCAGCCTTGGCAGAGTTTAGGGCTGCTTGGGCCCCATGGTGTTTGACATTAAAATTTTCGAAAGACAAAGGAGTCGGTGTTGTACATGGCGATCAGGCGATCGGTCGCGCATGTTATGTGGCGAAATTGAGAGAAGCGCAACGAAGAGAGAAGGGAAAGTTTGCGGATAGCTTCGTACGCATCCTAAAGACTGATGATTGACGAGTAGTGCCCGAGCCCTGGCTCGGGCAGCATTCTCGGATCCTTAGAGACATAGATCCGAGAGATAATGATGGGGAACCCAAGGAAACAAATACAGCAACGGCTGAGCTAACGATCGACATCCCAGTCAGCCGGGATGACCCATCATGAGTTCTCAAGAATGGATCGCAACTCGACCCTTCAGTGGCCGAGGATCTTACTGATTTTCTCTAGGCGAATCTAGACGTTTTCGCTTGGACACACTCTGATACGTGTGAGATTTCTCCAACAATTGCGAGTCATATGTTGAACATAGACCTGAAACACGTTCCCGTAAAGCAGAAAAGGAGAGGTATGGACCCGAAGAGGTCCGTGGCTCTAAAAGAGGAAGTGGACAAACTCAAAGCCAATGGGTTCGTTCCCGACGCCCTCTACCCTGAATGGGTATCTAACCTAGTGCTAGTGAAGAAAGCATGGAAAGTGGAGAACTTGTGTTGATTACTCCGATCTGAATAAAGCATGCCCGAAGGATAGTTTCCCTTTACCTAGAATCTACCAGCTCATCGACTTTACCGCCGGACATGAATTATTGTCATTTATGGATGCGTATTCAGGATACAATCGATCCCGATGCATATTCCAGACCAAGAGCACACCAGTTTTGTCACGAATATGGGGCTATATTGCTATGTAGTAATGCCCTTTGGATTGAAAAACGCGGGAGTATCAACGTCTAGTGAATCGAATGTTTAAAGACCAGATCGGTAAGACGATGGAAGTCTATGTGGATGATATGCTTGTGAAGTCACGACAGTCAAACGACCACATTCGAGACTTGGCAGAAATGTTTGATATACTCATACATTATGGTATGAAGATCAACCCATTGAAGTGCTCTTTTGGTGTGGCGGCAGGAAAGTTCTTGGGTTTCATTGTGAATGCATGTGGAATTGAAGCTAACCCGAAAAAGATTCAAGCTATTCGAGACATACAAGTGGCCAGAACTATAAAGAAAGTATAAAGCTTAAACGGAAAGGCAGCAGCTGAGCCGATTCATATCCAGAGCCATGGATAAATGCATTCCCTTCTTCGATATGATAAAGAAGGGAAAAAGAAATTTCGAGTGGACATCCGACTGTGAGGAAGCATTTCGAGCTCAGGTAAGGCATTTGGAGAGCCCCCCGGTGCTATCGAAACCAATTGACCATGAAATGCTATATGTATACTTGGCAGTATCCCAGCATGCTATCAGTACAGCTCTGGTTCGCGAGGAGGACCAAGTTCAAAAGCCAGTATATTATGTTAGTAAACGCTTGATGGGGGCAGAAAGAAATTATCCCAAGATCGAGAAATTAGCTTATTGCTTAGTGATTACATCACACAAGCTTCTCCCATACTTCCAGGCACACTCAATCAGTGTTTACACTGATCGAGCCTTGCGACAGGTACTTCAACGACCGGAAACTTTCGGAAGGATGTTAAAGTGGAATATCGAATTAAGTCAATTAGATATTACTTATCTACCACGAAAGGCCATACAGGGACAAGCGCTAGCGGATTTCATCGTTGAATTCACCATGACAGACGAATCAAACGGCCGCAATGTCATACCTCCTGTCCGATGGAATATGTAAACCGATGGGACATCTAACGACCGTTGTTCGGTGGTTGGTTGTTCGATGGTTGGCATAGTTCTGGTAACTCCCGAAAACCGATCAGTTTTCTACGCTTTGAAGCTCGAATTCACAGCAACAAATAACGAAGCCGAGTATGAAGCATTGATTGCCTACTTAAGACTCGTCAAGGAACTGGGAATAAGATCGGTTAAAATTTTTTGTGACTCGCAACTGGTGGTGTATCAAGTGCATGGAGACTACCAAGCAAGGCGGCAGAGACTTGCCCCATATTTGGCCTAAGTTCAAGAGCTGCTAGCGAATCTCGAATATTATGATTTTCACATGTTCCGCGTGAACAGAACAAAGCAGCTGATTCATTGGCAAAATTTGCAAGCACTGGCGATGCGTAGCAGATGGGATTGTTTCCCATTGAAACCTTACATGTTTCAAGCATAAATATGATGGAGGTAGATTTCATGTTAGAAACAAAAATCAAGAAGGAGTCATGGATGATCCCATTCAAGCAGTACTCACGGGGCCGTGCCCGAAAGAAGGAGCGAAAAACGACAAGTCATTCGTAAGGCTTCTTTTGTAATACAGGATGGAATAATGTATCGGAGGGGATTCTCGACCCTATTACTCCGATGCATTGGCCATGATGAGATGAAACGAGTCCTGAAGGAAGTCCATGAAAGTGAAAGTGGCGACCATACTGGAAAGCAGACATTAGAAAAGAAAATCCTCCGCTATAGATACTATTGGCCGACTGTAAATCGAGATGCCATAGACTACGTGAGAAGACGTGACAAATGTCAGAAGTATGCGAAAATCCCAAGAGCTCCGGCGACGGAACTCACACAAATGGTTAGTCCTTGGCCATTTGCAATATGGGGAATCGATATAGTCGTTTCCTTGCCTCTATCCAAAGGTGGTGCAAAATACACGATTGTTGCGGTCAATTACTTTATCAAGTGGGCAGAAGCAAAACCTTTGGCCACTATCACCACCAAAAAGGTCATTAATTTCATTGTACGGAATATTATATGCCGTTTTGGCCTTCCACGAACCATTGTCAAGACAACGGAACTCAGTTTGAAAGCAAAGAGTTCAAAGAATTTTGCCAAAAATTTGGTATTGAGAAAAAGTTTGCAGTAGTTGCTCATTCGAAAGCTAATGGACAAGTGGAGGTCGTAAAACAGATAATCAAATCCATATTGAAAAAATGTTTGGAAAAGTCTAGAGGCAACTGGGTGGATGAGCTTCCAACAGCACTTTGGGCTTACAAAACCACCCATAAGTCCGCGACTGGCCACACTCCGTTCGCGTTAGCACATGGCATGGAAGTTGTCATACTCGTGGAACTTGAAGTCCCATCACATCGGGTAACTTATTATGACCCAGAGTCAAACCAAGGTCTCTTGCTGGAATCTTTGTAATTCACTGATAAAAAACGCAAAGAAGCTAATTTGAGAGCAGCCGCGTACATGCACCGAGTTGCGCGGTATTATAATGAAATAGTCCGACCGAGAATCTTTGGAGTAGGTGATCTCGTTTTGAAATGAGTTTTCCAATTCCATCACACATGAGCCCCGCATGGGAAGGTCCATACATCATTGAACGGAAGCTTGGAGAATGAACTTTTAAGCTAGGGACCGTTGATGGGCCACACTTCCCCAAGCATGGAATAGTGAACATTTGCTGCACTATTACACTTAGTTCATTTCTATCACATTTTAGTTACATTTATTTCCAGCAAGTTTTCATTCTTAGTTTACGGCATGTGAAAAGACAATTTAGCTTATTTACATTAATAAAGGTTTGAAGCCATTTCCTTTTCCCATGAGTTGTCGATGTTTCTGTGTATGATAACGCTGTAACAAATGACCAAGAGATAAATTACTTTGTCTGACATACGAACGCGCATAAATAAATCAAAACCTCCAAGTCCCTAGAGTGTGGACTGGAGTACTCTAAGTCCCCAGAGTGCGAACTCGAGTATAAACGACACGAAATCTCCAAGTCCCCGGAGTGCAGACTGGAGTACTCTAAGTCCCCGGAGTGCGGACTCGAGTATAAACGACTCAAAATCTCCAAGTCCCAGGAGGGTGGACTGGAGTACTCTAAGTCACCAGAATGCAGACTCGAGTATGAATGACTCGAAATCTCCAAGTCCCCGGAGTGCGGGCTAGAGTATTCTAAGTCCCCAGAGTGCGGGCTCGAGTATAAACGATTTAAATGTCCAAGTCCCCTGAAGGAGGACTAGATATAAATGACTTGAAGTCATTAAGACCTTGACACACGGACTAGAAAATATTCCAAGTACCCGGAGCGTGGAATAAAGAATGTGCAATGCCAAAAGATTATCAACTTATTTGAAGATGAATCGAGAAGCTTATGTAACTCGCAATAGCTTGGGTTCCGACCATGATTATACCAAAAACCGGACAACAAAAATCTTCCGGAAGGCAAAAGGAGCTATATTCATCAAAAATAGGTTTCTACTACAACTCCTCCGAAGCTAAGAATCAAAAGTTTATTTACATAAACTATGAAAACAAAAATAATTACATAATCTAAACTAGCTCTTGTTGAACGAGAGCGAAGACTATTTCTTTGACTTCTTCGACTTTTTTCCCGATGACTGCTCCCCGGTACGTTTACCCTTGACGGCTTTCTTTAAAGGGGGAGTGACAGCCGAAGAAGTATGAGGAACATCCATGGGTTTGGACCCGCTGGAGAGAATAACCTTCAATGGCTTGTTCAAAGGATCGTCCGGGTCCACAGCTTGAGGTTCGACCTTGATCTTGATCGTATTTTCCTTCTCTTTATTAAGCTGCTCCTTCATGCTCAGTTTGGACGTGTGCTCGGAGACGCCTGTAATTTCAACTTCATAACTCCCATCGATGGGGGAGGAAGTCTCAGATTTGTCCTCGTCAAGCGCTCTGATCACCTGAGCATCGGGACCGGGAGCTTCTCCTGCGTGAGTGGCTTCACTCATTTTCCCCCTAACCTCCTTAGCGACATCGCTCCTCGGAGTGGGCTCAAGATCAGAACGGCCTGCATAAAAACACGAAAAGCAAGTATTAGAATGCGATAACTTCTAGTGGAAAATGAAAACTCTAGGAATGATTAAAGTGAAAGAGTTGCCTACTAGGTTCCGGCTGGCTCTCGACCGTTAGTGGGGTCTCGCCCTATGGAATAGGTGACAAAACATGAACTCGAAAGCCGGGGTCCTCTAGGTCATAGCCGATGTGCTGTTCAAAAGGATCGAGTATCGGTCGACTGGTCGGCTGGGTAGGCACATGAGCTGGAGACTCAATCCCGGATGGACCAGCGATAACTTCTTTCCCTTTTGTTGAAGGGGAGCCTTTGAAATAAATAGATTTAGCCGTTGATAGGTCCGAAGGCTCATTTCCCTTGAGGAATTCTTTTATCAAGGTCCCCTCATCAACCTCCTCGATACCGTGTTTGGCCTTCTTGATTTCAATTAAAGTCTCCCACGCCTCGGCCAAAGATTCGAGATAGCCCTTGCCCAAAAAAGTTAAGTCCCGATGCATGAGAACGCGGACATTGAATTCGGCAATAAGCGGGTCAAACATGGTTTTGATTTCTTCTCTACCCTCTTCCTTGGCCGCCTCAAGATGGGAGTCGATCTCCGCAGAGGCTATCTTTTTGCCCTCTTCGCGGGTTTCAATCTTCAGCGCCTCAACTTTAGAAAGCTCGCCCTCAATTTTCAACTTTAGGAGTCGCGTTGCAACAATCTCATTGCAATACCGTTGCGACTCTTCTTGGGCAGAAACCTTCTCCTCTTGTTCTTTGCGGAGTCGCTCCTTAAGTTCTTTAACCCGGAGACAGAATGCATCCCTCTCTTTTTACGCCGAATCTTTTTCTAAAGCCAAAGCCCCACAACGTTGTACTGCCTCGTCGATTTTTCTATCAGTCGATTCCAAACGAGTTACGGCTTCGGCGGTATCCTTGGCACTCTGCTTTGCGACCTCAAGTTCCGATTTGTAAGTCGCAATCTCTTCGTCCTGAGCTTTAATGATATCTTTGCCGTGGATGGCCTCAAGCTTCAGGCGATCGATCTCATGTTGGCGCTCCATGGAGACTTCTGAATGTTTTTCGGCCAAATGAACAAATGCGTCATGCTGAACATAGACGTCGTTGATGCAGGCAATGGCGCTCTATTTAACATCTCCAGGTATATGGTAGATCGCTGGGAGGAACTTCAGACCATCAAAGTAGATCTTTGGAAATTTAGCTTTAAGCTCGGCCAGTCTCTCCGATATTGTAAGGTCTGTTGCGGGAACAGGAGGAGATGGCTTTAAAAGTTCAGCTCTCCTGTGAGGATCCCGAGATTGTCTTGTGGAAGAGGAATCGGAGTGTTGGTCTTGGGGGACATTGGATTACGACCCCTTGAAGCCGTGCTTATCTTTGCTTTGTTCCGAATGAGAAGAGGGATGTTGGTGGTACTTGAGCTGATAATATGTTTTCTTCCGAAATGATGAGTCCCGGAAATGATAATCCCTATCGCCATCATCGTCTCTGTCCTGACGTCTCCCGAAACCTGAGTCACGACCAGAGTGATGGAAGACAGATGACCTACGGAGGCGATCAATTCCGTGTGTACGCTCTATGTCACCTGCATAGAATTTAAATAACAACGATTTAGCAAAGAGCAATGTATCTTAGTATTTCCCCCCGATGGACCAGTTTCTTTACTAATGGGAGTTTTTTCTCCCTGAGTGTGGGCTTGAATGCCTGCATCGCCTCTGATGGGCGAGTGAAGTTTAAGTGCCTCTGAATCATTGAAATCATAATTAAGTAGATCGTCAGGTATCGAGAGGTTCGAGAGGCCCTTTAAAGAACTTTCTAAACGTTGTGAGGATGCCTCTTTCTCTATCGGAATAAGAGTAACTTTTGAGTTTGCACCAACTTTTTCCCGCCTTATCTTGTACGTCGGTTTCTTTTTCCTTTTCGAAGGGGAGGATGACGTTTCGATGTCATAAACTTCAACTGGTGGGTCATGAGTAGGCCCAACGTTCTCATCTTTGCTTCGGGTGTTTCATTTTCTTTGATTTCTCCTTCTTCTAGTGCGCCAAGAGCATTGCGTGCTGAAGACTCAGCTTGTTTTTTCCCTTTACCAGAGGCGGGCTTGGGTATGGAAACGCCCTCAGGAAGGCTTATCCGACGACCTTCTGCTAACAATCCAAACCTTGATAGTGACTCATTTGAAATGAGAGTTCGGATGTCCCGTTCGTCGGCAGGAAGGGCTCTAATGGCTTCGATGGCTTTAGAATACCTACGACCGTCAGGACGTGGATTGATACTTGAAAAGATGGAAAAAAGAGTTAGAAGAGGCACGGCCTTGACCAAGCATGAATATCGATCCAGGGAAAAGACTTACTTCCTTTAACCCATCTCCTTACGAAACCAGGAGGGAAACGCACATAAAACCATTCCAGTTTGTACAGGGTGAACTTGCTGCATGCCCCAGTTAAGATTTGGCATTTGTGGTGTGGCTCGAGAAACATGAAAGAAGGGCTATCTCTCCGCTTCTTGATCATATATATATCGAATGTCACCCGGGGTTGGAGGCCTGGAAAGGACAGTCATGAAGAGGATGTAGGTACCGTAGATGAAGGCGTGATCGTTCGGGTGCAGTTGTGACGGGGCAATGTCGATGTATTGCAGCACGTCCCGAAGATATAAGTTGAACGGTGGCACACTACCGACCTAGCACGTAAACTTATTACAAGTTGTATATCCAGCTGGGGGCAAGTTTGGACGATCGTGCCCCGATGGAACTAATACATCGTCGAAGGGGATTCCGTGGACGGAACATATCCGATGGAGTGCACTTTCATTGATCTTCGAAGCCTATGAATTGACCGGGTTGTCTAAGAAAATTGATGCCTCCAGGGCGTCGGGAGCTAAGTTATAAGCAGGGAAAGTCGACGGGTTTGAGCTATCTGTGACTCCTTGTTTGGAAGATGGCCCTGGTCTATCTGAGATTGTGGCGGAGCTAGATTTCTTAGACATCTTTGATAGAAATTAAATCTAGTAGGGTACCTGTTTGAACTATACTTGAAAAACAATCGACATTAGACTTAACAACACAAGTATTCCCCCCGTGTGGTGTGTGGACTAGTGTGATAATTCAAGAAAAAGCGCTGAGAAATTAAGAGTCGCGAGGTTAATGGTAAAAAGTTGAGCTTCGAATCGTTGCCTTCAAAGACCGTCATCGCTGACCTTCTTTAAAAACCTACCCTATGGTGTTTACAATTTCAGACTCAAAGATTCGTGCTAAATGTTAGAAGAAATTATCCGTTTTTGTCGATTTAGGTTCACGCTTGTGACTACTGAAACTAGGAAGTTACCAGTCCAGATCAGTTCGATATGCTATTTTACTTAGGTCCTTGTCCTTGTTTTTGTCAGAAAGTAAATGTTGATCGGCCTAAGTATCGTTCGGCCAAACTATTGGTCGGCTTAACTATCATTCGGCTAAACCTTGTTCGGCCTATTATTGTTCGGCCTAAACCTTGATTGGCCAAAGTATTGTTCGACCAAACTATTGGTCGGCCTAACTATCGTTCGGCAATCATGACAGTTCGGCCTATGCGCTGTTCGGCCGAAATACCGTTCGGCATCCTATCCAACTCGTACCTCCTCCCTATCCTTCCATTCCACTGCTCAACACGTGGTGAATCATGCCGAACCAAAGTTACGCCGATCCCCAACACTCGGCACTCCGTCCTTAACAACGGTTGCATTTTTCTTTTCTTCCTCCATCCACACCGAACAAAAAGGACGAATCGTTCGGCGAGTCATACCGGACCCTACTGTTTGGCATTCTAGCCAACTCCTGCTCCTCCTCTATTTTCTTCTCTAATCTCATTCAGCATGAGGGAATCATGACGAACCATAATACACCTCCCAACAACTCCCTCGTGTGCTTATCTGGCCACTTCTCCTTTCCTCCACAACATCTAGCCCTAAAAAAATCCTAATCTTAACTCGATTTTTTCATCCACGCAACACCTATCGGCTACGGTTCTAATTTACGAATTTAAGCCTCTTATTAAAACTTTTTAGTCAGGGAAGGGATTTAAATAGAGGGATCGATACCTAGTTAGTAGATTGAAACTTGGAAGAATTCTGGAGTTGAGGGCGCGGTTTTAGTTAATGACGAATGGATTGGGAAGGATTGTTAATCTTTAGAGTCTGTTAACAGGCGTGGTTCGTGAGTACAAAATAGCAGAGGTGGAAGTGAAAAGAGAAGAAGAAGGAAAACGCTGACCTTTATAGGGAAGAAGAAGAAGTCGAAGCAACAATGACCGGTAGAAACGGTCAAAGCAACATCGTTTGGCATCGGCTTTTAATTCGTTTGGCATACATGGAACGTTCGGCTTTGGCTGTATCGTTCAGCATTTACATGACGTTCGGCACACATCACCTCAACTAGTGATCAAAGGAAGTCACCATCGAGGAAACTGAACCACATCTCGAAGTAAAGCGCAGTGGACTCATGGTTCAAAGCCCACCACGTTCGACCACGTGATGCACTTTAGGGGGCAAGTCTTACCTGGAGGTTTGACCAGGAAACTAAGGACTCAGCAATCTCGTTCGGCAAGATCAGGCCGTTCGGCACCTATGTTCGGTCGGCAGTGAAGGCCGTTCGGCATGAAAAAATGGTTCGACATTAGAAGAACGCTTGGCATAAAGGAACGCTCGGCATTTAGGAGCATTCGGCATTAGAAAGTGCTCGGCTTCTAGAATCGTCCGGCACATATGATTCGTTCAGCATTAGAAAGTGCTTGGCTTCTAGAATCGTCCGGCACATATGATTCGTTCGGCATTAGTGAACACTCGACATTCAAGAGCGTTCAGCATTAGAAGAACGTTGGCATAAAGGAACGCTCGGCATTTAGGAGCGTTCGGCATTAGAAAGTGCTCGGCTTCCAGAATCATCTGGCACATATGATTTGTTCGGCATTAGTCAACGCTCGGCATTCAGGAACGTTCGACATCAGAGAACGCTCGGTATTCAGGAACGTTCGGCATGCGAGAGTGCTCGGCATGCGAGAGCGTTCGGTATTGAGAGATGTTCGGTATTGAATATCCATTGGCATCTATGGATATTCGGCTTGGCAGAGTCATTCGGCACTCCATACTGTTCGGCATCACTTCGTTCGGCACAAATGCCTCGTTTGGCGTTCAGGTTGTTCGACATCGCTTCGTTCGGCCCAAATGCCTCTTTCGGCATTCAGGTTGTTCGGCATCACTTCGTTTGGCACAAATGCCTCGTACGACATTCAGGTTGTTCGGCATCACGTCGTTCGGCACAAATGCCTCGTACGGCATTCAGGTTGTTCGGCATCACGTCGTTCGGCACAAATGCCTCGTACGGCATTCAGTTGTTCGGCATCACATCGTTCGGCATTTATGCCTTGCTCGACATTTTGTCGTTCAGCCTCTCTAGGTCGGCACACAGAGATCACTTTTTTTAGGCCGAGATACCAAGCTACTAGGCCCACCAGGGAAGTCCAACCTACCTTCGTCTATAAATAGAGAGGCAGGGGCACAGTTGAATGGACCTTTTTTTCGATAACACTGGGGAGACTCTGCCACATTCAAGACTCATTCAAGACTTAATCTTTTTTGCTTAGTGTTTCCTAAAGATTTGACCAGGAAACTAGGTACTCGGCATCTACACATCGTTCGGCATTCTAAAGGCTCAGCACAAATGGTTCGAATAGCATTCATGAGTACTCGGCATTGGGAAGCGTTCGGCATTTGGGAGCGCTCGGCATCCAGGAGCGCTTGGCATCTAGAAGCGTTCAGCATCAGAAGAACGCTCGGCATAAAGGAACGTTCGACATCAGAGGAACGTTCGGCATAAAGGAATGCTCGGCATGAAAGAGCGCTTGGCATCTAGAAGCGTTCGGCATACAAGGAACGTTCGGCATCCATGAACGTTCGGCATACCATGAACGTTCGACATACCAAGGACATTCGGCATACGAAGGACGTTCGGCATTCCAGGAACGTTCGGCATACCAAGGACGTTCGGCATTCCAGGGACGTTCAGCATCCATAGACATTCGCCATTCCTGGACTGTTCGGCGTTCCAATTTCGTTCGACATGGGAACATTGTTCAGCACGAATGCCTTGACTCAGCATTTTGTCGATCGTCACAACACTCTGGTTCGGCTTCCTATATTGTTCGGCATTCATGCCCTGTTCGGCATCTATGGATCGGCACACAAAGACCACTCCATTTGGATCGAGGTTTCAGCTACCAGGCCTACCAGGGAAGTCCAACCGACCTTCGTCTATAAATAGAGAGGCGGAGGCACAGTGAAAGGGATCGGTTTTTTGGAGAACATTGGGAAAACTCTGCCGCATTCAACACTCAATCAAGACTTAATCTTTTACTTTGCAATTGTATTCAAGTAAATGGAAACAGATTGTATCTTTAATCAACTATCAAGGAAATAAATAGAAATCAACTTCAAAGTGGACGTAGGCAGTTACCCCGAACCACTATAAATTTGGTGTTCTTGTTCTCTACATTTAAATTTACATACTATCTTATGTTTTACTTTATTATCTTCATTAATCTCTCTACACAATCTTTCTTAAGGGTATTAGCGGTCAATTTTGGTGCCAAAATTTTGGTGCTTTCACTGAGAATTGAATTCTCAGGCCATTAGGATCTGCTTTGTAGCTACTAGATTGCATAAATCCCCCAGAGGAGATCCAAGATCATTGACAAGGCATCTGTTGATTCTATTCAGAGTTACAACCAACAACTCTACCATGAGGAGACAACGAACTAGATCGGCCTCTCACAACGCAGATGTCCATGAAACTGCTAGCGTGCAACAAATAGGACCTAGCAACCAACCAGTAATTCAAGGCGCAGGAACCTCCCCGCAGAACCAAGCGGAGGTTGTTTCCCGAACAGAGTTCAACGAATTGATAAGAGAACTTAGGGAAAGTAGAAGGAAACTTGCTAAGCAAATTCAAGCCAACACTAATCGCATGATTCAGCTCACTCAGCAGCAGTGTCAGAATGCTGGAGGTAACCCTGTCCCTTATTCTGAATCTGATAGTTCAACCTCAGCTGATGAACCTCCTAGGCGTACACTCCGTAAGGATGAAGGTGTACAGGCAGGTTCCATAGATCGATTGACTAAGGATCAAGCCCGTGAAGAGACTGGACACCTGAATCTCCAAGACCCAAATCAGGCGGGACATCAACCTGCACGGTCCCGTGGGACGGAACCCAACCTTCCATCCTCCATACAAACTTCGGACTTAACAGCTATGGTCAGGCAGTTGATGAGAGACAACCAAGGCTTGACCAATGAAGATTGGGGAGTGTCCATAAGTCATACTCCCTTTACAGATAGTATTCTATAGGCTGAATACCCCCAAGGTGTTCAATATGCCAAATATCCCAGCCTACAAAGGGAAGACTGATCCCAAGCAGCATGCGATGAGGTACGGATGGATGATGGATTCTGCAAGAGCTAATGATGCAACTAAGTGTAGGTACTTTCCAATCATTCTGTCTGGAATTTCCACCATGTGGTTTATTCGACTTCCCCCACGATTTATATCCAGTTTCGACGAATTGGCAATGAAATTCATAGAACAATTCAGGATACACACCACTCTCCCAAAGGATGTGATGTCCTTATCAAGCGTCATCCAAGCTTTAGGAGAGTCGTTGAAAGCATACTTGCAGAGATTTTATGTTGCTGCAACCGAAGTGAGCAATCCAAACGAGCACGCGATTTTGATGGCGGTGATGCGTGGAGTGGATCCAGACTTTGACTTTGGAGATTGGTTGGCGAGAAAGGCCACAGCCATGCTGGAGCGCTTTTATTCGAAAGCTCATCAGTTCATAAGAAGGGAGGAAGCTCAATGGACAAGATGAGACAAGTCACCAGGGCCTGCTCAGGAGACTGTGAAAAGTAACGTTGCCATGAAGCAAACCGGCGATAATCTGGGAAAATCTCAAGTCAATGCCCAAAACAAGCCTGGACAGTCTAAAGGATCCGGAGGTGGAAATCCCGAAAAGAAAAGAGAGACGGGGAAATGGAAGTCAAGGATCCCGACCTACAATGAATACACCCCGCTCATCGCATCTCTTGAGAACATCTGTTTGTCAACTTGCAACACTTTTCAATATAGAAAACCACGCCCAAAGGAGTCAATGGAGGAACAGAAGAGGAGTGGGAAGTATTGTTGCTTTCACGAGTCTTATGGGCATAACACAGAGGAGTGTAGACACCTCCATGACGCTATAGAAAAGTTGATTAAACAAAAGAAGCTGCAGGAGTTTGTCAAAGACCCACAAGACGGAAGACAAGAGACATCGGACCCTGAACGTGGGCCAGCTCCACGTCAACCATAACAACCTGTTCGAACTATAGGTAGATTGGTTATCAACGCAATTGCTGGCGGACCTCATCCTACGGATAAGAATTGGCAGGAGATGGAGCGATATGCTAACTCTTTAAGACATGCGGAGTATGAATGTTGTTCAAATATGGACGATGAGACTCCTGCAAAGCAGCTGCGCACGATGGATGATGATATTGTATTCAGGAGCAGAGATGCAGATAAGGTGGAGGCTCCTACCATCGACCCGATGGTCATATCTGCGACAATCGGGACGACGATTGTAAAGAAAATCCTAATTGATTGTGGAAGTTCCGTTAACATCATCTTCAAGAAGGCATACGACCAGATGAAGCCGGAGACTAAGGATTTGAAACCATCTAATGCCTGAATACATGGCTTTAACGGCGCAGCAACGGATGCAGTGGGACATATGGAGTTACCGGTTGAACTGGGGCAAGGCGAGCGTAGGAGGGTGCGAATCCTACCATTCATAGTGTTGGATGTTGAATCTCTATATAACGTATTTCTAGGACGTCCAGCTCTGGTAGAATTTATGGCAGCATTAGCCCCTTGGTGTCCGACGTTAAAATTTCCGACAGATGGAGGTGTTGGAGTGGTACACGGCGATCAGGCGACCGGACGTGCATGCTATATGGCCGAGCTGGAGATGCTCGGCATAGAAAGAAAGGAAAGGTTGGGGACAGCTCCGTCCGCATCCAAAATTCTGATGATTGACAATTAGCGCCCGAGCTCTGGCTCGGGCAACATTCTTGGATCTATAGAGACATAAATCCGAGAGATGATGATGGGGGACCCAGGGAAAAAAATTCAGCACCGGCTGAACTAAAAATTGACATCATAATCAGTCGGGATGGCCCGTCATGAATTCTTAAAATTGGATCACAACTCGACCCCGTGGTGGTCGAGAATCTCATTGACTTCCTCCGAGCGAATCTTGATGCTTTCGCTTGGACACATTCTGACATATGCGGGATTTCTCCTGCAATCGTGAGTAATATGTTGAACATAGACCCAAGACATGTTCCTATGAAACAGAAAAGGAGAGGCATGGACCCAGTGAGGTCCGCGACTCTCAAAGAGGAGGTGGACAAACTCAAGGCCAATGGGTTCGTCCGCGACGCCCTCTACCCTGTATGCGTATCTAACCCGGTGCTAGTGAAGAAAACGAATTGAAAATGGAGAACTTGTGTTGATTATTCTGATTTAAACAAAGCATGCCCGAAGGATAGTTTCCCGTTGCCTAGGATTGACCAGCTGGTCGATTCAACTGCCGGACATGAGTTACTATCATTTATGAATGCATACACTGGATATAATCAAATCCCGATGGACCAAGAACACACCAGTTTTGTCACAAACGTTGGGTTGTATTGCTATGTAGTGATGCCCTTTAGATTGAAGAACGCGGGAGCAACTTATCAGCATTTGGTGAATTTGATGTTCAAAGATCAGATTGGTAGAACAATGGAAGTCTATGTGGATGACATGCTCGTGAATTCACGGCAGTCAAAAGACCACATCCGAGACTTAGCGGAGATATTTGACATACTCAGGCATTATGGAATGAAGATCAATCCTTTGAAGTGTTCATTCGGCATAGCGTCAGGAGAGTTTCTGGGTTTCATTGTGAATTGAATGCGTGGGGAATCGAGGCTAACCCGGAGAAGATTCAGGCTATCCGAGATATACAAGTGCCCAGAACTATAAAACAGGTGCAAAGCTTGAATGGAAAGGTGGCCGCGCTGAGCCGGTTCATATCCAGGGCCACATACAAGTATATTCCTTTCTTCGATGTCATAAAGAGAGGAAATAGGAATTTCGAATGGACTTCCAACTGTGAGGAAGCATTCTGAGCCCTTGTATGGCACTTAGAAAGTCACCCGGTAATGTCGAAACCAATAGACCACGAAATGTTGTACATATACTTGGCTATATCCCAGCACGCTATCAGTACAGCCTTGGTTCGTGAGGAATACCAGGTTCAAAAGCCAGTTTACTATGTTAGTAAATGCTTGACGGGGGCGGAAAGAAATTGTCCGAAGATTGAAAATTTAGCTTATTGCTTAGTGATTGCATCACGCAAGCTTCGTCCATACTTACAGGCACACTCAGTCAGTGTTTACACTGATCAACCCCTACGACAGATACTCCAACAACCGGAGACTTTCGAAAGGATGTTAAAGTGGAATATCGAATTAAGTCAATTCGATATTACCTACCTGCCGCGAAGGGCCATACAAGGACAAGCATTAGTTGACTTCATTGCTGAATTTACTGTGTCAGACGAATCAAACAACCACAATGTCATACCTCCCGTTCGATGGAAGATGTACACCAATGGGGCATCTAACGACCGTTGTTCGGGGTTGGGTAGTTGTTGTAACTCTTGAGAACCGATCAGTTTTCTATGCTTTGAAGCTCGAATTCACTGCAACGAATAACAAAGCCGAATATGAAGCGTTGATTGTCGGCTTAAGACTTATCAAAGAACTGGGAGTAAAATCGAATGAAATCTTTAGCGACTCGCACCTGGTGGTGTACCAAGTGCGAGGAGGCTACAAAGCAAGGGGCAGAGACTCGCCCCGTATTTGGTCCGAGTTCAGGAGCTGCTAGCGAATCTCGAGTATTATGATATTTCACATGTCCCGCGTGAGAAAAACAGAGCAGCCAATTCATTGGCAAAATTCACAAGCACTGGCGATGCACAGCAAATGAGATTATTTCCTGTTGAGACCCTCCACGCTCCGAGTATAGATATGATGGAGATAGATTTCACGTTCGAAACCGATATCGAGAAGGAATCGTGGATGACCCCAATCAAGCAATACTTGCTATTTGACATCTTACCCGAAGAAAGAAGCGAAAGACGACAAGTCCTTCGTAAGGCTTCATGATATATAATATAGGATGGGGTGTGGGGTGTTGTATCGTAGGGGATTCTCGACCCCCTTACTCCAGTGCGTGGCCCACGATGAAATAAAACGAGTATTAAAGGAAGTCCATGATGGAGAGTGCGGTGACCATACTCGGGGGCAGATATTAGCAAAGAAAATCCTCCGTTATGGATACTACTGGTCAAGTGTGAATCAGGATGCTGCAGACTATGTGAGAAGATGCGATAAATGCCAGATATACGCAAAAATCCCGAGAGCTCTGCCGATGGAACTCACGCAAATGGTTAGTCCTTGGCCATTCGCAATGTGGGGGATCGACCTAGTTGGTTCTTTACCTTTAGCCAAATGTGGAGTGAAATATGAAATAGCTGCGGTCGACTACTTTACCAAATGGACAGAAGCAGAGCCTCTGGCCACAATAACCACTAAGAAGGTCATTAATTTCATCGTACGAAATATCATATGCCGTTTTGGCCTTCCACAGACCATCATTACGGACAGTGGGACTCAATTCAAAAGCAAGGAGTTCAAATAATTTTGTCAGAAATATGGCATTGATAAGAAGTTTGCAGCGGTTGCTCATCCGAAAGCCAACGGACAAGTGGAAGCCTCAAGTCCATATTGAAAAAGCGTCTGGAAAAGGCTAGAGGCAAGTGGGTGGATGAACTTCCAATGTCTCTTTAGGCCTACAGGACCACCAACAAGACTGCGACTAGCCACACTCCATTCGCATTGGCATATGGCACGAAAGCTGTCATACCCGTGGAACATGAAGTCCCATCACATCGGGTAACTTATTACGACCCAGAGTCGAACTAGAATCTTTTATTGAAATCGTTGGACTTCATTGACGAAAAACGCGAAGAAGCCAATTTGAGGGCGGCCGCATACAAACATAGAGTCACTAAATATTATAACGAAAGAGTCCGACGAGAATTTTTGGTGTGGGAGACCTCATTTTGAAACGAGTTTTTCCAATCCCATCTCATATGAATCCCACATGGGAAGGACCAAATGCCATCGAACGGAAGCTTGGAGAAGAAACTTTCAATTTAGCGACCGTCGATGGTTCGACACTCCCCCGAGCATGGAACAGGGAGCACTTGCGGCATTATTATACTTAGTCTATTTCTTTCATGTATTAGTTGCATTTCTTTTCAGTACGCTTTTATTTCTAGTTCTTGGCATGTAGTAAGACAATTTAGCTTGCTTTCATTAATAAAGGCTTGAAGCCATCTTTTCCATGAATTACTAATGTTTCTGCGTATGATGATCCTGTGACAGGAAAATGAAACTATATTATTCTGAATGACGTACGCACACGTGCAGACACTCAAAATCTCGAGGTCCCCAGAGTGTGGACTGGAGTACTCAGTCCCCAAAGCATGGACTAGAGTATAAACGACTTAAACCTCTAAGTCCCCAGAGTATCGACTGAAGTACTCTAAGTCCCCAGAGCATGGACTAGAGTGTAAACGACTCAAAATCTCCAAGTCCCCAGAGTGCGGACTGGAGTACTCTAAGTCCCCGGAGCATGGACTCGAGTATAAACGACTCAAAATCTCTAAGTCCCCAGAGTGCGAACTGGAATACTCTAAGTCCCAGAGCGCGGACTCAAGTATAAACGACTTAAATCTCCCAGTCCCCAGAATGTGGACTGGAGTACTCTAAGTCCCTGGAGCGCGAACTCCAGTATAAACGACTTAAATCTTCAAGTCCCCAGAGTGCGGACTGGAGTACTCTAAGTCCCCGAAGCGCGGACTCAAGTATAAACAACTCAAAATCTCCAAGTCCCCAGAGTGCAGACTGGAGTACTCTAAGTCCCCAGAGCGCGGACTCGAGTATAACGACTTAAATCTCCCAGTCCCCAGAGTGCCGACTGGAGTATTCTAAGTCCTCGGAGCGCGGACTCGAGTGTAAATGACTTAATCTCCAAGCCTCCGAAGTGCGGACTGGAGTACTCTAAGTCCCCGGAGCACGGACTCGAGTATAAATGACTCAAAATCTCCAAGTCCCTAGAGTGCGGACTGGAGTACTCTAAGTTCTGGGAGCATGGACTCGAGTATGAATGACTTAAATCTCCCAGTCCCCAGAGTGCGGACTGGAGTACTCTAACGCCTCGAAGCGCAGACTCGAGTATAAATGTCTTAAATCTCCAAGTCCTCAGAGTGCGGACTAGAGTACTCTAAGTCCCCAGAGCGCGGACTCGAGTATAAACGCTCAAAATCTCCAAGTCCCTAGAATGCGGACTAGAGTACTCTAAGTCCTCGGAGAGCGGACTCGAGTATAAACGACTCAAATCTCCAAGTCCCCAGAGTGCGGACTAGAGTATTCTAATTCCACGATGTTCGGTCTAAAAATATTCTAAGTGCTTGAAGCCCGGGGTGAAAAATGAACAACTCCCAATGAATTTTCGAGCTATACGAAGATAACCAGAGAAGTCTATGTTACTCACGACAGCTTGGATTTAAATCACAATCACAAAGGAAACTGAACGATAAGAGTCTTTTGTAAGACAGAAATGGAACTAAACTTTATTTAAAAATAAGTTTCTACTACAAACCCCCCAAAGTTCGGAGCCGACAATCTATTTACAAGAACTACGGAAGTAGATGAAAGTAATTACATAACATAAACAAACTCTCGTTGAACGAGAGTAATGATTACTTCTTGTGCTTCTTCGACTTCTTCACCTTCATTGCCTTCTCAGATGGCTCCTCTCCTCTGTGTTTACCCTTGGTACCCTTCTTTGATGGAGGGTTAGCAACTGAAGAAGTACGGGGAACCTCCATGGGCTTGGACCCGCCAAGAAGGATGACCTTCAACAGCTTTTTCAAAGGATCGTCCAGGTCCACAACTCGAGGCTCGACTTTGATTTTGACCGTCTTCTCCTTCTCCTTCTTGAGCTGCTCCTTCATACTCAGCTCAGATGTGTGTTCGGAGGCGTCTGTAATTTCTACTTCATAACTCCCATCGATGGGAGAAGAAGTCTCAGATTTGTCCTCATCCAGTGCTCCAATCACCTAAGCATCTGGCCCGGGAGCCTCTCCTGCATGAGTGGCCTCACTTATCTTTTTCTCCACCTCCTTGGCGACATCTCTCCTCGGAGTGGGCCCAGGATCAGAACGGCCTGCGCAAAATCATGAAAAACAAGCATTAGAATACAATAGTCATTCATAAAGAGTGACGACTTGTGAAATCTTAAAGTGAAGAGTTATCTACCAGGTTCCGGCAGGCTCTCAACAGTCAAAGGGGTCTCACCCTTCGGAATGGGAGACAGAATATGGACGCCAAGGCCGGGGTCCTTCGGATTATAACTGATATGCTGCTCAAATGGATCGAGTATCGGCCGATTGGCCGATTGAGTAGGCACATGAGCTGGAGGCACGACCCCGGACAGACCGGTAATAACTTCTTTCCCTTTCTTCGAGGGAGAGCCTTTTCCATAAATAGGTTTAGCTGTAGACAAGTCCAAGGGCTCATTTCCTTTGAGGAATTATTTTATCAAGCCCCCCTCATCAATCTCTTCAGTACCGTGCCCTGCCATCCTGATTTGTATCAAGGCCTCCCATGCATCGGCTAAAGATTCAAGATAGCCCTCCCGTAGAAAAGTCAAGTCTCGATGCATGAGGACGCGGGCATTGAATTCAGCAATTAGCGGGTCAAACATGCTCTTGACCTCTTCCCTACCTTCTTCTCTAGCCACCTCAAGACGGGAGTCGATGTCCGCAGACGCAATCTTCTTGCCCTCTTCATGGGCTTCACTCTTTATCGCCTCAACTTTGGAAAGCTCGGCCTCAAGTTTTTCTTTTAAGAGTTGAGTAGCAACGATTTCGTCACAGTATCGTTGTGACTCTTCTTGGGCAGCCGTTTTCTCTTCTTTCTCTCTGCGGAGCTGCTCCTCAAGTTCCTTGACTCGGAGGCTGAATGCGTCCCTCTTTTTTTGGATTGAGTCCTTCTCTAGCGCTAGGGCCGCGCAGCATTGTACTGCCTTGTCGATCTCTTTTTTATGTGTCAATTCCAGACGAGTCACGGCTTCGGAAGTGTCTTGAGCGCTCTGCCTGGGCGGCCTCGAGCTAAGATCTATGAGTCACAATTTCTTCATCCTGAGCTTTAATGATATCTTTATCGTGGATGGCCTTAAGCTTCAGGCGGTCGATCTCGTGTTGGCGCTCCATGGAGAATTCAGAATGTTTTTCAGCCAAATGAACAAACGCGTCGTGTTGAACATAGACGTCGTTGGTACAGGCGATGGCGCTCTGCTTGACATGTCCGGGAATAGGATGAATCGTTGGGAGGAATTTCAAGCCATCGAAGCATATTTTTGAAAATTTATCTTTAAGCTCGGCCAGCCTCTCCGATACTGTTGGATCTATTGCAGGATCAGGAGGAGACGGCTTTGAAAGTTCGGTTCTCCTGTGAGGATCCCGGGATTGTCGAGTGGAAGAGGAATCAGAGTGTTGGTCCCGGGGGACATCAGATTGCGACCCCTTATGGCCGCTTTTATCTTTTCTTTGCTCCGGGTGAGAAGAGGTATCCTAGTGGTATTTTGGCTGATAGTAAGTTTTCTTTCGAGATGATGAGTCCCGGAAATGGTAGTCTCTATCGCCGTCACCATCTCTGTCCCGACGTCTTTCGGAACCCGAGTCCCGTCCAGGTTGATAAAAGATAGGCAAACCACGAAGGAGATCGAATCCATGTGAGCACCCATGTCACCTGCACAGAATTTAAATAACGATGAATTAGCAAAGAGTAGCACGATGACGAAAATCTAAGTGCAAATTGAAGTGCAAGTGTTTGTGTATGTCCTAGTGTTTCCCCCCGACGGACCAGTTGCTTTACTAATAGGAGTTTTTTCTCCCTGACTTTGGGCTAGAACGCCTGCATCGCCTTTGATGGGCGAGTGAAGTTGCAATGCTTCCGGGTCATCGAAGTCATAATTGAGCAGGTCATCGGGAATGGAGAGGTTTGATAGACCTTTTAATGAACTTTCTACATGCTGTGAAGAGGCATCTTTCTCCGTTGGAATGAGCGTAACTTTTGAAGTTCCGCCAACCTTCTCCTTCCTAATCTTGTACGTCAATCTCCTTTTCCCCTTCGAAGGGGAAGATGCCGTGTCGATGTCGTGCACTGCGACTGTCGGTTCCTGAGTGGGACCCAAGTTCTCACCTTGTGCTTCGGGTGTTTCATCCCGCTTAATTTCCCCCTCTTCTGGTGCGTCAGGAGTATGATGTACTAATGACTCAGCTAATTTCTTCCCTCTCCCAGAGGTGGGCCTGGGTACGGCGATGCCTTGAGGAAGGCTTATCTGACGACCTTCTGCCAACAGCCCAAATCTTGAAAGTGTCTCATTTGAATGAGAGTCCGGATGTCCCATTCCTCGGCGGGAAGGGATCGAATAGCCTCGACGGCCACAGAGTATCCACGACCATCAGGACGCGGGTTGATACTTGAAAAGATGAAAAAAGAGTTAGAAAAGTCATAGCTCGGACTAAGCACAAACACCGATACAGTGAGAACACTTACTTCTTTCAACCCATCTCCTCGCGAAACCAGGAGGGCAACGCACATAGAACCATTCCTGTTTGTACAGGGCAAATTTTCTCCACGCCCCGGTTAAAATCTAGCACTTGTGGTGCGGCTAGAGGAACACGAAAGATGGGCTATCTCTCGCTTCTTGAGCATATATATATATATATATATATATATATATATATGATGTCGCCCGGAGTTGGGGGCCTAGAGAGGACGGTCATGAAGAGGATGTAGGTACTGTAGATAAATTCGTGGCCGTTCGGGTGCAGTTGCGACGGGGCAATGTCAATGTATTGCAGCACATCCCGAAGAAATAAATTGAACGGTGGCACGCTGCCAACCTAGCACATGAATTTATTACACGCCGTGTATCCAACTGGGGGCAAGTGTGGACGATCGTGCCCTGAGGGAACCAGCACGTCGTCGAAAGGGATTTCGTGGATAAAGCATATTCGTCGGAGCGCAACTTCATTGACCTTCAAAGCCTATGAATCAACAGGGTTATCCAAGAGAATTGCTGCCTCCAAAGCGTTGGGAGCTAAATTATGTGCAGGGAACATAAATCCCGGTCCTGGTCTATCTGAAATCGTGGCAGAACTAGATCTCCTAGACATTTCCAATAAATATTGAATTTGGCAGAGCACCTATTTGAACTATAATCGAAAAATAATCGGCGTTAGACTTAACAACATAAATCCCCCCTCCCCCCGTGCGGTGTGTGGACTAGTGCAATCATTCAAATATAAAAGCTGAGAAATTATAGGTCACGTAGTTGATGGTATAAAGTTGAATTTGGATTTCCATTCTCGAAGACCGTCTCCGAAAGCCAGCCTAGCAATGTTTTCAATTTTGGACTCGGACATTGGCACTACGTGTTAAAAGCTTTTATCTGTTTTGGTCGATTTAAGTTCAGACTTGTGGTTATTGAAACTAGGAAGTGATCAGTCCGGATTGGTTCGATATGCTAGTATTCTGGGGTCCTTGTCCTTATTTTGTTATATAATTAGGCAGGTTGAATAAGTGTTCGGCCTAAATGCTGTTCGGCTAAAGTATGGTTCGGCATTCATGATTGGTCGGCCTAAGTATTGTCCGGCCTAAATATGGTTTGGCGTTTATATCGACCGGCCTAGCTATCGTTCGGCCTGAATATTGCTCGGCCAAATTGTTGTTCGGCCTAACTACTGCTCGGCCTAAGTATCGACCGGCCAAACTATGGTCTGGCCTAGCTACCGCTCGGCTTGAATATTGGTCGGACAAACTTTCGATCCGCATTCTATCTAATTCATGCTTCCTCCATAACCTTCCATCCCACTGTTCGGCATGTGGCGAGTCATGCCGAACCAAAATTTTGTCGAGCCCCAACGCTCGGCACTCCATCCTTAACAACAGCTTCATTTCTCTTTTCTCCCTCCATTCATATCAAACAACGATGCCAAATCGTTCGGCGAGTCATGCCGAACCATACTGTTCGGCATGGTAGCTAATTCCTACACCTCTTCTATTTTTTCCCTCCAAACTCGCTCGACACAAGAGAGCCATGCCGAACCACAATGCATCTCCCATCGACTCCCCGCGTGCTCATCTCTGGCCACTTCTCCTTTCCACCGCATCATCTAGCCCTACAAGACATCCTAATCACAGTTCGAACCTTTCATCCATGAAATACCCATAGGCCATAGACCTAAGTTACGAGTTTAAAGACAGTTAAACAGAAGGATACCTAGCAAATAGATTAAAGGTCGGGATAATTCTGGAATTAAAGGCACAGCGTTGATTAGTTCCGAGTGACTCCGGAAAAGGGTGATACAGGGCGTGATGTTTGAGGAAAGATGGGTAATAAGTTTCTAATAGTTTGACGAGATTCGTGAATACAAGGTAGTGGAGGTAAAAAGGTGAAAAGAGAAAAAGGAGGAAAATGCTGACTTTTACAGAAGAAGAAGGGAAGTCGAAGAGGCTATAATTGGTGGAACCAGACAAAGCGTCATCGTTCGGCTTCGGCATTCAGAGCCGTTCGGCATACATGGAGTGTGCAGCTTCAGCTGTTCTGTTCGGCACTCGCATACTGGTCGGCACACACCATCATACCATAGAGAGAAATAAACCAAGGATCGAAGAGGAGCACAGAGGACACGTGATTCAAAGTGCATCACGTTCGGTCACACAATACACTTTGGGGGGCAAGTGTTTCCTGGAGATTTGACCAGACAACTAGGTACTCCGCATCTATACACCATTCGGCATTCTAAACACTCGGCACAAATGGTTCGAATAGCATTCGTGAGTACTTGGCATTATGAAGCGTTCGGCATTTGGGAGCGCTCGGCATCCAGGAGCGCTCGGCATCTAGAAGCGTTCAGCATCAGAAGAACGCTCGACATAAAGGAATGTTCGGCATCAGAAGAATGCTGGGCATAAAGGAATGCTCGGCATGAAAGAGCGCTTGGCATATAAGTGTTCGACATACAAGGAACGTTCGGCGTCCATGAACGTTCGGCATACCATGAATGTTCGGCATACCAAGGACGTTCGGCACACTAAGGACATTCGGCATTCCAGGAACGTTCGGCATACCAAGGACATTCGGCATTCCAGGGATGTTCGGCATCGATAGATATTCGTCATTCCTAGACTGTTCGGCATTCCGATTTCGTTCGGCGTGGGAACATTGTTCGGCACAAATGCCTTGACTCGGCATTTAGTCGTTCGGCACAACACTCTGGTTCGGCTTCCAGTATTGTTCGGCATTCATGCCCTGTTCGGCATCTATTGATCGACACACAGAGACTACTCCGTTTGGGCCGAGGTATTCAGCTATCAGGCCCACCAGGGAAGTTCAACCCACCTTCGTCTATAAATAGAGAGGCAGGGGCACAATGAAAGGGATCAGTTTTTTGGAGAACATTGGGGAAACTCTACCGCATTCAACACTCACTCAAGACTTAATCTTTTACTTTGCAATTGTATTCAAGTAAATGGAAATGGCTTGTATCTGTAATCAACTATCAAGGAAAGAAATAGAAATCAACTTCAAAGTGGACGTAGGCAGTTACGCCGAACCACTATAAATTTGGTGTTCTTGTTCTCTGCATTTAAATTTACATACTAACTTATGTTTTAATTTATTATCTTCATTAATCTCTCTACACAATCTTTCTTAAGGGTGTTAGTGGCCAATTTTGATGCTAACACTTAGCAATTGTATTTGAGTGATTGACATATGGATTGTATCTGTAATCGATTATCGAGAAAAGCAATAAAGATCTACCTCAAAGTGGGCGTAGGCAATTACGCCGAACCACTATAAATCTGGTGTTCGTTGTTTCTGCATTTAGTTTACGTACCGTCTTCTGTTTAACTTTACTTTCTTCATTAATCTCTCTGTACAATCCCTCTTAAGGGTGTTAGTGACCAATTCTGTTAACAAAGACGTTACCATTTCCCCATTAACAATTTTATATATTCTGTGTTCTATACAGTACCATATGCTTCACCAAACCAATGGTTTACCTAGAGGGCACTCCATAGGTACGATACATAACAAACTCGTATGGGCACGATAAGGCATGTGACAAGGCATGCAAGGCAATATCAGGGTAGGATTCTACCAATTGCACTCCCAGACTGGTGGTAACGCATAGCAACTACTACCGCCACCTAGTTTGGAACACACTTCCATAATCAAATCGAAGGGTGGATACCAAATCAATCGCAAAGTCATAATATGGTATCGAACAAATATGCCCGATAGGGTGCGACCTCACTTGGCACGGTATAGCTCCTGTTTTAGCCACATCAAGCTGACTCACGGGAGTCAGGGTTACGTAAATACCTCATACGAAATCATTCGACAAACCATCCTACTTCATTTTGGAATCCACACTACGTACAAAGTTGTTAAAGTGGTTTTATGAATTAGCAGAGAGTATGACAATATCCGATCCCAGTCTCTTTAACAACCAAACGTTTATTTCACACCGGATGGTTCTTTTATATTTCCAAAACCGATTAAATTGATATCAAAATATCATATTCTCAAAACCATATCACTTTGGGAATCATATTTACTTTCAAAATCATATTCATTTTCTAAATTATATCACCTTTGAAATCATAAGTTCAAATTACCATCTTTACTCAAAAGGTGTCTTTTCGTTAGACAATATCATTTCAGATCCCAACTTAGGTTATAAAATCATTTAATCACATTTGCTTGAAAGTCAAGGATATATTATAAACACTTCCTCTTTACATAGTCTGAAATTTAGAAAATAGCTTAGATAGTTATAAATAGTTTAGCACAGTTTAAAATAAATTTCAAATAGTTAAAATACTCTAAAATAGTTTAGAAATAGATTAAAATCGTTTAAGAGGATTTAAGATAGTTTAAATATATTTAAAATAGTTTAAATAAATTAAATAGGTTAAAAATGATTTAAATAGATTTAAAATAGATTAAATAGATTTAACTTAGATTAAAATGGGTTAATTAGTTTAAAATAGGTTAAGGTAGATTAAATTGGATTAAATAGATTAAAATAAGTTAAAATAGTTTAAATTGATTAAAATATATTAAAATAGTTCAAAATAGATTAAATTAGGTTAATAGTTTGAAAATCTTAGTAATCAGGATTTAAAATAGTATATTTAAAATAGTTTATATTAAAAATAATAATTTTGAAATTTATATCAAATTATACTGTTTTTTCAATTCCAACACATCTTTAAAATTATTTAATCAATATCGATTCCAAATCCGTACTTGAACTTGAACTTAAACTATTTCAAATTTTGCAGATTTCGATGTTTAAATATTCAAGTATTTCAATAACTCAATTTCGATATATTTCATTTATACTTCAAATCCAACTTCAAATTTTCAATTTAGATTCTTTAAACAATTCATTTAAACCAATTCCAATTTCAACATTAAAGCTTGTATTTTTGAAAATAATTCAGTTTATATATTTTAAAATATCATCTAACTGGGTTCAAAAATTTAAGGCGTTAAAATCATTTAGTTTAACCAATCCGGTGTACGTATATAATTTTCTACCATATGGTCAAGTGATACGGATATTTATCATTTCAATCCGCAATATTTGTATTTATGGATACATATCATTTTAACTTGCAATCCCGAAAATTCAAAATCCATAAAATCACTTAGGTTTATCGTTTCAACCCATAACGATTTTTTTAAAATCTATAGTTCGTTCGAGAATGTATCATTTCAACCCATAGGGAACTTGCAGTGCTATAACAATATATAATATAACATCTAGTCATCCAATATCAACAATCGAACATCCATCACAATCACCATTGAAACCAATCAATAAATAATAACAAGTGACTGATTATCAATAATGGGTATTAAATGGCAACTTAGAATTTAATACTAAATTAGTGGCGATAATATTCTATAAAAGACATATTTAATTGGAATAAAAATTTAAATATCCAAACATCAACCAATTAATTTCTAATCACATCATAAATTCAATTTAACTAACATAAGAAAATCTAGTAGTTGTGAGTGGGTCAAGACACTAACCTTTGATTTCAAATAGATTTGAAATCCAAAATAAGGCTCAAAATTAAATAGTCTTAGAATTCATCCAAACTGGTTCCATAATGTTTGGAATTCTGATACGACCGTAATGAAACAAACCGCGTATGAATCCGAGTTCATATGTAAAACTTATAGACATTAGTAGTTTGAAATTCAAAATTAAATAAAAAATAAAAACGAATAACGGTTACCAAGTCATCAGATATAAAGCAAACCCTAGCTTCTCTTAACAGATCGCAATCAAGCTATAATAACAAGCCGCTGCCATATTGACCAAGAACGCACTCAACCATGGCCCTCTTCACCTCGATCAAGAAGCGCCACTGCGACACCCACCTCATGTCAACCTCTCAAGCACCCACGCGCACACTCCGACCACCTCCGGGCCATACGCCGTCGTTCTTCTTCCCCCACAAATTACGACGAATTCTGACCATGTTATGGCACATAAAGACCACCCTAGGGCCTGCTTAACCTCCTCTTCCCAACGTCGCTTCCTGATCGTCGATTGGGCGACGATCCGCCATTGGATCGAAACCCTAGCAAATGGACGACCGAAACTAAATCACTAATTTCTAGACAAATGGTGATTCAAATCGTGAAACGAATTACACCAATGAATTATGCTCGTCGAGAGCTTAGAAACGGTATATAATATGACATAGTTTTGAGGAGTTTGATTTTCGAAATTGAATTTGAATTCGAAATAGGGTTTTGAAATTGGAGTATGTTCTGTCATTGAGAAGGGAAGCGGACAAAAAGAATTGTACGTACAGTAATGGAAAAAAAGGAAGCTAGGGTTAAAACAAGACTATTTATATTAATAAATCCCAATAAGAAAATAAACACATATCGAATTTGTACGAACAACGAATAGCGACCCAAAAAGCCCGTTTCGTTTCCAAAACGAAAATGGGTCATCCCATATACCAAAATAGATGTTTTCAATATTTCTAAACTCAATGAAACATTTTCAAGTCCTAATTCCATATTATGAAGAAGTTAGCTTTTAAAATCAGCTTATTTCAGTTTAATTCAATTAAATTGATTTCTATGTTTTTCGAGCCCGTACGATCTAACGACAAGTCCGATCGCTACGAAACTTGAAACCTTAAAAAAATTCCCTGTTACGGATCCGATGAAACTATTTTCGTCAAAATCCGAGACAGTGGCAAAAATGGCTATTTTCACGTTAATTAAATAATAATTATTAAATTGGTTAAATCACTTTTTAATTTCAAATTTAATAACTAACAATTTTCATCATTTTTGATTACTTGGAAATTTACAATAATTTAAAACAAATTTACAAATTAATTCGGTGTTAAATATTACACTAATTATAGTGTTCAATTTCAACTGTAATTAAGTCCAATTAATTATAATTTAATTCTAATAAATTGATTTAATTTGATTTCAATCTTTTTATTCAATCAACCATTACTCCATGGGCATTGCCAACACTGGTTTATATCTTATTACATTAATATTCTTCAATTATTATCTTAATTCATGTTAACGCAATACTTAATTATATTTATTGTAGTTTATTTCCAATTTGATTCAACAAGTTAAATAAATATGTAACAAATAACAATTGTCACCTTTAGCTTAATTTAATCACATTTATCTATTGATCGTTTACAACAAATGTTATAATTATTTGCACAACACTAATTTTATTCAATTACAATTTATTACATAGTATTTCATTTATTAATTCGATATTTAAATTATCAATTACTCTTTTAATCCAATTATCAATTAATACGCACATTATTACAATTAATTTACAATTTATAACCAACTATAACTTTTTAGTCATTTCAATAAAATGGGAGTTACATTTAAAGTAGTTATCAATTACCTTAAATTAATACCATCACATGTCACTCTAGTTAATTTCTTATTATTAAATATCAAAATTTTAATTTCTTCAAATATTAAATTACAAAAATCTTATTTAATCCAATTATTTAATTATCGTAAAATTACGAGTCGTTACACCCTCCCCACTCAAAACTTTTCATCCTTGAAAAGGAAAAAGAAGGAATAAAGAATTAATATATCTTATTCAAAATATTAGATTTATAAACAATCAATTTACATAATTAAATAATTTAAATAAATATATCAATTTATAAACCATTAAATCCTTTTATATTCAAGTTAATAAAAGTTAGAAAACATCATTACCTTTACAAAATTTTCTAAGTCCAAAATTTACAAAAAATTTCGGCAGAGTCTCCTTTGTACGGAGAGGTCTAGGAGAAATAATAATATCAATAACAACAATATATATCTTATATTTCAAAATAATATATCCCAAACCGCGGGAAAACAATATAATATCGCTATAAAACCGTAATCCAAAAACGTACCTATTTGTTGGGAAAACAATGCTTAATTTATGAAACCAAAAGCAGTAGTTATTGCTTCCATAAACCTGTACTTCACTTATGTAATCCAAAAGTGTTAGATTTATGCAAAAGAGAAATATTTACGTCGTTTTAATTTGTAACAACAAATCATCACAACATAACAACAACACTTACAAACAAAATCATACATTCCTCACATGCAAATCAAAGAAATCAACCATCCATCCATAACAATCAAAACTAATGGTTTGTTTGGGTTTAGAAACTTTTAATCGTATAGAATGATAAATAAACTACTAAGTATACCATACACCCAACAGTCATAGATAAAACTTCATAGATTATTCATACATCCTAAACAATTTAAAGTATCGCCTCCAAACCATCCCATAAGCCAAACAACCAATAATTCAAACGTCATGTAAGTTTTCCTTATAAATCTCCTTTCACATTATTTATTGTTCAAAGTTTTCTTTCATACAATGATTATTCTCTTAAATTTACATTCATTACATACAAAATTTTCATTTCTCATTTTTACATACAACGTTTTTTTTCCATTTCTTTACATCCATTTACTTACATGATCACTTTTCCATTCAATTCTTTAAAATAATCAATGAATTCATTATTTAAGTATTGCACACTTTTTATTTCAGTTTACCCCACATTTATTATTTACTTTAACATCAATATTCATTTATGAAGCATTCATACTTAGATTTCTTTTCTTTTTCCTTTCACTTTTATTCCTCTCATATATAACATTCACTTGTACTATTCCACTTTTACTTTATAAGTGACTTCAATGATTAGCTTAATTTTTTAATCATATCCCCAATTATTCACTTAAGTTTATAACATTCTTATACATTTTAATTCTTTTTATAGAAATAATTCCATCGGAGCACTTCCATTAATTAAGTTTACTTGTATAATATTCTATTACATATTCCTATTAACATTTCAACTTTTAATAATTTGGTAAGTTATATATATGTTTTCAAAATGCAATAGAAAGTTACACCAGTTATCTCATTTATTTTAATTAACAAAATGTTTAATAGTTACATTTTCTTGTTTTGATTTCTTAATTTATAAGTGATAACCTTCAATTCGTTTATATTTCATTAATCTCTTAACATCTAATTTCTAATTTTCCATTTTATCAGCCTCCAATTAATAAAATAGTTAAGATTACATTCTACTATAATAACTAAAAACTACTAATTATCAGAAAGTTTAAGAATTAAATCCAAGATTCATTTTAGTTAAATTGAAAATAATATATATATACACCTTTTATAGATCAAATCATATTTAGGAATCAAAAATTAAAATTTATTTATCAAAACAAACATGTAGTAAAACTATAACAACCATCTTCCCTCTTTGAAACTCGAAAATGAATGTCGATAATGCATGCACTCATCACCGAAATTATTTCCCAACGACAGAGAGGGGAGTACAAACTTATTCCGATTAAATTTCCTCTAAAATATTACTTTCAAATCATATTAAAATATTTATATCAAAAAATACTTCCAAATAATACTAATATTATATTCCAAAATCTTTCGAAAGAAATTTCAAAATCCCGGAAATTAAGTTCTCAAATTTTCAGTTTATATTCATTTTATTTGCAAATTCTATTTTACAATTCAACATTTACAAAGTTCCACTACTAACAAACAACATATTACATCCAATTATATAACTTTATAAAGATTATTCTTTTATGTATATAATACTAGGAAAAATCATTTCATTTACCTATATTTCAAAATAAATATTGTTTCCGTTTGCCTTATTAAGTGTTTAGAAATCTCTATCAATGCAATAACGTCCTATGTACCGACTGGAATTTATAAATACTAAACAGAACAAATTAACATAATACAAAACATTTTATAACACTAACAAATATGCTCTCTCATATATATATATATATATATATATATATATATATATACACACACACACACTCAACGACTCATTCTAGGGTATTACTACCTATACCTACTGAGTCAAACCCCACAAAGCTAAGGTTATTGCTAAACCAAAGCTCTGATACCAAATGTAACGACCCACCTTTTAGGACGGTTTAAATCGATGATAAACCACACACGTCATACTCAAACCATTCAAAAAGGAGGATTGTTATGAGGTAAATAAGAAAAAAATGGAGAAAGAATAAAATGAACATAGAATCTCACGGTGGAATGATAAAATACAATAATCAAATAAATAGTTCATTTAGCTGTTTTACAAATAAAATTTGATTACACTATTACAATACAGAGTCAGAGTTACATACAATAGAAATAAATAATAATGCAGCAGAACAACATGATGCAGCGGAAAATTAAATCAAATAATATAGTATACAAATCTCCATCTTTGTCCTCCGGAAAGTAGCCTTCGATAAACTGGAAAGCTCAGACTGATCCGAGTGAATTGAAAAGACAAAACACTCGAGTCGGAACTAGAAGTGTAACGACCTAATTTTTCGACTCCTAAAAATCGACATCAATACGTCCACTATATCAAATGTCGAACAATCAAATGCCGGAAAACCGAACCATTAGGGTTAAAGAGGAAGGAGGTAGAAGAAGAAATAGAAACAATATCAGAATCTCATAACCGCAGCGGGACAATGTATAATAGATAAATGACTAATCTTTAATCAAAAAGAACTATATCTATTTATACATTACATCATCAGAGTTTAACAAAATTCATAGCACACAACTAGACAGTTATCATAACCCGTCCTCACAAAACTGACTATGTAGTTAATCATACACAGCAGAATATTCATCAAAACATGTGATACGTATCGCCATCCAACTCGTCTCCTGAGCTCCACATCAACCTTTCATGTATCTATAATACTCGGCCTGACCCGAGCATTGTAGCAAAATAAACCCGAGTCAGTCTGAAAAACCAGAGTGAGAAAAACACACCTAATTGGATTGTTAAAGTTTCCAAAATCCTTTGAAATTAAAGGTATCTCTTAAGACCACGCCAAAAATAAACATGTCGGGTTTTTTACCTTATGATAACCAAAACATTTTTATTAAATCCGTCTGATATTATAATAGTGTCTATTGAAAGTAAATTAGAATTTAGTTGAAATGCTCGCATCTCACGTTTCAGCATAGTTGGGCCAATCAAAACCATACAGGCACTTATTAGAGATTGGATCCCATACAATGGCAGGGCCACTAGGGTACCACCCGTCAAGGTACATGGTCTAGATCACCATACCGAGGATCCACTCTAATCCCTACTACACAAGATCGGAGCTACCCCTTACTAAGATCACCCTGCGGTTGGGGTCAGCAACCGCCCACACAGCCGAAAGAAAGGGACACCTAGACAGGGATGACCTTACCCTAATTGGTTGCTAGCCACTCGGCCTTGTGTGCACCTCTCCTGTTTTAGCCATTCTCGGTTGATGAGGCTTAAGGCTATACGTTACCTATTTAGCGCGCATTCAATTAGAATGCTCATTGTCCTCCTGACGATTTTTGAAAGCATGCATCCAAACAAGTCTTTTCCGAGTCCGAACGGAACCAAAGGCACCATTCCTACTACATCCATTTTGGAATCACCCTCAGGATTAGTAGCGATTAGCCCTTACACTTCACTGCTCCATCTTCGACTCCAAGCTCTTGTCTTTCTCACGAAAACGTTCAAAACGGATCGAAGTGGTTTTTGAAAAATTAATCCCAATCCCAGTCTCTTCGAAACAATCAGCGCATTGGAAATTATTGATAGTCGGTTATTTAACTATCAAATAATATCCATAAACAACCATCAGCTTTAAATCATTTTCCAAATTACTTATTTCAAATATCTTCGCAAGCTATTTTTCTACGTTTCAAATCTTTGAAAATAGTTTTCAAATCACTTTTCTCTCGCGGAATAAATTTTCAAATATTGTTTTACTTTAGATTTTAAAATAATTTAAATTACTTTATCCAAAAATATATGCTTTAAAACATTTAAAATAAAAATTACTTAAAACACTTTAAAATACTAGTTATGAAACTTTATAATAGTTTCTCATGTAAAATTTAAGCCAAAAACTAATTTTAAAATAAAAGTTATCCCATAAGTTATAATATATTAAATAATTATCTTTAAATCATAATGTTGTTTAAACCTTTAAAACAATTTAACTTATATAATTAACTAAATAAATATTTACTTTTAAAAATTTTAAAGCCACTAAATAATAATTACTTTTAAAAAAACATTCCTTTAAAAACAACTTTAAACCTCTAACTTATACTTGAAAATCTTTCTTTGAAAATATACTTGGCTTTTAAGGAAAATACACTTTCCTTTCCACACCTTTAAAAATAAACCACTATTTATTTTTAAACAAATCACCCTTCCCTTATAAATTCCCATCCTGAATTTATATTTCCAAATTATCCTCTGATATATATTTTACTTTATTTATAAACCCTGTTTGTAAATTTCACAAACTCATTCTCCTTATTCACAGTTTTCAACACTTAGTCGAGTTTCAAATCGGTTTCTGAAACCAACTCCATTTTAAAAAATTCTTATTTAAATCAGAAATACCAATTTCATACTTTATTTCAAAATTCTCCTTTTATGTTCCCAAACTCTTTCAAATCTTGAATTTTAAAAATATTTTCTTCGTGCTTACAAAACAATATTGCTTAAGTCCTTATTTAAATAAAAATCCTTGTACCCATTTATTCAAAATCTCTATTTTTCCCATTCTTGAATTTATTATATAGGATTTAAATCAAACCTTTATCCATTTCCCAAATTCATTCCTTTAATTTATCTAAATTCACTATAATTATTTTACTTAAAAATTTCCTTTTTTATTTCCTTTAAAAATCCAAACTTTATATATATTTCATTTTTCTCAAAAACCAATATATACTCAACCAAGCCATAGTGTTCAATAATTTCAATTCCCAATATAATCAATATAATCATCACAGATTATCACATAAATCACATTAATGAACATAAAATAAATTCAACATTTTGAGGAATCCAGTTGGATCCCTCCAACCTATTTCCCTGCATCCACAAATGTTAGCACAATAATTTAAAATACCAATCCCGCTTCAATGCGGAATATCACGGTATAAAGGGTCATCCGCTATTATGTGTGGCGCATAGGGTCTCATCCGCTATATAATGCGGGAAATCAATCACTCATGTATATATATATATATACACTACTATATATATAATATCACATCCAGCCTGATAATAACAATCAATTCAAGAGATCAAACAATAATTTAAATTTAACTGTTTAAATTTGAAGCGTAATCCAAGTGAGTGAGAATAACTCACCTTTGATTATTAAATTTGCAGATCCGATCCAAACCGGCTTGTCTTTCCCCGATTTAAGCCCTTGTAACAATTCACGATTTATTACTATTTGAATTAAACAAACAATTAATCATTATTTACTAATTTAATTTAACTAAAAATTTGATTTAAACTAATTTCCCTTAAAATCTTTTAGTAACTAAAAATAATTAAATAAGTTAATTGAACACATTAATCATCAAATCCATTATTTTAAAATGAAACTCATAATTGAAAAATATTTATACATATACACACACTTATTCTTCTTCCAAAACTACATATAGATTTACAAAATACTTTACATAGATTTCATAAAAATCTAATTTATATAAACTTTTCAAACATCATAAAATTCCTATTTTTCCACAACCTTATCTATATAAAATTTTCTGCTTTGCTGTATATATACATATATATAAATTTTGTTGTTAAATTTTGAATTCCTATGTTTTTTCCAAAATTAGACATATATACATTTATTTATCGTTTATTCTATGAATATATAAATTAAAATAGATATGTGCACGCGCGCGCGCACACACACACACAGATATATATATATATATATATATATATATATATATATATATATATATATATATATATATATATATAATTTTCTCCTTATTTCTGTCTATATATACCAACATATATGTATAGATTTCAAATTGAAAAAAAAAACAGAGAGAGTAAACTGCAGATATACCTCACGGCCAAGACCTAGCTAACCCCAATCTCCATCTCGCTTTTCCCGCTCCTTGCTTCGCCCACTGCTCACCGTCCCTTCAATCGCCACTGAACCAACACCATAGCCACACGAGCTCGACTTCTTTCGCACACCGTCACCCTCCAATTTTGACAAGGCAGTACGATGCTCGATGCTCAGATTAATAGTGTCACCTTCAGATCTCGTTGAGGTAGAGCGATTTTGAACGGGACCAAAAGGAGAAAGTCTCGACTTCGAGTTCGAACTGGAAACGACTAGAGATCGGTTCGAGATTTTATTTGTATTTCAGGAGATCGCGATTTTCTTTTGAAGGTGGATTTCAAATTAGTTGGTGAGAAGGGAAAAAAAATAACCATTCAAGATGATAAAGGAAGGAAGAGGGAGGGATAGAAAAGAGTTTTTGATTTGCTGCATTTTTCTTTCTGGCAATTTTTTTTAACGAAGACAAATTTTATATTTTATTTTTCTTTTTAAACGAAGACGCGTGTTAACCAGATGAACACATGTCATATAATTCTCTTAACATGTCTAGACTTGTTACACTGTTCGATACAATTATATTATATTTATATTTAAATTTAAATCGTAGCAATTACGCAACCCACAATCTCGATATCCTATTGAGACATGCCGCTAGGCATTTATAATGTTATACGCCTATTTCGAACACAGTGAAAAAGGTTCCGTGTCCTAACTCGGTCGTAAGGAGAAGATAGCTTTTTGGATCTAGTTATAATATTAAATTTTCGATATGAATTTCAGCATGTTTACCACTCGTACGATCACACGACAACTCTAAACGCTACGAAATTTGAAGTCTGATAATAATAGACTATTACGGAACTAATGGAAATGGTTTCGTTGAAATCCAAGACTGTGCCTAGGAAGGCTATTTTTATATATCAACTTAAACAATATATTTCCAAAACTAAACAAATCACCTTAAAATTTAACTTTTTAAAAAATTTATTATCTTCAGTATTACCATATAGATTTTATAAGCCATTGAAATATTTTTAACCAGCTTAAAAACCAAGATTTACTATTTTAATCAATTTCCAATAATTAAATTCAATAATTTAATTACCAAATAAACAGTGACATTTGAAATTCAAGTTAAACTAACTTCAAATATGTAAAATAAATTAAATATTCCAATTTCAAATATACAAAAATTTCTGGTCATCGCATTCCTCCTCCCTTAAAAGAATTTCGTCACCGAAATTACTACTTAAGAGGAATGGTCCATAACCTGTTAACAACTTTCCTAAAACCATACATTTATAACAACTTCCCAAACCCAAACAGTTTTTAACAACACCCAAAACAATCTTTTTATTAAAGACATTGCCACTCTACTAACTTTCCCACTTATCCATAACTTCCAAATAATATTATTTACTCAACAATTCAGATATAAATTTAAAACCAAATTTTAAATTATCCAAATTTTCTCAAAAATTTTCTAACTCTATAAATTTTGAAAAATTTCACTGTCTCCTTTGCGTGGCTAGATCGGTACAACTACAAAATGCCTCAACGGGCTCCCAGATTTCAAAAGAAAACAAAAGGCCAAGTGGCTAGACCAGAAAGTCATCAAATTTCATACAGAAATTTAAATACATACCTTTTGGTCGAGCAATTTAATTTATCTTCTGAATTCAAAACACCAATTTCCTTTCCTTTAAGACACATGTATATCCTATTTAGCAGTAATATCCAATCGCATAATTCAAAAAAATCGTTTTATTCATTTCTTTACAAAATTTTCAATATTTGTTGTACTTAACCCATGTGATGTACACATACCATTCGTACGCAATACCAAATCCTATCGCTCACTCGATCACACAATTTCACTTCCGAACTAGTATCATACACCCGACTTCCTAGTACGGACTCAGATCTGGTTTCTTGATCAGAAACCATCATTCTCCTTGCATACCTACGAATTACGATAGAGAATTTCCAAAATCATTCCAAAATCCATATCTAGGGTTCGACGTCGAAAATCGAATGAAAAATCTCAACTCGGATCGATATAACTATCTCGAAGTTCTGTGCTCGAATTTGGATCAAATCGCTATGCGAACAATATACGTATATCTTTACGTATTTATATTAATTGATTATTAGCTATATCAATTTTTTTTATTCACATTTTTGTTTTCCATTCACTTATCCCATTCCACACTTTACTTAACCTTCATTCAGTATTGACTTAAAATATTTTCCCAATATCAAATTTTTACATAAGAATTTCACAATTTCTTCTTAAGTTCAATATAAATACTTTACATACTTAAATATTTATTTTTACTTATATCTACTTCTAATTAAATTTGGATCTCCAATGTCCATATGAATTCAATTTTACCTTTTTTTATTAAATATTGAACTATATTCATCTTATCTAAAACCATATTTAATTAGTCATTTCTTTAATTAGTTCCACTTACTAATTTATTTCGAATCCCAAACAGTTTTTATTTCCAAACTTTTATTATTTTAGTTTACTTCGAATTAATCCTTCAACTTTACTTTACTTTACACTAAATTAAATATCATCCTAATATTTGTTTCCAATTCATTTGCTTACCCATTTAAATTTATTAGTTTACTTACTAATTTTATTTTTAATCCTTTGTTTTATTCTGTCCAATTTGACTAATTTCTATTTACTTACATATTCAAAATGAATTTCAACATTCAGTTTTCAATTTCATTCACTTGCAATTTTAATTCATTTATTCATTCATAAATTTATTTATGACGACCCAATTTTTCGACGCCCGAAAGTCGACATCAATACATCTAATGTATCAAATGCGGAACAATCGAATGCCGGAAAACCAAATCGTTAGGGTTAAAGAAGAAGAAAGTAGAAGAAGAAACTGAAACAATATCAGAATCTCACAATCATTGCGTAAAAATATATAATAGATAAATGAACATATTTAAAACAAAAGAACTATATCAGTTTGTACATACATCATCAGAGTATTACAACAAAAAACACAACACTAGGCATTTATGACAACTAAATTGGCAGCAAACCATGCGCAGTAGATACTACATAATATAAGTGATACGTCTCACCATCCAGCTTGTCTCCTAATCTCCACAGCATACTTCCTGCCTTCGCTTTAGAATAACTGATAACCCGACTTTAGGCTGCCCGTGTGGAAAATTGTGGGCACCCTGAGTTTAAGAAGGGAACAATAAACTCCAGGTAAGTCATAGGACTGGTGTGAGATCTTAAAACAGTTATTTGCACAAAAGAAAAGGAAAAGAAATCCGTTATGCTTTTTGGAAAATGAAACTACCGTAAGTCCTCCCGGCACACACACAATGCAATCGCACACTTGGGGGAGATTTCTCCTTGTGATAGTCAAACGTGCTTGATACGCAAAATCTTTTTGATACTATTATTAGTGCATAGTGTGGAAAACATTTGGAAAGTATAATATTAATCTTAGCCAGCATACGTACCATTATAGCATGCCTACTATTTCTACCATGTTAAATGGCAGGTTCTACAGCTAAAACCGTACAAGGCTCGTATTGGGTGATTGGATTTCCAACAAATAGTCAAGGCTTGGGAATTCCTTCATCGAATGGGTACGCCTCTGGAGGGACGCCCCGAGAACCTAACCGGATCCCTGCCAACACAAGACCTGGTTACCTCTGTAACTAGGTAACTAACTGTCACGAGTATGCCACCCTCGGTCTAGACCGACCTTTTTCGAGGCGCCTCAACAACCAACAACCACATAAGTAAATAATCTGGGCTCCATACCAGAATACCACTTTTTATCCACACAAGTTAAATATCCGGGCTCCATACCAGATACCACTTTTTATCCACATAAGTTAAATATCTGGGCTCCATATCAGATATCACTTTTTATCCAGAAGGAGACGTACATACCGTGAGGGGCGCGACCCCATAACCTTGCTGCATCCTTCCTATTTCGACCATTTTCGGGGTATGAGGTCCGAAGAAGTCTTGTCCACATCACAAAAGTCATGCTTCGATCAAAAATGATCAAAACTTAGCATGCCACATTACCAAATTGGGAATATATCACTAGTAACCATCAACTACATAACCTCTGAGCTCGTACGTCTCAGAGAAGGGTGTTAAGCTAGGAGAATAAATTCTCCCTCACCAACAGAAATGTATTTGATAGAAACAAGCTTTACATTTCAAAGTGTAACGTCAGATATACATCCATGCAAGTCCGCTCCAGGCGGAACCGAAGGCACTTCCTCCAATTAAGGAAAGTAGCCCTTGCAAATCCGGGTATTGACTAATCATGTCCGGACTTCCCATCACAAAGGGTGATATAAATCTCTATACCGGAGCAACACGGTGCAAAGACATTTGATAGGTAATCCTTTCGTTTTAGAAAATACCCGGTCTTTCACACCATCTTCAAATGCAATCCCATTTCATCCTATCATTATTCGGAATGGGTTTATGACTCAATGTCCTCTTCCGGCTAATCCGAATAATGAGTGCTTATTGTAAAAACAAATTCAAGTGCCATTTCAAAGGCCTATATTGATAGTCGGTTATTTAACTATCAAATAACATTCACAACAACCATCAAGCCTCAATAATTTCCCAAATTGTTTATACCGATAGTCGATTATTTAACTATCAAATAATATTCACAACACCCATTAAATTTAAATAATTTCCCCAAATTATTTATTTTTAAAATATCTTCGAAAGATATATTTTCATAATTCAACCTTTTGAAAACAACTTTTAAATCACTTTCCTCTCGTGGAATAAATTTCCAAACATTGTTTATTTCCACTGAGAATTTACCGAGTCCGAATACGTTAAAAATAATTTAAATCGCTTATTCAAAATATACTTGGAAACACTTAAAACAAAAACTACTTTAAACACTTTATTTAAAATATTAGTTATGAAATTTTTATACTAATATTTCATATAAAACTTAAGCCTAAACAATTGTAAAAATAAAATCATTAGATAGAGTTTAACTACTTAAATAACCATCTTCTAAATCAATTACTAGTTAAGTCTTTAAAATAATCACTTCTATAATTAACTTAATAGATATTTACTTTAAAGATTTAAAAACAATTTAAGAAAATAATTTATCCTAAAGCATTCTTTTTAAAACCAACTATAGAGTTTATAATTTATATTTAAAAGCTACTTTGAAAACATAGTCGGCTTTCCCGGGAAAATACACTTTCCATTTCAAAATTGTCCATTTAAATCAATTCATAAATCCTTCTCGATTTATCTCAAATTTACATCCCAAATTCGTAAATTTTCTTTCCACATTTTAAAAATAAACCAATATTTATTTTTAAACAAATCACCCTTTCCTTTATAAATTCCCCTCGTGAATTTATGTTTTCCAAATATCATTTGATATACAATTTTCAAACCGATTTCCAAAATTTACTTTCATACACCAAATCAATTTCCAAATTGATTTCTAAAATTTATTTTCGAGCACCAAATCAATTTCCAAACTTATTTCTAAAATTTTATTTTCAAATACCAAATCAATTTCCAAATTGATTTCTAAAAATTTATTCCATTTAAAAATTATTCCTTTATTTATCCAAATTTATTTCAAAGACCATTAATCCAACATTCACACTTTTATTTAGATTTTGAAATTCGGATTTTAAAATAAATTCTTCAACTTTTAAATAATACCACTCAAAATCCATTTATTTCCATTTATTAAAATCTTTTCCCCATAATTGAAAATTTATTCAATAAGATTTCAAAAAAGTCAACCTTTTCCCTTTTTATATTTCTTCTTTTAAATTTATCCAATTCTCTAAAATTAATTCACTTAAAATCTTGTACTTTAATTTCAAAAAAAATCCAATTATATATCCTGGTATTTTAAAATACCAGAACATATTCGGCCAAACCATAGCCTTCAATAAATTTCAATCACCAATATAATCATTCACAGATTATCGATAATCACATCACAACATATATTAAAAAATTCAACAATTTAATGAATCCAGTTGGATCACTCCAACCTATTTTCCTTGCATCCACATATGTTAGCATAATATAAAATACCAATTTCACTTCGAGGTGGAATATCGTGATATATGGGATTATATCATATCATCCGATATTATGCGCCGCATAGGATCTCATCCGCTATATAATGCGGGAAATCAATCACTCCAATATATATATATATATATACGCACTATCATATATACAATCACAACCAAACAATCAAACAATAAATTCAAATTCCAATATTTTCAAATGAGTGAGAAGATCTCACCTTTGCCCTTTTATTTGCAATCCATTCCATCTCGACTATTTTCTTCACGATTTTGACCTTGTAAAAACATCATAAGGTTTAACTAATATATGAATTAGTCGAAAAATTCAATTGCCATTTTATAATTTGACTTAACTAATAATTAGTTTTAAACTAATTTCTTTTAATGAAATATTTTCTAGTTACCAAAATAATTACATTAATTAAAATGTATGTATGTATATTTATTTTTAATTTTATTTTGAAAACATATATGTTAATGAAATGACCTACATTTCCATTTAAATTTCTATTTTCGTATATCTTACCTACATATTCTATATGGTAATTATTTACTTCGATTTCGAATAAAAATTCTTTTACTGAATATTCAAAAAATGTGTCAAAAATATGTATTTTTGATATATATATATATATATATATATTTAGTAAAATAAAATATTTTCATTACCTTACTATCGCTTGCGAACCCAGGCCGCTGCTCGACTTCGAACACACCTCGACTTGACAATCGCACGCCTTTGCCGTCTACGAACTAATCGCGACCCTAACCACTTCCGTGCTCGCGATGCCACGCCTTACTTTGAGTCGTCGAGCAACTACTATCGCCTTCGTCGCTTTCCTCGATTCAAGCTCTCTCGTGAGCGTGCTTGTCCAACTCGCGACGCCATCGACTGACCTGAACTCTCAGTTCGACATTGCGACATCCATCGGAGCCACGGCGAAGCTCTCCCTCTCGCGTGCGATGCCTGGGCAGCCGCTACTAATTCCATTGATTTCGAACGAGGAGGATGCGGCAACCATTTCTCTTTTTATTTAATTTTTTGATTTGAGAAAGGAAGCGGCCATTTTTTATTATCATTTTCGTTTTGATGATTATGATTTTGAATTGAAAAGAAAGGATCGGCTTTTCTTTTATTTATTTATTTTAAAAAAAAACGCGTGTGAAATATTAAAAGAAAAGGAACAAGTGGATAAAATTTCTATATGTGTTACAAAGTCTTGCACAGTAATTATATTAATTGTTTTTAATTTAAATTCATATTTAAATCATCTCGATTTTTGCAATTCACAATCTCGATCTCCAATCGAGGCAGGTCGCTAGGCGTTTATAATGTTAAACCCCTATTCTGAATGCAATGAAAAAGGTTTCGAGTCCAAATTCAATCGTATGGAGAAGATAGCATTTTGGACCTGTTATTTATTTCAAATTTCGATATAAATTTCAGCGTGTTTATCAACCGTACGGTCACATGACAACTCTGAATGCTATGAAAATTGAAATCCGATAGCAATATAATATTACGGAACTAATGGAACAGGTTTCGTTGAATTTCGAGACTATGCCTCGGAAGGCTATTTTAAAATATCAATTTAAACGATAAAATTTCAAAACTGAACAAACACTTCAAATTTCAATTTTTAACACTTCTATTATCTTCAATATTGTCAGTGTAAATTTTTCCAAGCCTATGAAATATTTTTAACAAACTCAAAACTAAAAATACAATATTTTACCCAATTTCTTTTTATTAAATTCAAAAATTTAATTGCCAAATTCATAGTGATATTTGAAATAAAAGTTAAACTAACTTTCAAATATTTAAAATCAATTAAATATTTTAGTTTCAAATGTCAAAATTTCTGGGTCGTCTCATTCTTCCCCCTTAAAAGAATTTCGTCTCGAAATTACTTGTTAAGAAGAATGATCCATAACTCGTTTACTATCTTCCCAAAACCAAACAGTTTTATCAACTTGCCAAAATAAATCTTTGTACTAGAGACCCTATCATTCTTACTAACTTCCCAACCCTAACCATAAGTTCCAAACAAAATTATTTTCTCAACAATTCAAATTTTAATTTTAAATTATTCAAATTTCTCAAAAAAAATTCTAACTCCCTAAATTTTTCAAATTTTTTTGCTAGCGTCTCCTTTGTACGGCTAGCTCGGTACTACTACAAAATGCCACAATGGGCCCCCAGATTTCAAAAAGAAAACAAAATGTCAAGTGGCTAGTCCAGAAAATTATCAAATTTCATGTAGAAATTTAAATACATACCTTTTTCGAGCAAAATTTATTTATCTTCTGAAATCAAAAATCCAAATTTATCATTTGCCTTTTAAAACACCTGTGCATTCTACTAGTAGTAATGTCCAATTTCAACATTCAAAATCATTTTATACATTTCTTTACAAAAGTTTCAATACGCATTCAAGCCTTGCGATGTCGGTATATCATCCGTACGCAATACCAAATTCGATCGCTTACTCGGTCACACAATTTCACTTCCGAACTAGTATCGTCCACCCGACTTCCTAATGGGGACTCAGATCTGGTCTCTTGATCAGAAACCGTCATTCTTCTCACATAGCCAAAAACTATGATAGAAAATTTCCAAAATCAACCAAAAATCCATATCTAGGGTCCGTCGTCGAAAATCGAGTGAAAAATCCTAACTCGGATCGATATAACAATCTCGAAATTCTGTGCTCAAATTTTTTGATCAAATCGTTATGCGAATAAAATAATATACGTATATCCTACGTATTTATTCTAATTGATTATTAGCTATATCAATTCCCTTTTCTTTTATTCACATTTAAGTTCAATCCTATATATAAATTCAGTTTTCCTTTAAACTCTGAATATTTTGAAAATTTTATCAACTGTCTTCCATTCATAACTGACTTATATCATTACTTAAATTAGTTCCATCCATTAATCCGTTTTTAATCAATTTCAATTCCAATTGATTAGTTTATTTACTAAATTTGATTTAAATATTTTTTTATTACGTCCACTTGACTAATTTCCATTTACTTACAAATTCAAAATGAATTTCAACATTCTAAAATTATTTATTCGTTCATAAATTTATTTTCCACCTTAATAAATTTTATTCCAATCCATTTAGTCTACTAGACTTACTTCTCAAATTTTCTTTCATTTCAATTTCATTTGAATCCATATCATGGTTTTAATTGACTCAAATTCTCAATCTCATTCTGAATTCAATTCCAATGTTTAACTTGAATTCCATTTATTTATTTAATTCATTCAATTATGCTCTATTTCCATTGAAATTTCTAAACTTATATGAGTTTTTAAACTAATAAATATTCCATAACCTTTTTTTAAATAAGATACCAGAGTTTTAAATAATCACTTAAGTATTTCAAAATCATTTTTGAAATCAATTATATCCAAAATCACACTCAATTTCACAAATATTCCCAATTCAAAACTTTCGAGTAGCAATTCCTCCCTTGGAAACTCGAAAATGTACACCGATGATGTCGCGATCATCATCGGAATTATTTTTCAGTGAGCAAAAAGAGTTTAGTGCTTTTGCCTTCTCTAAAAATATTTTCAAATATTTTTAAATCCAAATTCCACCAGATTTCAAATCCAATTCAAAAATATTTCCCAAATAATTTCATCATTATTTTCCAAAACCTTTTGAAAATCATTTTCAAACTCAAGGGAATTTAAACTTTTCACCAAAATTTCAATTTTCAAATCCTCCAACTTTATTTTTAAATATTTCCCTGGAATTCTATTTCAAATTATAAATCACATTTACAAAATGAATTTATTCCTTAGCTTTTTAGTTATGATTTTAATTTCTTAGTCAATAACAATGATAATAATTTGATATTATCACTTCCTAACAATCAAGCAACCATATATTATAATAATTTACGGAAAATTATTTCTTTTATATATAAAAATAATTTGGGTAAAATTATTTCATTTACCTTATTTTAATACTTTGTCAGTTTATCTTGTCCAAGAGTTTAGAAACCCCTATCGATACAGTTGGCTAGACTGCACCGACCAGAATCTATAAACAATCAACCGATAAGTCAACATGATATAAAAGCAATTTTATATTCATTAACAAATACGTGCTCATATCTATTAATACACTCAAACTCTTTCTAGAGTACTTCTGACTCTATCGCTAATGAGTAATTTGCCCACCAGAGCCAAGGTTGTCGCTTAACCAACTGCTCCGATACCATGTTGTAACGACCAAATTTTTCGACACCCGAATGTCGACATCAGTACGTCAAATGTATCAAATGCCGAACAATCGAATGCCGGAAAACCAAATCTTCAGGTTAAAGAAGAAGAAAGTAGAAGAAGAAAAAGAAACAATATCAGAATCTCACAATCACAGTGGAACAATATATAATAGATAAATGAATAATCTTTAAAACAAAAGAACTATATCAGTTTATACATACATCATCAGAGTATTACAACAACAAAACAATATACTAGGCATTTATGACAACTAAATTGGTAGCAAACCATATGCAGCAGATACTACATAATATAAGTGATAGGTCTCGCCATCCAGTTTGTCTCTCGATCTCCACAGCACACTTCCAGCATTCGCTCTAGAATAACTGATAAACTGACTCTAGGCTGCCCATGTGGAAAATTATGGGCACCCAGAGTTTAGAAAGGGAACAATAAACTCCAGGTCAGTCATGGGACGGGTGTGAGATCTTAAAACAATTATTTGCACAAAAGAAAAGGAAAAGAAATCTGTTATGCTTTTGGGAAAATGAAACTACCATAAGGCCTCCCGGCACACACACAATGCAATCACACACTTGGGGGAGATTTCTCCTTATGATAGTCAAACATGCTTGATACGCAAAATCTTTTTGATATTATTATTATTGCATAGTGTGGAAAACATTTCGAAAGTATAATATTAATCTTAGCCAGCATACGTATCATTATAGTATGCCTACTATAGCTATGATTTTAAATGGTAGGTTCTACAACTAAAACCGTACATGGCTCGTATTGGGTGATTGGATTTCCAACATATAGTCAAGGCTAAGGAACTTCCTTCACCGGATGGGTACGCCTCTAGAGGGACACCCCGAGAACCTAATCGGATCTCTAACAACACAAGGCCGGGTTACATTTGTAACTAGGTAACTAACTGTCACGATTATGCCACCCCCGGTCTAGACTGGCCTTTTCCTAGGCGCCTCGACAACCAACAACCACATAAGTAAATAACCTGGGCTCCATACCAGAATACCACTTTTTAACCACACAAGTTAAATATCTGGGCTCCATACCAGATATCACTTTTTATTCAGAAGGAGATGTACATACTTTGAGGGGCGCGACCCACATAACCTTGTCGTATCCTTCCTGTTTCGACCATTTCCAAGGTGTGACGTCCGACGAAGTCTCGTCCAAAAAGGTACGCTTTTCACAAAAGCCATGCTTCGATCAACAAATGATCAACACTTAGCATGCCACATTACAAAATTGGGAATATATCACTAGTAAGCATCAACTACATAACCTCTGAGCTCATACGTCTTAGAGAAGGGTGTTAATCTAAGAGGATAAATTCTCTGCCACCAACAGAAATGTATTTGATAGAAACCAGCTTTACATCTCAAAGTGTAACATCAGACATACATCCATACAAGTCTGTTCCGAGTTCGAACGGAACCAAACACACTTCTTCTAATGAAGGAAAAAAGCCTTTACAAATCCGGATATTCACTAATCACGTCCAAACTCCCCATCACAATGGGTGATATAAATCTCTATACCGGAGCAACTCGGTGCAGAGACATTTGACAGGTAATCCTTTCGTTTTCAAAAATACTCGGTCTTCAACACCATCTTCAAATGAAATCCCATGTCATGTATCATTATTTGGAATGGGTTTTATGACTCAATGTCCTCTCCCGGCTAATCCGAATAATGAGCACTTATTTTAAAAACAAATTCAAGTGCCGTTTTGAAAGGGCAATATTGATAGTCCGTTATTTAACTATCAAACGACATTCACCAGAACCATCAAGCCTCAATAATTTCCCAAATTGTTTATACTGATAGTCGGTTATTTAACGATCAAACAATATTCACAACACCCATCAAATTTAAATAATTTCTCCAAATTATTTATTTTCAAAATATCTGCGCAAGATATATTTTCACACTTCTACCCCTTGAAAACAATTTTAAAATCACTTTTCTCTCGCGGAATAATTTTCCAAACAATGTTTATTTCCATTGAGAATTTGCCTAGTCCGAATACTTTAAAAATAATTTAAATCGCTTATCCAAAATATACTTGGAAACACTTAAAATAAAAACTACTTTAAACACTTTATTTAAAATATTAGTTATGACATATTTATACCAATATTTCATATAAAACTTAAGCCCAAACTAATTGTAAAAATAAAATTATTAGATAGAGTATAATTATTTAAATAACCATCTTCTAAATCAATTACTAGTTAAATATTTAAAATATTCACTTCTGTAATTAACTTAATAGATATTTACTTTAAATATTTAAAAACAATTTAAGAAAATAATTTCTCCTAAAACATTCTTTTTAAAACCAACTATAGAACTTTTAATTTATATTTAAAAGCTACTTTGAATACATATTGGGATTTCTAGGGAAAATACACTTTCTATTTCAAAATGGTCCATTTAAATCAATTAATAAATCCTTCTCGATTTATCTCAAATTTACATCCTAAATTTGTAAATTTTCTTTCCACACTTTAAAAATAAACCAATATTTATTTTTAAACAAATCACCCTTTCCTTTATAAATTCACCTCGTGAATTTATATTTTCCAAATATCACTTGATATAAAATTTTCAAATCGATTTCCAAAATTTACTTTCATATACCAAGTCAATTTCCAAATTTATTTCTAAAATTTATTTTCAAGCACCAAATCAATTTCCAAACTTATTTCTAAAATTTATTTTCAAACACAAAATCAATTTCCAAATTGATTTCTAGAAATTTATTCCATTTAAAGATAATTCCTTTATTTATCCAAATTTATTTCAAAAACCATTAATCCAATATTAACACCTTTATTTAGATTTTAAAATCTGAATTTTAAAATAAATTCTTCAACTTTTAAACAATACTGCTCAAAATCCAGTTATTTCCATTTATTAAAATCTTTTCCCCATACTTGAAAATTTATTCAAATAGGATTTCAAAAAATCAACCATTTCCCTTTTTTAATTTCTTCTTTTAAATTTATCCAATTCTCTAAAATTAATTCGTTTAAAATCTTGTACTTTAATTTCAAAAAAATCCAATTGTATATCCTAGTATTTTAAAATGCCAGAATATATTCAGCCAAACCATAGCCTTCAATAAATTTCAATAACCAATATAACCATTCACAGATTACCAATAATCACATCACAACATATATAAAAAAAATCGACAATTTGAGGAATCCAGTTGGATCCCTCCAACGTGTTTCCCTGCATCCATAGATGTTAGCACAATATAAAATACCAATTCCACTTCGAAGGTGGAATATCGCGGTATATGGGATTATATCATATCATCCGTTATTATGCGGCGCATAAGGTCTCATCTGCTATATAATGCGGGAAATCAATCAATCCAATATATATATATATACATACTATCATATATACTATCACAACCAAACAATCAAACAATAAATTTAAATTCTAATATTTTCAATTGAGTGAGAAGATCTCACATTTGCCCTTTTATTTACAATCCATCCCATCTCGATTATTTTCTTCACGATTTTGACCTTGTAACAAACATCATAAGGTTTTATTAATATTCGAATTAGTCGAACAATTCAATTGCCATTTTATAATTTGACTTAACTAATAATTAGTTTTAAACTAATTTCTTTTCATGAAATATTTTCTAGTTACCAAAATAATTACATTAGTTAATATATATATATATATATATATGCTTATTTATTTTTATTTTTATTTTGAAAACACATGTGTTAATGAAATGACCTACATTGCCATTTAAATTTTTATTTTCGTATATCTTACCTACATATATCTATATGGTTATTATTTACTTGGATTTCGAATAAAAATTGTTTTACCGAAAATTCAAACACTGTGTCAAACATATATATTTCTGGTATATATATATATATTTAGTAAAAGAAAATATTTTTGTTACCTTACTGTCGCTTGCGAACCCAGGCCACTGCTCGACTTCGAATCCACCTCGACCTAACAATCGGACGCCTTTGCCATCTACGAACTAATCACGACCCTAACCACTGCCGTGCTCGCGACGCCACGCCTTGCTTTGAGTCATCGAGCAACTGCTATCACCTTTGTCGCCTTCCCGGATTCAAGCTCTCTCGTGAGCATGCTCGTCCAACTCGCGACGCCATCTATTGACTTGAACTCTCAGTTCGACGTTGCAACTCCATCGGAGCCACGGCGAGGCTCTCCCTCTCGCGCACGATGCCCATGCAGCCGCTACTGATTCCATTGATTTTGAAAGATGAGGGTGCAGCGGCCATTCCTCTTTTTATTTGATTTTTTGTTTTGAGAAAGGGAGCAGCCATTTTTTATTATCGTTTTCGTTCTGATGATTTTGCATTTGAATTGAAATGAAAGGCTCGGCTTTTCTTTTATTTTATCGTTATTTTTCGAAAAAAATAAACGCGTGTGAAATATTTAGAGAAAAAGGAACACATGGATAAAATTTATATACATGTTGCAAAGGCTTGCACAGTAATTATATTAATTTTTTTTGAATTTAAATTCAAATTTAAGTCATCTTGATTTTTGTAGTTCACGATCTTGATCTCCAATCGAGGCATGTCGCTAGGCGTTTATAGTGTTAAACCCCATTTCCGAACACAATGGAAAAGGTTTCGAGTCCAAATTCGATCGTGTGGAGAAGATATCTTTTTGGACCAGTTATTTATTTTAAATTTCGATATAAATTTCAGCGTGTTTATCAACCGTACGTTCACACGACAACTTCGAATGCTACGAAAATTGCAATCCGATAATAATACAATATTACAGATCTAATGATACTGGTTTCGTCGAATTTTGAAATTGTTCCTCGGAACGCTATTTTAAAATATCAATTTAAAAGATAAAATTTTAAAACTGAACAAACACTTCAAATTTCAATTTTTAACACTTATACTATCTTCAGTATTATCAATATAAATTTTCCAAGCCTTTGAAATATTTTTAATAAACTCAAAACTGAAGATACAATATTTTTCCCAATTTCTTATTATTAAATTCAAAATTTTAATTCCCAAATACATAGTGATATCTGAAGTTCAAGTTAAACTAACTTTCAAATATTTAAAATCAATTAAATATTTTAATTTCAAATGTCAAAATTTCTAGATCCTCACATTATTTCCATCTTAATAATTTTATTTAAGTAACCATTTCACTTAGTCCACTTAGACTTTTTCTTTATATTCACCTTTGATTAACTAGATTTAATTTCACTCTGATTTAATTCAAAATTTTAAACTTCTATAAATTTCCCACTCATTTAAATTCCATTTGCTAACTTCTTTAAATTTACGTCATTTAATTGGCTTACATTCTAACTTATTTCGTTTCTTACTTCCCTCAAATTTTTAACTCTTCTTCAAGGTAAATTATTCAATTCAAAACAACCTAAGTTCCCCAAACTTATTTATTCTCCATAAACATTTTAGACCAACTCTAGAGTCTTTAATAATCTCTTAAGTATTTGAAAATCATTTTCAAAATCAATTTTATATACATAATTCATTGCATATCAAACTATCCTTTGAATTTTTAAACCAAACCCAGCTTTACAAACAACTCCAATTTAAAACGTTTTGGTAGCAATTCCTCTCTTCAAAACTCGAAAATGAACATCGATGATGCTGCAGTCATCACCGAAGTTATTTTCTAGCGACTGAAAAAAGTTTAGTGCTTTTACTCCTTTAAAAACATTTTTAATTCCAAACTCCACTAGATTTCATATCTAATTCGAAAATATTTCTGAAAGAATATCACCATTATTTCCCCAAAACTTTTGAAAACCATCTCCAAACTCAAAGGAAATTGAATTTCCCAAATTTTCAAATTTCAAATCCCCTTGATCCAAATTCAAATATTACTCTAGAATTTTTATTTCATTTTCAATTATAAATAACATTTAAAATTCACATTAAAAATCCCATTTTGTTTTATGAATTTATTTCTTAGTTGTTGATTATAATTTCATTTCTTATTCAATTTCACACTTAAATGATAATAATTTAATATTATCACTTCCTAACAATCAAGCAACCATATACTATAATAATTTATGGAAAATCATTCCCTTTATATACAAAAATAATTTGGACAAAATTATTTCATTGGCCCTATTTTGAAACAATACTGTGTCAGTTTATCTTGTTTAAGAGGTTAGAAACCCCTATCGATACGGATATACTTCCCGTACTGACCAGAATTCATAAACACTTAACTGGTAAGTCAACACAATATAAAAACAATTTTATATTCACTAACAATTGCACTCTCATATTTATTATTACACTCAATTCATTCTAGAGTACTACGGACTCTATTTCTAATAAGTAATCCCCACCAGAGCCAAGGTTCTCGCTTAACCTTCAACTCTGATACTAAAGTGTAACGACTCGATTTTTCGACTCCTAAAAATCGACATCAACACGTCCACTATATCAAATGTCGAACAATTGAATGCCGAAAAACCGAACCATTAGGGTTAAAGAAGAAGGAGGTAGAAGAAGAAATAGAAACAATATCAGAATCTCACAATCGCAGCGGAACAATATATAATAGATAAATGACTAATCTTTAATAAAAAAGAACTATATTTGTTTATACATTACATCATCAGAGTTTAACAAAATTCATAGCACACTACTGGATAATTATCATAACCTGTCCGCAAAAACTGACTATGTAGTTAATCATACGCAGTAGAATATTCATCAAATACGTGTGATACGTCTCACCATCCAACTCGTCTCCTCAGCTGCACAGCAACCTTCCATGTATCTATAATACTCAGTCTGACCCGAGCATTATAGCGAAATAACACCCGAGTCAGTCTAGAAAACTAGAGTGAGAAAAACACACCCAATTAAATTATTAAAGTATCCACAATCTTTTGAAATTAAAGGTATCTCGTAAGACCACGCCACAAATAAACATGCCGGATTTTTACCTTACGATAATCAAAACATTTTTATCCAATCCTTCTAATATTATAATAGTGTATATTGAAAGTAAATTAGAATCTGGCTGAAATGCTTGCATCTCAGGTTTCAGCATAGTTGGGCACAATCAAAACCATACAGGTGCTTATTGGAGATTGGATCCCATGCAATGGGATGGCTACTGGGGTACCGCCCGTCATAATACATGGTCTAGATCATCGTACCGAGGATCCATCCTGATCCCCTGCTACACAAGACCAGAGCTACCCCTTACTAGATAGTCTGAATAAAATCACCCCGCGGTTGGGATCAGCAACCGCCCACACAGCCCAAAAAAAGGGACATCTAGATAGGGATTCCCTTACCCTAATTGGTTGCTAGCCACTTAGCCTTGTGTGCAACTCCCTTGTTTTAGCCATTCCTAGTTGATGAGGCTCGAGGCAATGCGTTACCTTTTAGCACACATTCAAAAAAAATGCTCATCGTCCTCTTAACGATGTTCTGAAAGCGTTCATCCATACTAGTCCGTTCCTACTACATCTATTTTGGAATCACCCTCAGGATTAGTAGCGATTAGCCCTTGCACTTCACTGCTCCATCTTCGACTCCAAGCTTTTATCTTCCTCACAAAAACGTTTAAACCGGATTGAAGTGGTTTTCGGGAAACAAATCCCGATTCCGGTCTCTTCGAAACGATCAGCGCATTGGCCAATATTGATAGTCGGTTATTTAACTATCAAATAGCATTCACAAACAACCATCAGCTTTAAATAATTTTCCAAATTATTTATTTCAAAGTTTCTTCGCAAGTTATTTTTCTACACTTCAACTCTTTGAAAATAGTTTTCAAATCACTTTAATCTCGTGGAATAAATTTCCAAATATTGTTTATTTCCACTAAAAATCACCAAGTCTAAATACTTTAGATTTTAAAATAATTTAAATTACTTTATCCAAGAATATATGCTTTAAAACATTTAAAATTAAAACTACTTAAAACACTTTAAAATACTAGTTATGAAACTTTATAATAATTTCTCATGTAAATTAAGCCAAAAACTAATTTTAATTTAAAACTTAACCCATAAGGTATAAATATATTAAATAATTATCTTTAAATCATAATACTGGTTAAACCTTTAAAATAATTTAACTTATAAAATTAACCAAATAAATATTTACTTTTAAAAATTTAAAAACTCTAAATAATAAATATTTAAAAAAAAACATTCCTTTAAAAACAACTTTAAACCTCTAACTTATACTTGAAAATCTTACTTTGAAAATATACTTAGCTTTTAAGGAAAATACACTTTCCTTTCCACACCTTTAAAAATAAACCATTGTTTATTTTTAAACAAATCACACTTCCCTTATAAATTCCCATCCTGATTTTATATTTCCAAATTATCCTCTGATAAATATTTCACTGTATTTATAAACCCAGTTTATAAATTTCAAATCGGTTTTCAAAACCAAATCCGTTTTAAATAAATTCTTATTTAAATCAGAAATACTAATTTCATACATTATTTCAAAATTCTCTTTTTATATTCCCAAACATTCAAATCTTGAATTTTAGAAGTATTTTCTTCGTACTTACAAAACAATATTGCATAAGTCCTTATTTTAAATAAAAATCCTTTTTCCCATTTATTCAAAATCCTTATTTTTTCCATTCTTGAATTTATTATATAGGACTTAAATCAAACTTTTATCCATTTCCCAAATTCATTCCTTTAATTTATTTAAATTCACTATAATTATTTTATTTAAAAATTTCCCTTTTTATCCTTTAAAAATCCAAACTTTATATATATTTTATTTTTCTCAAAAACCAATATATACTCAATCAAGCCATAACATTCAATAATTTCAAATCCCAATATAATCCATCACAGATTATCACATAAATCACTTTACTGTATATAAAATAAATTCAACATTTTAAGGAATCAAGTTGGATCCCTCCAATCTATTCCCTGCATCCATAGATGTTAGCACAATAATTTAAAAACCAATCCCGCTTCAAGGCGGAATATCGCAGTATAAAGGGCCATCCGCTATTATGCGGGGTGCATAGGGTCTCATCCGCTATATAATGCGGGAAATCAATCACTCCAATATATATATATATATACTACTATATATATAACATCACATCCAGTCTGATAATAATAATCAATTCAAGAGATCAAACAATAATTTAAATTTAACTATTTAAATTTAAAGGGTAATCCAAATGAGTAAGACTAACTCGCCTTTTCTTTTTAAATTTGCAGATCCGATCCAAACCGGCTTGTCTTCCCCCAATTTAAGACCTTGTATGAACCACTCACGATTTATTTCCATTTGAATTTAATCAACAATTAATCATTATTTACTTAATTAATTTTAACTAAAAATTTAGTTTAAATAATTTCCCTTAAAATCTTTTAGCAACTAAAAATAATTAAATAAGTTAATTGAACACATTAATCACCAAATCCATTATTTTAAAATCAAACTTATAAGTGAAAATATTTATATATGTATACTTATTTTTCTTCCGAGACGACATATACATTTATAAAATATTTAATATAGATTTTATTAAAATCTAATTTATAAAAACTTTTCAAACATCTTAAAATTCCTATTTTTCCACAACCTTATCTATATAATTTTTTTTGCTTTATTGTATATATATATGTATATATACGTGTATTTGTATATATATATTGATGTTAAATTTCAGATTCCTATATTTTTTCCAAAATTATACATATATACATATATTTATCGTTTATTCTATGAATATTTAAATTAAAATAGATATGTGCACCTATATATATATATATATTATTTTCTCCTTCTTTGTATCTATCTACCAATATATATGTATAAATTTTAAATTTAAAAAAAAACAGAGAGAGTAAACTGTAGATATACCTCACGGCCAAGACCTAGCTACTCCAATCTCTATCTCGCTTTTCTCCCTCCCTGCTTCGCCTACACCTCACCGTCCCTTCAATCGCGACCGAAATCAAAACCTTAACCATGCGAGCTCGACTTCTTTCGCACACCATCACCCTCCAATTTTGATAAGGCAGCACGATGCTCGATGCTCAGATTGATAGTGTCACCTTCAGATCTCGTTGAGGTTGAGCGATTTTTAACGGGACCAAAAGGAGAAATTCTCGACTTCGAGTTCAAATGGGGAACAAATAGAGATTGGTTCGAGATTTTATTTATATTTCAGGAGATCGCGATTTTCTTTTGAAGGTGGATTTCGAATTAGTTGGTGAGAAGGGAAATTCGAGATGATAAAGGAAGGAAGAGGGAGAGATAGAAAAGAGGTTTAGATTTGCTGCCATTTTTCTTTCTGCAAATTTTTTTTTAACGAAGACAAATTTTATATTATCGTTTTCTTTTTAAACGAAGACGCATGTTAACCAGATGAGCACGTGTCTTAGAATTCTCCTAATGCGTCTGCACTTGCTACAGTGTTCGATACAATTATAATATATTTAAATTTAAATCGTCACAATTACGCAACTCACAATCTCGACCTCCTATCGAGGTGTGTCTCTAGGCATTTATAATGTTATACGCCTATTCAAAACGCAATGGAAAAGGTTCCGAGTCCTAATTCGATCGTACGGAGAAGATAGCTTTTTGAATCTAGTTATAATATTAACTTTTCGATATGAATTTCAGTGCGTTTACCACTTGTACGATCACACGACAACTATAGACGTTACGAAATTTAAAATTCGATAAATAATACACTATTATGGATCTAGTGAACTAGTTTCGTTGAAATACGAGATTGTGCCTCGGAATGCTATTTTTAAATATCAACTTAAATAATATATTTCCAAAACTAAACAAATCACCTTAAAATTCAACTTTTTAAAACTTTTATTATCTTCAGTATTATCAATATAGATTTTATAGGCCATTGAAATATTTTTAACTAGCTTAAAAACCAAGATTTACTATTTTAACCAATTTCCAATAATTTAATTACCAAATAAATGGTAATATTGGAAATTCAAGTTAAACTAACTTCAAATATTTAAAATAAATTAAATATTCCAATTTCAAATATTCAAAAAAATTGGGTCATCACAAGAAGATCTTATGTAAGTTAAATCAATAGTAAATAATATAAGTGTAACGGCATCAAAGATATTTACGGGGTTTGACATCTCCTATCCAGCGTCTACGTGAGTGTAGTAACTTAAGAGATGTTTGAGATTAACATCTCCCAAGGATCCATTAAACCACCTACCATGTAGTACAATACGCTATTATAATATGTCTACAGTTAAGCATTAAAATAGTGTTAAGCGCTACCCATATCCCCCTTAACACATTTTATATATTCCCATAGTCTATATAGTACCGTAAACTCGACCAAACTGGTGGTTTACCCAGAGGGCACTCCATAGGTACGGTACAAAACAAAGTCATAGTGGGCACGACAAGACATGTGACAAGGCACGTGAGGCAATGTCAGGGAAGGTTTCCACCAATTGCATTCCCGGACTGGTCGTAACGCATAGCAGCTACTGTCACCCACCTCGGAACACACTCCCATAACCAAATCGAGGGGTGGCCAGCATATCAATCACAAAGTCATAATATGGTATCGAAGAAATGTGTCTGATATGAGGTGCGACTTCACTTGACCCGGTATAGCTTATGTTTTAGCAACATAAAGCTGAATCATTAGAGTCAGCGTTATGTAAATACCTCATACAAAATCGTTCGCCAAACCAACCTACTTCATTCCAGAACCTTCACCACCTACGTAGTTATTGAAATGGTTTTCGATATTGGCAGAGAGTGTGACAAATATCCAATACCGGTCTCTTTAGCAACCAAACGCTTATTTCACACTGGATGGTTCCTTTATATTTCCTAAACCGATTCAAAATTGATATCAAAATATCATATTGTCAAAACCATATCACTTTAGAAATCATATTTGCTTTCGAAATCATATTCATTTTCGAAATCATGTCACCTTTGAAATAACATTTTCAAATCATCATATTTACTCAAAACGTGTTATTTATCTAGAAAATATCAATTCAAACCCCAAATTAGGTTATAACAACATTTAAACATATTTGCTTGAGAGTTTAGGATTTAATATAAACATTTCCTCTTTACACAGTCCGAAATTTAGAAAATAGTTTAGATAGTTATAAATAGTTAGCATAGTCTAAAATAAATTTCAAATGGTTAAAATACTCTAAAATAGTGTATAAATAGATTAAAATAGTTTAAGTGGATTTATGATAGTTTAAATAGATTTAAAATAGATTAAATAGGTTTAAAATGATTTAAATAGATTTAAGATATATTAAATAGATTTAAATTAGATTAAAATGGGTTAATTATTTTAAAATATATTAAGGTAGATTAAATTGGGTTAAATAGATAAAATAAATTAAAATAAGTTAAAATAGTTTAAATTGATTAAAATAGATTAAAATTGTTTAAAATATATTGAATTAGTTTAATAGTTTCAAAATCTTAGTAATCAGAATTTAAAATAATATATTTAAAACAGTTTATATTAAAAATAATAATTTGGAAATTTATATCAAATTACACTATTTCTTTCATTTTAGTACTTCTTTAAAACCATTTAATCAATATCGATTCCAAATCCATGCTCGAATTATAAACTTAAACTATTTCAAATTTTGCAAAATTCGATGTTTAAATATTCAAATATTTCAATTACTCAATTTTGATATATTTTGTTTATGCTTCAAATCCAACTTCAAATTTTCAATTTAAATTCTTTTTACAATTCATTTGAACCAATTCCAATTTCAACATTAAAGCTTGGATTTTCGAAAATAATTCAGCATATATATTTCAAAATATTATTTAACTGGATTCAAAAATTTAAGGTCTTAAAATCATTTAATTTAACCAACCCGGTATCCGTATATAATTTTCTACCATATGACAAAGTGATATAGATATTTATCATTTCAATCCACAATATTTCATATTTACGGATATATATCATTTCAACCCGCAATCCTGAATAAATTCAAAATCTATAAAACTCGCTCGCGTTTATCATTTCAACCCATAACGATATTCACTAATCTATAGATCATTCGGATAGGTATCATTTCAACCTAGAGGGAACTTGTAGTGCTCTAACAATATAAAATATACCATCCGGCCATTCAATATCAACAATAACATCCATCACAATCACCATTCAAACCAATCAATAAACAATAACAAGAGAATGATTATCCATAACGGGTATTAACTGGAAATTTAGAATTTAATATTAAACTAATAGCGATAATATTCAATAAAAGTCAAATTTAACTGGAATGACAATTTAAATATCCAAATATCAACTGATCAATTTGTAATCGCATCATAATTTCAATTTAACTAACATAAGAAAATCTAGTAGTTATGAGTGGGTCAAAACACTCAACTTTCATTTCAAATCGATTTGAAATCAAAAATAAGGCTCAAAATTGAACAATCTTAGAATTCATCAAAACCAGTTCCATAATGTCAGGAATTCTGATACGATCACAACGAAACAAACCGCATGTGAATCCGAGTTCATATGTAAAAGTTGTAGACATTAGAAATTTGAAATTCAAAATTAAATAAACAAAATAAAAATGAATAACAGTTACCACGTCATCAGATACAGAGCGATCCCTAGCTTCTCTCAATAGATCAGGATCGACCTACATCAACCGGATGCCACCACATTGACCAAGAACGCACTCAACCACGACCTACTTCACCTCGATCAAGCAGCGCCACCGCGGCCCCACCTCAGCCGTCCTTCCAAGCACCCACACGCACTGATCACCTCCAAGTCGTATATTGCCATTCTTCTTCCCCCACAAATAGTGGCGAATTCTGATCATGTTACGACACACGAAGACAACCCTAGGGCCTGCTCAACCTCCTCTTCCCAATGCCGCTTCTTGATCGTCGATCGGGCGATAATCCATCGTTGGATTAAAACCCTAGCAAATAGACAATCGAAACTAAATCATTGATTTCTAGACAAACGATGATTCGAATAGAGAAAATAATTGCACTAGTGAATTACGCTCATCGAGAGCTTCGAAATGGTATATAATATGACATACTTTTGAGGAGTTTGATTTCTGAAATAGAATTTGAATTTGGAATAGGGTTTTGAAATTGGAGTATGTTCTGCCATTGTGAAGGGGAAGCCTACAAAAAGAATTGTACATATAATAATGAAAAAATAGGCTGCTATGGTTAGAACAGGACTATTATATGAACAAAGTCAGATAAGAAAATAAACACATATCGAATTTGTACGAACAACGAATAGCGACCCAAAAAGCCCGTTTCGCTTTCGAATCGAAAGTGGGTCATCCTATATATCACAATAGATGTTTTCTATATTTTTAAACTCAATGAAGCAGGTTTCAAGTCCAAATTCTATCGTATGAAGAAATTAGCTTTCAAAATCACCTTATTTCAAATTAATTCAATTAAATCGATTTCTTCGCGTTTGGAGCCTGTACGATCGAACGATAAGTCCGATCACTATAAAACTTGAAACCTAACAAAAATTCATTGTTACATATCCGATGAAACTGGTTTTGTCGAAATCTGAGATAGTAGTGAAAATGGCTATTTTCACGTTAATTAAGTAAATTATTATTAAATTATTTAAATCACTTTTTAATTTCAAATTTAATAACTAACAGTTTTCATCATTTTTGATTACTTGGACATTTACAATAATTTAAAAAAATTACAAATCAATTTGGTGTTAAGTATTACACTAGTTACGGTGTTCAGTTAATTTCAAATGTAATTAAATCCAATTAATTATAATTTAATTGCAATAAATCGATATAATTTGATTTTAAATTTTTTATTTAATTAATCATTACTCGATGGGCATTGTTAACACTGATTTATATCTTATTACATTAATATTCTTCAATTATTATCTTAATTTATATTAACGCAGCATTTAATTACATTTATTGTAGTTTATTTCCAATTTGATTTCAACAAGTTAAATATATAGGTAACAAGTAACAATGTCACCTTTAGCTTAATTTAATCACATTTATAGGTTGATTGTTTACAACAAATATTATAATTATTTACATCACACTAATTTTACTCAATTATAATTTATTACGTACTATTTCATTTATTAATAGGAGATTTAAATTATCAATTACTCTTTATGTCTCGACCCGTCTTCCACTAACCAGAAACACGTATCATGAATTAAGAAAGAAAGAGAAAGAAAGAGAAGAAAGAAGAAACAACAACAGAATCTCAACAGCGGAACGAATAAATTATATTAATAACAAAAGTATTACATAGATGTACAACAACTATCAGAGTTACACAGCTTATACATCACATACTAGACAGTTATAAACACCTGTCTAGTTATTACAACACAGTACAAAACAACTCAAACAAATGACTTAGAGATACCAACACAGCGCAAAACTAGATACCTACAACGCAGAAGCCTCCTGCTCCATTTACCGCTCCATAATTTGTCAAAGCTAACCTGAATCCCTTGGCTACTTGTAAAAATTTGAGTACCCAAGAGTTTAAGAAAAATAGAAATAAACTCCGGGTCAGACATGGGTCTGGTATGAGTAACAAGTTAAAGTTGCTTAACTTTTGAAAAACCTTTAAAAAGAAGGGTATCACGAAAGACTTCCCACACATAAACATGGAAAAGTGTTTACCTTACTCTAACCAAAACATTTGATAGGAAATCCGGTGATATTATAATAGTGTCTAGGGTTTTCAAATAAAATACAGAAATACCTGGAATGCTTACATCTCACGTTCCAACATAGTTGGGCACAACTAATACTTACGGCACTTATTGGATTTTGGATTCCATACAATGGCAGGGCTACCTGGGTACCGCCCGTCACAGTACGGGGCCTAGATCGCCGTACCGAGGATCACTCCCAATCGCCTGCAATACAAGGTCGGAACCATCCCTTACTGGACAGTCCCAAAAAAGACAACCCCACAGTTGGCCGCGACCCAATCGCCCATACAGCCGAATAAAAAGGAACTTCTAGATAGGGGAAAATCTCGTCCTCCTTGGGCATGACCCACTTAGCCTTGCTGCACCTCCCCTGTTTAAGCCATTCCCGGTTGATGAGGCTTGAGGCTACGACTACCTTTAGAGAACACATCTCTTAGAATGCTCATTGTCCACCTGACGATGTTCCGAAGCATTCAATCTACACCAGTTCGTTTCGGGTTTGAACGAAACCGAAGGCATTATCTCGTTACACTCATTTTGGAATCACCCTCAGAGTTAACGACGATAACCCTTGCACTCTGAATCTTCATCTTCACTTGAGATTCACGACCTATCGTTAATTTGGATCGATGTGGTTTTCGGATATCCAAATATGGAAACCCGATCCCGGTCTCTTCGAATCCAAAACGCCATCTTTTAGGTCCAAGTTGTTTGAAGTTTAAAACAATTAAATTTAATTATCTATATACACACAGATAGATAATTCACATCATCACAACAGATAATCATCACCACAGATAATCCATATTATCATTATCAGAAGATAATCCAAATCATCATCACAATGCAACCAATTCATCCATATCACACAACATTACTAATCTCATATCTGAGATTCAAACCATTCAAGGAAATCCATATCATCCATATATAAACAAGGATTAATAATCACACCATATATAATTAATTTAAAATGAATTAAATTAATTACATCATCTCAAATTAATTTAAAGTAAATTAATTACTTCAATCTATAAATCCTGCTTATATAACCATTAATTACAAACCAATCAACTAATTAATTAACCGCTAATTAATTCCCTTAATTTATTACCCTTGACTAATCATCCCTTAATTACATTCAAGTAATTAATTTCACAAATTAATTATTATTAATCAAATACGGTAATTAACCTTTAATTACTTCATTAATTAATTAATTATAATTAATCACATTAATCCTTAATTAATTACATTAATTAATTACCTCATTAATCACTTATCATTGATTAATTAATATCAATTAAATAAATTCTTAATCACATCATTAATTATATTAATTAATGATTCCTAATCACATTTAAATTAATTAACTTCATTAAGAAATTAACCATAATTATTAATCACTAATTGTTTAATTAACTTCAGTAATTAATTACTCTTAATTACTTCATTGAGTAAATTGATTACCCCTAAATTAATTATATTTAATAATTAGTTATATTTATTAATCATCTTTGATAAATTTTATTAGTAATTAATTACCCTTAATTAATTACATTACTTAATATTTTCCAAATGACTAAATCAGCCAATGCTTAAATTAATTACACCAAGTAATTAATTATTAATTACTTTTACAAAGTAATTATCCTCCATAATAAATACACAAGAAATTGACCCCAAGCTCTTTCATACTTCAAATAGTTACATTCAGTAATTACTCATCTTAATTACTTCTCTAAGTAATTATTAATCTTTTATCAAGCCATCAAATGATTGTTCTAAATTAATTAAACTTAATTAATTAATTTAAACTAATCGAATTAATTAATTAATTACAATGAGTAATTAATGCATTTAATTACTTTCATAAAGTAATCATACTTAACCAAATTCCGTAATGATTATCTAATTTAATTAATCTAATTAATTATCAAAATTAATCACTTAAATTAATTAATAAATAATTCCAAGTTAATGACCTTCATTAACTTATCAAAAATTTCCTTAATTACCTTTCTTAAGTAATTAACTTAAATTAATCATTATTAATCACAAACTTATTAATCTTTAATAATCATTTAATTAACCACTAATTGTTTAATTAATTAAGTTTTTAACTTAATTAATCTTAACCTCTTGACAAATTAATTTCTAATCATTAATTAAAATCTTAACTTATTTTAATTAATGATCTTATTTCCAAAAAATTTGACCTTAATTAATTAACTTTAACCTTAATTAATTAATTCAAAATCCTTACTTAATTAATTAAATTAATTAATTAATTATCTATCTAATTACCTTACTAATTTAGTAAACCAAAGTCATTAAATCTTTGATTTATATGTAAAATATAAACATTTCTTATTAATGATTACATTACCATTATCAAAGAAATTTAAAACAACTTTTCTTTAAAAATTTGTTTTCAAATTACATTTTTAAATTTAAATATAAAATGAAATCAAACTTAACCTTATTAAAGTTTTAAAAAACATTTAAAAACCTTTTTAAAACTTCTACTAAATAATTTCTTATTTAATAAAGAAGTTTAAAGGAAATTTAAACTCACATTCATTTTAAAATACAAATCCTATTTAAATATGTTTCAACATCCAAAATTGTTTAAATATTTTAAAACTTCCTTTATTTTCAAAACATTTATTCAAATTGGATTTTTATTCCAGATTTAAAACTTATGTTTAAATCTTCTACTCTTTATTTAAAACCTAACCTTTAAATTCAATTATTTAAACTCTTTTATAGTTGTTTAAACATTTTAATTTAAAAAATTTAAATTAAATTTTAAAACTGGAATTCAAATCTAGTTTGAAATTCATACTTTAAATTTAAATTTAAAATTCCGTTTAAAACCTGCTACGGATTTTAAAACAAATTTGAATTGAAAATATACAGGTTTCAGAGAAACCTGTAACCATCTAAAATACCCGAGTCCGATCTTCTTGACTTCGAGTTCAACCTTGAACATCTTCGAGCAAAAACTCGAATTACTCGAGTAGGACTCGAGTACAAAATTCCTGCAAAAAACCCAAACATTCCTGACACATTCCTTGCACTGTGCATATGCACGGTGGTTCTGGCCACCTCCAGTCACCACCAAGTCAACGAACAAGCCGACATTTGCCCACAGATCCATCCACGATCATCCAAAACTCAACTTCTACTCGAAATCAAATTCGTGTTCCCAAACCCAAAACCTGGAAAAAGAAATTGGAATCACAATCACCTCAAAATCCCAAAACCTGGAAACTACGACGCAACCAAATTCCGATCACCGTGACGACTGCAACTCCGGCCACGAGTACGTCGATGCTCCAGCTACTATCTCCTGGAATTCCAAAGCACTCGATCCACTGGAAGGTACGAGACGATCAAAACACTGCACTGCCCAAAAACTAGGTTTAGAAATCAAATCTAACAATCACCATCACCACGGTGAACTTCCACCACCACCATAATTTTTCCCTAAATTAATGACCACTTCCCTACTTCCATAAAGAGTTACGACCCTTAAATCCATCCAGTTCATCAGAATTTCCTCCATTCACATTTTCCAGTAAAGACAGCAAAGTTCATAAATCCCAATACTAAAAATTGTAATTTTGGTTTCAAAAATCACATTTAAGTTTTAGCATTTGATTCAGATTCCTAAAACTAAGAAACAATTAATTTGAATTTCACCTGTTTTGAGTTTACTCTATTGTTTCTTTATTTTCCAGTAAACTGCAAGTTCTTTTTAACTTAAACAAAATTTTAAACTAAAATTTATGATAAATTAAACATTCTTTGTTCAAGATTCATAAACTATTATAGATTGATTCAAGAGCACTTGAGTTTTTATTAATTTTTTTGAACCTGGAACTTAGAAAAAAACTGTAATGACATAAAACAGTATCTATGCTCAAAATCAATTCACATACAATAGACACATATACAAAATACAATTTTTATCACAAGAAACAAGCATGCACTTCATAACCATACTTAAGTTTTTAAATTTTATGAGGTTACTCACAAACATACTTGTTTTTCATAGATGATTAGACAACTTAATTATTACTTAAATTTTAATATTGCAATGTTAATCACAAACATACTTATTTCAGTCATCAATCAAGCAACAAATTTATACTTAAGTTTTTTAAGAAAAAAGTGTTACTCACCTGATATGGCATGAAAAAGAGCACAATATTTAAGTTGATTTTACTTCCTGATTATAAACTGAGTTGAAGATTTTATTTGAAGTTGAGTTGCAGGCTAATGAAACTTTGTTGAGGACATAAGTCTTGATTTTAAACTTGCATGCAGGCCTGATTCTAGATGCAGAAGACAAACCTAGATTCAATTTGCTCAAACTTGAATTACAGATTTCTCTTTACATTCCCAGGTTGAAAGATGCATGTAGAGTTTACTTGCTTGTTGATTTAAACTTGCATTACAGATTTCAGGTTTAAAGAATGCAGGCATATGCTTTTGCATTTGAAAATGATTTTACAGAGGATTGCAGGCTTTGATTTTTATTTTTGAGGAAGAGTTTTCAGATCTTGATAATGTTTGCAGGCAGGCAGGCTTTTCATTATGCTTTTGAAAGGAATTACAAGTTTGATTTGGAACAAGTTTTTAAAGATTTCAGATTGGATTTTGAAAATGAATTATAGGATATTGATTTTGGTTTTTGAGAGTTTGGAAACAAATTGTTTCAGCTGAAATTTTCTCTTCTTAACTTTGAAAACATGGAGATTAGAAAAGGAAAGATTGAAGAAAACTTGTATTTATAAGTGTAATTGATTTATTTAAAAATTAAAGAAAAATTAAAAATAAAGGACACTTGTAAAAAAACTAACATTTGTTACATTAGTCTCTTAACTTAACTACACTTATCATTATACCACTTCTTATAATAACATGTGTCGTGTAAGTAATTTTATTTTTTATTTAATTTTAAAAGTAAATGAAACCCTCTTTTCTTTATTTATTAAATACACACACATATATATATATATAATATTTTCATAAGTAAATGTATATGCATTTCTTTTTAAAGAAAACGACATGAAACAAATTATAGAAAATAAATGAAAGCTTACTTATATAATTTAGATATGTTTATTCCTTTGAAATTTCAAAATTAAATTCAAATTCAAATTCTATTCATACATTTAAAAATCCAATTTAAAACTAATTTGTATTAACATATTTAATTTAACAATAATAATATTGTCTTTTAAAATTTATCTACATTTATACATTTATTAATATTTGAAAATAACATATGCATTAATTAAAATAATTTATAAAGGAAATTATGAATTACTTATCACTAATCCAACTTATTTAAATGCATAAATGTTTTAATATATAAATGGTATTTTAAATTTCCATATATAATTCCAAATTATATTTATTAAGCTATATTCAAAAAGGAAATAAAATAAACTTTTGTTTATCTTATTTAAAATTTAAACTATGCTTTAAAATATATTTAAACAAATTAAAACAATTTTCTTTAAGTATCTTAAAACCCATATAGTTATTCATTAAATAGTTTTGGATAGTTATCTATTAAATAAAATAATAATTTCCAAATTATCAAAATGAATATCAGAATTTAAAAACAAGATTTTATTAGTTTATTAAACTTCAGTCAAAACTTATCTATCTACAATATATATAAATATATATATATATACACGTTATAAATAAAAAGCATTTTATTAGCTTTTAAAAGATAAGATTCACCAATTAAACATTTATTTAATTAGATTACTAAATCAAGTTAATTTTTTTTAATAGAATTTATCAAATCCATTTAATTGTAAATACAGATTATTAAATTGATATTGCCAAAATTTCCGGGATATCACATTCCTCCCCATTAAAAGAATTTCATCCCCAAAATCTAAAAGAAAAGGTAATTTAATAATCTTATTAAAGATTATAAATCACAAGCATATATCAATCATATGCTAACAATCAAAGCAACCAATTTATCTAATCAAACAAATTTAATTATCCAGACAATTTGTGGATAAAATTTCCTCGAGTTTTCCCAAGTGTGTGTGTGTGTGTGTGTGTATAAATATATATCCGGGATACTCGCTCTACAGAATCCAAACAATCTAAACTACGAAGCTACAGAGCTCCTTCTCATCTAGATCTACAAAACTAGACAAGATATCAGACTACATATGAGTCTGCCTCAACAACCAAACCTTCCTGAACAGCTGGTTCCACTACCAGAGATAGCTCATACACGTACTCCCTCAGAGATACGTGAATCTCATTGAATCCAATTATCCAACTGGCAATTCAACTCTACTCTTCAAACATCAGAAGAAAAAACTCGCTTCTTCTAGGAAAAGACAAAACAGAAGCACTCCCAAACTTCTGCCGCTGCACAACTCTGATCTGGAAAAGAAGAAAAATGCTGATGATGAACACGAGCATAATCTGGACAATACATCCCGGAAAATGATTCAACAGATCCATAAAAGAAAACTCAGAAGTTCCACCAATCCTGAGTTGCTTCACCAAACCTTATCTCAGGAAACCATCCTTCTACTAGCTGATCCATCGGTAGCATTCCTGGAATCCGATCGATAAGAAAACTCAATCTACAGATACCGACAAACCTCTGACTTCTCAGAAGACATCCAGAAAATCTCTGATAACCCAAGAGATCACTCAAACAACCGCAAGTCACTTTTGCGATCAATCCAGCCCAATTCCCAAAGAAAACTGTTCTCTCTTTACCAAACAGAACAACTTACACTTAATTAGCCAATCCACCAAAGAAACGGGTCCACTCTGCTGCTTCTGAACTCCTCCTTCAGAAAAACTGCTAACTAGAAGACTCCCTGCCGACACAGAACACTCCGAGCTGCACTGCTGACACCAAAGCCAAAGACTTACTAATCCAAAAGCTCTTCGAGAAACTCGGACCTCAAAGCCAATCACCATATTCTGCTGAACCCATCTAGAACACCAAAGCAGACACACTTCCTAAAACTTGTTCCAAAGAAAACTTCTTCGAAAACATCCATATTCACTGCATCTCATCGCGCAGCTACCACTTCCTGAGGTATTAAAATACCATCACACACTTCTGCTAAACCGATAGATCCAAACTCAACTCATCCAATTTCAAAGATAGACTCCGAACCTTAACAGGTTACCTTCAGAGATCGATGAAATCCTTTCACCAAGCTACAAAACTTATCGAGACGATATTAGGTCTACGGTCTCGACAGACACACTTCCAACCTCAACATTCAAACTCCAACCAATGGTAGCAGTCGTGTTATGCACACCACTACCTTATCTACCTTTATAACCTATATTGGAATAACACGAACAGGTAACCCAACAGATAGGTAGAAATAGCTAAATATATATATGTAGCTATATATATATATATAATTACAAATACGCTCTCTCAAGATAGACACCATTCCAGAGCCTAGCTATTCACTTAACCTAATGCTCTGATACCAACAGTCACGACACGTCTTCCACTAACCAGAAAGACGTATCATGAATTAAGAAAAAAAAGAAGAAAGAAGAAACAACAACAGAATCTCAACAGCAGAACAAATAAATTATATTAATAACAAAAGTATTACATAGATGTACAACAACTATCAGAGTTACACAACTTATACATCACATACTAGACAGTTATAAACACATGTCTAGTTATTAAAACACAGTACAAAACAACTCAAACAACCGACTCAGAGATACCAACATAGCGGAAAACTAGATAACTACAACGCAGAAGCCTCCTGCTCCATATGCTCCTCCACAATTCGTCAAGGCTAACCTGAATCCCTTGGCAACTCGTAAAAATTTGAGTACCCAAGAGTTTAAGAGAAACAGAAATAAACTCCGGGTCAGACATGGGTCTGGTGTGAGTAACAAGTTAAAGTTACTTAACTTTTGAAAAACCTTTAAAAAGAAGGGTATCACGTAAGACTTCCCACACATAAACATGGAAAAGTTTTTACCTTACGCTAACCAAAACATTTGATTGGAAATCCAGTGATATTATAATAGTGTCTTGGGTTTTCAAACAAAACACAGAAATAGCTGGAATGCTTAAATCTCACGTTCCAACATAGTTGGGCACAACTAATACGTACGGCACTTATTGGATTTTGGATTCCATACAATGGAGGGCTACCGGGGTACCGCCCGTCACAGTACGGGACCTAGATCGCCGTACCGAGAATCACTCCCAATCCTCTGCAAAACAAGGCCGAACCATCCCTTACTGGACAGTCCCGAACAAGACAACCCCAAAGTTGGCCGCGACCCAACCGCCCACACAGCCGAATAAAAAGGGACTTCTAAACAGGGGAAAATCTCGTCCTACTTGGGCATGACCCACGTGGCCTTGCTGCACCTCCCCTATTTTAGCCATTCTCGGTTGATGAGGCTTGAGGCTACGATTACCTTTAGAGAACACATCTCTTAGGATGCTCATCGTCCACCTGACGATGTTCTGAAGCATTCAATCCGTACAAGTTCGTTCCGAGTTTGAACGAAACCAAAGGCATTATCGCGTTACACTCATTTTGGAATCACCCTCAGAGTTAACAATGATAACCCTTGCACTCTGAATCTTCATCTTCACTTGAGATTCACGGCCTATCGTTAACTTGGATCGATGTGGTTTTCGGATATCCAAATATGGAAACCCGATCCTGGTCTCATCGAATCCAAAACGCCATCTTTTAGGTCCAAGTTGTTTTAAGTTAAAACAATTAAATTGAATTATCTATATACACACAAATATATAATTCACATCATCACAATAGATAATCATCACCACAGATAATCCCTATTATCATTATCAGAAGATAATCCAAATCATCATCACAATGCAACCAATGCATCCATATCGCACAACATTACTAATCTCATATCTGAGATTCAAACCATTCAAGGAAATCCATATCATCCATATATAAACAAGGATTAATAATCACACCATATATAATTAATTTAAAATGAATTAAATTAATTACATCATCTCAAATTAATTTAAAGTAAATTAAATTAATTACTTCAATCTATAAATCCTGCTTCTATAACCATTGATTACAAACCAATCAACTAATTAATTAACCACTAATTAATTCCCTTGATTTATTACCCTTGACTAATCATCCCTTAATTACATCAAGTAATTAATTTCACAAATTAATTATTCTTAATCAAATACAGTAATTAACCTTTAATTACTTCATTAATTAATTAATTATAATTAATTACATTAATCCTTAATTAATTATGTTAATTAATTACCTCATTAATCACTTATCATTGATTAATTAATCTCAATTAAATAAATTCTTAATTACATCATTAATTATATTAATTAATGATTCCTAATCGTAATTAAATTAGTTAACTTCATTAAGTAATTAACCATAGTTATTAATCACTAATTGTTTAATTAACTTCAGTAATTAATTACTCTTAATTACTTCATTGAGTAAATTGATTACCCCTAAATTAATTATATTTAATAATTAGTTATATTTATTAATCATCCTTGATAAATTTTATTGGTAATTAATTACCCTTAATTAATTACATTACTTGATATTTTCCAAATGACTAAATTAGTCAATGCTTAAATTAATTACACCAAGTAATTAATTATAAATTACTTTCACAAAGTAATTATCCTCCATAATAATTACATAAAAAATTAACCCCAAGCTCTTTCATACTTCAAATAGTTACATTCAGTAATTACTCATCTTAATTACTTCTCTAAGTAATTATTAATCTTTTATCAAGCCATCAAATGATTGTTCTAAATTAATTAAACTTAATTAATTAATTTAAACTAATCGAATTAATTAATTAATTACAATGAGTAATTAATGCATTTAATTACTTTCATAAAGTAATCATACTTAACCAAATTCCGTAATGATTATCTAATTTAATTAATCTAATTAATTATCAAAATTAATCACTTAAATTAATTAATAAATAATTCCAAGTTAATGACCTTCATTAACTTATCAAAAATTTCCTTAATTACCTTTCTTAAGTAATTAACTTAAATTAATCATTATTAATCACAAACTTATTAATCTTTAATAATCATTTAATTAACCACTAATTGTTTAATTAATTAAGTTTTTAACTTAATTAATCTTAACCTCTTGACAAATTAATTTCTAATCATGAACTAAAATCTTAACTTATTTTAGTTAATGATCTCATTTCCAAATTTATTAATCTTAATTAATTAACTTTAACCTCAATTAATTAATTCAAAAACCTTGCTTAATTAATTAATTATCCATCTAATTACGTTACTAATTTAATAAACCAAAATCGTTAAATCTTTGATTTATATTTAAAATATAAACATTTCTTACTAATGATTACATTACCATTAACAAAGAAATTTTAAAAAACTTTTCTTTAAAAATTCGTTTTCAAATTACATTTTTAAATTTAAATATAAAATGAAATCAAACTTAACCTTATCAAAATTTTAAAAAAATATTTAAAAACCTTTTTAAAACTTCTACTAAATAATTTCTTATTTTATAAAGAAGTTTAAAGGAAATTTAAACTCACATTCATTTTAAAATACAAATCCTATTTAAATATGTTTCAACATCCAAAGTTGTTTAAATATTTTAAAATTTTTAAAACTTCCTTTATTTTCAAAACATTTATTCAAATTGGATTTTGATTCCAGATTTAAAACTTATGTTTAAATCTTCTACTCTTTATTTTAAAACCTAACCTCTAAATTCAATTATTTAAACTCTTTTATAGTTGTTTAAACATTTTAATTTGAAAATTTTAAATTAAATTTTAAAACTGGAATTCAAATCTAGTTTGAAATTCATACTTTAAATTTAAATTTAAAATTCTGTTTAAAACTGCTTCGGATATTAAAACAAATTTGAATTGAAAATATACAGGTTTCAGAGAAACCCGTAACCATTTAAAATACCCAAGTCCCCTCTTCTTGACTTCGAGTACAACCCTAAACATCTTCGAGCAAAACTCGAATTACTTGAGTATGACTCGAGTACAAAATTCCTGCAAAAAACCCAAACATTCCTGACACATTCCTTGAACCGTGCATATGCACGGTGGTTCAGGCCGCCTCCAGTCACCACCAAGTCAACGAACAAGCCGACGTTTGCCCACAGATCCATCCACGATCATCCAAAACTCAACTTCCACCCGAAATCAAATTCGAGTTCCCAAACCCAAAAACTGGAAAAAGAAACTGGAACCACTATCACCTCAAAATCCCAAAACCTGGAAACTACGACGCAACCAAATTCCGATCACCGTGACGATTGCAACTCCGGCCATGAGTACGTCGATGCTCCAGCTACTATCTCCTGGAATTCCAAAGCACTCGATCCACTGGAAGGTACGAGACAATCAAAACACTGCACTGTCCAGAAACTAGGTTTATAAATCAAATCTAACAATCACCATCACCAAGGTGAACTTCCACCACCACCACCATTTTTCCCTAAATCACTGACCACTTCCCTACTTCCATAAAGAGTTATGGCCCTTAAATCCATCCAGTTCATCAGAATTTCCTCCATTCACATTTTCCAGTAAAGACAACAAAGTTCATAAATCCCAATACTAAAAATTGTAATTTTGGTTTCAAAAATGACATTTAAGTTTTAGCATTTGATTCAGATTCCTGAAACTAAGAAACAATTAATTTGAATTTCACCTGTTTTGAGTTTACTCTGTTGTTTCTTTATTTTCCAGTAAACTGCAAGTTCTTTTTAATTTAAACAAAATTTCAAACTAAAATTTATGATAAATTAAACATTCTTTGTTCAAGATTCATAAACTATTAAAGATTGATTCAAGAGCACTTGAGTTTTTACTAATTTTTTTAAACCTGGAACTTAGAAAAAAACTATAATGACATAAAACAGTATCTATGCTCAAAATCAATTCACATACAGTAGACACATATACACAATATAATTTTTATCACAAGAAGCAAGCATGCACTTCATAACCATACTTAAGTTTTTAAATTTTATGAGGTTACTCACAAACATGCTTGTTTTTCACAGATGATTAGACAACTTAATTATTACTTAAATTTTAATACTGTAATGTTAGTCACAAACATACTTATTTCAGTCATCAATCAAGCAACAAATTTATACTTAAGTTTTTTAAGAAAAAAGTGTTACTCACCTGATATGGCATGAAACAGAGCACAAGATTTGAAGTTGCTTTTACTTCCTGATTATAAACTGGATTTCAGATTTTATTTGAAGTTGATTTGTAGGCTAATGAAACTTTGTTGAGGACATAAGTCTTGATTTTAAACTTGCATGCAGGCCTGGTTCTAGATGTTGAAGAAAACCCAGATTCAATTTGCTTAAACTTGAATTATATATTTCTCTTTACATTCCGAGGTTGAAAGATGCATGCAGAGTTTACTTTCTTGTTGATTTAAACTTGCATTACAGATTTCAGGTTTAAAGAATGCAGGCTTATGATTTTGCATTTGAAAATGATTTTACAGAGGATTGCAGGCTTTGATTTTTATTTTTGAGGAAGAGTTTTCAGATCTTGATAATGTTTGCAGGCAGGCAGGCTTTTCATTATGCTTTTGAAAGGAATTACAAGTTTGATTTGGAACAAGTTTTTAAAGATTTCAGATTGGATTTTGAAAATGAATTATAGGATATTGATTTTGGTTTTTGAGAGTTTGGAAACAAATTGTTTCAGCTGAAATTTTCTCTTCTTAACTTTGAAAACATGGAGATTAGAAAAGGAAAGATTGAAGAAAACTTGTATTTATAAGTGTAATTGATTTATTTAAAAATTAAAGAAAAATTAAAAATAAAGGACACTTGTAAAAAAAACTAACATTTGTTACATTAGTCTCTTAACTTAACTACACTTATCATTATACCACTTCTTATAATAACATGTGTCGTGTAAGTAATTTTATTTATTTTTATTTAATTTTAAAAGTAAATGAAACCCTCTTTTCTTTATTTATTAAATACATATATATAAAGTATTTTCATAAGTAAATGTATATGCATTTCTTTTTAAAGAAAATGACATGAAACAAATTATAGAAAAAAATGAAAGCTTAATTATATAATTTAGATATGTTTATTCCTTTGAAATTTCAAAATTAAATTCAAATTCAAATTCTATTCATATATTTAAAAATCCAATTTAAAACTAATTTATATTAACATATTTAATTTAACAATAATAATATTGTCTTTTAAAATTTATCTACATTTATACATTTATTAATATTTGAAAATAACATATGTATTAATTAAAATAATTTATAAAGGAAATTATGAATTACTTATCACTAATCTAACTTATTTAAATGCATAAATGTTTTAATATATAAATGATATTTTTAATTTCCATATATAATTCCAAATTATATTTATTAAGCTCTATTCAAAAAGGAAATAAAATAAACTTTTGTTTATCCTATTTAAAATTTAAGCTATTCTTTAAAATATATTTAAACAAATTAAAACAATTTTCTTAAAACCCATATAGTTATTTATTAAATAGTTTTGAATAGTTATTTATTAAATAAAATAATAGTTTCCAAATTATCAAAATGAATATCAGAATTTAAAAATAAGATTTTATTAGTTTATTAAACTTCAATCAAAACTTATCTATCTACAATATATATAAATATATATATATACATTATAAATAGAAAGCATTTTATTAGCTTTTAAAAGATAAGATTCACCAATTAAACATTTATTTAATTGGATTATTAAATCAAGTTAATTTTTATTAAAAGAATTTATCAAATCCATTTAATTTTAAATACAGATTATTAAATTGTTATTGCCAAAATTTCTGGGATATCACACTTTAAATCCAATTATCAATTAATACACACATTATTGCAACTAATTTGCAATCTATAACCAATTATAACTTTTTAGTCATTTCAATAAAAAGGGAATTACATTTGAATAGTTATCAGTTAACTTAAATTAATACCATCCCATTTCATTCTAGTTAATTTCTTATTATTAAATCTTAAATTTGTAATTCCTTCAAATACTAAATTACAAAAATCTTATTTAATTCAATAATTTAATTGTTGAAAAAATACGAGTCATTACATATTTCATCGTCAATTGAAAATTAGACATAGGCATATTTTAATGTGAATATTATGAGTATTCATTATTAAATAAAACAATAATTTGGTAATTGTTTTTATAACAAAAGTGATGCAACTGAAAATACCGAAGTATCTAAAATTGTTTACAATTATTTTGGAATTATATACTAAGCTATAGTTTTGAGAAATAATTATTATTATATGATTATGAATCATATGATAATAATGTTAGAAATGCGGATTAGGGATCTTAAGGCTAGGATAAACACCAGAGGGGGTGAATAGTGTTTAAAGAAATTACTAAATCTTTTTGAGTTTATGTTAATTTGAACAAAAATGTATGAAATATTCAGACACAGATATGATCACAGAAACAAATATAGATGCAGAAATAAAGTAAAACCAGTAAAGGAAAGAACACACCGGATTTTATGCTGGTTCGGACTTACCCTACATCCAGTCCCGCACACAAGTACAAATTTCATTTCAAAAGCAATCTTTACAATTACACCCTCGATTTCAAGGCTATGAGGTACACCCTACGGATTCACAATCCTCTAGGTAGAGATACTTGATTTCATGGGCAACAAGTTCACCCAATTGATTTCCTAGGCTAAAATCACACCTTTTACACTTGATTGATTCCAAGGCTACAATCATACCTTTTCTCACTAAATTTATTATGAAGAAGTCTATAACTCTGAATTGCACTGAGGATCTTGTTGAGATAGTGATAGAGAATCAAACTAGAAATGATTTAGTTAGATTCAATGTTGATTTCGGTAGAGTAATGATAAGAATATGTATAAAGAAATATGGAAGAAGTAGAGGAGTGAAAATCAGAAAAATATGAATAGAAATTCATGGAAAACCCCCCTATTTGTAGAAGAACAACAGACATGTCCATTCATGAAGGGATATGACGAATAGACACTTCTTTTGAAATTCAAATTTTTGAAATCAACCGATACTATGTCGACATGGGTAACTTCGGTATGTCGACATCCCAAAGGAAATTTTGGTGGTTTGTTTTTCTTTAAAAAATAACTTTTATCTTATATTAAAACAATTTTAAATTTTTATAAATATACTTAAATATAGTTAAAATACATAAATAAATATGGAGAATGATATTTTGGTATATATAAAATTTTACTATAATTTTATATTTAAATCTAAGTGTGTGTGTGTGTGTGTGTGTGTATTAAAAAGTTAAAATTATTATTAAAGTTAATTCCAAATTAAGGATAATTTGATTTCGAAATTAAAGATTATTTTGAGACTAAAAGTATTTAAAATCAGGATAGATGTTTTTGATTCTTTTAAAAGGAAAGTTTTGAAAACATTTTGAAAACAAGATATAATTTTGTAAAATCAGTTTGAATAAAAGTTTGCGGATACAAAACAATGTTCCACTAGATTTTTCGTAGTTTCCATCCTACTTAGGGTTCCATCCCTTTAACAGGCTCGAAGCGGATTCTATTCCACGAATAAATTGGATTTTAAGATGCCAGTGCTTTTCTAGGAGTTTTAACAAAATTCTTAATTAAATTACTTATTCTTGAAACCTTAAACTCTTGATAATCTTGATATTCTTGATACTCATGAGTCTTCAATCTTGATATCTTGAATCTCTATACTATAAAGTCTTCATTCTTGATACCTGCATGGTTAAATCCTGCATATACATATATATCTAAACTATAATGTTAGTATTTATATTTTATAATCCTATTTTAAGGTTGTTGTCATCAAAACCGTCATCTCAAGGACTAACAATCTCCCCCTTTTTGATGATGACAACCTTTGTTTATAAAATATTACTTCTATCCTAATAACTCCCCCTAAAACTAATAACTCCCCCTTAATCTATGCCTAACTACCCTATTTTATATTTCTCCCCCTTTGTCATCAAGAAAAACTAACTCCACACTATATAACTCCCCCATAATCTAATACTCAATGACATGTGATTATAATGATAGTGTTATCATAAATAATCAACATTTATCTCTAAAATTTAAAACTTAGTCCTAAACTACTAACTATCTTATCTAAGTATCCGTATAATAATACTTTTAATAGAACACGAATAAGAACACGAACTATTTATTAGTTATATAGTTATATTTACATTTTCGTAGAGAACATAAGAAAGAACATACATAATAAGAAAAATAGAAAAGAAACTGTGTTTTGCTTTTTACTAAGCCAGGAAATCAGAGAATGCCCCAAAAAGTGACAAGTTCCACTTGTACTTTTTCGGCCTGATTTACAACTAGCATAATCAACATCACAGTAAGATATCAGGTCAAAAGAATCATTTTTAGGGTAAAATAAGCCATAATCAGAGGTGTGTTTAACATATCTTATGATACGTTTTACGGCTTTTAAGTGGCTCTCTTTAGGTTGGGGTTGATATCTTGCACAAAGTCACACACTATGCATGATATCAGGTCTACTAGCAGTGATATAGAGTAGTGATCCAATCATTCCTTTATATAATTTTTGATCTACATCTTTCAAAAGATCTTCTTTACTAAGGTACTCATTGGGTGCTATAGGAGTGGGTTTTCCACTCGCAGTAGTCAAACAAAATTTACTAATTAGGTCTTTAGCATATTTTTCTTGACTAATAAAGATACCATTATCTAATTGTTTTATTTGTAATCCTAAAAATAAATTTAATTCTCCCATATGACTCGTCTCAAATTCTTTTATCATTATATCAAAAAATTCTTTATTCATTTCAAAATTAGTTGATCCAAAAATGAAATCATCTACATAGACTTGTACTAGTTGAATATCATTTTTATTTCTTTTAATAAAAAAAATATTATCTACTTTACCAATTTCAAAATTTTATTGTAATAAGTAAGATCTTAGTCTATCATACCAGGCTATAGGAGCTTGTTTTAGACCATATAGAGCTTTCTTAAGTTTGTTAACATGATTTGGTAATTTTTCATTTTCAAAAAGTGGTGGTTGTTCAACATATACTTCCTCTTTTACAAATCCATTTAAAAACACACTTTTAACATCCATTTGAAATAGTTTGAAATTATTATGATTTGCGAAAGCAAGTAGAATCCTAACGGCTTCTAATCCTGCTGGGGGAGCAAAGGTTTCATCAAAATCTATTCCTTCTTCTTAACAATAAGCTTGAGCGACTAACCGGGCTTTATTTCTAACAACCTATCCTTGTTCATTCATTTTATTTTTATAAACCCATTTAGTTCCAATTATAGTTTTATTTTCAGGTCTAGGAACAAGTTTCCAAACATCATTTCTAGTGAATTGATTTAATTCTTCTTGCATAGCCAAAATCCATGAATCATCAGTTGATGCTTCTTTTGGATTTTTGGGTTCAATAGTTGATATAAAAGCTACATTGCTCATTTGACTTAGTTGATTTCTAGTTTTAACAACTGACTGCATATCTCCAAGTACATTTTCAATAGGGTGATCTTTTAAAAGTTTAATCCTTTTATTAGGATGATTAATTTCATTATTAGTTTCAGTTGTCTCTTGATTTTGAGTGATTAAATCCTCTTCATCATTTGTATCTTCAAAAAATTTCAGATTTTCATCGAATGAAACAAGCATTGTTTCTTCGATGGTGTTAGTTCTTAAATTAAACACTTCATACGCTTTACTTCTAATTGAATATCCGATAAAGATACCTTTGTCGGATTTAGGATCAAATTTATCTAAATTATCTTTTGTATATAAAATAAATATTTACTTCCAAAAATTCTAAAATAAAATAACATAGGCTTCTTTGAGTGAAGAAGTTCATAAGATGTCTTATCAGTTAAAGGTCTAACTAAAATTCTATTTAAAATATAACAAGCGGTAGCAACTGCTTCTGCCCAAAAATAATTTGGTAAATTACTATCTGAGAGCATAGTTGTCGCACACTCTTGAATCATCCTATTTTTACGTTCTACTACTCCGTTTTGTTGTGGAGTTCTTGAAAATGAAAATTTATGAGTTATTCCCTTGTTATTGTAGAATTCTTCAAACTTTTCATTTTCAAATTCACCACCGTGATCACTACGGATGGTTATAATTTTTAGAGAAAGTTGATTTTGAATCCTTTTTCTAAAGTTATTAAAACATTCAAAAGTATCACTTTTATGTTTTAAAAATATTGTCCATGTAAATCTAGAATAATCGTCTACAATTACAAAAACATATTTACTATGATTTATTGATAGAATTTGAGATGGACCAAATAAATCAAGGTGAAGTAATTCAAGAGGTTTTGAGGTTGAAATCATATCTTTTAATTTAAAGGAACTTTTTCTAAGTTTTCCTAATTGACATGCACCACATAGACTATCAAATATAAAATTCAATTTAGGGAGACCTCTTACTAGATCATGTTTTGATAGTCTAGATAAGAGTTTGAAATTCAAATGCCCAAATCTCTTATGCCAAATCCAAGGGTCACTTGTATTTTCTAAAAGACATTGGTTATCATTTGAAACTTTCATACTAAGAATATAAATATTCTTTTTCCTAATTCCCTCAAATATTATGTTTGGATTATTATCTTCAATGTGACATTTATCTTTTTCAAATTTAATTTTATATCATTTATCGCAAAGTTGACTTATACCTAGCAGATTATATTTCAGATTCTTAACTAGCAAAAAATTAGTAATAATAGGAGTTTTAGAGTTGCCGACTTTGCCGATGCCAATCACATATCCTTTTGAATTGTCTGTAAAGTTAACCAGTCCTCCATTTTTGTATATTATATCATTCAGCATATCTAGATTTCCAGTCATATGTCTAAAGCATCCACTATCGAGTATCCATTTATTCTTTTTGATCTGCACAATTTGTTTGTTGTGGATTGATTCCTCAACCACAATAAAGCATGTTTCCTGCACATCAGACAATCTTAGTAGACAACTTGTATTTGGATATTGATTATATGCCGACTCAAGAGACAATGATGATCTGAATATTTCTAAACTAGTATTAACAAACATAGCCATTTTAAAAACTTTTCCAAAAATCAGATTATGAAACTTTTAAAACCTTGCTCTGATACCAAAAGTTAGAAATGCGGATTACGGATCTTAAGGCTAGGATAAACACTAAAGGGGGGTGAATAGTGTTTGAAGAAATTACTAAATCCTTTTGAGTTTATGTTAATTTAAACACAAATGTATGAAATTTTTAGACACGATATTATCACAGAAACAAATAAAGTTGCAGAAATAAAGTAAAAACAGTAAAGGAAAGAACACACCGGATTTTATATTGGTTCGGAGTTACCCTACATTCAGTCCCGCACACAAGTACGTATTACCTTTCAAAAGCAATTTTCGCAATTACACCCTCGATTTCAAGGCTACGAGGTACACCCTCTAGATTCACAATCCTTTGGGTAGAGATACTTGATTTCATGGGTAACAAGTTCACCCAGTTGATTTCCTAGGCTACAATCACACCTTTTACACTTGATTAATTTCCAACGCTACAATCACACCTTTTACACTTGATTGATTTCTAAGGCAACAATCACGCCTTTTCTCACTAAATTTATTACAAAGAAATCTATAACTCTGAATAGCACTGAGGATCTTGTTGAGATAGTGATAGAGAATCAAACTAGAAATGATCTAGTTAGATTCAATGTTGATTGCGGCAGAGTAATGGTAAGAATATGTATAAAGAAATATGGAAGAAGAAGAGGACTGAAAAGCAGAAAAGTACGAATAGAAATTCGTTGAAAACAGCCCTTATTTATAGAAGAACAACAGCCATGTCCATTTGTGAAGGGGTATGACAAATAGACACTTCTTTTGAAATTCAAAATTTTGAAATCAACTGACACTATGTCGACATGGATAACTTGGGTATGTCAACATCCCGAAGTAAATTTTGGTGGTTTGTTTTTCTTTAAAAAATAATTTTTATCTTATATTAGAACTATTTTAAACTTTTATAAATATACTTAAATATAGTTAAAATACATAAATAAATATGGAGAATAATATTTTGGTATGTATAAAATTTTACTATAATTTTATATTTAAATCTAAGTATATTTATATATATTAAAAAATTAAAATTATTATTAAAGATAATTCAAAACTAAGGATAATTTGATTTTGAAATTAAAGATTATTTTGAGGCTAAAAGTATTTAAAATCAGGATAGATGTTTTTGATTTTTTTAAAAGGAAAGTTTTAAAAACATTTTGAAAACAAGATATAATTTTGTAAAATCATTTTGATAAAAGTAAGCAGATACAAAACAATGTTCCACTAGATTTTTCGTAGGTTCCATCCTACTTAGGGTTCCATCCCTTTAATAGGCTCGAAGTGGATTCCATTCCATGAATAAATTGGATTTTAAGATGCCGGTGATTTTCTAGAAGTTTTAACAAAATTCCTAATTAAATTACTTATTCTTTAAATCTTGAACTCTTGATAATCTTGATATTCTTGATACTCATGAGTCTTCAATCTTGATCTCTTGAATCTCTATACTGTATAGTCTTCATTCTTGGTACCTGCATGGTTAAATCCTGCATGTACATATATATCTAAACTATAATGTTAGTATTTATATTTTATAATCCTATTTTAAGGTTGTTGTCATCAAAACCATCATCTCAAGGACTAACAAATAGTTAATTATATCGCAAACAATTAAGGGTAATGTACCCAATTACCCAATTAGTGAGAGAACCATAAGAGTTGATGGACCCTTCAGATTGATACATATAGATATATGCAATTGCAAGTCTATTAATACCAAAATGGTTTTACATACTTTGTCATATTCACCGATGAGTTATCGTCAACGTGAAATTTTTATTTGATACACATGTAGTATCTCTATGATAATGTAACATCCCAAACATTTAGTTATTTGATTTTGAACATTTATTTTATTTTAAATGTTGGATTTGAAATGTAAATGGAATTTTAATATGAAGTTTATCGATGAAATAAGTGGAATAAAATTTAGATCGAAATATAGCGATTTATTGAATAAATTTAATTCTTGAATTTATAATTGAAAATCTTTTAAATAATTGAATTGGATTCAAATATGAATTGAAAATGATTTGTAATGTTTACATGAATTCTATTGGAATTATAATTGAGTGAATAAGTTTTTAAAACTGGAATTTTAAGCGATTTTGTAAAATTTTTAAATTGTTGGTTTAACCGATGCGTTAAAATATCGATCCGGGGCATAGTCTTGGAATCTGACAAAACCAGTTCCATTGGATCTGTAATAGTGTTTTATTATCCTATTTTAAATTTCTTAGCCTTAGTGGCTATCATTTGCTAATACGGGATCGAAACGCATTGAAATTAATATCGATAATTTAATATTATAATTGGGTTCAAAAATTTATCTTCTCCACACGATCGAATTGGAACTCGAAACATGTTCCATTGCGTTCAAAATAGAGGTATAACGTTATAAATGCCTGGCGGATATTTTGTGAATTTTAAACACACACACACACACACACACACACACATATATATATATATATATATATTGTCAAAAGTCTTCTCACCATTTTCTTTGAGAGTCAACCTTAGCAGCATTCTTAGTCAATCTTAGCTGCTTCCCTCATGTCTGTGATCATTCCTTCTTCAAAACGCACCTTATCTTCGTTTATAAGCTCGGTAGAAGAAAAGGAATGGGAAGTAGATTTCAAAAATCAATCTCTTGAAATATACTCGATTAAAAATTGCGAATTTAATTGTAAATATCATATTTCACAGTAAGCTTCAATCTGGTAAATTTTTCCTGAGGTGTGGCAAAGTTTTAGGATGCTCGATCTGGAGCAGCCATGGCCAGGGTTTGGACTATTGGCGAAGGGAGACAGTGTATTTGGGTTTAGATGATAGGTTCGGGTTCTGGAAGGATAGGCGCATCTGCGGCCATGAACTGGTGAGGTCCGATCGTCGTTTGATGGTCTTCGTTGCTGCTATAGTAGAAAGGAAATTCCATGTCAGGAGCACAGGAGGAAGTGCGGGTTCAAAGGCATGGTATTCGGTCAGTGGAGATCGACGCGAGGAAGTTATTGGCGAAGCCAAAATTCGATTTCGTGAAAGCCGAGCTTCATGTTAGTGATCGTCCACAGCTCCAGTTTCATTTCTTTCATATATAGGCATGGAACGGGGAAGAAGAAGATGTGAGTCTTTATAGGGCCTTGGGCCGATTTATTTAGGTTAGTAGATTGTTTAAACTAATTTAGGTTATAAAATTAAAATCTTGAAAATTGTTGATTCATTCGTTTTAGGTCGGATTTGGATGCGGGTTTTTATGTTAGAATTATATTGGCGAATACTATGCAATGGTTTTGTCTTGGCTAGGATTTAAACCATTGGAATTTTAAACCAAATTCGAACAACGTCGGGATTTGAAATGTGAAAGCTACACCATAAATCAAGGTGAGTAAATCTCACTCATTTGGATCACTGAGATTTATGTATGATAATTAAAAATAATAATTGGATGATTGGTTGGATTGATATATTCTTATAAGTTGAATGTGATATTATATATATAGTAGTATATATATTAGTAGTTGGATATATTTCAGCCTATTGGAGCGGATGAGACCCTATGCTCCCACGTAATAGCGGTGACCCTGTATTACCTCGATATCCCGCCTCAAGCGGGGTTGTTAATTTTTTATGTTGTAAAATGGGTTGGAAAGATCCTACTAGACTCCTCAGAAATGTTGATTTTAATTTCGTATATTAAAATGTATGATGTGCTAGAATAATTTATTATATGTTATGTTGTGGTTTGTATTTTTATTAGATGTTATAGTAGCACTGGCCTAAATTATGTATTTTAAATATATAAATATTATTTTTGAACTGGAAAGAATTTAAAAGGAGATTTTGAACAAAAAATATTTATATCGAAATTTAAATTTTTTTTAAAAGAAATTGATTTGGATAAAACATTAACTAATTTTGGATTATAATTAACTATTCGAAAAAATATTTTAAATAGAGGTTTTAAAGAATAATTTATATAAAGGATTTTTAACAATGATTTCAAAATGCTATTTTTAAGAAAAATATGGAAAAGAAGTTAAAATAAATATTTAAAATAGATTTGGAAAATAAAGGAAATTTATAAGGAAATAGATTTATAAAATGGAATTGTATAAATGAGATTAGTTTTGTAGACAAGTGGAACCTAAATGTGTTGTAAGTTTATAAACGATGTTTATAAATAAGGAGAAATGACCATCAATTTCTAGACTAGAAATGTAAATTTACAATGCGAACTATATCGAAATATGAAAATCGGTTTTGTAAAAAATGGTAGATTATATTTTTGAAATATGAAATGGTTAGGGGATCGAAATGAATTTGATATATTATGAATCAAAGGGGATTTATGAAGAGAAATTGGTTATTGGGATTTTAAAAATGCATTTTTATCGAGAAGGTAAGTTTGTTTTAAAAAGAACATTTATTTATTTAAACTATGTAACTTAAAGTTAGTTATTATTGAAATGCTATGAAAGTGAAATTTTATAATATCTAATATGAATTGAAATAAATTTCTGTTTTCTTTATTCAGCTTTGTAAATCAATTAGTTTATTTAGAAATGAGTTGGAAATGATTTATTGATGTTCTATTAAAATTATTTCCATATTTTAAATAGTTACTTAAACTGGTTTTAAAAATAAATTATTATTCTTTAAAAAAACTAATATATATATATATATATACACACACATATATTTGCAATGATTGGAATTTCTGTATAAGTTCTCTCAAGATTTGTCAATGGGGTTTATTTAACTGATGGGATTTTATAAGAGAAAATCTTGTAGTGAAATTCTAGGACTTATGGAAGTTTCCAAAATGTTAAAAAACAAGAACTTTGGAATTGAACCTGAATTCGTAAAGAAATTATAAATGGACAAATGAGAAAATAGGTGAGTATAATCGATTTGGTAAATGTAAAAGGAATTAATATAAATTCCGAAAATGTAAGAGATAAGATATGAAATAATTCCTGAATATAGATACTAGAAATGATTCTGGAAAAATGGACTTGCAATATTTTCCTAAGCGTTGAAATGAAAGGTTTTTGGAAATATTTAGCGATGAAGGATTTATATCAAGATATTTTCTAAGAAATGGATTATAAATCGAGATTGGAAATATTTCACTAAGTGTTGAAATATGAGATGGGTAGAAATATTCCGTTATGAATATAAGTATTTGGATTTGTTTTCAAATATTGAAAATTGGAAGAGATTTGGATATATATCTTTATAAGACATTTCGAAATAAAAGTTTTGAGAAGATTAAATAAATAAGGCCTAGTGACTACTTATGGACGTTATTTGATAGTTAAATAACCGACTATCAAATTTAGCCAAATTCATTATTCGTTTCGAAGAGATCGGGATCAAATTTAATTATCCGAAAACCACTTCAATCTAATTTATGCGTTACGAATTGTGATATCTCAAAGCTAATGAGGACGGTGATTTTTAAAGAAATTGGTTTGTCCAGACCCAGGACAAATTGTATAAATGAATGTTGCCATTGCATTGTTGCCACGAAGGTAGTGTTACCATTCCAAGTCTGAATACTATTCTAAAGGTAAAATGTAGCCTCAAGCTTCATCAACCGAGAATGACTTAAATAGGGGAGATGCAGCAGGGTTAAGTAGGTCGCACCCAAGTAGGGTATGTTATCACCTTTCTAGATACCCTTGGAAATATTATAATATAACTTATGGATATGGTTGTGCATGAAAAAGAGAGTGCTCGATAAAGGTGGGAACACCTAGCGTGATAACATATTCAGTACTATCCAATAAGGGGAAAGCTGGTCTTGTGTTGGCAGGGATCATTTGGTACGATCTCGATACATTTTTCTAGAGGTGTACTGTGACGGACAGTACCCCAGTAGCCTAGCCATTGTATGGAATCCAATATCCACTATGAGCCTGTATGGTTTTGATATACCAACTATGTTGAAACGTGAGATGCAAGCATTTCTACTATTTTCTAATTTACTTTATATAGACACTATTATAATATCAGATAATTTTGATATAAAATGTTTTGGTTATCATAAGGTAAAAACATATCATGTTTATTTGTGACGTGGTCTTATGAGATGCCTTTATTTTTCAAAGGATTTTAAAAATAGTAATAATTCATATTGAGTGTGTTTTCTCACGCTGGTTTCCAGACTGACTCAGGTGTTATTTTATTATAATGCTCGGGTCAGAACATGTATTACAAATTCATCTTAGGATGCTTAGAGCTCAGGAGACGAGCTGGATGATAGAGACGTATTCCACGTACTTGATTATATTCCGCTGTATGTGCTAGGCTGCGCAGTCAGCTCGGATGAGGATAAGTTATAGTAACTGTCTAGTTGTTGATTGCTGAATGTTATACTCTAATGATGATATGTATAATAACATTAATAGATCTTTTTGTATAAAGACATGTTATTATCTATTATATATTGTTCCGCTGTGGTTGTGAGATTTTGTGTTGTTGTTTCTATTTTCAATTGTCTTTCCTTTTCTTTTCCCCTAACAATCCACCTTTTTATTTAATTTTGAGTTGATATGTGTTATTATTTCTTAGCTTAGAATTTACAGATTAGTGGGTCGTTGCAACGTGATATCAGAACTGAAGGTTAAGCGAGAACCTTTTTTTGGTGGGGATTACTCATTAGAGATAGGGCCAGTAGTATCCTAGAACGAGTTTGAGTGTATTAATAAATATGAATGTGTATTTGTTAGTGAATGTAAATTGTTTTATATTTTGTTGACTTATTTGTTGAGTGGTTTACGAACTCTGATCGAATAGTGGGACGCCACTAAGTCGATAGGAATTTTTAAACACTTGAACATGACAAACCGACAAAGTATAGGCTTGAAGCGGGTAAATGAAATAATTTTACCCGAATTATATTTTGATAAAAGAAATAAATTTCAGAAATTATCATAGTAAATTGATGCATTTGGATGTAATTATTATAATCAAAAACAATATTATAGAATTGAAATGGTTATATATATAAACAAGTAGAGATTGTATAAGTATAAATTATACAAATGAGTTAAAAAACTAAAAATCTATTCAAACCAGGAATTTAAAATATTAAATCCCGGAGATTTTTGAAAATGTTTTCCAAAGTGGTTGAAAAGAATAATGGAGTATTATTTTGGAGATATTTTTGAAATAAAAAGGTTTAAAATGGATTTTAGAAGTGATAAACTTTAGTCGTTGGAAAATAATTTCAATGATGATCACGACATCATCGGTGTTCATTTTTGAGTTTCTAAGTGACAGATTTGCTACCATAGTGATTTGACATGGAGATTTTTATTTGGTAAATAAGTGTTGTTTGGAAATTCTAAGGGAATTGTTTTGGATAAAATTAAATTGATTTTGAAATTCCAAGGAAATGGTTGGTTAAACCAAAGAGTTATATATATATATATATATATATATATATGATTTCAAATGATTTAAATTGAAAATGGGTGTTCGAATTTTGATATCCTCAGCTACATAGTTTGTGAATCCAAAAGAAAAATAAGTTTTTGGATTTATAACTTGGGAAATGTGAATTTCTGTATGAAATAAAATTTAACTTGGGAAGAGTTAAATAAATCAAGTTAGTAAAAGAGAATTGTGTGGATTAAAAATTTGACTTAAGATAAGTTAAACTAAAGTGAGCTTGAATTGGAATTGAATTTTTTCTTAAGTAAGTTAAATTAAATTGAACGAATTGAAATTTAAATTAGTAACAGCATCGAATTGAATAAAAATGGTGTAACGAGCACGCTACTTCGAGCCATTCGCATCGCACATGTCGGACTTTAATTGCTCAAAACAACAGATTGTTAATTTATATTTGGCAAAACTTTTCATATACAGTAAATAAATAAATCACAGAATCACGGACAGATAATATAACAATAAGCAATGGAATATATAAATAGTAGTTCATGAAGCTACTATATAAACATCAGAGTTTAAAGTAAAATACAACAGATATCTGATACACAGAAGTTATTGCTACAGGTGTAAAAGACAAGTCAGAACAAAACAACTGGAATAAACTGAAGTAACTGGAAAGCTGAATAGAGAGAGATAGATCCTCAAACGAAGCTCCAAACTCCAAAGGTGAGTTCCAAATGAAGTGACACTCATTTTGACCCGAGCATAAAGCAAAACAGAAACACTTGAGTCTGGATTAACATTCTTATACTAGAAAATTCTAAACTGGTCGTTTACCCAAAGGACACAACATAGGTACGGTAGAAAACAAACTCGTAGAAGGCACGATAAGACATGCGACATGGCACTCGAGGCAATGCCAGGGTAGATATACCATTTGCACTCTTGGAATGGTGGTAACACATAGCAGCTACTACCACCCACCTCGTGACACACTTCCAAATCAAAGGGTGTACCCAATTAAATCACAAAAGCAATAGAATGGTATCGAAAAAATGTGTCCGATTGGGGGAATGACCCCACTTGGTCCGGTATAGCTCCTATTTTAGCCACATCGAGCTGACTCATGGGAGTCAGGGCTAAGCAAATACCATATAGAATCATCGTCAAACCATCCTACTCCATTCTAGAATCTCCATGACGTACACAGTTGTTAAAGTAGTTTTCGGTATTGTCAGAGAGTATGACAATATTCGATCCCGGTCTCTTTAACAACCAAACGCTTATTTTACACCATGATCATTTCATTTCAAATAGTTCATACTTCATATCATAATGTCATATTCATTTTGAAACCATATCAATTCGACATCATTATTCACTTTAAATAATATTCATTTCCAGAATCTAACACTTTCAAAATTATAACCCTTCCGGAATCATAACACTTTTGAAATCATAACACTTTTGAAACCATAACACTTTGAAATCATAACACATTGAAAATCATAACACTTTCGACTTAAACTGTTTAGATATTTAAATAGTATGTATATATATATATATTAAAATAGTTATAAATTAAAATAGTGTATATATATATTAAAATAATTTTTGTATTAAAATAGTTTATATATATCAAAAATACTTTATATAATAAAATAGTTTCTCCAATTCCACAGTCGATTCAAATCAGCTTAAATTCCAAAAATTCAATTTAAGTCAATCCCTATTCAACACTTTTAATTTAAAAAGGTTAAAGATTCAATTCAAATTCTCAATATACCATCTCAATTTATCAATTTCAAATCCAGGTTTAAACTATCTCTTCAATTCCAATAAGATTAAAAGTTTAAATATTCAACATTTCCAATATAAGTTTCGTTTATATTTCAATCTTTAACTTTACTATTATTTAGTTTTGAAATATTCACTAAATCGATCCAATAATCATTTAAATAAAATACCAATTACGAATTTAAATAAAATTAAATATCCCATTTCAATTTATTTAAATTTGAAAATATTCATTTAGTCACCTTAAATCAAAAATCAAGTTATAAAATCGTATCTTTAAAATCTCATATTCAGTAAGTTTCAAGTCAATTTTATTTTAGTATAATTCTTAAACAAGTGCAATTTCAAATCAATTTCAATTTATCTTCCCAACCTAAATTTATTATAGCCATTGCAAAAATCCATTTTTAAAATTTAATTTTGAATAAATACCTAAACATATTATATACTAATAAATTAAATTTATTTAAATTAAATCTTTTTATTAAATTATTTTATGTAAAAACTATTTTTATATATTTTAAAAGTAAAATTATCAGTAAAATCTTAAAAATTATATTTTCAAAACTAACTTATAAATTTAAAATTTCTAAAGCATATAATTTTAAAAATAAAAAATTCAGACAGATGTAAAAATAACATTTGTATATATTATATTTTGAAAATCAATATTTATTAATAACGATATATTTCCTTTCAAAAGTTTGGAATTCATTTTCAAAATCTAGACCAACGATGTCCGTATAAAATTTTCTATCCTATGGTCAAGTGATACGGATATTTATCATTTCATTCCGCAAATTAAATATTTACGGGTATGTATCATTTCAAAGCGCAATCCTAAAATTCAAAATCAATAAAAATCTCTTGGGTTTATCATTTCAACCCATAATGATTTTCCCTTATTCTTGAATATTGTTCAGATATGTATCGTTTCAACCCACAGGGAATTCCAAACTAACAGGGAACTTGTTGAGTGAGAACAAATATGATAATAATATAATATATAAACAACAGCCATATATCATCAGTGATAAATTAAATAAAATATACATAACAGGATATGGTGTCATATATCACAGGTGAAAATTTGCAGGTAATGGCATATCATATTTAACAATTAAATAACTAGCAATTTAAATTTAACAACATATTTCAATTGTCGTTTCAAGTGAAATCAAATTTACTAACTATAAAAATGTTAATCGTGAATGATTGCTAACCTATTTAGGTTAGAGAACCACGAAAATAAGATTCAATGAGCATGGATAAGCATGGATTGACAACGGGATAACAAGACAAGAAATAAACTGTCGTGATACGGACAGTGACAGGCACAATCTAGAATTCAATGGAAAGCAAATATTTATTATAATTCCAAAAAAATGAATATTCAATTAAACACATAAAATATATATTATATATAAATAAACACTTGATAAACCTTATAACCTTTCTAAACAGATAAAATAGAGATCAAAATCTTTATATATCATATTTAAATCAGTACAAAAATCAATGCACATATACTACATGAAATATATATCATATGTACACTACCTGAAATCATTTTTTAAAACCAGTATAATTATATATATACGGTTATATGCATGCTAACGCTACATGAAACCAATAAATATTCACTATCATAAATAATCATAGCTATATATATATATATATATATATATATATATAATATTCTTCTCTTCTTAAATCTAATAATAGAGACAACAGGTGACAACTTAAAATATAATATTGTATATAATACTTGGTTTTTCTACCTTACAGTACATATGTGACACGCGACAACTTTAAAATATCATATATATATAATACTATTATAAAAATAAAATACACACACACACATATTTAAAACCAAATTCATGTATACTTATATATATAAAAAAATATAAACATATATACAAACTTACATACATGTTACATTTTTTAAAATCAATATTATTAAACATACTTCAAAAATCAATACTACTATAACATATATACATAGGTCAAAAATCAAAATCTATATATATTACAGGATCATTACTAATTTTAACGCATATATTTAAAATATATATTATATTATATGCACAGTAAATGAAATCATTCCTTAAAACTAGATATATTATTGGTATACGAATATATAACTATTACATGTAAAAGCATTTTAGGAAATTCATACTTCAAACCGATATATATAAATCAAGTATGTAAATATATATATGTATGTATGTATGTATGTATGTATGTATGTATATGTATGTATGTATATGTATGTATGTATGTATGTATGCATATGTATATATGTACGTGTTATATAAAAAACATAGTATAACTTCACAGCAGCATATAATAACTCATGCATATTATATATAACAATTTTAAAAATCAATATTAAATAAGACAAATGTACTACCTATAAGTTTCACGCAAAAACCTCTATGGTATTAAATAACAAGGCTTGAATACCCTATTATATTATAAATATATATATACCCACACACGAAAGTAGGTAAGATAAACATTTGAAATATATCATATATAGTATATAACGTTCAAACATAATATATAGAACAGAAAATATATACTTTTAAAATCATATACATATAGTAGGAAGGCACAGCAAGGAAGATGAGTTGCGGGATGATCTAAGTTGTGAACTTCGACGAACTGCTGCTTGCTTCCAAGGGGAGGAGGTGCTCGATTGTCGGGTGTAAGACTGAGGAGGGGATGGTGGATTGATGATGGGCTCGGTAGTCTAGGGTGTGGCTGAGGCGTATGAAGGGGGAAAGTGAAGAGGCTACGTTTTGGGGGGTGTAGGAGCTGTGTTCGGCCTGGGGCAGATTGAGGTGGAGGAAGCAGGGATGGAGATACAGGAGGTAGTGGAAAATTAAATGGCGACTGGGTTGTGCCATTGTGTGATGTGTTGTTGACGTAGGACGGTGGAATTGCAGAGGAGGAGTGGATCTGTTAAGGAACGAATGGCTCTTGTTCGGGGTGTGGGTGGTCGTTGCTACCACGGAAGGAAATAAGGCGAGATCGAGGCTGTTTGATTCATGAAGGGCACTCGATGGAGCAAGTGAGGTTAGAAGCAGAGCGAATAGTTCAAGGCAAACAAAAAAATGATATATGAGCATGCAGGTATCAGATATAAATATATAACTTCATCTTTTTTCAAATGGAGAAGAACAAACGAATAGACGCAGAGGAAAAATGAGAATGGAATGAGAAAACAAAAGAAAATAGCAAAAGCCAAGAGAAATCCAAAAGTTAGATATAACCATTTGGGAAATAAAAAGGTCACCTACAAATTAATAGATGTATTTAAAGCTATTGGCCATTGAGCTTAAACGGTGGAAAATGAATGGTCACAAAGAAACAAAAAATCGTACCGATACGATTAATCGTTTCATAGGTTCTGCCATGTACCGGGCACCAAAACAAACAAACGAATGTACTACAGAGATCAGCATAACGAGACGAACAAAACGGTACACGGATATCAGCGATACGATCATCCTATCAAAAGTCAATATTCACTGCCAAAAATGTTGCTAAAACGCCAGAAATAAGATAAACAAAGTAATAGCAATCCAAAATTGACGAAACGAAATATGACGTCTCACTTAGAAAATGATTTACAAATTTATTGTGTAAAAATATTCAGGTTTTGATTGAAATTTAATTTCATCAATTTTAACTAATTTAAATTGAAATTGAAGTTTACATAACATAACTAACATTCATATTTTCTAATGAAAATTTACCATTTGCTACGTTTAAATGGACACATACCAAATATCAAATTTTCACCATCAAATTTAATTGTTTAATTTCAAGCAAAATTTCAGTTAATTACGTTATTAAAGATCTTTAAAAAATTATAGGTCATTACAAATGGTTTGAGATTTTGATTAATAAATAAAAATTCAAACTTGAGTTATAAGATGAGTTTGAACTCAAATAGATTAAATGAAGTGATTTTTGAAATAGAAATCGGATAGTGAATTATAAATTGGAGGAGAACTAATTAGATAATTAATTAGTTAATTGAATATAGAAATGAGACTTAACTTGGTTAAGTATATTGGATTGGGAATTTAAATTTAAATTGAATATGGAACTTGAGTTATAAATAAAATTTGATTCAATTGTAAGCGAATTAAATGTATGTTGAAATGTGGTCGAATAAAATGGAAATGGATTGATATAGTGATGACTTAAGTTATAAATAAATTCAATATAGGTGTAAATAAGTTGCATGTGGCCTTGGATATCATTTAAGAGTACGGAATTAAAATTTGAAGTGGAGACTTATATGAATGATGTATAAAAGGTTATAATAAACCTTAATATTAATTTTATGAAAAAATTATCAAATAATATTGTGTAAACTGAGATATACCAAGAAAATGAAATAGGTTAATAAGTGAGATAGCATAAAATGAAATGTCGTTGATATAAAAATTTAGCGAACGAGATTTTTGCAAAATAATTGAATGTGAATCAATAGGAATGGATAAATTGGTTTAGTATCAATTTAAATGGTTCACAAGCTTATGTGATTATTTGACTAAATGAATATCCCTGAATTTTCATGGAAAATTATCATTTGACAAAAATGGAAGTATATTAAATTCTGTGAATCAATGGCAAGTGAATAAACTGACTTTTAATAAATTTGAAATGAATATGAAACTGTTGGGTATATATGTAAATTTGATGCAAGAAAAATTGGTTGTAAATCATTTCAAATTGGATGAAATGGTATATGAATCGATTGAACGTAATTAAATTAGTATTGAAACTATATAATTGCACATAAATGTATGTTAACATGTTTGGTTATGAAATATAGTGTTTAACTAATGAAACAGTGAAATGTTATTGAATTTTCATGTTTGGTACTTACGTGTTTAAATTGAGTAAGTATAGATACAGAGAGACTATAGGGCTGGATTTGGGTTGTGAAATTTGCATATGAAGTAAACTTGCTCCCTTAATAACGCTTAAAAAACGTTAAATAAAGGTACGTTTTCGGGTTAAATGCCGCAAAGTTAAAACAATTTATATATACTGTGTTTTCCGACGGTGTGGGTCGATGTATATATTCTTATCATTTCTGTCATATTACAAAATACTCTTCGTACAAGGGAGAATATGCCAAAAATAATTATAAATTTAGGGTGTTAGAAAATTTTTGAAAAATTTTTATAACGAAAAATTGATTTCGAATTTAAATTGAAATAAAGGGCTTTGGTTTAGAAATGAAAACTAATTCTTTGGAATGTAAATAAAAGATTTGGGAAGATGGAATATCAATTTTTAACTAAGTGAGTTTTGAATAGGTGAATGGATTTGGATCATTCATTCTACCTTAGCAATTTCGGGGATGAAATTCTTTTAAGGGGGATGGAATGTAATGACCGGACTTTTAGTCATTTGATTTTGAACATTTATTTTATTTTAAATGTTGGATTGGAAATGTAAATGGAATTTTAATATGAATTTTGTCAATCAAATAAGTGAAATAAAACTAAGATCCAAATATAGTTATTTATTGAGTAAATTAAATTGTTGAATTTACAATTGAAAATCTTTTAAATAATTGAATTGACGTCGAATATGAATTGAAATGATTTCTAATGTTGATACAAATTCTACTAGAATTATAATTGAGTAAATAAGTTTCTAAAACTAGAATTTTAAATGATTTTTTAAAATTTTGAAAGTGTCGATTTCATCGATGCATTAAATATCAATCCGGGGCATAGTCTCGGAATTCGATGAAATGTCTCATTGGATCCGTAATAGTGTATTATTATTGGATTTTAATTGTCGTAGCATTTGGGGTTAACGTTTGGTCATAAGGGATCAAAATACATTGAAATTAATATCGAAAATTTAATATTATAAATGGGTTCAAAAGGCTATCTTCTCCATACAATCGAATTAGGACTCGAAACATGTTACACTGTGTTTGAAATATGGGTATAGCGTTATGATTGCTTGGCTACCGACTCGGTAGGGGTTGAAATAATATATAGATATTTTAGGAATTGTAAATCTATATATATATATATATTATTGTCAAAAGTCTTCTCAGTTGTTTTCCTTGAAAGTCAACCTTAGTCGCATTCTTAGTCAATCTTAGCTGCTGACCTCGTGCCTATGATCGTTCGCTCTTCAAAACACATCTTATCTTCGTTTTTAAGCTCATGGAAGAAAAGGAATGGAAAGAAGATTTCAAAAATCAATCTCTTAAAATATACTCGATTACTAATTGCGAATTCAATTTTAAAAATCATATTTCGCGGTAAGGTTTGATCTGTCATATTTCTCCTGAGGTATGGCGAAGTTTTGGGATGCTTGATTTGGAGTAGCCGTGGCTAGGGTTTGGAATAATGGCGAAGGGAGACAGTGTTAATTTTGGGTTTTGGATGATAGATTCGGGTTTGCGAAGGATAGGCGCATCGGCAGCCACGAATTGTTGAGGTCCAATCATAATTTGATGGTCTTCGTCGCTGCTACAATAGAAAGGAAATGCCAGGTCACGAGCATGGAAAGAGGTGTGGGTTCGAAGGCATGGTATTCGGCAGGTGGAGATCGACATGAGGAAGTTATTGGCGAAGTCGAAATTCGATTTCATGAAGGCAAGCTTCATGCCAGTGATCGTGCACATCCCCTTTGTTTCATATTTTTCATGTACAAGCATGGAATAGGGAAGAAGAAGATGCGGGTCTTTGTTGGTCCTTGGGCCGATTTCTATAGGTTAGTAAATTGTTCAAACTAATTTAGGTTATAAAATTAAAATCTTGAAAAATTGTTAATTCATTCGTTTTAGGTCAGATTTGGATGCGCGTTTTCAGGTTAGAATCATATTGACAAATACTACGCAATCGCTTTCACTTGGCTAGGATTTAAAATATTGGAATTTTTAACTAAATTCAAACACGTTTGACTTTGGTCGGGATTTGAAATGTGAAAGATGCATCATAAATCAAGGTGATTAAATCTCACTCATTTGGATTAGTGGGATTCATTTATGATAATTAAAAATAATAATTGGATGATTGGTTGGATTGATATATTCTTATCGGTTGAATGTAATATTATATATAGTAATATATACATTAGTAGTTGGATATATTCCCGGCTATTGAAGCGGATGGACCCTATGCGCCTGCATAATTGCGGATGACCCTATATTAACGTGATGTCCCACCTCGAAGCAGGATGTGTATTTTTTATGTTGTATTAACATCTATGGATGGAGGAAAATAGGTTGGAGGGATCCAACTAGATTCCTTAAAAATGTTGATTTTAATTTCATATATTAAAATGTATGATGTGTTAGAATAATTATTATAGACAATGTTGTGATTTGAATTTTATTGGATGTTATAGTAGCATTGGCCTAAATTTTGTATTTGAAATACATAAATATTATTTTTGAACTGGAAAGAATTTATGTAAAGACCCTGACTCGACCTTCAAAAATCGGCACCAAATACATCACCCATATTCGAATGTCGTAGATTCGAACGCCGAATCTGGTACGCCGGAGCTTATAACATATTAAATAAACAAACACAGCAGAAATCAAAGGAATAATATCAATTATACACAACAATATTTGATACAACACATCGATACAAATGACATCAATATACATCGGAGACAAGATACAACAGCGGAAAGATAATATTAATAGCAGAAGAGATAACATCTTCAATGCAAATCTTCAAGAGAGAAGAAAAGAAAGAAACCAATACTGCGACACCATTGCTCCAAAGACCTTCAAACCATAAGCTCGAATCACCATCACGTTATATTTAGCACAGTCAGTCATGAATGTGATCGCCAAAATCCAAAGACTCCAAGGACAAAAGGCTTAAAAGACTTCCAATAGAAGGCTGAAAGCTACCGAATCTACATCTACTAGCCGATTATCTGAAAACCTAACTCTAGGCTGTCCGTGTGGAAAATTGTGGGCACCCAGAGTGTAGAAAGGGGACAATAAACTCCATGTCAGTCATCAGACTGGTGTGAGCAAACGAAAACATTTTTATATGAACCAAAATAAATAAAAGAATTTAAAAAGAAATCTGCAATGCTTTTGGAAAATGAAACTACCATAAGGCCTCCCGCCACACACACAATACAAGCGCACAATTGGAGGAGATTTCTCCTTATGATGGTCAAACATGCTTGATACGCAAAAATCTTTTAATATTATTATTAGTGCATAGTGTAGAAACCATTTGAAAGTATAATATTAATCTTAGCCAGCATCCAACTATTATTGTATGCCTACTATAGCTACCATGTTCAATAGCAGGTTACCACCACATTCAATGGCAGGTTATACAACTAAAACCGTAAAGGGCAAGTATTGTTTCTTTGGATTTCCAACAAATGGTCAGGCTAAGAACTTCCTGGTCCACATGGGTATGCCTTTGGAGGGGCACCCCGAGAACTTAACCAGCTCTCTGCCAACACAGGGCCGGGTTACCTCTGTAACTAGGTAACTACTGACACGAGTATGCCATCCCCCGTTCGTTACCGACCAAATAACTATGCCGCATGTTTCGACCGTTTCCGGGTTGTGAGATCCGATGAGGTCACGTCCACAAAGCTACGCTTTTCACAAAAGCGATGCTTTGATCAACAAATGATCAGCAGCACTTCGTATGCCACATTACCAAATTGGGAATGTATCACTTGTAATCATCAACTACATAACCTATGAGCTCGTACGTCTCAAAGAAGGGTGTTAAGTTAAGAGAATAAATTCTTCGCCACCAAACAGAAAAGTATTTGATAGAAACCAACTTAACAACTCAAAGGGTAATGTCAGACTTACATCCATACAAGTCTACTCCAGGTTCGAACAGAACCGAAGGCACTTCAAAAGAAGCCCTCGCAATTTAGGTATTCACAATCCCGATTGGACTCCCCATCACATATGGAGATCTCTATATCGCCGCGACTCAGTGTAGAGACATTCGATGGGTAATCCTTTCATTCTCAAAAATACCCAGTCTTCACCACCGGTCTTCAAATGATATCCATTACGTCATATCATTATTCGGAATGGGTTATATGTGTGACGACCCAGAATTTTAGGCAATAACTATTTAATAATCTGTATTTATAATTAAATTGATTTGATAATTTTTCTTTATAATTTTAATTTAAATTGGTAAATTTAATCTTTTAAAGATTAATAAATATTTAATCTGGCAATATTGATCAATATATTTTTAACAATTTAAAATTGATAAGAATTATTTTTCAAAGCTAATAAAATTATATTCTATTTATAATATATATATTTGATATATATATATATATATATATATACATATATTGTGTATAAGAAAATCTTTTCTCTTAAATAAAAGCTGAATTTTCAAATTGTAATATATATGTATGTATATGTTATAATTTGAAGCTGTTTTGAAATTTAATATAATCTATTGATAATATATATATATATATATATATATATATGTTTGTATATGTATGTATGAATATATTATAATTAGAAGCTTTGTTTTAAAATTAATATTTTTCAAAAGTTAATTTAAGATTAATTCAATTATTTTCAAAGTATAAGATAATTATTTATTTTTAAATGTGATAGTTTAAATAAGTTTTAAACAATGTTTTATTTTGTTTTCTTTTAAAAGTGCTTAAATTTAAAATGGTTATAAATGTATATATAAAGATTATTAATAAACTTTATTTTTAAAAATTATCTCTTAAACAATAAAGATAAATGTTTTAGATTTTAAAATCCATGTATAGAATTATTTGTATTATAATTAGTTTTATAATATTTTCTTTAAAAAAAGTAAATTTATATATACATAAGTATTTATTAATTTAGTAAATTAAGTAAGTAAGCTTATATTAACACTTGAATTAAATAAAAATCTATTTAAAAATACTTATGTAACATGTGTAGGAAAATTAAGTTATATAAGTGACAAGTGTAAATACTAAAAAACAAGTGTCATCATTTAAAAAAATATAATAGTTTGAAGAGAAATTTGTTTTCCACTTCCAATTAAAACTTTATTCTTCTCAATTTCTTTACTTTCTCTTCCTTCTTTCAAATTAATGGCAAACCAGAAACCATTTTCAAACCTGAAATTTGAAACCCAAAAGCAAAAGACAAATCTGAAATTAAACTGCAACCTTCAAATCTACAGCAACTCAAATGGAATCAAGAGCAACAGCAAGTTTCAACCTTTAAAACATCAATTAACAGGCATGCAGAGGGTTTCAACAGCAAAGCCTGGAAAAAGAATTTTTTTAAAAAACTGCTCTGCCTCTTCAAAGAAAGTGGCGAGTAAACTCTTTTAAAAACAGTTTGAATAATATTTTTAATTGAATTCTTTATGCATGTGATGAATTTTGCTATGATTATGAATATTTGTTTACATGAATACTGTTGTGTATGCAAGTTAGAAGTGTGAAATTATCAGAGAATACCGGTACCTGTATAAATTTATGTACTCTGTATATTTACTGGGTTTGCTTTTCGTAAGAAAAATTTAAAATCTCTCAATCAAACAAATACTAGACATTGTTATATAAACGAAATTTGTTTGTTAATGTGTACTGAAGATTCTAAAAGTAGTTTCTGTAATTTTTAATTTACAAATAATTTTTAAAAATGGAAAATATAGTAAAACACTGTTGCATGTCAAAAATCAATAAGCTCAATTTAAAGTTTGGATTGTATGAATGAATTCGTGGTGGAAAATCATGAATTTTAATACTAATTTCATGATTTTTAATTCAATAATCTGTTGGGAATTTGGAGATGAATGGTTTCGGCAATTTGACGAATTGCCGAAGATCAATTCGATGTTTGAAGCTGGATTCTTGGTCGAAGCTTGTTGTATCATGGATGAAGGGAAAAATGCTATTGAATTTTTCCCATGGCCGAGGTGTATGGATTTGATCGTAATAGGGTTTTAGGTCTGTTGTTGAAGCCGGCGTTACTATGGGTTTCTCGTCGTCGATGCGTGACTGGAGTCGTTCGCGTTAGGGGGAAACGATGCTCGGGGTCGAGGTGGTTTGATGGTGAGGTCGGCGGAGTCTATCGCGTCAGGTTCGTCGGCGTTGGGGGCGGGGTGTTTGTGGTCGAGGTTGTTTCAGATTTTCGAGCTGATGATCGTAATTTTGATTCGCGTATCTATTGTTCGATCTGGGGTCTTTTTCGTGTTCGCACAAGATCGTGGAGTTGTTGGCGATGGTCGCGCCGATCATCGTTGGTCAAAATGGACGGTGCACGTGCACCGTGCATGGTTTGGGTCAGGCGAGGTTTTGTTTTGGAGAAGACGAGTCGAACTCGAAGTGGAGCTCACGTTTTTCACGGTGACAACTCGAATTAGAGGGAGCTGGTTTTTGTCTCGGGGCAGGCTCGTGTAATTTGGGTTTCGAACTCGAGTTTTTGGGTGGTGCTTATCTTTTTAGTTCTGTAGGAAGATAAGTTTACAGATTTAATTTGTAGTTTGAAATAAATAAGGATCAAGCTTTAAATTATAAATAAGTTTTATAAAAGAAACAAATTTACAAAGTTAAAACTTGTTGTTTTGAAATAAATGTAAATCAAACTTTTAAAAGTGTTAATTGAATTTATTTTCAAATTTAAATTGTTTAATATGATTTCTTTGAAAGTAATTATCTTAATTAAATTTTGAATTTTAATTTAAACAGGAATGTTTTGAATTTGAATATTAAATCAAAGTTTTAAGTAAATTTTTAAGTAATGTTTTAAAAACTAAAGTTTCAAAATTATATTGAAATGAATAATTTAAATTAGATCATTAAAGTGTTTTAAATTTTAAAATTGATTTCTAAATGTTTTATTTTCAAAAAGGTTAAAGTTAAATTTTGTAACTAATAAAATAATTTATCTTTAAGTTTATAAGATATGATTAATTCAAATAATTAATTTGTGAGGATAATTAAGGTTAATTTATTATTGTTATGAATGTAAAAATACTTAATTAAATATGATTTGTTAATAAGTAAAAGATTAATTAAGATAAATGATTTTCTTAATTAAATAGGGACTATGAAATATAAGAAGTTAATTAATTATTTAATTAATTTTAAATGATTAGTTAACTGTTTGTTTAATTTAAAGAATCACTTAATTATGAATTAATTAAGTGTAGTTACTTAATGAAGTAATTAATGGCGAATTTCTGAATGTAATTAAGTAAAAGAAATTACTTATGGAAGTAATTCTTATGGAAGAAATTGAGTGAAGTGATTAAGGGTTAATCACATGATGTTATTAATTAAAGAATTAATTAATATAATTATTTTGAAGTTAATTAATTATGTAGTAATTAATTAATTAAAGAATTGAGATTATTTAATGATGGGATTAATTACTTGTTAATGTAATTAATTTAAAGAGTAATCAACTAATGGAAGTAATTAGAGAATAATTACTTATGGAAGTAATTAAGGGTTAATTACTTAGTTAATTTAGTTAATTAATTAATGTGATTAATCAATTAATGTAATTAATTAAATTGTAATTAATTAATAAAGTAATTAATTAAGGATTATTAATTAATGTAATTAATTAACAATTACTTAATGAAGTAATTAAAGATTTATTAATTAGAGTAATTAATCAATGATTAATATAATTAATTAAGATGTTAATAAGATAAGTAATTACAAATTGTTAATTACTGTTTATGATTAATTAAGACTAATTAATGAGATGATTAATTATAAGTTAATTATTTAATTAATTAAAGGAATTATTAATTAATAAGGATCATTGTTAATATAATTAATGAAATTAATCAAGGTTGATTAGTAAAAGTGATTAATTAGTATGATTAATTAATTGTAATTAATTAAGGTTTAATGCGATTAATCATAGTTAATTAATTAATGTAAGCAAATGAAGATCATTAATTATTGTAATTAATGATAGTAATTAAAGGTTAATTACTATAAAAGCTTAAGGATAATTAATTTGTGGAATTAATTAAAGAATTAAAGGCTAATTACTTGAATGTAATTAAAGGATAATTAATCATGGGAGATTAATTAAGGAAGATCATTAAGAGATAATTAATTAATTAATTTGTAATTAATTAGTGTTGAGAAAGAAGGATTAAGGTAATCCAATTGATTAAGAGTCAATCAAACCTACTTATGGATGATTGATTGATATTGGATGACTGATATTGGATGACTGATATTGGATGCTTGGATGATGTTGGATGATTTGGATGTGATATCTCTGATATGTGATATGCTGCTTTGTGAGATGAATGGTTGATATGATTATCTATTGTGATAATGTGATTCATCTATCTATTATATCATCCTGAATACAAGTTTAAATTATTTAAACCCTTAAACAACTTGGACATTTAAAATGGCGTTTGGATTTCGGTGAGACTGGGATTGGGTTTCCATATTTGGATATCCAAAAACCACATTGATCCAAATTAAACGTTAGGTCGTGAATCCAAGTGGAGCTTAGTGAAGACTCGAAGTGTAAGTACTATTCGTCAGTATAACTCTGAGGGTGATTCCGTGATGAGTTTGACGGAAATAGTACTTTCAGCTTCGAGATGGTGATTCAGAGTGCAAGGGCTATGGTCGTTGACTCTGAGGGTAATTCCAAAATGGGTGCAATGAGATAGTGCCTTCGGTTTCGTTCGAAACCGGAACGAACTTGTATGGATTGAATGCTTTTAGAACATCGTCGGGTGGACGATGAGCATTTTAAGATAGATGTGTTCTATAAAGGTAATCACAGCCTCAAGCCTCATCAAACGGGAATGGCTAAAACAGGGGAGGTGCAGCAAGGCTAGGTCGGTAGCACCCATTTCAGGGTGAGGTCATCCTTGTCTAGATGTCCCTTTTTATTTCGGCTTAGTGGGTGGTTGGTCGCGCCAACCACGAGGTGATCTTACTCGGGCGTCCAGTAAGGGATGGTCCCGGCTTTGTGTTGCAAGGGAGTTAGGGTGGCTCCTCGATACCGTGATCTAGGTCATGTACTGTGACGGGCGGTACCACAGTAGCCCTGCCATTGATAGAAACCCATTCTTCCTACAAGACCCTACGGTTTTGATTGTATTACCCACTTTTGTGGCTAGTAGCTGGAATTTAATCGTGTAACAATTTCGGATATTTCTTATTTACTTGAAAACCCTAGACACTATTATAATATCACTGGATTTCCTATCAAATGTTTTGATTAGCGTAAGGTAAAAAAAATTCCATCTTTATGTGTGGGAAGTCTTACTGATACCTTTTCTTTTCAAAGGATTTTCTAAAGTTAAGCAATTTTAACCCGTTTACTCACACCAGACCCCTGTATGACCCGAGTGTTTATTTTATGTTTTATTAAACTCTTGGGTACTCATATTATGTATGAGTAGTCGAGAGATACAGGTTAGCTTTGACGAATTCTGGAGGAGATTTGGAGCAGGAGGCTTCCACTTGTAGATATATTATGGTTCCGTTGTGTTTGTGTGATATCTGTATCTTGTGATATCTTGAGTTGTATAGTTAGACAGATGTTTATAATTGTCTAATATGTGTTATATAAGTTGTGTACTCTGATGTATATGATACTATGTAATACTTTATGTGATATATTATATTTCATTCGTTCCGCTGTGAGATATCTAATGTTGTTGAGTTTCTTCTTTCCTATCTTTTCTTCTTCTATCCCTTTATTTCTTAATTCATGATGCGTTTTGCTGGAGATAGAAAGACGGGTCATGATAGTCTGGTATCAGAGCGGTAGGTTGAGTGAATACCTAGGCTCTGGAGTGGTGTCTTTCTTGAGAGAGCGTACTTGTAATTTTTATATATAACTATATATTTATATACCTATATCTACCTGGTTTGTTGGGTTACCTGTTCGGATTTTCCAACATAAGTTTTAGAGGTAGATGGAGCAGTGGTGTGTGTGTAACACGACTACCACTAATGGAAGAGGTCCTTATGTTTGAGGTTGGAAGTATATCTGTCGAAACTGTAGACCTAATACCGTCTCGAATGAGATTTGCAGCTTGGAGTAAGGACTTCTCTGATCTCCGAAGGAAATCTTTTAAAAGATTCGGAGTCCATCTTTGACATGTAAGTTTGGATTTCGCTCGGGTAAGCGGATTTTATAAGTTTGGATCTGTCGAAAGTGCAGAAGTAAGTGATGGTATCTTGATAGCTGCGTGGTGAGATGCAGTACCCATGGATATTTATGAAGATGTTTTCTCTTGAAGCCAGTTTTAGAAGTAGTTGAGAAGCGGTCTTTACCTGCCGTAGGGAAGATTTGTCTGTGTGGAAGTTATCTGGATCTTTAGCAAGGAGGTTAGCTGTTTTGGAATATGAGACTAAGGTCTATAAGTTGATTCGCTTCGGCATGGTCTCATTTGTCATCCTTTAAGTAAAGCGAGATGTTGATGCTTGGTTTGGAGCCCAAATTTCTTGAGAGGTTGTCTGCCTTCTTGAAGGTCTGTTGTATGGTTTGTTGTTTGTTTTGGGGTTCGAGGAGCCTTTGGATTAGAAGGTTTTGGTTAGCTGTGGTAGCAGTTTCAGCACGGAGATGTTTGGGTGCCATCAAGAAGGTTTTTTGGGTTTGTAGTATCATCGAGGTAGAGTTTGGAAGCAGCAGTGTGGTCCGTTTCTCCGATAGTTCAAGAATCTTTGTGGTTCTTCTTTCAGCAGTCCGGGCAGATGGTGAAGGTTTTCTGAAGGATTAACCTTTTTTGGAGAAGCTTAATGCTATTCTAATTGGAGAAGCGAAGATAGTTTATTTGGAATCCGAACTGGGTAGGATCGCAAAAGTGACTTGCGATTAGTTTGGGAATTTATCTTGGGCAATCTTTTGTTTGAGACTGAGGGTTCCCATGTGGAAGTAGGAGCTACTGAAGTAATCAGACGTTTGTCTGCATCTGGAGTTGAGTTTTGTATTGATTTGGTTCCAGAAGCGATACTGGTGGTTAGCCTGGTAGTAGGATGGTTCTTGAAGGAAAAGTTGGTGTAGTAGGTCGGGAATTTTTGGAATTTGGTTGGTCAGATCTAGTTTCTGGGCTGGATTCTGCTATAAGGTTGTGTGACCGAGTCAGATGGGTCACTAAGATTTTATGGATTTGATGAAAAAAGTTTTCCCGGATATATTGGATAAGTTTGTACTCGTGTTCATCAGCAGTATTCTCATCTATTTCAAGAATCGGAGTTGTGCAGCGGAAGCGAGGTAGCAAATGTGCGAGGAAGGAAGCAAGTTCAGTTTGCTATTGCTTGGGAAGTAAAGCTTGTGTTCTGGATTTCGGTGGATCTTGGAAGACCTTTCTGTTGGATAGGATCCAGAAACTGGTTTGCTTTGGTCTAGTTGTTTCCGAAAGCACTAGCATAGGTTGATCTGATCAAGAAGATGGGCAGCCTAGGATTGTCTGTTAAGTTATGCAGATATGAGATAAGGAGTTTGGAATTCGAAGTTGGAGAATTCATTGTTGTTAAGGTTTCTCGGGTTAAAAGAGCAGTAATTGGATAAGATTGGATGGCTAGTTCGGAGATATTTGGGATTTCTTATCGGTGTATTGATAGGATAAGTTCTTTTGTCTATAAGATTGAATTGTCAGTTTGGATAGCTGAGATACATTATATTTCATGTATCTCTGAGGGAGTACGTGTATGATTCATCGTTGGTTGTAGAATCTGCAGTTCAGTTGGATTTTGGAAGTTATGCTAGACTTGAGTATGGTCCGACGTTCTGTTCAGATTGATGGATCTAGAGAAGAGAGGAGCTCTAGGTTATAGTGATATAGTTAGTGTAGCTTCTATAGAGCGAGTCTCCCAATGATTTATAATTGGGAAACTCTATATAGTAGTTGAAGATCTATCTTGATTTGTGTCAGGAAAATTAGTTAGGTTTGTTTGTTTGATAGGTTGCTATGGTCGTTAGTTACTGGATAATAGGTATGCTTTGCTGTTTGAGATTAAAGTCTTTGTTGGGTTATTAAATAACCTTTGCTTTTAAATTTCGGGGAAGAAATTCTTTTAAGGGGAGAGGAATGTGACGACCCGGAATTTTAGTAAATATCTATTTAATAATCTGTATTTATAATTAAATTGATTTGATAATTTTTCTTTATAATTTTAATTTAAATTGGTAAATTTAATCTTTTAAAGGTTAATAAATATTTAATTTGGCAATATTGATCAATATCTTTTTAACAATTTAAAATTGATAAGAATTATTTTTCCAAGCTAATAAAATTATATTCTATTTATAATATATATATTTGATATATATATATATATATATATATATATTGTGTATAAGAAAATCTTTTCTTTTAAATAAAAGATGAATTTTCAAATTGTAATATATATGTATGTATATGTTATAATTTGAAGCTGTTTTGAAATTTAATGTAATCTATTGATAATATATATATTTATGAATATATTGTAATTGGAAGCTCTGTTTTAAAATTAATATTTTTCAAAAGTTAAGTTAAGATTAATTCAATTATTTTCAAAGTATAAGATAATTATTTATTTTTAAATGTGATAGTTTAAATAAGATTTAAACAAAGTTTTATTTTGTTTTCTTTTAGAAGTGATTAAATTTAAAATGGTTATAAATGTATATATAAAGATTATTAATAAACTTTATTTTTAAAAATTATCTCTTAAACAATAAAGATAAATGTTTTAGATATTAACATCCATGTATAAGAATTATTTGTATTATAATTAGTTTTATAATATTTTCTTTAAAAAAGGTAAATTTATATATACATGTGTAAGTATTTATTAATTAGTAAATTAAGTAAGTAACCTTATATTAACATTTGAATTAAATAAAAATCTATTTAAAAATACTTATGTAACATGTGTAGGAAAATTAAGTTATATAAGTGACAGGTGTAAATTCTTAAAAACAAGTGTCATCATTTAAAAAAAAATAGTTTGAAGAGAAATTTGTTTTCCACTTCCAATTCAAACTTTCTTCTTCTCGATTTCTTTTCTTTCTCTTCCTTCTTTCAAATTAATTGCAAACTAGAAACCATTTTCAAACCTGAAATTTGAAACCCAAAAGCAAAAGACAAATCTGAAATTAAACTGCAACCTTCAAATCTACCGCAACTCAAATGGAATCAAGAGCAACAGCAAGTTTCAACCTTTAAAACATCAATTAACAGGCATGTAGAGGGTTTCAACCGCAAAGCCTGGGAAAAGAATTTTTTTTAAAAAAACTGCTCTGCCTCTTCAAAGAAAGTGGTGAGTAAACTCTTTTAAAAAACAGTTTTAATAATATTTGTAGTTGAATCTTTATGCATGTAATGAATTTTGCTATGATTATGAATATTTGTTTACATGAATACTGTTGTGTATGCAAGTTATAAGTGTGAAATTATCAGAGAATACCAGTGCCTGTATAAATTTATGTACTCTGTTTATTTACTGGGTTTGCTATTCTTAAGAAAAATTTAAAATCTCTCAATCAAACAAATACTAAACATTGTTATATAAATGAAATTTGTTTGTTAATGTGTACTGAAGATTCTAAAAGTAGTTTCTGTAATTTTTGATTTACAAATAATTTTTAAAAATGGAAAATACAGTAAAACACTGTTGCATGTCAAAAATCAATAAACTCAATTTAAAGTTTAGATTGTATGAATGAATTCATGGTGGGAAATTCACTAATTTTAATACTAATTTCATGATTTTTAATTCAATAATCTGTTGGGAATTTAAAGATGAATGGTTTCGGCAATTTGACGAATTGCCGCAGATCAATTCAATGTTTGAAGCTGGATTCTTGGTCGAAGCTTGCTTTTGTATCATGGATGAAGGGAAAATGCGGTTGAATTTTTCCTATGGCCGAGGTGTTTGGATTCGATCGTAATAGGGTTTTAGGTCCTGTTATTGAAGCCGGCGTCACTATGGGTTTCTCGTCATCGATACGTGACCGGTGTCGTTCGCGTTAGGGGGAAATGATGCTCGGGGTCGAGGTGGTTCGATGGTGAGGTCGGCGGAGTCTATTGGCATTAGGTTCGTCGGCGTTGGGGGAGGGGGGTTTTATGGTCGAGGTTGTTTTAGATTTTTGAGCTGATGATCGTGATTTTGATTCGCGTATCTATTGTTCGATCTGGGGTCGTTTTCGTGTTCGCACGAGATCGTGGATTTGTTGGCAATAGTCGCGTCGATCATCGTTGGTCAGAATGGACGGTGCACATGCACTGTGCACGGTTTGGGTCAGATGAGGTTTTTTTTTGGAGAAGACGAGTCGAACTCGAAGTGGAGCTCGCTTTTTTCACGGTGACGACTCGAAGTAGAGGGAGCTGGTTTTTGTCTCGGGGCAGGCTCATGTAATTTGGGTTTCAAACTCGAGTTTTTGGGTGGTGCTTATCTTTTTAGTTTTGTAGGAAGATAAGTTTACAGATTTAACTTGTAGTTTGAAATAAATAAAGATCAAGCTTTAAATTATAAAAAAAAATTATAAAAGAAACAAATTTACAAAGTTAAAACTTATTGTTCTGAAATAAATGTAAATCAAACTTTTAAAAGTGTTAATTGAATTTATTTCAAATTTAAATTGTTTAAGATGATTTCTTTGAAAGTAATTATCTTAATTAAATTTTGAATTTTAATTTAAAGAGGAATGTTTTGAATTTGAATATTAAGTCAAAGTTTTAAGTAAATTTTTAAATATTGTTTTAAAAACTAAAGTTTCAAAATTATATTGAAAATGAATAAGTTTAAATTAGATAATCGAAGTGTTTTAAATTTAAAATTGATTTCTAAATGTTTTATTTTCAAATAAGGTTAAAGTTAAATTTTGTAACCAATAAAATAATTTGTCTTTAAGTTTATAAGATATGATTAATTCAAATAATTAATTTGTGAGGATAATTAAGGTTAATTTATTATTGTTATGAATGTAAGAATACTTAATTAAATACGATTTGTTAATAAGTAAAAGAATAATTAAGATAAATGATTTTATTAATTAATTAAGGATTATGAAATATAAGAAGTTAATTAATTAATTATTTAATTAATTTTAAATGATTAGTTAATTGTTTGTTTAATTTTAAATAATCACTTAATTATGAATTAACTAAGTGTAATTAATGAAGTAATTAATGGTGAATTTCTGAATGTAATTAAGTAAAGGAAATTACTTATGGAAGTAATTTCTTATGGAAGAAACTGAGTGAAGTGATCAAGGGTTGATCACATGATGTTATTAATTAAAGAATTAATTAATATAATTGTTTTGAAGTTAATTAATTATGTAGTAATTAATTAATTAATTAAAGAATTGAGATTATTTAATGATGGGATTAATTACTTGTTAAGGTAATTAATCTAAAGAGTAATCAACTAATGGAAATAATTAGAGAATAATTACTTATGGAAGTAATTAAGGGTTATTTACTTAGTTAATTTAGTTAATTAATTAATGAATGTAATTAATTAAATTGTAATTAATTAATAAAGTAATTAATTAAGGATTATTAATTGATGTAATTAATTAATAATTACTTAATGAAGTAATTAAAGATTTATTAATTAGAGTAATTAATCAAGGATTAATATAATTAAAAAAGATGTTAATTAAGATAAGTAATTACACGTTGTTAATTACTGTTTATGATTAATTAAGACTAATTAATAAGATGGTTAATTATAATTAATTATTTAATTAATTAAAGGAATTATTAATTAATAAGGATCATTAGTTAATATAATTAATGAAATTAATCAAGGTTGATTAATAAAAGTGATTAATTAAAGTATGATTAATTAATTGAGGTTTAATGCAATTAATCATAGTTAATTAATTAATGTAAGCAAATGAAGGATCATTAATTATTGTAATTAATGATAGTAACTAAAGGATAATTACTGTATATGGTTAAGGATAATTAATTTGTGGAATTAATTAAAGAATTAAAGGCTAATTACTTGAATGTAATTAAAGGATAATTAATCAAGAGAGATTAATTAAGAAAGATCATTAAGAGATAATTAATTAATTAATTTGTAACTGATTAATGTTGAGAAAGAAGGATTAAGGTAATCCAATTGATTAAGAGTCAACCAAACCTACTTATGGATGATTGATTGATACTGGATGATTGATATTGGATGACTGATATTGGATGCTTGGATGATGTTGGATGATTTGGGTGTGATATCTCTGATATGTGATATGCTGCTTTGTGAGATGAATGGTTGATATGATTATCTATTGTGATAATGTGATTCATCTATCTATCATATCATCCCGAATATAAGTTTAAATTGTTTAAACCCTTAAAAAACTTGGACATTTAAAATGGCATTTGGATTTCGCTAAGACCGGGATTGGATTTCCATATTTGGATATCCGAAAACCACATCGATCCAAATTAAACGTTAGGTCGTGAATTCAAGTGGAGCTTAGTGAAGAATCGAAGTGTAATAACTATTCGTCAGTATAACTCTAAGGGTGATTCCGTGATGAGTTTGACGGAAATAGTACTTTCAGGTTCGAGATGGTGATTCAGAGTGCAAGGGCTATGGTGTTGACTCTGAGGGTGATTACAAAATGAGTGCAACGAGATAGTGCCTTCGTCTTCGTTTGAACCCGGAACGAACTTGTATGAATTGAATGCTTTCAGAACATCGTCAGGTGAACGATAAGCATTCTAAGATAGATGTCTTCTAGAAAGGTAATCGCAGCCTCAAGCCTCATCAACCGGGAATGGCTAAAACAGGGAAGGTGCAGCAAGGCTAGGTGGGAAGCACCCATTTCTGGGTGAGGTCATCCATGTCTAGATGTCCCTTTTTATTTCGGCTTAGTGGGTGGTTGGTCGCGCCAACCACGGGGTGATCTTACGGGGACTATCCAGTAAGGGATGGTCCCGGCTTTGTGTTGCAGGGGAGTTAGGGTGGCTCCTCGGTACGGTGATCTAGGCCACGTACTGTGACGGGCGGTACCCCGGTAGCCCTGTCATTGATGGGAACCCATTCTTCCTATGAAACCCTACTGTTCTGATTGTATTTCCCACTTTTGTGGCTATTAGCTGGAATTTAATCATGTAACAATTTCAGCTATTTCTTATTTACTTGAAAACCCTAGACACTATTATAATATCACTGGATTTCCTATCAAATGTTTTGGTTAGCGTAAGGTAAAAACTTTTCCATGTTTATGTGTGGGAAGTCTTACGTGATACCTTTTCTTTTCAAAGGATTTTCTAAAGTTAAACAATTTTAACCCGTTTACTCACACCAGACCCCTGTCTGACCCGAGTGTTTATTTTCTGTTTCATTAAACTCTTGGGTACTCATATTATGTATGAGTGGTCGAGAGATTCAAGTTAGCTTTGACGAATTCTGGAGGAGTTTTGGAGCAGAAGGCTTCCACGTGTAGATATATTATGGTTCCGCTGTGTTTGTGTGATATTTGTATCTTGTGATATCTTGAGTTGTATAGTTAGACAGATGTTTATAACTGTCTAATATTTGTTGTATAAGTTGTGTACTCTGATGTATATGATACTATGTAATACTTTATGTGATATATTATATTTCGTTCGTTCCGCTATGAGATATCTGATGTTGTTGAGTTTCTTCTTTATTATCTTTTCTTCTTCTATCCCTTTCTTTCTTAATTCATGATGCGTTTTTCTGGAGATAGAAAGACGGGTCGTGACAATCTGACACAAAGTCCTCTTTCAGCTAAACAGAATAATGAGCGCTTAATTTTAAAACCATATGGATATATGTGATCTTAGTTAAGTCACAACTTAAAATCCAAAACTCTTCCTTTAAATGGTTTAATCAAATTTCCACTTTTAATCTTTTAAATAAAAAGATTCACTTCACAAAGTTCACGAATCTTTCACAAAGATTCACTCATAGCTTTCAAAACTTTTCATTTCAAATTTGAAACCTTATCAACAAAAACTGGAAATCCTTTCTTTATTTGAAAGCCATTATCATTTGAAAACAAATACTTTTCATTTCGGAAAAATCTGGTCGAATGTACGCAAGTTATAGCCTTTAAAATTATAAAACAGAAAATCAACGAACTGTCGTATCATTGGCAAGTTCTAATTCGAATTAAATTCAAATTCCGAAAATAATAGTTTTAAACCCAATATATATATATATATATATATATATATATATTGTATAAACCTTTCAAACCATGATTTCCAGATTAATTTCAAATAAATTTTCAAACTAAATATGAATTTCAAAACTTCCCTTTCAAAAGCTTTCCACATTCAACCCAATTCCATTTTCAAAACCATTTGGATTCAAAATTCAATTTTCAAACAAAATAATATTTAAATTCAAAATATCTGTGACTTAACCAATTTCCTCATGCAATCCACATTTGTGTGTGTATGGTGTAGTCCAGGGGTTTTACACAATAGCAACATCATCAATCATCACAATCCAAACACAGCAATATCGATAAGCGGTATAATCCTATAACACTTATCTTCATTCACGGATTCACAGATGAATAATATAAATTCATCACAGATAAATAAATTACATTCGTCACAGCTCCAATTAAAATGATTCATATCACAAAGTATCACACATCAGGGATATCACACAATTCAAAGCATTCAGTGCAATTCAAACATCCATAAGTAAGGTAAACTAATCATCTGATTGATCGAAACCAGACTAATCACTAATCCTAGTTAATTAACATTAATTAATTACAAAATATTAGTTAATCAACCTTTAATAATAAATTAATTAACCTTTAAACATCAATTAATCAACCTTAATTAATAAATAAAACAACTTTAATCATTAAACAATTAACCTCTAATTATTTAATTATTCTTTAATTAATTAATCACATTAATTACATCAATCAGTTAACCCTTAATTAATTGTCATTTAATTAATCATCTTTAATTAATTACAATAAGTGATTATTCCTATTCACTTATATTAATAAATCATAAATTAATTTTGATCACTTGATTAATCAACTTTGATCATTAATTATTTATCCTTAATTACTTTCATTAAGTAATTATTCTCAAGTAATTAATTGCCTTTCAATTACTTATCATTAATCAAACGTAATTAATTAATTACCTTTAAAGTAATTACATAAAGTATATATACCTTAATTACATTAAGTTATAATCCTTTATTAATTATGCTAAATAATTATCCTTAATCAATTTCATTAAGTAATTAATAATTAATATTTAATTATTTTCATTAATTACTTAACATCTTAAAAGATAAAAAATTCTATCTTAATTAATTACTTTAATTATCATTTAAACCTTGTTTTAAATTCTTGTGATTAATTATTAATAATCACTTAACTTAAACCTTTAAGTTAAATCGAGGATTAAAACACTTCATCCTTTTTAATCAATTACAATATTAAGTTTATTTTTTCGAAACAAAGGTTATATATATATTAAAACACATTTAAACTTAGTTAATTTCAAAATAATTTTTATTTTAAACCCTTTAGTTAATCTCAAAACATAAACAATACTTATTATTTAGTAAAGAAGTGGTTAAGAACTTTTATTAAAACTTGTCTTAGTTTAATTTTGAAAACTATTTATTTTCTTTTCATTTAAAACTTGATACCATAACCAAACCCGAGCCCAACCAACATTTTCCCGAGCTCATTCCCGAGCAACCCACTCCCTCAATTTTCTTCAAGACAAACCCGCAACGTCATCGAGTAAAGCCCTGAGAACACCTCGTCTTTCTCAACTTTCAAACAACACAGATGCAACCACCCACACGTGCACCGACACTTCGATCACCTCTGACCAATGCCTTAACCTTCGACAAATCGACGACATCACCATCGACCAGCCTGACCCTCTAGAACCTCCAAATTCACCGTTGATCGAAATTGAGCTTCTTGATTCAAAAGTGGAACCTGACCTGCTCAACCAAAACCACTCGCCACCATGATTCTGACCATCGGAACACACGCCATCCCACCAAAACCTCCGCCATAGTTCCCTTCTTTGTTTTCCCTAAGTCCGATTCAACTCGATGCATCGATGTCGATGAACTAGCCTCACATCTATCGTCATTCAAAACCTGACATCGAACCTTAGTTCGACGTCATGCCATCACCACAGCCACCTTGAAACCCTCCTACTATTTTTCCGAGGATTCTCTAACCTCCGCCTTCCTCCAGCATCAACCGCGACAATTATTACATCATCGATAGCTGGAATTTGACAAAAATGAAAAACTGGTCAACTCAAAATATCTCACCGTTCCCAAGTTAAAAAATCATGAAATTATTATCTAAATTCATCATTTCTTACTATGAATCGAATTATGAAATCCAAACTTGAATTCGTGATAATTGATTTTTCTATTTTAAACATATTTTACTGTAATTCCTATCTTCCGGATAAATTACTTAATATTTCTACTTGTTTTTATTTTTAATAATAATATTACACCATTACAATCCTTTCTCATTCAGAAATCATAACTTAATACTGTTCATTTGGGGAGATGTAGATTTATTTATGTCGTTCTTAGCCTGTGAATGTTTAAATAGAGATATAAATGCCTGTCAACAGATATGCATACAACAATATACACACACTCACACAGACACACACACACAAACAAAGACATACATATAGGTATATTAACAATTATACAAACAACTTCAATATCGCCAAGATATCATAGTAGTTTCCGATTCAAAAAGGGTAGTTTTCTTACCGTGTTTTTAAAACAGAGGCCTGGAACTGGAAATGTTTTTAATTTGAAAAACTGGAACCTTTGTATTAATATGGAATTTGATTTGTTTAGAAGGTAGTTGACCTACTTTGATGATTTTGAGTTGAATCTCGCATTTTGATCTGAAACTGGAAGTGTTTTGATTTCCATATTTAAGAACTTGATCTGTTTTCTGATCTGTAGTTTTAATTGAAGCTTGATCTTTGCTTTGCATTTTCCAGGTTGAAATCTGAAGCTTTTAATTGCTTTTGTTTATTGTTTGAACAGGTTTATGATTTTCTTTTGCACAGTTTTGATTTATATCTCATTTTTGATTTTAGAAAGATAAAGAGAAATTGAGAAGTAAAGATTTTTAGAACTGAAATGAGTATCCAGGTTTCTCTTTTCATTTTTTACATATAAATTTAATTTAAAAGAATATAATATGCCACTTGTAAATACAAACTAACACTTAATAATTTTTTTATGTACATGGCTTACAAATGTTTAGATATAGTCAATTTATGTTTAAACCCTTTCTTTAATTTATTTATAAATTATGTTTAAACCCCTAATCTTTAATTAGTTTATAGTTTTGTTTTAACCCTTGATTTATCCATTTGTATAAATTATGTAATACATTTTATATTTATTTTAAATGTATGCAAAACTAAACTTTATTTCAAGTATAAAGATAATGTTTCAAAAATTAATTATACACTAACATAATCACATATACATATACATTAGTTTCAAATATTAAGTTTTTTAAATCCAATCTATTTTATAATATTTATTACCGAATTTCCAAATCAAAGTTTTCAATTTACAATTAATATATATATAACATATGTTTACACATTTATATATTTAGGAATTATGTTTTTTTATAAATGTATGCATAATGTTTTCAATTTAGTTTTACAAACCATTTTTGTCAAATCTTATTTAAATTGAAACTATTATACCATTAAATAAACATGTATACATATATATATATATATATATATATATTAGAATTTATTCTTTAAATAGCTTTTAGAAATTCATTATATTAATTTTAAATCAAAGAGTTTTCAAATCCAGCTTATTTTCCAGGATATTTTTATTTGGATTTTCAAATCCAAAATTCAATTTACAATCTATATAGAACAAACACATATTCAATCTATGTGGAAAAATTCAGACAAATTCACAACTAAATCCAAATTTTAAATTTAAATTACCAATTTAAATTTCACTCAAAACCGAGGTCGCTGCAATTTAAAAGGAGATTTTGAATAAAAAATATTTATATCATAATTTGAATTATTTTAAAAGAAATTGATTTGGATAAAACATTAGTTGATTTTGGATTACATTTAAATATTCGAAAAAATATTTTAAATGGAGATTTTAAAGAATAATTTATACAATGGATTTTTAACAATGGATTTCAAAATGCTATTTTTGAGAAAAATATGGAAATAAAGTTACAATGGATTTCAAAATGCTATTTTTGAGAAAAATATGGAAATAAAGTTAAAATCGATATTTAAAATAGATTTGGAAAACAAAGGAAATTTATAAGGAAATGCATTTATAAAATCAAATTTTATACATGTGATTATTTTTATAGATAAGTGGAACCTAAATGTGTTATAGTTTTGTAATCGATGTTTATAAATAAGGGAAATTAATTACCAATTGGTAGATTAGAAATATAAATTTACAATGTGAATTATATCGAAATATGCAAATTGGTTTTGGAAAAAATAGTAGATTCTATTTTTGAAATATTAAATTGTTAGGAAATCGAAATGAATTCGATATATTATGACCCGAGGGGGATTTATAAAGTGAAATTGGTTATTGGGATTTTAAAAGTGCATTTTTATCGAGAAGGTAAGTTTGTCCTAAAAAGAACATTTATTTATTTAAGCTATGTAATTTATAGTACTGAAATACTTCGAAAGTGAAAATTTTCAAATATCTAATATTAATTGAAATAAATTTCTATTTTCTTTAATCGGCTTTGTAAATCGATTAGTTTATCAAAAATGAGTTAGAAATGATTTTTCAATTTTTATAAAAATTATTTCAATATTTTAAATAGTTACTTAAATTGGTTTTAAAAATAAATTTTTATTCTTTAAAAAAACTTATATATATATATATATATTTGGAATTTTTGGAATTTATTTATAAGTCTCTCGAGATTTATAAACGGGGTTTATTTAACTGATGAGATTTTATAAGAGAAAATCTTATAGTGAAATTATGGGACTTAAGGAAGTTTCTAAAATGTTAGAAAACAAGAACTTCGAAATTGAAAATAAATTCATAAAGAAGTTATAGATGGACATACGAGATTGTAGAGTATAGTCGACTTGGTCAATGTGAAAGGAATTAACACAAATTCTGGAAATGTAGTAGATAAGATATGAAATAATTCCTGAATATTGATACTTGAAATGATTCCGGAAAACTGGACTTATAATATTTTCCTAAGTGTTGAAATGAAAGGTTTTTGGAAATATTTAATGACGACGGATTTATATCGAGATATTTTCTAAGAAATGAATTATAAATCAAAATTGGAAATATTTCACTAAGTGTTGAAATATGAGATGGGTTGAAATAACTTATTATGGATATAAGCATTTGGATTTGTTTTCAAATATTGAAAATTAGATGAGATTTGGATATATATCTTCGTAAAGACGTTTTGAAATAAAAGTTTTGAGAAGATTAAATAAATAAGTCCCAGTGACTGCTTAAGGATGTTATTCGATAGTTAAATAACCAACTATCAAATTTAGTCAAGTTCGTTAATCTTTTCGAAGCGATCGAGATCGGATTTAATTATTCGAAAACCACTTCGATCTGATTTGTGTGTTACGAATTATGATATCTTAAAGCTAATGGGGATGGTGATTTTTGAAGAAATTGGTTTGTCCATACCTAGGACAACTTATATGGATGAATGCTACCATTGTATTGTTTCCTAAAAGGCAGTGTAAACATTCCAAGTTGAATGCTATTCTAAAGGTAAAACGTAGCCTCAAGCCTCATCAATCAGGAATGACTTAAAAAGGAGAGATGCAGCAGGGCTAAGTGGGTCGCACCCAAGTAGGATATGTTATCACCTTTCCAAATACCCTTAGAAATATTATATTATAACTAATGGATATGGTTGTGCATGAAAAGGAGAGCGCTTGATTAGGGTGGGAACACCTGGGGTGGTAACATATTCGATACTATCTAGTAAGGCGTAGGCCGGTTCTATGTTGACAGGGATCATTAGCTATGATATCGGTACATTTTTCTAGAGGTGTATTGTGTTGGACGGTGCTCCAGTAGCCTAGTCATTATATGGAATCCAATGTCCACTACGAGCCTGTACGGTTTTGATTGTATAACAACTATGCTGAAACGTGAGATGCAAGCATCTCAGATATTTTATAATTTACTGTCTATAGACACTATTATAATATCAGATGATTTTGATATAAAATGTTTTGGTTATCATAAGGTAAAAAACCATAGCGTTTATGTGGGACTTGGTCTTACGAGATACCTTTGTTTTTCAAAGGATTTTGAAAATAGTAATAATTCAAATTGAGTGTGTTTACTCATGCTGGTTTCCAAACTGACTCGAGTGTTATTTTATTATATTGCCATGGTCAGACAGGGTATTACAAATTCAGCTTAGGATGCTTGGAGCTCAAGAGATGAGCTGGATGACAGAGATGTATTCCACGTACTTGATTATATTACGCTGTGTGTCAGGCTGTATAGTCAGTTCTGGTGAGGACATGTTATAATATTTCCCTGGTTGTTGATTGCTAATTGTTATACTCAGATGATAATATGTATATTAACAGTAACCGATCTTTTTGAATAAATACATGTTATTATCTATTATATATTGTTCCGCTGTGATTGTGAAATTTTGTATTGTTGTTTCTATTTTCATCTATCTTTCTTTTTCCTTTCCCTTATCAAACCGCCTTTTTGTTTAAATTTGAGTTGACATGTGTTGTTATTTGTCAGCTTAGAATGTACGAAAAAGTGGGTCGTTACAGATAGGCTCATGGAACATAAAATAGAAGCAAATAAAGTAACATGCAATACAAAAAATGATTCGATTTGTTGGATATATGAGTATACTGGAAAGAGTTCCGAATGTACCTAAGAATGAATAAAGATTTAACCTCAAAAGTCACTCCTCTCTATGATACATATTGATAAATTGATAAGGAGCAATCGAATTTTGTTGAATGAAGTACGATTAATTGTGAAAGAAGTTGAGTTAACTTCTTTCAAAAAGGTCGTGTACGTAAAAGGAGTACATAAGGTTAAAATTTATTTCATCTTGATAGTAACTTAAAAAATCATACAAGATAAGGGTTTATAAGAAACACCGACATATCCTAAGCCAAATAGTTGGTAGGTTGTGCGAGTTAAAAGATTACAAGTAATAATTGTTTGTGAGGGATCTTGATTGAATCATCACAAAAGGAATTTGCAAACGATTGTCATTGGATAACCAATTCATATTTTGAACATAAGTTTTGTAAACCAAAAACCAAATTAGTTTTTTATATAAGGAAATTCAAAAAATACTTAAGAATGCCTATTCCGTTGCACTGAGAAACAACTGATGTTTCAAGAAATACCAATTTTGCAGCGAAGTAATTTTTTAACAAATTATTATTAGTATAAAATGAATTTGGATACGATCCAACGATAAAACTGATTACATAGGATAAAATGAAAATGAACGAACCTAAATGAATGCAAAAATTTTAAAATGTTTAATGAGTATTCTTGTACATTAAAGAGAAAATGTGAGTTTCTTGTCAATGATAAAAATAAATAATCCTCGATTGTTTAATCAAACGATTAAAATGCTTAACTCTATAAAATGGTATGATGCGCAAATCCGAAATAAATTCTAAATACATTATCCAAATATGATTTTGATAGTTGTATCCAAATGGATATGATCCATTAGCCAGTGTCTTTGTGGGAAAGACAAATGAGGTTGGAATGAGCCATATTGATAAGAATATTACCATGAATTTCAATTATTGAAATTAGCGTAACAGATTAACCCATTGATGTTATCAAGTTGGTTCGGATTTTACTTACAAACTTATCACCTAGTATGACTTTATGTTTTGGTATACATGTGTTGAAACATAAATTTATAAATATAGATTTAGACTAGTCTGTTTGCACATAACTACTAAAGTATCTCAAAGTCATTAGGTGCGATATTGAATTTGTGGTTTTTTTGGATACGAAAGTATTATTCTATAAAGCATCAAAACTGAACAAGTATTTTGATAGATGTACCAAAGAGTTTGATTATCGGTCAAAATGTAGAGGAAGCGTGTATTCATAAGAGAGAAGTTAAAAGGTGCATATATATTTTTAAACCATAAATAAACAACACACCATCGATTGTTAAGGATGTACTTGCGTTAAAATCAGCTTTAGTTGTTTTAATACTCGACGTTGGATTTTTAAATGATATCTCTTATAGAAATGTAAAAGATATTGGGAATGTCTCAAAAGATATGCAAGGATACCTTATTAAAATGTGTAATACGGAACACGTAAGATAGATTCCTTAAGCATTAGAATTGGAATTATCATACATGTTATGTTGTCTACGGTATCATGATTTGTTTATGTATTTGATATATTAAATAAATAACAAATCTAAATTGATATCACTAAATGGTTATTTAACGTGTTCATGTGTACTAATGAAATACTAGATAATAGTTTTAGAAATAACAAACTCCTTATGAAGGAGTGTTCGGACTCAAACTTCACAAATGATACCAGGTATAATATGTTAATAATAAATTCAAGTTAAGAATCTTTGTAACGACCCAGAATTCCTAGTCGTTAATTTTGAACAACTAATCCATTTTAAATGTTGGATATGGATTATAATTTTATTTTTGAAGTAAAAAGAGTTTGGTTAAATTAATAAAATTAGTTAAAAATTTAAATATGGAAATTCAATTGAAATTTGAATAATAATAATTTAATATTGGAATTGGGATAATTGGTGGGGTGTAAATATATATAAAAATAGATCCTAAAATTTATTTTAAGTCTATTTGGATTTGAATTATAATATTGGACTGTTGATGGAATTAAAAGTCGATAGGTTGAATTTGGAATATTTTATTAATTAATTTAATAATGTAATATTATAAATAATCAGATTTTGATTCGAAACGAATCAGAATGATTTCTAAATGTGAATATAAATTCTATAAGGTTTATAATAGAGTTAATAAAATTTTATAAGTGGAATTGTAAGTGATGTCGATGATTTTGAAAATCGCTTGAATTAATCGACGAGTTAAAATAGCCTTTTGGGGCATAGTCTCGGAATTCGGTGAAACTAGTTTCATTGGATCCGTAATAGTTAGTTATTATCGGATTTCAATTTTCGTAGCAATCAGAGTTGTCGTTTGACCCTGGCAGCTCAAAATGCATAGAAACTATTTTAATCGATTTAATTTAAAGTTAATCGTTTATTTCCGTAACTCGCGCATATGATCGAATTAGCCTCCGAAACACGTTATATTGTGTTCGAAATGCGGGGGAAAGCTTATAAATGCCTGTCAATGTGTTGTTTGAAGATTGTTTGACAAAATTGTTTAAAAACGACTTTAATATTAAATTAATATATATATATACACACACGCATATATATACGTTTTTAAAGGCCGAAACCCTATTTCCTTCTGGGCCGTCACTTGAGATAAAGCAATGGCCGAAATCATCCTTAGTTATCCCTCAATTTTCTCTTAATCCTTACACTTATTCAAGAAATTTCCGACTAGAAAGACGACGAGCTCGTCGAGATCTAGAGATCTAATGGCTGAGATGGGATTTAGCGTAGTGATTTAGCGGCTAATCGATAGTGATGTGTGCGCGTTCGTGCTTAGAATGTGGAGGCTAGGGACGACCGAGCCTCGTGTGGTTGTAGGCGGCGATCGAGCTCGAGCATGCACTTCTAAGGGAGGTCGCCGATCATCCTATAAGGCAGTGGTTTGGGTCGCCATTTTCAAGGTATGGTAGCAGCTTTGGGTTGAACGACGTCTGGAATGAACGTATGCGTTGAGGAGGAAGAGAGTATGAGCGGCCGTGATTTCCTTTCTCGTATTGAACGGTTGAGGGTAAAGAAAATTAAAATAAAAGAAACTGTTTTTTTTTTCAAATTTTATTTACAACCTTTGGAAATGAATATCTCTTACATGTATTATTAGAATTCAACGAAACAAGATGTGTCGGAATCACAGTGACACGATCTACGCCGCAGTGTAGTTTTGGAGACAATCGGAGCTAGCAAAATTTTTGGGTTAAATCGATCACGGTCGATTTAATTTGGAAATTTAAAAGCTCGTCGTATTCAAGGTGAGTTAATCTCACTCACATCTGGATACCAGTTAATTTAAACAGCTAATATTTAAATGTTCGATTGGTTGTTTATCAGATTGAATCGATATTTATTGATTGTGCTAATATTTGTGGATGCAGGGAAACAGGTTGGAGCGATCCAACTGGATTCCTCACAAATAGAAATTTTGTTTATATTTTGTGATATATCTCATTGATATCTTGTGATAAATGGAATTACATCTCGTTATGTTGCGTTCTATTTATATACTGTGATAGATTAATTTGAAAATTAATTTTGTTGTGCCATGATTGGGTGAATCCAATCTGGAAATTTAAATATAAATAAAATAAACAGGTAAATAGGTATAAGGAAGAAGTTGCAAAATAATTTAGTCTCAAGGACAACAAGTTTGTTTTTTAGTCTGAAGGACACTTTTTAGTGTAAACTGAAAATGATAGTTACAACTATCATTGTGTGATTTACACTAAAAAGTGTCTTTCAGCCTAAAAAACAAACTTCTTGTCCCTGAAACTAAATTTTTCTCTAACTTTTTCCTTGAGCCTAAAAACCCCTAAAATAAATTGGGTTTAAAAAGGAAATAAAAGAAATTCTTAAATAAAGAATTTAAAAGGAATTAAATTCAAGAAATTGGTTGAAAATTTGAAGTGTTTGAAATTGTGATTTAAAGGGGAAATGTGAATTGTTTTAAAACAATAGCGAGATTTATTTTTTAAAAGGATGGGAAGTGTATTTTTCCTGGAAACTAAGTATGTTTCAAAGAAAAATTTTCGAAGCATAACTGGGAAGTTTTGCAAAAGGTGTTTCTAAAATATTTTAGAAAATTATTATTATTATTTCAATTTTTTTAAAGTGAAAGTAAATATTTAATTAAGTAATTATGGTATTAAATTATTTTAAAGGAAAACTAGTATTATGTTTTCCAAAGGAAATTTTAATATAATATTGGATATAATAACTTTATATAAAAGGAAATTTTTATTTTAAGTTACTCAAGAAATTTTTATAGATTTTCAAAAGTATAATTTGAGTAAAGAATTTAGTGATCATATTATGAATATTTTAAGCATACTTTGGAAGTGATTTCCAAAAAATAGCAATGTGTTTAAAAATAAAAGGATTTTATTTTTAAAGCATGGAAAGGAATTTACGGGATGAACGTAAAATTGAATTGGGGTAAATCGGGTAGGATTTATAAAAAGAATTCTTATTTTGTCCTAAAATGGAAGTGTATTTCCTTGAAAAGCCAAGTACGTTTTTAAAGCTGATTTTTGAAAAAAAAAGTTAGAAGTTTTGAAGTTGTATTAAAAAATGGTTTCAAGAAATCATTTAAGTGGTAAGAATCTTAAAAGTTAAAATTTATCAAATTTGTTATAGAAATAATTATTTTAATGGGGTAAGTAGTATTATGTTTAAAAAAAATATTATTAATATTTACACTTTATAAAATGGGTTTATTTTAAAGATAATTATTTAAAGTTTTATTTGAAAATTTGTATAGGATTTCATAGCTTTATTTTAAAATTTAGTATGACTTAACTTTATTTTGAAGATAATAGTTTATATTTTATAAAGCAGTTTTATTCGAAATATTTTAAATTAAGTATGTAAGTAGTTTTAATATAAATGTTTTAATGAATTTTCATGAATAAAGAATTTAAATTATTTTAAATCTTAAGTATGGGTACTTGGATGTTTCAGAGGAAGTAAAGATTTGGGAATTTATTTCATGAGAAGAGTTGGGTTTGAAAGGTGTTTTCAACGGGATTTGAAAATGGAAATATAACTTGCAAAGATATTTTTGAGGAAAATAAATATTGTGGGAAATTATTTATTATGTGATGGATGCTTATGGATGTTAATTGATAGTTAAATCACCGACTATCAATATTGGACAATGCGATGATCGTTTCGAAGAGACCGAGATCTAGATTAATTTCTTGAAAACCACTTCGATCAGTTTGTACGTTTTCGTAGGAAAAATGAGGTCGGAGTCGAAGATGGAGCAGTGAAGTTCAAGTGCTAGACGCCACTAATCCTGAGGATATTTCCAAAATGGATGTAGTAGGAGTAGTGCCTTCAGTTCCGTCGAACCCGGAACGGACTTGTATGGATGAATGCTTTCGGAACATCGTCAGGTGGACGATGGGCATTCTAAGTGAAACATTCTAAAGGTAACGCTTAGCCTCAAGCCTCATCAACCGGGAATGACAGAAAATCAGAGGTTATGCAACAAGGCTAGGTGGGTAGCACCCATTTCAGGGTGAGGTCATCCCTGTCTAAATGTCCCTTTTTATTCGGCTTAGTGGTGCGGTTGCTGATCCCAACCGTGGGGTGATCTTATTTGGGATTATCCAGTAAGGGGTATTCCCGGCCTTGTGTTGCAGGGGATCAGGCGTGGTCCTCGGTACACTGATCTAGACCAGGTACTGTGACAGGTGGTACCCCAGTGCCTAGTCGTCAGTTGGAAATCCATTCTCCCTACACGCCTTTTACAAGTTTTGTTTGTATTACCCACGATTGTGGCTAGTAGCTGGAATTTAATCATGTAACAATTTCGGCTATTTTATAAGTATTTGTATATAGACCCTATTATAATATCATAGGATTTTTATAAAAAGTGTTTTAGCTATCGTAAAGTAAAAACCCGACATGTTTATTTGTGGCGTGGTTTTACGAGATGCTTTTGTTTTCAAAAGGATTTTTTGAAACTTTAATAATCAATTTTGGTGTAACTTTATCAGTTGGTATTCCAGACTAACTCGGGTGTTATTTCATAATGCTCGGGTCAGACCGAGTATTATATGTTCAGGATAGGATGCTATGGAGCAAGAGAGGAGCTGGAGTTCGAGACGTATTATCCATACTTGTTTATATCCGCTGTTGCGCTCGTTTGAAATTGTCAGGCCGGTAATTGTTGTTTGTTTCTGATACTTTGATGATATATTGTATAAACAGATATAGTTTTCATTTTGTGTAAAGAGTTGATATTATATATTATATTTTGTTCCGCTGTAAGTGTGAGATTCTGTTATTGTTTAGTTCCTTCTTTCTTCTACCTTCTTTCTTTTTCCTCAACAATCCGTCTTTTTCGGCACTTGATCATCGGCATATTATACTGTGGGGTATTTTGTGTCGATTTTCGAGGGTCGAGAAGGGCGGGTCGTCAAATTCTTTAAGTTGGAAATGTTCCAAATAGAAGAGATTGTGACTGATCAATGAAAAGGCTAAGTACACTGACTTGAATAGCGCCACAATAAAAGCAATGTATATAATAAATGCACAAATTTATAATCAAGCTGATGGTAATTCCAAATGTTGAGAATCCATAACATAGTTATATGATAACAATATTACGATATAGTTCATAATAGAACTTAGAGCTCACTAGAAGTCGAGAAGCATGCTTTGATTTATGCCACATGATAAAGGTAATTAATCAACATCGGGGAGAGTTGATTGACAGAGGATACTGAAATATAATAGCATACCCGTTCATTAAGGGACTGACCCAATTGGTTTCGAGAAAACTAAGAGAAGTTAGAATAAGATTCCATAATTGACCCCAAGTGCAAGTTAGAGATTGATAGAGTTAGGTGTATAGAGCCAATTATGTAATTTATTACATATATCTGATTCGATAACTTATCTTGCTTGACATAAAAGGTGTTTTCCTTCTATTATATACCGATATAATGTGTTGCATAAATTAATTAATTAATTAATTTAATTAAAAGAATTTTAAAAGAAAATCCATAAATGGTAGTAGTTACAAAATGTTGTAGCTGTGGTTAATTTATCACAATGAAAACGTATATACCATTTAAATGTTCTTCCTCAAGATGCATCATGATTTGATACCGATGAATCCACTGAGACTTGAGTACGTAATGCTCTCCAAATGTTGGACATTGTATTACTCAAGACTATTGGAGGAACCTACATATTATGTACTAATATTTATTGGATAACTATGGAATGACTCACTCGATATATTTTTTGTTGGTTAATATAACTAAGGTCAAACTGAAAATATCGATATGATTGATTTCCAAATTTCTCTCGATTTGAGAATACCATCGATTTTTAATGTGAAGTTCCACTTTGATTATAGTCAAATTATTACACGAGGTTTGTCGAGTGACTATAGTTAGTTTGAGTGGATTGGATGTGAAAGTCTATTTAAGAGAGGATACGTTTTCTTAGTTATACAGGGTTAGTATCACTGTAAACTCAAGTCAACTCAAAATCAAAGACTCTGGCCTGAGTGGTTTTATTAATAATAATTGTTATTATTGAACCAATGACTTCGTGTTTAGATTATTGAGTTAAATGTGAATGATATTGGAATTTTGACCATTACCAAATTTCATAATTCCAAAGAGATATTTTTGATGAAAAGAATTTGCCTAAATAAAAGCAACAACTGGGTAACTCTTAATAAAGTAAAACTGAATTTTACCAAAACCCAGCAAGCGATAAATTTTGCCAAAATATCACGCCACATGCTAAGTGACGCATAAACGTTAATATTTGAATAGTTCGATATCAATCGCTCAACAAATTTATACCTAAGGAGTCACATAACCGAAAGAATGTATTCTCCTTTGACCAAATAATTTAATTAATTTATAGTTGTTATAAATTAATTAATATTTATAAAATATTAATTATAAAATTTGATTATCATTTGATGAATAAATATTATTAAATATATTTATAATAGCGGTATCGATAAGCAATTAAATTATATTTAATGGCTTGATATTTAATTTAGGCTTGAATAGGTTTTAGGCCCATCATGGGGCTAATAATTTCGGAAGAAACAAGGGGCATACGCGGCAAAAAATTAGGGTTAGAACGGCTGGATAATGGATAGCTCAAATTGAAAGAGAATAAGTAAGAGATGAGATTCATGCTTCTCTCTTTTCCTTCCACTATATAAGCTTCTCTAACCCCATATGATATTTATATTTTTGGAGAATCCACCGAATTCTTTGCTAGTCGAAAATCCTGCCCCCCTCTCCATCTTTCTTCAAGCTTAAATCAAGTCAATTCAAACGTTATCTGATAGCTGGTGGTCAATGGTTCAAGGGCAAGCTCACTTTTGAATCGGAAGTAGTTTCAAGGAACATATATCATCATTTCAAGTTGCACTTCGAGGCATTGGGAAGGAGGTGTATTTCTGATCATTATACAATTGTGCTTAACTATAATGTTTTATTTCATGTATATATTTTAAATTGTAAGTTAGGTGACGATTACGATATGTATTGATATTATAAAAAAATTCTTTGGTTATATGTACATATAAATTAATTTTTTTATCAAATATATCTTATGTCGGCATGGCTCTAAAATTAAAAAAACCATTTTTTTTACTAAATTAATATAATATATGTATGTATGTATGTATGTATATAGTTCTAGTTAATTACAACATCATACTTTAATCAAATGTGATCATATAATTTTATATATGAAGTATTAGGGCTATGACAATAATTGGCGGTGATAAAATATTTATTATTGTCATTTATAATGTCATTTAAATCAATTTATAACATAAATTAATTAAAATATATTATGAAAATTATATTTATATTAATAATATTTGCAATAAAGAAATTCTTGGCAAAAATTAAAAAACATTTTATATTTTTCAAATTAATTTTCAAATGCAGCCGAAAATAGAAGAATCATTTTAAAATAAATTTTAAACCGAAAAATTCTCAAATCGTAAAATATCATTAGGATTTACCGAAAAATTAAAATTTGAAATAAAAATTCAAAATTAATTTTTAATTAACATTTTAATATTTTTGCATGGATATTTAAATAAATATATATGTTAAATTAAAGAAAAATTTATTTATTGAGCCGTGTGCAAGATCTACTTTATTATATTTACCAAAATATTTTTGAGCATTTTTTTAATATATATATATGTATGTATGTATATGTATATTACTTTGTTATACATATATTTACATATAAATATAAATATTTAACATAAAAAATTGCTATATGTACATATGTGTGTATATTGCTTACAACTTTATATTCTTTTTATCAAAATTTATAAATAATTTATTTATATTTAAATAAGTTTATTATATAATATGTATTTACAATATCAATATTTTATCCATTTGATTATTACAGATATATGTATGTATGTATTTATACACTTATATGAAATTATTTAAGCAAAACTATAATATATGCATATATAAATAAATATTTATACATATAAATAATGGTATTGTTTATCCAAACATTCATGTGGATAATATATATGCATATTGGATAGGCTATCATGTCTGTTGTAGTGTAAATTCCAACATCTATACACGTGCATACTGTAACTTGTAGGGATTGATATGTTACACAAGCATACACTTGTATATTGCATTTAATACAAATATATATATTTAGCGTAACATAAAAGCAAATAATACATACCATTTCATAAATTTAAACTAAAATTTTTTATTTAAATAAAATTTAGAAATGTTCTAAATAAATTAGACTTCATAGACCCAACAGAGGAATATTTTTGAAATTCACTTAGAACTTTCGCCGCTGGCTAACTCAGTTCAAACAAGACCAACGTAATAAAAGCAATAATGAAAAAGAAAAACATAATGACAAAAGGCTACTCAACATTTGTTTCAGATCAAAAATCAGTAGAGCGTCAAAATGAAAAGCAAAGGGAAATTCAAAAAAGGAAAGATGTACTTACTAGATGAAGGTTGAGACTGTTGGTTAAAGAAGAAAAGACTTGGAGGTTCAAAATTATCCTTAATTGCGAAAGTCTGCAACGATTTAGTTAAAGAGTGGAAGAGAAGAGGAGAAGGGTATTTATTAAAAATAATATTCAATTTGAACCATTTGATTTGATAGGCAGGAGGCAATTTAGACTGTCTATTCCATCAATTACTCTATCAAACCAACTAGTGAGTCATCTCTCCGATGTCTCGATAAATTATCCACTGCTTTCTATGGTACGAAGACACGTGTCAACAACATTAAATGCATGAATAATAAGTCGGTCCTTGCTCCAAGGCATGAATGTAGGAGGCAAATTATAACGATCTTGACTCGACCTTCGAAAATCGACACCGAATACGACACTCGTATTCAAATGCCGCAGATCCAAATGTCGAATCTAGTTCGCCGGAGCTTATAACACATTAAGTTCAACAACACAGCGGAAGAAAGAAATGAATATCAATATATACAACATTGATACAATATCCAGATACAATGATGATACAATAGAATGATACAAACATACCAATACTATCGGAGATACAAGAAATAGCAGCGGAAAGAATATCTTCAATAGAACGAATCTCCAAAATCAAATGCTCCAATCCAAAGCTAGCACGAACTTCAGATCATGTTGCACAAAGCTAAGCAAGGTCAATCGTCCAAGACTGAAGAAGATCCCAAAGACTAAAAGCTACCAATCCAAAGACTTCGAAGGCTATCGAATCTACACCTATTACTTGATTATCTGGAAACCCAACTCTAGACTTCCCGTGTGGAAAATAGTGGGCACTCAAAGTTTAAGAAAGGAACAATAAACTACAGGTCAGTCGTGGGACTGGTGTGAGCAAACAAAACAGTTTTATCCTTTGAAACAACAATAAAAGCTTTTAAAGTTCAAATCCGCAATGCTTTTTGGAAAATGAAACTACCATAAGGCCTCCCGGCACACACACAATGCAATCGCATACATGGGGGAGATTTCTCCTTATGATAGTCAAACATGCTTAGTACGCAAAATCCTTTTTGATATTATTATTAGTGCATAGTGGAAAACCTTTCGAAAGTATAATATAAATCCTAGCTAGCATAGGTACCATTATACTATGCCTACTATAGCTACCACCTGAGGTGGCAGGTAATACAACTGCAATCGTAAAGGGCTCATATTGGATGAATGGATTTCCAACAAATGATCAGGCTAAGGAACTTCCTATTGCCACATGAGAATGCCTCTGGAGGGACGCCTCGAGAACCTACCCGGCTCTCTGCTAGCACAAGGCCTGCTACCCCTTTTCCGGAGAGTAAAACCTAAGATATGCCACCCCTGGTCGTTTGCGACCTTTATCCGAGGGCCCTCCATCAACAACATCACACAGTAATAAATATACTACAGTGTCCACGTGAGTAAGTATCTGGGCTCCATACCATGATACCACCCTTTTCCAGAAGGAATGGTCATACCCTAGGGGAGCTACCCCTGAAACCTTGTCGCATCTTTCCTGCTTCGACCATTCCCGGTTTGTGAGGCTCGATGAGGTCTCGTCCACAAAGCTACACTTTTTCACGAAGCCATGCTTTGATCAACAAATGATCAACAGCACTTCGTATCCCACATTACCAAATTGGTAATGTATCACTGGTAACCATCAACTACATAACCTCTGAGCTCGTACGTCTCAGAGAAGGGTGTTAAGCTAAGAGAATAATTCTCCGCCACCAAATAGAAATGTATTTGATAGAAACCAGTTTTACATCTCAAAGTGTAATGTCAGACACGCATCCATACAAGTCTGTCCCGGGTTCGAACAGAACCGAAGGCACTTCCGAAGAAGCCCTTGCAAATCCGGGTATTCACAATCCCGATCGGACTTCCCATCACTTAGGGAATCTCTACACCGTAGCTACTCAGCGTAGAGACAATCGATAGGTCATCCTATCGTTCTCGCAAATGCCCGGTCTTCACCACCGGTCTAAAAATGCTATCCATAATGACATATCATTATTCGGAATGGGTTATATGACACAAGGTCCTCTCCTGGCTAAACCGAATAATGAGCGCAGTATTTAAAAACATATGGATATGGGATTTTAGTTAAGTCACAACTTTAAAATTCAAAATTATTTCTTTCAAATGGTTTAAACAAATTACCATTTCAAATCTTTTAAACATAAAGATTCATTTCCCCTAGTTCACCCAATTTCACAAAGATCCATTCATGGATTTCAAATCAATTTCCATTTTAATTGGATTAACTCATTTAATCTTTAAATAAAAGATTTAACTCATAGCTTTCAAAACCTATTCCCAAATATTTATTCATAACTTGGAAAACCATTTCAATTCTTGAAATTCCTTTAACACAATTTGGAAATTCATTTCTTATATGAAAGCTTTTTCATTTGTAAACAAACAGTTTTTATTTCGAAAAAATCTGATTTCATTTATACAAGTTAAAATCTTTGGGTTAAATTCAAATTTCCAAAACAACACTTCCGAAATGGTTTAAAACTCATATAAGCTTGTATAACCTTTTTACATCTTAAATTCTCAAAATAGAATTCAATTTCAAATTTTGAATTCAAATTTAAATCAGATTTCAAAACTAAATTAAGTTATTCAAAAATAACTTTTATCTTTGAAATTCTTTTTCAAAAGCTTTTCACTTTAAATCCGATCCATTTCAAAACCATTTGGATTCAAAAATTCAATTTTTTAAAATTACTTTAAAAATCAGTGACTTAACCAATTTCCACGTGCAATCCATATTTGTGTGTGTATAGTGTAGTCCAGGGGGTTTTACACAATAGTGCACAACATCAATCATCACAGATTCAATCATATCAATATTGATAAGTGGTATAACCCATAACGCTTATCTTCGTTCACTGATTCATAGATAAAGTAAATTTATCAATCAAAAGATTCATCATTACGATTCGATGTGGGTTTCGGATAACCAACTGGAATCCGACGCCCTGTCGCATCGAAATTCAAATGCCTGTACGGGAAAAAGAGTTTTTTTCACATATAGGAACAAATCACAAATCACAAAGCAATCACAGTATCACAACAGAATTATCAATCCAGTACACAACATTTAATGATAGTCAATCATCTTTAGTTAAGGTGAAATGTTTTAAGTGAATTAACCATATAATTATCTTTATTAATTATTTTAAATCAATGTTTAATTTTACTTAATTTTGAATTAATGAAATTTTAATCAACTTTGTTAATTAATCATTCTTTTTTAATAATCTTAATTTATTAATTCTTGTTAACTGATTAAGTTTAATTACCTTTGTTAATTGACTATTCTTTAATTAATTAACTTTAATTATAAAGTAAATACAAATCATTAATTGTTAAATCATCGTTTCATCGTATAAATAAATTTGGTTTTTAAAGTTAACACTTGAATATTTGATTTACTTTTAAACTTTTATTAAGTTAAATTTTAAAACAACTTTTTATTTAAAGGAAAATATACAATTTGAAATATTTTTGAACTTCACAAATTTCAAATACCATTTATCTTATATCCCATTTACAACCATCATTAATTTATTGAGAAAAATTACTTAACTTGTTTTCCAAAATTTAGTTAAAACTAGGTTTCTTTGCTGTTTTCGTGTCTCACCCGAGGCTCCCTCGAGTTGTACCCGAGGCTCTCTCGAGTTGTACCTGAGGAAAACATCCCCTTGCTTCGAGTTTAGGCCAAAATTGACCCGAGTGACAATTTTTCACAAAACTTTGTTTAAGTTTTAAAATCAACCCGATACAACTCTAACTTGACACGAGCCTAACTTCGAGTCCTCACCCAAATCTCACGAATAACACTTCGAGTTGCCCCCCTTCTACTTCCCCAAACTATCAACCTGACACACAACCAAAACGTGCACGTGCACGGCCAATTTCACCGCCGTTGGGCGAAGCTGTGGCTACCAACGAGTCGACTACCATCCCCCAAGACACAACAAACACCCATAATTTGTAAAAGATTTGAAAACAAGAATCGTGACACTTCGACCCAAAACCATCAGAACCATCACCAGTAAAACATCTCGCGTCGCCTCCTCTGACGTTATCGGTCACCAAATTTGGACCCAAGCTCCATCATCGTGCAACACATCGATTTGCACCATTTACACGTAATCCGATCGCCTATTGATGGCGCAGCACCATCTTTTCGAACGTGAATAGAAAAAGGTTCATAAACCCTAATTTGATCTCGAATCATAAATTTAAGGATTTATAATTTATACTCGCATTTTTCTAGAGATCACGAACATCCAACCTAGCTATGACGACGAACTCGAGGCCCACCATCGTTCAGATCATCTGATTTTGACAAAAATGCATTTTTCTGATCAACCCAAATTCTTAGTGAAAAGTTAATGAAAAAATTGGATTTTAGTTTCAAAAATCATTATTTTTAAAGGGGATTCAAATCGTATTACTGAAAAAAAGAATCTGTGATATTCGAATTTCTTGCTTGTTTGGATGGTGTTTTTTACATTTTCCAGAAAGAACAAACATATTGCTTTACTTTCAAGCTGTTCCTAAACCAAGTGCGTGTTCAACATTACTTTAATTTAGTTATTAATTTAAAATAAGGATAGAGAGGAAGATTTTGAAATTTAACATGGTTTGCTCTGTAAACTTGGTACTTTGAATGTAACCATATTTTCGCAGTTTCCAAAAAAAAGGAAACTACAATACTTGCTTTGAATTTATTACTAAAAAACATAGTGCAAGTTTAAACAAAACTCCATCTTGTTTACTGAAACAAAATGCATGTTCAACCATAGTCTATCATTCAGATTCCATAGAGGCAGAGAGAAAGAGGGGTTTGACAGGCTTTTGTTTTCCTGAAGCTAAACAAGAAGTTACATTCTTGTACAATCAACATACACAGGCCAAAAACTCATTCATATACTCAAGATTTTTGCCTGCAAACCAAGTTTAAACTTTCCTAATCATTCAAGCATTCACACAGCAACAAATGATTAAAAGAAAACAGGGGTTTACTCACCTTATTTCCCAGAAGACAGGAATGTTTCCTGACAGTTTCAAAAGAAAATGAAGGCCTGCAACTTTTTTTTTCTCTTCTCCTACTTTAATTCTTCTAAGATTAAATCTGCAAATTATAAACGCAGATCTTTGTTTATCCTTTGTTAAGTTCATTTACTTAATTCATTAATAACCATAGTTTTTTAATTACTTACAATTGAATGATAGAGAAGTTTTCTTTTTTTTCTCTGCAACTTGAAAACAGAAATAGCTTTTAAATCTTGATCCTTCCTGCAAATAATTGAACGTTATTGTATTAAATTCCTGCTTTATTACAGATTATAACTTCAAGTTTAAATTTTAGAAAAAATAAGGTTGCTTGCCTCAAAAATTCTTTCTAGAAAATTTGCACAGCCTAAAACCTGAAGCTCTTGTTTTCTTACAAATCTGCAGTTTTTTGAATTTGTTGTTAAAATATGATTTCAAAATCATAATTTCATTAACTATAAAGTTTCAAAAAAAAACTTACCTGAGAGATGAAATATATCACTACAGTTTGATGCTTAAGAAAAACACTTCAGATTTAACCTTTGAATCGAATTGAAGAAGAGTTTGACAGGTTTTTTTCTTTTTTTTCTGATTCTTTTTCTTGCTTCAGTGTTGGATTCAAGATTGCAAAAATCTTTTTGGTTACCGAACTTCAGAGATTTGGAGGTTTAAAAATTTGAAATGGGAAGGTGAAAAGTTTTTCTGAAATTTTTTATTTGATTATTTTATTTAAGCAATGATGCCTTCATGCCATTTGTAAACAAAGATAATCATGAGATATAATTTTGTTAATTTCTTTACTCCAAACCTATGTGCAATGTTAAGCATTAGTAAAAAAATTCAAGTCAAAACAAATTTTATATATTTTATTTACTATTTTATATACACTTTATAAATAAATGTATCTCTTTATTCATTTGTATATATGTATATACATATGCAATGTTAGAAGAATTGTTTTTAACCAATATTTACATTACATATATTACATCTTAATGATTTTAAATGCTACTTATTCTTAAAACATTTAATTTAAATTTAAATTTCAATTAAAACTTGAAATATAAACTTCCATGTCCATTTATACATTCACACTCACCTTGAATAAATTTAAATTAAATTTAAACATGTATTCAATTTTACTCATATATATAATATACAAATATATAAGATTTTAAATTTAAATGACTTTTTTTAGAACATTCTTTATTTCAATATTTTAAACTCAAAATAAATTAGAATTTTATTCATATAAAATTTTGAAGTTCAAATCTGCAATGCTTTTTGGAAAATGAAACTACCATAAGGCCTCCCGGCACACACACAATGCAATCGCACAAATGGGGGAGATTTCTCCTTATGATAGTCAAACATGCTTACTACGCAAAATCCTTTTTGATATTATTACTTTTGCATAGTGGAAAACCATTCGAAAGTATAATATAAATCCTAGCCAGCATAGGTACCATTATACCATGCCTACTATAGATACCACCTGAGGTGGCAGGTAATACAACTGCAATCGTAAATGGCTCGTATTGGATGAATGGATTTCCACCAAATGGTCAGGCTAAGGAACTTCCTATTGCCACATGGAAACGCCTCTGGAGGGACACCCCGAGAACCTACCCGGCTCTCTGCTAACACAAGGCCGGCTACCCCCTTCCTAGGGAGTAAAACCTCAGATATGCCACCCCCGGTCGTTTGCGACCTTTATCCAAGGGCCCTCCATCAACAACATCACACAGTAATAAATATACTACAGTGTCCACATGAGTAAGTATCTGGACTCCATACCATGATACCACCCTTTTCCAGAAGGAATGGTCATACCCTAGGGGAGCTACCCTGAAACCTTGCCGCATCTTTCCTATTTCGACCATTGCCGGTTTGTGAGGCTCGATGAGGTCTCGTCCACAAACCTACGCTTTTTCACAAAGCCATGCTTTGATCAACAAACGATCAGCAGCACTTCGTATGCCACGTTACCAAATTGGGAACGTATCACTGGTAACCATCAACTACATAACCTCTGAGCTCGTTAGTTACATAGAAGGGTGTTAAGCTAAGAGAATAATTCTCCGACACCAAACAGAAATGTATTTGATAGAAACCAGTTTTACATTTCAAAGTGTAATTTCAGACACACATCCATACAAGTTTTCCCGGGTTCGAACAGAACCGAAGGCACTTCCAAAGCCCTTGCAAATACGGGTATTCACAATCCCGATCGGACTTCCCATCACTTAGGGAATCTCTATACTGTAGCTACTCAGTGCAGAGACAATCGATAGGTCATCCTATCATTCTCGCAAATACCTGGTCTTCACCACCGGTCTTTAAATGCTATCCATACCAATGTATCATTATTCGGAATGGGTTATATGACATAAGGTCCTCTCCCGGCTAAACTGAATAATGAGCGCGGTATTTAAAAACATATGGATATGGGATTTTAGTTAAGTCACAACTTTAAAATTCAAAACTATTTCTTTCAAATGGTTAAACAAATTACCATTTCAAATCTTTTAAACAAAAGATCCATTTCCCAAAGTTCACCCAATTTCACAAAGATCCATTCATGGATTTCAAATCAATTTCCATTTTAATTGGACTAACTCATTTAATCTTTATAAAAGATTTAACTCATAGCTTTCAAAACCCGTTCCCAAATATTTATTCATAACTTGGAAAACCATTTCAATTCGAACTTGAAATTCCTTTAACATAATTTGGAAATTCATTTCTTATATGAAAGCTTTTATCATTTGTAAACAAACAGTTTTTATCTCGGAAAAATCCGATTTCATTTATAAAAGTTATAATCTTTGGGTTAAATTCAAATTTCCAAAACAATACTTCCAAAATGTTTTAAAACTCATATAAGCTTGTATAACCTTTTTACAACTTAAATTCTCAAAAGAATCCAATTTCAAATTTTGGGTTCAAATTTAAATCAGATTTCAAAACTAAATTAAGTTATTCAAAAATAACTTTTATGTTTCAAATTCTTTTTCAAAAGCTTTTCACTTTAAATCTGATCCATTTCCAAAACCATTTGGGTTCAAAAATTCAATTTTTAAAAATTATTTTAAAAATCTGTGACTTAACGAATTTCCACGTGCAATCCATATTTGTGTGTGTATAGTGTAGTCCAGGGGGTTTTACATAATAGTGCACAACATCAATCATCACAGATTCAATATATCAATAGTGATAAGCGGTATAGCCCATAACACTTATCTTCGTTCACAGATTCATAGATAAAGTAAATTTATCAATCATAAAGATTCATCATTACGATTTGATGTGGGTTTCGAATAACCAACTGGAATCCGAATCCCGGTCGCATTAAAATTCAAATGTCGTTTACGAGCAAAAGAGTTTTTTTCACATATAGGAACAAATCACAAATCACAAAGCAATCACAGTATCACAACAGAATTATCAACCCAGTACACAACATTTAATGATAGTCAATCATCTTTAGTTAAGGTGAAATGTTTTAAGTGAATTAACCATATAATTATCTTTATTAATTATTTTAAATCTATGTTTAATTTTACTTAATTTTGAATTAATGATATCTTAGTCAACTTTATTAATTATTTATTCCTTTATTAATAATCTTAATTTATTAATTCTTGTTAACTGATTAAGTTTAATTACCTTTGTTAATTGACTATTCTTTAATTAATTAACTTTTAATTTTAAAGTAAATACAAATCATTAATTGTTAAATCATAATTTCATCATATAAATAAATTTGGTTTTTAAAGTTAACACTTGAATATTTGATTTACTTTTAAACTTTTATTAAGTTAAATTTTAAAACAACTTTTTATTTAAAGGAAAATATACAATTTGAAATATTTTTGAACTTCATAAATTTCAAATACCATTTATCTCATATCCCATTTACAACCATCATTAATTTATTGAGAAAAATTACTTAACTTGTTTTCCAAAATTTAGTTAAAACTGGGTTTCTTTGCTGTTTTCATGTCTGACCCGAGGCTCCCTCAAGTTGTACCCGAGGAAAACATCCCCTTGCTTCGAGTTTAGGCGAAAATTGACCCGAATGACATTTTTTCACAAAAATTTGTTTAAGTTTTAAAATCAACCCGATACAACTCTAAATTGGCACGAGCCTGACTTCGAGTCCTCACCCAATTCTCCCAAGTAACATTTCGAGTTTCTCCGACCCCCTTCTTCTTCCCTAAACTATTAACCTGACACACAACCAACACATGCACATGGACGGCCAATTTCGCCGTCGTTGGGCGAAGCTGTGGCCACCAACGAGTCGACTACCATCCCCCAAGACACCACAAACACCCAGAATTTGGAAAAGATTTGAAAACAAGAATCGCGACACTTCGACCCAAAACCATCAGAACCATCATCAGTAAAACGTCTCGCGCCGCCTCCTCTGACCGTTATCAGTCACCAAATTTGGACCCAAGCTCCATCATCGTGCGACGCATCGATTTGCACCATTGACACGCAGTCCGATCGCCTATTGATGGCGCAACACCAACTTTTCGAACGCGAACAGAAAAAGGTTCATAAACCCTAATTTGATCTCGAATCACAAATTTAAGGATTTATAATTTATACTCGCGTTTTTCTAGATATCACGAACACCCAACCTAGCTATGACGACGAACTCGAGGCCCACCATCGTTCAGATCATCTGATTTTGATAAAAACGCATTTTTCTGATCAACCCCAAATTCTTAGTGAAAAGTTAATGAAAAAATTGGATTTTAGTTTCAAAAATCATTATTTTTAAAGGGGATTCAAATCATATTACTGAAAAAGAGAATCTGTGATATACGAATTCCTTGCTTGTTTGGATGGTGACGGTGTTTTTTTTACATTTTCCAGAAAGAGCAAACATATTGCTTTACTTTCAAGCTGTTCCTAAACCAAGTGCATGTTCAACATTACTTTAATTTAGTTATACTTTTAATTTCAAAGAAGGATAGAGAGGAAGATTTTGAAATTTAACATGATTTGCTCTGTAAACCTGGTACTTTGAATGTAACCATATTTTCACAGTTTCCAAAAAAAGGAAACTACAATACTTGCTTTGATTTATTACTAAAAAAACATAGTGCAAGTTTAAACAAAACTCCATCTTGTTTACTGAAACAAAATGCATGTTCAACCATAGTTTATCATTCAGATTTCATAGAGGCAGAGAGAAAGTGGGGTTTGACAGGCTTTTGTTTTCCAGAAGCTAAACAAGGAGTTACATTCTTGTACAATCAACATACACAGGCAAAAAACTCATTCATATACTAAAGATTTTTGCATGCAAACGAAGTTTGAACTTTCCTAATCATTCAAGCATTCACACAGCAACAAATGATTAAAAGAAAACAGAGGTTTACTCACCTTATTTCCCAGAAGACAGGAATGTTTCTTGACAGTTTCAAAAGAAAATGAAGGCCTGCAACATTTTTTCTCTTCTCCTACTTTAATTATTTTAAGTTTAGATCTGCAAATTATAAACACAGATCTTTGTTTACTCTTTGTTAAGTTCATTTGCTTAATTCGTTAATAACTATAGTTTTTTGATTACTTACAGTTGAATGACAGAGAAGTTTTCTTTTTTTTCCTCTGCAATTTGAAAACAGAAATAGCTTTTAAATTTTGATTCTTCCTGCAAATAATTGAATGTTATTGTATTAAATTCCTGCTTTATTACAGATTATAACTTCAAGTTCAAATTTTAGAAAAAAGAAGGTTACTTGCCTCAAAAATTCTTTCCAGAAAACTTACACTGCCTAAAACCTGAAGCTCTTGTTTTCTTACAAATCTGCAGTTTTTTGAATTTGTTGTTAAAATATGATTTCAAAGTCATAATTTCATTAACTATAAAGTTTTTAAAAAAACTTACCTGATAAATGAAATATATCACTACAGTTTGATGCTTAAGAAAAACACTTCAGATTTAACCTTTGAATTGAATTGAAGAAGAGTTTGATAGTTTTTTTTCTTTTTTTTTCTGATTCTTTTTCTTGCTTGAGTGTTGGAGTTAAGATTGCAAAAATCTTTTTGGTTACTGAACTTCAGAGATTTGGAGGTTTAAAAAATTGAAGTGGAAGGTGAAAAGATTTTCTGAAATTTTTTATTTGATATAATTTTGTTAATCTCTTTACTCCAAACACATGTGCAATGTTAAGCATTAGTATATATATTTTTCAAGTCAAAAGAAATTTTATATATTTATACTATTTTATATACACTTTATAAATAAATGTATCTCTTTATTCATTTGTATATATATATATATATATATATATATATATATATATATATACATATGGAATGTTAGAAGAATTGTTTTTAACCAATATTTACATTACATATATTACATCTTAATGATTTAAATGCTACTTATTTTTAAAACATTTAATTTCAATTTCAATTTCAAACTTGAAATATAAACTTCCATGTCCATTTATATATTCACGCTCACCTTGAATAAATTTAAATTAAATTTCAACATGTATTCAATTTTACTCATATACATAATATACATATATATATGATTTTAAATTTAAATGACTTTTTTTAAAACATTCTTTATTTCAATATTTTAAACTCAAAATAAATTGGAATTTTATTCATATAAATTTTTCACATATTTGATTTGTTTTAAGAATTTTTCTCAATTTATTTTCAAATTAAATTCCATGGGTTTTAAATATATTATTAATTTATATTGATAAATTTTGGGGATTTTACAAATATCCCCTCCTTAAGAAAATTTCGTCTCCGAAATTTGCCATGGTGTGATGACCCAAAATTTTAAGCAATATCGGTTTAATAATCTGAATTGCAAATTAAATTGATTTGATAATCTTTGTTAATAAGATTTGAATTAATTTAATAATCCAATTAAAATAAATATTTAATTGATAAATTTATCTTTTAAAAGCTAACAATTGTTTTCTATTTATAATGTACATGGAATATTACATATTGTAAATAAATAAACCTTGTTTTAAATTTAATAAATAAATAAATAAATCTTGTTTTCTAAATAATATATATATTTGGTAAAATTGGGAATTATGATTTTATTTTAACTTTTAAAAGCTATTGAATAAATAAAATATGGTTTTAAATTGTTAAGATAAAAATTTAATTTGTTTAAATTGATTTATTGATATTAAGTTTTTTAAAAGTATATAATAAATAACTATATGATTTTAGATACAAAAGGTAAATGTTTAAATGATTTAAAATATGTTTTAACATAAGTTTATAATTAAATAAACTAACAATAAGGTTTATCTTGATTTCTTTAAATATAGTGTGATAAAATAAATAATTTATTAACAAAGAAACAATTTCTTTTATAAATTTTTTAAAGTTATCAAATTTCTAATTTTCAAAATATAATAATGGATTGTTTTTAACAAATAGATTTTAATAAAAATAGTTGTTTTTCCAAAATTGAATTATGTAGTTATATATGTATATATATAACTTAATTTCAAAATTGAATTTTAGAATTTGATATGAATTTGAATTTAAAGCCTTGAAATTTTAAAGTATAAATATTTTTAATTGTTTTTTATTTTAAAATATATGTATAAACTTTTATTTATGGATATTTTGGTTTTATCTCTTTAAAATTTTCTATATATAAATAAGCAGTTATAATTAATTAATTAAGTATAAGCATATATTAAACTGTAGATATGCATACTAATTACTTAAAGGACATATGTAAATATATTAAGGCTTTATGTAACAAGTGTTAGTCAATAAACATTTCAATTTGACAAATGTTAAAAGTTTGTACAAGTGTCATTTTTAAATTTGTATTTTCTTTCATTTTTATTAAATTATATTTTCATCTTATAAATACATTTGCCTCTTCTCTTCAATTTCCTTTTTTCTATCTTCATAGTTCAAAAGTTAAGAAAATCACAAATCTGAAAACATGAGAACTATTTTCAGATTCAAAATCAAATCTTCAAAACCCAAAATCAAAATCCCTCATATCAAATGCAAATCTGTGCATCTTCAAAACCTGTTCTCATGATAATCAAACTCTTCACTTCAAAAAGCAAACCTGCATTTTTATAAAATCTGCACATCTCCAAATGAAAGCCTGTTCAAAAGCAAATTCAAAAGCATTTTTATATGGAGGCATGCAAGCAGCTTTTAAAATCAAAGAGGCAAGAACATTTTGTCTTCAGCAAATTCAAAGTTTTTTTTTCAAATCTGGAAGCTCTGTCTTCTTCTAAAAATAAGTGAGTAACTTTTAAATCTTAAAATATAAATTAGGTTGCATGCTTGAAGGGTTGAATATAAATAAGTATTTCTTGTGAATATAGGTAAAATTTGATGTGAATATTGATTGTGTACAGTACTGTATGTATATTGTGCTCTGTTTTGTACCAGGCTCAAGATTTCTATTTAAAATTCCTATTCTTTAATTAGTTGCAGATTGGATGTAATTTATAAATCAAAGCTGTTTGATTTATCTTAAGTTAATTTTTAAAATTTTAAGAAAGTCAAAATGAAGTTTGTTGCCTTTGGAAATATTGAAATATCAGTGCATGTTGATGCAAACAAAAAATTCAAACTGTGAAATTTCTTAATTTAGTATTATAAATCAAAAGCATTAACTAAACCATGATTTTTAAATCAAGAATCAAGATTTTTAGAAGTAAGATAAGGGTGCAGTTTTGGGTTGAAATGAAAAGGGGATATTGGGAATTTTAGGTGATCTCTGTAATTTGGAGGGTCGGGTTTCTTCCAGTCGGTAGAGAAGAGATCAGTGAAGCTTGGAAATATATTGAATGGTGATGCGTTGCATCGAGGAGGCAGGGATGGCAGAATTCTTTCTGGAACTCTAGTTTCAACTAGGCAATTTGTTTTGGTCGATACGACCGTAGGAATGATCGAGTTAAACGGGGTCTTGACAGATGGAAGCTTGGTCGTGGATGAAAGCATGGCCGAAGTGGCTGGATTTCTGAAGGTCGGAAGGCCGTGAAAGTGGCGATGACAGGTTTGGGGTTGGTGACGATCTGTTGTTCCAGGTTTCAGATAAGGAATCGACTTCGATTTTCGAGTTGTGGAGGGATGATTTGTTGGTCGTGTTGGGACGTGGGATTGGTCGTCGATGTGGGGAGACCACCAGAGGTGGCTGGAGTTGGTCGGAGGCACGGTGCACGTGCACCGTGCACTTTTGGTTTCTGATGTTTGCCTGGGTGGAAGCAGGGTAATGGACTCAAGAATTACTCGAGTAGTTGCAGTGTTTTGCTCAAAAAATTTTGCCTGTTAACTCGAAGCAGGTATTAGGTTGCCTCGGGTTGGTTATGAGTTGTTACAGTTTCCTGTAACCTGTCTATAATTTAAAATTTAAATCAAATTTAAATGAATTTCAAAGTTGAGATGATAGATTTAAACAAGTTTAAATCTAGTATGAAGTATAAATTCAAATGGCTTTGAATCTTAAAAGTTTTGAAATATTTAAAGTCGGTTTTCAGTTTTTAAAAATCTGATAGTTTCTAAATTTTGAATTTTTATTTTAAAATCTGAAATATAATTTAAACAGCGTTTTAAATTCAAAGGCTAAGCTCATTTTTCAAATAGCTTTTGAATCTTAGGGTTTTAAAATGAAATTTGGATTTTTAATAAAGAATTTTAAATCAAGGTTTAAAACAAGTTTAAATCAAAATTTAAAATCAAACGTTATAAATAAATAGTGGATTCATGTTTCTTGAATTCAAATCTGGGTACTTGAATAAGTTTTTAAATTCTGAATGTTTTTAAAACAAGTTTAAATTAAAATAGCTTGTTAAAAGTAAATTTGTTCCAAACAAATATTTAAACTTGATTTTTGAATGAAGTTCTTATAAAAGGTTTATAATGGAAGTTAAATGATGTGATAACTTGAATTTGCAAGTTAAATAGTAATGTACTTTAAAACTTAATTTTTAAATAAAATTAAGTAAATTGGTTTAAAGGCTTATCTTATATAAGTTTCAAATGTAAGTAATAAATGTTATTTACATTTAATTAAAGGATTATAAATTGAATTTAAATTTAGTTAATGTTTAAATAAATAATCATTTTGAATCTTAAATTCAAAATGGAATTCGAATTTAAATTTACAATGTAATGTTCCAAATACACTTTAATATTAATGAGTCATTAGTAAGGAATGGATTATCTTAGAGATTGTTAAGATATTAAAATGATTAAATGAATAGGATAACTAAGGAATGATTTATTTATTTAATGTATAAATCAATAATTTAGATTAATTTATAATTAGAGATTAATTAAGAAGTAAATTGAGAAAAGTAATTAAAGAATGATTAATAGTTAATGAAGGTCATTAACTAAGGATTATTTAACAATTAATTAATAAGATTAATTTTCAATAATTAATTAGATTAAATAATTAAATGATAATCGTTTGTGAATTGGTTAAAATAATTACTAAATGGAAGTAATTAAGGAATTAATTACTTAATGTAATTAATTAAGTTTAAATGTAATTTGTTTAAGTTAATTAATTAAAGTTTAATTAAGTTAAACACTAGATGCTTTGGTAAATAATTACTTTATGTAATTAATAGATTGAAATTACTCGGTGGAGTAATTAGGTGATAATTACTGGATGTAATTAGTGGAAGATGGTTTAATTGTGGAAGTAATTTGGATTAAATTACTTGTATAATTAATCAAGGGATTAATTAAAGAAATTAATTAAGAGGTAATTAATTTGATGAAGTAATTAAGGTCGTTAATTACAGAATGAGATTAATCAAAGGTGATTAATAATTATGGTTTAAATTGAGATTAATTGCTTAATGTAATTAATTTAAATAAGATAACTAATTATATATAATTAAGGATCATTAATTAATATAATTAATGATGTAATTAAGATTGATTAATTAGAGATTAATTAATAATAACAAATGATTCAAGGTAATTAATTAATTGTAATTAATTAAGATTTAATGTAATTAATTATAGTTAATTAATTAATAAAGTAATTAAGGGTTAATTACTGTATTTGGTTTAGAGTACTTAATTTGTGCAATTAATTAATGGATAATTACTAGAATGTAATTAAAGGATAATTAATCAAGGGTGATTAATTAAGTTGATTAACTAGAGGATAATTAATTAATTAATTTGTAATTAATTAATGGGTATGTAAGCAAGATTTACATTGATATAGGTAATTAATTTAATTCATTTTAAATTAATTATAGATGATGTGATTATAGATCATTGATTATATATGAATGGATGATATTGGTTGCCTTGAATGGTTGAAATCTCAGAAATGAGATAAGCAATGTTGTGTGATGTGAATGCATTGGTTGCATTGTGATGATGATATGGATTATCTTTGATAATGATAATATGGATTATCTGTTGTGATGATAATGTTGATTATCTATTGTGAATCTGTGAATTATCTATCTGTGTGTATATAGATAATGAAATTGAATTGTTTTAAACTTTAAAACAACTTGGCCTTAAAAGACACGCTTTGGATTTCGATGAGACCGGGATCGGGTTTCAAAATTTGGATATCCGAAAACCACATCGATCCAAATTAATGATAGGTCGTGAATCTCAAGTGAGGAGTGATGTAACGACCCAGAATTTTTAATAATTTAAATTTGAATATTTAATTAATTTTAAATATTAAAAAGTGAATTTATGAGTCAAATAAATTTTTATTTGAATTTTTGGATTTAATTAGATAATTAAATCAATAATTTAATATGTTAAATTATAAAAATAATTGAATATTGAGTTAAATATGATTGAAAATAATTTGGAAAATTTTATTTAATCATACTGGAGTTATAGAGATATTTTAGAACTTTTAAAATCGAATTAGAAGTTAATTTGTGAAAATTGAATATTTTAATATTTAATAATCGACTGTAAAATAGCCAATTTTTGAACAGTCTCAGAATTGAACGAAACCAGTTTCATTGGATCCGTAATAGTTAGTTATTACCGGATTTCAATTTTCGTGTCAATCGGAGCTATCGTTTGATCGTGGCAGCTCGAAACGCATCGAATCGTTTTTAATTTAAATTTGGCGAGTCAAAATAGCCATTTTTCAAAAAGTCTCGGATTTCGACGAAACCAGTTTCATCGGATCCGTAATGTGATATTATTGTAAAGTTTCAAATTTCAAGTCATTTGGATTTACCGTTTGTCCGGTACAAATTAAAACGCCTAGAAATCGACTTAAATCGGTTTAATTCAAATTGAACGTTTTCTGCCATAACTCGCACATACTTCCGAATTAGCTTCCGAAACCTGTTCCATTGTGTCCGGAACGCGGGATAAACCCTAGGTACGCTGGTTACGGCGTCTAAATCGGAGTTCGGAATTCCCGGGATGAATAGTGTTTACGCTAGCTTTTTCTATAAATACAACATCATCTTCATAAATTAAAAAAAATACACCAAACCCTAATCTATTTCTACAGCCGCCTCCACCAAATTCAAGGGCCAGAAAACACCCAACTCTCCTCCTCGATATCTTCCAATCCGTCGACAATTAGCAAGAATGTTCAACACGAAAGATGTAGAGGACGTCAAGCTCTACAAGATCAACGGTTGAGATCGAGTTTGGAGCATCGGAGGAGGAGCTATGTGGGGCCGTTCGTGGTCAGTTGTGCACGCCTTTCGAGGCACATGTGCAGGCCGAGTTGGCCATGGTCATGGGTGTGGGTAGCTAGTGGGGAGGCGCTTCGTTGGTGAAGAGATGATGGAGTTTAGTCGCTCGAGGAGGTGGCAAATCTAAACCCTAGTTTAGAAATATGGGTTCGGCCTCTCCATGTATTTCCTGTAGGTTGCGTGAGCTTGGGGATGAAGGGGAGGTACGGTGTAGATGAGATGATGAAGGATCCAAGGGTGATGAGGGGTAGTGGTTTTATAAAGTTTAATTTAAGTTGAAATCTTTATATAAAAACACGTGTAACTTGTAAAATTCATAACTTTTTCATACGAGGTCGAAACTGCGCGAAACCAGTTGCGTTGGAATCGTATGGACGAGCACTACGCGATGGAGTTGGTTTGGAGTCGTTTGGAGTTAGTGAGAATTTCGGGTAAAATTAAACGCGCGTTTAATTTTATTCGAAATAAAAGCTAAAACGGGAATTAAAACCAAGGTGAGAACTTCTCACTCAATCGAATAGATTTCGATTTTATTTTAAATAGTTAGATTTAAAATATTTGAATGCATGTTTGAATGATGACTGTAAATTATTGATTGTTAAAATAGACATTATACGCCGTTAGTAAGCGGATGTTATTTAATATAAACATATACCGCGAATATTTCATAAACAGTGAAATTGGTATTATATATAATATCAATATATATATATTGGCATATGTATATATTGCAGTTGTTGATTTCCCGCATTTTTTGTTTAGCGGATGAGACCCTATTACGCCGTTATTAAGCGGATAATATTTATTAAGAACATATACCGCGATAATTTCGTACTGGAGCGAAATTGGTATTGTGCTAATGTTTGTGGATGCAGGAAACAGGTTGGAGGGATCCAACTGGATTCCTCAACAGTATTTATTTTATTTCAGATATTTTGATATTTGATGGATTATCATATCGATATATGATATCGTTGTAGTCGTGATTGACTATTTGGTGTGTAGCATCATTGGACCCAAAATTTTGGGATTTTAAAATGACTTTTAAAGTGATTTTTGAAAATATACTATATTTTTGGAATCGATCCATTTTAAATAATTAAACGCTATAATTTTTAAAGTTATAAAATTATGGGTTTTGTGAAATATAGTTAAAAAGCTGATTTTTAGAAATACGGTTAAAAGTTGATTTTTGAGAAATATGGATCAATGATGTTATAAAATAGTTTAAATTGGACTTTTGAATATATTATAAAAGTTTAAAAATAGGATTTATAAAATTTGATTATTTTATAAATCAATATGGTGAAATTATAAAGGAAATTAAAGACGTTTCAGAATAATAATATAAACTGATTTATATTAAAAGATTTATAAATGGGTATTTATGAATTGAGATTCAGACATTATAAAACAAGTTTTTATAAGTGTTTGTATGAAGTGAAAATGAATTTCATTAAAGAATGAAATTTATAGAATTATAAATGGTGAAGTTATAAATGAAATTTATAAATAGTAAGATTTATAAATTTGTGAAGTTATTTGAAGAATAAATTTTGTTAAATAAATAAATCTTATAAGTTATAAGGTTTATAAATTGAAAAGTCTTTAAAAAGAACGATTTTGTAAAATAATCGTTTTATAAGTAATTAACTTATAATGTGAACGTTTAGTTTATAATTTAGTCATAAACGGGAATAGGTTAATAAAGGAATTTATAAAAAGGAAGTTTTTATAAATAAATAGAAACGGAATTTATAAACGTTGTTTTATAAATTCGCAAACGACTTATTTTGATAAGTTAATTGTTATAACTTATAAATGGAGTTATATTCACATTTTTGAATAGTGAATAATCCTTTGAATTAAAAAGAATAAAAGGATGAAATTTGTTAACGGAGTTTATTCACGTTTTTGAATAGTGAATAACACGTTAAAGGAAATGTTTTGGATTTGGTGTTGTAAATAGAATTAAAACGATCTAACGATGTTTTAAAAAGGTGTTGAGATTCGAAACCATAGATTTCAACATTTATTGTTGAAATAGACGTTTTCGAGAAATAAAAGGAAATAGTGGACTATAACACTGTTGTTATAGTAAATGATTTCCGAAAGGAAATGTTTTTGTATAGTATTGGAATTTATATATCTATTTTAATTTCGAATCCCTATACTAGTGATTTTGGGTTGTCGTAACGATGTTTTACGTAACATTCGTTTTGGCCCAAATAAATAAGTATAAGTGAATGATTTCCTTAAAGAATGAAATATATACTTAATTCGATTTAAGTATATTGAATATTTTCTAACTGTTGAAAATAAAAGAGATTTGTGAATTACTTATGAATAAATAAGTATGGAAATATTTTCCAATATGAAGTGAATATTTTGAATTTATCTTTTTGAAGATAAATTGGAAATGAATAATTGAAATCATATATGCATGAATATTTTGAAATATAAATTCATTATGGAATTTATATGTAAAAGTGAAACTTGTTAAAAATAAATATTGATTTATTTTTGAAGTGTTGAAATTATATATCTAGTAAAGATATTTTGGAAAATAAATAATTTGGGAAATTATTTGGAATCTGGTGATGTGTGCATATCCAGTGATAGTTCAATAACCGACTATCAGTTTTTCCCTTTGAATGGGTATTTGATGTGAATTGATTTAATTTGAATGCACACTTATTTTTGAATAAGCGCTCACTATTCGGGTTAACCGGGAAAGGACCATGGGGTCGTATAACCCATTCCGAATATGTGATACGTCGTTGTGAATTGCATTGAAGATCGGTGTTGAAGACCCGGTATTTGCGAAAGCGATAGGATGACCCATCGATTGTCTCTGCACTGAGTTGCAACGGTATTGAGACTCCCTAAGTGATGGGAAATCCGATCAGGATTGTGGATATCCGGATTGCAAGGACTTCTTTGTAAGTGCCTTCGGTTCTGTTCGATCCCGGAACAGACTTGTATGGATTGTATGCCTGACATTACAATTTGAGATATAAAGCCGATTTCATTCAAATATATTTCTGTTGGTGGCGGAGAATTTATTCTTTGCTTAACACCCTTCTTTGAGACGTACGAGCTCAAAGGTTATATAGTTGAAGTTATCAGCGATATATCCCATTTTGGTAATGTGACATGCTGAGTGATGCTGAAATGATCATTGTGTTGATTATTTGTGATAGGATCATTTATTTGATCGTCTATCTTAGTGATCATTGTGTTGATCATTTATTGACCCAAAGCATGGCTTTTGTATAAAGTATGTTTTTGTGGACGTGACTTCGTCGAGCCTCACATCCCGGAAATGGTCAAAACAGGAAAGATGCGGCAAGGTTATTAGGGGTTGCTGTAGCTCCCCTTAGGGTATGTGCATTTCCTTCTGGAAAGGGGTGGTATCATGGTATGGAGCCCAGATACTTACTCATGTTGAAAACACTCTATTTATTATGGTGTGATGTTGGATATCGAGCGCTCGGTTGAAAAGGTCCTAAAGGACCGGGGAATGGCGTGCTCGTGTCAGTAGTTACCCAGTTAAGGGGTAACCCGGCCTTGTGTTGGCAGAGTTCCGGTTTGGTTCTCGGGGATGTCTTTCCAGAGGCATTCTCAGTGGCAATGGGAAGTTCCTTGGCCTGACCATTTGTTGGAAATCCAAAGAAACAATACGAAACTTGTACGGTTTTAGTTGTAGAACCTGCCATTTAATATGGTAGCTATTAGTAGGCATAATATAATGGTACCTATGCTGGCTAAGATTTATATTCTACTTTCGAAATGAATTTTTCCTACACTATGCACTAATAATAATATCAAATGCTCTTTTTAAATGCGTATCAAGCATGTTTGACTAACATAAGAAGAAATCTTCCCCAAGTCTGCGTTTGCATTGTGTGTGTGGTGGGAGGTCTTATGGTAGTTACATTTTTAAAAGCATTGCGAATTGATTTAAAAATATTCCTCTATTTTGATTTTAAAGTTAAATAAACTGTTTTGAGTTCTCACACCAGTCACATGACTGACTCGGAGTTTATTGTTTTCCTTCCTAAACTCTGGGTGCCCACCAATTTTCCACACGGGCAGTCAAGAGTTAGGTTTATCAGGATATTCTGGATATTCTGGAGTTGCTGGAGGCAAGCTGGATGGCATGGCGTATTACTAGTATATAGTATTTCTTTTTCCGCTGCACTGTTTGTTGTTGTATGTTGTTGTACACTATGATGTAATGTAATGTATAAAATGTAATAACTGATATAGTTCTTTGTTTAAAGATTATTCATTTATTATTATATGTTGTTCCGCTGCGAATTGTGAGATTCTGTTGTTGTTCTGTTGTTTTCTTCTGTCCCGTTCTATTTTTAAAATGCTTCTATCTTCTATTTTCAAATTTCTTATTTTCTTTTCCCTATCAAAATTTTCTATCTTCTCTTCTCTCTTCTTTCTTTTTCTTAATTCTTTTTAAAACCCATAACATTCCGGTTTTTGGCCTTCGATTTCTCGACAGTCGATAAAGTGAGTGTCGATGTCGAATTTTCGAAAGTCGAAAATTCTCGGGGCGTTACATTTGGTATCAGAGCTCTGATGGTTAAGCGACAACCATGGTTCTGTTGGGTATTACTCATTAGAGATAGAGTCAGTAGTACTCTAGAATGAGTTTGAGTGTAATAATAGCTATGAGAGCGTATTTGTTAGTGATATGAAATTGTTTTATATTGTGATGATTGGTTTATTGAGTGGCATATGAACCTTCCTCAGCACGGTATGTACAACTTTGCCGAAGGGGTTTCTAAACACTTGAATAGAACAATTCGGCACAATATTGATTTTTAAATTGGGTAAATGAAATAATTTTACTTGATTATATTTTATATATAAAGGAATAATTTTTCAGAATAATTAAAGTGTATATAAGTTGATTGTTAAGTTGTGTGAATAATCTAAATAAAAGAAGAATTGTATAAGTAAAAGAATTATAAGAATTGAATTATAATTAAAGTGATTTACAATTGTGAAATAAACTTATATATATAAGAAGTGAAACTATATAAAATATGAGTTGTGAATAAAAGTGAATTTAAAGTTAAATGGAATATAACTTAAGAGATATTGAATTAAGTTGATATTGGTATCGAAGTAAATAATCAAGTGGATTAAAAGAATATGAACTTAAGTTATGTAATAGAATTCAACTTTGTAATTGAATTGAATGAATGGCTTGGCTGTTAATCAATTGAATGTGAATAATTGATATGAAAAGATGAATATAAGTGGTAATTCATTAAAATTCAAATGTTATTAGAAGTTGAATAAAAAAATTGAATGAAAACCAATTTAATTAATTCAATTGAAAGTGATGGAGTTAAACCAGATTGAATGAATGTAAGAAAAGGAATTTGGTTGTAACTAATATACATTGGTTGTTATATGGTTGTTACTTGATTGTTAGTTGATTGTATATAATTCATTAAGTGTTAATGAAATTGAAAGCTAATGTAATTGAATTCAAATTGAAAGTAAATAAATTTGAATAGAATTGAATGTGAATTGGATTTAATTAGTGGATGCAAACTAATTAAAATTGAATAAGAAAGAATGTTGATAAAAATCCAATGTTAATAAATCAAATATGATTTAGAGTGAAAACCAATTCATTGAAAATTAATGAGAATATGAATATTTATTGATTATGAATGTTAATTGGTTGATGGTTACATTTGTTGCTTTAGTTGCATTTGCTATATTATGTAGTAGTTATGAGATATATGTTGTATATTGATACTATTTACATATATGCATGTTCTCATGTTGTTTGTTGAGTGTTTAGTAGGTGCGGATCGCGTTTGCTTCGCATTTGGAGTTCGCTTTAGCGTTATATTAGCCGTATATGCTTGCTAATAAAGTATAAGGTACATATCTCGGATTAAATATCGTACTTTTACACTTTTTTCCCTGCGGGATGCCTCATTACTTGATGAGATGTATATTTGTGATATATATACTGTCATTTTTTTTTTCGGATCGAGCCGCGCAAAGGAGACTATGGCGAATTTTTCCGGAAATTTAAGGCGTTAGAAAAATTTGAGAAAATTGGGAAAATTTTGAAAACTTTAACTTTGTTTTGGAAGTTGAAAGTTAAACAATAGTAGTTGTTTTTGAAAAGATAACTAAGTATGATTTGAAAACTTAGTAAAGATTTGTAAGAAGTTTAATTATGAATTTTGGAAAGTTAATAGATTTTGTAACCTTTCTTACTTGTAATTTCGAGGACGAAATTCTTTTAAGGGGGAAAGATTGTAACGACCCAGAATTTTTAATAATTTAAATTTGAATATTTAATTAATTTTAAATATTAAAAAGTGAATTTATGAGTCAAATAAATTTTTATTTGAATTTTTGGATTTAATTAGATAATTAAATCAATAATTTAATATGTTAAATTATAAAAATAATTGAATATTGAGTTAAATATGATTGAAAATAATTTGGAAAATTTTATTTAATCATACTGGAGTTATAGAGATATTTTAGAACTTTTAAAATCGAATTAGAAGTTAATTTGTGAAAATTGAATATTTTAATATTTAATAATCGACTGTAAAATAGCCAATTTTTGAACAGTCTCAGAATTGAACGAAACCAGTTTCATTGGATCCGTAATAGTTAGTTATTACCGGATTTCAATTTTCGTGTCAATCGGAGCTATCGTTTGATCGTGGCAGCTCGAAACGCATCGAATCGTTTTTAATTTAAATTTGGCGAGTCAAAATAGCCATTTTTCAAAAAGTCTCGGATTTCGACGAAACTAGTTTCATCGGATCCGTAATGTGATATTATTGTAAAGTTTCAAATTTCAAGTCATTTGGATTTACCGTTTGTCCGGTACAAATTAAAACGCCTAGAAATCGACTTAAATCGGTTTAATTCAAATTGAACGTTTTCTGCCATAACTCGCACATACTTCCGAATTAGCTTCCGAAACCTGTTCCATTGTGTCCGGAACGCGGGATAAACCCTAGGTACGCTGGTTACGGCGTCTAAATCGGAGTTCGGAATTCCCGGGATGAATAGTGTTTACGCTAGCTTTTTCTATAAATACAACATCATCTTCATAAATTAAAAAAAATACACCAAACCCTAATCTATTTCTACAGCCGCCTCCACCAAATTCAAGGGCCAGAAAACACCCAACTCTCCTCCTCGATATCTTCCAATCCGTCGACAATTAGCAAGAATGTTCAACACGAAAGATGTAGAGGACGTCAAGCTCTACAAGATCAACGGTTGAGATCGAGTTTGGAGCATCGGAGGAGGAGCTATGTGGGGCCGTTCGTGGTCAGTTGTGCACGCCTTTCGAGGCACATGTGCAGGCCGAGTTGGCCATGGTCATGGGTGTGGGTAGCTAGTGGGGAGGCGCTTCGTTGGTGAAGAGATGATGGAGTTTAGTCGCTCGAGGAGGTGGCAAATCTAAACCCTAGTTTAGAAATATGGGTTCGGCCTCTCCATGTATTTCCTGTAGGTTGCGTGAGCTTGGGGATGAAGGGGAGGTACGGTGTAGATGAGATGATGAAGGATCCAAGGGTGATGAGGGGTAGTGGTTTTATAAAGTTTAATTTAAGTTGAAATCTTTATATAAAAACACGTGTAACTTGTAAAATTCATAACTTTTTCATACGAGGTCGAAACTGCGCGAAACCAGTTGCGTTGGAATCGTATGGACGAGCACTACGCGATGGAGTTGGTTTGGAGTCGTTTGGAGTTAGTGAGAATTTCGGGTAAAATTAAACGCGCGTTTAATTTTATTCGAAATAAAAGCTAAAACGGGAATTAAAACCAAGGTGAGAACTTCTCACTCAATCGAATAGATTTCGATTTTATTTTAAATAGTTAGATTTAAAATATTTGAATGCATGTTTGAATGATGACTGTAAATTATTGATTGTTAAAATAGACATTATACGCCGTTAGTAAGCGGATGTTATTTAATATAAACATATACCGCGAATATTTCATAAACAGTGAAATTGGTATTATATATAATATCAATATATATATATTGGCATATGTATATATTGCAGTTGTTGATTTCCCGCATTTTTTGTTTAGCGGATGAGACCCTATTACGCCGTTATTAAGCGGATAATATTTATTAAGAACATATACCGCGATAATTTCGTACTGGAGCGAAATTGGTATTGTGCTAATGTTTGTGGATGCAGGAAACAGGTTGGAGGGATCCAACTGGATTCCTCAACAGTATTTATTTTATTTCAGATATTTTGATATTTGATGGATTATCATATCGATATATGATATCGTTGTAGTCGTGATTGACTATTTGGTGTGTAGCATCATTGGACCCAAAATTTTGGGATTTTAAAATGAATTTTAAAGTGATTTTTGAAAATATACTATATTTTTGGAATCGATCCATTTTAAATAATTAAACGCTATAATTTTTAAAGTTATAAAATTATGGGTTTTGTGAAATATAGTTAAAAAGCTGATTTTTAGAAATACGGTTAAAAGTTGATTTTTGAGAAATATGGATCAATGATGTTATAAAATAGTTTAAATTGGACTTTTGAATATATTATAAAAGTTTAAAAATAGGATTTATAAAATTTGATTATTTTATAAATCAATATGGTGAAATTATAAAGGAAATTAAAGACGTTTCAGAATAATAATATAAACTGATTTATATTAAAAGATTTATAAATGGGTATTTATGAATTGAGATTCAGACATTATAAAACAAGTTTTTATAAGTGTTTGTATGAAGTGAAAATGAATTTCATTAAAGAATGAAATTTATAGAATTATAAATGGTGAAGTTATAAATGAAATTTATAAATAGTAAGATTTATAAATTTGTGAAGTTATTTGAAGAATAAATTTTGTTAAATAAATAAATCTTATAAGTTATAAGGTTTATAAATTGAAAAGTCTTTAAAAAGAACGATTTTGTAAAATAATCGTTTTATAAGTAATTAACTTATAATGTGAACGTTTAGTTTATAATTTAGTCATAAACGGGAATAGGTTAATAAAGGAATTTATAAAAAGGAAGTTTTTATAAATAAATAGAAACGGAATTTATAAACGTTGTTTTATAAATTCGCAAACGACTTATTTTGATAAGTTAATTGTTATAACTTATAAATGGAGTTATATTCACATTTTTGAATAGTGAATAATCCTTTGAATTAAAAAGAATAAAAGGATGAAATTTGTTAACGGAGTTTATTCACGTTTTTGAATAGTGAATAACACGTTAAAGGAAATGTTTTGGATTTGGTGTTGTAAATAGAATTAAAACGATCTAACGATGTTTTAAAAAGGTGTTGAGATTCGAAACCATAGATTTCAACATTTATTGTTGAAATAGACGTTTTCGAGAAATAAAAGGAAATAGTGGACTATAACACTGTTGTTATAGTAAATGATTTCCGAAAGGAAATGTTTTTGTATAGTATTGGAATTTATATATCTATTTTAATTTCGAATCCCTATACTAGTGATTTTGGGTTGTCGTAACGATGTTTTACGTAACATTCGTTTTGGCCCAAATAAATAAGTATAAGTGAATGATTTCCTTAAAGAATGAAATATATACTTAATTCGATTTAAGTATATTGAATATTTTCTAACTGTTGAAAATAAAAGAGATTTGTGAATTACTTATGAATAAATAAGTATGGAAATATTTTCCAATATGAAGTGAATATTTTGAATTTATCTTTTTGAAGATAAATTGGAAATGAATAATTGAAATCATATATGCATGAATATTTTGAAATATAAATTCATTATGGAATTTATATGTAAAAGTGAAACTTGTTAAAAATAAATATTGATTTATTTTTGAAGTGTTGAAATTATATATCTAGTAAAGATATTTTGGAAAATAAATAATTTGGGAAATTATTTGGAATCTGGTGATGTGTGCATATCCAGTGATAGTTCAATAACCGACTATCAGTTTTTCCCTTTGAATGGGTATTTGATGTGAATTGATTTAATTTGAATGCACACTTATTTTTGAATAAGCGCTCACTATTCGGGTTAACCGGGAAAGGACCATGGGGTCGTATAACCCATTCCGAATATGTGATACGTCGTTGTGAATTGCATTGAAGATCGGTGTTGAAGACCCGGTATTTGCGAAAGCGATAGGATGACCCATCGATTGTCTCTGCACTGAGTTGCAACGGTATTGAGACTCCCTAAGTGATGGGAAATCCGATCAGGATTGTGGATATCCGGATTGCAAGGACTTCTTTGTAAGTGCCTTCGGTTCTGTTCGATCCCGGAACAGACTTGTATGGATTGTATGCCTGACATTACAATTTGAGATATAAAGCCGATTTCATTCAAATATATTTCTGTTGGTGGCGGAGAATTTATTCTTTGCTTAACACCCTTCTTTGAGACGTACGAGCTCAAAGGTTATATAGTTGAAGTTATCAGCGATATATCCCATTTTGGTAATGTGACATGCTGAGTGATGCTGAAATGATCATTGTGTTGATTATTTGTGATAGGATCATTTATTTGATCGTCTATCTTAGTGATCATTGTGTTGATCATTTATTGACCCAAAGCATGGCTTTTGTATAAAGTATGTTTTTGTGGACGTGACTTCGTCGAGCCTCACATCCCGGAAATGGTCAAAACAGGAAAGATGCGGCAAGGTTATTAGGGGTTGCTGTAGCTCCCCTTAGGGTATGTGCATTTCCTTCTGGAAAGGGGTGGTATCATGGTATGGAGCCCAGATACTTACTCATGTTGAAAACACTCTATTTATTATGGTGTGATGTTGGATATCGAGCGCTCGGTTGAAAAGGTCCTAAAGGACCGGGGAATGGCGTGCTCGTGTCAGTAGTTACCCAGTTAAGGGGTAACCCGGCCTTGTGTTGGCAGAGTTCCGGTTTGGTTCTCGGGGATGTCTTTCCAGAGGCATTCTCAGTGGCAATGGGAAGTTCCTTGGCCTGACCATTTGTTGGAAATCCAAAGAAACAATACGAAACTTGTACGGTTTTAGTTGTAGAACCTGCCATTTAATATGGTAGCTATTAGTAGGCATAATATAATGGTACCTATGCTGGCTAAGATTTATATTCTACTTTCGAAATGAATTTTTCCTACACTATGCACTAATAATAATATCAAATGCTCTTTTTAAATGCGTATCAAGCATGTTTGACTAACATAAGAAGAAATCTTCCCCAAGTCTGCGTTTGCATTGTGTGTGTGGTGGGAGGTCTTATGGTAGTTACATTTTTAAAAGCATTGCGAATTGATTTAAAAATATTCCTCTATTTTGATTTTAAAGTTAAATAAACTGTTTTGAGTTCTCACACCAGTCACATGACTGACTCGGAGTTTATTGTTTTCCTTCCTAAACTCTGGGTGCCCACCAATTTTCCACACGGGCAGTCAAGAGTTAGGTTTATCAGGATATTCTGGATATTCTGGAGTTGCTGGAGGCAAGCTGGATGGCATGGCGTATTACTAGTATATAGTATTTCTTTTTCCGCTGCACTGTTTGTTGTTGTATGTTGTTGTACACTATGATGTAATGTAATGTATAAAATGTAATAACTGATATAGTTCTTTGTTTAAAGATTATTCATTTATTATTATATGTTGTTCCGCTGCGAATTGTGAGATTCTGTTGTTGTTCTGTTGTTTTCTTCTGTCCCGTTCTATTTTTAAAATGCTTCTATCTTCTATTTTCAAATTTCTTATTTTCTTTTCCCTATCAAAATTTTCTATCTTCTCTTCTCTCTTCTTTCTTTTTCTTAATTCTTTTTAAAACCCATAACATTCCGGTTTTTGGCCTTCGATTTCTCGACAGTCGATAAAGTGAGTGTCGATGTCGAATTTTCGAAAGTCGAAAATTCTCGGGGCGTTACATTTGGTATCAGAGCTCTGATGGTTAAGCGACAACCATGGTTCTGTTGGGTATTACTCATTAGAGATAGAGTCAGTAGTACTCTAGAATGAGTTTGAGTGTAATAATAGCTATGAGAGCGTATTTGTTAGTGATATGAAATTGTTTTATATTGTGATGATTGGTTTATTGAGTGGCATATGAACCTTCCTCAGCACGGTATGTACAACTTTGCCGAAGGGGTTTCTAAACACTTGAATAGAACAATTCGGCACAATATTGATTTTTAAATTGGGTAAATGAAATAATTTTACTTGATTATATTTTATATATAAAGGAATAATTTTTCAGAATAATTAAAGTGTATATAAGTTGATTGTTAAGTTGTGTGAATAATCTAAATAAAAGAAGAATTGTATAAGTAAAAGAATTATAAGAATTGAATTATAATTAAAGTGATTTACAATTGTGAAATAAACTTATATATATAAGAAGTGAAACTATATAAAATATGAGTTGTGAATAAAAGTGAATTTAAAGTTAAATGGAATATAACTTAAGAGATATTGAATTAAGTTGATATTGGTATCGAAGTAAATAATCAAGTGGATTAAAAGAATATGAACTTAAGTTATGTAATAGAATTCAACTTTGTAATTGAATTGAATGAATGGCTTGGCTGTTAATCAATTGAATGTGAATAATTGATATGAAAAGATGAATATAAGTGGTAATTCATTAAAATTCAAATGTTATTAGAAGTTGAATAAAAAAATTGAATGAAAACCAATTTAATTAATTCAATTGAAAGTGATGGAGTTAAACCAGATTGAATGAATGTAAGAAAAGGAATTTGGTTGTAACTAATATACATTGGTTGTTATATGGTTGTTACTTGATTGTTAGTTGATTGTATATAATTCATTAAGTGTTAATGAAATTGAAAGCTAATGTAATTGAATTCAAATTGAAAGTAAATAAATTTGAATAGAATTGAATGTGAATTGGATTTAATTAGTGGATGCAAACTAATTAAAATTGAATAAGAAAGAATGTTGATAAAAATCCAATGTTAATAAATCAAATATGATTTAGAGTGAAAACCAATTCATTGAAAATTAATGAGAATATGAATATTTATTGATTATGAATGTTAATTGGTTGATGGTTACATTTGTTGCTTTAGTTGCATTTGCTATATTATGTAGTAGTTATGAGATATATGTTGTATATTGATACTATTTACATATATGCATGTTCTCATGTTGTTTGTTGAGTGTTTAGTAGGTGCGGATCGCGTTTGCTTCGCATTTGGAGTTCGCTTTAGCGTTATATTAGCCGTATATGCTTGCTAATAAAGTATAAGGTACATATCTCGGATTAAATATCGTACTTTTACACTTTTTTCCCTGCGGGATGCCTCATTACTTGATGAGATGTATATTTGTGATATATATACTGTCATTTTTTTTTTCGGATCGAGCCGCGCAAAGGAGACTATGGCGAATTTTTCCGGAAATTTAAGGCGTTAGAAAAATTTGAGAAAATTGGGAAAATTTTGAAAACTTTAACTTTGTTTTGGAAGTTGAAAGTTAAACAATAGTAGTTGTTTTTGAAAAGATAACTAAGTATGATTTGAAAACTTAGTAAAGATTTGTAAGAAGTTTAATTATGAATTTTGGAAAGTTAATAGATTTTGTAACCTTTCTTACTTGTAATTTCGAGGACGAAATTCTTTTAAGGGGGAAAGATTGTAACGACCCAGAATTTTTAATAATTTAAATTTGAATATTTAATTAATTTTAAATATTAAAAAGTGAATTTATGAGTCAAATAAATTTTTATTTGAATTTTTGGATTTAATTAGATAATTAAATCAATAATTTAATATGTTAAATTATAAAAATAATTGAATATTGAGTTAAATATGATTGAAAATAATTTGGAAAATTTTATTTAATCATACTGGAGTTATAGAGATATTTTAGAACTTTTAAAATCGAATTAGAAGTTAATTTGTGAAAATTGAATATTTTAATATTTAATAATCGACTGTAAAATAGCCAATTTTTGAACAGTCTCAGAATTGAACGAAACCAGTTTCATTGGATCCGTAATAGTTAGTTATTACCGGATTTCAATTTTCGTGTCAATCGGAGCTATCGTTTGATCGTGGCAGCTCGAAACGCATCGAATCGTTTTTAATTTAAATTTGGCGAGTCAAAATAGCCATTTTTCAAAAAGTCTCGGATTTCGACGAAACTAGTTTCATCGGATCCGTAATGTGATATTATTGTAAAGTTTCAAATTTCAAGTCATTTGGATTTACCGTTTGTCCGGTACAAATTAAAACGCCTAGAAATCGACTTAAATCGGTTTAATTCAAATTGAACGTTTTCTGCCATAACTCGCACATACTTCCGAATTAGCTTCCGAAACCTGTTCCATTGTGTCCGGAACGCGGGATAAACCCTAGGTACGCTGGTTACGGCGTCTAAATCGGAGTTCGGAATTCCCGGGATGAATAGTGTTTACGCTAGCTTTTTCTATAAATACAACATCATCTTCATAAATTAAAAAAAATACACCAAACCCTAATCTATTTCTACAGCCGCCTCCACCAAATTCAAGGGCCAGAAAACACCCAACTCTCCTCCTCGATATCTTCCAATCCGTCGACAATTAGCAAGAATGTTCAACACGAAAGATGTAGAGGACGTCAAGCTCTACAAGATCAACGGTTGAGATCGAGTTTGGAGCATCGGAGGAGGAGCTATGTGGGGCCGTTCGTGGTCAGTTGTGCACGCCTTTCGAGGCACATGTGCAGGCCGAGTTGGCCATGGTCATGGGTGTGGGTAGCTAGTGGGGAGGCGCTTCGTTGGTGAAGAGATGATGGAGTTTAGTCGCTCGAGGAGGTGGCAAATCTAAACCCTAGTTTAGAAATATGGGTTCGGCCTCTCCATGTATTTCCTGTAGGTTGCGTGAGCTTGGGGATGAAGGGGAGGTACGGTGTAGATGAGATGATGAAGGATCCAAGGGTGATGAGGGGTAGTGGTTTTATAAAGTTTAATTTAAGTTGAAATCTTTATATAAAAACACGTGTAACTTGTAAAATTCATAACTTTTTCATACGAGGTCGAAACTGCGCGAAACCAGTTGCGTTGGAATCGTATGGACGAGCACTACGCGATGGAGTTGGTTTGGAGTCGTTTGGAGTTAGTGAGAATTTCGGGTAAAATTAAACGCGCGTTTAATTTTATTCGAAATAAAAGCTAAAACGGGAATTAAAACCAAGGTGAGAACTTCTCACTCAATCGAATAGATTTCGATTTTATTTTAAATAGTTAGATTTAAAATATTTGAATGCATGTTTGAATGATGACTGTAAATTATTGATTGTTAAAATAGACATTATACGCCGTTAGTAAGCGGATGTTATTTAATATAAACATATACCGCGAATATTTCATAAACAGTGAAATTGGTATTATATATAATATCAATATATATATATTGGCATATGTATATATTGCAGTTGTTGATTTCCCGCATTTTTTGTTTAGCGGATGAGACCCTATTACGCCGTTATTAAGCGGATAATATTTATTAAGAACATATACCGCGATAATTTCGTACTGGAGCGAAATTGGTATTGTGCTAATGTTTGTGGATGCAGGAAACAGGTTGGAGGGATCCAACTGGATTCCTCAACAGTATTTATTTTATTTCAGATATTTTGATATTTGATGGATTATCATATCGATATATGATATCGTTGTAGTCGTGATTGACTATTTGGTGTGTAGCATCATTGGACCCAAAATTTTGGGATTTTAAAATGAATTTTAAAGTGATTTTTGAAAATATACTATATTTTTGGAATCGATCCATTTTAAATAATTAAACGCTATAATTTTTAAAGTTATAAAATTATGGGTTTTGTGAAATATAGTTAAAAAGCTGATTTTTAGAAATACGGTTAAAAGTTGATTTTTGAGAAATATGGATCAATGATGTTATAAAATAGTTTAAATTGGACTTTTGAATATATTATAAAAGTTTAAAAATAGGATTTATAAAATTTGATTATTTTATAAATCAATATGGTGAAATTATAAAGGAAATTAAAGACGTTTCAGAATAATAATATAAACTGATTTATATTAAAAGATTTATAAATGGGTATTTATGAATTGAGATTCAGACATTATAAAACAAGTTTTTATAAGTGTTTGTATGAAGTGAAAATGAATTTCATTAAAGAATGAAATTTATAGAATTATAAATGGTGAAGTTATAAATGAAATTTATAAATAGTAAGATTTATAAATTTGTGAAGTTATTTGAAGAATAAATTTTGTTAAATAAATAAATCTTATAAGTTATAAGGTTTATAAATTGAAAAGTCTTTAAAAAGAACGATTTTGTAAAATAATCGTTTTATAAGTAATTAACTTATAATGTGAACGTTTAGTTTATAATTTAGTCATAAACGGGAATAGGTTAATAAAGGAATTTATAAAAAGGAAGTTTTTATAAATAAATAGAAACGGAATTTATAAACGTTGTTTTATAAATTCGCAAACGACTTATTTTGATAAGTTAATTGTTATAACTTATAAATGGAGTTATATTCACATTTTTGAATAGTGAATAATCCTTTGAATTAAAAAGAATAAAAGGATGAAATTTGTTAACGGAGTTTATTCACGTTTTTGAATAGTGAATAACACGTTAAAGGAAATGTTTTGGATTTGGTGTTGTAAATAGAATTAAAACGATCTAACGATGTTTTAAAAAGGTGTTGAGATTCGAAACCATAGATTTCAACATTTATTGTTGAAATAGACGTTTTCGAGAAATAAAAGGAAATAGTGGACTATAACACTGTTGTTATAGTAAATGATTTCCGAAAGGAAATGTTTTTGTATAGTATTGGAATTTATATATCTATTTTAATTTCGAATCCCTATACTAGTGATTTTGGGTTGTCGTAACGATGTTTTACGTAACATTCGTTTTGGCCCAAATAAATAAGTATAAGTGAATGATTTCCTTAAAGAATGAAATATATACTTAATTCGATTTAAGTATATTGAATATTTTCTAACTGTTGAAAATAAAAGAGATTTGTGAATTACTTATGAATAAATAAGTATGGAAATATTTTCCAATATGAAGTGAATATTTTGAATTTATCTTTTTGAAGATAAATTGGAAATGAATAATTGAAATCATATATGCATGAATATTTTGAAATATAAATTCATTATGGAATTTATATGTAAAAGTGAAACTTGTTAAAAATAAATATTGATTTATTTTTGAAGTGTTGAAATTATATATCTAGTAAAGATATTTTGGAAAATAAATAATTTGGGAAATTATTTGGAATCTGGTGATGTGTGCATATCCAGTGATAGTTCAATAACCGACTATCAGTTTTTCCCTTTGAATGGGTATTTGATGTGAATTGATTTAATTTGAATGCACACTTATTTTTGAATAAGCGCTCACTATTCGGGTTAACCGGGAAAGGACCATGGGGTCGTATAACCCATTCCGAATATGTGATACGTCGTTGTGAATTGCATTGAAGATCGGTGTTGAAGACCCGGTATTTGCGAAAGCGATAGGATGACCCATCGATTGTCTCTGCACTGAGTTGCAACGGTATTGAGACTCCCTAAGTGATGGGAAATCCGATCAGGATTGTGGATATCCGGATTGCAAGGACTTCTTTGTAAGTGCCTTCGGTTCTGTTCGATCCCGGAACAGACTTGTATGGATTGTATGCCTGACATTACAATTTGAGATATAAAGCCGATTTCATTCAAATATATTTCTGTTGGTGGCGGAGAATTTATTCTTTGCTTAACACCCTTCTTTGAGACGTACGAGCTCAAAGGTTATATAGTTGAAGTTATCAGCGATATATCCCATTTTGGTAATGTGACATGCTGAGTGATGCTGAAATGATCATTGTGTTGATTATTTGTGATAGGATCATTTATTTGATCGTCTATCTTAGTGATCATTGTGTTGATCATTTATTGACCCAAAGCATGGCTTTTGTATAAAGTATGTTTTTGTGGACGTGACTTCGTCGAGCCTCACATCCCGGAAATGGTCAAAACAGGAAAGATGCGGCAAGGTTATTAGGGGTTGCTGTAGCTCCCCTTAGGGTATGTGCATTTCCTTCTGGAAAGGGGTGGTATCATGGTATGGAGCCCAGATACTTACTCATGTTGAAAACACTCTATTTATTATGGTGTGATGTTGGATATCGAGCGCTCGGTTGAAAAGGTCCTAAAGGACCGGGGAATGGCGTGCTCGTGTCAGTAGTTACCCAGTTAAGGGGTAACCCGGCCTTGTGTTGGCAGAGTTCCGGTTTGGTTCTCGGGGATGTCTTTCCAGAGGCATTCTCAGTGGCAATGGGAAGTTCCTTGGCCTGACCATTTGTTGGAAATCCAAAGAAACAATACGAAACTTGTACGGTTTTAGTTGTAGAACCTGCCATTTAATATGGTAGCTATTAGTAGGCATAATATAATGGTACCTATGCTGGCTAAGATTTATATTCTACTTTCGAAATGAATTTTTCCTACACTATGCACTAATAATAATATCAAATGCTCTTTTTAAATGCGTATCAAGCATGTTTGACTAACATAAGAAGAAATCTTCCCCAAGTCTGCGTTTGCATTGTGTGTGTGGTGGGAGGTCTTATGGTAGTTACATTTTTAAAAGCATTGCGAATTGATTTAAAAATATTCCTCTATTTTGATTTTAAAGTTAAATAAACTGTTTTGAGTTCTCACACCAGTCACATGACTGACTCGGAGTTTATTGTTTTCCTTCCTAAACTCTGGGTGCCCACCAATTTTCCACACGGGCAGTCAAGAGTTAGGTTTATCAGGATATTCTGGATATTCTGGAGTTGCTGGAGGCAAGCTGGATGGCATGGCGTATTACTAGTATATAGTATTTCTTTTTCCGCTGCACTGTTTGTTGTTGTATGTTGTTGTACACTATGATGTAATGTAATGTATAAAATGTAATAACTGATATAGTTCTTTGTTTAAAGATTATTCATTTATTATTATATGTTGTTCCGCTGCGAATTGTGAGATTCTGTTGTTGTTCTGTTGTTTTCTTCTGTCCCGTTCTATTTTTAAAATGCTTCTATCTTCTATTTTCAAATTTCTTATTTTCTTTTCCCTATCAAAATTTTCTATCTTCTCTTCTCTCTTCTTTCTTTTTCTTAATTCTTTTTAAAACCCATAACATTCCGGTTTTTGGCCTTCGATTTCTCGACAGTCGATAAAGTGAGTGTCGATGTCGAATTTTCGAAAGTCGAAAATTCTCGGGGCGTTACAAGTGAAGACTTGAGGTGTAAGAACTATTCGTCAGTATAACTCTGAGGGTGATTCCGAGATGAGTTTGACGGAGATAGTACTTTCATATTCGAGATGAAGATTTAGAGTGCAAGGGTTATCGTCATTAACTCTGAGGGTGATTCCAAAATGAGTGTAACGAGATAATGCCTTCGTTTTCGTTCGAACCTAGAACGAACTTGTATGGATCGAATGCTTTCAGAACATCATCAGGTGGATGATGAGCATTCTAAGGTAAATGTGTCCTATAAAGGTAATTGTAGCCTCAAGCCTCATCCACCGGGAATGGCTAAAACAGGGGAGGTGCAGCAAGGCTAAGTGGGACATGCCCAGGTAGGACGAGATTTTCCCCTGTCTAGAGGTCCCTTTTATTTCGGCTGTATAGGCAGTTGGAATCGCGCTCCAACTACAGGGTTGTCTTGTTCGGAACTGTTCAGTAAGGAATGGTTCCGGCTTTGTGTTGCAGGGGATTGGGAGTGATCCTCGGTACGGTGATCTAGGCCACGTACTGTGACGGGCGGTACCCCGATAGTCCTGCCATTGTATGGAATCCAAAATCCAATAAGTGCCAGCGATTTTGATTGTATTACCCACTTTGGTGGCTAGTAGCTTCAATTTAATGAATGTAACAATTTCGGCTATTTCATATTTACTTGAAAACCCTAGACCTATTATAATATCACTGGATTTCCTATCAAATGTTTTGATTAGCGTAAGGTAAAAACTTTTTCATGTTTATGTGTGGTAAGCCTTACGTGATACCTTTCTTTTCAAAAGGTTTTTAAAATTAAGCAACTTTAACCTATTACTCACACCAGACCCATGTCTGACCCGGAATTTATCTTCTGTTTTCTTGAACTCTTGGGTACTCAAATTTTTACGAGTAGCCATGGGATTCAGGTTAGCTTTGATAAATTGTGGAGAAGCAATGGAGAAAGAGGCTCGGCGTTGAAGATATGTTTAGTATTCCGCTGTGTTTGATATCTCTGTGTTTTCCCTGAGATGTATTGAGTTGTATAACTAGACAGGTGTTTATAACTGTCTAGTATGTGATGTATAAGCTGTGTATCTCTGATGATGTTGTATATGTTGTTATATACTATGTAATACTTATGTTATTAATATAATTTATACGTTCTGCTATTTAGATTCTGATGTATTGTTTCTACTTTCTTCTCTTTCTTTCTCTTTTCTATCTCTTTATTTCTTATTAATGATGCATCATTCTGTGGAGATGAATGGCGGGTCGTTACAGTGGTATCAGAGCGCTAGGTTGAGTGAATACCTAGGCTTTGGAGTGATTTCTTTCTTGAGAGAGCGTATTTGTAATTTTAAATATATATATATATATATATATATATATATATTTCTACCTATTTGTAGGGTTACCCGTACAGGTTTTCCAATATAGGTTATAAAGGTAGATAAGGTTATGATGTGTGCGTAACACAACAACTACCATTTGTTGGAGTTTGATGTTTGAGGTTGGAAGTATATTTGTCGAGACTGTAGACCTAATACCGTCTCGGGTAAGCTTTGTTGTGATGAAGTATTTCTTCAATCTCTGAAGGAAACCTATTATGGTTCATAGTCCATCTTTGAAGTGCAAAGTTGGATGAGTTAAGTTTGGATCTGTCGGTTGGGAAGAAGCAAGGGATGGTATCTTGATACCTCAGGAAGTAGTAGCTGCGTGATAAGATACAGTGACTATGGATTGTGCCCGAAGATATTTCTTTGGAACATATTTTAGGAAGTGTGTCTGCTTCGGTGTTCTGACTGGGTTCAGCATTATGTTGTGATTGGCTTTGAAGTCCGAATTTTTCGACGAGTTTTGGATTAGGAAGTCCTTGGCATCGGTAGCAGCGGTGCAGCTCGGAATGTTCTGTGTTGGCAGGAAGATTTCTGGTTGAGTAGTTTTTCTGAAGATGGAGTTCTGAAGTAGCAAAGTGAATCCATTTTTTTCGATGGATTGACTAGACCGGTGTAAGCTGTTCTGTTGGGTAAACATAGGACAGTTTTCTTTGGAAATAGGTCTGGGTTGATCGCAAAAGTGACTTGCGATAGTTGAGTGTTCTCTTGGATTGTCAGAAATTTTTCGAATGTCTTCAGGGAAGTCAGAGGTTTTTCTGCATCTGGAGATTGAGTTTTCTTATCGACTAGTATTCCAGGAGTGGAACCGGTGGTTCAACTTAGTCGAAGGATGATTCCTACAGATAGAGGTTGGTGAAGTAGCTCGGGATTTGAAGGAATTTCTGAGTTTTTCTTGTATGGATCTATTGAACCATATTTCTTAAAAGTGATGTCCAGTTTGTGCTTGTGTTCTTCATCAGCATTTTCTTATTTACTTCGGATTAGAGTTGTGCAGCGGAAGCAGTTTGGGAGTGTTTCTGTTTATCTTTTCCGGATAAGGAGAAGTTTGTTGTCTTTTGCTATTTATGTAGTAGAGTTGTGTTCTTGGTTTTGGATTGATCTTGAGGAGATCATTGGGTTGGGTTGTTTTTGGTCTAGTTTGTTTCTAGAGGAATCAGCAAGGGTTGAGCTGATCAGTTTGGATGTTGGCAGCCCAGGATCGTCCGAAGACTTTTTGTGGTTAAGAGATGGAGGAATTTGGATTCCGGAGTCGGAGATCTGTATTGGATAAGTTTTTCTCTGGTCAAAGAAGCTATAAGTTTTGGTAATTCTGGGAAGCTAGCTCCGTGATGTTTGGATCTTTTCTTTGTTCTTGTGAGGATAAGTGTTTGGTTTTCAGGATTGAATTGCCAGTATGGATAACTGGGATTCGATGTGTTTCACGTATCTCTGTGGGAGTACGTGTATGATCTATTTTTGAATTGTAGAATCATCAGTTCAGGAGGTTTGGTTGTTGAGTTAGACTCGTCTGTAGTCTGATATGGTTTGATTGGGTGAATTATTGCTATGGTTGTTAGCATATCATTGGTATATGCTTGTGTTTTAAAATTAAATCTTTAAATAGATTATTAAATTACTTTTGTTTTAAATTTCGGGGACGAAATTCTTTTAAGAGGGGAGGAATGTGATGACCCGGAATTTCAAGCAATATCATTTAATAATCTGAACTGAAAATTAAATTGATTTGATAATCTCTGTTAATAAGATTTGAATTAATTTAATAATCCAATCAAAATAAATATTTAACTGATAAATTTTATCTTTTAAATGCTAATAATTGTTTTCTATTTATAATGTATATAGAATATGTATATATTGTAAATAGATAAACCTTGTTTTAAATTTTATAAATAAATAAATAAATAAATCTTGTTTTCTAAATGATATATATATTTGGTAAAATTGGGAATATGATTTTATTTTAACTTTTAAAAGCTATTGAATAAATAAAATATGGTTTTAAATTGTTAAGATAAAAATTTAATTTGTTTAAATTGATTTATTGATATTAAGTCTTTTAAAAGTATATAATAAATAACTATATTATTTTAGATATAAAAGGTAAATGTTTAAATGATTTAAAATATGTTTTAACTTAAGTTTAAAATTAAATAAACTAACAATAAGGTTTATCTTGATTTCTTTTTAAATATAGTGTGATAAAATAAATAATTTATTAATAAAGAAACAATTTCTTTTATAAAGTTTTTAAAGTTACCATATTTGTTATTTTCAAAATATAATAATACATTATTTTTAACAAATAGATTTTAATAAAAATAGTTGTTTTTCCAAAATAGAATTATGTAGTTATATATGTATAAATATAACTTGATTTCAAAATTGAATTTTAGAATTTGATATGAGTTTGAATTTAAAGCCTTGAAAATTTAAAGTACAAATATTTTTAATTGTTTTTTATTTTAAAATATATGTATAAACTTTTATTTATGGATATTTTGGTTTTATCTCTTTAGAATTTTTCTATATATAAATAAGTAGTTATAAATTATTAAATTAAGTATAGGCATATATTAAACTCTAAATATAAATACTAATTACTTAAAGGACATATGTAAATATATTAAGGCTTCATGCAACAAGTGTTAGTCAATAAACATTTCAATTTGACAAATGTTAAAAGTTTGTACAAGTGTCATTTTTAAATTTGTATTTTCTTTCATTTTTATTAAATTATATTTTCATCTCATAAATACATTTGCCTCTTCTCTTCAATTTCTTTTTTTTCTATCTTTATAGTTCAAAAGTTAAGAAAAACACAAATCTAAAAACATGAGAACTATTTTCAGATTCAAAATCAAATCTTCAAAACCCAAAATCAAAATCCCTCATATCAAATGCAAATCTATGCATCTTCAGAACCTGTTCTCATGATAATCAAACTCCTCTTCAAAACTGTAGCCTTCCAGTTCACTTCAAAAGGTAAACCAGCATTTTTATAAAATCTGCACATCTTCAAAATGAAAGCCCGTTCAAAAGCATTTTTATATAGAGGCATGCAAGCAGCTTTTAAAATCAAAGAGGCAAGAACATTATGTCTTCGGCAAATTCGAAGTTTTTTTTCAAATCTGGAAGCTCTGCCTTCTTCTAAAAACAAGTGAGTAACTTTTAAATCTTAAAATATAAATTAGGTTGCATGCTTGAAGGGTTGAATATAAATAAGTATTTCTTGTGTATATATGTAACAACCCGGGATTTCACAATTATTTTATTATCGCCATTAAACGATTAATCTGCTAGCTAATTGTTTATTGGAGTTTTGATTCGAGTTGAAATTCTTTTCAAAAAAATTTGGTTAAGAGTTTGTGGGCTTTAAAAATTTAATCTCAGCCCAATCTTTCTTTAACAAATTTTTAAATGTCGTTCCCTTAATTCAATTCGACCTGATCCCCTTTTATCATTTCGATTCGTAACCCTAACAAAAAAAATGAAAACGAACGAAAAATGATGGCCGCTTCGTTCCTTTAGTTCGTTCCTCTAATTCAAATTCGGGTTTTCTGAAATTTGAAGTCGCGTCTTCAAACGCTCGATCTTGCTTCGTTGGTCGATCGCCGCTGGAGATGCTCGCGGGTGCTTGTGTGATCTCGCCGTTGCTTCGGCTAAGGTGAGTGAACTTTTTCACTCACATCTCCTTCAACTCGCTCTTAGACCGTTTAATTTCGTTTTGAATGTTGATGATTTTTGAAGCTTTCAATTAGCTCGGTTGTGGAACACTTGATTGACTTTGGTTGTTTGATTTATGATGTTGATGTTGTTCGACTTTTAAGTTTTAACCTTGTTCGAAATTCTTGAGTATCACTGTTTCGATTTAGATGTTTGTTGGCTATATTCGATTGAATTGATTAAGTTGATTTTTGTGAAAATATTTCATGTGAGACATTAAGCTTGACTTGGTGAATCACTTTGTTGTTTCATGATTCTGGTCAGTGGTTCTCGGTTTCGACTTGTTTATTCAATTGACACTGTACTGGTGCAATTTTGACGATTCATCTATATTGTATATATGCTCCATTTTTATTTCTTTGGAATGTGCTATCTGCACTTGATTCTTCTCATCTTTGACAATGATGTTTGGAGTCAGGCTAGCTTGAGTATGTTGTAGTCTTTATATAGTGGTTTTATGGTGGCTTTGGTCTGATTGGCTTTGCTGTCTTTATACATTTGTAGTTTTTAATATTTTGGTTGTTGCACAGCCTATATGAACGTGGTTCATATTTATGTTGTACCTTGTGCATTGCTCTGTACATTAAATTTGCCAGACCACTTTGGTTGCCATTGTGGTCAGGTTCCTTCATGTTGTGTACCTGACTCATTGCTATTGGATGTTGTGGTGCCATGTTCTGGTGCCCTCATCTTCATATTGCTGTGATGCCGTTTCTCTGGTGTCCTCACTTATTCAATTTTACATTTTGTTCACTTGATGGCTTCGGGCCTGAACTACTTTGTTACTTAAGGTTGCTTGAGTATATGTAAAACAGTAGCATATTTGGATTTGCCATATTGAAATAGTTTGGGAGTTATCATTCTGAGTTGCTGTTAACATGCATCACTGGTGCATGTTGCAGGGATACTCCTTTCGTTCTGTTATACTCTATATTGCCACCGCCTTGTGGTTTCGAACCTGTAGCCTTTGTGTTTACTCGTTCATCGAATTGTTGTATCACTTGAACTCCATTTTCAAGTATGACAGTGCATTCACGTTGTAGTTTACATTGTCACTTTGCCATTTTATTACTCTTCCTGTAATGTTGGTTTCATGTACATTTCGAGTCTTGTTAACCTTACTAGTAAACTATTTGGTTCACGTTGCATTCACTTGCATACTTGTTCATCATGCAGTTCACATGTGTATTTGTATTGCCGTCTTCATGTACCTGAATACATGTTGTCGCTATACATTTGTAGTTCAATCGTGTTATACAGCTGCCTTTGTTCTTAAATATGAAGATTGCACTGTCTAGTGTCACTGCCACATTCATATTGTCTCTCCTGGCCACTGCTTGACTTAGTGGCTTTCACATCGGCTGGCACTAGAGTGTGCAGTCTAGTTGCTTGTTGTCGATCTTCTTGTGACTGCAATCTTGTTGCAGTCTCTGATTTCTGTCGATTGATTGGAACTTGGGTCGAGACTTGATTTTTATGTCTTGACCATTTCAATTAAATTGGTACATTGTGTTGAATCCAGCTTAAACGCTTGGATTTGACCTTGTGCTGATTCCTATTTCATCACTGTAGTGGCAAGGCAGTGCACGCAAGCGTGAACTGCAGCCACACCGTATTGAGCTTTTGTGTACATCATCACTGTTGTGGCAAGGCAGTGCACGCAAGCGTGAACTGAAGCCACACAGTATTTCTTTTATTGATATTCTATTGCTTTTGAATTATTGATCTTTTGTGTATTTGTTTATTGTAGTGGCGAGGCAATACACGCGTGCGTGTACTGCAGCCCTACTCGAGTTGACATTTTATATTGATATTTCAATATGTTTTGAATTTATATTTTGATTGGTTAATTTGATGATTTTGTTGTTAATTGCCGATTAGGCAATTCTGATGTTTTTCTAAATTATCTGCATTGAAATTCTTTTCACTTATCTTTGTTGATGATTTGAATTTGTCGATTTGTTGTTTAACACTATTACGTGTTATATTTACCGTTATCCGATTTCCTTATTTAAGAATCGGATAGGTAAATTTATTGTGACTGTCGTCTAATTTTTATTTGATTATTATTGCTTCTGTACACTAATAACTGAGTTTGAATTAGATTGACCCGTGTATTATTTTCTTTTGAATTTAATACTCGGGTCAGACCGAGTATTTACAGGTTGTTGATATCTTACTTTGGGTTGCTGCTTGAGCTATGAAGTCACTTCATATCTTTTGGAGTAGGTTTCGTCATTTATAGTAGTCGGATTATTTGTATAGGAAGATATGTATTCATGTACATTATATATGATAATGTACTTGTATATGTAACTTCCAGAGTCGACAGTTGTAGTTGTATCATATGTACTGTATCACATGTATTGTAACTGACATCAGTTATTATATATATGAGACTTTTGTTTTATCTGTGTTCCACATTTATATTATCTGTGTTATTATTATATATATTGTCCTAAACTATTATGAACCATCGTAGTTCGTTTTATACTGGAATTGGGTATGTCGATGGGAGTAAATAAATAAGAGATGAAAAGTAAAAATATATACCACTCCTATCGAAATAACCAATACTAGTGTAAGGTCTAACTACGGATGGCCGCTCCTATCCAGCCTTATTCTTCGTGATAACAGACAGTATTTCCTTAATACTCTTTGTTATTGTGAGCATAGAGGTGGGGCGTTACAATATACGTAAAATTTGACGTGAATATTGATTGTGTGCAGTACTCTATGTATATTGTGCTCTGTTTTGTACCCAGGCTCAAGATTTCTATTTAAAATTCCTATTCTTTTAATTAGTTGCAGATTGGATGTAATTTATAAATCAAAGCTATTTGGTTTATCTTAAGTTAATATTTAAAATTATAAGAAAGTCAAAATGAAGTTTGTTGCCTCTGGTAATATTGAAATATCAGTGCATGTTGATGCAAACCAAAAATTCAAACTGTGTAATTTCTTAATTTAGTATTATAAATCAAAAGCATTAACTAAACTATGATTTTTAAATCAAGAATCAAGATTTTTAGAAGTAAGATAAGGGTGCAGTTTTGGGTTGAACTGAAAAGGGGATACTGGGATTTTGGGTGATCTCTGTAATTTGGAAGGTCGGGTTTCTTCCAGTGGGTAGAGGAGAGATCGGTGAAGCTTGGAAAAATATTGAATGGCGATGCATTGCAGCGAGGAGGCAGCGGTGGCAGAATTCTTTCTGGAACCCTGGTTTCAACTAGGCAATTTGTTTTGGTCAATACGACCTGTAGGAATGATCGAGTTAAACGGGGTCTTGACAGATGGAAGCTTGGTCGTAGATGAAAGCATGGCCGGAGTTGCTGGATTTCTGGTGGTCCGAAGGCCGTGAATGTGGCGATGACAGGTTTGGGGTTGGTGACGGTCTGTAGTTCCAGGTTTCAGATAAGGACTCGATTTTGATTTTCGAGCTGTGGAGGGATGATTTGTTGGTCGTGTTGGGACGTGGGGTTGGTCGCCGATGTGGGGAGACCACCGGAGGTGGCTGGAGTTGGTCGGAGGCATGGTGCACGTGCACCGTGCACTTTTGGTTTTTGATGTTTTCCTGGGTGGAAGCAGGGTAATGGACTCGAGAATTACTCGAGTAGTTGTTGTGTTTTGCTCGAAGTTTTTTGCATGTTAACTCGAAGCAGGAATTAGGTTGCCTCGGGTTGGTTCTGAGTTGTTGCAGTTTCCTGTAACATGTCTGTAATATTAAATTTAAATCAAATTTAAATGAATTTCAAAGTTGAGATGATAGATTTAAACAAATTTAAATCTAGTATGAAGTATAAATTCAAATGGCTTTGAATCTTAAAAGTTTTGAAATATTTAAAGTGGGTTTTCAGTTTTTAAAAACCTTACAGTTTCTAAATTTTGAATTTTTATTTTAAAATCTGAAATATAATTTAAACAGCGTTTTAAATTCAAAGGCTAAGCTCATTTTTCAAATAGCTTTTGAATCTTAGGGTTTTAAAATGAAATTTGGATTTTTAATAAAGAATTATAAATCAAGGTTTAAAACAAGTTTAAATCAAAATTTAAAATCAAATGTTTTAAATAAATAGTGGATTCAGGTTTCTTGAATTCAAATCTGGGTATTTTAACAAGTTTTTAAATTCTGAATGTTTTTAAAACAATTTTAAAGTAAAATAGCTTGTTAAAAGTAAATTTGTTTCAAACAAATATTTAAACTTGATTTTTGACTGAAGTTCTTTATAAAAGGTTTATAATGGAAGTTAAATGATGTGATAACTTGAATTTGCAAGTTAAATAGTAATGTACTTTAAAACTTAATTTTTAAATAAAATTAAGTAAATTGGTTTACAGACTTATCTTATATAAGTTTCAAATGTAAGTAATAAATGTTATTTATATTTATTTAAAGGATTATAAACTGAATTTAAATTTAGTTAATGTTTAAATAAATAATCATTTTGAATCTCAAATTCAAAATGGAATTTGAATTTAAATTTAAAATGTAATGTTCCAAATACACTTTAATATTAATGAAGTCATTAGTAAGGAATGGATTATCTTAGAGATTATTAAGATATCCAAATGATTAAATGAATAGGATAATTAAGGAATGATTTATTTATTTAATTATAAATCAATAATTTAGATTAATTTATAATTAGAGATTAATTAAGAAGTAAATTAAGAAAATAATTAAAGAATGATTTATAGTTAATGAAGGTTATTAACTAAGGATTATTTAACAATTAATTAATATGATTAATTTTTAATAATTAATTAGATTAAATAACTAAATGATAATCATTTGTGACTTGGTTAAACTAATTGCTAAATGGAAGTAATTAAGGAATTAATTGCTTAATGTAATTAATTAAGTTTAAATGTAATTTGTTTAAGTTAATTAATTAAAGTTTAATTAAGTTAAACACTAGATGCTTTGGTAAATAATTACTTTATGTAATTAGTAGATTGAAATTACTCAATGGAGTAATTAGGTGATAATTACTGGATGTAATTAGTGGAAGTTGGTTTAATTGTGGAAGTAATTTGGATTAAATTACTTGTATAATTAATCAAGGGATTAATTAAAGAAATTAATTAAGAAGTAATTAATTTGATGAAGTAATTAAGGTCGTTAATTACAGAATGAGATTAATCAAAGGTGATTAATAATTATGGTTTAAATTGAGATTAATTATTTAATGTAATTAATTTAAATAAGATAACTAATTAAATATAATTAAGGATCATTAATTAATATAATTAATGATGTAACTAAGATTGATTAATTAGAGATTAATTAATAATAATAAATGATTAAGGGTAATTAATTAATTGTAATTAATTAAGGTTTAATGTAATTAATTATAGTTAATTAATTAATGAAGTAATTAAGGGTTAATTACTATATTTGATTTAGAGTAATTAATTTGTGCAATTAACTACTGGATAATTACTAGAATGTAATTAAAGGATAATTAATCAAGGGTGATTAATTAAGTTGATTAACTAGAGGATAATTAATTAATTAATTTGTAATTAATTAGTGGGTATGTAAGCAAGATTTACATTGATATAGGTAATTAATTTAATTCATTTTAAATTAATTATAGATGATGTGATTATAGATCATTGCTTATATACGAATGGACGATATTGGTTGCCTTGAATGGTTGAAATCTCAGAAATGAGACAAGTAATGTTGTGTGATATGGATGCATTGGTTGCATTGTGATGATGATATGGATTATCTTTGATAATGATAATATGGAATATCTGTTGTGATGATAACGTTGATTATCTATTGTGAATCTGTGAATTACCTATCTGTGTGTATATAGATAATGAAATTGAATTGTTTTAAACTTTAAAACAACTTGGCCTTAAAAGACACGCTTTGGATTTCGATGAGACCAGGATCGGGTTTCCAAATTTGGATATCCGAAAACAACATCGATCCAAATTAACGATAGGTCGTGAATCTCAAGTGAGGAGTGAAGACTCGAGGTGTAAGAACTATTCGTCAGTATAACTTTGAGGGTGATTCCGAGATGAGTTTGACGGAGATAGTACTTTTAGATTCGAGATGAAGATTCAGAGTACAAGGGTTATTGTCATTAACTTTGAGGGTGATTCCAAAATGAGTGTAACGAGATAATGCCTTCGGTTTCGTTCGAACCCGGAACGAACTTGTATGGATTGAATGCTTTCAGAACATCGTCAGGTGGACGATGAGCATTCTAAGATAAATGTGTCCTATAAAGATAATCGTAGCCTCAAGCCTCATCAACTAGGATTGGCTAAAACAGGGAAGGTGCAGCAAGGCTAAGTGGGTCATGCCCAAGTAGGATGAGATTTTCCCCTGTCTAGAGGTCCCTTTTATTTCGGCTGTGTGGGCAGTTGGAATCGCGCACCAACTGTGGGGTTCTCTTGTTCGGAACTGTTCAATAAGGAATGGTTCCGGCTTTGTGTTGCAGGGGATTGGGAGTGATCCTCGATACGGTAATCTAGGCCACGTACTGTGACGGGCGGTACCTCGGTAGCCCTGCCATTGTATGGAATCCAAAATCCAATAAGTGCCAACGGTTTTGATTGTATTACCCAATTTTGTGGCTAGTAGCTAGAATATAATGAATGTAACAATTTCGGCTATTTTATATTTACTTGAAAACCCTAGACCTATTATAATATCACTGGATTTCCTCTCAAATGTTTTGGTTAGCGTAAGGCAAAAACTTTTCCATGTTTATGTGTGGGAAGTCTTATGTGATACCTTTCTTTTTAAAAGGTTTTTAAAATTAAGCAACTTTAACCCGTTACTCACACCAGACCCATGTCTGACCCGGAGTTTATCTTTTGTTTTCTTAAACTCTGGGGTATTCAAATTTTTACGAGTAGCCAAGGGATTCAGGTTAGCTTTGACAAATTGTAGAGAAGCAACGGAGCAGGATGCTCGGCGTTGTAGATATGTTTAGTATTCCGCTGTTTTTGATATCTCTGTGTTTTCTCTGAGATGGATTGAGTTGTGTAACTAGACAGGTGTTTATGACTGTCTAGTATGTGATATATAAGCTGTGTATCTCTGATGACGTTGTATATGTTGTTATATACTATGTAATACTTATGTTATTAATATAATTTATTCGTTCCGCTGTTTAGATTCTGATATGTTGTTTCTTCTTTCTTCTCTTTCTTTCTCTTTTCTATCCCTTTCTTTCTTATAAATGATGCATCATTCTGTGGAGATGGATGGTAGGTTGTTACAGTGGTATCAGAGCGCTAGATTGAGTGAATACCTAGGCTTTGGAGTGATTTCTTTCTTGGGAGAGCGTGTTTGTAATTTTAAATATATATATATATATATTTCTACCTATTTGTTGGGTTACCCGTACAGGTTTTCCAATATAGGTTATAAAGGTAGATAAGGTAGTGGTGTGTGTGTAACACGACAACTACCATTTGTTGGAGTTTGATGTTTGAGGTTGGAAGTATATTTGTCGAGACTGTAGACCTAATACCGTCTTGAGTAAGCTTTGTTGTGATGAAGTATTTCATTAATCTCTGAAGGAAACCTGTTAGGGTTCAGAGTCCATCTTTGAAATGCAGAGTTGGATGAGTTGAGTTTGAATCTGTCGGTTGGGAAGAAGCAAGGGATGGTATCTTGATACCTCAGGAAGTAGTTGCTGCGTGATGAGATACAGTGACTATGGATTATGTCCAAAGATGTTTCTTTGGAACAAGTTTTAGGAAGTGTGTCTGCTTCGGTGTTCTGACTGGATTCAGCACGATGTTGTGATTGGCTTTGAAGTCCGAATTTTTCGAAGAGTTTTGGATTAGGAAGTCTTTGGCATCGGTGGCAGCGTTGCAGCTCGGAATGTTCTGTGTTGGCAGGAAGATTTCCGGTTGAGTAGTTTTTCTGAAGATGGAGTTCTGAAGTAGCAAAGTGAATCCATTTTTTTCGATGGATTGACTAGACCAGTGTAAGCTGTTCTGTTGGGTAAAGAGAGGACAGTTTTCTTTGGAAATTGGTTTGGGTTGATCGCAAAAGTGACTTGCGATAGTTGAGTGTTCTCTTGGATTGTCAGAAATTTTTCGAATGTCTTCAGGGAAGTCAGAGGTTTTTCTGCATCTGGAGATTGAGTTTTCTTATCGACTAGTATTCCAGGAGTGGAACCGGTGGTTCAGCTTAGTCGAAGGATGATTCCTACAGATAGAGGTTGGTGAAGTAGCTCAGGATTTGAAGGAATTTCTGAATTTTTCTTGTATGGATCTATTGAACCATATTTCTGAAAAGTGATGTCAAGTTTGTGCTTGTGTTCTTCATCAGCATTTTCTTATTTACTTCGGATCAGAGTTGTGCAGCGGAAGCAGTTTGGGAGTGTTTCTGTTTGTCTTTTCCAGATAAGGAGAAGTTTGTTGTCTTCTGCTATTTATGGAGTAGAGTTTGTGTTCTTGGTTTTGGATTGATCTTGAGGAGATCATTGGGTTGGGTTGTTTCTGGTCTAGTTTGTTTCTAGAGGAATCAGCAAGGGTTGAGCTGATCAGTTTGGATGTTGGCAGCCCAGGATCGTCCGAAGACTTTTTGTGGTTAAGAGACGGAGGAATTTGGATTCCGGAGTCGGAGATCAATTTCGGATAAGTTTTTCTCTGGTCAAAGCATGGCCGGAGTTGCTAGATTTCTAGTGGTCGGAAGGCCGTAAATGTGGCGATGACAGGTTTGGGGTTGGTGAAGGTCTGTTGTTCCAGGTTTCAGATAAGGACTCGATTTTGATTTTCGAGCTGTGGAGGGATGATTTGTTGGTCGTGTTGGGACGTGGGGTTGGTCGCCAATGTGGGGAGACCACCGGAGGTGGCTGGAGTTGGTCGGAGGCACGGTGCACGTGCACCGTGCACTTTTGGTTTCTGATGTTTGCCTAAGTGGAAGCAGGGTAATGGACTCGAGAATTACTCGAGTAGTTGTTGTGTTTTGCTCGAAGTTTTTGGCCTGTTAACTCGAAGCAGGAATTAGGTTGCCTCCAGTTGGTTCTGAGTTGTTACAGTTTCCTGTAACCTGTCTGTAATTTTAAATTTAATTCAAATTTAAATGAATTTCAAAGTTGAGATGATAGATTTAAACAAGTTTAAATCTAGTATGAAGTATAAATTCAAATGGCTTTGAATCTTAAAAGTTTTGAAATATTTAAAGTGGGTTTTCAGTTTTTAAAAACCTGACAGTTTCTAAGTTTTGAATTTTTATTTTAAAATCTGAAATATAATTTAAACACTATTTTGAATTCAAAGGCTAAGCTCAGTTTTCAAATAGCTTTTGAATCTTAAGGTTTTAAAATGAAATTTGGATTTTTAATAAAGAATTTTAAATCAAGGTTTAAAACAAGTTTAAATCAAAATTTAAAATCAAATGTTTTAAATAAATAGTGGATTCAAGTTTCTTGAATTCAAATCTGGGTATTTGAATAAGTTTTCAAATTCTGAATGTTTTTAAAACATGTTTAAATTAAAATAGCTTGTTAAAAGTAAATTTGTTTCAGAAAAATATTAAACTTGATTTTTGAATGAAGTTCTTTATAAAAGGTTTATAATGGAAGTTAAACGATGTGATAACTTTAATTTGCAAGTTAAATAGTAATGTACTTAAAAACATAATTTTTAAATAAAATTACGTAAATTAGTTTAAAAGCTTATCTTATATAAGTTTCAAATGTAAGTAATAAATGTTATTTGCATTTATTTAAAGGATTATAATGTGAATTTAAATTTAGTTAATGTTTGAATAAATAATCATTTTGAATCTTAAATTCAAAATGGAATTTGAATTTAAATTTAAAATGTAATGTTCCAAATACACTTTAATATTAATGAAGTCATTAGTAAGGAATGGATTATCTTAGAGATTACTAAGATATTAAAATGATTAAATGAATAGGATAATTAAGGAATGATTTATTTATTTAATTTATAAATCAATAATTTAGATTAATTTATAATTAGAGATTAATTAAGAAGTAAATTAAGAAAAGTAATTAAAGAATGATTAATAGTTAATGAAGGTCATTAACTAAGGATTATTTAATAATTAATTAACATGATAAATTTTTAATAATTAATTAGATTAAATGATAATCGTTTGTGAATTGGTTAAATTAATTACTAAATGGAAGTAATTAAGGAATTAATTACTTAATGTAATTAATTAAGTTTAAATGTAATTTGTTTAAGTTAATTAATTAAAGTTTAATTAAGTTAAACACTAGATGCTTTGGTAAATAATTACTTTAAGTAATTAATAGATTGAAATTACTTAGTGGAGTAATTTGGTGATAATTACTAGATGTAATTAGTGGAAGATGGTTTAATTGTGGAAGTAATTTGGATTAAATTACTTGTATAATTAATCAAGGGATTAATTAAAGAAATTAATTAAGAAGTAATTAATTTGATGAAGTAATTAAGGTCGTTAATTACAGAATGAGATTAATCAAAGGTGATTAATAATTATGGTTTAAATCGAGATTAATTACTTAATGTGATTAATTTAAATAAGATAACTAATTAAATATAATTAAGGATCAATAATTAATATAATTAATGATGTAATTAAGATTGATTAATTAGAGATTAATTAATAATAATAATAAATGATTAAGGGTAATTAATTAATTGTAATTAATTAAGGTTTAATGTAATTAATTATAGTTAATTAATTAATGAAGTAATTAAGGGTTAATTACTGTATTTGGTTTAGAGTAATTAATTTGTGCAATTAGTTAATGGATAATTACTAGAATGTAATCAAAGGATAATTAATCAAGGGTGATTAATTAAGTTGATTAACTAGAGGATAATTAATTAATTAATTTGTAATTAATTAATGGGATGTAAGCAAGATTTATATTGATATAGGTAATTAATTTAACTCATTTTAAATTAATTATAGATGATGTGATTATAGATCGTTGCTTATATATGAATGGATGATATTAGTTGCCTTGAATGGTTGAAATCTTAGAAATGAGATAAGTAATGTTGTGTGATATGGATGCATTGATTGCATTGTGATGATGATATGGATTATCTTTGATAATGATAATATGGATTATCTGTTGTGATGATAATGTTGATTATCTGTTGTGAATCTGTGAATTATCTATCTGTGTGTATATAGATAATGAAATTGAATTATTTTAAACTTTAAAACAACTTGGCCTTAAAAGACACGCTTTGGGTTTCGATGAGACCGGGACTGGGTTTCCAAATTTGGATATTTGAAAACCACATCGATCCAAATTAACGATAGGTCGTGAATCTCAAGTGAGGAGTGAAGAATGAGGTGTAAGAACTATTCGTCGGTATAACTCTGAGGGTGATTCCGAGATGAGTTTGACGGTGATAGTACTTTCTGATTCGAGATGAAGATTCCGAGTGCAAGGGTTATCGTCATTAACTCTGAGGGTGATTCCAAAATGAGTGTAACGAGATAATGCCTTCGGTTTCGTTCGAACCCGGAACGAACTTGTATGGATTGAATGCTTTCAGAACATCGTCAGGTGGACGATGAGCATTATAAAATAAATGTGTCCTATAAAGGTAATCGTTGCCTCAAGCCTCATCAATCGGGAATGGCTAAAAAAGAGAAGGTGCAGCAAGGCTAAGTGGGTCATGCCCAAGTAGGACGAGATTTTCACCTGTCATGCCCAACCAGTAAGGAATGGCTCTGGCTTTGTATTGTAGGAGATTGGGAGTGATCCTCGGTACGATGATCTAGGCCACGTACTGTGACGGGCGGTACCTCGGTAGCCCTGCCATTGTACGGAATTCAAAATCCAATAAGTGCCAACGGTTTTGATTGTATTACCCACTTTGGTGGCTAGTAGCTGGAATTTAATGAATGTAACAATTTTGGCTATTTCGTATTTACTTGAAAACACTAGACCTATTATAATATCACTGGATTCCCGATCAAATGTTTTGGTTAGCGTAAGGTAAAAACTTTTCCATGTTTATGTGTGAGAAGTCTTACGTGATACCTTTCTTTTCAAAAGGTTTTTAAAATTAAGAAACTTTAACCTGTTACTCACACCAGACCCATGTCTGACTTAGAGTTTATCTTCTGTTTTCTTAAACTCTTGGGTACTCAAATTTTTACGAGTAGCCAAGGGATTCAGGTTAACTTTGACAAATTGTGGAGAAGCAATGGAGCAGGAGGCTCGGCGTTGTAGATATGTTTAGTATTCCGCTGTGTTTGATATCTATGTGTTTTCTCTGAGAAATATTGAGTTGTATAACTAGACAGGTGTTTATAACTGTCTAGTATGTGATGTATAAGCTGTGCATATTTGATAATGTTGTATATGCTGTTATATACTATGTAATACTTATGTTATTAATATAATTTATTCGTTCTTAGATTCTGATGTGTTGTTTCTTCTTTCTTCTATTTCTTTCTCTTTTCTATCCCTTTCTTTCTTATTAATGATGCGTCATTCTGTGGAGATGAATGGCGGGTCGTTACACATGGAGAAAACAAAGAATGGATAGATACACGGAGATAGAGAATCGACTCACAAATCCAGCCGATTATCTATTCTGTATTTGGCTTACCAAATTTGAGTATAATTAATAGATACGAGAACAAACTCATTCAATACTATACAAGATACTTGGGTCCCTAGATCTACGAAATATGCAGGGCACTGGTTAGTTCGTAGGGATAACTAACTGTTTGTAGTATATATATCTGGACCCTAAAAGAACAGATAATTGGATATAGTCTTTAGAAATTCTCAAATACTAGATACGGATTCCAAACTCAAGTTGAAACACCCCAAATTATATATCTAACTTGTCCCCCTTCGAACTTTGATATTCATAAGGAATTACAATAGAACTTCAAATTTGGTTTTAATCGAAATCGTTTTATTGATACAATTTATTTAACTTTATATTTTAGTTAACTAATTTTTTCAATTTAAATTTTCAAATTTATCAGAGTTATAAACGAAAAGCTGATAGAAATTCGATGAAGAGAATACGAGATAGAAACTTATCTATAAGGATTCGTAGGGCCACCATCACACCGAAACTTCTCCTTGCAGCTGCCACGAAGCAATCAAAGAATTTGGAAAGACGAATCAAAGGAGATTGATAAAGAAAGATATTTCCACTGTCGTAGGGTATTGACCATTTGTACTGGTATTTCCCTTCCCCATATCTCGTCCTCTTCTTGCACTCATACTTACTATCAGTGGATAGTAAGAGAATTTACTGAGGCATACGAACGGATATCTTAGGGATAAACTCATTCTAGGGTATACTTCACCCTATCTCTAATGAGTTACCTAATGTGTTATACTACTGAGCTAAAGTTTTAACCTTCAGCTCTGATACCAATTATAACGATCCTAACTCGACCTTCGAAAATCGGCACCGAATACGGCACTCGTATTCAAATGCCGCAGATCCAAACGTCGAATTTGGTTCGTCGGAGCTTATAACACATTAAGTACAACAACACAGTGGAAGAAAGAAATGAATATCAATATATACAACATTTATACAATATCCAGGTACAATGATGATACAATAGAATGATACAATACATATCAATACTATCAGAGATATAAGAAATAGCAGCGGAAAGAATATCTTCAATAGAACGAATCTCCAAAATAAAATGCTCCAATCCAAAGCTAGCTCGAACTTCAGATCACGATGCACAAAGCTAAGCAAGGTCAGTCGTCCAAGACTGAAGAAGATCCAAAGACAAAACGCTACCAATCCAAAGATTTCGAAGGCTATCGAATCTACACCTATTACTTGACTATCTAGAAACCCAACTCTAGACTGCCTGTGTGGAAAATAGTGGGCACCCAGAGTTTAGGAAAGGAACAATAAACTCTAGGTCAGTCGTGGGACTGGTATGAGCAAACAAAACAGTTTTATCCTTTGAAACAACAACAAAAGCTTTTGAAGTACAAATCCGCAATGCTTTTTGGAAAATGAAACTATGATAAGGCCTCCCGGCACACACACAATGCAATCGCACACATGGGGGAGATTTCTCCTTATGATAGTCAAACATGCTTAGTACGCAAAATCCTTTTTGATATTATTATTAGTGCATAGTGGAAAACCTTTCGAAAGTATAATATAAATCCTAGCCAGCATAGGTACCATTATACTATGCCTACTATAGCTACCACCTGAGGTGGCAGGTAATACAACTGCAATCGTAAAAGGCTTGTATTGGATGAATGGATTTCCAACAAATGGTCAGGCTAAGGAACTTCCTATTGCCACATGGGAACGCCTCTGGAGGGATGCCCCGAGAACCTACCCGGCTCTCTGCTAGCACAAGGCCGGCTAACCCCTCTCCGGAAAGTAAAACCTAAGATATGCCACCCCCGGTCGTTTGCGACCTTTATCCGAGGGCCCTCCATTTGCAAACAAAGATAATCATGAGATATAATTTTGTTAATCTCTTTACTCCAAACCCGTGTGCAATGTTAAGCACTAGTAATTTTTTTTTCCAAGTCAAAAGAAATTTCATATATTTTACTTACTATTTTATATATACTTTATAAATAAATGTATCTCTTTATTCATTTGTATATATGTATATACATATGTAATGTTAGAAGAATTGTTTTTAACCAATATTTACATTACATATAATACATCTTAATGATTTTGAATGCTACTTATTTTTAAAACATTTAATTTAAATTTCAATTTCAAACTTGAAATATAAACTTCCATGTCCATTTATATATTCACACTCACCTTGAATAAATTTGAATTAAATTTCAACGTGTATTAAATTTTACTCATATATATAATATACATATATATAAGATTATAAATTTAAATGACTTTTTTAAAACATTCTTTATTTCAATATTTTAAACTCAAAATAAATTGGAATTTTATTCATATAAAATTTTCACTTATTTTATTTGTTTTAAGATTTTTTTTTCAATTTATTTTCAAAATTAAATTCCAAGGGTTTTAAATATATTATTAATTTATATTGATAAATTTTTTGGATGTTACACAAATGTTGCTCAATTTTCTCGCAAGTGATATGGGTTGGCCCGCACCTATTGCCGTATCTTGGCATATATCTTGGCCTACTTGGTTCCATCTATCAGTGTTATGGCCTGCATGATTCCTTCTATAAGTATCTTGGCCCACTTGGTTCCATCTATCAATGCCTTGGCCTGCATGGTTCCATCTATTAACGCCTTGGCCCGCATGGTTCCATCTATCAACATCTTGGCCTGCATGGCTCTGATTGCTCGCGTCTCGGTTCACTATCTCACTAGGTTCATGTTTGCTCGGCACATAAGGTCTTTGTTGCAAAAAAATGCCTGGCACCAGTACACGCATGATCCATATAAATGCCTATGATGTCGTCAATGGACTATGACAAATTATGGGTTGATATGTGAATGACTATCCACAGTGAGCAACCTAAGAAACATGCCTCTCTCATACTTCGATCAGCCTACATGGTTTCATCATCCTTTCTTCAACAATGGTCGTCGTTCATCATTTACCATAGCTACTCGCCCATCATGAAGTCTTATCTTGGCATAGCCAACTTTGACCATAGGTGCCTGATCGACACTGCAAAAAGAAGGTACAAGTGCTCCATTTCTATGGTAGGACTGACACATACAACACTGATCATCAAATGAAAGCGACATTATGATGACCACCTGTAACAACCCTGATTTTGGAGACTACCTGTTAATATTAAATTATAACTACCGTTATAATTAAAATATTAACAGGTAATCTCCAAAATCAAGGTTGTTGCACCACCCCTTAATCCCTATCGCCAAATTAGCAAAATATCTCTGCATAAACCCTCATTGTTGTCTGTTCCTGACCAAGGTTTGCTCTTGTTCAGACAGCCAGTTGGCAAATAACTAATTCCTACAAACCAACTAGCATCCTAGCTGGCACATATCATAGTCGAACAACTCAATCTATGGCCCGGAGCAATTTCTGGACCGAAATTGCACAATCTTAGTCATCCATTATGCATTCCGGTAAATATAAGTATATCACACCATGCATTTCTATAAGGGTAAAACATCTCAAAACTCTCAACCATTTTATTTTCTTATTACTACCTCTTGTAATCTAAATTATTATAAGAAAAGCAAAGTAATAAGAAGGTCCTCATAGTGGATGTTGATCAACTTTGATTGAACCGCTCTAAATCTTTATGTTCTTTTCACTTATTATACTTTATTTTCCTCATTCCAAAATTTTAGACCAAGTTATAAGTGAGTAACATTCGTTAATAGCCATTCTCAACTATAATTCCAATGTTGACTAAATTTTAGTTAACAACTCCACTTTCTGCCATATTAACCCGTCTTTAAATAATAATATTGGTATCTCACTAGGAGCTCCGAGTCTGCACACATCTTAATTAAAACCCTAGTAAAGCTGTTATGCTTTGAGGATGCAGTGATGTTATCCATCTACGCAAAGCTTGCATTCCAACAAATTAATATTTGTATCATCGAATCTTACCCAGATAGGGCTAGTTATTAGCTGATCCCTATCTAATTTTATATTTGGATCTCGTTTTCTGATTCCAATCAGTACATCATCACAGAAATATGGTCCCCTAGTCAATTACTTCATTACATCTTCCTCTAGCTTCAATTTTGTGAGAAAAATACTATTATCCTTTGAATATATTTCAAACTTTTCTTTGGATTTTCAACTCACTACAACAAAAAGTGTCTTTTATAGCACCATTTAATAACGCATTATTCTAAAGCGTTATTGTTTACCTTTAAATATTTGTTTTTTTACACAATTTGTTTTGTATGTACATATGCAACGCTTTAGCACCAAATTTTCGTCTCCCTCCCAAAAACACACCCAATTTCATCTCCCTCTCAAAATAACACTCAGCAATTTTCGTTTTCCTCCTAAAACAAAATAACCCTAATCGAAGTTTACTCCATCTCTAATCTATGATATTCAGCTTTTGTACTCCATCTCCGATCTTCAAAATCGAAGTTCTACTTCCCCGTTGTCCTCTATTTCCACGGTCGCGGCTTCATTCTCTATATAACTGCTACTCCTTCCATTCCATTGTCTCCCACTACACCATCATCCTAACGCCATCAACTGGCAACCGCACTGTCACATGCTAGCCGCGTCGACGCCAACCACCTCCAACTGCCAGCCGCATCCACACCAATTGCTAACGTTCCCTTTGGTTGCTAAAAGCCCTAAAATCTACACCCTAAATTAATCGTTTCGTTCGAATAACTCTAAATCTGCAACGTGCCGAAGGACGCAAGGAACAACGAACCAGATGGAGCGATTCCTGGGTAATTTTTATTTCACGATGTAGGGTTTTGATATCATATTTCATTATTTTAACATTAGTTGTTACTGGATTTGCAGACAAATCTTTATCAGAGGACTTCCAAGAGACACGAAAATGCGTATGTTTTAAATTATCTATTTTTGTAAATTGAATTGCTTCCGTGTGTGTCTCTGTGTGTGTAGTATTAAAAATACCTTTCTAGCTTTACATAGCTGCAGTTATCTCATAATAATATTTCCCCTCTCATAAGCCTTTAAAATAGTTTCCCCTTTGGTATTGGTTGCATAAATAGAAATTTTGTACAATGCTTATCATGCTAGAGATGATGCTTAGTGGTATTTAGTGTTTATAGGGTTGCTTATATGTGTTGGAGAATCTGAAGATGTTTTTGTTCAAGATTAAATCATCACTATCACCATCCTCATGGGTCTGGTTTATTTTTTATTGAAATAAGAACATTGGAGTTGTTTATTTTGCAATCATCAGAGTAGTTTTTCTTGAAACAAGAATAAGGCAGTTGTAATTTTCTGACCTAACTTACAGTTTCTAGACTTCCTTTATAATTTTTAAAAGATAACAATTATTTGGAGCATTATCTTGATTGCCAAGAACTAAGCACAATTTTTTGACATCAAAAATTAGATGGTAAATGGAAAAAATATTTAAGAAATAGTTGTGGACCGAGGTACTACAAATTAAAATGCAACACTTCCATAAACGTATCCAAGTCAAAATTTGTGGATTTTTTTAAGTCGGTTAATTTACGTTAGCTTATTCCACCCGTACAACATAGATGAAAAATAATGGTGCATATTATTTGGCATGAAAAACTAGTGACTATATGTATATGGTCTATACATCATATAATAAACATAGATTTTTAATATGTTTTTTTCCCAATTTCTTAAATTCTATCTTTTTCTAGATTCATTAATTTTAGTCCAGTATGAGTTTTGCTAAGACCAAAATATTATCACATTTCTCTGTATTTTACTCTGTGCTTGCGTCTAAATACCAAAGACACTTACACCAATGGTCAAGAACTATAAAAGTTCAATAAATTTTTATTAGTCAAAATGTATTGATCTTATATAAACCTCATTAATAACTAAATAAAATTTATTGAAACATCCCAACTCGGATAAAGTTCTTATCTACAATTTGTAGAATCACTGAACCATCCTATTTTCTTGTTCTTTCATCCGAACCAGTATTAATAAAGTTCTTCAATAATATATTTATTTTATAAAAAAAAATCAAATTTAAGATGAAATTTATGAGGTGAATATTTCTATTTTCTTCGAGTTGCACTATCTAACTGCGATTTAGAGGAATATTTTGTAGTGTGTTAGCTTTTTTTATTTGACAAACTTCTATTTGTTTAATTGATTGGTTTTCATATCTTTTTTGCTGTTATATGTAAAAAATTTAAACAATGTATGTACAAACTATCGCATTATCTCTTTCAGTCACGTTGTGTTAGTAATATCTCAGGACTCAAATTTATTGGTTCAGACTTATCTTCTTCCGTCAATAGAAAGTCTTCTTCAACAAGCTCTGGTGTCATATTTTGCAACGTGGTAGTTATGCTACAGAAATCAAGTTATAATCATGTGCACTTCAGTTTGATATACATGCTATGGTTTTTTAGACTTGGAATGAAGAAGGTAAATAATTTTTATGCACTCGCATTTCTCCCTTTTTATGTTGTGATGGTTTGCTATCAAGGATAATAATGTAATTTTACATAATGCATTCTTGATTGGCGTCATCGACATAAAAGAGATTATATGTAATATATGTTTATTAAGAAATATTAAAAAAATTATGCTAAATTTATTAATAAAATTATCAAAACTCCAATCTAGTATAAGCTCGATTATTTTATAAACTTTAAGAATTACTTTTTTTGCCTTTTTAGTGCAATAAGCTGAATAATAAAAACTTCCGTATGTAAATTTCCACCACTAAGCAATAGTAGTAGTAAGATTTGGTAGATAATGTTTTATTGTGATGATGTGTTTAGGCTTAATTGCTTAATGTGTAGTAGTAGCAACTATTTACCATCTCCTCCCTCAATTAGTTCATTACAATATTGATCAAAAATCGATGTTCAATTAATTGATTAAAGTTGAAGCAACTCTTATAAATATATCTTTCTCAAAAAACTTTTGAAAGTGTAATATGTATATCCCTTACATAGATACATAGCACATGAATGTTTTCTTAAAAAGCATTAATGTTGATTAAATGACTTTGCTAATTCCATCGAAATTTGTATTAATTATAGGGTAACTGTTGGATTAATTTTGTATTCAATTCGTACTGCATATTTGGTTGAATTTGCATTTCCGTTGACTAAATTGACTTTGATTTTCTCAATATCGGACATTCAGCCCAATAAGCACCAGTAAAAAATAGTTGATCAAACATAATACATACAAATGATGTGACTACATATATAGCGAAGACTAACAAATATTCATTCAAATAGAAGACGATAAGGTAAAAAAAATTCTTCACAATGAACATGCAATTTTATTATATACATTATTTACTAAATAAATATTTTTACCTCTAATAGAGTAGAAATAGCAACTTAGAATGCAAATGCAAGATTTTTGATTGGGGAGGAAGCAAGCAATTAGTGGCCATCTTATCTAAATTTTCTAATTTACACCACGTACTAAATTTTTATGATTATCTAGGCATCTTATGGTATATATGTGAAACCTTCGTATATTCTTTTACTTGATAACCATGCACCACATTCCTGATTTTCTTCTTCTACAAATCAACTGGAGAACAAATTTTTGTATAATAAATTCAACCTATTAACTAAACATGATAGTCCGATGCCCTTGTGGTCAATGGTTGATTATATGTTTGGCTTATACACATGCTGGTGGGTGTGTGTGTGTGTGTGTATACATATATATATATATATATATATATATATATATGAGATTTTGTGCGTACTCATCTAAGGCATTAATTGCATGAATTGATTTACCTACTTTTATCATATACATCATGAATATGTGAACCATTTTTTGGTTCATTTTTTTCTTCATTTAAACTTGTTAACCAATTTTGTCAAACAACTTGGAGTTTTCTTTTTTACAGCAGTTGCTCTTAGTATGTGCCGTTGTTGAAATGTGGCTTGAGATTCCATTTTGTCATTTTTCATTGTACTTTGATCAAAACAAATCATAATTTTTTATTCTTTTGGTTCATATTAGAGGAAATTCCATTCAAAAAACAATTCATAGAAGTGGAAGAAATTATCAAAATTCTTCATTATCTGATCTGGAAATGGATCTGCTGCTACTACTAATTTTGAGGTTAGTTGGTGCTGCATCATTTTCTTTAGTAAGCACACTATTTTTATTGCAAAATATTAACTTATGTTCATCAAAAGAATTGAAGTTATTTTATATGTCTAGGTGTGTTTGTTAATCAGTTCAGTTCACTCACTGAACTGTTGAAGAATGTAGTTTTTCTAGTGCCTTATTTTATATGTGTTTCCAGTGTATTTTGAACTGTTGAAGTATCAACGTTTCTTTTTTTCTCAACTTCACTATATTCACGATATCATCCAAATAATCGCAATATTTGGTGCGGTTTGGTTGTTAAAACATCTTTTCATTGTGCAATTTGGTATTTATTTGGCCGTCAATTGTTCGAATGCATAATTATTTAAAGAGGATAGGAACTATAATCTAGGATTGCGGCATGTTCTAACTGTAAGTCGCGGTTCTTATATCAAATTATCTGTTTATATTTCCTTATTTTTCTTGTTTAAAAATCCTATACGTAATAGTGTATATATTTATACCAGGATTGTATTTATTTTTAAAATGAGATCATCGTTCACATCTTTTTGAATTGCAAAAATTAATGTATGTATCAGAATTTTCTTGTTGATGTCAACATGCTGAAGAGAAGGATTTGTGATGCAACCCAAAATTGCAACATGTTACAGTCATGATTCTTACATTACAATTTTCGTTTTCATTTTATTTTTTAGCTTTCTTACTCTGTTATGTTGTGCAGCTAAGTAATAGGCTTTTCTTTAAACAAAATTAACTGAATGCCATCTTATGTCTTATTACAGAAGGGTCACACATGTTAACAACCGTAAAAGATTAAAATGGAGACGACTAAAAACTATCCTTTCAGTTTACTAGGATGCAGATGTCCCACTTGGAAATTTTGACTAATTCATGTGTGTTAAAAATGGGAATGTGCACAATTTGTAAAATGGGAAGGGAAGTGTGATGTTGTACGAGTTGTGATTGAGGTGAAGATGTTAGTTGAAATTGAATGTGTGCAGGTTAAAAGGCAGCAAGCAAATGGTTGGGGTTAGATGACAGCAGTAGTCTAGTGCAGGTTGAAAGACAGTAGCTGGTGCAGTGTTGTTAGATGATAGAAGGAGATAGTTGTTAGAGATTTGTTGTATTGATATGATGCAGATGTATGTAGGGTAATGAGCAGAGGTTTATGTATGTGGTTTAGGGAGAATGGGATGTTGTGATAGTTGATGGTCAGTGGTGATGTATTATAGGAAAAGGGTGGTCGAGCAGGGTGGTGGCCTTCTATTGAGGCAAGTAAGGGTGTGGTATGACAGCAGCAGTGAATTGATGGCAAGATGATGGTTGCAGGGAAAGTTGACACAGGCAGCGTGGTCATGGTTTTGTTGTAGGTGTTTATGGGATAGTATTATGTAGTATGTGGGGATGGGGAGTGAAAAGTTTTATAGGTATGAACTGTGATGTTGCACAATTTTATGGTATGAATTGTCCTACAGAAGGCCCATTGTTAATAACTTTTAATACTTCTTAAGTTGTAGAAAAGTGTACAATGAAATGTCCAGGTTTTTAAGTTATGATATATTATATGTATAAATATTTTGTATGTTTAGTATAATGTGTTACATCTCTTAGCTGTATTATAAAATATTATATGTATAATGCTTAATGGTGTTATAAAGATTTCCAATTCCGTTGAGATTTAGCTGTATTATAGCGGCTACAATGAGCTATTGAATAAATATTTTATAGCGGCAAAATGGTGTTATAAAGATTTCCAGTTCCGTTGAGATTTATCTGTATTATAGCGGCTACAATGAGCTATTGAATTAACGTACCATAGCGGAAAATTTGCGTTATAAAACTAAGCTCAACCATAGCGGCATATTTTGTGTTATAAATATTCAACGGTTTTTTATAACATGTCGATATACAGTGCTTATCAAACCGCTATGGTTGTGATTAATAGCGGCTATATCCGCTGTAAAAGACACTTTTTGTTGTAGTGACTGTGACTTGCATGAGCTTTAAAATGAAAGTATTTAGGCATATGGCCTACCACATAACTTTCAGATCTCGTTTAACTCACCCGAGATCTCGTTCGAATTCTCATTTCCTGACTCGAGCGAGACGAGATTTAGTGAAATTAATTTTTTATATATATATTATTTGGTACTCATCTCGTCCAAGGTAGTGAAATTTGAGGTGGGATCTCAATAGAAGATCTTAAACGAAGTTATGTTTTTGTATTTGCATATTTTTTACTTCTTATGTAATGTTCATAAGAAATTACAGTCTAATGAATTTTTACTTACCCTTTAATTCTTCATTTTACCGTTTAACGAGTAAGCCAAAAAAATATTATTTATTTTTTAATGTTTAATATTCGGATGAGTAGGGAATCATTCTGTTAACACTAAATCAATCGTGTAAATTAATATTATCATTTAACATAAACTATGTATGTTAAAAACTTTTATATACAGATAACAATTATTGCATAATCTTAAAATACCAAATTTAGACTTGTGTTACTCTAAGATAGTTCGGAGATGGACTTTAAAATTCGAGATGTCAATCCATGATGTATACCTGAGATACACTCATCACACCCAAGGTCTCGTCTTATACGAGATAATGTGTGTAAAATTTCTAAGATGAACCGCGACCAAAATCCAAAATTTTAAACTTTAGGCATATACAATACCATTGAGTTCTCTTAATTTTTACTGCCACGTCTAAAGGCCTCCTTCTTGGTTGAAGCCATATTTAACTCTTCCATCTCAAATAGGTCAAAATACAATAATGCTTTCTTTCCACGGAGGTTAAACTAGTTGTGATATCCCTCTAGGTATTTAATTTTGACGCATTAAATCTCATAGCTCTAGAATTATTCATAGGCCCTTTTAGACTTCAATTTTCTCCTTTGAATTTCAGTTGGTTTTCACTTAGATCTACTTTGTTTCCGGTAAATGTATGGACTATGTTTCAAGCTTTTGCACCTCTAGACTTACCTATGTGGTTGTTCTCACCATTTAGATCTCCTGAATTTCCCACTGTGATCACTAGATCCACCGAAAACCATACCAGATTCAATCTTTGTAGTCCTACTTTTATACCTTTCATTATCCCTTCTCCAGATCTATCATCCCTTTTGTCTCCATATCCAGTCACCACTTTGTAACCCTCTTCCCTTGTTTCTCATCTTCTTCCTCACTATCAAGGTGCTTCAATACAACTAACATACTTTGTGAGTGGTGATGCATATTTATACTCATCTCTCATCACATTTTGGTGTGTTTTACATAGGATTCGTGTGAAATCGAACCTTAATTGCACATCTGTATAAATTTTACATAATTTCATATAACTTTACTTAATAAATAAAATTACAGTTTGTTTAGTGTGATTAAAATGACTTAGGATGATAATTTTGAAAATAGAAATCCAGAAGCATCGTGGTAGTTGCTAATTTTTTGAAATGGCATTACATATTCAAATTTATACATGAAAAATTATGAATTCGTCAAGGATCACTGCTCAAGTGGTAACAACTCTAGACAATTATTTTAATAGTCTTGGATTTCAACCACTAAAACTTCAAAAATGAATACTTTGCTTGAATAAAAATATATCACTCTTATTATAAAAAATAATGAATTCTAAATAATATTCGAATGCGATGTTTTAATATATAATCCATTTATATATGAAGAATTCTTGGACTACTTATCTAATTAGTTTCAATAGTAATGATCTGCCATAATTGGATAATTTGAATTTGATTTTTAAATCTGATTGGTTTTCATTAGATTATTTTTTAAATAATCTTAATCGTACTAGTTTTGTTGGATAATTGGTCAATGTGCACCTTACTTATATTTTTTACTATAACACTTCGGTCTCAAATGGAACTTTTTTCTACCACTAGTTTTGGATGACTTTATATTTCAAGCATTATCGTAACAATTGTTGTAAAAAAAATTCTCGTCGTTTCTTAATGGTTATAAAACTTTTGGAAAAAGGATAAAATTTTGATGGAAATTCTCAATCCATCAAATTAGGTTATTTTGAGATATTCTATTTTTTTCAAATTATACCCCTAGTAATTTAGCTTAAACATTCATGTTTACCTCAATAATATTTTGACCATAAAACTTGAATTATTATACACTAAATGAAATAATAAGAGAGAGAAGGAAACTCAAATTTGGAGCAAATTTCGAAATTCAAAGGACCCTCGATGTTTACCTCGGCTTCCGTAGTTTTTGAAATAATATATTAGCTAATTCTATTTAGACACAAGAATTTAGTAAGTATCCCTCCCTAATTTTAGAAAAATTCAAGGGCAAAACCATCTTTACAAGATTTACACACATCTACCTTTGTCTCTCTTTATTCTCATATTCTAGTTAAAATTTCCTAACCATTAAACCTTACTTCAAATTCTAGCTAAAATCTTAAATGTTTAGGTTAAATTGATTGATCTTGGTGGTGATAATGTGAATCTACAAGAACCAGAAGAGTTAAACCGAGAATTTAATGTTTTGATTTATTTTTTAAACTACTCAGGTCGCAACGGTTTCAGATGAGAGATTGGCAGTATAATCTTGTGAAGACAATGTGCGGTTTGTACACCAACCACGCAGTATTGATATGAGACTGGCTTTTGTATTTCGCATTGCAACTGTGTGGCAGAATACATATCTGCATACTCGTCCTACGTTGTTAAATAACAATCACTCACATCTCCTACCTTATATTACTACTTGAGATTATAAAAGGAAACTGCTAAGAATAATTTAGGTATACTAAGTGAAAATATAGGATTAAGGGTTAAATACATATTAAGGCCCTTAGATCTATTTCCTTCATCGAAAAAGGGAAAGAATTATCTAAACCGCTTTTCTTGTTATGTTCGTTAAGTTCAAGTCTGATGAGAATCATATTCTATGACTAACAACTCGTTATTTTTAAACGATCCATTTACTATCCATTATTTGATTTAATAAATCTATATATTGGAATGAGTCATAGTCAAATGGTTTAGCACTCCTTCTTGAGGAGATTTGTCGATCCAAGAAAAAAATAAGCAAGGTTTCGTCGTTGAGTGAAAATGGGAAATTCATGGAAAATTGCAATGCTCACCACATAATAGTGTATCTATACATCTTCATCGACATTGTTTCTTGACTAGAAGACCAAGAGCTAACTATCGAAACTTTGGATTATCTGGACATATACTATGAGAAGTAGTTCCCTGCTTGTTACCCGACACAACATGATCCAGTTGGTAAGGTTAAAAATATCTGTTTGGTATGTACAAATATGACGACCCACCTCCTCGACCCTCAGAAATTGACACCAATACATCATCAGTATTCACATGCCGCAAATCAAGTGCTAGAGAGACAGATTATCATACAGTAAAAGAAAATAAATATAAAACAGAATCTTACATGAATGGAATAACATATATATTCCAATATATATATATGTATATAGCGGAAAATTTAAATACATTTACCAGAGTTTATCTTATATATCAGCCTGGACAGTTATAATTCTCTGTCCTTATAAATGTTGAATACAATCAGTAAATTAATGCAGCGAAAATGGGAATGGGGAACTATCTACAGGAACATCTTTAGCTCCAGACTTCAAGCTCCATCAAAATGCTCCAAGTTAAACCTGACTTTGGCTATCCGAAAAAAGAGGCCACTAAGAGTTTAAGGGAAAAGAAAATAAACTCCGGGTTAGTTATGGGACTGGTATGAGAAACTCAAAAAACTGTGTATTGGAAAACAAAGGGTATCTCATAAGAACATGCCACATACAAACACGGAACAGGTTTTTTACCTTATGATTTCCAAAACATTTGCTACGTAAAATCAGGGATATTATCTTTAATGCCATTCTTTGAAAATCCTTTCGAATAACATATTAATCATAGTCTGAATTGTTACATTGGGTTTACAACTAAAACCATAAAGGTTTGTATTGGAGAATGGATTCCATACAATGACAAGATAAGGGACTACCTTCTGATAATGCGTCTCTAGAGGGATGAACCTGAGGCTCCAACCTCTACCAACACAGAATCAGCCTATCTTTACCATAGATATTACCAAATATGACATCACCTCGGTTGTTCCCGACTTATCTGAGAGCTCTCATAGCATACACACCCAATATATAGAGGATGATCTATAAAAGTGATAACCGATTCATAATGGGTGCGACCCATATTGCCCTGCCACACCCTATTTTTGCTATTCCCGAGTGATGGGGCTCAAGGTAACGATTACCTTTCTCATAGCACACATTTCAATTGAATGCTACATTGTTAATTCCATCACACACCATTGATTTTCACAAATGTACAACCGTTATGCCCTTACATCTCAGAGAATGGTGTTAAGTATAGAAGAGTTACCTACTACAACACCAAACAGATATATGTTTGTAAAAATCAATGTACGTGCATTTTAGAAATGCAATGTCAAAAATTCATCCATCTAAGTAATCCAGGTATAGGACAAACCAAAGGAACTCTCCTACTACATCCTGTCGAAAATCACCCTTAGGATTAGTAACAAGTAGCCCTTGCATCGAAGATCAAATGAAATTACTACTGTCACATATAAATGATATGGGAAATTTTTCCCAAGGGTCAGTGACAAGCAGTCCTACATTCCTTCTTCTAATTTATTATCATTCCAAGTCTTCACTTCGAACATATATATTAGTTCGAAGTGGTTTTCAGATAGGAATCACCTAAATCCGATCCTTGTTCCTTCAAACGAATCATTGATAAAAAGATGTTAAAGCTTGAGGGTGATTATCATTTCATTCATTGATATCTTTTATCAAATAACATATCTCTTATAGATATATAAATCTTCAAATCATATTCTTTTCCAGTATATATGGAATCATTAAGACTCTCTTTAACTTTGAAAATACCAAATCAAAATCATCTCTCATAAACCATATTGTAAAACATTATGGAATAAAAAGGGTCAATAGAAATTAGACTAATTCTATTTAATATCAATTTTTGTATTCAACATTTATTATCCATTGAATAATGGTGCAATCGCCTTTTAGATTCACTCAAATAGTATAGATTCCCTCCTTGGAATTTAATACTAATTGTAAGAAGATATTTTCTACATAATTCAAGTTGTATTAAATTTGGAAAAATTAAATCTTTTATACTTGACATTTCGACCTTATCTATCCCTCGCTTAGGAAAGTGGCCAGGTGAGCCATGGCACTAGTATCTCCTGAACATCTTGTTAATTTAGGCATTTCACATCCAAATCTCATGAATAGAAAAATCCAGTCTACTCATGGCTTTTAGTGCCAAGATTAAATCACTTAATTATAATAGCTTTTCATTAAATCATTTATTTAAACTCTTTAAAGTAAATTATCAAACCTCCACATTATCTTTAAAATCTCAATTATTTATTTGAAAACACTTATAAAATATTTGGGAAATAATAATAATTTTAAATCTATATTTCAAAAGTTATTAAAACCGCTGCAAAAAGGCTGCGAATAGTGCTTTTAAGGCTTATTTGATCAAAAAAACTTTTCTATCATTTATAAATCCATTTTTTATAACTCAAATCTCTTTTAAATAATTTTAAAATATTTATAGGATTTGTTCCTTATTTTTGAAGAATTAAAAATATTAATTTTAAAGAATTTTCGCTTTGATTTCCGAACTGCCAAACCGTGACTATTTTGAAAACCTGATTTGCTCATATTTCAAAATCTACCAAAAAAAATCTCAGCCTTTTTCTTTTTTTTGAAACTATGATTATAAGAGCTCGAAAAATTCTTATTCCAAAGAATTCCGACTCCAATTCTATTGTATAAATGGATTTAATTTTCTACGGCATGAAATCGCGGACTACTGTTATGCAACACATCTATTTTTGACTCAATTTTCATAACTTTTCAAAAATTCAGCAAATTCGGTTTTAGTGTTTATAAAACATTTATAAACCATTTTAAATAGGTTGAACAATCTCACATACACCATTTCATTTATTAAAGGAAAGTGATTTCCTTTATGATATTCGACGTGTATTAAACGTGAATCATTTACACATCTAAACAAACATATTATCATATCCGAACATGGTTCATAATCATCATAACCAAGAATAGCCAAATATATATCTCATCTAACATATCATAATATAAATAGAGTTTCTCGCCTTTATTGGTTTCCAACTTTACGAAAATTCGTTATAGCTTCGCAACGATCAAATCAAAACCTATGGAATCGAGCCTTGAACTTTTGGATAGCCATGGACTAAGCTTTCAAGTGGAGTTAGGCTCGGCCTTGGGTGGTAGGAGGTGGTGGGCGAGATTCTAGAGAGAGGAGAGAGTGGTTTGAGCCTGTTTTGAAGTGGACTGCTAATGTATATGTACGTATATAAATTTATTTTCTTTTTTCTAATTTTTCTTTATAGTTTCCTAAGGTAAGAAGCCATTAAAGTGGAGTATAAAGAGGTGAAGAAGCTTAGAAATTTATGAACCAATGAAGTGAAGATGGATGGTGGTATTTATAAGCACATAAGTGAATAAAAATATCATGATATTTATGTGCACATACATCACCATTTCATCACCACCACACCCTCCTCATCCATTACCATGCACGGACGAACACTTCCCCTTCCTGTGGCTCCATATTTGTGAGTTGATGTGTGTAAGAGTGAAGTGGATTTTGCTTTTTATTTTGACTTTTGTATGCTTAATGGTGAAGTATAAGAGAAAAATATCAAGATATTTGTTTCATTTGTATACATGCATGTATGTTTATTTGTATGTGTACGTGCATATATGACATGCATATGTATGTATGTATGTATGTGTGCTTATTTATCTTATAAGGATGCATCGTGTAACGACCCGTAAAATTTCGATAATTAAAAATGTAAATTTAATAAGATTTCATGGTTTAATGTTGGAAGAATTAAAAAAAAATTGCAATTTATGTATGGTAATGATAACTAGAATGAAATGCAACAAATTTTATCTAAGTTAATTACTTATGAATTGAATGGAATCCCAAATCAATTGAAATAATATGTAGTCAAAGGTAATTGAATGAATTTGTATTGTATAGGTAATTGTGACGCTTGTTTGTAAATAATAAACTTATAAGTAATAAAAAGTTAACGGTGATAATTATTTAATTACCTATTCATTTAGTTAGTCGAATTGAATTTGTGAACCAATTGCAATTGAAATGAAAGTTTATATATTAGTTGAGTGCATTATCTCTAACTGTAGTTAAATAATAATGTGGAATTCATTTGATGTAATATAGTAAATCAACTGATAATGAAATTTTCATTAAAAAAAATCCAATATAGAAATCCGTCAAATATTGAACAATTAAATTGTTTAAATTTAATATTTGGAATTTATTGAATAATTGAATAACGGGAATTGAATAACTGTTTTAATGAAAATGGTTGTTCTATAATTTGAATTTGTTAAATTTTATAATTTTGTTTTGAATATTTCAAAAGATAGTGATTTAAGAATAATCAAATTTGTTTAAATTTAATATTACAAATGTTTAAATAATTAAATTCCGAATTTGATATGATTAATTTGATAGTGAAATTTAATATATGGGAATAGAGTGAATAATTGAAATTTGATTTAATATGATTCAAATTGGTTTCCAAAGTGAATGTAAGTTATATTGGGATTATAATAGAGTTAATAAGATTTAAAAGTTGGAATTTATTGGATAATTGAATAACGGGTATAATATGATTAAAAATGATTTGTAAAATTTTATTTTACCACATTAAAGTTAGAATGATGTTGTAGAACTTTTAAAATCGAATTAAAAGTAAATTTGTGAAAAATGAATATTTTAATATTTAATTGACGAGTTAAAGTAGCCATTTTTCAAACAGTCTCGGATTTCGACGAAACTAGTTTCATCGGATCCGTAATGTTATATTATTATAATATTTCAAATTTCAAGTCAATTGGATTTATCGTTTGTCCGGGGCGAGCCAAAACGCATAGAAATTCGTTTAATCGGTTTAATTTAAATTTGATCGTTTATTGCCGTAACTCATACAGATGATCGAATTAGTTTCCGAAACCTATTCCATTGTGTCCGGAACGTAGGGTAAACCTTAGAAACGCCAGTCACCGCGCGAGATTTGGAGTTCGGTAATTCCGGGATGAATAGTGTTCGTTATATTTTCTATAAAAGCACCTACCTAATTCTCATTTGCAAACACCCTCTCCTTCTAACCCTAGCCGCCACCCTCCAACTAATGGCCGAAATTTGCCTGCGTTCGTCCTCATATATCTCCTAATCCATCAACATCCACGCAAAGTCATCAACTAGAAACTTGTAGAGGCCAGTGTGTACTACGAATCCAACGGTCGAGATGAAGAATGGTGCGTAGTGGCTGTCGTTCACCATCAGGTCACGCGTGTATTCCGAGGCCTGTGGATGGCCGAGCTCGATGTGCTTCATGCTATAGGCGGTGCTCGACGTTGGCATCGAAATGGGGTCGCTGATTGTTGGGCGTGTTTCCGCATACCACCGAACCAACCCCGCTTCCTATGCATGGCCGAACCAGCCTCCACCGATCCATGCTACTACCGGTCCAATTCCATCTCCATGCTACTACCGATCCATGCTACTACCGGTCCAATTCCATCTCCATGCTACTACCGATCCAACTCCACCGATCCACGCTACTACCGGTCCAACTCCATCTCCATGCTACTACCGATCCAACTCCACCGAACCATCTACCACTACTAAATCAACATGAGGAAGGCATACCGGACCGACACTACCAGGCCATATTGCATCAGCACAGGCCCACCAGCAGCTATGTACATCCAAAACCCCTGCCCCCAGCCTCACTCTATAAATAGAGGGACAGGGGTACAGCAATAGTAGACAAGTTTGAGAGCTCAAGCACGGATAGAACTTTCAAACAACTTTCAGTTACTTGTAATCAAAACTTTGTACTTGTAATCTGAATAGAAGAGGAGAATAACATATAAAGTGGACGTAGGCACGTTCTGGCCGAACCACTATAAATTTGTGTGTCTTTTACAATTTAGCCCCTGCTTTTTATATATTTGCATAAACCACCCAAATCACTAAGAACAACGTATAATCAACTACATCATACGACTTGGAGGTGTTTGCCCATTTTTTGCGCAAACATTTTTGGTGCTTTCATTGAGAGCTGAACTCAAGAAGTTCGGAGCTTCAGCTTCTCCCACTTAACCCTTTTCCTATCAGCATCGTTCATTTCTTGGAAGACATGCCTCCCGGACGGAAGAAAGATGCTAACAAAGGAAAGAACATCGCAACTGGCAGTATCCCAGACCCAATGATCAGAGACCAAGGCAATCGCCTGGTTCCAATAGAAAATGTAAATCAGACGAATCCGACAGCCCCTGCTACGGAACAACCAATTACAAGGGCGGATCTGGACAGGGTTGTAGCTGAAGTAACTAACCGCTTCGCATCTCAACAAGAAGCCTTGGTGGATCAACTCATGTCACGCTTAAGGGATGTTGAATAAACCAACCGCAACACTGAATCATGGGGTGAGTCCCGGTCTAGAGGATCTGGGAGATGACAAAGGTTTTTCTTCTTCGAAGAGGCTAACAACCGAAATAGCTATGGTAGGAGCCGAGCCCAGACTCAGCCCGAATTTTGACCCGAGGAAACACTTGGAACCGAACCCAACAGGGGAGGTACCAGGCAGGGGTCGGATGTAGCTGAGCCCGTCATGCTACCTAACCACGGAAACACCAATGGACGGGGCCGAGCTGGAGTCCCGCCCGAAATTGGACCCGAGGAAGTGCTGAGAACAGAACCCAGTGGGGGAAAATCAAGGCAAGGGCCAACTGCGGCTGACCTCAGCGTGCCCCTAGAAGACCAGAGGAAGCCATTGGAGAATGTTAGGAGTAATAGACGATACCATCCCTACAGGTCATCTGGACGGAATCAATCCCGCAGGGAAGAACCAAACTCATTTCTATCCGCTCCAAGTTCTGATGAAAGGATGGCGCGATTGTTCAAAGAGTGCGTCCAACGAGAACAAAGGGATCGAGTGATAGGCGCTAGGGTAACCAGCCCCTTCACCCGCAATATCGAAACAGCCATCACCCCCCCCCCCCCCCCCCGGGAATGGAAAATGCCAACAATGGAACCTTACAAGGGAACCTCTGACCCTGTCGCACACTTACAAAGATACACACAGCATATGCTCATGAGCAGAGCAATAGAGGGAGTGTTGTGTAAATGCTTCCCACTATTCTTGGCAGATCTAGCTACCTCCTGGTTCTGCCATCTACCCCGAGGGTCCATCAGCTCATGGGAAATATTGAAATAAAAGTTTATCAGCCAGTTCCGCATTCATGTGGAACAACCCAAGGACGCTTATTCCCTATCTAATATCAAACAAAAACCCGGAGAGACAGTGCAACAGTATCTAAGCCGATTCAACGCCGCAGCGGCCGCAGTCCAAGATGCCGACGAGAAACTTATCCTAATGGCCCTCTGCAGTGGTGTACACCCGGCTACTAAATTTTCCAGGAAACTAACGAAAGAGAAGCCAGCTACCTTGCCCGATTTCTTCCATGAAGCCGGGAAATATATGAGACTTGAAGACACTGCCATTGAAAGGCAGACAGGGCAACAAACTAAGGCAGCTCATGGCAACACATCCGCAGTAGCAAAGGACGTTCGAAGAAATGACTCCAGAGATAGTGCTGTAGGCAAGAAGGGAGAAAAGCGCTTATATAGGCCAGGACCGAGATTTGACTCTTACACTCCTCTAAATTAAACAATCGAAAACATCTTCTTGGCCACCCAAGACGAAGTTAGATACAAGCGCCCTCCGCACAAGAAGGAATCAAATAATGCAATTAAGTCTGGAAAGTTTTGTCGCTTCCACGAATCTCATGGGCATGACACCAATGAATGCCATCATCTCCGGGACTTGATTGAAGAACACATCGAAAGGAAGAGACTGGAGCGCTATGTGAAAGGTCAGAACAGGACTTCAACTCCTGCCAGTGAGAACCCAGGGCTATCCCTCCCGGAAGTTGGCGGAGGAAATCGCAACACCAGCGACTCCAGTCAAGAGAAGATAGTGGTCCTTACCATATCAGGAGGACCACACATCGCCGACGGAAGCTAGGCAGAGATGGAGAAATACGGTAAGTCACTTAGAAACAATAAGGGCTACGTTAATTCTGTTACAGAAAAACGCCACCCGAAACGGAAAGAGAATGATGATATCACATTCAGTCAGCGTGATCTAGAGGGAAGGCAGTACCCTCACATGGATCCTATGGTCATCTCTGCCTGGTTCGGCCCAGCCAAGGTTTTCCGAATCCTAGTAGACACTGGAAGCTCAGTAAATATCTTATTCAAGCACGCTTTCGACAAAATGAAGCTGTCAACGAAGGATGTGTCTCCCTACAGCAAACCGCTGCACGGTTTCACTGGAGATGCGAACATGCCCCTCGGGCAGCTAGACCTCTTTGTCGAAATAGGAAGTCATCCCCGCTCCGTTGTGCGAAAACAAACATTTGTGCTAATAGAAAGCCACTCGGCCTACAATGCCTTTTTGGGGAGACCAGCCTTGTCTGACTTCCAAATTGTCCCAGCCCCATGGTGCCTAAAAATGAAATTCCCAACAGATAACGGAGTTGGGGAAATAGAGGGAGATCAAGACGCCGCTCGAGATTGTTATGTGACTGAACTTCGCAATAACTGCAGGAAGGATAAAGGGAAGGATGCAGAGACTTCTCTCTGCAAGAAAAACTTGGAAGCATAGCAATTAAAGAAAGCCCCTCCTCTTCGATGTACCAGCGATCCTTTCAACGAATTAGACCCCGGGGATAAAGAGGAGGAGGCCACCACCGAGCCTGTAGAGGCTATGGAATTTATACCTGTAGACAAACACGACCCTAGTAGACTACTAAGAGTTGGGTCTCAGTTAAGAGTGAAGTTGAACGATCAACTCGTCGATTTTCTTCGCCACAACATGGATGTATTTGCATGGACGCACGCCGACATGACAGGAATCTCCCTAGACGTAGCATGCCACGCACTGAACATCGATCCCACCAAGGTGCAAGTAAAGCAGAGAAAGAGGAGCATGGGGGCAGAATGATCAGCAGCCCTCGAGGAAGAAATAAAGAACTTACTTGCCAGTGACTTCATACGAGAAGCCATCTACCCAGAATGGATTGCCAACCCGGTACTGGTAAAGAAAGCTAACGGGAAGTGGCGAACATGCATCGACTTCTCCAACTTAAATGACGCTTGCCCGAAGGACTGCTTCCCACTCTCCCGAATCGATCAGCTCGTGGACAGCACAGCCGGACACGAACTCTTATCCTTTATGGACGCATACTCAAGATATAACCAGATCCCTATGCACAGCCTCGATCAAGATCACACTAATTTCATCACTGACCGAGGATTGTACTGCTACAAAGTAATGCCTTTTGGACTTAAAAACGCCGGAGCTACTTATCAGCGCCTCGTCAACAAGATGTTTGCGGAATTAATAGGACGAACTATGAAAGTTTATGTGGATGACATGCTGGTAAAATCGAGGAAAGCCAACGATCATATAAACCACCTGAACGAGATGTTTCAAGTACTTCGCCAATATGGAATGAAGCTGAATCCTCTAAAGTGTTCCTTCGGAGTATCGTCGGGAAAGTTCTTGGGATTCATCGTCCATGCCAGGGGGATTGAAGCAAACCCCGAACAAGTCCGGGCTTTGCAAGATATCAAGATACCATCCACGCGAAGAGAGATGCAAAGCCTAAACGGGAAGGTGGCGCCCTAAGCAGGTTCATCTCTAAAGCGACCGACAAATGCATCCCTTTCTTTGAAGCTCTGAAGAAAGACAAAGGAAAGTTCGAATGGACTGACGAATGCTCGACAGCCTTCCTTAACTTAATCGAAAACCTCCAGAAACCACCAGTACTCTCAACTCCAAATGAATGCGAGGAACTATACATATACCTTGCTGTATTGTCCCATGCTTTAAGCGCCACTTTGGTGAGAGAAGACAACCACGCACAGCGACCCGTATACTTTGTAAGCAAGAGATTTACAGGGGCAGAAGCCAGATACCCTAAACTTGAGAAGCTAGCATACTGTTTGCTAATCATGTCACGGAAGCTACGACACTATTTCCAATCTCATTCCATCAGAGTTCTAACCGATCAACTGCTAAGGCAGGTACTCCATCACCCCGACACTTCTGGGCGACTACTTAAGCGGTGCATTGAACTTAGTCAATATGATATCACCTACCATCCTCGCACCGCCATCAAAGGACAAGCCATGGCCGATTTCATTGCCGAATTCACTATCAACGAAGGTAAAGATCGATCTGAAATAACAAAAGATATCAAGTGGAATCTCTTTGTGGATGGAGCATCGAACGAACAGGGCTAGGGGCAGGTATTGTGATAATCACCCCCAGGGGAAGGAAGCTGCACTATGCCCTAAGGTTGGAATTCGCTGTCACCAACAACGATGCAGAGTATGAAGCAGTAATAGCAGGACTGGAACTTGCCTTAGAAATTGGTGTCAGTTCTTTATGTCTCCATAGCGATTCTCAACTTATTGTAAATCAAATACTGGGAGAATTCCAGACTAAAGGAGAACGACTCACAGCATATCTAAAGAAGACCAAGCTGCTGCTCAATCAATTGGATCACTATTTAGTCAAACACGTTCCTCGAGAAGAGAACCGAGAGGCCGACGAACTGGCAAAGCAAGCTAGCATGAAGAACAGCACCTTTTCTGAAACGGTAGCCATCTCAAAACAACTAGCCCCAAGTTTCGAACAAGAGGATCTGATAGCTGCAATCGAAGAAGAAACTTGGATGACTCCTATCCAGAAATACTTGCAAGATGGCACACTACCCAACGAGCGTAACGAAGTCAGGAAAATCTTGAGGAGTGCTTCCCGCTACACGGTACAAGAAGGCATCCTCTATCGGCGCGGCTTCTCTAACCCCTTATTAAGATGTGTCGCCGGAAGGGAAGCCAAGGAAATCTTATCCAACATCCATCAAGGAAGTTGCGGAGACCACACTGGGGGGCAGACTCTGGCAAAGAAGATACTCCGATATGGATATTTCTGGCCCACCTTAAACAAAGACACCCTAGACTTCGTCAAGAGATGTGATAGATGTCAGAAATTTGCTAAGATTCCTCGATTGCCAATAAACGAAATTACTCAAATGACCAGCCCTTAGCCCTTTGCAGTATGGGGAATTGACTTGATTGGCGAACTGCCGATGGGCCGAGGAGGAGCCAAATATGCCATAGTGGCAGTTGACTATTCCACCAAATGGGTGGAAGCGGAGCCTCTAAATAAAATATCTTCGGCAAAAGTTATTAACTTCTTGATCAAAAATGTTTTATGCAGGTATGGGGTTCCACTCAAAATCATATCAGACAATGGACTTCAATTTGACAGCGAGGAATTCACTTACTGGTGCCAAGAGCATGGAATTCACAAAAGCTTCTCATCTGTAGCTTATCCTCAGGCAAACAGACAATTCGAAGCTGTCAACAAAATTCGCAAAACTCTAATCAAGAAGAAACTTGAAAAGTCAAAAGGCGCTTGGGTGGATGAACTTCCTACGGCACTTTGGGCCTATCGCACATCTTACAGAACATCAACAGGACATACTCCTTTCTCTTTGGCATACGGATCGGAGGTCATGCTCCCAGTTGAAACTATAGTGCCCTCCCATCGTAGGATCCACTACAACCCAGAAGAGAACGAAGAACTCCTCCACGTTTCTTTGGATCTAATTGAAGAGAGAAGAAACGATGCGGCACTCCAAGCGGCAGCTCACAAGCAAAAAGTGGCAGCACAATACAACTCCAAAGTCAAACACCGCAGCTTACAAGAAGGAGATCTTGTCCTCAAACGGATCTTTCCGCGCCCCGGAGCGCTAGATCCAATCTGGGACGGACCCTATGTAATTCATAAAGATCTCCACAACGGAGCTTATATTTTGTCAACAGTGGACGGAGAGGTGTTCCAGAGGGCATGGAACATCCAACACCTTCGTCGATACTTTTCTTAACTTGTACTGCCCATATGAAGTGAACTGATAAAGAGAATCAGTGGACGTAGGCATTTTCGTGCCGAACCACTCTAAAAAATCTTGTCTCTTTTTTAACTTGTTCCTTTATATCTTGGCTGCTTGTTAAGCTTTATCCTTTTCTGTTGAACGAAATCCTGTATGACGGCATTTCCATTCTGGACACTTCACGGCACAATCCCACCTGGACAAGACCTAACAGGTACTATACGAATCTATGCCCTCGTCAATGAGACACTTTTGCTCCAGCATCCCTCTGCTGCAGGTTAACTCATTGCTCGCGACGACCCTCAAAGCCAACTGTAATGAGCCGATCATAAGCCACCGAGAAGGCCGACTATAGCCGAGGCAGCTCATTACGGCGTTCGGCTAGCCGGCGACTGTGAACCGATTATAAGCCCCAACATAAGGTGTGGCCAGCCAGGGGCAGTTCACGGTTGACGATCGGCACCCACGCTAGCCGGCCGCGGTAAATCGAATAATACCCACGATTACGGACCATAATGGCCCGGGTAGTTATTGTGCCGATCTCGGCTCCGATGTGTCTTAAGTACGGCTGTGGTAAAAAAGAAAAACTCCCCGCGGAGGCGTAAGATGGGTGACGAATGTCTCCAAGACCCACAGCTAGGGAAAGTGACTATAAAACCCGTTTGCCACAAACTTAAGCACATCGAAGGCCTTCCGTGATTGGAAGTTTTACTATTTCTTATATTTCCATTTTATTTATAAAAACTTTCTCCTATCCTCTATAATGATCACTAAAGTACAGGACACAAAATGGGGGACACTTGCTAGTGGAAATGAGAACTCACAACTGGATAATGGGTCACTCGGCTGCATTCCATCCTCAGTCACACAAGACATTCAAAGCTACCGTCTACAACTAAAACATGAAGGGCGGTACTTTCTTTTCTTGTACATAAACATGTAGCCATAGTTTATTCACCCGTCACACTAACATTGCAAGACATGAAATTATACTTTAAACAAGAGCGTAGCATCAAACACGATTAAAACACATGCATATACACAGCTACATTTCTTATGCAACAGCATCCAAATATGACAGAATCAGCTTATGTTATAAAACTATATAAGAATAAAATCATTCGCTACATTGACATAATTACAGCCTGAGAGTACATTAATGTTTTGGACTAGTATATTCAGGAATGCCAAGTAAACCAAAAAAGTAGTCAGCTGCAGCAGGGCTCCGCCTCTATCCTGCTAGCCCCTCGGGATTTACTTAACCGCTGGATCAGAATTCCCAGCATGCTGGCCAGAGGTCCCACCTGTCCGATTCAGGAGAAGAACCCATCAGATAAATGATACGCAATTAAGTTAAGAAAAGATTGAGAGGAAAGACTTACCAGCATCTGCTCCCTGATCATCATCCCCCAACTGCACACCCACTTCCTCGGCGGTAAGCAGCCTCATGCCCTCCTTCACTGCCACTTTCTCCTCCTCAGTAAACTGGGCCATGACCACATCCATTCTGAAAGCTACACCACCCTCCTTATCCGCCTCAGCCTTGGCCTCCTCCAAAGCCCGAAGATATATCCTAGCCATGACCCGAGGATAGTCGTCCATCCAGGACAGGTTGCCCTGCTTCCAAGTACGGAAGTACATGTCCTGGAGCATCTCATCCATCATCCCCTTGTTCTCCTCAAACTCCCTCATCCGGGCCTTAGAAGCCGAAAGCCTTGCGACGGAAGCATCTTTATCCAATCGGTATCTCGAGCAGTCAGCCTGAAGGGATTTCCGCATCGCCTCCATCTCCTCCTTCAGCTTGGCTTGAGCAAGCTCTACGGCCTCAAGCCTCCCAGATAACTCCTCTATCTGCTCAAGATCCGCTCTCCGAACCTCATCCACCGTGGCAATGGCCATATCGATTCGCTCCTTGCAGGTGGCCTCCATCTTTCGCAGCTCGGCTCTGCTAGCCTCCTCCATAGTTTTCTTTAGCCGTCTGGAGGCCGCCTTATGCTGGGAGATTTGAATGGCCTGATCGGCAAGCTGTTTGGCCTGATCGGAAACCATTAGTCGCAGCCGAATGTTAGCACTTCCGATTTCCTCTTCAGCCTTGACCAGTCGGGCGTGATGCTCCATCAACTTCTTGGTCTCTTCAGCCACCCGATCGATATTTGCCTTGGCCTCGTCCCCCATAGTCACAATCCGAGTGGTCAACAAGTCGAGATCCACAGACTTAGCCTCGTCAAGCACCCTTACCATAGGATTGCGGGGCAGGAGGTGCTCACCGGTAACCTCATCGAAGGAAATATCACGAGAACTCGGGTCCAGATCTGGATGACCCGCAAATGGGTTACGAGCCAAGCCAGGACGATCAATATGAGTAACGGAAGGATTCTCTGATGGATGCGGAGATGGTATGGACTCAGTATCTTCCTCCGTGATGTCATGAATAGGATGGGTTGGGGGCTGAGGTCCAAGTGAAGGTTCGAACATGGAACGCCTCCTCTTCCTTTTTTGGATATACTCTTCAATAACTCCGAAAAGAGGACGGTAGCCGACTACGCCCCCGGAACGGTCAATCGAAGGCTTCGGTTTAGCAGAAGCTTTGAAGAGTTTGAATTGCTCGAGGCGGTGCCGAATGTCTGATATCTTGGCCGCCTTACTCGTTTCTGAAATAAAAACCAAGTGTTACAAGCATGCATGAGGCTATAATTCAAGAAACATATGAAGTTAACGAAGGAGTTAAGAATTCACCTTGAACCGCCAGAGTTGCCTTAGCTGAAATACTCTCAGAAGATAGACTGGCACCAGTCCTGGCCTTATCAGACTTCTTCGATTTCTCCACCAAGGCCGGCCCTTCCTCCAACCCCTCAAAGGCTTGGCGGAAAGCATCATCTGTCCACTCTTGAATCTCACCCGCTTGCCCAGAGGTCAAGGCACCAACGCCACTACCACTCTGCCCTTCGCCACCGTTACCACCGTCACCTTCTCCATCACCTCCGCTCTCCTCCTCGCCTCTTTCCTCCTCTCCACTTTCCTCCTCCGAAACATCTGGGCATATGCTGGGAGAGGGTTCATCAGATTTCTTAAGCTTCTTCCCCCCGACGACTGGAGGAATCGAGAAGGGCCTCCTCTTGCTACTCTTTGTTGTGGCCCCTCCTTTGGCTTTGGCAGCTCTTTCCTCAGCCGTATCCCTCTGCTTGATCACAGACTGATGTGGTAGGATTAAGTTGTGTTCCAGGAGGGTGGCATTCCTGATTACGTAAGAAGCTGACCTATCCCTTCCCGAAATGGCTTCTATCTCCGCGGCCATGTGAACCAAGTGATCATTCTCCACGACCGCAAAGCCACCTGTCGCTAGCAAATAATAAAGCACATGAGAAGAAGCATTGCAGTCAAAATAGAAATTACAAGTAAACTTCAACTTACAGCCAGAGGTGAAGCGGTGGATAGAAACAGAGTCATCCTGGACGAAGAACCATTCCTTCTTAAACATGGTGAACTTTGAATACAAGTCCAGGACCGGCTTGAAGGACACTGTCGATTCCAAGTTGATGTATGAAGACCCCTTCTTGTAACCTCTTAAGTTATATAAGTATCGAATCTCCCGGTTGGAAGGGGGGCGCCCGTACTTTCTTTGGAAAATCATGAATAGGCACACCAAGATAGCGTAGGAGTTGGGCTGGACCTGGAAAGGAGCCACCTTCAAATAGGTGACGAAGCTAACTATCCAAGCATTGATTGGAGGAATGGCCCCACACATGCAGTGGTACCTACTATAGGCAAAGTATCCTTCAGGGGGATTATATGGCATGACCCCCTTCCCTGGCAACAGCATGCGTGCTCTATCAATCCCAAAGGAGCGGGAGATAACATCCAGCCGCTCTTCTTTGAGAGAACTAGGAAAGCAGTCAGGCGGAGAATTCAGAAGCTCTCGAGGACCATACCCATCTACTAGCGATCTCGGGGTGGGTCCATGACATTCCAGCCCTGGCTGAGCTGGGGGTACTACGGTGGACTCTCTTCTGTCCGAAGATTTCTTCTTATCCGATCGAGTTTCCATTTTGTGAGACATTATCTGCAACACAAGGAAGCACGTTGCTAGAAGTAGAGATATAAAAAGCAAGTGTGTATGAACTCTAGAATTTCATTTATAAGTCAAAATGAAACAGGCATAAGGCCCATTCTGCGACCAAACTCCCCAAGATGATTCGGCAAGTTCATTCGAAGAAGGATTACCTGGTCCGGCACTACAGTTGATTCGGCACTACAGTTGATTCGGCACTACAGTTGATTCGGCACTATAGTTGATTCGGCAGGTAAGGGATAACGGAGACACAGGGTCCATACTTATAAGCAAATGTGGATGACCAGACCAAATGGTTCGGCGCATAGGTCCGAATAAGGAGTCCGAGCTAAAACAAAGCGCGGCATTATGCTAGCATATGCCCCACTTTGGGGGGCAAATGTTGGGCGTGTTTCCGCATACCACCGAACCAACCCCGCTTCCTATGCATGGCCGAACCAGCCTCCACCGATCCATGCTACTACCGGTCCAATTCCATCTCCATGCTACTACCGATCCAACTCCACCGATCCATGCTACTACCGGTCCAATTCCATCTCCATGCTACTACCGATCCAACTCCACCGATCCATGCTACTACCGGTCCAACTCCATCTCCATGCTACTACCGATCCAACTCCACCGAACCGTCTACCACTACCGAATTAACATGAGGAAGGCATACCGGACCGACACTACTAGGCTAGATTGCATCAGCACAGGCCCACCAGCAGCTATGTACATCCAATACCCCTGCCCCCAGCCTCACTCTATAAATAGAGGGGCAGGGGTACAGCAATGGTAGACAAGTTTGAGAGCTCAAGCACGGATAGAACTTTCAAACAACTTTCAGTTACTTGTAATCAAAGCTTTGTACTTGTAATCTGAATAGAAGAGGAGAATAACATATAAAGTGGACGTAGGCACGTTCTGGCCGAACCACTATAAATTTGTGTGTCTTTTACAATTTAGCCCCTGCTTTTTATATATTTGCATAAACCACCCAAATCACTAAGAACAACGTATAATCAACTACATCATACGACTTGGAGGTGTTTGCCCATTTTTTGTGCAAACACTGATCGAGTTGAAGATGCTTGTATTGGGTGCAAGATTTAGGGTTAGGGTTGGCTATTTGGGTTAGGTCGCGTGTGTTAAAACTGGAGGGAGAGGAAGAAGCAAGGTCACGGCCGTGATTGCAAAGCTTGGATAGGCGGTCCAGATTGCTAGGTGAAAATAAATAAAAGAAATGTAAATTAAATTGTAATTTAAATCATGTGATGTTTAAAACGTTGTATCTTTGTCATACGAGATCGAAAATTTGCAAAACAAGTTGCGTTGGAATCGTATGGAGGAGCATTATGGTATGGAGCTGGATTGGAATCGTTTGGAGCTAGTGAAAATTTCGGGTAAAATTAAACGCTCGTTTAATTTTATTCGAAATAAAATGCTGGAACTACATTGAAATTAAGGTGAGTGTTTTATAACGCTCACAACGTACTGAATAAATTTATGCTAGTTAAATTTGACATTATGAAGTGTTATGAATTTTATTTGTCATTGTTTAATAAAATTTAATTGTCATATAGATCGTCATTTGAATTAACCGTTAAAAATTAAATTGGCAGTTAAATGAAATTAAAATTGAATTGTGATTAAATTACCTGACATTGATAACTATGAAATTGCCATGAATTGTGTTGTCTATTGGATGATTTATTTCGATGGATGCTATTGGTTGATATTTAAATGTTTGGATGTTTATTTGCTTATATATAACCTGTTATGCATACATATGACACTATGATTGATTTAAGTGATATATATTCATCCCTGACATTTAATTGAAATAAATAATTACTTGGCCATAGGATAGAAAATTATATACGGACACCAGATTGGCTAAATTAATAATTTTTAAAATCGTTGATTTGAAATTTATTTAAATGTTTGGATTTAAAAGTTATAAATAGAAATCAATTTATAGAAATCGAATTTATCGAAAAATTGAGTTTGGAATGTTGAAATAAATTTTGGTTTAAAGAAATCGTTAAATAATTAAAGTGGAGACTTTGGAATTTAAAATCGGGATATGATTGAATTTCGAAAATTGATTTGTTTAAAGATTGAACCTTAATTCGAGCTTTGAATGTTACTAAGTAAAAGTGATATAAAAATGATATTTTGAAATCGAGCTTGGAATTGAATCATATTTGAAATTTGGATTTAAACTTGAATATTGATGGATAATTTTGTTAAGTGTTATAAATTGATATTTTGAAAATCAAGCTCCAAATCGATATAAATTGAAATTGAATTAATTGAAGATGAATGTGAAATTGAATAAATTTGAAGTCAAAGTTGACGTTCATTTGAATTGAAATTGAAATTGAATCGGTAGAATGGAAATTGAAATTGTTTTGAATTGGGAAGTTATAATCGAAATGGTTTGGTTTTGAAGTTGTTTTATTCTGTTTTTCCAAATTACTCTGTTATATAAACCATTTTTAAATACTTAAACTATTTTAATCTATTTTAAATCTACTTAGCCCAATTTAAATTATTTTAAACTAATTTATCTTTTTCGAGTCCATTTTAAGATTTTAAGTATTTTTAACTATTTTAATTATTTAAAACTACTTTTAAACTACTTAAAACTATTTTCTAAAATTCCAAACTGGTCAATAAGGTGAAATGTTTATGTTTAAATCTAGAATTTAAATACGAATTGGGTTAAATGAAGTTGCAACCTAAATTGAAATTCGAAATGATCTTGAAATCGAAATGAGATATTGAGGCGAAAAATGATTTTTGAAACGGAATCTTACATTTGAAAAGATACGATGATATTTGAAATGGATTTGATTTTTTGAAGCGAATATGATATTTTGATATCAATTATGAATCGATTTGAAATGTAAAAGAGCCAACGGTGTAATAATACGTAGTTATCAAAGAGACCGGGATCGGATATGGACATACTCACTATCGATACCGAACACCACTTTAATAACTATTATACGCGGAGTGTTGATCCAGAATGAAGTGGATGGTTTGGTGAACGCGTTGAATGAAGAAAGAGAATGATTATTGGATGACCCCTGACATGACTAAAACAGGAGCCGTGCCGGGCCATTGAGGTTCGCCATCTCTAGCGGACACACTTCTTCGATACCATATCTATTACATTTGTGATTCGATTTGGGTGCACCCCTTGATTTGGGTGTGTTGTTTCGCGGTGTTGGGGTAGCTGCTGGCTATGCTCAACATCAGTCCGGATCACGCAACTACTAGTATCCTAGTTGGTATCGCCTCATGTACCTTGTCATACTGATTATCCTATTCGCGACCACTGCGTTTTGTTTTGTGTTATACCTATGGGGTACCCTCTGATAACTACCAGTTTACGGTGGGGCTAACGGTGCTGTATAGACTATGGCATTATAAAAATGTGTTAAGGGGGATTATGGTAACGCCTTAACGCTATTTTGATACTTTATATTACTGATAGGCATTATCTACTTAGCGTATTGTACTACATAGTAGATAGTTTAACGAATCCTTAAGAGATGGAAAATCCCGTAACATCTCTTAAGTTATTGCACGCACGTTGACACTGGATATGAGATGTCAAACCCCGTAAACATCTCTAACGCCGTTACACACATATTTATTTACGATTGATTTAACTTTCATAAGGATATTTTAGTCCTGACTCGAGTGTTTTGTCTTTTCATTACGCTCGGGTCAGTCCTGAGTTTTTTAGATTTTTGAAGATCTATTCTGGAGGATGAAGACGAAGATTTGGTATACTATTACTATTATTACCCTTGCATCATGCTATCTGCTGCATTATTTTAATTGTTCTGTTGTATATGTATAACTCTGATAAATGTTGTATAAATAATTCTCAAAGTATAGTAAACAGCTTCATGAACTGTTTATTTGACTATTATATTTTATCGTTCGGCTGCGAGATTCTGTGTTGTTTCATTTCCTTTATTTCTCTTTCTTTTCTTTTCTTATTTACCCCAATAACCATCTGCTCCTTTGAATGGTTTGGAATCGGCATGTGTATTTGATCGTCGGTTTAAACTGTCCAAAAAGGCGGGTCGTTACAGTTGGTATCAGAGCTTTGGTTTAGCGATAACCTAAGCTTTGTGGGGTCTGACTCCTTATAAATAGGGTGGTAATACCCTATGATGAGTCGTTGAGTGTATATATATGAGAGAGCGTATTTGTTAGTGATATAAAATGTTTTATATTGTGTCGGTTGATTTGTTGAGTGGCTTATGGATTCTGGTCAATACGAGTAATTAACGTCATTGATAGGGATCTCTAAACACTTAAACAGAACAATTCGACATAGTATTGTTTTGAAATTGGGTAAATGAAATAATTTTTCTCTAATTATATTTTGTATATAAAGAAAATTTTCAGAAATTATTGTGACTTATCTAGCTTACCTGAATGAAAATATTGGTTATTATCATTAATTGGATATTGTAATTTAATAAATAAGGTGAATTACAAAATGAACAATGATAAAACACTTGTGGAGTGTTTTAAGAAAGAAAATCCTATGAGAATGTTTTATAAAGGTGACTTATAAATTAAAATAGATTTAAATTGGAAAATATTGAATTTAAGACCTGGAGATCTTGAAAATGGTTTTCAAAGCTTTGAAGAAAATATATTGTGATATTAGTTGGAAAATATTTATAGGAAATATTTTGAAATGATTTTTAAGAAGGGATGAATTAAGTACTCCTCTCTCCTGTCGCTGGAAAATAATTTCGGTGATGACTGCGCAACATCATCGACGTTCATTTTCGAGTTTCAAAGTGGGGGAGACTTCTAAGAAGCTTTGCTTTTCTTCGAAATTATTTTGGGTAAATGGGTTTTGGTTTAAATTCCAAAGGTATGATTTGATATATTAAAGATATAAGTGTATATGTTTATTTCAAACGATTTGAAAAGAACCGGGCATTTAAATTTCTAAGTTATATTAATTAGTAATTTTCAAATTATTTGGATGAAATGTGAATAACCAGAATTTATAAAATAAGAGGATTAAGATATCTAAGCTATTGTTTGGGAAAAACTTTAAAGTTGAAAGGTAAAGAGGATTTAAACAAATTAAATTTGTGAACATTCTAATTAAGTAAAATGAAATTCTATAAATTTGTATAATACCAAAATTACATTCTGATAACATATAACAAGACTTACTAAATATTAAAAGTTAAAATGATATTTTGGATATGTAATGAGATATTGTACAACTAAACAGAACCTGAAAATAATTGAGTATACATGTAAGGAAAACTCAAAAGAAATTATAATGTATATAAATGTAAAATTTGGGTTGTGATAAAAATTATAAAAACTTAAATATAGCATGAAATGATGAATGGATAAATGGAACAAGTAAGTGAACTTAAGGAAAGGCCATTGAGTCAAGCAATGTCTTTGTAAACTGGTTGTAGAATTAAATATAAATTTGCAATAAAAAGAAAAATATGTGAAGATAAATTTGTAACTTTTGAGATAAATATAAACTAAGAAAAGTCATATATGAGAAGTTAGACTTTTATGGAATGACTATAAACTAAAGTGATGATTAATAAAATGTTCCATAAATAAATTTGTTATTAACTAAAATTATGATATTGAAGTAAATGTAAACAAAAGAATTTGGCATAGCTAAGAATCAATTGGAAAATGAAATTGAATTTAATTAAATTATATAGAATGTTTAAAATGAACTTGAGTAAGCAAATTCTATGATATGATGTTTAAGAAAAGATAATGTTAAAGAATATGCTATGTAAAGAAATGAATATACTAACTGAATAATGGATTGTGAGTAATTAAGTGAAAAAAATATAAAAGCCAACTAAATAATTTAGTATAGATAAATTGGATAGAAATCCATTGGAAGGTAATACGTGAGTTGTACGTATATTATTTTGTTCGCACAACGATTTGATCCAAATTCGAGCACAAAATTTCGAGATGATTTATATCGATCCAAGTTAGGATTTTCCACTCGATTCTCGACGGCGAACCCTGGATATGAATTTTTGGTTTGATTCTGCAATTCTCTATCATAGTATATGGCTATGCAAGGAGAGTAACGGTTTCCAATCAAGGAACCAAATCTGAGTCCGCACTAGAGAGTCGGGTGAACAATACTAGTTGGAAGTGAAATTGTGTGATCGAATAAGCGATTAAATTGATATTGCTCACGGATGATATATGTACGGCTTACGGACTTAATTAAAGTTAATATTGGAAATTTAAGATGCCGAATATAAAATGATCCTTTTAAAATTATATAACAGGATATATATATATATATAAAAGAGATAAACCAAATTGAATGTGAAATTAATAATTTGGTTATGTTGGGTATGATTTGGTTGTTATATGATTGTTAGTTGATTGTATATAATTCATTAAGTGTTAATGAAATTGAAAGCTATAATCATTAGAATCAAATTGGAAGTTAAATGAATTTAAATAGAATTTAATTTGATTCAAATTGGAAGTAAACTAATGTAAATATAAATTAGTGAATGTTAACTAATTGAATTGAAAATGAATGTTAGTAAAATCCAACGTTAATGAATCAACTGTGATTAAAATTGAAAATCAAGTGAATAAATATTAATGAGAAGTGAATTTATATTGATTGATTATGGATTTGTTGGATGATAGTTGGATGATAATTGATTTGGTGGATGCATTTGTTGTTTTGTTGCATTTGCTATGTTGGCACATGTAGTTGTTATGTTGCTATATGATGTATATTGATATTATTTTCATATATGCATGTTTCTCATGGTTTTTTGAGTGTTTAGTAGGTGCGGATTGCGCTTGCTTCGCATTTGGAGCTCGCTTTCACGCTATATTAGCCGTATATGTTCGCTAATAATATATAAGGTACATATCTCGGATTACATACTGTACTTTTGCACTTTTTCCCTACGGGATGCCTCATCACTTGATGAGATGTATATTTGTGATATAGATACTGTCATTTTTTTTTCGATCGAGCCGCGCAAAGGAGTCTCTGCCGAAATTTTCCGTAAATCCGGGTGTTATAAAAATTTTCAAGTTTTAATTTTTTTTATAACTTGTTTTGATAACTAACTTTTAAAGTTAGAAAGCCAATCAGAGTAAATTAGCGGAAGCATAGTTATGACTTTATAAATGGAATTTCATTGTTTTATAAGTTGGTAACTTTGAATAAAATATATCTAATGTTGAATTCTATACTTAGTTCCTTTTCCCTTATTTTTCCTTTTCGGGGACGAAAAGTTTTGAGTGGGGGAGAGTGTAACGACCCGTAAAATTTCGATAATTAAAAATGTAAATTTAATAAGATTTCATGGTTTAATGTTGGAAGAATTAAAAAAAATTGTAATTTATGTATGGTAATAATAACTAGAATGAAATGCAACAAATTTTATCTAAGTTAATTATTTATGAATTGAACGGAATCCCAAATCAATTGAAATAATATGTAGTCAAAGGTAATTGAATGAATTTGTATTGTATAGGTAATTGTGACACTTGTTTGTAAATAATAAACTTATAAGTAATAAAAAGTTAACGGTGATAATTATTTAAGTTACTTATTCATTTAGTTAGTCGAATTGAATTTGTGAACCAATTGCAATTGAAATGAAAGTTTATATATTAGTTGAGTGCATTATCTCTAACCGTAGTTAAATAATAATGTGGAATTCATTTGATGTAATATAGTAAATCAACTGATAATGAAATTTTTATTAAAAAATTCCAATATAGAAATCCGTCAAATATTGAACAATTAAATTGTGTAAATTTAATATTTAGAATTTATTGAATAATTGAATAACGGGAATTGAATAACTGTTTTAATGAAAATGGTTGTTCTATAATTTGAATTTGTTAAATTTTATAATTTTGTTTTGAATATTTCAAAAGATAGTGATTTAAGAATAATCAAATTTGTTTAAATTTAATATTACAAATGTTTAAATAATTAAATTCCGAATTTGATATGATTAATTTGATAGTGAAATTTAATATATGGGAATAGAGTGAATAATTGAAATTTGATTTAATATGATTCAAATTGGTTTCCAAAGTGAATGTAAGTTATATTGGGATTATAATAGAGTTAATAAGATTTAAAAGTTGGAATTTATTGGATAATTGAATAACGGGTATAATATGATTAAAAATGATTTGTAAAATTTTATTTTACCATATTAAAGTTAGAATGATGTTGTAGAACTTTTAAAATCGCATTAAAAGTAAATTTGTGAAAATTGAATATTTTAATATTTAATTGACGAGTTAAAATAGCCATTTTTCAAACAGTCTCGGATTTCGACGAAATCAGTTTCATCGGATCCATAATGTTATATTATTGTAAGATTTCAAATTTCAAGTCAATTGGATTTATCGTTTGTCCGGAGCGAGCCAAAACGCATAGAAATTCGTTTAATCGGTTTAATTTAAATTTGATCGTTTATTGCCGTAACTCGCACAGATGATCGAATTAGCTTCCGAAACCTATTCCATTATGTCCGGAACGTGGGGGTAAACCATAGAAACGCCAGTCACCGTGCAAGATTTGGAGTTCGGAAATTCCGGGATGAATAGTGTTCGTTGTATTTTCTATAAAAGCACCTACCTAATTCTCATTTGCAAACACCCTCTCCTTCTAACCCTAGCCACCACCCTCCAACTAATGGCCGAAATTTGCCTGCGTTCGTCCTCATATATCTCCCAATCCGTCAACATCCATGCAAAGTCATCAACTAGAAACTTGTAGAGGCCAATGTGTACTACGAATCCAACGGTCGAGATGAAGAATGGTGCGACGTGGAGGGAGGTAGTGGTTGCTGTTCACCATCAGGTCGCGCGTGTATTCCGAGGCCTGTGGATGGCTGAGCTCGACGTGCTTCATGCTGTAGGCGGTGCTCGACGTTGGCATCGAAATGGGGGTCGCTGATCGAGTTGAAGATGCTTGTATTAGGTGTGAGATTTAGGGTTAGGGCCGGCTATTTGGGTTAGGTCGCGTGCGTTAAAACTGGAGGGAGAGGAAGAAGCAAGGTCACGGCCGTGATTGCAAAGCTTGGATGGACGGTCCAGATTGCTAGGTGAAAATAAATAAAAGAAATGTAAATTAAATTGTAATTTAAATCATGTGATGTTTAAAACGTTGTATCTTTGTCATACGAGATCGAAAATTTGCAAAACAAGTTGCGTTGGAATCGTATGGAGGAGCACAACGCTATGGATCTGGATTGGAATCGTTTGGAGCTAGTGAAAATTTCGGGTAAAATTAAACGCTCGTTTAATTTTATTCGAAATAAAACGCTGGAACTACATTGAAATCAAGGTGAGTGTTTTATAACGCTCACAACGTACTGAATATCTTTATGCTAGTTAAATTTGACATTATGAAGTGTTATGAATTTTATTTGTCGTTGTTTGATAAAATTTAATTGTCATATAGATTGTCATTTAAATTAACCGTTAAAAATTAAATTGACAGTTAAATTGAAATTAAAATTGAATTGCGATTAAATTACCTGACATTGATAGCTATGAAATTGCCATGAATTGTATTCTCTATTGGATTATTTATTTCGATGGATGCTATTGGTTGATATTTAAATGTTTGGATGTTTATTTGCTTATATATAACCTGTTATGCATATATATGACACTATGATTGATTTAAGTGATATATATTCATCCCTGACATTTAATTGAAATACATAATTACTTGGCCATAGGATAGAAAATTATATACGGACACCGGATTGGCTAAATTAATAATTTTTAAAATCGTTGATTTGAAATTTATTTAAATGTTTGGATTTAAAAGTTATAAATAGAAATAAATTTATAGAAATCAAATTTATCGAAAAATTGAGTTTGGAATGTTGAAATAAATTTTGGTTAAAAGAAATTGTTAAATAATTAAAGTGGAGACTTTGGAATTTAAAATCGGGATATGATTGAATTTCGAAAATTGATTTGTTTACAAATTGAACCTTAATTCGAGCTTTGAATGTTACTAAGTAAAAGTGATATAAAAATGATATTTTGAAATCGAGCTTGGAATTGAATCATATTTGAAATTTGGATTTAAACTTGAATATTGATGGATAATTTTGTTAAGTGTTATAAATTGATATTTTGAAAATCAAGCTCTAAATCGATAAATTGAAATTGAATTAATTGAAGGTGAATGTGAAATTGAATAAATTTGAAGTCAAAGTTGACGTTCATTTGAATTGAAATCGAAATTGAATCGGTAGAATGGAAATTGAAATTGTTTTGAATTGGAAAGTTATAATTGAAATGGTTTGATTTTGAAGTTGTTTTATTCTGTTTTTCCAAATAACTCTGTTATATAAACCATTTTTAAATACTTAAACTATTTTAATCTATTTTAAATCTATTTAACCCAATTTAAATTATTTTAAACTAATTTATCTATTTCAAATCCATTTTAAGATTTTAAGTATTTTTAACTATTTTAATTATTTAAAACTACTTTTAAACTACTTAAAACTATTTTCTAAAATTCCAAACTGGTCAGTAAGGTGAAATGTTTATGTTTAAATCCAGATTTTTAATACGAATTGGGTTAAATGAAGTTGCAACCTAAATTGAAATTCGAAATGATCTTGAAATCGAAATGAGATATTGAGGCGAAAAATGATTTTTGAACGGAATCTTACATTTGAAAAGATACAATGATATTTGAAATGGATTTGATTTTTTGAAGCGAATATGATATTTTGATATCAATTATGAATCGATTTGAAATGTAAAAGAGCCAACAGTGTAATAATACGTAGTTATCAAAGAGACCAGGATCAGATATGGACATACTCTCTGTCGATAACGAACACCACTTTAATAACTATTATACGCGGAGTGTTGATCCAGAATGAAGTGGATGGTTTGGTGAATGCGTTGACTGAAGAACGAGAACGATTCTTGGATGACCCCTGACATGACTAAAACAGGAGCCGCGTCGGGCCATTGAGGTTCGCCATCTCTAGCGGACACACTTCTTCGATACGATATCTATTACATTTGTGATTCGATTTGGGTGCACCCCTTGATTTGGGAGTGTTGTTTCGCGGTGTTGGGGTAGCTGCTGGCTATGCTCAACATCAGTTCGGATCACGCAACTACTAGTATCCTAGTTGGTATCGCCTCATGTACCTTGTCATACTGATTATCCTATTCGCGCCACTGCGTTTTGTTTTGTGTTATACCTATGGGGTACCCTCTAATAACCACCAGTTTACGGTGGGGCTAACAGTGCTGTATAGACTATGGCATTATAAAAATGTGTTAAGGGGGATTATGGTAACGCTTAACGCTATTTTGATACTTTATATTACTGATAGGCATTATCTACTTAGCGTATTGTACTACATAGTAGATAGTTTAACGGATCCTTAAGAGATGGAAAATCCCGTAACATCTCTAAGTTATTGCACGCACGTTGACACTGGATATGAGATGTCAAACCCCGTAAACATCTCTAACGCCGTTACACACATATTTATTTACGATTGATTTAACTTTCATAAGGATATTTTAGTCCTGACTCGAGTGTTTTGTCTTTTCATTACGCTCGGGTCAGTCCTGAGTTTTTCAGATTTTTGAAGCTCTATTCTGGAGGATGAAGACGAAGATTTGGTATACTATTACTATTATTACCCTTGCATCATGCTATCTACTGCATTATTTTAATTGTTCTGTTGTATATGTATAACTCTGATAAATGTTGTATAAATAATTGTCAAAGTATAGTAAACAGCTTCATGAACTGTTTATTTGACTATTATATTTTATCATTCCGCTGCGAGATTCTATGTTGTTTCATTTCCTTTATTTCTCTTTCTTTTCTTTTCTTATTTACCCCAATAACCATCTGCTCCTTTGAATGGTTTGGAATCGGCATGTGTATTTGATCGTCGGTTTAAACTGTGTAACGCCCCGAAAATTTTCGTCTTTCGAAAATTCAACATCGATACTCACTTTATCGACTGCTGAGAAATCGAAGGCCGGAAACACGGAATGTTATGGGTTTTAGAAAGAATTTAAGAAAAAGAAAGAAAGAAGAGAGAAGAGATGGAAAATAGAGAGGAAAGAAGATAGACAATTTTTAGAAAACAAAATGGACAAAAGAACATAGAGAATTTTTAAAATAGAAAAAGAGAATTTGAAAATAGAAGATAGAAGAATTTTAAAAATAGAACGGACAGAAAGGAAACAACAGAACAACAACAGAATCTCACAATTCGCAGCGGAACAACATATAATAATAAATGAATAATCTTTAAATAAAGAACTATATCAGTTATTACATCACATTATATTTCATTACATCATATCATATCATCAGAGTGTACAACAACATACAACAATAAACAGTGCAGCGGAAAAGAAATACTATATAAACTAGTAATACGCCATGCCATCCAGCTTGCCTCCAGCAACTCCAGAATATCCAGAATATCCTGATAAACCTAACTCTTAACTGCCCGTGTGGAAATTGGTGGGCACCCAGAGTTTAGGAAGGAAAACAATAAACTCCGAGTCAGTCATGTGACTGGTGTGAGAACTCAAAACAGTTTATTTAACTTTAAAATCAAAATAGGAATATTTTAAATTCAATTCGCAATGCTTTTAAAAATGAGACTACCATAAGGCCTCCCGCACACACACACATGCAAACGCAGAATCGGAGGAGATTTCTCCTTATGATAGTCAAAGATGCTTGATACGCATTTAAAATAACATTTGATATTATTACTAGTGCATAGTGTAGTAAATTCATTTCTAAAATAAAGATATAAATCTTAGCCAACATACGACCATTATCGTATGCCTACTATAGCTACTATCCAAACAGTGGTGACCACCATAAGTGAATAGCAGGTTCTACAACTAATACCGTACAAGTTTCGTATTGGGAATTGGATTTCCAACAAATGGTCAGGCCAAGGAACTTCCCATTGCCACATGAGAATGCCTCTGGATGGACATCCCCGAGAACCAAACCGGATCTCTACCAACACAAGGCCGGGTTACTCCTAACTGAGTAACAACTGACCGAATATGCCATCCCCCGGTCCTTTGGGACCTTTATCAACCGAGCGCTCGTAATCAATTCACACAATCATAAAGTGTTTTCAACATGAGTAAGTATCTGGGCTCCATACCACGATACCACCCTTTTCCAGAAGGAAATGCACATATCCTAAAGGGCGCTACCCCTCATAACCTTGCTGCATCTTTCCTGTTTTGACCATTTCCGGGATGTGAGGCTCGACGAATTCACGTCCACAAAAACATACTTTATACAAAAGCCATGCTTTGGGTCAACAAATGATCAACACAATGATCACAAGGATAGACGATCAAATAAACGATCCTATCACAAATAATCAACACAATGATCATTTCAGCATCACTCAGCATGTCACATTACCAAATTGGGAATATATCGCTGATAACTTCAACTATATAACCTTTGAGCTCGTACGTCTCAAAGAAGGGTGTTAAGCAAAGAATAAATTCTCCGCCACCAACAGAAATATATTTGAAAGAAATCGGCTTTATATCTCAACTTGTAATGTCAGACATACAATCCATACAAGTCTGTTCCGGGCTCGAACAGAACCGAAGGCACTTACAAAGAAGTCCTTGCAATCCAGATATTCACAATCCTGATCGGATTTCCCATCACTTAGGGAGTTTCTATACCGGCGCGACTCGGTGCAGAAACAATCGATAGGTCATCCTATCGTTCTTGCAAATATCCGGTCTTCAACACCGATCTTCAAATGCAATTCACAACGACGTATCACATATTCGGAATGGGTTATACGACCCCATGGTCCTTTCCCGGTTAACCCGAATAGTGAGCGCTTATTCAAAAATAAGTGTGCATTCAAATTCAATCAAATCACATCAAATACCCATTCAAAGGGAAATATTGATAGTCGGTTATTGAACTATCAATTGATATGCATACATCACCAGTTTTCCAAATAATTTTCCAAATTATTTATTTTCCAAAATATCTTTACAAGATATATATTTTCACACTTTAAAATAAATCAATATTTATTTTTATACAAATCCCACTTTTCATTCATAAATTCCATAATGAATTTATATTTCAAAATATCCATGCATATATGATTTCAATCATTCATTTCAATTTATCTTCAAAAAGATAAATTCAATATATTCACTTTATATTGGAAAACATTTCCATACTTATTAAAAATAAGTAATTCACAAATCTTTTTTATTTTCAACACTTAGAAAATATTCAATATACTTAAATCGAATTAAGTATATATTTCATTCTATTAAGGAAATCATTCACTTAAACATATTTATTTGGGCCAAAACGAATGTTGCGTAAAACATCGTTACGACAACCCAAAATCACTAGTATAGGGATTCGAAATTAAAATAGATATATAAATCCCAATACTATACAAAACATTTCCTTTCGGAAACCATTTACTATAACAACAGTGTTATAGTCCACTATTTCCTTTAATTTCTCGAAAACGTCTATTTCAACAATAAATGTTGAAATCTATGGTTTCGAATCTCAACACCTTTTAAAACATCGTTAGATCGTTTTAATTCTGTTTAAAATATCACATTCTAAAACATTTTCTTTAACATGTTATTCACTATTTAAAAACGTGAATATACTACATTAACAAATTTCATCAATTCTATGCATTTTATTTCAAAGGATTATTCACAGTCTAAAACGTGAATATAACTTTATTTCTAAGTTATAACAATTAACTTATCAAAATAAGTCGTTTGTGAATTTATAAAACAACGTTTATAAATTCCATTTCTATTTATTTATAAAAACTTCCTTTTTATAAATTCCTTTATTAACCTATTCCAGTTTATAACTCAATTATAAACTAAAAGTTCATATTATAAGTTAATTACTTATAAAACGATTATTTTACAAAATCGTTCCTTTAAAGACTTTCCAATTTATAAATCTTATAACTTATAAGATTCATTTATTTAACAAAATTTATTCTTCAAATAACTTCACAAATTTATAAATCTTACTATTTATAAATTTCATTTATAACTTCACCGTTTATAATTCCATAAATTTCATTTATTTATGAAATTCATTTTCACTTCATTCAAACACTTATAAAAACTCGTTTTATAAGTTAATATTTCGATTTATAAATATCCATTTATAAATCTCTTAATATAAATCAATTTATATTATTCTTTAAAACGTCTTTAAATTCCTTTAAAACTTCATCATTTTGATTTATAAAATAATCAAATTTTATAAATCCTATATTTAAACTTTTTATAACAAGTTCAGAATCCCAATTTAAACTCTTTTATAAAGTCATTAATTCCTTATTTTCAAAAATCAGCTTTTAACTATATTTCTTAAAAATCATAATTTTTATAACTTTAAAAATTATAACGTTCATTTATTTATAATGGATCAATTCCAAAAATATATTATATTTTCGAAATCACTTTTAAAAATCATTTTAAAATCCCAAAATCTGGGTCCAATTATGCTACACACCAAATAGTCAATCACGACTACAACGATCCATCATATATCGATATGATAATCCATCAAATATCAAAATATCTAAAATCAAATAAAAACTGTTGAGGAATCCAGTTGGATCCCTCCAACCTGTTTTCCTGCATCCAAAAACATTAGCACAATACCAATTTCGCTCCAGTACGAAATTATCGCGGTACATGTTCTTATTAAATATTATCCGCTTAATAACGGCGCAATAGGGTCTCATCCGCTAAACAAAAAAATGCGGGGAATCAATCAACTCCAATATATACATATGCCAATATATATATATTGCTACTATATATAATACCAATTTCACTGTTTATGAAATATTCGCGGTATATGTTTTTATAAATAACATCCGCTTACTAACGGCGTATAATGTCTATTTTAACAATCAATAGATATCAATCATCATTCATACATGCGTTCAAATATTTTAAATCTAACTATTTAAAATAAAATCGAAACCTATTCGATTGAGTGAGAAGTTCTCACCTTGATTTTAATTTCGTTTTAGCGATTTATTTCGAATAAAATTAAACGCGCGTTTAATTTTACCCAAAATTCTCACTAACTCCAAACGACTCCAAACCAACTCCATCGCGTAGTGCTCGTCCATACGATTCCAACGCAACTGAGTTTGCATTTTTTCGACCTCGTATGAAAAAGTTATGAATTTTTAAAGTTCGTACACGATTTTTATTATACTAAATACAACATAATCTTTATATTTTTAACCTCTAACAATTCACAGCCATTGATCTCACTCCAACCTGATCTGGACCGTGCCTTTCCCTCATCTTCTCCCTCATTCCAGGCCGACACCCCCCCCCCCCCATAGCCGAACCCAACATGCTTAGATTAGGGTTCCAATTTCCACTTCCTTTACTCGATGATTCTTCGATCAACAAGCGCCAAACGAAGCCCCCTACCTCCACCTATGTTCGGCCTGAAGGATTGGAAGCTCGGCCTCCTAGATATGCGTGCGCACGAAGGTTGCACGGCTACGAACGGCCCCTCTTTCCTCCTTCTACGCGACTCCGTTTTACATCACAGCCGTTGGATCTATAGAACGTGTTGTGCTCTACAAGATTGTAGTTGGGGGTTTCTGGAATCGATGAACGGATTTGGAGATTTTTGGGGATGAAGATGGAAAGATTTCGGCCCTCCATTCCATGGTGGCGGCTGCAGTTAGTTAGACCTAGGGTTTAGTTTTTTTTATTTTTTTGTGATTTTTAACTTCTATTTATAGAAAAAGCAAGCGTAAACACTATTCATTCCGGGAATTCCGAACTCCGATTTACGCGCCGTAACCAGCATTTCTAAGGTTTACCCCGCGTTCCGGACACAATGGAACAGGTTTCGAAAGCTAATTCGGAAGTATGTGCGAGTTATGGCTATAAACGCTCAATTTAAATTAAACCGATTTAAATCGATTTCTAGGCGTTTTAATTTGTACCGGACAAACGGTAAATCCAATTGACTTGAAATTTGAAACCTTACAATAATATCACATTACGGATCCGATGAAACTGGTTTCGTCGAAATCCGAGACTTTTTGAAAAATGGCTATTTTGACTCGCCAAATTTAAATTAAAAATAATTCGATGCGTTTCGAGCTGCCACGATCAAACGATAGCTCCGATTGATACGAAAATTGAAATCCGGTAATAACTAACTATTACGGATCCAATGGAACTGGTTTCGTTCAATTCTGAGACTGTTCAAAAATTGGGTATTTTACAGTCGATTATTAAATATTAAAATATTCAATTTTCACAAATTAACTTTTAATTCGATTTTAAAAGTTCTAAAATATCATTCTAACTTCAACATGATAAAATAAAATTTTACAAATCATTTTCAATCATATTTAACTCAATTTTCAATTATTTCCATAATTTAACATATTAAGTTATCGATTTAATTATCCAATTAAATCCAATAATTCAAATAAAAATTTATTTGACTTAAAAATTCACTTATAAATATTTAAAATAAATTAAATATTCAAATTTAAATTATTAAAATTTCTGGGTCGTTACAATCTTTCCCCCTTAAAAGAATTTCGTCCTCGAAATTACAAGTAAGAAAAGTTAGAGAATCTATTAATTTTCCAAAATTCATAGTTAAACTTCTTATAAATCTTTACTAAGTTTTCAAATCATACTTAGTTATCTTTTTCAAAAACAACTACTATTGTTTAACTTTCAATTCCAAAATAAAGTTTAAAGTTTTCAAAATTTTCCAATTTTTCTCAAATTTTTTCTAACGCCTTAAATTTTCGAAAAAATTCGCCATAGTCTCCTTTGCGCGGCTCGATCCGAAAAAAAAAATGACAGTATATATATCACAAATATACATCTCATCAAGTAATGAGGCATCCCGAAGGGAAAAAAGTGTAAAAGTACGATATTTAATCCGAGATATGTACCTTATATTTTATTAGCAAGCATATACGGCTAATATAGCGCGAAAGCGAGCTCCAAATGCGAAGCAAACGCGATCCGCACCTACTAAACTCAACAAACAACATGAGAATCATGTATATAAAGCATAGTATCGATATAAAACATATAGCAACATAACAACTATATATGTCATATAGCAAATGCAACTAAACAATAAATGCAAACATCAACCATCAACCAACTATAATCCATAACCAATAAATATTCATTTATATTCTCATTAATATTTAATGAAATGGTTTTCAATTTAAATCACATTTGATTCATTAATGTTGGAATTTACTAACATTCATTCTCATTAATTTCAATTAGTTAACATTCACTAATTAAATCCAATTCACATTCAATTCTATTCAAATTTATTTATCTTTAATTTGAATTTCAATTACATAGCTTCCAATTTCATTAATTCACTTTCATTAACACTTAATGAATTATATACAATCATCTAACAATCAAATAACAACCAATGTATATTAATTTCAACCCAATTCCTTTACTTCACTTACATTCATTTTGGTTTAACACCATCACTCTCAATTGGTTTAATTAAATTGATTTCCATTCAATTTTATTCAACTTCCAATAAAATTAGATTTTAATGAATTAACACTTTCATCAATTATTCCTTATCAACTTAAATTACATTCAATTGATTAAACATTCAAGTCATTCATTCAATTCAATTACAAAGTTGAATTCTATTACATAACTCAAGTTCATATTTCTTTTAATCCACTTGATTATTTACTTCGATACCAAAATCAATTCCATTCAACAACACTTAAGTTATATTCCATTTAAACATCATTTGGTTTTACATAACTTAAATTCATACATATATAAGTTTATTTCACTAATTGTAAATCACTTTAATTATAATTCAATTCTTATAATTCTTTTGCTTATACAATTATTCTTTAATTTAGATTATTCAAACAACCTAACAATCAACTTATATACACTTTAATAATTCTGAAAAATTATTCCTTTTATATAAAATATAATCAAGGTAAAATTATTTCATTCACCCAATTTAAAACAATATTATGTCGAATTGTTCTATTCAAGTGTTTAGAAACCCCTTCGGCATAGTTGTACATACTGTGCTGACGAAGGTTCATATGCCACTCAACAAACCAATCATCACAATATAAATAAATTTATATTCACTAACAAATACGCTCTCATAGCTATTATTACACTCAAACTCATTCTAGAGTACTACTGACTCTATCTCTAATGAGTAATACCCTACAGAACCATGGTTGTCGCTTAACCATCAGCTCTGATACCAAATGTAACGCCCCGAAAATTTTCGTCTTTCGAAAATTCAACATCGATACTCACTTTATCGACTGCTGAGAAATCGAAGGCCGGAAACACGGAATGTTATGGGTTTTAGAAAGAATTTAAGAAAAAGAAAGAAAGAAGAGAGAAGAGATGGAAAATAGAGAGGAAAGAAGATAGACAATTTTTAGAAAACAGAATGGACAAAAGAACATAGAGAATTTTTAAAATAGAAAAAGAGAATTTGAAAATAGAAGATAGAAGAATTTTAAAAATAGAACGGACAGAAAGGAAACAACAGAACAACAACAGAATCTCACAATTCGCAGCGGAACAACATATAATAATAAATGAATAATCTTTAAATAAAGAACTATATCAGTTATTACATCACATTATATTTCATTACATCATATCATATCATCAGAGTGTACAACAACATACAACAATAAACAGTGCAGCGGAAAAGAAATACTATATAAACTAGTAATACGCCATGCCATCCAGCTTGCCTCCAGCAACTCCAGAATATCCAGAATATCCTGATAAACCTAACTCTTAACTGCCCGTGTGGAAATTGGTGGGCACCCAGAGTTTAGGAAGGAAAACAATAAACTCCGAGTCAGTCATGTGACTGGTGTGAGAACTCAAAACAGTTTATTTAACTTTAAAATCAAAATAGGAATATTTTAAATTCAATTCGCAATGCTTTTAAAAATGAGACTACCATAAGGCCTCCCGCACACACACACATGCAAACGCAGAATCGGAGGAGATTTCTCCTTATGATAGTCAAAGATGCTTGATACGCATTTAAAATAACATTTGATATTATTACTAGTGCATAGTGTAGTAAATTCATTTCTAAAATAAAGATATAAATCTTAGCCAACATACGACCATTATCGTATGCCTACTATAGCTACTATCCAAACAGTGGTGACCACCATAAGTGAATAGCAGGTTCTACAACTAATACCGTACAAGTTTCGTATTGGGAATTGGATTTCCAACAAATGGTCAGGCCAAGGAACTTCCCATTGCCACATGAGAATGCCTCTGGATGGACATCCCCGAGAACCAAACCGGATCTCTACCAACACAAGGCCGGGTTACTCCTAACTGAGTAACAACTGACCGAATATGCCATCCCCCGGTCCTTTGGGACCTTTATCAACCGAGCGCTCGTAATCAATTCACACAATCATAAAGTGTTTTCAACATGAGTAAGTATCTGGGCTCCATACCACGATACCACCCTTTTCCAGAAGGAAATGCACATATCCTAAAGGGCGCTACCCCTCATAACCTTGCTGCATCTTTCCTGTTTTGACCATTTCCGGGATGTGAGGCTCGACGAATTCACGTCCACAAAAACATACTTTATACAAAAGCCATGCTTTGGGTCAACAAATGATCAACACAATGATCACAAGGATAGACGATCAAATAAACGATCCTATCACAAATAATCAACACAATGATCATTTCAGCATCACTCAGCATGTCACATTACCAAATTGGGAATATATCGCTGATAACTTCAACTATATAACCTTTGAGCTCGTACGTCTCAAAGAAGGGTGTTAAGCAAAGAATAAATTCTCCGCCACCAACAGAAATATATTTGAAAGAAATCGGCTTTATATCTCAACTTGTAATGTCAGACATACAATCCATACAAGTCTGTTCCGGGCTCGAACAGAACCGAAGGCACTTACAAAGAAGTCCTTGCAATCCGGATATTCACAATCCTGATCGGATTTCCCATCACTTAGGGAGTTTCTATACCGGCGCGACTCGGTGCAGAAACAATCGATAGGTCATCCTATCGTTCTTGCAAATATCCGGTCTTCAACACCGATCTTCAAATGCAATTCACAACGACGTATCACATATTCGGAATGGGTTATACGACCCCATGGTCCTTTCCCGGTTAACCCGAATAGTGAGCGCTTATTCAAAAATAAGTGTGCATTCAAATTCAATCAAATCACATCAAATACCCATTCAAAGGGAAATATTGATAGTCGGTTATTGAACTATCAATTGATATGCATACATCACCAGTTTTCCAAATAATTTTCCAAATTATTTATTTTCCAAAATATCTTTACAAGATATATATTTTCACACTTTAAAATAAATCAATATTTATTTTTATACAAATCCCACTTTTCATTCATAAATTCCATAATGAATTTATATTTCAAAATATCCATGCATATATGATTTCAATCATTCATTTCAATTTATCTTCAAAAAGATAAATTCAATATATTCACTTTATATTGGAAAACATTTCCATACTTATTAAAAATAAGTAATTCACAAATCTTTTTTATTTTCAACACTTAGAAAATATTCAATATACTTAAATCGAATTAAGTATATATTTCATTCTATTAAGGAAATCATTCACTTAAACATATTTATTTGGGCCAAAACGAATGTTGCGTAAAACATCGTTACGACAACCCAAAATCACTAGTATAGGGATTCGAAATTAAAATAGATATATAAATCCCAATACTATACAAAACATTTCCTTTCGGAAACCATTTACTATAACAACAGTGTTATAGTCCACTATTTCCTTTAATTTCTCGAAAACGTCTATTTCAACAATAAATGTTGAAATCTATGGTTTCGAATCTCAACACCTTTTAAAACATCGTTAGATCGTTTTAATTCTGTTTAAAATATCACATTCTAAAACATTTTCTTTAACATGTTATTCACTATTTAAAAACGTGAATATACTACATTAACAAATTTCATCAATTCTATGCATTTTATTTCAAAGGATTATTCACAGTCTAAAACGTGAATATAACTTTATTTCTAAGTTATAACAATTAACTTATCAAAATAAGTCGTTTGTGAATTTATAAAACAACGTTTATAAATTCCATTTCTATTTATTTATAAAAACTTCCTTTTTATAAATTCCTTTATTAACCTATTCCAGTTTATAACTCAATTATAAACTAAAAGTTCATATTATAAGTTAATTACTTATAAAACGATTATTTTACAAAATCGTTCCTTTAAAGACTTTCCAATTTATAAATCTTATAACCTATAAGATTCATTTATTTAACAAAATTTATTCTTCAAATAACTTCACAAATTTATAAATCTTACTATTTATAAATTTCATTTATAACTTCACCGTTTATAATTCCATAAATTTCATTTATTTATGAAATTCATTTTCACTTCATTCAAACACTTATAAAAACTCATTTTATAAGTTAATATTTCGATTTATAAATATCCATTTATAAATCTCTTAATATAAATCAATTTATATTATTCTTTAAAACGTCTTTAAATTCCTTTAAAACTTCATCATTTTGATTTATAAAATAATCAAATTTTATAAATCCTATATTTAAACTTTTTATAACAAGTTCAGAATCCCAATTTAAACTCTTTTATAAAGTCATTAATTCCTTATTTTCAAAAATCAGCTTTTAACTATATTTCTTAAAAATCATAATTTTTATAACTTTAAAAATTATAACGTTCATTTATTTATAATGGATCAATTCCAAAAATATAGTATATTTTCGAAATCACTTTTAAAAATCATTTTAAAATCCCAAAATCTGGGTCCAATGATGCTACACACCAAATAGTCAATCACGACTACAACGATCCATCATATATCGATATGATAATCCATCAAATATCAAAATATCTGAAATCAAATAAAAACTGTTGAGGAATCCAGTTGGATCCCTCCAACCTGTTTTCCTGCATCCAAAAACATTAGCACAATACCAATTTCGCTCCAGTACGAAATTATCGCGGTACATGTTCTTATTAAATATTATCCGCTTAATAACGGCGCAATAGGGTCTCATCCGCTAAACAAAAAAATGCGGGGAATCAATCAACTCCAATATATACATATGCCAATATATATATATATTGCTACTATATATAATACCAATTTCACTGTTTATGAAATATTCGCGGTATATGTTTTTATAAATAACATCCGCTTACTAACGGCGTATAATGTCTATTTTAACAATCAATAGATATCAATCATCATTCATACATGCATTCAAATATTTTAAATCTAACTATTTAAAATAAAATCGAAACCTATTCGATTGAGTGAGAAGTTCTCACCTTGATTTTAATTTCGTTTTAGCGATTTATTTCGAATAAAATTAAACGCGCGTTTAATTTTACCCAAAATTCTCACTAACTCCAAACGACTCCAAACCAACTCCATCGCGTAGTGCTCATCCATACGATTCCAACGCAACTGAGTTTGCATTTTTTCGACCTCGTATGAAAAAGTTATGAATTTTTAAAGTTCGTACACGATTTTTATTATACTAAATACAACATAATCTTTATATTTTTAACCTCTAACAATTCACAGCCATTGATCTCACTCCAACCTGATCTGGACCGTGCCTTTCCCTCATCTTCTCCCTCATTCCAGGCCGACACCCCCCCCCCCTATAGCCGAACCCAACATGCTTAGATTAGGGTTCCAATTTCCACTTCCTTTACTCGATGATTCTTCGATCAACAAGCGCCAAACGAAGCCCCCTACCTCCACCTATGTTCGGCCTGAAGGATTGGAAGCTCGGCCTCCTAGATATGCGTGCGCACGAAGGTTGCACGGCTACGAACGACCCCTCTTTCCTCCTTCTACGCGACTCCGTTTTACATCACAGCCGTTGGATCTATAGAACGTGTTGTGCTCTACAAGATTGTAGTTGGGGGTTTCTGGAATCGATGAACGGATTTGGAGATTTTTGGGGATGAAGATGGAAAGATTTCGGCCCTCCATTCCATGGTGGCGGCTGCAGTTAGTTAGACCTAGGGTTTAGTTTTTTTTATTTTTTTGTGATTTTTAACTTCTATTTATAGAAAAAGCAAGCGTAAACACTATTCATTCCGGGAATTCCGAACTCCGATTTACGCGCCGTAACCAGCGTTTCTAAGGTTTACCCCGCGTTCCGGACACAATGGAATAGGTTTCGAAAGCTAATTCGGAAGTATGTGCGAGTTATGGCTATAAACGCTCAATTTAAATTAAACCGATTTAAATCGATTTCTAGGCGTTTTAATTTGTACCGGACAAACGGTAAATCCAATTGACTTGAAATTTGAAACCTTACAATAATATCACATTACGGATCCGATGAAACTGGTTTCGTCGAAATCCGAGACTTTTTGAAAAATGGCTATTTTGACTCGCCAAATTTAAATTAAAAATAATTCGATGCGTTTCGAGCTGCCACGATCAAACGATAGCTCCGATTGATACGAAAATTGAAATCCGGTAATAACTAACTATTACGGATCCAATGGAACTGGTTTCGTTCAATTCTGAGACTGTTCAAAAATTGGGTATTTTACAGTCGATTATTAAATATTAAAATATTCAATTTTCACAAATTAACTTTTAATTCGATTTTAAAAGTTCTAAAATATCATTCTAACTTCAACATGATAAAATAAAATTTTACAAATCATTTTCAATCATATTTAACTCAATTTTCAATTATTTCCATAATTTAACATATTAAGTTATCGATTTAATTATCCAATTAAATCCAATAATTCAAATAAAAATTTATTTGACTTAAAAATTCACTTATAAATATTTAAAATAAATTAAATATTCAAATTTAAATTATTAAAATTTCTGGGTCGTTACAAACTGTCCAAAAAGGCAGGTCGTTACACATCGACTTAAATCAACTTCTATTCGTTAAATAATTACCAATTCCAATTCCGATTTTTGGTCATATTTTTCCTTCTTTGATAACATACATATATTTCAAAAAAATTGAAAACTAATTTCCCATTATTATTAATTAATTAAAAAAATCTCATTTGAGTTATAAAACCGTATAAATTAATGTTAAGCAATGGTTTACAGAAAGTGCTATTATACCGATAAAGCGGTATTAATTTTCCTTATAATTTCAAATCAATATATATCTTTTTATAACTATTATAAATGATTCGTTATCACCATATAACTAATTAAAATAAATTTTTATCATTTTAAAACAATTATTTGAATAATTATAATAAATATTAAATCATTAATCTTAATTTAAATTCTTAAATCAATTAGGAAATATGATGTCATTATTGATGATGTCATAAATACATTTTAAATTTCAAAAATAAAATAAATGATCTTATTTCATATTATTGTTTAACGGATAAATAAATGTATGTATCCAGCTCCATGTACAACTTCTGATAATTATAGAGCTGTTAATGATAAAACAATTTTTGATCATTTTATCGGTATTTCTTCAAAGTTTTAATTTTCGTGAATACTCATTCAAAATAAATTACCATCATTCTTGTTCAAAACAACATAATCTATGTTTTTAAAAAGATTATATTTGAATATTTAAAAATAAATCTAGTTTATCAAATTGATAAATGCGCTGGTCGTTACATACTTCCTCCTTAAAGATTTTCGTCCACGAAATTTATAACGCAAAACTCAAAGGTATTTGCCCAACATATTTATTTTTAAACTTATACTCGTACAATTTATATAGATCATCCGTACATAATATTCGATTCGACCTACTATTCGAATCCACAATTTTACTTTCAAACAAGTATTGATACCCCGATCCTCTAATGCGGAGTCCGATCAGGCTTTCCAATCAATTTTAGTTTTCTTTGCATAGCTCTCAACTATGATAGAAAAATCAAGTATCCAACCCCAAACCCTCATTAATGTTCATCGTCAAGACACAATTGATAAATCCTTTTTCGGGCTGGTGTAAACACCCCAAAAGTTCCGCACTCAATCTGCGATAAAATGATCTACTTACAACATACATACTTATATTCAAAAATCTTTATGAAAATGTTCCATAAAACTTTCATCTTTTTTTTAACACTTTGATCATCATTTCAAAATATTTACCCCAAAATATTTCTATCTCCTTTTCAAAAGAAATCAATATCCTTTATTTTGAAAATACTACTATATTTTATTTCAAACTTCTGTTGAAATTTCTTTATCAATAAATCTCATTCTAATTTCCAAAATTTATTTCATAACTTTTTATCTTACAAAGAAAATTATCCTTTTAAGCTTTGCTTCCTTTATCAAGAATTCTTATAAAAAAATTTAAGTGACTTGTATAATTGCAAAGAAGTTAAAATGAAATATCAGAGTTATGTTATACAACGTTATATCTCACATCCTCATATCCACCATACTTAGTCATCCTCAAGTCATCCTAACCCTACATGGGTACATACTGGAAGTTCAAAATACAAATACAAATACATGACCAGCCAAAACATCACCCTATCACAAGCCATACTTATAAGCTACTACTTGAAACTTAATATTGTATAGATATAACTGGTCTTCAACCACAACCTCAAACATTATTCTGAATCTGTTGTCGATGGTGCACTCCAATATCCAAACTCCAATGAAACTTCCCGAGCATCCTCATCCTCACTTTCTTGTTTATCATCAACTTCATTTCCATCTTCATTTTCCAAATACGATAGCCAAGCCTAATTCCATAGGACCTATCCAATTCCAACTAATACTTCTTACAACATTTCCACTTCCTTTAATTCCTCCGATCCTTGTATTCCCATCTCCTCAGGATTCTCGAATTCCTCTATAGCTGCTTCCTCGGCTTCCACTTCATTAACTTCCATATTATGCCAATGAATATATGAAGTTGATGACTCCTCATGCCAAATAACATAATCCATATCCATCTTTCATATGATATTGCTGCCTCCACTACTGTGATTTTATTCATTTGATATTATATCATTCAGGTCCTTTTCTGGTTCAAACTCTTCCTCTATGGGTTCTTCTTCAGGTTCGAACTCTGAACTGATGGGGTCAATGATCCCCCTTCCTTTTGAAGCTGGAGTGTCCTTGGCATCACTAGATATTATGACAGTTCTGGAGTAAAGAGAGGTATAAGCATTCCCGCTATTAGGTAACCATCACTGTCTCTACGAGTATACGGATCATATTCCTCCATTCTAGGTTCTTCCTCATCATTTGAAAGAATGATTAGATCATCTTTCTCACCCCCAATTTGCTCTTGAGGTTTCTCTTTTTGAATATTTTCCTCTATATGGATTCTACAAATAAAAACACAAATACTAAGAAGCATACACTAAGTATTTATCCTAACTTAACAAGTATATTGCTTTTCGAATCAAGATTTGATCAATACTTAGAAGCAAATCGAAATCTTTATCAAAATGTTTTATTTCTTTCCAAAAATCCTTTTGATTTTTTTAAATGTTTTCCAAACATTATTATCGTTAACTTTCAAAAATCCTTTCTAAGAAAATAACCTTTTAGATAAAAATTCCCATTATCCAAATCTTAGGTTTTCCTTCTTATTCTCAATCTTCTCAATGCCATTATAAGACATCTTATAGTCAAAATATGCGATTCTAATCACAAGAGGTTTATTCTTGATTTAACTAACTTGTTTTTTCAAAAAAATTATCCAATTAATGACTTTAATATCATAACTAACTATATTTTCCAAAATATATTCTTTATAGTTAAAGTATGACCTCAGGTAAATTTATTTTATTTACCAGTTTTCAAAACAAATCATTTTTATATATCATTAACAAATAAGCACTCTTATATAATACGCTCAACTCATTCTAAGGTGTTATTAACCCTATCTCCAATGAGTTACTCATCTTAGGGTATTACTAACCCTATATCTAATGAGATTTTCCCCTGTCAGGCTCATGTGTTTGCTCAACCTAATCTCTGATACCAAATATGATGACCCGCCTCCTCGACCCTCAGAAATCGATACTAATACATCATCGGTATTCATGTGCTACAAATCCAAGTGTCGGAGAGGCAGATTATCATAAGGTAAAAGAAAATAAAGATAGAACAGAATCCTTCACGAATGGAATGACATATATTATTCCAATATATATATAGCGGAAATTTAAATACATTTATTCCAAGTTTATCTCATATACCAGCCTGGACAGTTATAGATCTCTATCCTTATAAATGCTAAATACAATTAGGAAACTAATACACTGAAAATGGAAATGGGGAACTATCTAAAGGAACATCTTTAGTTCCAGACTTCAAGCTCCATCACAATGCTTCAAGTTAAACCTGACTACTTGGATGCCCGAAAAATAGGGCATCCAAAGTTTAAAGGAAAAGAAAATAAACTCTAGACCAGTCATGGGACTGGTGTGGAAACTCAAAAATATGTGTAACATCCCTGAAATTTAGCCAAGTTTAATTTGATAATTAATTTAATTCTTAAATTAAATTATGGGATTATTTGTGAATTAATTAGAGATTTCCACAATAAACTTAAAATATTAGATTATAAGTAGCAATTTGATTTGAAATTTGAGGATAAGTATTTTATAAATAAATATTGGATTTAAAGATAAACAGAAATTAAAAGCTTTGAGATTAATAAAAAGTTAATGATAGTTTGTTTTCTAAATTTTTAAATATATTAATATTTGGAAGATGTATTAATTTTCAAAAGATTTACTTTTAAGATTTAATTCTCTTATATATATATATATAAATATATGAATAAAAATGATCATTTGTTAATATATGATCAAGACTGTAAACCATTCTTTTCTTTTTTAAAAGTTGTACAAAAATAAATGGTAAGGAATGTATGAATGTAAAATGTATGAAATATATGTATATAAATGTATGAAATATATGTATATAAATATATTAAACTAAATTAAAGATTGAATGTGAAACCCAATGGAGATAGAGATTTTATTTGTGTAAATATAAATATAAAAGAAAACATAAACATTTTAAAATAAAAACATAGGTTGTATATGAAATATATTTACATTAAGCGTTAAAAACAAATTGACAAAAATAATTTGAATGAAGGGTATAAACACAATTTAGTTTACTTAGGACATTTGTAAGAAAATTTAGATACGTAAATCTCAAGTGTAATGAAATGGGACAAGTGGAAAAAGAAAACTATTTTCTTTTGAATAAAAAATTTAGAGAACAACGAAATGCAAAGGAAAATAAGTCAGATTGTTTTCATCTTGCTAAAAAAATCTTCAAGTCTGAAAATTCAAAATTCTCCTCAATTTCAAAAATGAAACAAGAAATCAAAGCTATAAAAAAAAAGAAGCAGATCAAATACAATCTAGAAAAAAAAACAGATCAAAAGCAAAATAAATTCTCAAACCTGAGAAACAGATTTGGCAAACCAAAAAAAATTAGAAAGATGGAAACACAAAACAAAGGTCGAATCTGAAAGATTAAAAGCAAGATTAAGCAAACAATCTCAAGCAAAGGCAACTCAAAATCAAGCAGGTTCAGAAAAAATCAAAAGAAGAAAAAAACAGGATCAAGCAAAGCTTAAAAACAACCTCTGTTCTCCAAATTCAAGGTGAGTAAACCCTGTGCGTTTAAGCTGAAATTCTGTGGTAATGCCTAACATTTGTGTTTGAATTGAAAATTTAGTTTGCATGTATGTATTTATATCTGGAAATGTGATGTGCATGTTTGTGCACATCAATCTGTATTCTGTTCCAGGTTCACAGGCACAAGCCTGATCAACAAATTTGATTTCTTTTCCTTCGATCATTATTAAACTAGAGGATCAAAACAAAAGTCGTGTGTTTAAACGTAATTCAGTTTTTTAAAATTTATTTATAAAGTATAAGTTTGAAAATCTGGCTGGAAAAGGAAAAAAACAGTGGAAATTAAAGATCAAGTAAAAAATCAACTGCAATAATGTGTAAATTCTAGAATATATATTGAATACTTAAACTTAAAATCGATTTTTGAAACAAAAATCATGATTTTTAATTGGAGATTTAGTGTGGAATTCTGGGTTAACCAGAAATTGGTTTTGGAGGGAATTCCGGTGGTCGACGGTACTGGGGATGTCGGGGCTTCGAGTGGAGATGCAACGATGATCGGGGACTTCGGCAAAATTATCCGGACGGCGATCAGAGCATTGAGATGTCGATGGTGTTAGATTTTAGTCTGTAACCCTAGTTTTGAAAGAGTAATGCATTTTGATCTAAATGACTTCACGGGTTGATCGAGTGTAACGATATTCGGGGGAATGCTATCTTGGGGGTTGTCAAAGACGTGGCCAGAGGTGGTGACGCTCGGGTGGTCGGAGGAGTGCATGCGAGGTGATTACAGGTTTGGGTTTCGATTCCAGGAAATTGAAAATGGCTCGATTTCGATTAAGCAGTGATTTTGGGTTTTGGGTTGCTCAAATTAGCTCTGGTGATCGTGGGTGATGTTCTAGTGGCCTCGACGTCGATCGCATGTGGTTAACGTGCTTGTGCATGTATATGTGCAAGTGTTCGTGTCAGTGATTCAAAAATTTTATGGAAAAAGGAAGTAGCTCGAGGTGAAGCGCGTGATTTTGATCAATTTCCTCGAAGCAAGTGGAAGCGTGGTTTTTCTCGGGTTCAAACCCGGGTAAATAAGGGATTTTCTCGGGTTCGGTTGATGTTCGCCAAAAGCAGTTTTAATGTTTAAAGGAAAAATCAAGTTTTTAAAGATTGAATTTTGTTAAATCGATTTTCCTTTAATATTTAATGTCATTTAAGTTTTAAAATAAGTCAAGAAGGGTTTTAAATAAATTGTTTTAATTAACCTAGTTTTAAATGGTTTAAAATAAATTTAACTTTAATTTAAGGAGTTAATTTCTTAATAATATTTAAAGGAGTTCATTAATATAAAGAATGTTATAATTGTTAATTAACCTTTTAAAGTCTAAATTAAATTATTTGTTAAAGGAAATTAGTTACTTGAATTTAATTACTTAATAGTAATTAAGATAAAATTAATTAATAATTCAAGTTTAATTAATCAAGTAATTAATGAATGATTAATTAAAAATAATTACTTGGTGAAAGTAATTAAGGGTTGATAATTGAGATTAAAGATTGATTTAATCAAAGTGTTTAAAGGTTAATTAATTAAGGATAATTAATTAATATAATTAAGGTAATTAATTTAAGAAGAAATTAATTATTTAAAGGTTAGTTAATTGATAAAAGTAATTAATTAATGGTAAAAGTTAATTAAGTAATTAAGGATAATTACTTATTTTAAATTAATTAGGATTAATTAATTAAATGATAATTAATTAAGGGTTAATTAATTGATTAATTAATTAAGAATAATTAATTAGTTAATTAAGATTAATTCTTAATAATTAAATGTTAATTAATTCATTAATTAAGGTTAATTAATAAATAATTAAAGGATAATTAATTAACATAAACTGTAATTAATGTTAATCAACCAGAATTTGTGATTAATTTGATTTCAATTAATCAGATGATCAATTAACCTTATTTATGGATGATTGTATTCTATTGAATGCTATGAATTGTTTTGTCATCACTGTTGTGTGATGCTTTTTGATTTGAATTGTTTTAATTCAAGTTGTGATGAATGTTTTATTTATAATGCATTTATATTATTTATCTATGATTCCGTGTATATATATAAGCGTTGTAGGATATACCGCTTATCGATATTGCTGTGATTGTATCTGTGATGATTGATGGTGTTGCACTATTGGGTAAAACCCCTAGACTACACTATACACATACAAATATGGGTTGCACGTGGAAATCGGTTAAGTCACAGATTTTTGAAATAGTTTTGAATTTGAATTTTGAATCCAAATGGTTTTGGAAATGGATTGGGTTTAAAGTGAAAAGCATTTGAAAAGGAATTTCAAAGATAAAAGTTATTTTTGAATAACTTGATTTAGTTTTGAAATATGATTTAAATTTGAATTCAAAAATTGAAACTGAATTCTATGTTGGGAATTTATGATGTAAAAAGGTTATACAAGTTTATATGAATTTAAACCATTTTAAAAGTATGGTTTTGAGAATTTGAATTTAACCCAAGGATTTTAACTTGTATAAATGAAATCGAATTTTCCGAAATGAAATTGAATTTTCCAAAATGAAAACTATTTGTTTTCAAGTGCAGTGGTAAGATACTTGCCTCCTGTTAAAGAGGTCACGAGTTCGATCCCCGTCTGCCCTACTCCCATTCAAGGCGCGGAGATGGGTCCCCGTAAACCCACAAATAAAAGCTTTCATATAAGGAATGAATTTCCAACTTGTGTTAAAAGGGTTTCAAAATTGAAATGGTTTTCCAAGTTATGGATAAATCTTTGTGAAAGATTGTCGAACTTTGTTTTGAAATTGAAAAGGTGTACCTTTGTATAAAAGATTGAAAGGGAATTGTTTTGAAAGCTATCAATTAAACCTTGGATTTAAAGATTGGATGATTTAATCCAATTTGGAAGGAAATTGTTTTGAAAGAATGTGAATGAATCTTTGTGAAAATGGGTGAAATTTGTGAAGTGAATCTTTTGTTTAAAAAGATTTAAAATGGTAATTTGTTTAAACCATTTGAAAAGAAAGGTTTTGGGTTTTAATGTTGTGACTTAATTGAGGACCCATTATCTGTATGTTTTTAAATATAGCGCTCATTACTCGGTTTAGCTGGGAGAGGACCTTTGTGTCATATAACCCATTCCGAATAATGATACGACGTTATGGATAGCATTTGAAGACCGGTGGTGAAGACAGGGTGTTTGCGAGAATGATAGGATAACCTATCGAATGACTCTGCACTAGTAGCTATGGTATAGAGTTCTCTATATATGATGGGGAATCCGATCGGGATTGTGAATACACGGATTGCAAGGACTTTTTCGGAAGTGCCTTCGGTTCTGTTCGAAACCGAAAAAGACTTGTATGGATGTGTGTATGACATTACACTTTGAGATGTAAAACCAGTTTCTATCAAATACATTTTTGTTTGGTGGCGGAGATTTATTCTCTTAGCTTAACACCCTTCTCTGAGACGTACGAGCTTAGAGGTTATTTAGTTGATGGTTACTAGTGATACATTCCCAATTTGGTAATGTGGCATATGAAGTGCTGCTAATCATTTGTTGATCAAAGCATGGCTTTGTGAAAAAGCGTAGCTTTGTGGATAGGATTGCATCAGGACCTCACAACCCAGTAATGGTCGAAACAGGAAAGATGCGGCAAAGTTGTAGGGGTAGCGCCCCTAGGGTATGTCCATTCCTTCTGGAAAAGGATGGTATTATGGTATGGAGCCCTGATACTTAACTTATGTGGACACTATAAATTTATTACTGTGTGATGTTGTTGGTGTAGAGGATCCTCAAATAAAGGTCGCAAACGACCGAGGGTGGCATATCTTAGGTTGTACTCCCGGGAAGGGAGTACACCGCCTTATGTTAGCAGAGCCGGGTAGGTTCTTGGGGCGTCCCTCCAGAGGCGTTCCTATATGGCAATAGGAAGTTCCTTAGCCTGACCATTTGTTGGAAAATCCAAAGAAACAATACGCGTCCTGTACGGTTTTAGTTGTATAACCTGCCATGGAATGTGGTGGTAACCTGCTATTGAACATGGTAGCTATAGTAGGCATACAATAATGGTTGTATGATGGCTAAGATTAATATTATACTTCAAAAGGTTTTTTGCACTATGCACTAAAAATAATATTAAAGGATTTTGCGTAGTAAGCATGTTTGACTATCATAAGGAGAAATCTCCTCCAATTCTGTGTTTGCATTGTGTGTGCGGTGGGAGGCCTTATGGTAGTTTCATTTTTCAAAAAGCGTTGCGGATTTCATTTTTCTTTGTTTTTCAAACCAAATGTTTTTATTTACTCATACCAGTCCCACGAATGACCCAGAGTTTATTGTTCCCTTCCTAAACTCTGGGTGTCCACAATTTTCCACACGGACAGTCTAGAGTTTGGTTTTTCAGATAGTCAGATGGTAGATACCGATTTGGTACCCTTCGGCTTTCTATTTGGTATTCTTTGGAGTCTTTGGAGTGCATGGGCTACACTTGCTTAGCTTAGTGCAACGTGGAGATTCGAGCTTGGAGTTTTAGAGCTTTGGCTTTGGAGTTTTGGTTTGAGGTTGCAGTATTAGATTCTGTTGAAGACTCATCTCATATTGTGTCGTGTTCCACTGTATTTTGTGTTGTATATATTCTCTATTGTTGATGATTATCATTGTATCAAATTGATGTATCGGATATCGTATTCATGTTGTATCAATGATATCATCTTTTGTTTTCGCTGTGTTGTTTATCATCTAATGTTGTTGCAGCTCCGGCGATACGGATTTGTTGTCGTTTGTCGGGCATTAAGTTCGGGTCGTTACATTTGGTATCAGAGCTAAAGGTTGAATAAGAACTCTATCCACGGAGTGTAACACATTAGATGGCTCGCTAGAGATAGGGTAAAGTATACCCTAGAATGAGTACAACCAGTGAAACCAAAAAAAAATAAACCCCAATTACTCAGTCTATTTTCTTTAACTGTTGTTATTCCCTAAGATATCGCGTCCGAATGCCTAAATCGGTTTTCTTACTATTTATAGATAGTAAGAATGAGTGGAAGAAGAGGACGAGATAGGGGACGGGGAAGTACCACTTCAACTAGTCAAGGCCCTGCAACAGAAGCTATTCCCACTCAACCTCAACCAAATCTGGCTGATTTATATCGAAGTTTTTCTAGACTTGGTGGAAAACCATTCACAGGCAAGGAAACCATTATCGAATCACAAGCCTGGATTCGATCGTGCGAAAGGATTTTCAAGGGACTAAAATTGGAAGATGATCAGATGCGATTAATAGCTTCCTGGCAACTCCAGGAAGAGGCTTTAGCTTGGTGGAAAACAGTTACATTGGATAAGCCGGGGGATGAATTTACTTAGAGTCGTTTCAAGGAAGTGTTCGAGCAGCGATATATGCCGTCTGCTGGTATCTCTAGAATGTACTATAAGTTTATGGATTTGAAGCTAGGAAGCTTATCGTTTGAGGAATACTTGAATAAATTTAACGAATTATCTCGATTTGGTCCGGAGTTGGTGAATACACCTTTGAAAAAGAACGAAAAGTTTATTTGAGGAATGAACAAGGAATTCCAGGAGAGAATGACTACTCACGTAAAAGAATCTTTTTCTGAATTAATTGATATGGGTTATAGATACGATACTCTGGATAAGCAGGGAGTTTCGGAGGAAAAAGGGGATACAAGCCATCTAAATTGGAGGAAAAGGAAGTTCAGTGGAAAGAAACCGTGGAGAGGCAAAGGAAAGAAGAATACTCGGAATAACAAGGTGAAAGATGTTACTTGTCTCAATTGCTTGGAGAAAGGCCACTACTCGAACAAGTGCAAGAATCCTTGGAAGCCAGGAATGAGAGAACCGTTTATGAGGCCAGAACAGGAATCTAGGGAATGCTATTACTGCCGCAAGTCGGGACATAGGATCAAGGATTGCCCAGCATAGAAGTAAGCCCTAGTAGCAAGGGTATATGCAATCAAAGATGATTCTTCAACCTCAAAGGCTGATAAAGGAAAGGAAATTTTAGAAGGTAACCTCCTCGTTTATGATAAAAATTTTCGAATTTGTTCAACACGGGAACTACACATAGTTTTATTTCTCAGCAAATCGAAAATGAGTTAAATCTTGAATCTGAGATCATAGTCAAACCTATTTTTATCTGTTCATTGGGTTTCGATAAAATCTACGAATGGTTGGTAGTCCCTTCGAACTAACCAATACCCCTGTATATTTCGTAGATCAAATAACCCAATTGTTTCATAGTTGAATGAGTTTGTTCTCATATCTATTGTTGATATTCTGATTTGGTAAGCCAAATGCATAATAGATATTCGATTTGATCTGGAAAGACATTTCTCTATCTTTCATCTGTTCTTTGTTATCCCCCCGGCAAATATCGAGGACGAATTTTTTTTAAGAGGGGAATCTGCAACATCCCTGAAGTTTAGCCAAGTTTAATTTGATAATTAATTTAATTTTTAAATTAAATTATAGGATTATTTGTGAATTAATTAGATATTTCCAAAATAAACTTAAAATTTTAGATCATAAGTAGCAATTTGATTTCAAATTTGAGGATAAGTATTTTATAAATATATATTGGATTTAAAGATAAATAGAAATTAAAAGCTTTGAGATTAATAAAAGTTAATGATAGTTTGTTTTCTAAATTTTTAAATATATTAATATTTAGAAGATGTATTAATTTTCAAAAGATTTATTTTTAATATTTAATTCTCTTATATATATACATATATGAATAAAAGTGATCATTTGTTAATATATGATCAAGATTTAAACCATTCTTTTCCTTTTTAAAAGTTGTAAAAAATAAATGGTAAGGAATGTATGAATGTAAAATGTACAAAATGTATGTATATAAGTATATTGAACTAAATTAAAGGTTGAATGTGAAAAACAATGGAGATAGAGATTTTATTTGTGTAAATATAAATATAAAAGAAAACATAAACATTTTAAAATAAAAACATAGGTTGTATATGAAATATATTTACATTAAGGGTTAAAAACAAATTGACAAAAATAATTTGAATGAAGGGTATAAACACAATTTAGTTTACTTAGGACATTTGTAAGAAAACTTAGATATGTAAATCACAAGTGTAATGAAATGGGACAAGTGGCAAAAGAAAACTATTTTCTTTTGAATAAAAAATTTAAAGAACAAAGAAATGCAAAGGAAAATAAGCCAGATTGTTTTCATCTTTCTAAAAAAATCTCTCAAGTCTGAAAATTCGAAATTCTCCTCAATTTCAAAACTGAAACAAGAAATCAAAGCTAGAAAAAAAGAAGCGGATAAAAAAAATATGGAAAAAAAACAGATCAAAAGCAAAATAAATTCTCAAACCTGAGAAACAGATTTGGCAAACCAAAAAAAATTGGAAAGCCGGAAACACAAAACAAAGATTGAATCTGAAAGACTAAAAGCAAGATCAGGCAAACAATCTCAAGCAAAGGCAACTCAAAATCAAGCAGGTTCGGAAAAAATCAAAAGAAAAAAAAATAGGATCAAGCAAAGCCTAAAAACAACCTCTGTTCTCCAAATTCAAGATGAGTAAACCCTGTGTGTTTAAGCTGAAATTCTGTGGTGATGCCTAATATTTGTGTTTGAATTGAAAATTTAGTTTGCATGTGTATATTTATATCTGGAAATTTGATGTGCATGTCTGTGCACATTAATCTGGATTCTGTTCCAGGTTCACAGGCATAAGCCTGATCAATAAACTTGATTTCTTTTCCTTCGATCATTATTAAACTAGAGGATCTAAACAAAAGTCGTGTTTTTAAACGTAATTAAGTTTTTTAAAATTTAACTATAAAGTATAAGTTTGAAAATCTGGCTGGAAAAGGAAAAAAACAGTGGAAATTAAAGATCAAGTAAAAAATCAACTACAACAATTTGTAAATTCAGGAATATATATTGAATACTTAAACTTAAACTCGATTTTCGAAACAAAAATCATGATTTTTAATTGGAGATTTAGTGTGGAATTCTGGGTTAACCAGAAATTGGTTTTTGAGGGAATTCCGGTGGCCGATGGTATTGGGGATGTCGGGGCTTCGAGTGGAAATGCAACGATGATCGGGGACTTCGACAAAATTGTCCGGATGGCGATCAGAGCATTGAGGTGTCGGCGGTGATTGATTTTCATCTGTAACCCTAGTTTTGAATAGGTAATGTATTTTGATCTAAAAGACTTCGCGGGTTAATCGAGTGTAACGATACTCGGGGGAATGCTAGCTTGGGAATTGTCGAAGACGTGGCCGGAGGTAGTGATGCTGGGTGGTCGGAGGAGTGCATGCGAGGTGATTACAGGTTTGGGTTTTGATTCCAGGAAATTAAAAATGGCTCGATTTCGATTAAGCAGTGATTTTGCGTTTTGGGTTGCTCAAATTAGCTCTGGTGATCGTGGGTGATGTTCTAGTGGCCTCGACGTCGATCGCAGGTGGTTAACGTGCTTGTGCACGTATACGCACAAGTGTTCGTGTCAGTGATTCAAAAATTTTAGGGAAGAAGGAAGAAGCTCGGGGTGAAGCGCGTGATTTTGATCAATTTCCTCGAAGCAAGTGGAAGCGTGGTTTTTCTCGGGTTCAAACTCGGGTAAATAAGGGATTTTCTCGAGTTTGGTTGATGTTCGCCAAAAGCAGTTTTAATGTTTAAAGGAAAAATCAAGTTTTTAAAGATCGAATTTTGTTAAATCGATTTTCCTTTAATATTAAATGTCATTTAAGTTTTAAAATAAGTCAAGAAGGGTTTTAAATAAATTGTTTTAATTAACCTAGTTTTAAATGGTTTAAAATAAATTTAACTTTAATTTAAGGAGTTAATTTCTTAATAATATTTAAAGGAGTTCATTAATATAAAGAATGTTATAATTGTTAATTAACCTTTTAAAGTCTAAATTAACTTATTTTTTTAAAGGAAATTAGTTACTTGAATTTAATTACTTAATAGTAATTAAGATAAAATTAATTAATAATTTAAGTTTAATTAATCAAGTAATTAATGAATGATTAATTAAAAATAATTAATTAGTGAAAGTAATTAAGGGTTGATAATTGAGATTAAAGATTGATTTAATCAAAGTGTTTAAAGGTTAATTAATTAAGGATAATTAATTAATATAATTAAGGTAATTATTTAAGAAGTGATTAATTAATTAAAGGTTAGTTAATTAATAAAAGTAATTAATTAACGGTAAAAGTTAATTAAGTAATTAAGGATAATTACTTATTTTAAATTAATTAGGATTAATTAATTAAACGATAACTAATTAAGGGTTAATTAATTGATTGATTAATTAAGAATAGTTAATTAACGTTAATTAGTTAATTAAGATTAATTCTTAATAATTAAAGGTTGATTAATTCATTAATTAAGGTTAATTAATAAAAAATTAAAGGATAATTAATTGACATAAACTGTAATTAATTAATTTTAATCAACCAAAATTTGTGATTAATCTGATTTCTATTGATCAGATGATCAATTAACCTTATTTATGGATGATTGTATTATATCGAATGATGTGAATTGTTTTGTCATCTCTTTTGTGTGATGCTTTTTGATTTGAATTGTTTTAATTGAAGCTGTGATGAATGTAATTTATTTATTTATTTATAGTGCATTTATATTATCTATCTGTGATTCTGTGTATATAGATAAGCGTTATAGGATTACCGCTTATCGATATTGCTGTGATTGTATCTTTGATGATTGATGATGTTGCACTATTGGGTAAAACACCTGGACTACACTATACACACACAAATATGGGTCGCACGTGGAAATCGGTTAAGTCACAGATTTTGGAAATAGTTTTGAATTTGAATTTTGAATCCAAATGGTTTTGGAAATGGATTGGGTTTAAAGTGAAAAGCTTTGGAAAAGGAATTTCAAAGATAAAAGTTATTTTTGAATAACTTGGTTTAGTTTTGAAATTTGATTTAAATTTGAATTCAAAAATTGAAATTGAATTCTATGTTGGGAATTTATGATGTAAAAAGGTTATACAAGTTTATATGAATTTGAACCATTTAAAAATATGATTTTGAGAATTTGAATTTAACCCGAGGACTTTAACTTGCATAAATGAAATCGGATTTTTCCGAAATGAAAACTATTTGTTTTCAAATAATAAAAGCTTTCATATAAGGAATGAATTTCCAACTTGTGTTAAAAGGGTTTCAAAATTGAAATGGTTTTCCAAGTTATGGATAAATCTTTGTGAAAGATTGTCGAACTTTGTTTTGAAATTGAAAAGGTGTACTTTTTGTATAAAAGATTGAAAGGGAATTGTTTTGAAAGCTATCAATTAAACCTTGGATTTAAAGATTGGATGATTTAATCCAATTTGGAAGGAAATTGTTTTGAAAGAATGTGAATGAATCTTTGTGAAAATGGGTGAAATTTGTGAAGTGAATCTTTTGTTTAAAAAGATTTAAAATGGTAATTTGTTTAAACCATTTGAAAAGAAAGGTTTTGGGTTTTAAAGTTGTGACTTAATTGAGGACCCATTATCCATATGTTTTTAAATATAGTGCTCATTATTCGGTTTAGCCAGGAGAGGACCTTTATGTCATATAACCCATTCCAAATAATGATACGACGTTATGGATAGCATTTGAAGACTGGTGGTGAAGACCGGGTGTTTGCGAGAACGATAGGATAGCCTATCGAATGACTCTGCATTGAGTAGCTACAGTATAGAGTTCTCTATATGTGATGGGGAGTTCGATCGGGATTGTGAGTACTCGGATTGCAAGGGCTTCTTCGGAAGTGCCTTCGGTTCTGTTCGAACCCAGAAAAGACTTGTATGGATGTGTGTCTGACATTACACTTTGAGATGTAAAACCAGTTTCTATCAAATACATTTCTGTTTGGTAGCGAAGATTTATTCTCTTAGCTTAACACCCTTCTCTGAGACGTACGAGCTCGGAGGTTATGTAGTTGATGGTTACTAATGATACATTCCCAATTTGGTAATGTGGCATACGAAGTGCTGCTGATCATTTGTTGATCAAAGCATGGCTTTGTGAAAAAGCGTAGCTTTGTGGACGAGACTGTGTCAGGACCTCACAACCCGGTAATGGTCGAAACAGGAAAGATGCGGCAAGGTTGTAGGGGTAGCGCCCCTAGGGTATGTCCATTCCTTCTGGAAAAGGGTGGTATTATGGTATAGAGCCCTGATACTTAACTCATGTGGGCACTGTAAATTTATTACTGTGTGATGTTGTTGGTGTAGAGGATCCTCGGATAAAGGTCGCAAACGACCGGGGGTGGCATATCTTAGGTTGTACTCCCGGGAAGGGAGTACATCGGCCTTGTGTTAACAGAGAGCCGGGTAGATTCTCGAGGCATCCCTCCAAAGGCGTTCCTATGTGGCAGTAGGAAGTTCCTTAGCCTGACCATTTGTTGGAAAATCAAAAGATACAATACGCGTCCTATACGGCTTTAGTTGTATAACCTGCCATGGAATGTGGCGGTAACCTGCTATTGAACATGGTAGCTATAGTAGGCATACAATAGTGTTTGTATGCTGGCTAAGATTAATATTATACTTTCGAAAGGTTTTTTGCACTATGCACTAAAAATAATATTAAACGATTTTGCGTAGTAAGCATGTTTGACTATCATAAGGAGAAATCTCCTCCAATTCTGCATTTGCATTGTGTGTGCGGTGGGAGGCCTTATGGTAGTTTCATTTTTCAAAAAGCATTGCGGGTTTCATTTTTCTTTGTTTTTCAAACCAAATGTTTTTGTTTACTCATAATAGCCCCACGACTGATCTGGAGTTTATTGCTCCCTTCCTAAACTCTGGGTGCCCACAGTTTTCCACACGGGTAGTCTAGAGTTTGGTTTTTCAGATAGTCAGATAGTAGATATCGATTTGGTAGCCTTCTGCTTTCTGTTTGGTATTCTTTGGAGTCTTTGGAGTGCATGGGTTGTACTTGCTTAGCTTAGTGCAACGTGGAGATTCGATCTTGGAGTTTTAGAGCTTTGGCTTTGGAGTTTTGGTTTAAGGATGCAGTATTAGATTCTGTTGAAGACTCTTCTCATATTGTGTCATGTTCCGCTATATTTTGTGTTGTATATATTCTCTGATGTTGATGATTATCATTGTATCAAATTGATGTATCAGATATTGTATTCATGTTGTATCAATGATATCATCTTTTTTTTCCGCTGTGTTGTTTATCATCTAATGTTTTTGCAAGCTCCGACGAAACGGATTTGATGTCGTTTGTTGGGCATTTAGTTCGGATCGTCACAATATGGGTAACAGAAAACAAAGGTATTTCATAAGACCATGCCGTACACAAATACAGAATGAGTTTTTACCTTCAGAAAACCAAAACATTTGCTATGCAAAATCAAGGATATTATCTTTAATGATTTTCTTTGAAAATCCTTTCAAATAGCATATTAATCATAGCTGGAATTGTTGCATTTGTTAAATTCGACAACATAATAGGTTTACAACTAAAACCATAAATGCTCGTATTAGAGAATGGATTCCATACAATGATAAGGTAAGAGACTACCTTCCGACGTACGTCTCTAGAGGGATGCACCTAAGGATCCAACCTCTACCAACACAAACCGGCATACCTTTATCGCAGGTAGTACCAAATATGACATCATCCTGGTCGTTGCTGACCTAACCGCGAGTTCATATAGCATACACAACATACCTGATATGTAGAGGGTAATCTAGAAAAATGATGACCATGTCCTAATGGGTGCGACCCATATAGCTTTGTCGCATCTATCATATTTTTGTCATTCCTGGGTGATAAGGCTCGAGGTAACGATTACGTTTCTCATAGCACACACTTCACTTGAATGTCACATTTCCAATTCCATCACACACCATTGATTTCCACAAACGTACAACCTCTGAGCACTTACGTCTCAGTAAAGGATGTTAAGTATAGGAGAGTTACTTCTTACACCACCAAATAGATGCATGTTTGTAAAAATCAATGTACGTGCATTTTAGAAATGCAATGTCAAACATTCGTCCATATAAGTTGTCCAGGAATAGAAAAAACCGAAGGAACTCTTATATTGCATCCTGTCGGGGATCACCTCTAGGATTAGTAGCGAGCAACCCCTGCATCCAAGATTAAATGAAGATACTACTAATGATATGGAAAATTTCCCCTTATGGTCAGTGACAAGCAGCCATACGTTCCATCTTCTAATTTATTATCATTTCATGTATTCATTCGAATACGTATATTGGTTCGAAGTGGTTTTCGAATAGGAATCACCCATATTCGACCATGATTCCTTTGAACCAATCATCGATAAAAAGTTGTTAAGTTTGAGGCTGATTATCATTTCATTCATTAATATCTTTTATTGGATAAAATATCTCTTTAAATCATATTCTTTTCCAGTATATAGGGAATCATTAAACCACTCTTTAATTTTGAAAATACTAAATCAAAATCATCTCTCTTAAGCCACATTATAAAACCTTATTGAGTAAATGAGTCGATGGAAATTATATTAATTATACTCAATTTCAATTTCCATATTCAGCCTTTACTATCCGTCAAATAATGGTGGAATCACCTTTTAAATTCACATGAATAGTACGGATTCCCTCCTCGGAATTTAATACCAAGTATAAGAAGATTATTTCTATACAATCCAAGTTGTATTAAATTTGAAAAAAATTAAATCTTTTATACTTGCCTCGTTTTCGACATTTCAACCATACATATCCCTCACGCAGAAAGAGGCCAGGTGAGCCAGGCCACTAATCGTTCTTAAACATCTCTTTCTCACATTCAGATCTCACGAATAGTAAAATACAATCTACTCGTCGGCTTTTAGAGCCACGATTAAATAACTTAATTATAACAGCTTTTCTTTAAATCATTTACTTAAACTCTTTAAAATAAATTATAAAACCTCCACATTATCTTTAAAATACTCAATTATTTATGTGAAAACATTTATAAAATATTTGGGAAAGAATAATTAAGTTTAAATCTATATTTCAAAAGTTATTAAAAGTCGCCGCAAATAGTGCTATGAATAGTGTTTTAAGACTTATTTGATCAAAACAACTTTTCTATCATTTAGAAATCCATATTTATAACTCAAATATCTCTTTTAATTTTTGAAAATATTTATAAAATTTATTCCATATTTTTAAAGAATTAAAAATATCAATTTTAAAGAATTTATCGTTTTGTTTTCCGAAATGCAAACCACGACTATTTTGAAAACCTGATTTGCTCATAATTCAAAATCTGCTAGCGAAATCTCAATTCTTTTCTTTTGTTTGAAAACTATGATTATAAGAGTTCAGAAAATTCTTATTCAAAAGAATTTCGACTTTGATTCCATTGTATAAACGGATTAGCTTTCTACGGCGCAAAATCGCGAACTACCATTACGCGACGCTCCTATTTTTTACTCAATTTTTATAACTTGTTAAAACTTCATCAAATTGAGTTTTAGTGTTTATGAAACATTTATAAACCATTTTAAAGAGGTTTAACAATCTCATATACACCATTTCATTTATTAAAGAAAGTGATTTTCTTTGTGATATTCGACGTGTATTAAACGTGAATCATTACACATCCAAACAAACATATTATCATATCCAAACATGGTTCACAATCATCACAACCAAGTATAGCCAAATATATATATCATCCAAAATATCATAATATAAATAGAGGTTCTCACTTCCATTAGTTTCTAACTTTACGAAAATTCGTTTTAGCTTTACTACGATCGAATCAAAGCCTATGGAATCGAGCCTTAGACCTTTGAAGGGCCACGACCTAAGCTTGTAAGTGGAGGTGGGGTCGGCCTTGGGTGGAAGAAGGTGGTGGTTGTGAGTTTAAAGAGAGGAGAGGAGTGGTTTGAGCTTGTGTTGAAGTGGACAGCTAATGTATATATATACTTATATAAATTTATTATCTTTTTGCTAATTTTTCTTCATAATTGTCCTAAGTTAGGAAGCCATTAAAGTGGAGTATAAAGAGGTGGAGAAGCTTAGGAATTGATGGACAGATGAAGTGAAGATGGATTGTGGTATTTATAGGCAAGAAATGAATAAAAATATCATGATATTTATGTGCACACACATCACTATTTCATCACCATCACACCATGCTCGTCCATCACCAGTCACAACCAAACACTCTTCCTCCCCCATGTGGCTCTATGTGTGTGAGTTGATGTGTGTAAGAGTGAAGTGAAGTTTGCTTTTTATTTTGACTTTTGTATGCTTAATGGTGAAGTATAAGAGAAATATCATGATATTTTTTTCATTTATATACATGTATATATGTATGTATATTTATTTGTATGTGTATGTGGATGTATGACATGCATACGTTTGTATATTTGTGTGCTTATTTATCTTATAAGATTGCAACGACATAAAACAACTTCCATTTGTTAAATCGTTACCGATTCTGATTCCCAGTCATATTTTTACTTCTTAGTTAACATATATATATTTGCAAACAAAATTGGAAAACTAATTTTCCATTATTATTAATTAATTAAAATAATCTCATTTGAATTTGAAAACCATATAAATTAATATTAAATAATTGTTTACAAAAAGTGCTATTATATTGATAAGCCAATATCAATTTTCCTTATAATTTCAAGTCAGTATATATCATTATAAAACTATTATAAATGATTTATTATCATTCTATGACTAACTAAAATGAATTATTATCATTTTAAAACAATTATTTGAATAATTACAATAATTATTAAATCATTAAATCTCAATTTAAATTCATAAATCAATTATTAAATATGATATCATTATTGATGATGTTATAAATACATTGTATTTCCCCAAAATAAAATAAATATTTTTGTTTCATATTCTTGTTAAACGGATAAATAAGTGTATGTATTTAGCTCCATGCGTGACTTTTGATAATTATAGCGCAGTTTATTGATAAAACGATTTTCGATAACTTTACCGATATTTCTTCAAAGTTTAAATTTATGTAAATACTTATTCAAAATAAGATCACCGTCATTCTTGTTCAAAACATCATAATCTATGTTTTTAAAGCTTATATTTGAATATTTAAAAATAAATATAATTTATCAGATTGATAAATTTACAATCGTTGCAACGGATCTCTATGATCATAGATCATAGATCATAGAGGGCTCTTTACCTGTGCTTTTTACATTACAATTATTGTAAAAAAAAACATCCACAATAATTAGCGTTAAATAATTTATTTGTGAAAATCTATGTCTAATTAAATATACGACACGTATAAAAAATCTGACCAAATTATAATTATTAACGTTGATTCTTTAGTTATTAATGTTAATTCTGTAGTTATAAGATTAGCTAAGCCAATGTTGGTTACTATGGGAAGTGAGTATTCACGGACATTACTAAGAAACACTCAACGATTCCAATAGAACCAGCCAAAAAATATTTTGGGTAAAATTAGGGGTGAACGCGGGTCGGTTTGGTGCAGTTTGAAGCTCAAACTGCTTTTGCACCACATCAAACGGTTAATTAAAAATACAAACTATTATATCAATCTTTTAAACGGTTTGGTTCGGTTCAGTTTGATGTATTACTTCCATCAACAATTAATATACGAAGACAACTGTATGAAGCTTTTACACTTAAAGGTTAAAACACACAATGTTATACCGAAATGAAAAATTAGTTCGTAATTGTATGAATATTCAATTAGACATTTATCTATAAGTGAGATTTTTTTAGTAGATTAACCAATCATTAACGTTATCAATGCATAATCATTAAGTAAAATGACTAAAATAAGATTATAATTAGCGTTTATCCAGAAAAATGAAATGAAAATATTATACTAAAACTATAACTTCTTCCTTTATAACGATTATTATATTAATATAAGCTGAAGATAGAATATACATTGTTAGAATATAAAACGAGATAAGAGTTGCTTATATTTTTATCATAATATTACGAGTGTAAATATTCGATTTAATCTGATTTAATATGGTCGGTTCGATTGTACAAACTGCAACTGAACCGTGTCGATGCGGGTCGGTCCGATTTAAGGTATTTGTTTTGATTAAAAGATTCAGCGTGGTTTTTCGCACCATTTTAACGGTCCAGTGCGGACGGTTTCGTATACTGGGACGGTTTATGCCCACCCCGGTAAAACGGAGTATTCCATAAAACTCAGGGTGGAACTTAACCATTGGAAATGGCTAAGTCTAGGCAGGGTGGACCCTACGGTTCTGTAATATAGATTGTATCGGATGATCGATCGTTACACTGACTCAAATAGCACAATATTTTCCCCTTTGCTTCTGGAAATCTCATCAATATTTTCCCCTTTGCTTCTGGAAATCTCATCTCTGTGATGATTTCTGATCAGTCAGGTAAGTTATTTCAATTTATTCTTATGCTTTTATTTAATCGTGTAACTTGATAGGCTGTTGATATGCTGATTTTAACTTTTGATTTGAAATCCAGGTGTAGGATCGAAAGGTATTTGTGAAATTTGGGGTTTGAAGAACTAACTCTTCTTATATTTGTTGCTAAAACATAGGTTTTAAAAATACAACAATGCTTGTGCATTCGAATTACCAAATTCGAGTGGATCTACATCTCAATCCTGAATTGAGATAGTGGAAGGTTTCAGTGAATTGGGTTTGTTTAAATACCGAATGATCTTGATTAAAATATGCATAAAATATAGTTAGGCGAACGTGTTTTGTTTATTATGTAAAAATATATTATGTGCAGTTAATGGCTACAAAAAGCTGAAGAAGAAGATATTATTATTGTAGATGTGTTTATTACTTTATTATTTATCTGTTATATTTGATCACGTAGGCTGCATTGTACAAACTATGTTATAGATCGACCTATTTGGATGGAAAAACAAAAGGTATTAGTTCCATTAAAAGGAATTTATAGTTAGCCATGCAATGTAATACACTCACCGGGAAGCATTTATATCTATTTAAGGAGAAAAACCATTAAAATATCTATCTTTTTCTGAAAATAACTCTAAAGAGATATCCGATGACAATAGATGAGCTGCATAAATTTGTGTTATAACACATGAAATTACACGTGTTTTAACACATGATACCGATATTGTTGAAATATTAACTTGATTTGGATCTTTGTTTTCTCTCTCTTAATTGTATGATGTAATAAGCTCAAATCTTAAAAAGTGGAAATTAGGTTGAAGGGCTTCTCATTTCAGAGTAATAAGTTTTAAGTACAACATTTCAGAATAATTACTTTTAAGTACAATTTACAGAAAATGATCAATTCATTTATCTTTTTATTTTATACAGGAAAACGATAAATTCATTTATCATTATTGCTGTATAACTGAAAATGATAAATTCGTTTTTCTTTTTTCTGTAAATTGTCCTTAAAACTAAATTTTCATAAATGTTGTCTATAAAACTTATTACCCTGCACAAATAAGCCCTTTAAGTTAAAATCATCATCTTAAAAATATGTTCTAGAGAAGTCTTATGTAGAAAGTTCTTTCTAAATTAGTTTTTAGAATTGTGTAGAAACAAAGATAAGTTTAGTTATTTAGAAAAAGTTCTAGAAACTAATTATAACCCTTAGATTAAAGTTGTGTTGGCAAAATCCTATCATTTGTTCGAGCGATGTCACTAGTATAAACAAGAGTGAAATCTTTGTGTTTATACCAAGCAAGAAAAAAGGAAAATTTTCGATGATAAAAAGTCTCTTTCATATATTTTTTCCATCTTTCTCCTAAAAATATTCAATAAAGTGGTATCGGAGCTTGAAGATCTTTCGACGAATAGAGGTGTTCCTTTACAAGTCCCAATGCTCGCTAAGATCAATTATGACAATTGGGGCTTAAGAATGATAACTCTATTTGAAACACACGACATATGTGAGATAGTCGAGAAATGCTACATCAAACAAGAGAACGAAGGTAGTCTATCTCACATTAAAGGGGTAGTTTGAGAGACTCAAGGAAGACAGACAAGAAGGCTCTCTATCTAATCTATCAAAGATTAGATGAAGATACTTTTGAGAATGTTTTAGGAGCAAAATCAATCAAAGAAGATGGGAGAAGTTTCAAACATCTTACAAAGGAACCAATCAAGTCAAAAAAGTACGTTGCCAAGCTTTAAATAGAGAGTTTGAAACTTTGCATATGAAATAAGATGAACTTGTCTCTAATTACTTTTCAAGAGTTTTAACGATTACTAATAACTTAAAAGAAACGGTGAGAAGTTAGATGATGTAAGAATTATGGAGAAGATTCTTAGTTTATTAGATCCAAAATTCGAACAAATTGTCGGCATCATCGAAGAGACAAAAAACTTGAAGGCCATGACAGTAGAGGAACTTCTCGTTTCATTGCAAGCTTACGAAGAAAAGAAAGAATGAAGAGATCGTGGAGTAAGTACTCACGACACAGATTGATTCAAAAAAGAAAGAAAACGATAAAGCCAATAAAGATGTTGCTGTTAAGAACGAGGACGAGGTCGTGGATATGGACACGAACGAGGTTGGAGGTCCAATAACGACAACAACGAAAGAGGAGAAAGATCAACAAGCAGTCGTGGCAGTGGAAATTCAAAATCAAAATATGACAAGTCACGCATCAAATGCTACAATCGTGAAATTTTTAGACATAACGTTTCTCAATGTAGAGCTCCAAACAATAATAAAGTTGAAGAGCAGACCAATTACGTTGACGAAAGAAGTCAAGAAAATAGTAGCTTACTGCTGGCATATAATGAAAGAGGTGACGGTAATTAATGATACCTAGATAGCGTGCAAGCAGTCATATGTGCGGAAGAAGAACCATGTTTGTGGAACTTGATGAATCGGTAAAGGGCAACGTGGTATTTGGAGATGAATCCAAAGTAGCGGAGAAAGGTAAAAGAAATGTTCTTATTCAATTGAAAAATGAAGAGCACCAGTTCATTTCCAATGTTTATTATGTGCCAAACAGGAAGAGCAATATCTTGAGCCTATGACAACTCTTGGAGAAAAATTATGATATCCAATTAAAATAATAACCTTTCTATAAGAGGCGGTGCAAATAACTTCATTGCTAAGGTGCTGATGTCAAAAAGTAGAATGTTCGTTCTTAACATTCAAAATGATGTCGCACAATGTCTTAAGATGTACTACAAAAATGCTTCTTGGCTTTGGCATCTTCAGTTTGAGCATCTCAATTTCAAAAGGTTAGAGTTACACAATGTCTTAAAAAAAGGCTTCTTAGCTTTGTCTACTTGAAAAGCAATTTAAAATGAGTTTCCCAAAGGTGTCATACTCAAGAGCTAAAAAACTACCGGAACTCATACACATAAATTTGTGTGGTCCGATCAAGCCAAGTTCACTTGGTAAGAGTAACTATTTTCTTTTTTATCGATGATTTTTTTATTGAAAACATGAGTATATTTTTTAAAGGAGAAATCAGAGGTATTTGAGAACTTCAAGAAGTTCAAGACCCATGATTATAAGGAAAGTAGCATTGTGATTAAATCCATGAGATCTGACCGTGGATGAGAGTTCACATCAAAAAAATTCCATAAGCGTTGTGAAGATAATGGAATCCGACGATAACGACGGTTCTTAGATCTCACCAACAAAATGGAGTAGCAAAAAGGAAGAATATGACAATCCTTGAGATGGCGGGGATCATACTCTAAGGTAAGAGGCTGCAAGAGAAATTTTGGACGGAAACAGTTGCATGTGCCGTTTATCTATCAAACCAATCTTCAACTAGAAATGTGTGAGAAAAAACACCACAAAAGGCATGGAGTGGAAGGAAGTCCGATATTTTTCATCTAAGAGTGTTTAGAAGCATAGCTCATGTACATATACCGAACAAGAAGCGAAGCAAGTTAGATGACAAAAGTGAAAAGTATATCTTCGTTGGTTACGACAACAATTCCAAAGGCTACACTCTACAATCTTGATAAGGGGAAGACATTCATTTGTCGTAATGTCGTGTTCGATGAAGAAGGGGAATGAGAATGGAGATCACATAACAAAGATAACTTCTTTCCACATTTTGAAGAGGATGACATGCAACAACCGAGAGTGGAACAACCAAGAGAGAAGCCTACTTTGCCACCAACTTCACCAGCGGTGAGTTGTCAGAAAAGATAAAAGCTCAAGTGAGGGCTTCAAGTTTCAGAAGCCTTAAGAAATTTACGAGATAACCGAAAATCAAGACAATCTTACTCTTTTTTGTTTATTTGTGGATTGCGAACCCATGAACTTTCAAGAAGCTTCGCAGAAAAAAGAGTTAGAGAAATGCTATGAATGAAAAGATAAATGCAATCAAGAAGAACAACACATAGGAGTTGCTTCACTTCCACAAAGACACAAGACAATCGATGTAAAATGGTATACAAAGCAAAGAAAAAGGCTAAAGGAGAAGTTGAAAAACACAAGGTCAGATTAGTGGCAAAAAGGTACAGTCAAAGTGTTGACTATGATGAGGTATTTGCTCTAATCGCTCGACTAGGAACTGTTAGATCAATTATTTCTTTGGCGGCTAGCTTAAAACAATTGAAAGATACATTAAATTGATGTGCAATCCGCCTTCCTAAATTGAGTTCTTGAGGAAGATGTTTACATTGAGCAGCCACAAGACTATGAACTCAAGAGAGAAGAAGACAAAGTTTTGAAGCTAACAAAGATACTTTATGGGTTGAAACAAGCCTCAAGAGTTTGGAATGCTCGAAATGATAAGTACTTTCAAGATAGAAACTTCATTAAGTGTCCATATGAGCATGCATTCTATATCAAAATTCAAAACAGTGATACGTTGATTGTATGTAGATGACTTGATCTTCACAGGTGGCAATCCAAGTAAATTTGAACAATTTAAGAAAGAGACGATAAAGGAGTTTGAGATGACCGATATTGGGCTCATGTCTTACTACCTTGGCATTGAAGTAAAATAAAAATACGAAGACATTCTAATTACTTAAGAAAGCTATGCTAAGGAAGCGCTGGAGAAGTTCAAGATGAATGACTCTAACTCGGTCTACACGCCAATGGAATGTGTAATCAAGTTGTCAAGGCACGAGGAAGAAGAAAGGGTGGACCCAATACTCTTTAAGAGCTTGGTTCTTTCCACGTGTGAAGTCGAGTACGTAGCTGCTACTTTATGTATTTACCATGCAATTTGGTTACGAAACCTTGTAAAGGATTTGAACTTGCCACAAGAAAAGCCAACCAAGATTTTTGTGGATAACAAGTTAGCAATTGCTTCGATCATAAATCATGTCTCTCATGATCGAAGTCGAAGCAAGCACATTGATACACGCTATCACTATATTAGAGAGTGTCGTCAAAAAAGATGTGCAACTAGAAAAAGATGTGCAACTAGAATACGTGAAGATGCATGATCAAATAGCTGGTATCATTACCAAGTCTCGCAAACGCGAAGATTTTGTCAAGTTGAGGAGTCCGCTTGGAGTAGCAAAATCAAGTTTAAGAGGATATGTTGAAATATTAACTTAATTTTGGTCTTAATTGTTTGATATAATATGCTAAACCTTAAAAATATGTTCTAGAGAAGTTTTATCTAGAAAGTTCTTTCTAAATAAGTTTTTAGAATTATGTAGAAACGAAGAAAGTTCTAGAAACTAGTTATAACCCTTAGATTAAAGTTGGGTTGGAAAAACCGTATCCATTGTTTGGATGTTGCCAGTAGTATAAAAAAGGTGAACGCTTTGTGTTTGTATCAAACAAGAAAAAGAGAAGGTTTCAATAATAAAAAGTCTCTTTCATATATTCTCTCCATCTTTCTCCTGAAAATATCCAACATATATATCGTTGGACTCAAACTGTATTAGAGCGAGGTGCTTAGAGATAATTATTTCATTATTTGTGCTGTAACACATGTTTTGTTAGTTTCTCAGCTCCATTGTTATGTTAACATCTCAATCAATATATCTGACAATTATATTTTGTATATTTGCAAGCAAGGAAAGTAAGGAGGATACATTAATGGTCACTAAGTACTTATTTCATTTTCTGTTATAGTTTCTTAGTTCAATTGTTATGTTAACATCTCAATCAATTACCTCTGACAATTATATTTTGTATATTTGCAAGCAAGGAGAGCAAGGAGAGCAAGGAGGAGACAATAACGGTCACTAAGTCCGAATCAAAAACTTAATCTAAGATGGAGAAATTGCCACGCGATATTAACTTAAACATATTTTCGAGATTGCCACTCAGGTCAGTGATTCAGTCAAGTGTTGTATCCAAGTCATGGCTCGACATAATAAAAGACCCTTCCTTTGTGAAACTCCACGCCTCTCTATCAAAACCAGATCCTTTGCAATTGATCATGACACATCGTACATACGGAGAACAAAACATAATCAGCTTAACCCCACTAGACTACAAACACAACCTTCTCATTGCAGATGCAACTCCTATAGATCATATTGTGAGTGGTCTTTCTTGGGTATTTGTTGGCACTTGCAATGGTTTACTCTGCTTCACTTCTATTGATAAGGAGGAAGAGATCACAATGCTTTGCAATCCAATCTCTCGAGAGCATATCTTCTTACCGAAACCCTCTATCCATTTAGATAAATACACAGCAACACTTGCATTTGGTTTTGATAAAGTGTCAAAAAGTTATAAATTTGTTCGAATTTTATTGCCTCACACCGCAAGAACTGAGAGGTTACATAGACATTATAATGACGTGGAAATCGATAGTTCTAGGCATGTTAAAACTGAAGTGTTCACGTTAGGTGGGAATAATTCATGGAGGGAAGTTCAAGTGGAAGATTATTTCCCAAGCGGAAATGCTGTTTATGTAAATGGAAGCTTGTATTGGTTAGCTCAAAATCTCGATTACAAGGTATTGTCATTTGATTTGGGAATTGAAAACTTTAAGTTAATACCATCTCCTAGTTTTGGGGGTATTAGCAGCGTAAAAGAGCTACGAGGTTGTTTGTCAGTTATTGATCTCTCTGCAGTCGATTTTGTTGATATTTGGATATTGAAAGATGAGGTAAACTATAGTTGGGAATTCACTCTCAAGATTCCTGTTAAGAATTATTCTATTACACGTACCCCAGTTCGTTATCGACGTGCAGCTAGGATTAAGCCCATGTTAATAGACATTCATGAGTTTGATGGTTCGGTTGTTACATGGCTGAGCGATAAGTTGTTTGCGTATAATAAACGTACATTTTCTTCCAAAATTGTGGAGTTAAAAGGCTTTCCAGTTTGGTTGGATTGGGAAGTTCATGATGGGTACAGGGGTAGTTTGGTCACACTGGAAAATCTTGGTGCTGTGAGCGAGGAGCAAAAGAACTTGGTTCGTTTTGTGAGCGATGATGAAATGACTTGTCATTTATTAGCGAAGGGTGGTGACTTTAGTAGGCATAGGGAACCATGTGGTGATTGTGCTGCTCTTGTTGCTGGTTTCAAAAAGCATGGTATGTTCTTTCATGAATTTGGTTTAATCTGAATTGGAACCTGTTTTGGGGGACTTCTAATGACATCTTCTCCAGTTATGTACGTTTGGTAATATGGATATTTCGTTCTGTTATTGTGATGTTTCTTTTCTCTTTGAATGCGTTTATTATGGTGTGAAGTGTGAAGTTTAAAGTATCTTGTATGTGTTCTGTGCATGATGATTCATGGGATTTGGTCCCTCGATTTATTGTTTTGTTTGTACAAAAGAAAACGATGGTTATGAAAACGCTGGCTTGTATGGAAAAGTCTGTCATGTTGAATATGCATGTAATGTTCCCGAGTACTTTGGTATTAAGGATGTGATAACATTAATCAACAGATGGTTTTTTTTTTGGGGGGGGGGGGGGGGGGGGGTGTTTGGTGCGCTTTCCACGATGCTTGTGTTGGCCGTAGAAATGTATAACATAGCTTAAAATCATCTTATTTGAAAATGTTCCATGCATGTCGGTGATGGGAAATTAAGAGGATACGAATGAAGTCCGACGTTCTGGTACACAATCTGTACAGGTTTGCTTTGGAAGGTACATATTCAGTCTTGTTTATTAATATAATTAACCTTACTAAGATTGTTGCTGGTTTACAAACTGAACTCTTTTGATGAAGTATTATCTTGAACAGATGGTAGATACGCAGATTTCCCTTGGAAAAGTGAATAACTGTGCTTTATATCGCTTATTGATTGTAACTGTTGATTCATCAGTTTCTTGTACCTTTTGTTTTGTTTGGTATTTAAAAAACTGCATTGTTTAAGGGGCTTCAGATTTGGAAGGAAGTATTTTCTACATTTTCGAAAAATTACTAAAGAGTGTATCAAAAATGTTTGCTCCCTCCGAGCAAAAAATAAATAAAAAATTAAATCGTAAATGTCATTTATATTTCAGTAGCTTTCTGTCGAATTTTGACTTATTTTTCGATCAAATCCCACCGAAAGCGTTCTTCGGTGAATCGTATCATTTTTTGTATTATTTTTCGATGGATGCTGTCGAATTTTGTTATGTTTTTCGATGGGATCTTACCGAATTTTGATTTGACAGAGTCCCATGATTATTGTTTTGACAGGGTCCTATTAAAATTTGTTTCCTTCTGGTCAATACTAGAGTTTCCCTTAACGGTGCTCTTCTAAAAAAAAAGGAAGGAAAGGATAGGTAAAGTGAAAATAGGGAGGAAGAAAAAAAAAGAAGTAAACCTGACTCTATTTTACTCGACCAATATACTAATTCAATGCTCCATTGCTACTACCTGCGAGTGAACGATTTGATGACATTGCTCGTCATTTTTCATGGAATTATGATTTTGGAGTTATGTTTGAAATATGTTATTTCTGCATCATCGTATTAATACTGTGTGTCTAATCTGTTTACCAGGGCTTGTGGTAACTAGCAATTCCTCTCTCTTGCAAGTTGCATCTTGTATTTAAATTCTCAAAATGTATCTAAATTTAACATGATGCTCCATTTACAACTCCTCACTTCCAACAGTGTTTTTTTCCGCCTTATACCTCTTTGATGTTATTATTTTTCATTGCGTGCAGGAACCGTTGGAACTTGGAACTGCGGGCGTAAATAAAGTTTTTGACATTTGCTAGTAGTAGAAGTCAGATAAGTAAATTAAACAATGTACACCGTGTGATATGTGTTGATATTAAAAAGGGCAGTATACACCATAACTAGTATGTGTTGATATTAAAAAGGGCAGTATACACCATAACTAGACTTTTAAGTTTCTGCCTGCGCCTTATTTTCAGCATGCAAACATTCTGAAGAAAATAAATGGCAAACTATTATTAAACTTACCTTTGTATAATAAGATAGTAGGATTAACTATGTAGTTTGTTTATATGTATGGAAGAAAAAAGTGGGATTTAACGCACTTGGATTCTGTTTGGCTGGAAATTTGAGTTTTGTGATTTGATATTTGAATATGCATATTAGAATGCTTGGAAGAGAGAAGAAAATGGTGGAACTGAAGCTGTTTGACTTCATTTTGTGTTTTCAAATGTCATTACAAAATATGATTATAATGGAAAAGAAATTTAAAATTTTAGATCATTACGACGACGATGGAGGGACGACGGTGGAGATTAAGAAACAATGGATGCGATGTATTACTTTGCATTCTTTTCTCAAAATAAGATAACAATTTTTTTTTATTTTATATGTTAGTTTTATTTTTAAAATTTATTTTTTTAAAATTACAAGCGTCGCTTGTGTACATTTTATAGATGAAAACACAAAACTAAAAATGACACTTTTAACATACTTCTAACTATTCCATGCCGAGAATCACTTATTATTATAAAGTATAGGTGGACAAACAGCTCTTCTTCTCGGAAGGAATCACTAATTTTCTAAAAGCAAAACAATCTTCTTATGTGATCGTGTTCCACCAATCACCACCAAAAGATAAATGATAAGCTATATATGGAAGATGTATGATCCTAAGTTTGAAACTCCATGGAGTAATTTATGTGAAATAAATAAGATTTGGATTGGAGCTTATTCCAAAAAAATTATGTATATGTACGGATATATTTTGAGCCAAACACACATGATATGTCTCTATCTACATGTGTATACATAGTCATTTGATATTTTTCAAAATACAAAGGAAAAAAAAATGTTTTCACGTTTATATGTTACAGTTGTTTTCGAATAGACAATTTTCCACTTTTGTCTTCATTTCTTGTCTTTGGACATACTTATTGTAAACACAAAGCAAAACGCAAAACTCAAGTCCCGTATTGAAAACACAAAGCAAAACGCCAAGATCAAGCCACGTATTGAAAACACAAAGCAAAACGCAAAACTCCTATTGAAAACACAAAGCAAAATATCAAACTCAAGCCAAATGGATTCTTAATCTGAAGTTAATTAAGAATAGTTTTTTATAGTTTTTAAACTGTGAATGTCTGAAGTTACTGCATGTGCATTTGGTATTTCTCATCAACATATTATGTGGTATTAAATGAGATTTAACTTTTGCAAATAAACAAATTTTTTTTTAAACTTTGGTATTTAGTAGATTAAGTGTTGTCTATCGGCGGTCAGACCAAGCTATCCATCTTCAGCACGTGGCGTGCGCATATGGGTTGACACACACTTTTTGTATAAAAAAAAAACTTTTAATGTTACGTGTCTATGAATCCATATTTATACACCACTTTTTCAAGTTATTAAGCAATATGGGACTTTTCTAATCCGTACCGTCATTTCTTTTTTAAGCATGCGAGACCTAACATGAAGATAGTTCATTAGATATTTGGAGACATGGATTTGTAAGTTGTAACACAATAATGTAGACCTCTCTTCTTAGCAACTTTCGAACCCGTTTTTTCTTCTAAATTTATTGTTCGTATGATTCGGTAATGGATGGTACATGTGCGATCATACACGTGGACTCGCTCACTGCTAGCATCAACCGTAACATGCAGTTACAAGTACTACTTCAAACACTGATTTCCACTGAGGAAAATATTTTAGACACATGGTGTCAAAACCCAAAAAAAAATTTATTCACTTTCATCCATTTTAAAAAACAGTTTCAAGAAACACTCTGTCAACTTTTGCAGCGAAAATATACGGTTTAAGCTGTATATATATACAGCTAAAATTGAAAATAATCATTGCCAGAACCGTATCTATTCGTTGTCATAATAACATATATTTGCAGGCTGTAAATTGGTTTATAAAAATATACAGTTATAACTACATATATTGCAGTTATGACTGTATATATTTGTAGTTTTAGCTGCTAAAAACTTTGATTATATGAAATTTGTTTTTGAATATGTTTTTTCAAAAATTAAATGTATCCATTTGGAAAGGTATGTATTTGCATCTTTACATTTTGTTTCTAGGGAGTGTGACAAAAAAAAAAAAAAAAAAAAAAAAAAAAAAAAAAAAAAAAAAAAAACCTGTAAGAGAAGTAGATAATAATTAAAAAAAAAAAAAAAAAAAAGGGAAAAGGAAAACAAGAAGCAGCTCAGTGAGGGTTGATCGACAATGCGTATTTGTATGGCACGTAAAGTTATGTGGAAGAAAAATGCAATATCTCAATTGAAATCTCTTATGAAAGTTACACTAGCTACATTAAATTTGAATCATGCAACTGATATTTGTAATAAATCACGTTTTGTAATGAAATTTGGGTCCTACCAAAGAATGGGCTTAGGACAGTCACTCTCAGGGCCGGCTTTGCTTCAATTATAGAGTTGTTCTTGAAAGCGAAAACAGTGATTTAAACCACACATTTTGGCCTCATTGAGGAATCAATTACAACCATGAAAAAAGGAAGAAAATCAACTATCTACTTAATGTTAAGCAGATAAAAATGAAGCAAAATCCAACGTATAATGTTTTTCATGGGAAAATAATAGAAGGGTTTTGTTTAAAAGGCCTGCTAACCAAGCCAGCTATGTCGCGTTTTAACGTTTAAGGAGAAGACATAGCTGAAGCAGAAACAGGAAACGGTTAAGGCAGTGTTAACTAGGGAAAACTAATGCACATAACTTATCCATCATGCGTGCTGTGATTTAGGATATTCAGTTTTGCCCTGGAATAGATGTACTAAAGTACCACTACGAAGTTTCAGCATCGGTTCAAATGATGAAAACACTAAATTGGGTGCCCATGAATGCTATACAAAAATTTATCCTTCAGTATTTTAGTGCTATTATTTAGCTTCCACTTACATCAATGTGAACTGCAGAAACTACTATTCCTGCTCCCAGTCAATAATGGCAACTGTTCTAAAGAACTTACAAAGCTGCCATTACTCTGAATTTGTTTTATTTTTCGTACAAACATCACAAATTTCTTTATTACAGAATAGCTTTGGAAGCACCTAAAGTTGTTTAGTTTCAGTGTCATGCTTTGAGAGCTATACTTTTTAAATTAAGCCTTCCTTTGTTCCTGGCTGTTTATTAACCCTTGGACATACCCATTTCCTGCTAGTTCGTAGTTGCACTAGCTCCACAAATTTTTTTTTTAAATTTCTTTTCACGATATAATTTAATTTATTTTAATCTTCGTTTGAAGAATAATGCAGGTTATAGGCTTATAGCAATCGAAGAATTGGGTGATGTATGAAGAGGTATGAATACAACATTATATTTACGCCATGATTTTGGATATTTCCACATTATTGACGTCTAAAAACAGTAGAAACAACACATTCCCACATTGAAGCTGGAGATATTTTGGACATTTTATATAAAACAATAGATCATATCTACCAGTAAAATGTAAGAAGATCCTGATATGAAAGGTGACAGCGATTTGGCAACACAAAAGAATGAAACATGGCATGTTTAGTATGAATGCAAAAACGGGGACATTATAGATGTATTTGTGGGGATGTTAGATGTATTTGTAGGGTATAGGGTGGGGGCCTAATTAAAAGTAAAGACGAGTTGAGATGGTCCTCTTCGGCACTGTACTATACTACTACCATGGAGTATACAGACCCATGACAGCCTTATGGTTTTCGCTTTTGCCCTACAAAATATGACTGCTGTGGTCTGTTGTCCCAAGTCTTGAAGTAGAAGGTTGCAAGGTTATGTCGCCGCTCCTTTGCTTGCTTATGTCATTATAGTACTGCATTTCAGAAATATCTCGTGCACATGCAAGTCGCGATTTCAATTTCGTCAACAACTGCGTTGAGGTACAGTGCCAAAATCACACAATAATACGAGAGTGAGCATCCTAGAGAGTTTGGAATTTGACGTGTTAAGTATACTGAATGAAGCATAACATAGCTAACAAAATAAAGAAATGTTAACGGCAAGATAAAATTCATGAGGTGTTAGTTGTTTCATAGGGCCGCTATGTGCCCAGAAAGACGTAGTGAAATGCGAAAAGACTTCTTCACAATTGATATTAATTTGTCGTAATGTATGATTCTTTAATATGTTATTTTAGTCAGAACTAATTTTTGAGCATTGGGACACATATGTACTATGTATATACATGTTCATGAATTTTTAAATTATATCTGTACATGTTCATAAATTTTTAAATATTCTCCAAGCGGAATCTTATTTATTTCACATAAATTACTCCACGGCGTTTCAAACTTATGACCACTAATCTTTCAAATTGCTTATCATTCACCTTTTGGTGGAACACATCTGACATTAGAATATTGTTTTGCTCATTATCAAATTCCTTTTTAGAAAAATTAGTGATCCTAAAGAAGAAGAGCACTCGATGTCTTTCTCGTTGTTTTTGGTAATAACAGGTGATTCTTAACAGAAAATAGAATGGTATTATGTGTAATTAGTGTCGTATCATGAAATTGAATGTGATATCGTCGATTGATAACATATAACATGTGATGCAGTTAATGAATGGTTAAAAGGAACATGGATGCTTAATAATTTTCCGATTATCAACTCAAATGGTGAAAGTCAGGCATATATGTGTGTGTGTGGATATATCAACATGATATCATTTCACATGCGCATTTAATTATCTCTGTAGATAAGAAGTATCATACAAAAGTCGGTGGGTAACACGCAAGAAACTTTTGATATTTGAATTAAAAAAAAGTGGGTAGCATTTTTGCCTTTCCATTAAATGAATATTTGTGATTTTCGTGCTGGATTAATCAAGCTTTTTCCGTGTGCTTCGTTTATTTCTTGTTTATGCAAAGTGAAGGTATCTCATGATGCCACTGTCTACATCATTATCGGCCAATATGTATTCATTGATTGAATGAATCATTGCTGATGATTCCAAACTGACTATTGGTCAGTTCGAAATCGTTCGTTTGTATCGCATTTTTCTGAGAGGCTAATGGTAAGTTCGCAAATAAATAGGTCCGAACAGGGCCAACCCCATTTGGTCCGCTGAAAGCACGCGAAGAAATTGGACACTTTGAGAAATATGCGTCCATTGGACCATTTGAGACCATTTGAGAAATATGCGTCCGATGGGACGCATCCTTTATTTTTTATTAGATAATAGGTTTTAAAATGGAGATTTTTTACTTCAAAAGCTTATTTGTGTTAGTTAATAAGTTTTAAGTACACTACCTCTGAAAAATTAGTTTTAAGGACATTTTACAGGAAAAAGATAAAAAAATTTATCATTTTCAGTTATATAGAAATAATGATAAAATGAGTTATCATTTTTCTATATAACTTAAAAAGATAAATGAATTTATCATTATGCTGCCTTAAAACTAGTTATTCAGAAGTGCTGTACTTAAAACTTATTACTCAGCAAATAGAATAATTTCAATCTAATTTCCACTTTAGAATTGACAATGTGATATAAGTTTTAAATTAAATATTATATACATAATAATAGCAATAAATAATAAAATTCTAGAAAACTATAAATATTTATAATTTGCAACTTTAATTTTAGTAAAAATAATTATAAAACTAAACAATTTTCACGAAAAATAAAATTATATCAACAATGATGCAATAATTTTTGTAAAAATAAATTACACCTATAACAAAGACCGCTTTTTAGACGAGATGCTGACACTCACTCCGTTAGGTGGCGCTCCCTTGGATCTCTAAAACTTGAGCAATTGGGTCGATCGTTGTCCCAGTAGCATTGCGATTGCTCTAGCATACCCACCTTGGTAGTTGTCAACCTCTGGACTTCCCTCCGTAGTGGCAGTTCTCTGCAGTGCAAATATTCACTTAAAAATTCATTGCTCACTTTCAATGCTGTTATTTTATTTTATTTTCACGTATTATGACTTATATTTTTATCACTTTCATTGTCTCGAAATTTCTTTTTCATATGTTTATCTTTTGATTTCATAGTTTTGTATCAATTTATAATTTTATAATTAATAACATTTATTTAAAATTATAACAGTTTAAAACAAATAAAAACACAATATATGTCAAAGACGTCTAGATCAAGTGGTTAAAGATACGATGTTTTAGACATATATTCTACAGGTCTTTGGTTTAAGTCCCTGAGACATTCGCTACAAGATACACAGTGCATTCCAACGGCGGCCAGACGTTGGCGGCCGTTGGAAAGCCATTGATGGACGTTGGAAACGCCGTTAATATACATTTCCACGACGTCCAACGTCAACCAACGGAACCAACGCGCATATACCAACGTCTTTCAACGTTCAAGTTGTCCACGTGGAAGAAGATGTTGACCAAATAGACGTTGGAAGATCCGATGAAGGATGTTGTAAGACGTTGGAATAAATGTGCCAGTAAGCCGTTGGAAGACTTTGGAAATCTGAATGTTTTTTTTTTACAGAACCAACAATGCATGCTTCCAGCCACCTCCAACATCGTATATCTCATAAAAAGCTCAATTTCGAGCACATATGCAACATCATATCTCACATATAATCAATCATAATAGTACATTCAAGTAATAAGCATATATACTAACCAATATACACAATAAAAATCAATATAAACAACATAAACCATCCAACATCAACATCCAACAAAACGTCCAATCCAACAATATCCAAACTACTATGTCAACATCTCAAAAATCACATCCAAACCAACATCCAAAACATCAGAATGTATCAAATCCTCACACTCTTCAAATATACATGTCCATAGCAAAAAAAATCAAATCATACCCGAAATCACTCTCCTTCAGAACCACCAGAAGACGGAAACCGGCTGTTTTGCTCCATAAACTCCGTAAGACGCCTGTTTAGCTCCTCCGTCTTGGCTTCGGTGCGGATATTGCGTTCCTCGAGCGCGGTGACCTGGGCTCTAAGTTGTGCAATCTCCTCCTTATCTTGATTCATCTGATACTCAATCTGAGTCATCTTAGCCTGTAAATAAAATTTAAATTATCAGTGTTTAATAATTGTAATTCGTTTTTACTACAATCCATCACAATGTGCAATAGTTGGTTCAGAATAATTATTTTAAAATTTAAGTTAAAGTTATTACCGATTGATTCCCAAAACTATAGCGTCTTCCACGTGCCGATGGATCCATGACAGACTCAAAAATAGCGTACTCCTCGTCGGCGGTCAACTCGTCGCGCGCAGAGCCCTCGAGAATGGAAGTCCGTGCTTGCTGAAACTTTTGCTGTTATGCAAAATAAGTTGAATTTAGATAACATTATTTTAATTAACTTATATAAGTATTAAGTCATTATGTTACTTACATATGCGCACTGCGCTTTGGCACCGTGATCCCAGGAGTATGAAACGGTGCCTGCTTCGTCGACCTGGCTCATGTATCGATGATTTACTTTGAATTTCAATTTGTTCTCCGATTTCATATATCTTTGGATAATCCTTTACAAGTTCATAAATATCTTCGCTTGACCAAACCGTAGGTGGTCTCAAAGTTTTATGTCTATTAGCTGTAAAGTTTTTCTTATCTCTTCTAAAAGGATGATTAATATGAAGAAAATATAGATGACAGTCAAACCATGAAATTTTCTTTCCACGAGGTAAAGAAAATGGTTGTGTATCTTCCATGCAGTACAGACAAGCTAGACGACCAGCCGTACTCCAACCTGAAAGCATTGCATAAGTAGGAAAATCGCTGATTGTCCACATCAAAGAAGCATACATGCAAAAGTTTTTTTGGAAATATCGTATGTTTCTACTCCTTCGTACCACAGTGTTTTTAATTCTTCAATCAAAGGTTGTAAATAAACATCGATTCCTTGTGTCGGATCATTAGGACGAGGGACGACAACTATGAGAAACATATATGGAGTTTTCATACACATCAATGGAGGTAAATTATAAGGTGTGATAATTATAGGCCATGACGAATATTTAGAACCAAACTGAGAAAATGGTGAAATTCCATCCGTACATAAACCAAGTCGAACATTACGACTCTCGAATGCAAAATCAGGATATTTGTGGTCAAAATGCTTCCATGCTTCCCCATCAGCTGGGTGTGTTAACGTACCTTCTTCCCGTGTTCTAACACTACGTCGTCTCATATGTTGCGCGGTTACAGAAGATGCATATAACCTTTGAAGTCTAGGAGTAATTGGTAAATAATGCATACGTTTATACGAGACTTCCTTTTCTTTTTTCTTTCTTGATTTGTACGTTTCCTGATTACATATTTTACAATTTCTAAGGTTGATATCTTCTTTCCAAAACTGCATGCAACCGTTTAGACATGTATCTATTTTATGATACGGTAAACCAAAAGCTGACATCATTTTTTTACTTCATAATGATTTTCGCACATTAAATTATTGGGAGGCATATGACGTTTCGCAGCTTGTACAACAACTGTAAATCCAACTTCTGAGAAGTTGTATTTAGATTTCATCACAATGTATTCAGTAGTTACTGATAATTGGGTTCCGCTTGTGCAGCCTTCCCAAAGGGGTTTCTTTGCGGCATTTAATAAATCATATATTTTTTTTGCCCCAATATTTGGTTCTTCTTCAGCATTACCATCGTCATCAATTAATTGAGGAACATGAAACATTGACCGTGCAACATCTTCAACCATATGTTCTACGAGATTCGTTGTATCAATTTCAGTACACACTACCTCCTCGGCTTGTACATGATTAGATGCTAACGGTTCTCCATGACAATCCCAAACTAAATAGTTCGGCACGAAACCGTATTGACGCAAATGAACTCTAACCATTTCTGGTATCAAATGCTTTAACATTTTGCATTTAGTACATGGACAACGGATTTCTTCGTCGTTTCTATTATTACTTAAAGCGAAATCAATAAATACGCGAACACCGTTATTAAACTGTTCATTTATTGAGCCTCCATTTTAGACCTTCTTTTTTTGTACATCCAGTTTCGATCAGTAAAATAATTGTCCATATACCTACGTATATAATTAAAAAGTACGATATAAATTTAAAAAATTGACATTTTATTAAAACAATGTTATTGGTGAATTTTATATTAATAGATCATTGACACTTTGTCGATGGGTCATCCTACCTCCCATTACAAATACAATAACGTAATTTAATCACGCAAATCATTTCAATTTGAACGATTCAACAAAATTTCGGCAGCACTTAGCTTTAATTCCTGAACAGTACACATTTGCGTGTACACAGTGAACATAAAGGAAGCGCTGTCGAAATTCTATGAACCATTTAAAATGAAATGTTTTACAAGATTTAATTACGTTGTTGTGTTCGTAACTTGTCCAATACAAGGACAAATCCAACAAATATTGTACACGATGAATATAGATATCCGTTCTGTTAAAAAACGAATATCCACATAACGATCATATACAATACTTATAAGACGGGGCCGAAATGCACTCTAAGGGTTTCATGAATATAAAATATCTTTTTTGAAATTTTCTAAAATACAAACTAATTGTATGGTCACTAACAACTAACGTTTCCAAACAAACCTAAAACTAATTGTATGCGTATTATTCTATTGTTAACACAAACTTAAATATATATAATCTTGCAATACATAAGTTAATAACATAAATTATGCCTCAATAAACTAGATTATACATACAATAAGGCAATACAAACATTTAATACACTAATTTAACAAATTTAATTAAATATAGGGATTAGGGTTTATACTTTTTCTTGAGAGATTAGGGAGTTAGAGAGGATGAGAGGGAGGCTTGGAGTTGTCGGAGGAGCCGCTGATCGTCGGAGCAGCAGGGGATCGGAATCAGAGCAAAGTTGGGAATTTGGGGGAGGGGGGGGGGGGAGGGGAGGGAAATAGGTTTCAGCCGAATGGGGAAGAAGAAGCTGAGTTTCTGTTTTGCTTGCGGATTTCCAACGTCATTCAACGGTCGCCAACGTCTACCAACGTCCTACAGTTTTTAGCTAATAAAATATACAAGAAAACACTGGACGTTGGAAGACGTTGGTCAATGACGTTGGAGGCCGTTGAAAGGCTCTGTTGGAATACACTGTGTGTCCTGTAGTGATTGATAATGAGTGATTTACTTAAATAAAATATCACTCTTGTTATCAAAAAATAAAAATACAATATATACAAAACATAATTTCTTATTTGTTGCATTTTCATAGAAAAATGTGCATTTCTCTTTCGTTTAACTTTCTTTTTTCTTACCATGTTTAGAGTGTCTCTATTAGGTTGCCCTGTTATTTTGCATAGAAACAAGAGCGCATCCAAATTTCTTAGGGACATAAAAAATAAGGGTAGTGCTAAAGGCATTGACCTTTCATTTATAGGCACAGCGTTCGATAGTTGAACGCCGACCGGAATGCCCTAAGCAGTTGTAAACCACAGCATCCTACTAGATCGATAAATTTTCATTGCCCTAGGGCACCGAGGTTGGTATTCAACCACTAACCGTGGTGATAGTCGATAGGTTGGGGCCCATATCATTGTTTAATGCACCCTAACCTAAAGTCCTATTAAGTTATATAATTAATTAATGGTTTTGGGATTAGAAGATTACTAAATCTATATACATTATATGTGATCCGCAAAGTAAGTTTAGCTTAACATTTTAAGCATTCAAATAACAGCTCCAACAAAAATATTTGTAGTCATTTTTCCAAGTTTCGTATAAAATTGAAACTGGACGATTTTTAGATCATTATATTTTGGCGTATCAAATAATGTTCTTGATAACTAAGAAAAGACATTTTAGATGAATAACACTGGACATTTTAGAAATCATATTATTATGTAAACACGCATATTGTTAACCTATTAATCGTTCTCCCTCCTGATTGTATACAAAATAATGAGAATGGGTAATATATTGACTAGAACTGAACAAATCAACGATCTTGTTTATTTACTTCAGTTCAAACATTAAGTATCTCGTGTTTGTAGTTTATTTTATTAGAAAATTTAGTTTGATATCGTTTCTATTAAATTAGCTGAATTTTTATAACATTAATTAGTATTTTTTTAGCATTTTTATTAATCAGTTAATAATCATGATGCATCATTACATAAATATCTAATAAAAAGCTTTGATCATTAGTTTGCGTTCTTTTTACGTTCGAAATTATGATGATATAATAAAATACATTTTAGTTTAGTTGAACTTAAAATCGGTTGTTTTGACCAAAATGATGGTACAGCTCTTCTTTCCTTCATTTTCTTTTTGTTCGGTAAATTTTTATTTAACTTTGCATTCAAATCTGAAACCAAATAACTCTTCCAAGTAAATTTGATTGTATGAAGTAAAAATGTTTATCAGTGCATACCTTGGAACATGGATGGTATCGTATTTGTATCGACGTCTGAAATCTTTTTTCTTGTATCGGATATTTGTACTCGCATATTCGAACAAATATCAAATATTTATCAACTTTGTTTACAATTAATTAAATCGAGAAAACAAATGAATTATTTTGGCCCAACATTAGTCCACTTTAGAGGTAATGCTAATATAAACACACATAATAAAAATTACAATGATAATAATTACTTTTGGATAACTATCAGAGATTTTAGGCATATGGAAGTAGTTGCAAAAAAATTAGTCTTCGGGACAGCAAGTTTGTTTTTTCGTCTGAAGGACACTCTATAGTAGTGTAAATCACAGAATGATAGTTGCAACTATCATTTTCTGTTTACACTATACAACGTTCTTCAGATTAAAAACAAACTTGCTGTCCTTGAGACTAATTTTTTTGTATCTTCTTCCATATGCCTTTTTCCCTGTAGAAATATTCATTTGTACATGACATATTTTGCATCATTATCAAGATAAAACTGTTGATATCAATCATTTTATATAGTAAAATATCAGTAATTTTCTAATGCGGAGAATATCATATCCGCATTTGTATTTTTTCCTTCAGATTGCATTTTTTATATTTTTCGAGCACTATATAGACGAATTTTAGATTTTTCAAATATTCGAAGCAATTCCCATATTGTGATATTGATAGCTTAATATTAAGTGATCATGTTTTTGAGATCTCCAATAGATGAAAAACACTGAATACTAAGCGTAATATTCAAGGACCTATTCAGGATGTGAAATTAGTCTCGAACGTCTATTTAATAGGCCCCTGGCTTTTAGCGTCTATTGAATAGACGTTAAAAATCCAACAGTAATTAAAAACTACGTCATCAACCCAAAGGCTATTTTCACTCTTACTTTGGTAACTAACCTGATTTCAATCTTTAAAATACATCATATTTTGTCAAGGACCACTAGCCATTAAGATATCTAGATTGGGGTTGTAGAGATATGCACTTAGACACCAAAATGACTGCTCAGCTTAAATTAAGTACCACATTTGTTATCGATACACACATCACATTCACATCTACTTCTTCTACTAAACCAAATAAATCTTATACGTTCAATTTGTAAACGTCTTCACTATTCAAGAGTTTATACATCCTTTAAATTCTCAAAGTTACGTGTTTGAAGACGACAATGATTGAAAGGATACTCTTCTCAGCCAGCGTTTTTCCGACCTGTAATAACCTTATTTTTCGATAATTTAGAATTTGAATAAATGTAAGAATTTTGACTTTAGTGGGCAAAATCTTCATTTTCCAAACATTTGAATTTGGAGACGAATCTTGGTCATTGCAACCATTTCGTTTCTTTGATTCACACCGTACATTTGCTTGTGTGAATTGGAGTCCGAATGATGGAGATATCATTGTTTTTATAATTCGAAAATTTGAATTTTAAAAAGGGCTAGACCCAACACAAATCGCACAAACACTTTACTTAGGCTATTTAATGGTAGGTTGTTCCTTCCCATTTGAGAATTTAATTTTTTATTCGCTATACGTATTTTCTTCTTGTTTTCAAAAATTTGAAGCCATTGTCCATTAAATTCAAAATTCCTATCAGTTTTCATGCTGTTCGTTGAATCTATGACCAAATCGAAGAGCAAGCCGAGGCCTACACTTTAATACCAATTAGGGTCGCGTATATGTGGATTTAGAGGTGGACTAAATTCTGAACAGCGAACCTTGGAGCAATTTGAATTTATGAGAGTAGTTTTCATTTTCTTTAACATATAGCTATTCTATATCGCGTAATTCTTCAATACTATATGGATTAGGAATTCAATTTGGTTAAATTAAACAATTACTATATTTTAATAATATAACTAGAAATAAAATCGTAATTTGATTCACATAATCAATGAAAAGAATAATTGGATGAAATTGACTAAATTAGTAAACAAACTAGTAGATATTGAGATAAATATTAATGAACCATGCCTTGAATTCATAAATAAATGAATGAATTATCATAATCTAAAGGCGAGGAATGATAACTCATGTCAAATTGAAGATAATTTTGAAATTTGATAAGTTTATAAATATGAATATGACATATATTAATATACGTGAGGGAGAGATATGACTTGAACTATAATGTGTATTATATATATGTAGATATGTACACATATATACACACACGCGCATGTGTGTGTAGATATATACATATACATATACATACGTACGTACGTACACACACACACACACACACACGTATGTATCTCTGTATTTGTGTATACATATGAAAAATATCATGATAAACTATAGATTTTTTTATAAAATAATATCAAAGGTAAGTTTATAATTCAAAAGAATATACATTGATCGAAATTAATTTATTATACATTGTTTATAATATATTGTAAAATGATGTTTTTAGTAAGAAAAGAGAATATATGGAAAATACACATCGAATATATATATATATATATATATATAAATTATTGAAAATTTTCAAAATGTCCCTTATCGTATTTCAGCTATTAATACAGTTTTATTTTGCATTTAATGGGATTTTCAAAGGTATTTTGATGTATATATATGGTGAAATGGTATAATTTTACTTTCCCGATATACTACAATATTTGTTATCCACCAAAGGTAGCAAAATCTGCTAAATACATCCAAATGATGGTATAACCAAAACTAAAAACCAAAACTGAACCAAAAGATTAGATTGACACATATGTACGTGTATAAATGTATTTTATTTACATATATACATGTTAGGATAAGAAATATCTATGAGTGTAGATAAAGAACATTATATTACGTTATAGAGCAGACGTGTATAATTGTGAAATGAATTATGCATTCTAAATAATATTTTATAATTTAACTGTTTTCGACTGAAGATATTTCGTCTACAAATTCATTAGCACACATGTCAATCGAAAAGTTATATATAATGTTATTATTATTTCTAGTTTTAGATATTATATTTTCCTTGAGTAAAATAATATGAGATTTTATTTTTTTGAGATCTTCTATGAATCTAATATTGTTAACTATTTTATAACTTGGGCCCGCAATCCGATTAACAAGGTAATTGTATATATTAAATTTTCATTAAGAATTTTTATATTAATAAAACTTGTTAATTTCTTTCAAACAACGTATACGAACATATTATAGTAAAAAGAATATCAAATATTAAATTATGATATCTAGTATAATAATATATAAGACTACGCTAATATAATTCAAACTATTATCATTATTTATATATAAATTAAAGTTAAAAAACTAAGGTAATTTACAAGAATAAAATTAGTTAATGACACTTAAAATATAGATGTTAAACATCTTCCATTCCATTAAAAACAAAGGGCATGATTACCCTACCATAAATGGAAAGGGAGCGAAGATGACCACTTAAAATCGGGTACGTACGATGTCGACTGCTCTAAACCCGCATCTGTTCCTATCGAGACAAAATCTTCTAGCCTGGACCCACCATGTCTCTCAGCATCAAATTTACCAAAATCAAAACTTATCCTTGCTAATCACACTTTCTCATTTTCTACGTTCACCATGCATGCAGCGAAAGCTAAACTTTTAGACGCGCAAATGCAAGTCATCTTCTCAGTCATTACTGGACTGTGGTCCGGTGCGGATTCACGATGCTACCTTGATCTCCATTTTGGTAGGATTGGCTCCACCAACTGCTATTTTATCAAGAGATTCCCCAACAGTTACCTTCTTTCTGTTGCGATAAAAATTGGGGTTTTCCACAAAGATTTTGCCACAGTGTATGCAAAGCAGTGGTCCCTCAAAGGCGAGAGCTCTTCCATAGATTTCTATGAGCCCTCCTGGATCCGTATTTCAGTTCTCCCGCCACTGCTTCGAGGGATGATGATCGGCTTCAACTCCTTTATCCCCTAAGGGATTTCATTTCTGCTGACAGCTATTCTTAGGCTTCCAAAGATCATTGCTTTGTGTGAGAAATGCGGATAACGGATCTTAAAGTTGGAATAACACTAGAGGAGAGGTGAATAGTATTTTATGGATTTTCTAAATCTTTTTGAAACTTATGTAATTTAGTCACCAACAAATGCAATTCACAGATACAGGTATAATCATAGAATTAAACACAGATGCAAATACTAAATAAAAACAGTAGAGGAAAGAACACACCCGGATTTTATACTGGTTCGGAGTTACCCTACATCTAGTCTCGTACAATCGTACAAATTTCTTATTAAAATAATCTCTCAGATTACACCCTCGATTTCAATGCTACGAGGTACACCCTCCCGTATTTGAGTCCAGGGCAAACTCTCTTAATTTAACCAGGCTACAAGATCACCGTATTCACACCCAATTGATTTCAAGACTCACTCACACCTTTTATTCAACGGTTTGATTTACAAAAGATCCTATAACTTTGAATAGCACTGTGATCTTATGGAGGGATTGGCAGAGAATCAAACGAGAGATAATCAAGTTTGATTCATTTGGGATTTCGGCAGAGTATAGTTTAGGATTCTTTAGAATTAATGTGGAAGATGAAGAGAGGGGAGAAAGTAAATGAAATCTGATAAAAAATCATTTAGAACTTACTGATATTTATAGTAGATCAACAAGCATATCAATTCATGAAAGAATACGACGAATAGACACTTCTTTTGAAAATTGAAATTTGAAAATAATGAACACCATGTCGACATGGGGGGTAGGGGTATGTCGACATGCTCAAGGCAAAATTGATGTTTTGATTTTCTTATTAAAATTGGTTTCTATAATTTGTCAAAACAGTTTCTAAACTTTGTAAATATATTTGAAAATAGTTTTAAACATATAAAAGAGTTAAGAAAGTAATTTTTAATGTATATAATCTTAATCTATAAAGTGATTTAAAATCTGAGTATATAAATATTTTAACGCTAAATATTTAAAATAAGAGATGGTCTAAAAACAAGGACAATTTTGAAATCAAAATATTAAAAATGATAAGAATAGTTTTGAGGCTAAAATAATTAAAACCAAGAGAGATGTCTTTTTGAAAAGAAAGTTTTGGAAATATTTTTTAGAAACAAGAGATATATTTTTGAAAAACATTTTTATTAAATTAGTGGATATCAAAATAGGACCACTATATATTCCACTAGTGTCGTGTGTTTCATCCCACTAGGGTTCCATCCCTTTAACAGGCTCGAAGTGGATTCCATTCCACGAATAAATTTCGAATAAAGATGTAAGTGCTTTCAAGAAGTTTTAGCATAATTCTAGACTCAATACTTATCTTGTACTATTGAAATCTTGAATTCTTAATATATTGATACTCACGAGTCTTCAATCTTGATATCTTCAGTCTTGAATCTCTATACTATACAGTCTTCATTCTTGGTACCTGCATGTTTATATCCTGCATCTACATATATATCCAAACTATAATGTTAGTATTTATATTTTATAACAAGTCCTAAGGTTGTTGTCACCAAAACCATTATATCAAGGACTAACACTTTGCTTCTGTCAAAATCAGGATAGATAAGTCCGCTTCTATTCTAGGATCCCTTATGGCCAGTGTGTTCGACACTTTGACCACAACTTTGCATTCAGCTTTGACTAATGGAACCATCAACATACACCAGTGACCCAGAGTTTGACATCCTCGGAGAGGCTGGTAGTCTTAAGCTATGGGTGGAAAAGCCTATCTACCTATTCAGTGATGAGGGTCTTAAGACCTGGTGATGCAGCGGAATTATGAAAATTAAATGAAATCGATGAAACTGGCAATCAGTGGATTGAAAATACTACAAGGCCCAAATTCGTTGATCCGAAGATACCGAATTCTAGCTATCTCTGACACGTTGATCGCGCACGATACCGTGAAGAGAGATCTACAATTCTTCGAGCGTTGATCAAGCGCACTTGATTCCGTGAATTGGCTTCAACGATCGAAGATTCGAGCGCACTCGAATGTCGAAGGTGGAGATAGGAGATCACACTCAACTACCAATTTAATGAAAGCACAAAGCTAACAAACAAGAGTTTATTCCAACCTAATCAAGTTACAAATGACCAACACCATGCCGATTTATAGGCTTACAACTCACACCTCACTAGAACAACGCTACCGACCTAACATAGATCGTCCATGACCTAAAATACAGAAGTTAACAAGACCCAGGTCGTTCACGACCTAACCACATGACGACCTACGAGTTACGACTCATCAACACTACAACGACACAACAACAAGCAACTCAACCATATTTACAACACGAGTTACTACTTAAGGAAAATGTAATTACAACACAATACACGAATTAACAAATATACGATACACGACCTAACCAATGATCGACATAACAAACAACTCTGGAAGCCAGGCAGCGACCTTCAGAAAGCGACCTAAGAAGGCGCGCGACTTAAGGAAACTCGCACATAACTGAAACGACTTAAGTAGGTCGCTTGCGACCTATCCACTTGAGCGACTTAAAACACATAGCAGCGACCTATCTTCACCGCGGCATGAGGTCGAGCGACCTAAGTTCTGAGCGACATAAGGAGATGGGATGCGGCATGACATTGAGCGACCTAACATAGGTCGTAACTCGTTTCTGCGATCTAATTTTGATCGTAACTGGTCAAAGTCAACACTTGAAATACCAGAGCGACCTAAGGCAGCCATTTCACGTGACTTAAATTCAGAACGAACTGAGGTTTTAGGTCGTGGCTTGATAGGTCGAGACTTCGAAACTTCATTAGGTCGTTCGCAACTTTCAGATAATTCATTCCCTCCGTTAGGTCGCTGGAATGATTTAAAGGCGATGTTAGGTCGCAACTCGCTTGAATTAGGTCGTGAGCGACCTATGGATCGGAAACGACTTAACTCCATTGAAGTTGTAGGCTGGGCTGCATCATCCTCCCCTGGTTGGAAAGAATTCGTCCTCGAATTTAAAGTTCTTCCCCATTAGATTGTCCATCTCCATAATAAGGTATAAGATGTTTAACATTAAACACCTCAGAAGTGTACACATCCTCTGGTAGCTTCAACTTATAAGCATTTTCATTGATCCGTTTCACAATCTTGACAGGACCAATCTTTCGAGCTTTAAGTTTATTATATGTTCCCACTGGAAAATGATCCTTTGTCAGTATAGCATATACTAAATCTCCTTCATTAAATTCAACATTCCTTCGCTTCAGATCCGCAAATCGTTTATACTTCTCATTCGTCTTTTCCAATCGTTCTTGAAGATTCTATGGCATTCTGTTAACCCATCAACGAAATCTGCAGCTCGCTTAACTGTCCCCTTCGGTTGTGGCACTATCGTCAAATCCAACGGCCCCTTTGGCAAGCTTGAATATACAATCTGAAATGGACTAAAATCTGTACTACGATTCACCGCATGATTATGAGCAAACTCTGCTTGACATAACTTCACATCCCAACTCTTCAGATTATCTTTCACAAGACACCACAATAAATTTCAAAACGATCTATTCATAATTTCCGTTTGCCCATCTGTCTGTGGATGATAAGCGCTACTGAATTTCAGCTTGGTTCCCATCATCTTCCACAAGCTCAGGCCAAAATGACTCAGAAATCTGGTATCCCTATCTAAAACAATAGATTCTGGTAAACCATGCAAGCGATAGATCTCTCTAAAGAACAACTGTGCCACATGAACTGCATTTGCCGTCTTCTTACAAGCAACAAAATGTACCATCTTCGAGAAACGGTCCACCACAACATAGATAGAGTCATTTCTCCGTTGAGTCCTTGGCAAACCCAACACAAAGTCCATGCTTACATCTACCCACGGTTTTGTAGGAACAGGTAAAGGCATATACAGTCCCGCATTTGTAGTCGTCCCTTTCGAAACTTGACAAACATGACATCTACGCATAAACTTTTCAACTTCCCGTCTCATCGATAGCCAATAATAGGATTGAGAAATCAACTGCAATGTACGATCTCTACCCACATGCCCTTCTTCATGCAACTCTTTCACAATTTTCATTCTCAAGCTGCAATCCGGTACGCATAATTGATTCCCCTTGAATAAGAATCCGTCTACCAAAACAAACTCATCAGTAATCCCATCCTTGACTTTCTCAACAAATTTATCAAAGTAAGGATCTTCTTCAAACAATTCTGGCAATAGTTCAAATGATTCCTTCTGCTCAAAGCATCAGCTACACGATTCGTCACCCCTGATTTGTGCTTTACAACAAAAGTAAACTGCTGTAGATACGCGACCCATGAAGCGTGCCTAGCTGAAATTTTGTCCTGCCCTTGCAAGTGCTTCAAAGCTTCATGATCCGTACAAAGAACAAACTCTTTCTGGAATAGATAATGTCTCCAGTGCTTCACAGCCTGAACAATCGCGTAAAACTCCACATCATACGTGCTATATCTCAACTTAGCTCCAGACAACTTCTCACTGAAATAAGCAACTGGTCTTCCTTTCTGACTCAAAACTCCACCAATCCCAACCTTCGATGCATCAGTATGTAACTCAAACAACAACTAAAAATTCGGTAAAACTAGAATTGGTGCTGACGTCAATAGTGTCTTGATCTTCTCAAAAGCAACCCCTGCTTCCTCTGGCCATGCAAACTTCTTTCCTTTCATGCAATCGGTTACAGGTGCCATCACACTACTAAAGTGTGGAATGAACCTTCGGAAAAAAATACCAACCCATGAAAACTCCTTACTTCAGTAATTGTCTTCGGTTGTGGCCAACTTCTGATAGCTTCCACTTTGCTTTCATCCACTTGAATACCTTCCTTTGACAGTACATACCCCCGAAACAAAACACTGTGCGTCATGAACACACACTTCTTAGTTGCTGCATAGAATTGCTCCTGTCGTAGAATCAACAGTACTTCTCACAAATGTTGGACATGCTCTTCCATACTCCCACTATAGATCAAAATATCATCAAAGTAAACTACCACGAACTTCCCAATGAATGGTCTGAAAATCTGGTTCATCACTCTCATGAAAGTACTAGGAGCATTTGATAAACCAAATGGCATAACCAGCCATTCATATAAACCTTCCCTGGTTTTAAATGCAGTCTTCCACTCATCACCCGGTTTAATACGAATCTGATGGTATCCACTCTTCAAGTCAATCTTGGAAAACATAACTGCCCCACTCAACTGATCAATCAAATCATCGAACCTTGGCATAGGAAATCTGTATCTCACAGTGATCTTGTTTAAAGCCCGACTGTCCGTACACATCCTCCACGAACCATCCTTCTTGGTACCAATAAGGCTGGCACAACACATGGACTCAAGCTCTCTTGAACACGCCCATGTTCTAACAACTCCTCCACCTTCCTTCTCAGTTCCTCATGCTCTTTAGGACTCATCCTATAATGTGGCCTGTGTGGTAACACTGCCCCTGGCACAAGATCAATCTGACGCTGAATATCCCTCAACGGTGGTAACTCCGTTGGTAACTCCTTAGGAAACACATCTCTGAATTCTTCCAATACCGGCTTTACTTCCTCTGGAACTTTAACAGATTCAGTGGCTTCATGTCCAATCAACAAAAACACCTCTGGACTCTCCTCTACTTCTTCGATGAATTCCTTCAAAGTCAACAAAGTCTTCAGCTCCTCAATCTCCTCTGGTTTGCTCTCTCCTTGCCGTCTCTTCTTTGGAACCAAAATGATCTTAACACCTTCAAACATAAAGCTGTAGCTATTGGTTCGACCATCATGTTGCACTGCTCGATCATACTGCCATGGTCTTCCCAAAAGCAAGTGACAAACATTCATCTCTATAACATCACACCAAATCTCGTCTTTATACTTCTTTCTAATAGAAAATGGAACTTGAACTCGCCTGTCCACCTTCACCTCTACTCCTTTTCTCAACCACGCTAACTTGTAAGGATTTGGATGCTTCTCCATTTTTAGCTTCAACTTTCTCACAGCTTCGGAAGAAATAATATTGTCACAACTTCCTGCGTCAATCACAAGTTTACAAACCTTCCCCAGAATAGTGCACGTTGACTGGAAGATGTTACTCCTCAACCAACTAGCTTCATCCTCTTGCTTGGGTGTTAAACAAGACCTCCTCATCATTAGATTACATCCTTCATCTCCTGATGCAACTTCCTGTTCATCCTTCTCAGTTGGACTAGAATAACCTTCACCAACATCCTCACCTTCAACTTCAGCAATCATAGTTCGTTTCTTCGGCTTCGGACATTCATTACTCTTGTGACCCACTTCCTGGCAATTATAACACTTGAAACTGTTGTTGACTTTCACCTTCGCAACTTCATTTACAACTGGTTTACTGACAGCTTTAGAAACAGTAGAACTCCCACTAGCACCTTTGTTCTGATTATTGGAACTTGTAAACACACCACCTCCACGTCTTCCCTGCTTCTCCAAAGCCAACGCTTTCTGATGTGCCTCTGCAACAGATCTCGGATCAAACATGTTCACCATATCTTGAATCTGCATTCGCAACCCTCCAACAAACCTAGCAGTCAATTGTTCCTCTGTCTCCATAATGTCATTTCGAGCAATCAGTTGATAAAATTCATCAGCATAATCATTAACAGTCTTCGTCCCTTGCCTCAGATTCTGCAACCTCTGATACATAAGTGATTGATAATTGTAAGGCAAAAATGTAGCTTTCATCAGTTTCTTCATCTTCTCCCATTATTCAATCTTCGACTTCCCCATCCGTTCTCGTGTAAGTTTGGTTTGCTGCCACCACGCCATAGCTCTCCCCCTCAACCTAGTAGCAACCAACTTCACTGGACGATTTTCTAGAATCTCTTTGAAATCAAAGATCTCTTCAACATTAGACAACCAGTCCAAGAATTCTTCTTCAACCATTCCACCCTTGAATTATGGAATTTCCATCTTCATACCCGACTCCCATCGTCGGTCATCCTCAACATCCCGATACGAGTTTCGAACTTGGTCTCGATCTTGATAATGAATGCTGGCTCTATCACCCTCTTCATGTCTATATTCATGGTGATCTCTTCTCGATGAAATTGACGTTTCTCTTCTTTCTCTAAAAGATTGTGGCGACACCCTCCTCGCTTCTGTAACCGATGACAAAACTCGGTTTCCTCCATGGTTCGAGATTGGCGGCCTTCTTCTTTGACCTTCATTCATGTCAATCATCAGTTTCTCTAACCTCCCAATGCCTTCATCAAATTTCTCATTGATACGTTGTTCCATTTGCTCGTCTTCTTCTCTTCTATACAACGCTTCAACATTCTGATGGCGGTTAGCTCTCCTCGGAGGCATTGTCAAATCAAACAATCAAACACAACTTCAAAAACTTCAAAATAAACTTCAACTCTCGGATCTACACTTCAATTCTCGGCTTGAACAACAAAGTGATGCTCGGCCTACACTTCAACAAATGATACCAAAATGATGCTTCAATTCTCGGCTCAAACACTTCAACAAGATGAACTTCAACTTCAAACTCCTTGGTTCCAAGACTCGGCTTAGCTATGATTGGCTAAGTCCAGCTCTGATACCAAAAAAATGATGCAGCGGAATTATGAAAATTAAATGAAATCGATGAAACTGGCAATCGGTGGATTGAAAATACTACAAGACCCAAATTCGTTGATCCGAAGATACCGAATTCTAGCTATCTCTGACACGTTGATCGCGCACGATACCGTGAAGAGAGATCTACAATTCTTCGAGCGTTGATCAAGCGCACTTGATTCCGCGAATTGGCTTCAACGATCGAAGATTCGAGCGCACTCGAATGTCGAAGGTGGAGATATGAGATCACACTCAACTACCAATTTAATGAAAGCACAAAGCTAACAAACAAGAGTTTATTCCAACCTAACCAAGTTACAAATGACCAACACCATGCCTATTTATAGGCTTACAACTCACACCTCACTAGAACAACGCTACCGACCTAACATAGATCGTCCACGACCTAAAATACAGAAGTTAACAAGACCCAAGTCGTTCACGACCTAACCACATGACGACCTACGAGTTACGACTCATCAACACTACAACGACACAACAACAAGCAACTCAACCATATTTACAACACGAGTTACGACTTAAGGAAAATGTAATTACAACACAATACACGAATTAACAAATATACGATACATGACCTAACCAATGATCGACATAACAAACAACTCTGGAAGCCAGGCAGCGACCTTCAGGAAGCGACCTAAGAAGGCGCGCGACTTAAGGAAACTCGCACATAACTGAAACGAATTAAGTAGGTCGCTTGCGACCTATCCACTTGAGCGACTTAAAACACATAGCAACGACCTATCTTCACCGCGGCATGAGGTCGAGCGACCTAAGTTCTGAGCGACATAAGGAGATGGGATGCGGCATGACATTGAGCGACCTAACATAGGTCGTAACTAGTTTCTGCGATCTAATTTAGGTCGTAACTGGTCAAAGTCAACACTCAAAATACAGAACGACCTAAGGCAGCCATTTCACGCGACTTAAATTCAGAACGACTTGAGGTTTTAGGTCGTGGATTGATAGGTCGAGACTTCAAAACTTCGTTAGGTCGTTCGCAACTTTCGGATAATTCATTCCCTCCGTTAGGTCGCTGGAATGACTTAAAGGCGATGTTAGGTCGCAGCTCGCTTGAATTAGATCATGAGCGACCTATGGATCGGAAACGACTTAACTCCATTGACTTTGTAGGCTGGGCTGCATCACCTGGTCAGGTAAGTCATCGTCTGTTGAAGCTGAGTTGCAGGATAAAAGGGAGGAAATAACAGTTGGAAAGAAGGTGATCATAATCCCTTCTAAGTATGATGATGCCCCTCTTGGTCCTTCTACTTTGGTTCCATAGCCATAGCCATCACCACTTCCTATGGAGATCACGTCAGAAGACAGTGATCATTTCATGACCCAAGACATGGACCTTGACTTTGAGAAAAACCCAAGTCGATGCGACATTCAAGGCGAAGCTCTAATGGTGGATCTTCAAAAGGACCTCGAGCTTTTCAGACCCCACCCGTTCATTCACCTAATGCTGCCTTGTCCCAATCCTTGCCCTCGTGGCATCAACATAGGCGGTTAAGAAGAGTGGCTGCCTCCTTTCCTTGAGGAGAGGTCACAATCTTAAAGTTAGCATTTTCATTTCCAGTATCCTTTGTTCAATTAATCATGTTGCAATTATGTCTGCTGCCTCTAATTTTGGTATTAGCTTGTCTTCGAAAGCTATATCTGTAACCAAAAGTTTAGTAAATCAAAGAGCTTTTGACACCCAATGAAAATTTTGTCATGGAATGTTCATGGTCTAGGACGTAGGGATAAGAGTTTAGTAATTAAGAATTTTATTAAAACCTTGAAGTTAGATTTATTCTTTATTTAATATCAAAGCTTTGCAAACCAAATCATGGTACAATTAGACTCATAGGGGGAGTTTGCCGTCTTTTTAGATCTCCTTGGATGCGGTTGGGTCCAAGGGTGGGATAATTAATATTTGGGCTGAGCCTAGATTGACCTTACTGCAATCCTTTTCCTCCCCGAGCGTTCTTCATTTAATCCTTCAATACTTCACGTTCGGCATCATCTACGCTTTCTCTAATATATATGGCCCTCATTCAATTTCGTTTTCCAAACTTTGGACCGTGGAGCTTGGGCTTGGGTTTAGGACTTTGGGTTAAGAATATATATATGTATGTGTGTGTGCGCGCGTTTATGTACGTATATATCCACTTTTCTTTTCTTTTATATACTTTTTCCTACTTAAAAAAATCACAATAAAACTTCAACTAAAAATTTATCATCATTATTTTTTACAATATTTAATTATTTCCCAACGTTGAATAAATTTCCTAGAATTTTTTCCATATTTTAATTCATTTAAAACTAAAAATATCCAATATTTACATATTAAGCCTTATTAACTAAATAATTTTCAAATCAATTGATTTTATAATCTTTTAAACAAATAATTATTCTTAAAACTACTTAACTTCATCTTGATAACCAAATTATAAAATTTCAATATTATGAATCAATTCAAATTATTCATCTTTATTTCCAAAAATCCAATTCTGTTTATTAAATCTTTATTATTAACTTTAATTAATTGTTACTTTAAACAAGGTTGTTGCAGACTTCCTTCTTAAAAAATTGTGTTCTTGCATTTTCCTATTGGAAAAATCTACGCTAATTAATAATCTTAAAGCTAACTATATCATTACCAATTTATATTTAAATATAAAAATAATAGACATCAAAATAAATTCAAAATACACTCACTTTATTATTTCAAGTCAAACATGTAAAATGACCTATATTGACTCGTTAAGTACTAAATAGAGCAATACTAAAATCAACGATTAGACCTTTCTATTGGTGACTCGTTAAATACTGCATTGACACGTGTGTTATTCACGTAGTATATATGATAATAATATTATAAACAATACCAAACACCTTCCAAAATGAAACGACCCTTACTCGACCTTCGAGAATAGGCACCGAATACGACACTCGTATTCCAATGCCGCAGATCCAAACGTCGAATTTGGTTCGCCGAAGCTTATAACACATCAAGTATAACAACACAACGGAAGAAAGAATGAATATTATTGATATACAACATTCGATACAACAATGATACAATATGAATCAATATCAGAGATACAAGATAACAATGCTACAACGGATTAACAATATGATATAGCAGCGGAACCAAAAACTCCAAACAGCAACAGCAACTCTAACTCCAAAGCACCAATCCAGAAATAGCTCGGACCACCATCACATTGCACCAAGCTAAGCAAGGTCAGTCATCCTAACCAAATACTTCAATATCCGAAATCTCCAACGAATACCAAAGAGAAAGCTAAAAGCCACTGGATCGATATCTACTATCTGAAAAACCCAACTCTAGACTGCCCATGTGAAAAATTATGGGGACCCAGAGTTTAGGAAGGGAACAATGAACTCCGGGTCAGTCGTGGGACTAGTGTGAGCAAACAAAAACAGTTTTGACTTTAAAACAAACAAAATAATTTAAATTTGAAATCCGCAATTCTTTTTGAAAATGAAACTTCCATAAGGCCTCTCGCCACACACGCAACGCAAGCGCAAACTTGGAGGAGATTTCTCCTTATGACAGTCAAAAATGCTTGATACGCGGAAACCATTTAATATTATTATTAGTGCATGGTGGTTTTCGAAAGTATAATATTAATCTTAGCCAACGTACGTACCATTATAGTATGCCTACTATAGCTACCATGTTAAATGGTAGGTTCTACAACTAAAACCGTACAAAGCGCGTATTGGTGATTGGATTTCCAACAAATGGTCAGGCCAAGGAACTTCCCATTGCCACATGGGTACGCCTCTGGAGGGACGCCCCGAGAACCTAACCGAATCTCTGCCAACACAAGCCCGGGTTACCTCTGTAACTAGGTAACTACTGACACGAGTATGCCATCCCCGGTCGTAAGCAACCTTTATCCCGGGATTCACCAACAACCACAAAGTAATAAATTTGCAGCAACCGCATAGGTTAAGTATCTGGGCTCCATACCATGATACCACCTCTATCCATAAGGAAATGAACATACCCTCAGGGAGCATTCTTCCTGTTTCGACCATTCTGGGTTGTGAAGTTCGACGAAGTCTCGTCCTCCAAGCAACGCTTTTTACAAAAGCCATGCTTTGATCAACAAATGATCAACAGCACTTTGTATGCCACATTACCAAATTGGGAATGTATCACTAGTAACCATCAACTACATAACCTCTGAGCTCGTACGTCTTAGAGAAGGGTGTTAAGCTAAGAGAATAAATCTCCGCCACCAAACAGAAATGTATTTGATAGAAACCGGTTTTACATCTCAAAGTGTAACGTCAGACACACATCTATACAAGTCTGTTTCGGATTCGAACAGAACCGAAGGCACTTCAAAAGAAGTCCTTGCAAAACCGAATAATTTCTAATCACGTCTGGACTTCCCATCACAATGGGTGCTCAAATCTCTATACCGGGGATCAGCCGATGCAGAGACATTCGACAAGAAACCCTTTCGTTTTCGAAAATATCCAGTCTTTAATTGCTATCCATAACGCCGTATCACTATTCGGAATGAGTTATATGACACAAAGGTCCTCTCCCGGCTAGATCGAATAGTGAGCGCAATATTTAAAAACATATGGATATGGGATCTCATTTAAGTCACAATTTATTACCCAAACTTTTCTTTCAAATGGTTAAACAAATTACTATTTACAAAACTTTTTGAACAAAAGATTCACTTCACAGAATTCACAAATTTTACCAATCTTTCACAAAGATTCAATTATAGCTTTCAAAGCCATTCCATTTCAAATTTGAAATCTTTTCATCATAATTTTGGTAATCTTTCCTTATATAAAAGCTATTATTATTTGAAATCACTTGTTCCGTTTTGGAAAACCCGATTATATTTGCACGAGTTAAAGCCTTTAAATATAAACTTGGGTTAAATTCAAATTCTCAAAACCATACTTTTAAAATGGTTTAAAATCCACATAAACACATTTATAACTTTGTGTAACCTTTTTACGTCATAAATACCAGATATAGAATTCAATTTCAAATTTTGAATTCAAAATTTAAATCAAATTTCAAAACTAAATCGAGTTATTCAAAATAACTTTTATCTTTGAAATTCCTTTCCAAAAGTTTTTCACTTTAAACCCAATCCATTTCCAAAATCATTTGAATTTGAAATTCAAATTTAAAACTATTTAAAAATCTGTGACTTAACCGATTTCTATGTGCAATCCATATTTGTGTGTATATAGTGTAGTCCAGTGGTTTTACATAATGGTGCAACAACATCCATTATCACAGATTCAAGTATAGCAATATCGATAAGCGGTATAATCTACAACGCTTATCCTTATTCGTGGATAAAGTAAATTTATCAATTACAAATATTCATCATTACGATTCGATGTGGGTTTCGAATAACCAACTGGAATCTGACTCCCTGTCGCATCGAAATCCAAATGTCGTTTTACGGATCAAGAGGTTTTTCATATTCATTCAACAGTATATTCATCATAGATAAAACAGCTCAGCACAATGCATTACATAACATCACATCATATATCAAATATATCGATCCATCGCATAACATTCAATAGAAATCAAACATCTACAACTAAGATGAATAAATTGTGGGGTTTTAAAATTTATTACCCACATAATTACTTTCATTAGAAATCTTTAATCAATGATTAAATTCATTAACTAGAATTGATTTAGTCTCAATCACCTTCATTAATTTAATCTTTTCTTAATTAATTATCTAAATTAATTAACCCTTAATTGTAATTAATTAAATCTTAATTACTTTTTATTAATTAATTTTTCTTTAATTAATTACTTTAATTAATAAACCCCTAATTATTAATTAAATCTAAATTATAATTAATTGTTCTTAATTGATTAATTAATAGGTTTATTCCTTAATTAATTTCAATAATTAATCACTCTTTAATAATGATTTCTTAATCACTTTAAGCTAATTAACCTTTAATTATCTTCTCTCAATTACTTTCACTAAGTAATTGCTATTTTTATCAAATCATTCATTAATTACTTGATTAATTAACTTGAATTACTAATTAATTTACTTTAATTACTTACATTAAATTAACCTCTAATTAATTGTATTAATTAATTAGCTCTTAATCAATTAATTATTAATTAATTTGCTCTTAATCAATTAATTATTAATTAATTTGCTCTTAATCAATTAATTATTATTTAATTAACTACAATTAATTAATTACCATAAAATTAATTAATAAAAAATCTTTTAATTAAGTCAAAACTCTAATTAATTAAAAATAACTCATGAAATAAATTCATTTATTAACCCAGACATTAACTTAAGCCTTTTGATTAATTTCCTTTTTTTTAAAGATAAACCATTTATCTTTATAAATCACTTAATCACATTATCAAAAATTATTTAAATAAACCTTTAAATTAATTAAAGGATACATGATAAATGTTTTAAGCTTAAGTTAATTTTAAAATAATTTATTTTAATTTTTTTTCACCAACCCATAATTTAAATAAAACATTTATTAATTTAAAAGAAATTGGTTGAGAAAATTTATTCAAATTAAAACTTGATTTGTTAAAAATCTAAACCTGTTACTGCTTCAACCCGAGATAACTCGAGTCCATCCTGAAGTAAAATACAAATTTTCCCGAGCCTTTCCCGAGTAAACCCAAAACCACTGTTTTATTTTGAAAAACTAGAAAAAACTGTTACACGGTAAATGACTCGACAGTGAACTCGAGTATATACTTGAACCACGCCATCACTTCCTCGAGCTCAATTTCGGGTACTTTTCTTCTTTTCCTTTTTCTGCCTCAAACCATACCCAGGCACATTTATGTGCACCGTGCACCTACACCGGCTAACCAACCACCACCAGCCACTGCCGCGGCCACCCGCATGATGACAATCGCTTACATGCACGCTCCGATCAATCAGAATGAACAAACGACTCGAGAATCAAAATCGAGCTACCCAAAGCAACTATCACCCTACTTTGATCATCCAAAAGTGCCTCGCACTGACCAACCCAATCGCTGGAGGCCACATCACTTCAACCCCAGCTACCCTAAAGATTCTCGAAGCTTTTCCCCTCGGTCCCATAAATTACGATGCATTGACGAGGCGGTACTAAAGAAGTTTCCTGACCTTGACAATCATAGCGCTTAAACCCCAATTCAACTCCGATCACCCACTACGGTGATCAGCAAATTTAGCTAGTATTTTTCCTAAACCCTACGACCCCTCGGCTAGCCACAGCCCCGTTTACGAGACGAACAAAATCGCCGACAACCGTAATTTGCTCAAAGAATCAAATCCGTTCATCTCACGATTTCTCACCCAAAATCGCACTAAAAATCTAGATTTTTATTTCAAAAATCATGATTTGTAAATGTGAACAAAATCATACATACAAAACTTAAATTTTAATCAATTATATTTTTACAAAAAATGAGTTTCCACTGTGTTTTATTTTTTCCCAGAATACCTATTTATATTTAGTGCCTACAAATATATTTAGGGAAGAGATCTTGACAATTCAAACATATTTTCTTTTAACATTATGATCAATAGATGATCAGGAAGTGAGTTTGTGATTTTTCAAACAGGATTAAACCCTATAACACTCAAAACAGAGACTAAGGTCTGTTGTCAGGCATGCAGAACTATGTACATACATATATTCACAAATCCATACACATGCAAGTGATTTCCCAAACTACTTTAACATGTTTTTTCCAACAACAAATCTAAATTCATAGATCAAAGGGTTTTTACTCACAAGCATCAGAGAAATAAATCAAAGATTGAAGGGTTTGCTCACCTTATAAATGAAGACAGAGGGCAGACACTATATTTTTACTGATGCATTTAAACTTGCATGTTTGCGCTGCCTTTGAATTTGAATTTGCTTCTTGATTTTAATTTACTTGTTCCTTGAACCTTGTTGAATTGCTCGTGAATCAGGTTTTCAGCATGCTTCAAATTTTAAACTTGCTTACTTGAATCCATTTTCATGTTTTAGTTTTGTTCATGTTTTGATCAGCTTGCTTGAGGAAGTATTCAGGTTTCCATTTGATCTTAAGCATTTTGATTAGATTTTTCTCATGAAAGAAAATAGGCCTGTTTTTTTTATATGTTATTTTACATTTTAATTTAAAAGAAAATAAATTTGAATGCCACTCGTTGTCATTACTAACACATGTACATTTATTTTTAACACTTGTTAATATATGTTTCTGTATAACTTACATTTGTCAAATACCCATCAAATTTTATTTAAGTCCTTTATTCAAATTAATTTAAAATTTATTTACAAATTTTGTTTTTAAACCCTGTTTGATTTCAATTTATAAAACATGTTTATCTATTTTATATTTACATATATATGTTATGTAGTTTTAAATCTTATACTTTTTTCTTTAAAAAAAATTTCATATCAAAGCTTGAATTTTTATGTACATATAAAACTAGCTATTAAATCTTGTTTATACTTTACAACCCAATTCTAATTCATGTATTAATTTTCAAAAGATACATACCTATATTTGTAAGTTTTAAAGCCTTCATTTGAAATTATATAATTTATAAAGGAAAATGAATTGAAAACAATTTATAAATGATCATACATATATAATTCTTAATTAATAAAGATTTTTAAATCTAATTTATTTATTATATCATATATTCATATACACATATTAAAATTAGAAAACAAATTTTATTTCCAATATAATTATTAAATTTCCAAATTAAAATTTCTATTTACAATACATACCCTATTTAACTTTGAAATATCACATTTATTTACATCTATTTACATATACAAAAATACATTTTTATTTGTTTAGGAAATTCTCAATTTAATTCACAATTAGATTTATAATTAATATATTATTCAAAATATTTATTTTTTGAATTTTCAACCTACTTATAAAGCACATTTACTTCCAAATCTAATATTATTTATAATATACTTATCCTTGAATTTCAAATCAAAATTTCTATTTAAAATCCAAATTTTTTATCTATTCTAGACATTTTTTAATTAATTCATAATTAAATTCACAATTTAATTTCAAAAATTAAATTAATTATCAAATTATCTTAACTAAAATTTCAGGGATGTTACAGATTCTCCCTTAAGAAAATTTCGTCCTCGAATTTGAAAGGGAGACAATCAAGAACAGATGAAAGAAAGAGAAATATCTTTCCGATAAAATTGAATATCTATTATGCATTTGGCTTACCAAATCAGAATATCTATAATAGATACAAGAATGAATCAAGATACTCGAGTCACCAGATCTACGAATATACAGGGATATTGATTAGTTCAAAAGATAACTAACCACTTGTAGAATATACCGGAACCCAACAGAATAAATGGATATATGGATGCAATCCCAAAACTTTTAGTTTAAACAACCAAAATATACCTATCAACCATAGCAATCAAAGAAAATAATTCATCCAAACAAACAATTCTGACCCATCTGGAGTTTGTGTCCCATGCAAATATATCAAAGCTTCTTCCTGGAGCTGCCAGGAATCATCAAAGAATTGAAAAGACAAATTAAAGGAGATTGATAGAGAAAGTTGTTTCCGCTATAGCAGGGCATTGACCATTTATAGTAGTATTCCCCTATCCCATATCTCGTTCTCTTCTTGCGCTCATACTAACTATCAGTGGATGGTAGGAGAATTTACTGAGGCATTCAAACAGATATCTTAGGGATATACTCATTCTAGGGCATACTTCACCCTATCTCTAATGAGTTACTTAATGTGTTATACTCATGAGCTGAAGTTTTAACCTTCAGCTCTGATACCAAATGAAACGACACTAACTCGACCTTCGAAAATCGACACCAAATACGACACTCGTATTCCAATGATGCAGATCCAAACGTCGAATCTGGTTCGCCGGAGCTTATAACACATCAAGTATAACAACACAGCAGAAGAACGAATGAATATCATTGATATACAACATTCGATACGACAATCATACAATATGAATCAATATCATAGATACAAGATAACAATGCTACAGCGGAATAACAATATGATATAGCAGCGGAACCAAAAACTCCAAACAACAACAACAACTCTAACTCCAAAGCACCAATCCAGAAATAGCTCGGACCACCATCACGTTGCACCAAGCTAAGCAAGGTCGGTCATCCTAACCTAATACTTCAATATCAAAAATCTCCAACGAATACCAAAGAGAAAACTGAAAGCTACTGGATCGATATCTACTATCTGAAAAACCCAACTCTAGACTGACCGTGTGGAAAATTATGGGCACCTAGAGTTTAGGAAGGGAACACTAAACTCCGGGTCAGTCGTGGGACTGGTGTGAGCAAACAAAAACAGTTTTGACTTTAAAACAAACAAAATAATTTAAATTTGAAATCCGCAATTCTTTTTGAAAATGAAACTGCCATAAGTCCTCCCGCCACACACACAATGCAAGCACAAACTTGGAGGAGATTTCTCCTTATGACAGTCAAAAATACTTGATACATGGAAACCATTTAATATTATTATTAGTACATAGTGGAAAACATTTTGAAAGTATAATATTAATCTTAGCCAGCATACGTACCATTATAGTATGTCTACTATAGCTACCATGTTAGATGGCAGGTTCTACAACTAAAACCGTACAAGGCGCGTATTGGTGATTGGATTTCCAACAAATGGTCAGGCCAAGGAACTTCCCATTGCCACATGGGTATGCCTCTGGAGGGACCCCCCGAGAACCTAACCGGATCTCTGCCAACACAAGGTCGGATTACCTCTGTAACTAGGTAACTACTGACACGAGTATGCCATCCCCGGTCGTAATCAATCTTTATCCCAGGATTCACCAACAACCACAAAGTAATAAATTTGCAGCAACCACATAAATTAAGTATCTGCGCTCCATACCATGATACCACCTCTATCCAGAAGGAAATGAACATACCCTCAGGAGGCGCTACCCCCAAATAACCTTGCCGCATTCTTCCTATTTCGACCATTCTGGGTTGTGAAGTTCGGCGAAATATCGTCTGCAAAGCTACGCTTTTTACAAAAGCCATGCTTTGATCAACAAATGATCAACAACACTTTGTATGCTACATTACCAAATTGGTAATGTATCACTAGTAACCATCAACTACATAACCTCTAAGCTCGTACGTCTTAGAGAAGGGTGTTAAGCTAAGAGAATAAATCTCCACCACTAAACAGAAATGTATTTGATAGAAATAGGTTTTACATCTCAAAGTGTAACGTCAGACACACATCCATACAAGTCTGTTCCGGGTTCGAACAGAACCGAAGGCACTTCAAAAGAAGTCCTTGCAAATCCGGATAATTTCTAATCACGTTCGGACTTCCCATCACAATGGGTGCTCAAATCTCTATACCGGGGATCAGCCGATGCAGAGACATTTGACAAGAAACCCTTTTGTTTTCGAAAATATCTGGTCTTCACCATCGGTCTTCAATTGCTATCCATAACGTCGTATCACTATTCGGAATGGGTTATATGACACAAACGTCCTCTCTTGGCTAGACCGAATAGCGAGCGCTATATTTAAAAACATATGGATATAGGATCTCAGTTAAGTCACAACTTATTACCCAAACTTTTCTTTCAAACGGTTAAACAAATTACTATTTACAAAACTTTTTGAACAAAATATTCACTTCACAGAATTCACAAATTTTACCAATCTTTCACAATGATTCAATTATAGCTTTCAAAGCCATTCCATTTCAAATTTTAAATCTTTTCATCATAATTTTGGAAATCTTTCCTTATATAAAAGCTATTATTATTTGAAATCACTTGTTCCATTTCAGAAAACCCGATTATATTTGCACGAGTTAAAGCCTTTAAATATAAACTTGGGTTAAATTCAAATTCTCAAAACCATACTTTTAAAATGGTTTAAAATCCATATAAACACATTTATAACTTTGTATAACCTTTTTACGTCATAAATACCAGATATAGAATTCAATTTCAAATTTAGAACTCAAAATTTAAATCAAATTTCAAAACTAAATTGAGTTATTCAAAATAACTTTTATCTTTGAAATTCCTTTTCCAAAAGTTTTTCACTTTAAACCCAATCCATTTCCAAAATCGTTTGAATTTGAAATTCAAATTTTAAAACTATTTAAAAATCTGTGACTTAACCATTTCCACGTGCAATCCATATTTGTGTGTGTATAGTGTAGTCCAGGGGTTTTACACAATGGTGCAACAACATCCATTATCACAGATTGAAGTATAGCAATATCGATAAGCGGTATAATCTACAACGCTTATCCTTATTCATAGATAAAGTAAATTTATCAATTACAAATATTCATCATTACGATTCGATATGGGTTTCAGATAACCAACTGGAATCCGACTCCCTGTCGCATCGAAATCCAAATGTCATTTTACGGGTCAAGAGGTTTTTCATATTCATTCAACAGTATATTCATCATAGATAAAACAGCTCAGCACAAAGCATTACATAACATCACATCACATATCAAACATATCAATCCATCGCATAGCATTAAATAGAAATCAAACATCTACAACTAAGATGAATAAATTGTGGGGTTTTAAAATTTATTACCCACATAATTACTTTCATTAGAAATCTTTAATCAATGATTAAATTCATTAACTACAATTGATTTAGTCTCAATCACCTTCATTAATTTAATCTTTTCTTAATTAATTATCAAAATTGATTCACCCTTAATTGTAATTAATTAAATCTTAATTATTTTTATTAATTAATTTTTCTTTAATTAATTACTTTAATTAATAAACCCCTAATTATTAATTAAATCTAAATTATAATTAATTGTTCTTAATTGATTAATTAATAGGTTTATTCCTTAATTAATTCCAATAATTAATCACTCTTTAATAATGATTTCTTAATCACTTTAAGTTAATTAACCTTTAATTATCTTCTCACAATTACTTTCACTAAGTAATTACTATTTTTATTAAATCATTCATTAATTACTTGATTAATTAACTTGAATCACTAATTAATTTACTTTAATTACTTACATTAAAATAACCTCTAATTAATTGTATTAATTAATTAGCTCTTAATCAATTAATTATTCTTTAATTAACTGCAATTAATTAATTACCATAAAATTAATCAATAAAAAATCTTTTAATTAAATCAAAACTCTAATTAATTAAAGATAACTCATGAAATAAATTCATTTATTAACTCAGACATTAACTTAAGGCTTTTGATTTTTTTTTAAAAGATAAACCATTTATCTTTATAAATCACTTAATCACATTATCAAAAATTATTTAAATAAACCTTTAAATTAATTAAAGGATACATGATAAATGTTTTAAGCTTAAGTTAATTTTAAAATAATTTATTTTAAATTTTTTTAACCAACCCATAATTTAAATAAAACATTTATTAATTTAAAAGAAATACTTTGAGAAAATCTATTCAAATTAAAACTTGATTTGTTAAAAATCTAGACCTGTTACTGCTTCAACCCGAGATAACTCGAGTCCATCCTGAAGCAAAATACAAATTTTCCTGAGCCTTTCCCGAGTAAACCCAAAACCACTGTTTTATTTTGAAAAACTAAAAAAAAACTGTTACCCAGTAAATGACTCGACAGTGAACTCGAGTATATACCCGAACCACGCCATCACTTCCTCGAGCTCAACTTCGGGTTCTTTTCTTCTTCTTCTTTTTCTGCCTCAAACCATACCCAAGCACATTTATGTACACCGTGCACCCACACTGGCTAACCGACAACCACCAGCCACTGCCGTGGCCACCCGCATGACGACAATCGCTTACTTGTATGCTCCGATCAATCAGAATGAACAAACGACTCGAGAATCAAAATCGAGCTACCCAAAGCAACTATCACCCTACTTTGATCATCCAAAAGCGCCTCGCACCGACCAACCCAATCGCCGGAGGCCACATCACTTCAACCCCAGCTACCCCAAAGATTCCCGAAGCTTTTCCCCCCGGTCCCATAAATTATGATGCATTGACGAGGCGGTACTGACGAAATTTCCTGATCTTGACAATCATAGCGCTTAAACCCTAATTCAACTCCGATCACCCACTACGGTGATCAACAAATTTAGCGAGTATTTTTCCTAAACCCTACGACCCTTCGGCTAGCCACATCCTCGTTTACGAGATGCACAAAGTCGTCGGCCGCCGTAATTTGCTCAAAGAATCAAATCCGTTCATCTCACGATTTCTCACCCAAAATCACACTAAAAATCTAGATTTTTGTTTCAAAAATCATGATTTGTAAATGTAAACAAGATCATACATACAAAACTTAAATTTTAATCAATTATATTTTTACAAAAAATGAGTTTCCACTGTGTTTTATTTTTTCCCAGAATACCTATTTATATTTAGTGCCTACAAATATTTTTAAGGAAGAGATCTTGACAATTCAAACATATTTTCTTTGAACATTATGATCAATAGATGATCAGAAAGTGAGTTTGTGATTTTTCAAACAGGATTAAACCCTGTAACACTCAAAACAGAGACTAAGGTCTGTTCTCAGGCATGCAGAACTATGTACACACATATATTCCCAATCCATACACATGCAAGTGATTTCCCAAACTACTTTAACATGTTTTTTTTTTCCAACAACAAATCTACATTCAGAGATCAAAGGGTTTTTACTCACAAGAATCAGAGAAAGAAATCAAAGATTGAACGGTTTGCTCACCCTATAAATGAAGATAGAGGCCAGACACTATATTTTTACCGATGCTTTTAAACTTGCATGTCTGCGTGGCCTTTGAATTTGAATTTGCTTCTTGATTTTAATTTACTTGTTGCTTGAACCTTGTTGAATTGCTCGTGAATTAGGTTTTCAGCATTCTTCAGATTTTAAACTTGCTTACTTGAATCCATTTTCAGGTTTTAGTTTTGTTCATGTTTTAATCAGCTTGCTTGAGGAAGTATTCAGGTTTCCATTTGATCTTAAGCATTTTGATTACATTTTTCTCATGAAAGAAAATAGGCCTGCTTTTTTTATATGTTATTTTACATTTTAATTTAAAAGAAAATAAATTTGAATGCCACTTGTTGTCATTACTAACACATGTACATTTATTTTTAACACTTGTTAATATATGTTTCTGTATAACTTACATTTGTCAAATACCCATCAAATTTTATTTAAGTCCTTTATTCAAATTAATTTAAAATTTATTTACAAATTTTGTTTTTAAACCCTGTTTGATTTCAATTTATAAAAATGTTTATCTATTTTATATTTACATATATATATATATATATATACACACGTAGTGTTAAATCTTATACTTTTTTTTAAAAATATTTTCATATCAAAGCTTGAATTTTTATGTACATATAAAACTAACTATTAAATCTTGTTTATACTTTACAACCCAATTCTAATTCATGTATTAATTTTCAAAAGATACATATCTATATATGTAAGTTTTAAAGCCTTCATTTGAAATTATATAATTCATAAAGGAAAATGAATTGAAAACAATTTATAAATAATCATACACATATAATTCTTAATTAATAAATCTTTTTAAATCTAATTTATTTATTATATCATATATTCATATACACATATTAAAATTAGAAAACAAATTTTATTTCCAATATATTTATTAAATTTCCAAATTAAAATTTATATTTGCAATACATACCCTATTTAACTTTGAAATATCACATTTATTTACATCTATTTACATATACAAAAATACATTTTTATTTGTGTAGGAAATTCTCAATCTAATTCACAATTAGATTTATAATTAATATATTACTCAAAATATTTATTTTCTGAATTTTCAACCTACTTATAAAACACATTTACTTCCAAATCCAATATTATTTATAAAATACTTATCCTTGAATTTCAAATCAAAATTTCTATTTAAAATCCAAAAAATTTATTTATTTTATAATTTTTTTAATTAATTCATAATTAAATTCACAATTTAATTTCAAAAATTAAATTAATTATCAAATTATCTTAACTAAAATTTCAGGGATGTTAAACAAAACATCAGTTGTCTCCAAATCCATGCATAAAGATACCATCACCCATGTAGAAACACAAGTTTAGAATCATGGAATCAATATCAACCGGTGAATCATCCATATTCATAATTTATTCTGAAAATCTAGAAATCATTAATAAATGTGACAGCATCAAGTGTAGTCAAGCTAGCACACAATTGAGCCTAAGTATATCCCTCAATCTCAAATAACAAAATACCAACATCATAAAATATAGGCTACCGATCAAAGAAATCATATACAATAAAAGACATGAAAATCCACTATACTCTAGACTCCTATCCAAACATAGTCTCATCTTCTCATATGGAATATTACAGAATATATCATGACGGTAAGTCCAAAGTAGAGGAATATCTCATAAGAATATAAATAGTATACGTCTATCTACCGCACATTCCGGAACCAGACGGAAGAATGACAATACGTCTGCTTTCTCTAGGAGCCACACATGTGTCCTTCTGATATGATTCCTACAATCATATGTTACCTCCTCAGGTATCATGACGTGATTCACATTAATGCTCGTCTACACGGGGACTCTAATTGGCCACGACCTGGCACATTTCTCCTATAGATTGTTGATTGTCGGCCTAGGTGACACAGAGGTGGATGTCCATAGTGATAACACACAACAATATATACAAAGTTTCACAGATTTGGGGCGCGACCCTACAATCAGGCCATCGGGGTGAATACTGGTCAATCCAGTTCATTCTTGAAATATAAAGGAAGTTGGACAAGATAGATAGACAGATAGTATCTACATTCAGTAGCTTACACATAGCTCCATATAAATACTGATACACGACTCTACATGTTGCAAACACACGGCTCCACACAATCGCTGACACACGGCTCCACACAATCGCTGACACACGGCTTCAGACGTCGACAATAAAGTCATACAATCGTCGACACACGGCTATGTAACTGGCTCACCGCAACGAGCCTCACCACAAATCCTCGTCACATGAGTGTCATCTACTTACAATGAATAACCGAATAAATATCACAAAAGCGTCCCATACCACTGCATGATACCTAAACTTTTACTCATTGCTTATAAACTACACTCAGTCTCCTCAATATTCTATGTAACGAGTCCAATGAATAACCAGAGAAATATTACTGAATGCCCCAGCCCAAATAGTATTATAACTCCGTTTATTTAAATTTCTCATTACACCGAATTAAAATCATTATAGTAAAAATATGACAAAAAATAACAATATCGCTAATTTATTTAGGATGATATCATCACTGTATCATATCAAGACATCGATCAAGTCAATATCAACGGTGGATCATTTATGTATTGAAAATCAGCTTGATAAAAGAAATATTAATTATGAGATAAAACGTTAATTAAATATTTATATTAAATATTTAAAAATAACTATAATTCCATACTCCATATTTATACCCATTTGATAATTTAAAATATGAATTTACTCAATATTTATATTTATTTATTGATATAATATTATTAAAAAAATATTTTAATTATTACATAACTTAAATTATATATATATATATATATATATATATATATATATATATATATCTTAATATGTAACGACCCAGAAATTTGTAGTAATTAAAATTTGAATATTTAATTAATTTTAAATATTAATAAGTGAATTTATAAGTCGAATAAATTTTAATTTGAATTATTGGATTTAATTGAATAATTAAATCGATAATTTAATATGTGAAATTATGGAAATAATTGAAAATTAAGTTAAATATGAATGAAAATGATTTCGTAAAATTTTATTTTATCATATTGAAGTTAGAACGATATTTTAGAACTTTTAAAATCGAATTAAGAGTTAATTTGTGAAAATTGAATATTTTAATATTAAAATCGACTAGTGAAAATAGTCAATTTTTGAACAGTCTCAGAATTGAACGAAACCACTTCCATTGGATCCATAATAGTTAGTTATTACCGGATTTTAATTTTCGTGTCAATCGGAGTTATCGTTTGATCGTGGCAGCTCGAAATGCATCGAATTATTTTTTAATTTTAATTTGGCGAGTTAAAATAGCCATTTTTCAAAAAGTCTCGGATTTCGACGAAACCAGTTTCATCGGATCCGTAAAGTGATATTATTGTAAGGTTTCAAATTTCGTGTCAATCGGATTTATCGTTTGTCCTGTACAAATTAAAACGCCTAGAAAATCGTTTAAATCGGTTTAATTCAAATTGAACGTTTATTGCCATAACTCGCACAGACGTCCGAATTAGCTTCCGAAACCTGTTCCATTGTGTCCGGAACACGGGATAAACCCTAGAAACGCTGGTTACGGCGCGTGAATCGGAGTTCGGAATTCCCGGATGAATAGTGTTCGAAAATTCTCTATAAATAGCTCAAAATTCACAAGAAAATAAAAAAAAATATATAAACCCTAGTTCTATATGCCAGCCGCCACCATGGAATGGATGGCCGAAAACTTCCACACTTCCTCCCTCAATTACTCCTAATCCATTCATCGATTCAACGAAGCTTCAACACAAGAATTGTAGATGGTCTCGAGCACTACAGATCTATACGGTGATGATCAACAATGGAGCATCAGAGTGGGAGCTACAGGGCCGCGTTCACCGTGAGTTGCGCACGCGTTTTCTGGTGCTAGGTGGGGCCGAGTGCCACCATACTCAGGCCGAAGGTTGAGGGGATGGAGGCGCATCTCGTGGTGGCGACGTGATGAAGTTTCATCGAGTGTAGTGATCGCATAAATTAACCCTAATTCTAAAACTATGGGTTCATGCTTGCGTTCCTTGGCCTGGAGTTTCACGTGAACGGGGGGGAGGAGAAGGAGCACGAACGGATCTGATGGCATGGGCTTGGATCCTACGGCCCAGAATGGATGGAGGTTAAAATAATAAAGAAAATGTTGTAATTTATATAGTTTAAATTGTGTAAACTTATAAAATGCATATCTTTTTCATACGAGGTCGAAAACGCGCGAAACCAGTTGCGTTGGAATCGTATGGACGAGCACTACGCGATGGAGTTGGATTGGAGTCGTTTGGAGTTAGTGAAAATTTCGTGTAAAATTAAACGTCCGTTTAATTTTATTCGAAATAAATCGCTAAAACGAAAATAAAAATCAAGGTGAGAACTTCTCACTCAATCGAATCGGTTTCGATTTTATTTTAAATAGTTAGATTTAAAATATTTGAATGCATGTTTGAATGATGATTGTTATCTTTGGATTGTTAAAATAGACACTATGCGCCGTTAGTAAGCGGATGTTATTTATTAAAAACATATACCGCGAATATTTCATAAACAGTGAAATTGGTATTATATATAATAGCAATATATATATATTGGCATATGTATATATTGGAGTTATTGATTTCCCGCATTTGTTTAGAGGATGAGATCCTATTGCGCCGTCTATTAAGCGGATAATATTTAAAATCCCATATACCGCGATAATTTCGTACTGGAGCGAAATTGGTATTGTGCTAATGTTTGTGGATGCAGGAAAACAGGTTGGAGGGATCCAACTGGATTCCTCAACAGTTTTTATTTGATTTCAGATATTTTGATATTTGATGGACTATCATATACGATATATGATGTCGTTGTTGTCGTGATTGACTATTTGGTGTGTAGCATCATTGGACCAAGTTTTGGAACTTTAAAATGATTTTTTAAAGTGATTTTTGAAAATATACTATATGTTTGGAATTGATCCATTTTAAATAAATAAACGATATAATTTTTAATGTTATAAAAATTATATTTTTGAGAAATATAGTTAAAGGTTGATTTTTGAAATATGGGGTTAATGATTTTATAAAATAGTTAATCGGGATTTTTGAATCTATTATAAAAAGTTGAAAATATAGGATTTATAAAATTTGATTATTTCATAAATCAAAATGGTGAAATTATAAAGGGAGTTAAGACATTTTTTAAAAAGAATGATATAAATTGATTTATATAAAAGAATTATAAGATGGATATTTTTAAATTAAAGTATTGGAATTATAAAACAAGTTTTTATAAGTGTTAGAATGAATTGTGAATAAATTTCGTAAATAAATGAAATTTATAGAATTATAAACGGTGAAGTTATAAATGGAATTTTATAAGCAGTAGGTTTATAAAATTCATAAAGTTGTTAAAAGAATGGTTTTGGATAAATAATTGAATCTTATAAGTTATAAGATTTATAATTATGAAGTTCAAAGGAACGATTTTGCAAACAAATAAATTATAAGTATTTAACTTATAACATGAACTTTTGTTTTATAATTGAGTTATAAATTGAATAGGTTAATAAAGGAATTTATAAAAGGAAGTTGTTATAAAATAAATAGAAATGGAGTTTATAAACGTTGTTTTATAAATTCGCAAACGACTTATTTTGATAAGTAAATTGTTGAAAACCTATTAATGGAGTTATATTCACATTTTTGACTGTGAATAATCCTTTGAAATAAAATGAATAAAAGGATGAAATTTGTTAACATAGTATATTCACGTTTTTGAATAGTGAATAATATGTTAAAGAAAATGTTTAGATTTGATGTTTTAAATATAATTAAAACGATCTAACGATGTTTTAAAATATGTTAAGATTCGAAACCATAGATTTCAACATTCATTGTTGAAATAGACGTTTTCGAGAAATAGAAGGAAATGGTGGACTATAACACTGTTGTTATAGTAAATGATTTCCGAAAGGAAATTTTTTGTTTAGTATTGGGATTTATATATCTATTTAAAATTTCGAATCCCTATACTAGTGATTTTGGGTTGTCGTAACGATGTTTTACGCAACATTCGTTTTAGCCCAAATAAATATGTTTAAGAGAATGGTTTCCTTAAAGAATGAAATATATACTTAATCTCGATTTAAGTATATTGAATATTTTCCAAGTGTTGAAAATAAATGGATTGAGAATTACTTATTTAATAAGTATGGAAATGTTTTCCAATATAAAAGGAATATTTGAGAATTTATCTTTTTGAAGATAAATTGAAATGAATAATTGAAATCGAATATTCATAGATATTTTGGATTATAAATTCACTATGGAATTTATAAAAGAAAGTGGAATTTGTTTAAAAATAAATATTGATTTATTTTTGAAGTGTGAAATTATATATCTAGTAAAGATATTTTGGAAAATAAATAATTTAGAAAATTATTTGGAATCTGGTGATGTAGTGCATATCCATTGATAGTTCAATAACCGACTATCAATATTTCCCTTTGAATGGGTATTTGATGTGATTTGTTTGAATTTGAATGATACACTTATTTTTGAATAAGCGCTCACTATTCAGGTTAACCGGGAAAGGGCCATGGGGTCGTATAACCCATTCCGAATATGTGATACGTCGTTATGATAGCATTGAAGATCGGTGTTGAAGACCCGGTATTTGCAAGAGCGATAGGATGACCTGTCGATTGACTCTGCACCGAGTTGCTTCGGTATAGAGTTCTCCATATGTGATGGTGAATCCGATCAGGATTGTGAATATCCGGATTGCAAGGACTTCTTTGTAAGTGCCTTCGGTTTTGTTCGAGCCCGGAACAGACTTGTATGGATTGTATGTCTGACATTACAAATTGAGATGTAAAGCCGATTTCTTTCAAATATATTTCTGTTGGTGGCGGAGAATTTATTCTTTTAGCTTAACACCCTTCTCTGAGACGTACGAGCTCAGAGGTTATATAGTTGAAGTTATCAGCGATATATTCCCAATTTGGTAATGTGACATGCTGAGTGTTACTGTGAAATGATCATTGTGTTGATTATTTGTGATAGGATCATTTGTTTGATCGTCTATCTTTGTGATCATTTCTATGATCATTTGTTGACCCAAAGCATTGCTTTTGTATAAAGTATGTTTTTGTGGACGTGACTTCGTCGAGCCTCACACCCCGTGAATGGTCAAAATAGGAAAGAAGCAGCAAGGTTATGAGGGGTAGCGCCCTTTAGGATGTGTGCATTTCCTTCTGGAAAAGGGTGGTATCATGGTATGGAGCCCAGATACTTGCTCATGTTGAAAACACTTTGTTATGATTGTGTGAATTGATTACGAGCGCTCGGTGAAAGGTCCCAAAGGACCGGGGGATGGCATATTCGGTCAGTTGTTACTCAGTTAGGGGTAACCCGGCCTTGTGTTGGTAGAGATCCGGTTTGGTTCTCGGGGATGTCCATCCAGAGGCATTCTCATGTGGCAATGGGAAGTTCCTTGGCCTGATCATTCGTTGGAAATCCAATTCCCAATACGAAACTTGTACGATATTAGTTGTAGAACCTGCCATTCACTTATGGTGGTCACCACTGTTTGGATGGTAGCTATAGTAGGCATAGTTTGAAATGTCTATGTTGGCTAAGATTTATATTCTACTTTCGAAATGAATTTTTTCTACACTATGCACTAGTAATAATATCAAATGTTCTTTTTTTAAATGCATATCAAGCATCTTTGACTATCATAAGGAGAAATCTCCTCCGATTCTGCGTTTGCATGTGTGTGTGTGCGGGAGGCCTTATGGTAGTCTCATTTTTAAAAGCATTGTGAATTGACTTTAAAAATATTCTTCTATTTTGATTTTTAAAGATAAATAAACTGTTTTGAGTTCTCACACCAGTCACATGACTGACTTGGAGTTTATTGTTTTCCTTCCTAAACTCTGGGTGCCCACCAATTTTCACACGGGCAGTCAGGAGTTAAGGTTTATCAGGATATTCTGGATATTCAGGAGTTGCTGGAGGCAAGCTGGATGGCATGGCGTAATTACTAGTATATAGTATTTATTTTTCCGCTGCACTGTTTGTTGTTGTTGTTGTTATACACTCTGATGATATGATGTAATGAAATGTAATGTATAAAATGTAATAACTGATATAGTTCTTTGTTTAAAGATTATTCATTTATTTATTATATGTTGTTCCGCTGCGAATTGTGAGATTCTGATGTTGTTCTGTTGTTTTCTGTTCCGTTCTATTTTCTATTCTTTTTCTCTCTCTATTTTCTTTTATCTTTCTATCTTTTCTGTCTTTTTCTATTTCTTTTCTTCTTCTTAAACCCTCAGTGTTCGGTTTTCGTCGTTCGATTGCTCGGCAGTCGATAAAGTGAGTATCGATGTTGAATTTTCGGAAGACGAAGAATCGGGTCCTGACAATGTGGTATCAGAGCATATGGTTAAGCGACAACCATGGTTCTGTTGGGTATTACTCATTAGAGATAGAGTCAGTAGTACTCTAGAATGAATTTGAGTGTAATAATAGCTATGAGAGCGTATTTGTTAGTGAAATTGTTTTATATTGTGATGATTGGTTTATTGAGTGGCATATGAACCTTCGTCAGCACGGTCTGTACAACTATGCCGAAGGGGTTTATTAACATTTGTATAGAACAATTCGGCACAATATTGTTTTAAATTGGGTAAATGAAATAATTTTACCTTAATTTTATTTTTATATATAAAGGGATAATTTTTCAGAATTATTAAAGTGTATATAAATTGATTGTTTAGATGTTTGAATAATCTAAATTGAAGAATAATTGTCTAAGCAAAAGAATTATAAGAATTGAATTATAATTAAAGTGATTTACAATTGTGAAATAAGCTTATATATATGAGAAGTGAAACTATATGAATATATTTATGAATATGAGTTGTAAATAAAAAATGAATTTAAAGTTAAATGAAAATTTACTTTAGAATTGGAATCTGAATTTATTTACAAGTGGGAATCTAAGTTATGTAAAATTAAGTGATGTTTAAATGGAGTATAACTTAAGAGATGTTGAATGAAGTTGATATTGGTATCAAAGTAAATTAATTAAGTTAAGTGATGGATATGAACTTGAGTTATGTAATGAAATTCAACTTTTGTAATTGAATTGAATGAATGGATAGAATGTTAATCAATTAAATGTAAATAAAGTTGATATGAAATAATGGATATAAGTGTTAATTCATTAAAATCTAATGTTATTGGAAGTTGAATAATTGAAAGAAAATTAATTAATTAAACCAATTGATAAGGAAAGGAATTTGGTTGTAATTAATATACATTGGTTGTTATATGATTGTTAGTTGATTATATATAATTCATTAAGTATTAATGAAATTGAGTTAATGAAATTGAAAGCTAAAGTAATTGGAATTCAATTGGAAGTTAAGTGAATCTTAAATAGAATTGAATTTGAATTGGAAGTAAACCAACTTGAATATGAATTAGTGAATATAAACTAATTGAAAATGAATGTTAGTAAGAACATCCACTGTTAATGAATCGAAAGTGATTAAATTGAAAACCCAATTCATGGAATATTAATGAGAATATAAATGAATATTTATTGGTTATGGATGTTAGTTGGATGATAGTTGGTTGATGTTTGCATTTGTTGCTTTTGTTTCAATTGCTATGTTAACATATATAGTTATTATGTTACTATATGTTGTATATTGAGATTATTTTCATACATGCATGTTCTCATGTTGTTTGTTGAGTGATTAGTAGGTGCGGATCGCGTTTGCTTGGCATTTGGAGCTCGCTTTCGCGCTATATTAGTCGTATATGCTCGCTAATAAAATATAAGGTACATATCTCGGATTACATACCGTACTTTTATACTTTTTCCCTTCGGGATGCCTCATTACTTGATGAGATGTATATTTGTGATATGTATACTGTCATTTTTTTTCGGATCGAGCCGCGCAAAGGAGACTATGGCGAATTTTTCCGAAAATTTAAGGCGTTAGAAAAAATTTGAGAAAATTGGAATTTTTTTGAAAACTATAACTTTGATTCTAGAATTGAAAGTTAAACAATAGTAATTGTTTTTGAAAAGATAACTAAGTATGATTTGAAAACTTAGTAAAGTATTGTAAGAAGTTTAACTATAAATTTTGGGAAAGTTAATAAATTCTGCAACTTTTCTTACTTGGTAATTTCGAGGACGAAATTCTTTTAAGGGGGGAAGGTTGTAACGACCCAGAAATTTGTAGTAATTAAAATTTGAATATTTAATTAATTTTAAATATTAATAAGTGAATTTATAAGTCGAATAAATTTTAATTTGAATTATTGGATTTAACTGAATAATTAAATCGATAATTTAATATGTGAAATTATGGAAATAATTGAAAATTGAGTTAAATATGATTGAAAATGATTTTGTAAAATTTTATTTTATCATATTGAAGTTAGAACGATATTTTAGAACTTTGAAAATCGAATTAAAGTTAATTTGTGAAAATTGAATATTTTAATATTAAAATCGACTAGTGAAAATAGTCAATTTTTGAACAGTCTCAGAATTGAACGAAACTAGTTCCATTGGATCCGTAATAGTTAGTTATTATCGGATTTCAATTTTCGTGTCAATCGGAGTTATCGTTTGATCGTGGCAGCTCGAAACGCATCGAATTATTTTTTAATTTTAATTTGGCGAGTTAAAATAGCCATTTTTCAAAAAGTCTCGGATTTCGACGAAACCAGTTTCATCGGATCCGTAAAGTGATATTATTGTAAGGTTTCAAATTTCGTGTCAATCGGATTTACCGTTTGTCCTGTACAAATTAAAACGCCTAGAAAATCGTTTAAATCGGTTTAATTCAAATTGAACGTTTATTGCCATAATTCGCACAGATGTCCAAATTAGCTTCCGAAACCTGTTCCATTGTGTCAGGAACGCGGGATAAACCCTAGAAACGCTGGTTACGGCGCGTGAATCGGAGTTCGGAATTCCCGGATGAATAGTGTTCGAAAATTCTCTATAAATAGCTCAAAATTCACAAGAAAAAAATAATAATATAAACCCTAGTTCTATATGCCAGCCGCCACCATGGAATGGATGGCCGAAAACTTCCACACTTCCTCCCTCAATTACTCCTAATCCATTCATCGATTCAACGAAGCTTCAACACAAGAATTGTAGATGGTCTCGAGCACTACAGATCTATACGGTGATGATCAACAATGAAGCATCAGAGTGGGAGCTACAGGGCCGCGTTCGCCGTGAGTTGCGCATGCATTTTCTGGTGCTAGGTGGGGCCGAGTGCCACCATGCTCAGGCCGAAGGTTGAGGGGATGGAGGCGCATCTCGTGGTGGCGACGTGATGAAGTTTCATCGAGTGTAGTGATCGCATAAATTAACCCTAATTCTAAAACTATGGGTTCATGCTTGCGTTCCTTGGCCTGGAGTTTCACATGAATGGGGGGGAGGAGAAGGAGCACACACGGATCTGATGGCATGGGCTTGGATCCTACGGCCCAGAATGGATGGAGGTTAAAATAATAAAGAAAATGTTGTAATTTATATAGTTTAAATTGTGTAAACTTATAAAATGCATATCTTTTTCATACGAGGTCGAAAACGCGCGAAACCAGTTGCGTTGGAATCGTATGGACGAGCACTACGCGATGGAGTTGGATTGGAGTCGTTTGGAGTTAGTGAAAATTTCGTGTAAAATTAAACGTCCGTTTAATTTTATTCGAAATAAATCGTTAAAACGAAAATAAAAATCAAGGTGAGAACTTCTCACTCAATCGAATCGGTTTCGATTTTATTTTAAATAGTTAGATTTAAAATATTTGAATGCATGTTTGAATGATGATTGTTATCTATGGATTGTTAAAATAGACATTATGCGCCGTTAGTAAGCGGATGTTATTTATTAAAAACATATACCGCGAATATTTCATAAACAGTGAAATTGGTATTATATATAATAGCAATATATACATATATTGGCATATGTATATATTGGAGTTATTGATTTCCCGCATTTGTTTAGCGGATGAGACCCTATTGCGCCGTCTATTAAGCGGATAATATTTAAAATCCCATATACCGCGATAATTTCGTACTGGAGCGAAATTGGTATTGTGCTAATGTTTGTGGATGCAGGAAAACAGGTTGGAGGGATCCAACTGGATTCCTCAACAGTTTTTATTTGATTTCAGATATTTTGATATTTGATGGACTATCATATACGATATATGATGTCGTTGTTGTCATGATTGACTATTTGGTGTGTAGCATCATTGGACCAAGTTTTGGAACTTTAAAATGATTTTTTAAAGTGATTTTTGAAAATATACTATATGTTTGGAATTGATCCATTTTAAATAAATAAACGATATAATTTTTAATGTTATAAAAATTATATTTTTGAGAAATATAGTTAAAGGTTGATTTTTGAAATATGGGGTTAATGATTTTATAAAATAGTTAATCGGGATTTTTGAATCTATTATAAAAAGTTGAAAATATAGGATTTATAAAATTTGATTATTTCATAAATCAAAATGGTGAAATTATAAAGGGAGTTAAGACATTTTTTAAAAAGAATGATATAAATTGATTTATATAAAAGAATTATAAGATGGATATTTTTAAATTAAAATATTGGAATTATAAAACAAGTTTTTATAATTGTTAGAATGAATTGTGAATAAATTTCGTAAATGAATGAAATTTATAGAATTATAAACGGTGAAGTTATAAATGGAATTTTATAAGCAGTAGGTTTATAAAATTCATAAAGTTGTTAAAAGAATGGTTTTGGATAAATAATTGAATCTTATAAGTTATAAGATTTATAATTATGAAGTTCAAAGGAACGATTTTGCAAACAAATAAATTATAAGTATTTAACTTATAACATGAACTTTTGTTTTATAATTGAGTTATAAATTGAATAGGTCAATAAAGGAATTTATAAAAGGAAGTTGTCATAAAATAAATAGAAATGGAGTTTATAAACGTTGTTTGATAAATTCGCAAATGACTTATTTTGATAAGTAAATTGTTGAAAACCTATTAATGGAGTTATATTCACATTTTTGACTGTGAATAATCCTTTGAAATAAAATGAATAAAAGGATGAAATTTGTTAACATAGTATATTCACGTTTTTGAATAGTGAATAATATGTTAAAGAAAATGTTTAGATTTGATGTTTTAAATATAATTAAAACGATCTAACGATGTTTTAAAATATGTTAAGATTCGAAACCATAGATTTCAACATTCATTGTTGAAATAGACGTTTTCGTGAAATAGAAGGAAATGGTGGACTATAGCACTGTTGTTATAGTAAATGATTTCCGAAAGGAAATGTTTTGTTTAGTATTGGGATTTATATATCTATTTAAAATTTCGAATCCCTATACTAGTGATTTTGGGTTGTCATAACGATGTTTTATGCAACATTCGTTTTGGCCCAAATAAATATGTTTAAGAGAATGGTTTCCTTAAAGAATGAAATATATACTTAATCTCGATTTAAGTATATTGAATATTTTCCAAGTGTTGAAAATAAATGGATTGAGAATTACTTATTTAATAAGTATGGAAATGTTTTCCAATATAAAAGGAATATTTGAGAATTTATCTTTTTGAAGATAAATTGAAATGAATAATTGAAATCGAATATTCATAGATATTTTGGATTATAAATTCACTATGGAATTTATAAAAGAAAGTGGAATTTGTTTAAAAATAAATATTGATTTATTTTTGAAGTGTGAAATTATATATCTAGTAAAGATATTTTGGAAAATAAATAATTTGGAAAATTATTTGGAATCTGGTGATGTAGTGCATATCCATTGATAGTTCAATAACCGACTATCAATATTTCCCTTTGAATGGGTATTTGATGTGATTTGTTTGAATTTGAATGACACACTTATTTTTGAATAAGCGCTCACTATTCGGGTTAACCGGGAAAGGACCATGGGGTCGTATAACCCATTCCGAATATGTGATACGTCGTTATGATAGCATTGAAGATCGATGTTGAAGACCCGGTATTTGCAAGAGCGATAGGATGACCTGTCGATTGACTCTGCACCGAGTTGCTCCGGTATAGAGTTCAACATATGTGTTGGTGAATCTGATCAGGATTGTGAATATCCGAATTGCAAGGACTTCTTTGTAAGTGCCTTCGGTTTTGTTCGAGCCCGGAACAGACTTGTATGGATTGTATGTCTGACATTACAAATTGAGATATAAAGCCGATTTCATTCAAATATATTTCTGTTGGTGGCGGAGAATTTATTCTTTTAGCTTAACACCCTTCTTTGAGACGTACGAGCTCAGAGGTTATGTAGTTGAATGTTATCAGCGATATATTCCCAATTTGGTAATGTGACATGCTGAGTGTTGCTGTGAAATGATCATTGTGTTGATTATTTGTGATAGGATCATTTGTTTGATCGTCTATCTTGGTGATCATTTCTATGATCATTTGTTGACCCAAAGCATGGCTTTTGTATAAAGTATGTTTTTGTGGACGTGACTTCGTCGAGCCTCACACCCCGTGAATGGTCAAAACAGGAAAGATGCGGCAAGGTTATGAGGGGTAGCGCCCTTTAGGATGTGTGCATTTCCTTCTGGAAAAGGGTGGTATCATGGTATGGAGCCCAGATACTTACTCATGTTGAAAACACTTTATGATTGTGTGAATTGATTACGAGTGCTCGGTTGAAAGGTCCCAAAGGACCGGGGGATGGCATATTCGGTCAGTTGTTACTCAGTTAGGGGTAACCCGGCCTTGTGTTGGTAGAGATCCGGTTTGGTTCTCGGGGATGTCCATCCAGAGGCATTCTCATGTGGCAATGGGAAGTTCCTTGGCCTGATCATTCGTTGGAAATCCAATTCCCAATACGAAACTTGTACGGTATTAGTTGTAGAACCTGCCATTCACTTATGGTGGTCACCACTGTTTGGATGGTAGCTATAGTAGGCATAGTTCGAAATGTCTATGTTGGCTAGGATTTATATTCTACTTTCGAAATGAATTTTTTCTACACTATGCACTAGTAATAATATCAAATGTTCTTTTTTTAAATGCGTATCAAGCATCTTTGACTATCATAAGGAGAAATCTCCTCCGATTCTGCGTTTGCATGTGTGTGTGTGCGGGAGGCCTTATGGTAGTCTCATTTTTAAAAGCATTGCGAATTGACTTTAAAAATATTCTTCTATTTTGATTTTTAAAGATAAATAAACTGTTTTGAGTTCTCACACCAGTCACATGACTGACTTGGAGTTTATTGTTTTCCTTCCTAAACTCTGGGTGCCCACCAATTTTCACACGGGCAGTCAAGAGTTAAGGTTTATCAGGATATTCTGGATATTCAGGAGTTGCTGGAGGCAAGCTGGATGGCATGGCGTAATTACTAGTATATAGTATTTCTTTTTCCGCTGCACTGTTTGTTGTTGTTGTTGTTATACACTCTGATGATATGATGTAATGAAATGTAATGTATAAAATGTAATAACTGATATAGTTCTTTGTTTAAAGATTATTCATTTATTTATTATATGTTGTTCCGCTGCGAATTTGTGAGATTCTGATGTTGTTTTGATGTTTTCTGTTCCGTTCTATTTTCTATTCTTTTTCTCTCTCTATTTTCTTCTATCTTTCTATCTTTTCTGTCCTTTTCTATTTCTTTTCTTCTTCTTAAACCCTCAGTGTTCGGTTTTCCGTCGTTCGATTGCTCGCCAGTCGATAAAGTGAGTATCGATGTTGAATTTTCGGAAGACGAAGAATCGGGTCCTGACATAATATGTGTAAATTAAGAGTATAAAGTAGATATTATATTTATATTAATTGTTTTTGTTTATAAGGAGTTTAAATATTTTTATTTCTTTATTTTTTAATTTATTGTTTTCATCTAATTTGGGCTACCGGTGCCTCGATCGGTTGACCCACTCCAGCCGCACTACAACGGCCCATATCAATCATACATGATCAATTTCTTATCGTCTGCTCCTTTTTATTGCCATTTTTTTCTTCCAACTCAATGCTCACATCATTATAAACAACATATATTAATCCACACATATGTAAGATTCAAGCATAGATTCGTAAGTAAGATTACTTGCATGTATATTGTTTTTCCTCCGCTCACCACACTCCAGCACTTCGATGCAACTGTAAAACTCAAATTCCTTTTCATTATAGGAGCATATGAGTGTTGTGATACACATACCCAATTTAGTGATTTATAATTATTTATATAATTTATTTTATACTTTAGAAGAAGGAAGAATTGATGTAAATAGTTTGGGAAGAAGAAGTTTTAAGCTATCGTATGTTTAAAGGCGTACACGAGCTGATATTTATAAGATGCCATGAATAGTCAAGAATTGGAAAAATATGGAATATGTAGCTTGGTCTCGGAATACTTAGGCTTAGACCTTGGACATTGGGTTAAGAATACACACACACACACAAACACACACATATATATACATACAGACACACATTCACATATATCCACTTTTCTTTTCTTCCATAAAATATTTTCCTATTTGAACAAATCACAATAAAACTTCAAATATATTTTATTATTATTATTATTTACAACATTTAATTATCTTCAAACATTACATAAATTTCCTAAAATTTATTCTATATTTTAATTCATTTAGACCTAAATTATCTAATATTTAAATTTTAAGCCTACAGACTAAATAATTTTTAATCAATTTATTTCACAATATTTTAAACAAAAAATTATTCTCAAAACTACTTAACTTCATCCTTAATTACCCTGTTATAAAATTCCAATATTCTAAAATAAATTCAACATTTTCATTTTTTATTTAAAAAATTCATTTTAATTATTTGAATCTTTATTATTAACTTTAATTAATTATTACTTAAAACCAGGATGTTACAAACTTTCCCTTAATAAAAATTATATCTTCGTAATTTCCTATTGGGAAATATCTACAACTAGTTAATAATCCCAAACTTAAGCATATCATTACCAATTTATATTTAAATACAAAAATAATATACATCGAAATAAATTCATAATACACTCTCTTTATTATTTCAAGTTAACACATCAAGTCATCTACATTGACTCTTTAAGTACTAAATAGAGCAGTACTAAAATCAAGGATTAGACCCTTCATTTAGTGACTCATTAAGTATTGCATTAAGCTATATGTTTTTTTTTGCAAAGTATATATAATCATAATATTATAAATAATCCCAGATGCCTTCCAAAACATCAATTGTCTCCAAATCCATGTATAAAGATATCATCACCTATGCAGAAACACATCAGTTCAGAAATCATGAAATCAATATCAATGGGTGAATCGTCCATATAAAAATTTACCCTAAAAACCAAGTAATCATCAATAAATGAGATATCATCAAGCATAGTAGGCTAGCACACAACTAAATCTAAGTATATCCCTCAATCTTGAATAAAAGAATACCAACATTAAAAAAAATATAGGCACCAACCAAAGAAACATATACAATAAAAGACATAAAAATCAACTATACTCTGGACACATATTCAAACTATTCTTCTCATATGGAATATCAAAGAACATATCGTGATGGGTGAATGACTGTATTGAGGACATGAAGTCCCTGGTAGAGTCATATCTCATAAGAATATAAATAGCACACGTCTATCTGCTACACACACACACACACCGAACTATTGGGGAGACTGACAGCACGTTTGCCTGCTACAGGAGTCACACCTGTGTTCTTATAACACGACTCCTACAGTCATCGATTACCTTTTAATGGTATCGTGATGATATCCAACTTAGTGCTCGTCTATGCGAGGATGCTCCTTGATCACGACTTGGCACATTGCCTCTATAGGTATTTGACTGCTAGCCGAGGTGACACAGGGGAAAATGTAGGCAGCGGTAGCATACAAATATATATATATATATATATATATATATATATATATATATATGGTGTCATAGATCTGTGGTGCCATCCCACGATCTGGCCGCCATGGTGGATACATGCCAATCACCAAATGCCTACACATACATATACATACATACGTATACATATATACATACATACATACATACATGCGTATACATACATACGTATACATACATACATACATACATACATACATACATACATACATACATACATACATACATACATACATACATACATACATACATACATGTTCAATATCTTACGCACACGGCTTGATACAATCGTTAACAAATGGCTCGATACAATCGACGACACACGGCTCGATACAATCGTCGACACACGGCTCGATACAATTGCTGACTCATGGCTATATACGTGGCTCGCCGCAGCGAACCTCGCCACAAATTTCCATTATGTGAGTGTAATCTACTTACAAATAATAATCAAATAAATATCACAATAGCGTCCCGTACCACTACGTGATACTCAATCGTTTACTCACATTGCTTATAAACTACATAATCTTCTCAATATTCTATATGACATGTCCAAGGAATAGCCGAAGAAATATTACTGACCGCCTATCCCAAATAGTATTATAACTCCATTTATTCAAATTTCTCATCATACATAATTAAAATCATTATAATAAAAACATGACCAAAGACAAAAATACCACAAATTTATACAAAAGGACGTCATCATCATTTCATGTCAAAACACTGATCAAATCAAATTTTAGTGAATAATTCATATATTCAAAATCAGTTTAATAAAAGAAAATATTAATTATGGATAAAATATTTAATTAAATATTAATAAATAAATTTAATTCCATACTCTATATATATTTAAATAAATTCAAAACTTCAGAAAATCACTAACAATCACCATATACTATTTAACAATTTAAGATAAGAATTTACTAAATATCTATATTTTTTCATTAACATAATATTATTAAACAATTTATTTTAATAATTAGATACATTAAATTTTACTTACTTACTTATTTATTTTATTATGTGTAAAGTAAAAGTATAAAGCATATACTATTTGTATATTAATTATTTTTATTTATAAGAATTTTTAATATATATATATATTTATTATATTTTTTTTTCTAATTGAGTAATCAATAAGGTAGTCGATCGATTGACCCACCCCTGTTGCACTACAATGGCCTACATCGATCATGGATTATTGATTTCTGACCATCTACTCCTCTTTCTTACCATTTGTTGCTTCCAAATCAATGCACACATAATTATACACAATATAAATCAATCCATACACATATATAAGTTTCAAACGTAGGTTCGTAGGTAAGATTACCCACATATATATTGTTATGCCTCTTCTTCCTCTGCTTACCACACTTTGGCGTTTCAATGCAACCGCAAAACTCAAATTCCTTCTCATCATAGGTGCGTACGAGTGTCATGATACATATACCAAATTTGGTGATTTATAATAATTTATATAAGGAATTGATGAAAATAGTCTAGAAGAAGAATTTTTAAGCTACCGTATTTTTAATTGTGTACTAGAACCGATATTTATAAACTGATACAGAAAGTCAAGAATTGGAAGATTTAGGATTATCGAGCTTGGGCTTGGAATGCTTGGGCTTGGGTTTAGGACTTTAGGTTAGAATATATATATATATATATATATATATCCACTTTTCTTGTCTTATATAAACTAGTTTCCTATTTAAACAAATCATAATAAAATTTCAAATAGAAATTTAACAGTTTTTACAACACATAATTATATCCATCATTATATGAATTTCCTAGAATTTATTTCATTTTTTGATTCATTAAAACCTAAAATATCCAATATTTACATTTTAAGCCCTATTTACTAAATAATTTTCAAACCAACTTATTTCACACTCTTCTAAACAAATAATTATTCCCAAAACTTTTAACTTCATCCTTAATTACTTCATTTTAAAATTTCAATATTCTTAAATAAATTCAAATTATTCATTTTATTCTAAAAATCTATTTTAATCAATTCAATCTCTATTATTATCTTTAATTAATTACTACTTAAAACCAGGTTGTTACAACCGGTTATCATCGTAACATGATCGCTTAGTGATCTTAGGATTTTCTAAGGTTCATGTTATTGGTGAAAATGGGTTCGTAAGTTGTTTATGGGGTGGCGTCTATTTGATGATTCAACCATGTGTTAGGCCAACAGGGTAGGCTTGGCTCTATACATGGGTTAAACCATGTCATTGATCATTGTAATTATTATTGGACTGAGTTCTAGTTTTGGGAAATGATCATTTTTATTGTATTATTTGACTAGCTTGTTGACTACAGGTGAAGCATGACTAAGGTATGACATTTACCATTGTTATCTTAGTATTATTTGAGAAAGATTAAAGTATGTAGTAAAGTAGATGTACATCACCGACCAGACTGCAGTCTAACCCTAGCTATATTTCTTTTATTATTGTTTCAACACTTGGTTAAATTCTATATGTTGTGCCAACTAATGTTAGATAATGTATATAAAAATGATGTTAATTATGTATATAAATCTATATATAAATTATCTTCTGACATTGATATTGCTTTATATGTATTGTGTCTAGATTAGAGTGGTTATGTTGATGACTTATGTATATAGTTGGATCTATTAGTTCGGAATATAGTGAAGTTGGATCATACTATATGATTGGCTATGAGTTCAAATAGATTTTTGTCTCTTGTTATCAATCATCAATGACTCGTCCTTATCGACTTTTAAGGTTTACATTCGTGGCTATGTTAAATCTGAGATTCAAAGAAAGGTGGACTATTACATTTAGTTTCAAAGTAAAATATCCTTAATATAAGGACTAGAAATATATTGAGAGAGCATATTTGTACTTTCCTATTATATAGTTTTATATGTTGGAGTTGAGGACGTATCCATACATCATTTACTATTCCAGTTTATTTTCTATCTATTGCAGAGTTGTAATTTAATCTCATTTTTAAAGATAATTGAAAATGAGAAACGCAACAAGAAGACTAACACTAGAAATACCAGAGGGATAGAGACTAGAGCCGACACCTCCACTAGAGTTGACACTATAAACATCCCTAGAGTGAATTTCTTTATCCGGTTATGAAGGTATCTACAAGCAATGGGTTAAACCAATATTAATAACCCACCTGAGCCTAAATCTACAAACTATTGAACAGTTCCCCCTAGCAAACACCGATAGTGGATTTCTTGAAACTCTGTATGGATTTCTCTGGTTTAGATGTAAAACCTTGCGTAGTCAGTGAAATTTGTAACACCCCGTAAGCTGAATGAAAATTAATTAAAAAGAAATCAATAAATAGTTATTAAATCTGGAAAATGTAGTTTTCAAAAATATTAGAATTTAGCTATGAAACTTGCACCGTTGTGTTGCTGGTGATTTTCAAATAAATTTTCATATATAAAGCTTTACGATAGGAGTTTAAACGAAAAGTTATTAAATTTAAAGATTTCGGATCAAAAATAATTATATATGCAATTAAGGAAATGAATGTTATTAATTAACGTTAGTTAAATTAATGAAAGTTTAACATCAGAGTAAGCTTAATGTTTATCAGATCAGATCAAACTGTATCAGAGAATGTTTAAAAAAAGAAATTAACGGTTAACAAAACAATATGACCAAGAAAAATCTAGTTACAACTCGTCGGCCGCTAGCATTCAACTGATAGAAGTGGAGTAGTCGGTCGATGGTAAGCTGGCGGTTGTGAATTGAACCAAGACCAAATGGTTTGGATTTAATATAATCCAATCCAATGGCTGAGATCGATTTGAACCCCTATAAATAGAGGCATAGGCCCTCGCTTTTCTTCTACTATTTTCTGAAGCAACGACGAAGCTTTGCCATTTTATTTTCTCAATAAAATCTATAAATTGTACAAATTATAAATTACATATATAAGTGGAGAGTAATAGAAAATAATAGATAAGAAGAGTAGTGTCGAATCAAATCATCAAAGCCAACATAAATTGTAAATCTAAATTCAAATCTATATTGAATTCAAATCTATATTAAATTCAAATCACTTCTTGTGATAACCCGGATTTCTGAACATCTGTAATTGATAATATAATTGGGTTAATGAATAGAAATACTGAATTGTAAATTGAATAAATAAATCTGATAATAAATATTTATTTGAAATCTCCTAATATAATTATATAATGGGAAACATATAATGATCAAACAAGTTAGATATGTGTTTGTTTAAAAATAGATATATAGGATTTAAAATTTATAATTTGAATTTGAGATTGGAATCCAAAGATAAATATCTTAAAGTAAAATTGGATTTAATAATAATGTATGTTTGATTTTAAATGGTAGATAAATAGTTATATAATTTTTTTGTAAGGATTTTATAAGAATAAATTAAGAAAATGTATTTACCAAATTAAAAATAAAGGATTTTCAAAAATATTTAAAATAATAAATGCATACAAAATACAAGTGTAAATACTTTAACACATGTATAAAGACAAGTGTAGCTTAGTATAACATGCAAATTACAAATGGCAAATTTATTTTCTCAAAATTGTAATATCAACATAATAGTGTTTTTAAAAAAACAAAAAAAAACGCGTCAGTACGATACAAGAGGTGAGTAAACTGCTTTTAATTATTTCAAAAATCCACTACATCTTGACTTGTATGGAATGGTTAATGAAGTTTGGATGAAAATATGCTTGCATAATTGTTTGGAAGTGAAATAATGTATATGTATGTTAAAAATCTTGTGCATGTTTGAAAACAAGTTTTCAAAAAATATAAATCAAGCATGCCTTCTCAGATTTTCAAAACCCGACCTTTCAGTATCTCTGCATCATCAAAGAGATGAGTTAATTAAAACTTTAAACCTGTTTTAAAGTCTGAAAACATGTAGAAAACTGAATTAAAATTGTGATTACGATTTGCTTGATTAATTCATGTGGTTTTATGTAAAGATATATGGATGCATTCATGTTCCTATCAATATTATGTTGTGCTCTGTATTTTGTGAGCATAAATAGATGAGTAAATTAATAATTTAAAGTTGGAAATTTGTTAACATTGAAATCATGTGAAGATCCTGACATGTTTGTTTTTACAGAACACATATATTTCTTTGCATTCATTTTTAGTAGCCTGACATGTATTTTCTTTTCTGGTTATCTTTTAAGGACCTTGTAAAATATACATAGCCTAATGTGACAACAATTCATGCACACCTATATGTTCATATGTATAAGATTGCAGGTCTATAAACATGTAGCCTAACTTGACTATTCATAAGATGGTACTCTTGCTTTGAACTTAATTAATGTTGTACAGGCTTTGGAAGGTAGAGTTTGATATTACTTTGAATCTATATCTATCAGCAACCTAGCTTTGTATAAGGACATATGTGATCCGAAATTTTTTCCCTGTATGTTTTCTTTTCCAAGCATTGTTGCTTGTCCCTCAACTTGGTGACCATATTCATCATCACCTAATTCTTTATTTATGTAGTTAAGTTTTTTCAAAGCAAAAGTAGAAGTCCTGTACGCATAAGTTGTACAATTTTGCCAACCTGTGCATATTCCTCATCTTGCACCAATATTGATTTGGGTAGGAGAAGGAATTAAGATAAGAATGGAACTGGAAATAAATAAAAGAAGGGCTTGAGTTTAATATTGTGTACATAAGAATATATCATAACAGTTTGTAAATTCAAACTCAGTTTTAAAAAAAAGTTTGGGAAGCAAAGTATTTGATATTATATGTTTAGATTAATTTAAATATGTTAAAGTTATTTTTAAAACTTATTTTTTTTAATATATATATAAATTAACGTTTGGCAAATGTGTTAAATAAGAGATTAGGTAATTAATAAAGGAAATGTTTTAACTTAACTTAATCAAGGTGATATATTAATGAGGTAATTACGAATCTTTAGTTAATTTAAAGTGTTAATTAATTAAGGATTAATTAATTAATAATTAAGGGTTATAAGTTAAATTGACTAGAGAATAATTAATTTAGTAATGAGGTTAACACCTTAATTTAGAGAATGATTAATTAAGCAATTAGAGATAAATCAATTAGTAATTAAGGATTAATTAACCAGTAATTAAGGATTAATTAATTTGCAATTAAGTTTTGTTAATTAATGATTGAAGAATAATTAATTACTGAGTGAGATTAATTGAGATTAATTAATGAATGCGATTACTGTAAAGGTTTACTTGTTAAATGTAATTAATTAAAAGAATAATTAATTATTGGAAGTGATTTAGGGATCAATAATGAATGTAATTACTTGAAGGCTAAATCAATATGGTTAAGGCTAATTAATCTATGTGATTAATTAAAAGACAATTACTAAGTGTAATTATAGAATAATTAATCAAGGATGATTAATTAAGACAGATCTTTAATTGGGTTGTAACTAACTAATGTTTAGTAAGCAAGATTAAAATGATTTAAAGAATCAATTTAGTTTATTCAAATAAATTGGAATGGTGTGACTATTCAATCTTGTTTATGATTGATTGAATGATATTAAATGCTTTGGATATATCTGATATGAAACGTTTTGTGAAATGATTGTGTTAAACAGTGATAATGTGGTTATCTATAGAGATGAATTACTATGTAAAGTGACATCTTGTATTTAAAGTTTGAATTGTATTTCATTTGAATAATTTGGGTTAAGATGACATTGGATTCGAAGAGACCGGAGTCGGGTATTAGTTAATACCCGAAACCACTTCGATTCTTTATAAATTGATATGTGGAATCAATAGGATGAAATGAAAAGATTTAAGTGAATTGGACCATTTAATCTAAGTTCGGTACTTAGGAATTGATGTGTGTAATAAGTTTTGTTTATACCAAACTTGTGAGTTTGTAAATTGATACAAGTTACCCGGGTTATATATAAGTTGTATGCTTTTGAAATTTATGTTAGATGGGTTTACTCACGCTGGTTTCCAGCCTGACCCGGGTGTTACTTTGATGTAATGCTCGGGTCAGACCGAGTATTACAGATTTTCAGGTTATGACATTCTGGAGCTCAGGAGGCGAGCTGGAGAGCAGGAACGTATGGAGAGTTTCTATTGTGTTATATTATAGTATCTGAAACAGATTATTTATCTGTCCTGTGGTTGTAAATATGTTGAAACTCTGATATTATAAAAGTGTAATTTGACAAGTACAATTTTTCCTTTGTATGACTATTATTATTATTGATATTATATTTTTCCGCTGCGAATGTGAGATTGTGTGATTCTTTTCTGTTCTTCTTCTACTATCTTTTCTTCTTTTCACTAACTATCTGGAAATTTCGGGATCGAAATTTCCGGGTCGTTACATTTGGTATCAGAGCTGAAGGTTAAGCGAGAACCTTGGCTCTGGTGGGATTACTCATTAAGGATAGGGTAAGTGGTACCCTAGAATGAGTTGAGTGTGTATATATATATATATATATATATATATATATATATATGAGAGCGTACTTGTTATTTACTTATATAAAGGTTTTTGAAGGATTTCAAAAGTAAATGAATCATACATATAAGAAATAGATTATCTGTTATATTAAGGAAATTGGTTGTAGTATTAATTAAATTAAAAGTAATAGTAAGAATTACAACCAAATTGAAATTTAATTTAAGACAAGTTTGAAATGGATTCAAACTAAACTTGAAATCTTGATTTGGAGAAGTATTTCAGAATAAGATGAATTAGAATTGGTTTCAAATCAGAAAATAGAATGGATATTGTGTTTAATAATGGGGTGATTGTTTTTCAACAAACAATAAAATGTTTCAAGGAAGTAACCATTTAAAAAGAGTAACTTGTAAGTTTGAAAGGATGTAAATTAAAGTGGGTTTCCAACTGTGAATTTCTGAATTCTAAATCTGAACATTTGAAATTGTTTTCAAAATGTTAAAGGAAATAATATTTCAAAAAAATATTTTGAATATGACCTTATTTTTAAAATAAGAGATGTTATTAAATATATATGAATGAAAGGGTTCAATTTCAAACAAGGATTGTTTGAAAATTTAAAAGAAATTTTTTTGAATTAAAAACCAAAGGTGGTTTAAAAATTTAAAGTATAACTTGGTATGTAAAAGAAATTAATATGTATATATGTGGATATATAATATCAAAGGTGATTTGAAATAAACTCTAAATATTGAGTTTTAAATTTGGAATAAGATATGATACCCAAAGTGATAAGTTTTTGATCTTAATAAGTGGGAAGATTATTTATAAGAAGTTCAAAATTTGAAATGGAAGTTCAAGCTAGGTAAGGTTGACTGGATTAAGTGAATTGAGTTTAACTTGGAAAAGGTTAAATAAGTTTGAATGATCAACCTGATTTGGAAATTTTAAGATGGAATTGGAATTTAACTTGGGAAGTTAAATGGTTAATCTGAATTGGGAGTTTGTGTAATCTCAAAATGGGTATTGAGATCTAGAAACCGAAAATATTTAAATTGTGAAATTGGATTTATTCAAATGAATGAGAAGTGAATGTGGTGATTTATCCATTATTGAGATAAAAGAAAATCTAACTTTAATTTGAAATTAAATTGTTTAAAAGCTTTTATTAAAGGTTAACTTGGTTTAAAGGGTTAAACCAGTCTTAGTGAATTTAACTCGAATATATATAATTCGAGATGGTTTAAATTTGGAATTTAAAATTTGAAATTAGTTCAAATTGAATTTGATTTGAATTAATTGAAATTGTGATTAAGGATATATAAGTATAAAATTCAAATGGAAATTGAAGTTATTTAAAGTAGAATTGGGTCAATTTAAATGGAAGAGGAAATTTAAATTTAATCGAGGAGAATGGAGATTGGGAAGTGAGCAGTTTGACTCTGGACTATTTTAATATAAATTGTTTTAATATAAACCAATTTTTCCAAGCTATTCATTATATAAACAACCTTTCTTTTAAAAGCCAAACTACCTTATATTTGTTTACAATTATTTTTGAAACTGTTTAACAATTTCCAACTGTTTTATAAACTAATTACTATATTTCAACTATTTTACAAAACTAATTACTATCTTACTATTATTTTGCAATTATCTAAAATTTCTATAATTATTTTAACTATTTTCTACCAAATTTACACCTATTTTACAAACTAGTAATTATTTTCCAACTACTTATCTATTTTTAATTTTTTTCAAGCTATTTTCTAAATAAACAGGTCGGAGTTCAAACTGTTATTGGTTAAATACCCAATCGAGATAAAAATAGAGGTGATAATCCAAAAGGATTGAAGCAATTGTGAATATGTGAATGAAAATCAAAGTGAATGTGAATAGAAATGAAATTAATTTGGCTAATAACCAATAAAGATAAATACGTAGGATGTACGTATGTTATTATATTCGCAGGGTGGTTTGATCCAGATTCGAGCTCAGAATTTCGAGATAGTTATATTGATCCGAGTGGGATTTTTTTCTTGATTTTCGACGGCAAAACTGGATATGGATTGTTGATTGGTTCTGGATATTCTCTATCATAGTTATGACTATGCAAGGAGAATGACGGTTTCTGATCAAGAAACCAGATCTGTGTCCGCACTAGAAAGTCAGGTGGACGATACCAGTTCGGAAGTGAAATTGTGTGATCGAGTAAGCGATCTGATTGGTATAGCGTACGGATGATATGTGTACATCGTACAGATTTGAATGAAAATGATATTAAAAAGGAGTAGTCAAATTTGAATATTTGATCTTGGATAAATAATGTTATATATCTTTGAGGTATAAGATAAATCTCCCCTTAATGAATCTTTTGCCAAAAGAAAAGGATTTTTTTAAAGGTGTTTTGAAGTATAAAAGGGGTTTTATACAAGTTTGAAATGATCCGAAGTTTTAAAAATTATATATATAATTATATGTATATATATATATATATGTATATATATATATATATAAAGGATCTTATGAGGATTTTGGAAAGGGTTTTGAAAACCTTTGGATTTGGAAAGGCTTTTGATTTTTGGGTAAAATCAATATGAGAATTTGGAAAGCCTAGTTTGAGAATTATCGATTTTGGAATAATCGATTTCGTGTAAAGGAGCTTTGTATGAGATCATACTAGGTGTATGATTTAAAGATACTATATATGTATAAGTATAAAATGTTTTGATGATATCTCTGGGGAAAAAGGCGCTCCCTTGAAATGAACTTCTCAGGAGTACCACCGGGTGGTGCTGCCTTGAGCCCCAAGGGGGGTTCTAAAGTTGATCCTGTGAGGAGTCCGGACAAAACTAGTTCCTGAGGATTATGAGCAGAGTATAACATAGCGAAAGTCGTGTGTGCCATTGAGAGCCAACAGTCTGCGTTTGATTTTATATCTGTAGACTGCGACCTATGTAGGAGTGGAGAAGTTTCATTTTGACAGCGAAAATCAGAGGCCGCTGAGAGCCTGCAGTTACATGGACTTTTGCTACGACGGCAACCTAGCCCTGGATGTAACTGTGATCTGTTGTGTAGGTTCCATGGCGTAATCGAGAGGCCGTGGAGAGCCTGCAGTTACATGGACTTTTGCTGCGATGGCAACGTAACCCTGGAATGTAACTGTGACCATGGATGGGAGTGATGATTTCCAGAGCATTCTCACCAAAGATATATCCTCTATTTTCAAAAATGTTTCTATATTTTCAATAAAATTATTTTCTAAAGTATTTTCACTGGGTGTTGAAAATGGGTCTGCTAAGTACTTATAGATTTTCAGTCCTACGCCTGATCAACGTATGACCGAATTTCTGTGAGAACAAAGATGGACTGGTTGAAACATCGAGTTATAGAAGTGTTTTTATAAAAAAATATTTTAATAATATTATATAGATTTCTAAAGATTTTTAAAAAAGATCAATGAAAATTTATCTGATTTTAAGCATTTTAATAAATTCTGGCTTCGTTCCTTTTCGAGGACGAAAAGATTCTAAGGGGGAGGAATGTGATAACCCGGATTTCTGGACATCTGTAATTGATAATATAATTGGGTTAATGAATAGAAATACTGAATTGTAAATTGAATAAATAAATATGATAATAAATATTTATTTGAAATCTCCTAACATAATTATATAATGGGAAACTTATAATGATCAAACAAGTTAGATATGTGTTTGTTTAAAAATAGATATATAGGATTTTAAATTTTAAATTTGAATTTGAGATTGGAATCCAAAGATAAATATCTTAAAGTAAAATTGGATTTAATAATAATATATGTTTGATTTTAAATGGTAGATAAATAGTTATATAATATATTTTTTTATAAGGATTTTATAAGAATAAATTAAGAAAATGTATTTACCAAATTAAAAATAAAGGATTTTCAAAAATATTTAAAATAATAAATGCATACAAAATACAAGTGTAAATACTTTAACACATGTATAAAGACAAGTGTAGCTTAGTATAACATGCAAATTACAAATGGCAAATTTATTTTCTCAAAATTGTAATATCAATATAATAGTGTTTTTAAAAAAAAAAACGCGTCAGTACGATATTCATTTCCACCTCTCTCTCTTCCGTTCCTTTTTCTTTTATCTTCTTCTAAAAAAACCCTCTTTTATCGTTCTAAAGAAAAAGAAAATAATGGCGAGCTCTACAACTTAAATCGAATGGCAACGACAATCAAGCAAGGGTGAATTCAACTAATAACAAGTGCAGATCAGCTCGAAATTCAATTCCAGATCGACTTAAGAAATCGCCCTCTGTTCTTAGTATATCGGTGAGTAAATTCTGTTTTTTTTCTGATTATCACACCAAAGATTTCTTCTTTTGCTAAGTCTTCATGTAGTAGGTTTCGAATTTGATTCTTTGGGGTTTCAAGGGTTTTGGGGCTTCATTTGTTTTTGCACGATTGACAATCTATAAAACTCAGAACGATTGTTTTTGTTAGCTCTGTTAACATCTGTTTTGGTTAGCTTTGTATTACTTCATTTGTTTCTGCACGATTGACAATCTATAAAATTCAGAATGATTGACAATCCATCTCCCTGTGTCTGATTCTTATAAACAGTTATTCTAGAAATCTAATATTAACTTTTGTATCAAAAAGCATACGAAAAAAAATGAATGAAGTTGTGTCTAAGGTACATATACAGATATATATATCTTCTGTTGAGACTTAAACAATGCATAGTTGAACATATTTGGTGCTTGACTTGGGTTTGAATATATATGTGAGTAAACCTTTAAAATAAATCTTGGGTGCTAAATTATCTGTGTGATATTGATGGAAATAGGCTGTGCATGAATATTTTCAATTCAAATCTAATTTAAGTCCTGCTATACTTTGAAGTATGACTGTGTTTGCAAGTATGTAAGTCTCTGTGAAATTTTTGGTACATTATCAAATTTAAAATCCTTCCTAACTTTCAAAATAAATCCCTATTAGGCTTTGATTTTTGGAAAGAATTTGATTATAACTACGTGATCTTGACTTTAAAAATAGTTTAAAGTAATTATAGTTATTAAATAGGCTGTAAATGTAGGATTACAGAGGAAAAAAAGAAGAAGAAAGAACAGATCTATAACAAAATACAATCTGTAGTATTTCAAAAGCAGGGAACTTTAAGCATGGAAATCAAAAAAAAAAAGATTTTGTTTGCAAGCCTGTGAATCACTCAGATCAAAACCTGAAATAAAGAAAAATTAAAAGCAATAAAATAAAATAAAAATTACGGAGCTTCTCTGATTCTTCCAGAGGTGAGTAAACTGCTTTTAATTATTTCAAAAATCCATTACATCTTGACTTGTATGGAATGATTATCGAAATTTGGATGAAAATATGCTTGCATAATTGTTTGGAAGTGAAATAATGTATATGTATGTTAAAAATCTTGTGCATGTTTGAAAACAAGTTTTCAGAAAATATAAATCAAGCATGCCTTCTCAGATTTTCAAAACCTGACCTTTCAGTATCTCTGCATCATCAAAGAGATGAGTTAATTAAAACTTTAAACCTGTTTTAAAGTCTGAAAACATGTAGAAAACTGAATTAAAATTGTGATTACGATTTGCTTGATTAATTCATGTGGTTATATGTAAAGATATATGGATGCATTCATGTTCCTGTCAATATTATGTTGTGCTCTGTATTTTGTGAGCATAAACAGATGAGTAAATTAATAATTTAAAGTTGGAAATTTGTTAACTTTGAAATCATGTGAAGAGCCTGGCATGTTTGTTTTTACAGGACGCATATATTTCTTTACATTCATTTTTAGTAGCCTGACATGTATTTTTTTTCTGGTTATCTTTTAAGGACCTTGTAAAATATACATAGCCTAATGTGACAACAATTCATGCACACCTATATGTTCATATGTATAAGATTGCAGGTCTATAAACATGTATCCTAACTTGACTATTCATAAGATGGTACTCTTGCTTTGAACTTAATTAATGTTGTACAGGCTTTGGAAGGTAGAGTTTGATATTACTTTGAATCTATATCTATCAGCAACCTAGATTTGTATAAGGACATATATGATCCAAAAAATTTTCCCTGTATATTTTCTTTTCGAAGCATTGTTGCTTTTCCCTCAACTTGGTGACCATATTCATCATCACCTAATTCTTTATTTATGTAGTTAAGTTTTTTCAAAGCAAAAGTAGAAGTCCTGTACGCATAAGTTGTAAAACTTTGCCAACCTGTGCATATTCCTCATCTTGCACCAATATTGATTTGGGTAGGAGAAGAAATTAAGATAAGAATGGAACTGGAAAGAAATAAAAGAAGGGCTTGAGTTTAATATTGTGTACATAAGTATATATCATAACAGTTTGTAAATTCAAACTCAGTTTTAAAAAAAGAAGTTTGGGAAGCAAAGTATTTGATATTATATGTTTAGATTAATTTAAATATGTTAAAGTTATTTTTAAAACTTAATTTTTTTAATATATATATAAATTAACGTTTGGCAAATGTGTTAAATAAGAGATTAGGTAATTAATAAAGGAAATGTTTTAACTTAAACCTAGTTAAGGTGATAAATTAATAAGGTAATTACGAGTCTTTAGTTAATTTAAAGTGTTAATTAATTAAGGATTAATTAATTAATAATTAAGGGTTATAAGTTAAATTGATTAGAGAATAATTAATATAGTAATGAGGTTAACACCTTAATTTAGAGAATGATTAATTAAGCAATTAGAGATAAATCAATTAGTAATTAAGGATTAATTAACCAGTAATTAAGAATTAATTAATTTTCAATTAAGTTTTGTTAATTAATGATTCAGGAATAATTAATTACTGAGTGAGATTAATTGAGATTAATTAATGAATGTGATTACTGTAAAGGTTTACTTGTTAAATGTAATTAATTAAAAGAATAATTAATTATTGGAAGTGATTTGGGGATCAATAATGAATGTAATTACTTGAAGGTTAAATCAATATGGTTAAGGCTAATTAATCTATGTGATTAATTAAAAGACAATTACTAAGTGTAATTATAGAATAATTAATCAAGGATGATTAATTAAGACAGATCTTTAATTGGGTTGTAACTAACTAATGTTTAGTAAGCAAGATTAAAATGATTTAAAGAATCAATTTAATTTATTCAAATAAATTGGAATGGTGTGACTATTCAATCTTGTTTATGATTGATTGAATGATATTAAATGCTTTGGATATATCTGATATGAAACGTTTCGTGAAATGATTGTGTTAAACAGTGATAATGTGGTTATCTATAGAGATGAATTACTATGTAAAGTGACATCCTGTATTTAAAGTTTGAATTGTATTTCATTTGAATAATTTGGGTTAAGATGACATTGGATTCGAAGAGACCGGAGTCGGGTATTAGTTAATACCCGAAACCACTTCGATTCTTTATAAATTGATATGTGGAATCAATAGGATGAAATGAAAAGATTTAAGTGAATTGGACCATTTAATCTAAGTTCGGTACTTAGGAATTGATGTGTGTAATAAGTTTTGTTTATACCAAACTTGTGAGTTTGTAAATTGATACAAGTTACCCGGGTTATATATAAGTTGTATGCTTTTGAAATTTATGTTAGATGGGTTTACTCACGCTGGTTTCCAGCCTGACCCGGGTGTTACTTTGATGTAATGCTCGGGTCAGACCGAGTATTACAGATTTTCAGGTTATGACATTCTGGAGCTCAGGAGGCGAGCTGGAGAGCAGGAACGTATGGAGAGTTTCTATTGTGTTATATTATAGTATCTGAAACAGATTATTTATCTGTCCTGTGGTTGTAAATATGTTGAAACTCTGATATTATAAAAGTGTAATTTGACAAGTACAATTTTTCCTTTGTATGACTATTATTATTATTGATATTATATTTTTCAGCTGCGAATGTGAGATTGTGTGATTCTTTTCTGTTCTTCTTCTTCTATCTTTTCTTCTTTTCACTAACTATCTGGAAATTTTGGGATCGAAATTTCCGGGTCGTTGCACTTCTCGAATCTAAAATTATAATAAATATGTACATACTTTTGATACATATTTTGGTAAAAAGTAATGGAGTCAATCAGGAACAACAAATTTAGATCTGGAGATTTGAAAGCTTAAAGGTTAGTGCGAAAGTATATACTTTTATGTAACATTGGATTTATATCATTGTAAATCTATTTCTTGTATGCCTAGTCATAAATTTTTGAGTTGGAAGCTTAAATATATACATGTGATAAATTTGAGATCCTTGCATACATATTCTGTAAATTGTTAAATTTGGTTATAAATCATATATACTTGAATTTGAAAGTAAGAATGAGAGTAGTCCTTAAAAATTATGAATAATTCATTAATGAGATTTTATGTAAATTCCAGGTTTGTTATTTGAATGTTATATGTTATTAAACATGAATTAAAGATCGTTATAAACTAGATTAGGATTTAAGTAATACTTTAATTCACTAGAATAAAGTTTGTTGCAATATAAATTTCTATGAATTATCCAATTCTATAATTGTGTATAAAGGTGTATTGTTGAAATAACAAGTAATATGACCAAAAGAAAGAGCTGTATAAAATAGATATGTTACAGTATTTTATACCATCTATTTCAATAATAATAGAAAAGATAATACCTTATAATTCCAGCATAACACAAATCCGCTTCAAGAAATTTATGCAAAATTACAATGTTAACATTACCTATTGGAAAGTTGTAGTTCTAAGGTATTAAACTATAGAAATACTAAAGGTAAATCCAAAATATTATAAATGGAAATAATAACTATAATTATATCATTAATTTAATATAGGTTCAAAAATAAGTTAGCAAATAAATAGTAAGCGATGAAAGTAGTAATAAGACAACAAATTAGGAGGTTGTAACAATCAAAGAAGCTTAACTATTAGTTAAAAAGGAATAGTAGAACATATCTAATTATACTAATTGGAAGTCATGTGATAAGAAATACTTGATCTATTTTGATTATAAATAAGCAGTAAATGACATTAAATTGTATAAAGGAGTAAGAAGCAATTTCATGTAAAAGTGTTTGAATACTAATAATCGAACTTAAGTGTAGGGTAATTAAATAGATGAATCATATAGTCTTAAATATACGTTTATGATGGGTGTGGCCTATTAGATCTATTTAATGATTTAAATTAACTATGAATGACTTAGTCATTATTATAAATTAGAATGCGAGGTCAGTAATGTTGAAAAACAGAAGTTTGCCCTCCAATAGGGACTACCAACGATAGTGTAGACATTGTACTGATGTGTGACCTCTCAAGCTATAGGACCCGTGGGAATATACATTCGCGTATAGGTATAGGGAATGTACCAAAATGGGTTTGACTTAGCTTGAAGTCTTAAAAGGCCAAGCTGGTCTACTTTAATCCTTACAGGAGTATTAAGTAATAAGTGAACATTTCCTTGATTGCATTAGGAAATTTATATTAGGGCAGTGATCACGGGCTTGACGCTATGTTAGTAAGGTTGATACCATATGTGCGAGGACTAAGGTTGCACACATAGGTCGATATCGTCGTCATTCCTGGGGTGGTCATTAGAAAGACTCGGGTTACACCTAGATGGAATACACCTCCCAACAATGTAGGTTCCGTACGGGACATGCACTGCCTGAAAGTTGTTTTTTATTAGTTTGTAGTTAGGAGGAAAGGCTACGTAACCCTAGATGTGTCTTTGAGATATAATAATCCAAGTAGCCGAGTCCTCAATAGTCCAAGGAACCGGTCCTCAACCTACGATAGTCAAGGAGCCATGCCCTTGATATGAAGCGGTTAGTTAAGTCTTCGAGATGAATTAGAATATGGCAAATCACTTGTAATATTGTTAATAGGTAGTAACAAGTTGTTCCTTAGTGTATGCTGGCAATTCAGCCTAGGTACAGATAGTGGATAGCCGTACGGTGTAGACTAGCAGATATGAGTAGGGAATGTATAGTTTATGGGAAAACTGTGATACTTATATCACACAGGCACACACACAAGCATATGTAGTTACAACATACCTTAAATAGGTTGGGTGTATCGTACGCGTACAAGAAGTCAAAATGACTAAACTTAAATAGTAGACTTAACATATAATGGAAAACAATCGGCATAAACTAGTATTACGGGTAAAGTATGTAATTTACCAGTCACTAGAACATTGTTCTGACTCTTCCTTAAAAACCCACGGGATAGATTTAGGAGGATAGGTACTGGTACAAGGCCGTTTGGATGGAAGGAAATACATCCTTATGCATGCTCAAGACTGCCAAGGACACTAGATACTAAAGGTATTAGTCTTGATCATTAATTATATGTTTTACAATATTTATTTCCGTTATGAGTTCTTGTTGATAGTCTCTGATGTACTTTTGTTTACTACAGGACAACAAATAACGATTATTCATACTCTAGTGAACTTGGATTTTTGATTTAGCGGAAATTCAGGCCCAATAAAGTATGGGTTATTACATTTTATAATTAGATTAATCGATCACAGGAATTAAGATATGTTGAGCGAACATGTTTGTAAAAATTTTCCATATATATATATATATATATGTATATATATATATTATACGCTAGATTCTAAAAATACCGACAATAGAAGGAATTGCAACCATATTATGAAATGGTGGATAAGTCAACTATGAGTTGGAACAGTGGGAAGAGTTAAGAATATATGCTTATCTCGATCACCCCATACGATATAGGTCATATTACATGGCAGTGACTTAAGAAGAGCACGAATGCGACATATAAGCGTCCTTGAAGCTCGATGGTATGTGACTTCCTTGTTGGGTCTAGGTTGTCCTATGATAGTAGATCCCATAGGATTGTCGGTTGATGATGTATGCTAGATCTAGATGGATGAAAAGTAAAGGATTTATACATTATAGATATCTGAAGGTATAAATTCTGCTAGTTCCCTAAGGAAGCTATGTGGAAATAACTACAAGACAATAACTAGATTTTTTAATATACATTCTAAAAGGAGATAAGTCAGAACAAACGGAAAAGAAGAAAAATCCAGAAGAAGGGCCAAATAAAACCACTATGATTCTGATTCATATGTTGAAATTTAGTAAAAGTTTTGAAAAAAATATTTGTAACATATTTCAAGTAATTTTTAATTTTTTTTTGAAAATTAAGTAAATATTAAATTTCCACAATTACAATATTTTTCTATATTTTACGTTAAATAGAATTTCTAGTAGAAACTAAAGTTTGTTTAGATTGAAATTTTGATAAAAAGGGTTTAACGAAGTGATATTCCTTTTTGAACAAAAATAAAATTGAGTATATTTATAGCTCTTCGATTTTTTTGATTATGAAAAATTGAAGTTTTAAAATTCTTCTAAAGAGGTGGGCAACATGAAGTGATACTAGCTTTAATTGGCATAAAAAGAATGGGGAAAAGAGATAAGAACCCAAAAACAAAGCGACAGGCAAGTGCACTTCTGAGGGTAGATAAGAATTTTCTAGAATGGTCAGAAGGACGATGAAGGAGGCGGAAGCAGATAAAACAACTTTAGTTATAATAAATAGTTTATATTCAACCAGGCCTGAAAGGATCCAAGTTTATGTTGGGCCAAAAAGACTATGAGCGGTTGAGTGCCTGTGATCCATAGGTCAACCGATAGCGGTCAACAGTCCTAGAATAACTGATCAACCGATTAGCGGATTTTGGGCAAAACCCAAAACTCAAAGGCGACATATAGTCGCATCCAGGTTGAGCCACCACTCATTTCCTCTCATTTCTCACATTTTCTCACTTTCATGCTCCTTTTCCCTTCCCCTCAAATCGACCAATGCCACTTTCCCTTCTCGGGCACCGTACGTGATAGATCCAGCAACCCAAAGCCGACCAGCTGTTTGCCTAAATCTGCCTCAGATCCAGATCTAAACCCCAACAAAATTAAATCATGGCTTCTCCCCGAAGCAACATCTCCTCTCATAACCAAAATCTTCCCCAATAAAAGATCATATAGCTTCAAAACGACAACTAGAATGTGGAAAGTTGTTAAGCAGTAGCGAACTTTGCATTTGTATAAGGATGACCGGTGAATTTGGGGACATCACTGCTTATGGTTTGGAGGATTTGTTTACGGCTACAAGATTATAACCAATCCTTAGCCATGAATTTTTCGAGCAGGAATGCTACCTATGATGCATGCATATGTTCGATACTAATTTGGAGTATTAATTTGATAAGGATGGCAATGGCTTTACATCTGAAGTAAGGGGGTGGAGATCCGGACGACTGATGAGAAGCTTGGCGGTATTCAGCACATCCCCACAGCAGAAGAGGATTTGGAGGATATCGAGACCTCTGATCCAATGATTCTACAACAGATCTTGCAAAAGGGAGCAGGTGTCTGGCAAATAGACAACAAACCAACCCAAGGCCGTTTGGTTACCCTCATCATTATGCATAACGTCATCCCCGAGATGGCTGATTTTGATTGGATCTATCCCTGGTACACAAGGCCAGCTATGCTATTATAGGTGGTATTCAGGTGAACTAGGCAAAGACCATTATGTTCTATTATGTAGGCCCAGTTGCCGGGACATGGAGGAGCTATATTCTATATTGTCAGCTCTTCATTTCCATATTTAGATAGTGTAGAGTTAGTCTACGGGGAGAGTAGGTCTAAACGAAGACCCTTGCATAATTGGACCGGTCCTCTCTTTTGGAGAATGAGGATTAGAGAGGCTTCGACAGAGATTGGATCACAAGAGGAAGCATGGTAGGCACATATGTAGTGTTCTCCATGGCTAGATCAGGAGGCTGCAGAGCCACAACTATAGGTCCCTGAGTATGTAGCGATCTATGATTCCCATATCCAGATCGAGGCTGAGCCATAGGAGATATAAGCTGAGTAATAGTGCCAGGATTGGGAGCTTGGATGCATAACCATCATGCACTGATCATTCGGGGTCACATAGTGATTCAGGCTCTCGAGGAGGAGCAGGATTTCACCACAATCTATAGGTAGAAGTAGGATCAGTAGTAGCGGGTTTTATTTTCCTTCCAGCGTTTTTTTTTCATTTAGGCTTTGGTTTTAAGCATATTTTTTTTCTCTATTTGTATAGAATATGTTTGACGTTATGGGAAATTTTCCTCTTTAATTTTTTTGGATCGACCACTATATTTGTTGGAAAACAATATAAATAAGGAAACCTTATAAAAGTCACTTAACTAGTGCAGAAGAAATATATAAATGAAAGACTGGAAGTTTATAAAATAATTAAGGAAATTTATTATACTAGCTACTAAAAGTAATATAAAATTTAAGTCCTAAAAAGTATTAAAACTTTCGGAGAAATATTTTAGTAAGAAAAGGACAGGAAAGAGTTGTTGCAAAACAATGGATCACCATCCATATGTCTAAAAAGATGAAATTTATAAATGATCCAGTGTGCTAATTATTGTTCTAAAATAGAAGAAAAACTTATAGAAATTTGAGAATTTATGGTGGAATAGGATAGAGTCAACATAGCTGTTAATTTATTGCCAAAATCCCAATTGCATGAGATGTGGCTAAAACTGTTTTGAAAGGTTGAAATAAATGCTTTTGAAAATTTTTGTTCAAAAAACTTTGATTCTTAAAACATAAATATTTTAATAAACGTTTTGAAAAATTAATTTTTATCCTAAAGTTTTCAAACTATTTCAAAATAGAAATTGGAAAAGATTTTGAAGGAAAAAGAGAAAATTTATGATTTTTGAAAGCCGCATGCTTAACGTAGGAAAAGTCAACGGGATAGAAAATATAAATGTTACTGTATAGTAGAAGTAATAGTAAACAAAATGGATAATAAGGGAAAAATTGTTATATCGTTGTAACTCCTTTTTCAATACCTTGTTGATAGGGGAACAAAAACTTGTTTGAAATAACTCTATTAAAAAAGTTAAAAATATAACTCTTTATGTGGACTGTACTTGGAAAAGTTGAAAAAGAATCTAGGTGAAAAAGAAGGTTCCAATGTACATTGAAATAGGCACACAAGAGAAGGATGGAAATATGGAACTCTCCATCAAAACCCCTTTTTAGGTATAGGAATGTAGGTTTAGATGCAAAATTGGAAGAACTACACCGCCATTCACAAGGGTGCAGGAAATTGTTGTGTGAAAAAGGAGTTTTGATTTTTGAAAACTTGCATATATATATATATATATATATATATATATAAAGCTGCTAATATATATAGGTCGTTTTCACCAAATATTCAAAACTATTTTTAAAAGAAATGCATTCATATTGGAGGTGCCGATTTAGTATTATTCAACATACATACCATATATTTTGTGACAGAACATGCACTTGTACATTATTGGCCTCAAAATTGGTTTCACATTAATTGATTGAGTAGCTTAGAATAATTGCATGCCATGTTACATGATTCGACCCTTAAGTAGTTTTGACGTTGAAATTCTTTAAAGGGTGTGTACCGAATGAAATTTAATTAAAAAGAAATCAAAAATAATTATTAAAGCCCGAAATTGTATTTTTCGAAAACGTCAGAATCTGCTACAAAACTAAAAATGTTGTGATTGTGGTGATTTTCTAATCATTTTTCATGTAAAAAGTTTTGTGATTGCAGTTCGAACAGAAAAGTATTAGTGTTTGAAGGTTTCAGATAAGAAATAATTATATATGTAATTAAAAACATAAATGATATTAATTAACATTAGTTAATGTTAATGAATGCTTAACAACTAATTGATTTTAATGTTAATCAGATCAGATCAAATCATATTAAATAATGTTTAAAAGGAAAGAAATGAATGATTAACAAAACAACACGATTGTTTTCAACACCCAGGTTCAACCGATCGATCGCTAACGATCGACGAACAGAAGTGGAGCCGTCGGTCGGTGGTAAGCTGGCAGTTGTGAATTAAACCTATGCCAAATGTCCCAGATTTACTGTAACTTGATTTAATGACTGGGATCGATTCGAACCTCTATAAATATAGGTCTAGCTCCTCGTTTTTCTTCTGATGTATTTTGAAGCAATGGTGAAACCCTGCCATTTTCTTTTACCCACAAAATCTAGAAATTATATAAACCATAAATTATGTATATAAATGGAGAATAGTAGAAATAACAGAGAAGAAGAATAGGATCAAATCACCAAAGCCAAGGTTAATTGTAAAATATAAATCCAAATATATATTAAACTCAAATCTCTTCTCAGATCTGAAATTCTAATTAATATGTATATACTTTTAGTAGAAAGAAAGGGATTCAATCAAGAACAACTAATTTGGTTGTGGAGATTTGGGAGCTTAAAGGTGAGTGGGAAATTATATACTTTTATATAATATTGAATTTATATCATTGCAAATCTGTTCCTCGCATGCCTAGTTATAAATTCTGAAGTTATAGGCTTAAATATGTATATGTGATAAATTTGAAATTCTTGTCTACGTATTCAATGAATTGTTAAATCAGGTTTAATTTTGCATATACCTAAACCTAGCAAGTAAGGGTGAAAGTTGTCCCTAAAGTTATGACTAATTTGTTAATGAGATTTTATGCAAATTCCAGGTTTGTATTTGAATTTTATATGTTTTTAAACATGAATTGAAGATTGTTACGAATTAGATTGAGATTTAAGTAATATTTTAATTCATTGAAATGAAGCTTCTTGCAATGTAAATTTTTATAAATTATCCAGTACTATAATTGTGTATAAAGGTGTATTGTTCAATAACATGAAATATGACCAAAAGAAAGAGATGTACAAAATAGTGATGTTACTATGTTTTATACCATCTATTTCAATAATAACAAAAAAGATGATTCCCTGTAATTCAAACATAACACAAGTCCTCTTTTAGGAAATTTATGAAAAATTACCGTGTTAAGGTTACCTTTTGGGAAGATCTGGTTCTAATGCATTAAAATAAAGAAATCCCTAAAGGTAAAACTAAAATATTATAAATGGAAATAATAACAACAATTCCATCATTAATTTAATGCACATGTTTAAAAGTAAGTTAGCTATGTACTATAAATGAAGGAAGTGGTAATAAGAATGAAATAAGAAATTAGGAAGTTATAACAATCTGAGAAGTATAACTATTAGTTAAAAAGGAATAGCATAACATATATAACTATACTAATCGAAAGCCACGCAATAAGAAGTACTTGATCTATTAAATTGAAAATAAGGAGTAAATGACATTTAATAGTACTAAAGAAGTAAGAAGTAAGTTAATGTAGAAGTGTCCGAGTACTAATAATCGAACTTAGGAGGCAAGATAATTAAACAGCTAAAACTATATAGCCTCAAGTATGTGTTTCTGAAGGGTGTAGATTATTAGATCTAGTAAATGAATAAATTATCTATGAATAACGTAGTCATTAGATTGGGTTGGAATGCAAGGCAGTAATGTTGCACAATAGAGGTCGGTTTTCTGAAAGGGGCTACCGGCAATTGTGTATATATTGTACTGATGTAGGACATCTCCAACTGTAAGAACCATGGAAATATACGTTCACGCAGGTGAACGGAATATACCAACATGAATTAATTTCAGTTTAAAGTCTTAAACGACCAAGCAGCGTCTACTTTATTCCTTATACAGGGTATTAAGTAACAAGTTGGCATTCCCTAAATTGCATTAGGCAATCTTAATTAGGGCGGTGTGCCTGGTCTCGATGCTATATTAGCAAGGTTGGTATCATATATGTGAGGAATATGGCATTACACATAGGTCAAGATCATCTTCAACCCTAGAGCGGTCGTTAGAAAGACTCGGGTTACACCTAGACAGACCACACCTCTTACTAGTGTAGGTTTCAGATAGGGCATGCACCGTCTCAAAGTTGTTTGTTAATTTGTTTATAGTTAGGAAGCAAGGTTAAATAACCCATGATGAGTCTTTAAGATACGTTAGTCGGAGGAGCAGAGTTCTTAATACTCTGAGGAGTTGAGTTCTTAACATACAATAGTCTGTGGAGCCGAGTCCTCGGTATGAAGTGGCTAGGAAAGTCTTTGAGATGAAATAGAATACGACTAATCACTTATAATGCCATTATTAGGTACCAACGGGAGGTTCTTTGGTGTACGCTAGCAATTCGGCCTAGTACATATGGTGGATACCTGGCGCGGTGCAAATTTATGGATATGAGATAGTTATGTATCCTGGTCCATGGAAGGAACATGATACCTATACACACATGTATATATACGTATGTACACACACATATGTATATATATGTGTATGTGTACATATATATATGTATATATGTACGTATATAGTTATTTTATACCTCAAGTAGTTTGGACTTATTGTTTGCGTACATGAAGTCCAAATGACTAAACTTAAATAATAGAGATAACACGTAATGGAAAATAATCGGCATAAACTAGTGTTACGGATAAAATATGTAATTTACCAGTCACTAGAACGTTGTTCTGACCCCTTCTTATAAGAAACCATGGGATAGATTTGAAGTTATATGTATTGGTACAAGGCGAAAATGATGGAAGGATTGATTTCATTATGCATGCTCGAGACTGACAAGGGCACTAGATACTAGAGGTATCAGTCATGGTCAGTTATGATATGCTTTATTTATTTATTTATTTTGAGTTTGTGTCAACAGTCTTTGATATACTTTTGATTATTTTAGGATACAAACACCAATGATTTTCACTCTAATGGACCTGGATTTTCGATTTAGTAGAAATTCAGGCCCACCAAGGTGCTGGTTATTTCATACTCTATTAAGTGACAAGGGCATGGTTTACTACTTTGAGAAGATCGTTATCTTTTTGTCTAAATGTTATCTCGAGGAAATAGTTTGCCACATGGCATCCACAAGGAGAGGTGGCTAATTGGTAGGAGTGATTACTTCTGAAGTGCATTAAGGCAACACTACACGGACATACTTCAAGAAGAGATCGAAGTTAAGTTCTTCTCCAGAGCGAAAAAAGGGTTATTATAGGAGAAATAAATTCATCTGAAATAAGAAGAGTTAACTGTAGGGGAGTGTATCAATCAATTCAAAGAGCCGATGAAATGAATTTGATTTGATCTACACCCCTAAAAAGAAGGCGTTGGAATTTACTAAGGGTCTTAACTCACCATTATAGGAGTTGACACTAAATCAGATACCTTACAGAGTGACATTTGAGGAATTGGTTGAAGTTGCATTATTGAATCATTTGGTAAGAAGGTTAATATTATGGCTAAAGAAGACGAACCGCTGAAGCAAGTGAATCAGAATCAGAATAAACACATAGATGGACCCTAGGGAGGACAGGGAAAGAAGCAACCCACTATCTGTAGAAAATGCCATAAGGTGGGACACATGATGAAGTAGTGTAAGACAAACATCTCAAGGATTAAGTGTTATGGTTGTTACTAGTTCGATCATTTCAAGAATACTTGAATAATGGAGTAGAATAAGGAAGAGCAGGTAGTGAAGGCATATGCGTTGGAGGCAATTCCGAAGAGTAATACTAGGCCATCGACAGAAGAGAAGGAGAAGCCGACGATCATGTAAGGTGTGTTATCTTTATCTATATTTACTATTAGATTAATACTGGTATAACACATTCATTCATTCATCTTGAAATAGTAGACAAGTTAAGTCTTAGACCCTAAATTATCTATCATTTTATCTCGATGCTAAATTCTGTCTAGGAATTGACGAGCATATTTATGGTTTTTCAAACCTTAGGTTGGCCATACATGGTGTGGTTTTCTTACGCAATGCCGATGTACTTTGTTTTTTAGTGGTATGAATTGATTTCGGGATAGAATAGATGATGTAGTATGGGATGTTGTTGGATTGTGATAAAAGGATGGTACAGTTGACAAAGGATGGAGAGAACGACCTTATTGTCTGTTGATGATTACACGATGTCTAGTAACAAACAATCTCATAGTATGTCACAATATGATTATCGTTGGTCCCCATAGTGAAATATTTTCCAGATAACTTCGCTGAATTTTCTAGCCTTCAACCCAGATGTGAGATCAAATTTTGATTGATCTCGAGAATGACGCTAGATCATCAGTGGTAATACTTGGGCATGCACATCTTCAGATAAGTAAGCGTCAGAATTATTGGAAATAGGTTTAATAGAGAGAAGTATTTTGAAGTGGAGAGTGCTTGTTGTTTTTCCAGCTAAAGCAGACTTTTCCCTTTGGTTATGCGTCGATTATATGGAACTAAACAAACTAACGAGGAGGAACTGATACCCTTTCCTACGCTTGGACTATCTAGTCGATCGATTAGTCAGAGAGAAGTCTTCTCTCTGCTTGATTTAGCTATTGGGTTCCATTAGTTGAGAAGCAAAGGACATTATACCAAAGACAACATTTCAAACTCTGGATGGATTATTTGAATGGGTAGTCATGCTTATCAACCTAGCTAATGTTCATGCATATTTTATGGATTTGATGAATAGAGTGTTCAAGAAGCAATCGATGTGGTGTTTATGGATGATATCTTGATGTTCTCCCGAAATGAAGAGGAGCACAAACATCATTTAAAAGAAATATTGGTATTACTAAGAAGGAACCAATTGAGAGCAGAATTCTCAAAATTTAATTCACTACAAGAAAACTTGGTTGTCTTTGCAGTACAGTATAGCATTTTCAACCTAGGCACCATTACATGTCAAGTGGGAAAGGAGAAAAATCCCAAAATGCAAAAATCGAGCGCCGAATAAATGAAAATTGTACTTTATTTCTTACTCACCCTTCGTTCTCTCCCTCCCTCCTCTTTCCACTTACAGAACCCTAAAATCCAAATAAATACGAGAATAATGAAATCAAAACAAAATTCATAGAATTCAACTAAATAAGAGAAAATCATTGACTAAATCATAGAGTACACAAAATTATGTTTTCTTGCAATATTCCTTATGCTGATATACAAAAATGCCTCTTTGAGGGATCTGGATTGCAGTGGGCATCAGATAAAAAATAGGGTAGTTCTAGAAAGTTGTTTGATTTATTGTTTTAGGTGATGTTTGTGGAATCAAAAGGCTTTATTTATTTATATTGGTTTTGTTGTTTTGTAGGGTCAAGCATGGTTAGTTTTGTCGATTTTAGTCTAGTTATTATGGAATATGATAATTTGTAAATTAGACTAAACTTCAAATTACTATTGTTATTGTTTCCATTTAGACTATTTTTTAATTAAATGAATATAAACTATGCATATAAATTACTACATTTATACTCCAGTACCATGATAATGCTGGCTTCACTATTGCTTTATAAATAGAATGAATTATATGGAATCATTCTTATTAGTCTTTATATTAACAATCTCCCCGTTTGTAGTTTATTCTATATTCGCCTTTCTTTGTTGTACCTGAGTATTACGATGTTAGAGCTTACTAATATAATAAATTTAAGAAAGATAATCGATGACAATTAGAAGAAGTTCAATACTCTTAGTTTATATTTATTTTCCTAAGTTGTACATCAATTTATTTATTTGCAGTTCAATACTCCTAAGGCTTCTTTCTCGTTTCAATGCAAATTCCTGTAATCTATTTTATTGGTTTCTATTTGTCAGGACCCGTAAATCCGTACTCCTTGAATAAACACTAATCTCCATTGATTAACTCAAGGTGAACGAAAATACGAACACTGAGGGTTTTAAAGGAAAAGAAAGAGGTAGAAGAAAGAAAAAAGTAGAAGATAGAGGGAATAGAAAGTAGAAAATTTTTAAAATAGAAAGAAAAGAGAAGAGAAAGGAAACGGAACAGAACAACTACAGAACAACATCAGAATCTCACAATTCGCAGCGGAACAACATATAATAATAAATGAATAATCTTTAAACAAAGGACTATATCAGTTATTACATTATCATCATATTACATCACATCATATCATATCATCAGAGTGTACAACAACAACATACAACATCAAACAGTGCAGCGGAAAAAAAAATACTATATAAACTAGTAATACGCCATGCCATCCAGCTTGCCTCCAGCAACTCCAGAATATCCAGAATATCCTGATAAACCTAACTCTTGACTGCCCGTGTGGAAATTGGTGGGCACCCAGAGTTTAGGAAGGAAAACAATAAACTCCGAGTCAGTCATGTGACTGGTGTGAGAACTCAAAACAGTTTATTTAACTTTAAAATCAAAATAGAGGAATATTTTTAAATTAATTCGCAATGCTTTTAAAAATGAGACTACCATAAGGCCTCCCGCACACACACACATGCAAACGCAGAATCGAAGGAGATTTCTCCTTATGATAGTCAAAGATGCTTGATACGCATTAAAAAGAAACATTTGATATTATTATTAGTGCATAGTGTAGAAATTCATTTCTAAAATAAAGATATAAATCTTAGCCAACATACGACCATTATCGTATGCCTACTATAGCTACTATCCAAACAGTGGTGACCACCATAAGTGAATAGCAGGTTCTACAACTAATACCGTACAAGTTTCGTATTGGGAATTGGATTTCCAACAAATGGTCAGGCCAAGGAACTTCCCATTGCCACATGAGAATGCCTCTGGATGGACATCCCCGAGAACCAAACCGGATCTCTACCAACACAAGGCCGGGTTACTCCTAACTGAGTAACAACTGACCGAATATGCCATCCCCCGGTCCTTTGGGACCTTTATCAACCGAGCGCTCGTAATCAATTCACACAATCATAACAAAGTGTTTTCAACATGAGTAAGTATCTGGGCTCCATACCATGATACCACCCTTTTCCAGAAGGAAATGGACACATCCTAAAGGGTGCTACCCCTCATAACCTTGCTGCTTCTTTCCTGTTTTGACCATTCACGGGGTGTGAGGCTCGACGAAGTCACGTCCACAAAAACATACTTTATACAAAAGCCATGCTTTGGGTCAACAAATGATCAACACAATGATCACAAGGATAGACGATCAAATAAACGATCCTATCACAAATAATCAACACAATGATCATTTCAGCATCACTCAGCATGTCACATTACCAAATTGGGAATATATCGCTGATAACTTCAACTATATAACCTCTGAGCTCGTACGTCTCAGAGAAGGGTGTTAAGCTAAAAGAATAAATTCTCCGCCACCAACAGAAATATATTTGAATGAAATCGGCTTTATATCTCAACTTGTAATGTCAGACATACAATCCATACAAGTCTGTTCCGGGCTCGAACAAAACCGAAGGCACTTCTTACGAAGCCCTTGCAATACGGGTATTCACAATCCCGATCGAATTTCCCATCACTTAAGGAATCTCTATACCAGGAGCTACCCAGTGCAGAAACAATCGATAGGTCATCCTATCGCTTTCACAAATACTCGGTCTTCAACACCGATCTTTAATGCAATTCACAACGACGTATCACATATTCGGAATGGGTTATACGACCCCATGGTCCTTTCCCGGTTAACCCGAATAGTGAGCGCTTATTTTAAAAAAAAAATAAGTGTGGCATTCAATTTCAAGCAAATTCACAACAAATACCTATTCAAAGGTATATATCGATAGTCGGTTATTGAACTATCAATGGATATGCCAACATCACCAGAATCCAAATAATTTTCCAAATTATTTAATTCCAAAAATATCTTTAGGGAATATAAACTTAATTTCCATTCTTTAAAAATAAATCAATATTTATTTTTAAACCCAATTTCCCAATTCCATTTATAAATTCTATATTGAATTTACAATCCGAAATATTTATGGATATATGATTTCCATTCAATTTCTAATATTCATTTTCAATTTATCTTCAAAAAGATAAATTCCAAATATTCACTTAATATTGGAAAAGCATTCTATACTTATTAAAATAAGTAATTCACAGATCTTTTTATTTTCTATACTTAGAAAATATTTAATATACCCTAATCGAAATTAAGTATATACTTCATCCTTTAAGGAAATCATTCACTTAACCATATTTATTTGGGCCAAAACGAATGTTGCGTAAAACATCGTTACGACAACCCAAAATCACTAGTATAGGGATTAGAAATTAAAATAGATATATAAATCCCAATACTATACAAAACATTTCCTTTCGGAAATCATCTATTATAACAACAGTGTTATAATCTACCATTTCCTTTTATTTCTTGAAAACATCTATTTCAACAATAAATGTTGAAATCTATGATTTCAAATCTCAACATATTTTAAAACATCATTAGATCGTTTTAATTTTATTTAAGACATCACATTCTAAATAATTTCTTTAACATATTATTCACTATTCAAAAACGTGAATATATTGTTAACCAATTTCATTACTTCTATTCATTTTAGTTTAAGGAATTATTCACTGTCTAAAACATGAATATAACTTCATAAATAAATTGCAACAATTTACTTATCAAAATAAGTAGTTTGCGAATTTATAAAACAATGTTTATAAATTCTATTTCTATTTCTTTTATAACAACTTTCTTTTATAAATTTCCTTTATTAACTTATCTCAATTCATATCACAATGATATATTAAAAATTTCATATTATAAGTCAAATACTTATAATTTATTTGTTTATAAAATCATTCCTTTAAACTTCACAAATTTTATAAATCTTATAACTTATAAGATTCATCTATTTATCCAAAATCTTATTCTTTTAAATAACTTCACAAATTTTATAAATCTTATAACTTATAAGATTCATCTATTTATCCAAAATCTTATTCTTTTAAATAACTTCACAAATTTTATAAACCTACTGTTTATAAAATTCCAATTATAACTTCACCGTTCATAGTTCTATAAATTCATTCATTTGTGAAATTCATTCACAATTCATCCTAACTCTTATAAAAACTTCGTTTTATAATTCCAATATTTTTATTTACAAAAATTCGTTTGTAAATCTTTTATATAAATCAATTTATACTGTTTATAAAATTTTATTTATAACTTCATCGTTATAATTCTATAATTCCATTTCTATTTATGAAATTCATTTACAATTTATTCTAACACTTATAAAAGCTTGTTTTAAAATTCTTATATTTTTAATTTATAAATATCAATTTATAAATCTTTTTAATATAAAACAATTTATATTATTCTTTTGAAACATTTTCACAGTTCTTTATAATTTCATCACTTTTATTCATTTTATAATAGATTCAAAAATCCCAGTTTAAATTATTTTGTCAAATCATTAATCCCATATTCTCAAAAATCAACTTTTAACTACATTTCTCAAAAATCATAATTTTTATAACATAAAAACTATAACGTTTATTTATTTATAATAAATCAATCCCAAAAAAAAAAATATATTATATAAACGTATATTTTCAAAAATCCCTTTAGAAATTAAAATCGTTGTTTTTAAATTTCAAAAAAATTGGATCCGATGATGCAACACATCAATAGTCAATCACGATTTTCACACATCATATATCATCCATGATAAACAATCAAATATCACAATATATGAAATCAAATAAATATTGTGAGGAATCCAGTTGGATCCCTCCAACCTGTTTCCCTGCATCCACAGACATTAGCACAATACCATTCCGTTTCAAGACGGAACATCGCGGTATATGGGATTTTATAAATATATATCCGCTTACTAACGGCGTAATAGGGTCTCATCCGCTATACGAGGCGGGAAATCAATCAACTGCAATATATACATATGCCAATATATATATATTGCTATATATATAGATATATCCTAAAATATCTAATATCACAATCAAGCAATCAATCAATCAATCAACAAATTTTAAATATAACTATTTAAAATTTTAAATAACCTTTTGAGTGAGAAGTTCTCACCTTAGCTTTTATTTGCAGTCCATTTTCCATCTTGACTTGATTCTCTTGTTTTATACCTATTTTAAATTATTTACACAATTCATTAATATTCAATATAAATCGAATAATTAATTTTCCATTTGATAGTTTTATTTAATTTGGCTAAGGATTTGGGTTTACTAAAAATTTATTCTTAACATAATAATTCGAACAATCGAATAATTTATTTCTTTGAAATAGGTTTAACTAATTAATTATTTAATTTTATACTATTCTTCCTACAATAGATTCAATTTACCTACCCTTAAATTAAATTTACCAAACTAGGTATTAAATTTCTTTTTCTTACCGAAAATTATATTTTAACTAATTTCCTTTTTTTTAAAAATAAATTTGGCAACTAAACGATTTAAATAAACTTATTAACCTACATAAGTTATCTTAATAAATTATTTTTTTGTAAATGAAATAATTGAACAAGTTAACTTTTATTTTATAAATTTAATTAAATTAACTCAAAATTTATTTTAAACTAATTTATAAGTTTCAAAAATCAATTCTTTTAAATAACTTAATAAAAATTAAATTTTAATCTTAATTCCCTTTAAAATAAATCTATCCAACCAAGATTTTATTTTTAAACTGATATCTTTATTCTAAATCAACTTTTTTTTTATATATATAATTTATTTAACTACACTGTATAAATTATTTAACTAAATAAAAATCAAAATACCTTACTAAAAATTATAAATATATTGAAGAATATCCTCGTGTAAAATTTGCTGTAATGATTCTCTAGCTAATGTATATGTGTATACATATAAATTTTTATCAAAACAACTGTAAACTGCATACCTATAAATTTTTAAACTAACTGTTTGTTTGTTTCTTTTTTTTTTTTTCTTTTTTACATTTTTAATTTAGAAAAACAAACTTTAAAATACCTTCACTGATTGCCGATACACGCTCCCTCCCAACCTGCTCGCAACCACCCATCAATCGCGACCCCTCCCCCGCAGCCACGTGCCTGACGCCGCCACCATCTCGTGAACCACAGCCCTAGCTGCAGTCGCCGCTGCCGCAACTCCAAATCCCCACGCGAGCACACGTCGCCGCCTCCTCAACTACATCGCGCCCTAACCCTCCAGCTACGCCACACGCGCGACGGCCCCATTGATCGAGCGCGCGACCACGCGACACCCAAATCGCGCACGCAAGCGCCGCGAACCCAAACCCTACCACCTCACCGAAGTAGCTGCTCCCCTAGTTCGAGTCGATCTCGATTTGAGACGAAAGGCTCGGCCCCCATTTTTTTCGTTTTCGTGAATTTGAAGAGGAAGAACGAGTGTTTTTTCTTCTTCTTTCGTATGAATGAATAATGGGAAGAGGGGTAGGGTTATAAAATAGAAGAGAAGACCGTGATTTTGGCGTGATAAAAGGCATGGAACACGGCATGTATTATGGGTATGGAGGAATGCTCAAAGTAAGGTAATGTTTACTTCTTTTTTTTTTATTATTTTTTTTTTATTTTATTTTCTCTTTTAAATTTAATTAGTTTTTGTTAAAATTATGTTGTAAAAAATCTTAACTAGTATATATTCTTTATTTATTTTATTATATATATATATATTATATATTTTTTTATTTATTTTCATATTTTAAATCCAAATTATTTTTCTAAATCATTAATCCAAATTTAAAATATAAGTTCAATATTAAATTTCAACTTCAAAGTCGAAATTTAAATTTCTATTCAACTTTTAAATAGATTAAATTCTAAATTTTAAATCACCAATTCATTCTGAAAATTTGAAATTTAAGTCAAATTATCATTTAAATATTTAAAATAAATTAAATATTTACAAATTAAATTGTTCAAAATTTCTGGGTCGTTACAATCTTCCCCCCTTAAAAGAATTTCGTCCCAAAATTGCAAGTTAAGGAAGAATGATCCTAAACCGTTTATTATTTTTCACAATTCAAATAGTTTTATCGACTTACTAACCTAAATCTTTTATTAAAGATTCAATATCATTCCAATTAGTTTCTAATTTCACTTATATGTTGAAAACAACTTTGTTCTACTTAACAATTCAAATTTCAAACTTTCAAATTTTTTCTCAAAATTTTTCTAACACCCTAAATTTTCGAAAAATTTTGCCAGCGTTTCCTTTGCGCGGCTAGCTCGGTACGACTATAAAATGGCACCACGGCCCCTCAGAATCAAAAAGAAAAGAGAAAAGCCAAGTGGCTAGAGAAGAAAGTCATCAAATCTCATACTAAAATTAAAATACGTACCTTTTTGTCGAGCAATTCAATTTTATCTTTGAAATCAAAATCTCAATCCCTTTATACACCTGTATAACCTGCTAACAGTAGCATCCATATCCAACATTCAAACTATTTTGCCAATTTTATTACAAAATTTTCAACATATATTTCTTATACATTTTTATTTCACTATTGAAGTTACATATTCAATTTCATTCAATTTCACGTTTCTATTCAATTCACGATTTCAAATTCATTCGAATTCAATTCTCAATTTAAATTCTATTTGAATTAAATTCTAAATTCTAAATATTGAATTCTATTGATTAACTAATTTAATTCAATTTGTACATTCACATTACTACATTGAATTAGTTTCATTCACTAATTCATTTCAAATTTCAATTTATCTCGATTTTTACTTAATTATTCAATTCAATTTTGCATTTCAAATTTCATTCCCTTGGAGATTATATCACAAATGAATAAATTATCAAGTTAATTTACTTAAATCCAATCCATTTTATTTAATTTCATATACTAATGATAATAATTCAATATTATCACTTCCTAACAATCATGCAACCATATACTATGATAATTCATAGAAAATCATTTCTTTTTCTATACAAAAATAGTTTTGGGCAAAATTATCTTATTCACCCGATTCAAAAACAATTTTATATTCACTAAAAAATACGCGCTCATATCTATTATTACACTCAAACTCATTCTAGAGTACTGCTGACTCTATCTCTAATGAGTAACACCCAACAGAACCATGGTTGTCGCTTAACCAACAGCTCTGATACCACATTGTCAGGACCCGTAAATCCGTACTCCTTGAATAAACACTAATCTCCATTGATTAACTCAAGGTGAACGAAAATACGAACACTGAGGGTTTTAAAGGAAAAGAAAGAGGTAGAAGAAAGAAAAAAGTAGAAGATAGAGGGAATAGAAAGTAGAAAATTTTTAAAATAGAAAGAAAAGAGAAGAGAAAGGAAACGGAACAGAACAACTACAGAACAACATCAGAATCTCACAATTCGCAGCGGAACAACATATAATAATAAATGAATAATCTTTAAACAAAGGACTATATCAGTTATTACATTATCATCATATTACATCACATCATATCTTATCATCAGAGTGTACAACAACAACATACAACATCAAACAGTGCAGCGGGAAAAAAAATACTATATAAACTAGTAATACGCCATGCCATCCAGCTTGCCTCCAGCAACTCCAGAATATCCAGAATATCCTGATAAACCTAACTCTTGACTGCCCGTGTGGAAATTGGTGGGCACCCAGAGTTTAGGAAGGAAAACAATAAACTCCGAGTCAGTCATGTGACTGGTGTGAGAACTCAAAACAGTTTATTTAACTTTAAAATCAAAATAGAGGAATATTTTTAAATTAATTCGCAATGCTTTTAAAAATGAGACTACCATAAGGCCTCCCGCACACACACACATGCAAACGCAGAATCAGAGGAGATTTCTCCTTATGATAGTCAAAGATGCTTGATACGCATTAAAAAGAAACATTTGATATTATTATTAGTGCATAGTGTAGAAATTCATTTCTAAAATAAAGATATAAATCTTAGCCAACATACGACCATTATCGTATGCCTACTATAGCTACTATCCAAACAGTGGTGACCACCATAAGTGAATAGCAGGTTCTACAACTAATACCGTACAAGTTTCGTATTGGGAATTGGATTTCCAACAAATGGTCAGGCCAAGGAACTTCCCATTGCCACATGAGAATGCCTCTGGATGGACATCCCCGAGAACCAAACCGGATCTCTACCAACACAAGGCCGGGTTACTCCTAACTGAGTAACAACTGACCGAATATGCCATCCCCCGGTCCTTTGGGACCTTTATCAACCGAGCGCTCGTAATCAATTCACACAATCATAACAAAGTGTTTTCAACATGAGTAAGTATCTGGGCTCCATACCATGATACCACCCTTTTCCAGAAGGAAATGGACACATCCTAAAGGGTGCTACCCCTCATAACCTTGCTGCTTCTTTCCTGTTTTGACCATTCACGGGGTGTGAGGCTCGACGAAGTCACGTCCACAAAAACATACTTTATACAAAAGCCATGCTTTGGGTCAACAAATGATCAACACAATGATCACAAGGATAGACGATCAAATAAACGATCCTATCACAAATAATCAACACAATGATCATTTCAGCATCACTCAGCATGTCACATTACCAAATTGGGAATATATCGCTGATAACTTCAACTATATAACCTCTGAGCTCGTACGTCTCAGAGAAGGGTGTTAAGCTAAAAGAATAAATTCTCCGCCACCAACAGAAATATATTTGAATGAAATCGGCTTTATATCTCAACTTGTAATGTCAGACATACAATCCATACAAGTCTGTTCCGGGCTCGAACAAAACCGAAGGCACTTCTTACGAAGCCCTTGCAATACGGGTATTCACAATCCCGATCGAATTTCCCATCACTTAAGGAATCTCTATACCAGGAGCTACCCAGTGCAGAAACAATCGATAGGTCATCCTATCGCTTTCACAAATACTCGGTCTTCAACACCGATCTTTAATGCAATTCACAACGACGTATCACATATTCGGAATGGGTTATACGACCCCATGGTCCTTTCCCGGTTAACCCGAATAATGAGCGCTTATTTTAAAAAAAAAATAAGTGTGGCATTCAATTTCAAGCAAATTCACAACAAATACCTATTCAAAGGTATATATCGATAGTCGGTTATTGAACTATCAATGGATATGCCAACATCACCAGAATCCAAATAATTTTCCAAATTATTTAATTCCAAAAATATCTTTAGGGAATATAAACTTAATTTCCATTCTTTAAAAATAAATCAATATTTATTTTTAAACCCAATTTCCCAATTCCATTTATAAATTCTATATTGAATTTACAATCCGAAATATTTATGGATATATGATTTCCATTCAATTTCTAATATTCATTTTCAATTTATCTTCAAAAAGATAAATTCCAAATATTCACTTAATATTGGAAAAGCATTCTATACTTATTAAAATAAGTAATTCACAGATCTTTTTATTTTCTATACTTAGAAAATATTTAATATACCCTAATCGAAATTAAGTATATACTTCATCCTTTAAGGAAATCATTCACTTAACCATATTTATTTGGGCCAAAACGAATGTTGCGTAAAACATCGTTACGACAACCCAAAATCACTAGTATAGGGATTAGAAATTAAAATAGATATATAAATCCCAATGCTATACAAAACATTTCCTTTCGGAAATCATCTATTATAACAACAGTGTTATAATCTACCATTTCCTTTTATTTCTTGAAAACATCTATTTCAACAATAAATGTTGAAATCTATGATTTCAAATCTCAACATATTTTAAAACATCATTAGATCGTTTTAATTTTATTTAAGACATCACATTCTAAATAATTTCTTTAACATATTATTCACTATTCAAAAACGTGAATATATTGTTAACCAATTTCATTACTTCTATTCATTTTAGTTTAAGGAATTATTCACTGTCTAAAACATGAATATAACTTCATAAATAAATTGCAACAATTTACTTATCAAAATAAGTAGTTTGCGAATTTATAAAACAATGTTTATAAATTCTATTTCTATTTCTTTTATAACAACTTTCTTTTATAAATTTCCTTTATTAACTTATCTCAATTCATATCACAATGATATATTAAAAATTTCATATTATAAGTCAAATACTTATAATTTATTTGTTTATAAAATCATTCCTTTAAACTTCACAAATTTTATAAATCTTATAACTTATAAGATTCATCTATTTATCCAAAATCTTATTCTTTTAAATAACTTCACAAATTTTATAAATCTTATAACTTATAAGATTCATCTATTTATCCAAAATCTTATTCTTTTAAATAACTTCACAAATTTTATAAACCTACTGTTTATAAAATTCCAATTATAACTTCACCGTTCATAGTTCTATAAATTCATTCATTTGTGAAATTCATTCACAATTCATCCTAACTCTTATAAAAACTTCGTTTTATAATTCCAATATTTTTATTTACAAAAATTCGTTTGTAAATCTTTTATATAAATCAATTTATACTGTTTATAAAATTTTATTTATAACTTCATCGTTATAATTCTATAATTCCATTTCTATTTATGAAATTCATTTACAATTTATTCTAACACTTATAAAAGCTTGTTTTAAAATTCTTATATTTTTAATTTATAAATATCAATTTATAAATCTTTTTAATATAAAACAATTTATATTATTCTTTTGAAACATTTTCACAGTTCTTTATAATTTCATCACTTTTATTCATTTTATAATAGATTCAAAAATCCCAGTTTAAATTATTTTGTCAAATCATTAATCCCATATTCTCAAAAATCAACTTTTAACTACATTTCTCAAAAATCATAATTTTTATAACATAAAAATTATAACGTTTATTTATTTATAATAAATCAATCCCAAAAAAAATAATATATTATATAAACGTATATTTTCAAAAATCCCTTTAGAAATTAAAATCGTTGTTTTTAAATTTCAAAAAAATTGGATCCGATGATGCAACACATCAATAGTCAATCACGATTTTCACACATCATATATCATCCATGATAAACAATCAAATATCACAATATATGAAATCAAATAAATATTGTGAGGAATCCAGTTGGATCCCTCCAACCTGTTTCCCTGCATCCACAGACATTAGCACAATACCATTCCGTTTCAAGACGGAACATCGCGGTATATGGGATTTTATAAATATATATCCGCTTACTAACGGCGTAATAGGGTCTCATCCGCTATACGAGGCGGGAAATCAATCAACTGCAATATATACATATGCCAATATATATATATTGCTATATATATAGATATATCCTAAAATATCTAATATCACAATCAAGCAATCAATCAATCAATCAACAAATTTTAAATATAACTATTTAAAATTTTAAATAACCTTTTGAGTGAGAAGTTCTCACCTTAGCTTTTATTTGCAGTCCATTTTCCATCTTGGCTTGATTCTCTTGTTTTATACCTATTTTAAATTATTTACACAATTCATTAATATTCAATATAAATCGAATAATTAATTTTCCATTTGATAGTTTTATTTAATTTGGCTAAGGATTTGGGTTTACTAAAAATTTATTCTTAACATAATAATTCGAACAATCGAATAATTTATTTCTTTGAAATAGGTTTAACTAATTAATTATTTAATTTTATACTATTCTTCCTACAATAGATTCAATTTACCTACCCTTAAATTAAATTTACCAAACTAGGTATTAAATTTCTTTTTCTTACCGAAAATTATATTTTAACTAATTTCCTTTTTTTTAAAATAAATTTGGCAACTAAACGATTTAAATAAACTTATTAACCTACATAAGTTATCTTAATAAATTATTTTTTTGTAAATGAAATAATTGAACAAGTTAACTTTTATTTTATAAATTTAATTAAATTAACTCAAAATTTATTTTAAACTAATTTATAAGTTTCAAAAATCAATTCTTTTAAATAACTTAATAAAAATTAAATTTTAATCTTAATTCCCTTTAAAATAAATCTATCCAACCAAGATTTTATTTTTAAACTGATATCTTTATTCTAAATCAACTTTTTTTTTTTATATATATAATTTATTTAACTACACTGTATAAATTATTTAACTAAATCAAAATCAAAATACCTTACTAAAAATTATAAATATATTGAAGAATATCCTCGTGTAAAATTTGCTGTAATGATTCTCTAGCTAATGTATATGTGTATACATATAAATTTTTATCAAAACAACTGTAAACTGCATACCTATAAATTTTTAAACTAACTGTTTGTTTGTTTCTTTTTTTTTTTTTTCTTTTTTACATTTTTAATTTAGAAAAACAAACTTTAAAATACCTTCACTGATTGCCGATACACGCTCCCTCCCAACCTGCTCGCAACCACCCATCAATCGCGACCCCTCCCCCGCAGCCACGTGCCTGACGCCGCCACCATCTCGTGAACCACAACCCTAGCTGCAGTCGCCGCTGCCGCAACTCCAAATCCCCACGCGAGCACACGTCGCCGCCTCCTCAACTACATCGCGCCCTAACCCTCCAGCTACGCCACACGCGCGGCGGCCCCCATTGATCGAGCGCGCGACCACGCGACGCCCAAATCGCGCACGCAAGCGCCGCGAACCCAAACCCTACCACCTCACCGAAGTAGCCGCTCCCCTAGTTCGAGTCGATCTCGATTTGAGACGAAAGGCTCGGCCCCCATTTTTTTCGTTTTCGTGAATTTGAAGAGGAAGAACGAGTGTTTTTTTTTTCTTTCGTATGAATGAATAATGGGAAGAGGGGTAGGGTTATAAAATAGAAGAGAAGACCGTGATTTTGGCGTGATAAAAGGCATGGAACACGGCATGTATTATGGGTATGGAGGAATGCTCAAAGTAAGGTAATGTTTACTTCATTTTTTTTTTATTATTTTTTTTTTATTTTATTTTCTCTTTTAAATTTAATTAGTTTTTGTTAAAATTATGTTGTAAAAAATCTTAACTAGTATATATTCTTTATTTATTTTATTTTATATATATATATTATATATTTTTTTATTTATTTTCATATTTTAAATCCAAATTATTTTTCTAAATCATTAATCCAAATTTAAAATATAAGTTCAATATTAAATTTCAACTTCAAAGTCGAAATTTAAATTTCTATTCAACTTTTAAATAGATTAAATTCTAAATTTTAAATCACCAATTCATTCTGAAAATTTGAAATTTAAGTCAAATTATCATTTAAATATTTAAAATAAATTAAATATTTACAAATTAAATTGTTCAAAATTTCTGGGTCGTTACACTATTGTTGTTCGAATTGAAAGAAATTAAAAAGGTATTTGGTTGTTTGGGTTGCTGGACTTGAAAAATCTGACAATCTGGCGAATGTCTGTAAACAAGAACCGTGGGCAAATTTTATTACTTAATTAGTAAGGAATGATATATGATTAGCATGAAACCGCCTAATAATTTTCTTTGTATAGCAATACATTATTCATTGAGAAGTCCTAGCTTTCCTTTGTTAATTCTTTCCGATAACACGATCCATCAATATTTCTTCATGTGCGCGCGCTTATATTCTCAATATCAGTAATCCAGATTGTCTCACTAACCATATTATTTTTCTTATTTCATGAATTGATAAGGGTTTGAGTGTAGGACAATCTTTTTACCTGAAGGGATTCTAACATAGGCATCTTTCATCAAGTCTTTTTGTAATAAATACTATTTCTATACAAGGATGCGTGATATTCACCAAGTTTGAAAATTGAGGCTCCAGTCTTCACTAAGTTGGTCTTGTTTTCGTATTCTTCTTATGTTTTCCATTCACTTATGCAGGTATGAAATAATTAGACTTACATAGTATGCTTACATGCACATACATGTCTGATACAGTAGTAGTTATATTCAGTTTTGATAAAATATATCATTCTTGTGATACAAAAATTTGATCATTAAATATCATAGGTTCTACTCTTGGACAACTAGCATTTGATGCTCTTAATCATAGCCTAATATATGTATATTCATAGCTTATTAATTAAATTTACCTATTGACATATTCGGATGATTTCACTATATACTACATGGGAAACTCACAAAGATGTAGTGTTTTGTTTGGGAATTTGCTAATTCAAAAATTGTACTAACTATGATTTGTTTTCTTAAAGAGTAGGGGATTTTGAATAATGGGTTGGCTAAGAAAGCCTTTTCAATGTTTTTATTTAGTAGGAATTTGTAATTTAGGTTTATTATCTATGTGTTTTGGTAATCTTAGGCATGTAGCTAAGCATGGGATGATCAAGCGATGCTAAGGTTGCAGCTTTGCTACCTAAGAAGACAGGTCGGGATATCGTCGTACTGCATAGATGAATGGTTGTAAGTTTACCTTTGTGAGTCTATTACTGTGTTGAGTTATTATGCCCTAAAAGATAGTTAGAGATATCTTCCTCTTGTGTAGATGGTGCTTGTATGTTTGTTTTTGTAAGTTTATTCAGGCCAGTATGCATTGCAAAATTCAATAAGCCCCCATACCATGTAATTTGCCTTTTGACATTCATATTTTTTTCACTAAGACCTACTTGTGGATGATAAATACTGCTTTCTAGCTTCTATAGAAAAAAACCAAATAGTTAAGCAAAAATGGGCAAAGTCTTTCAATATATGATTACTCCAGTCGCTTTGAAGGTATCTTATCATCGTCTATATCATAATTATTTATGGTAGAACTATTAGATTTTTCATCTATTTTATACTTAAAGATATTTATGAAAACAACAATAATAATGGTTTTAGACTTTGGAAGCACTTTTCATTCCAAAGTAGAACCCTGCCTATAAAAACCTGCAAACTTTGCCTTGTCTCATAGCTTTTATAGTGTTTCCTTGATTACATGAGTATATTTAATTAGTTCTAGGATTCTAGAACTTGAAGCAATTTTTATTATAATGAAGTTACATAAATTCTACAACATTTACGGTTTGTTAAGTATGAATATCTTTTAACATATACATCTTGTATTTACATATCAGGCATTGCTGAATGTGTGTCAATGTATACTATGTACCGGTGCATGATGCATGTGCATAATGAGTAACCGTCCATCTCCATATTCATCTGCTTTAAAAATTGGTATTTAGGCTTATCTATTAACATTATATTTTTTATTTTAGATTTCAAACTGATATCGAGCTAATAGGTTATCTCAATTGATACTACTAGAGCAAAATGATTACTGAATTCATTCAGTTACAAGTACATTGAAAATTTTCTTATCATTTATGTTTCAATATTATTTTCCACTTTTTTCACTGCAAGAAATATTGCTAGCAACAACAATACAACTATATATGCCAATTCTAGCTTAAAAATGTATTAATTAACATAGCATATGTACATGTATTGGAGCATATGCAGAAGTATATTAAATTTATGACCGTTGATCTGTGTATTTTATGCCCAAACAACAAATGTTAACTGTAAAGAAATTTTCAAATCAATGTTATTTATAGCACTTATTATCAAGCTTAATTAGTAATGCTAATTGTTTGGAAACTAAAAAAATGAAGAAAAAGTGATCGTACTCATAACAGATGCTTGAGGTCGCAGTTGGATTAAGCTGAAGCTGGTGATCTTGAATCAACTGAAATAGAATCTTAAGGTTTTCTACACAAGCCCTAAAATTAAATATATAGTGACAATCAATCTTTTTTGTGCGTTAACAGTTGATTATGTTGTGATGTATTAGAATGGTGTTAAAGTGATTGTTCTTAGTGATTTAATTGTGATTTAATAGAACGTATTGATGTCATTAAGATGTTTTTCCAGTATTTGATAATATGTTCTCTATGCATAATATTTTTCTGGTTTCTACTGATGATATAATTCATTATATTTTTTTTAGGGGGCTACAATTTTATCATTACTAATACACATTTGATGGTAAAACATTTCAGAGACTTTGGTTAGTAATTTGGCTGTGAGAAACAACTTGTATGCTTGTAGCTGGTGGATTTCAACTTTCAAGGAGTTGTAACGACCTGAAATTTTCAACCATTCACATCCGCACATGTCGGACTTGAATTTCTCAAAATACCGTATTGTAAATAAAATTTGGCAAATCTCAGAATATACAGTAAATAAATAATCAGAGATCACAGACACAGAGTAAATAATAATACAGCGGAATTAAAAAAGATAGTAGTTCATGAGGCTACTATATAAAAAATAAGATACATCAGAGTTAAACAAGATACAACAGAAGAGTAACAAGATACATCAAGTACAAATTAGAATGCATCACTAAAACACTGGATACAGAAAGAATAATAGATGGTTGGATCTTCAAGCAAAGCTCCAACTCCGCAGGTGAATCTTGAATGCAGAATCACTCAATCTGACTCGAGCGTAAAGCCAAACACAAAACACTCGAGCGAGGACATAAATACTTATGAACTGTAAAGCAACTCAAGTGAACAGTAAGAAAATGCATCAGTAACTTAAAAGATGCTTGGGATCGCATATCCTTTAAGGATCCGTCAAACTATTTACTATGTAGTAATATTGCACTATTATAATAATGTCTACAATAAAATATACTTACTTTAAAATAGCGTTCCGGCTTACCCGTATCACCCTTCACACATAATAGTCCCAGTAGTCCATCCAATATCATGACATCTCTAAATCGGAAAACTATCAGAGGATACCACACAGGCTACGAGAGAAAAACAAATTCGTAGTAAAGGCTCGGTATGGTAGGTGACACGACACATAAGGCAATGCTAGGGTAGATATACCAATTACGCACACGTGCTGGTGGTAACGCAGCAGCTACATACGCCCACCTCGGAACACACTCCCATATCAAAATCATAGGATGGCCATCTAATCAATCACAAGTAAGAGTATAGTATCGAAGGAATGTGTCCGATCAGAGGAATGACCTCACTTGGCCCGAGATCGCTCCTGTTTTAGCCACCTTATGCCAACTGACGGGAGTTGGGTCCATGTACTATATCTCAAGAACGTCGCCACCATCCTACTTCATTCTGGAATCTCCACCGCATATACGGTTGTTAAAGTGGTTTTTGAAGTTGGCAGAGAGTATGACAACTTCCGATCTCGGTCTCTTTAACAACCAAACGCTATTATAACGCCGTGGTAATTTTAAAATTGTTTATACTTCAAAAAGATCAAATCATTTCATTTCAAAACTATATTCCTTTCAAAATAGTTTACACTTCGAAACCAAAACCATTTTTATTTCAAAACTATTTATTCAATCAAAATTATTTTATATTTCGAAACCAAAATCATTTTTATCTCAAAACTATTTATTCAATCAAAATAATTTATACTTCGAAACCAAAATCATTTTTATTTCAAAACTATTTATTCAATCAAAATAATTTATACTTCAAAACCAAAAATATTTCAAACATATATTCATTTCAAAAATCATAATACTTTCAAAGTATAACTCTTTCGAAACCAAAAATACTTGAAATAATTACACTTTGAAAATCAAAACATTTCAAAATCATACACTTGAAATCATGAAACATTCCTTTAATTCTTTACATTTTACAATTCATTCAATTAATCCCAAATTTCCAATTTCCAACTTAATTCAATTAAAACCATCAGTTTCAATTAAATTTCCCAACAACCATTTCAAATCATATCAATTTCAAACATAGATTTGATCCACAAATTCAAAGCTTTAATATCCCGCATTTCAAAACTAAATTCTATAGTTTCATATATCCCAAATTTAACTTCATTATTACTTAGTTTTAAAATATTCATTTTATAAATCCAATATTATTCATACAAATATAACTTCAAATATCCATTTATCAAAATTCAATACCATTCCAAATTCACATTCTTTATCAAAAAAAGACTATATCATAAAAAAACATTTCAAAATCAGTAAAATATCATATCCTTTCAAAACCTCATTATCAAATCATTATTTGAATTCAATTTCAAATATTCAAATTTAAATATCATTCAAAAATGAAATATTTCATTCATTTATTATTTCAAATATCATTACAAAAATACATTTCAAAATTCCATTCAAAAATTCATTTATCTCATTACATTTCATTCCACTTAACACATAACCAAGCATACCTTATTTAAATTCAAATTCAATTTAAATTTCTTAAAATTAAAATTCAAATATAAATTATATTAAAAACTCCTTAAATTCACAAATAATCAATTTCCAAAAGTTACATCATTTAACACTTTAAAATATAACTCAAGTAGTGTTAAAATCTATAATATTTCAAAACATTGTCGAATTATAGCAACGACGGCTTTTTTGAAGTGATATCGTAGCTTATAGTTTTAAAAATAGTTTAGTTCAAGAATAATGGCATTTATAAAATGTCGAAATAGATATTTAGTTATTTCAAACATTGTTAATTTCAAAACAACAGCATTTTAAAATGCTGTCATAAAACCATAACATTTTGGAAATGCTATTAATAAATTCCAGATTTTATTTAACTTTTCAAAAACAACAAAACTTCAAATAAAATTCTATTTAAATTTATAAATCATATATCTACACTTCAAAATTTCACATTTTAATAATTTTAACATATGATTTATCACAATAAATTTTTTAAAATCAAATATCCAATTTAAAAACTCAATTCATTTATTAAGCCAAAATTTCACTATTTATTAACTTATAAATTTAATAAAACTTAACATTTCATTTTAACATTTTATTTCAAATATCAATTTCAAAACTTTAAATTTAATTTCCCATTATTTTCTTATATTTTAAAAATATAATTTAAAGTCAAAATCACAATCACTTCAAATTTACATACTTAAATTCACAATTTCAAGACTTAACATTTAACTTTCTCAAAACCATAAAATATATATTTTTAAATCAAATTTCATACTTTTAAAAATACATATCTTAATAAAAAAAATCATTTAAAAATATACCACGAGGTTTGTATATAATTTTCTAACCTATGTCAAGTGATACAGATATATATCATTTCAATCCGCAATTTAAAAAGGAAACCCGGGTTCTATCATTTAAAACCCGCAATTCTAAGTAAATAAAAATAAATAAAGTCGCTCAGGCCTATCATTTCAGCCCATAATGATTTTTCCCTATTCTAATGTCCGTTCGGGTATGTATCATTTTAACCCACATTGATTCTATTTTTATAGGGAACTTGCAGTGTGAACATATACATATACAATATAAACAATGTCAACATCACAATATAATGTCAAATATCAGATGTCAGGTGATAATTATCAGAGTTAACATGGTAATAACATGGAATAACATAACATATAATCATCATTTACTTGCATAAACATTTTAATTACTAAACACTTGTTATCAATTCACCATTTCATAAGCAAATATGTTAGAGTAAGAAAGACTTACCTTTCAAGCTGAAGACCACTACGACACACAAAACGATTCTAAAGGCACAACAAGAGCGGTACATCACGACTAGTGATTCAAATGAGTGGAGAGAGACAAGATATCATCTTTTCACAACAACCAAAACAAGACAGTGCAATATAACATATGAATATATTTAACACAAAACGATATAGAAACAAATTGAAATACGAAGCAATAATGAACAAGATAGATTAGACCTTGCTTCAACAACTCCAACACTTGGCCTTAGGGGACTTTATGCTCAGTCATGATGTGTGTTTGGGTCAGGTATGGTATCATATAGGTCAAGTTACAAGTTGATGAAGGTGGTGGAAGAGTTACAATATCAAGCATACATAGGTTCTTGGCAAAATAGAGTGGTTTGCGCAACATTTGGCTCGGTTATTCCCTCATATGGACTCGGAACAGGCTAGTACAGGTCAGGTCATAAGTGTTTATGGTTGGAGTGGTGGCTATAGGAGGTATATCTGCTGGTGGTGGTGGCTAAGGGGGTGGCCAAGGTGATAGATGAAGTGGATGTGGCCTTTAAAGCTCGGCTAGGCTTGTTTAAGGGGATTGCTTGCAATTCTTGTGGAGTTTTCAAGATGGGGAGGCCACGGCCTGATCTGGAGAAGGGGATAGGTGGTGGTTGCTGCTGTAGATGGTGGAGATGATGGTGGAGCTGATGGAGTGGAGTAGTGGCGAAGCAAGCTAGAGGAGGCAAAGAGAAAATCATAGAAAATGAAGAGGAGAAGAGATAACAAAAGAAGCCATTACAATTTTTTTTTCATTTCATGGCTGTGAGTTTTAGGAGATGAGGTAGAACATTTTTCACGTGAATTGTGAAGAGGAATACAAGACAATACAAAAGAAATGGACGGCTAAAAGAATGGAATTGAAAGGCATGAAGATGAAAAGGCAAAGAAAGGAAAGGTCACAGGAAAATGAAAGGTTTTTGACTATTTATATTTCCATTTTCTTTTAATCAAAATAACTAAATAAATTTCAGAAAAATAAAAATAAAATCTGAATAAAATAAAATGAAATAAAAATAAAAATATAATTTAAGGAAAATAGAAAATAATTAAGAAAATAGCTAATATATTGAAACTAGCATTTAAAAATATAAACAATATACAATGAACATTAGAAAAATTATTACTTCACTTATAAAATGTTTTAAAAATAAAATATATGCATAACATGTCAAGTTACACATATACACAAATTATAACATGAATGTGACAACAAAATATTATTTATATCAATTAAAATAAACAATTTTGTTAAATAAAACAATCTACGCACAATATTGTAAAAAGCATAACTTTCACAATATAAATCGGATTTCAACGAAACGAAAAGCAGTATTCTTGAAATTTAATTTATTTGCATAATAAAAGATAAAACTCAAATTTTAAAATATTTAAATTTTAAATTTAAAAGTCAAAGTTTGACCATTTTGACCAAAATTCACTGTTCTGGAAAATATCCTATTTATTCATGTTTGAAATTATAATTCACATCAGGATCAAAATATATATGTAAAAAGAACAAAATTTATTCATTTTAATAAATAAGATAAAGTTTTTAAATCAGGAATTCAATTTAAAATAATTAAAATATACAACTAAAATAATCAGAAAATACAGGGTTGTTACACTCTCCCCTACTCAAAAATTTTCGTCCCTCAAAAGGAATGAGGTACGGGAAAGAACAAAAAAAATAGAATGACATAGGATTAAGACAAGGTGACAAGAAGATCGAAATTATACCTAATAACTATTGTTATAGGTAAGTTTAACAAAGTGGAGATGGAATAAAGCACACTAGCACGAAAAAGATCGTCTAGAATCTGATTCACCCTTTCCGCTTGACCGACGGTCTATGGATGGCAAGCAGTGCTCGGATTCAAAGATGAGTGCCAAAGATTATTAAAGATTATAAAAAGATTTCTAAACAGACTAGTATAAGCAACACCCTCCCATTCTGCAGCAAGATAGGGGAAATAAGGACAATCAGAAGATAGTTTGAAAAACAAAATAAGATAAAAAATTTAAAACCATGAAAATTTCAATTTAAATTGAAAATTATTTTTTTTACACAAGTTAAATAAATCTTAAGCATCTCTAATTTCATTATCTTATCATCCATGTAACATCCCCGGATTTTAGCCCAGTCTAATTTGATAATTGAATTAATTTTTGAAATTAATTTGTGAATTAAATAGAGTTTTTCAAAATAAAATAAAATATTAGTCGTTTATAGATATTAATTTTAAAATTTAATTGAAAATTAATTTGAAGATTTGGGAATAAAAAAATTGTGTTTGAATTTCCAAATTTAATTAGATGTATATTTGTTTATTTATATAAATGGGTTATCATTTGAAATTTGATTCGAAGTCTAAATATAAATGTATTGAAAATAAATTTGATTTGGGATTCAAGAATGAATATTTTAGAAATAAAATTGGATTTATTAATTTTATGTTTCAAGGAACCAATATAGATGGATATTTCTAATTATAATAAGATTTAATATGAAGGCTTGCATTCAAAAGTATATAACCTTAAAACATATGGTATTGTAAAAAAGGAATGTGTTTTAAATATACAATTAAAAAGGGTTTTGAACAAAATTTATAATTAAATTAACTAAAAGGATTTAAACATAAAATGTTTATATGTTAACAAGTGTTCACAAATTTTAACAAGCGGCACATGGTTTTCTTATAGATTTTTAATTTACAAATAAACATAAACCGGGCTAAAATATCCGCTTTGCTCCCACCTTCAAAAAGAAATCTTAGATCTGAAAATAAAGAAAATAATAATAATGAGAATAGAAACAAGAACGAAGAAAACCAGAAAAAAACAATATCAATGTTCAAAGTTTTTAACCTGGAAATGAATTCAACCTGAAAACAAGCCTGGAAAAAATCAAACTAAGCAACTTTAAAACTGAAAGCGATTGAACAAGATCAAGCATGCAAGATCAACTACCTTCTCAAACAGATCAGGATCCATATCAGATTCAACATTGAAAACAAGTTCTCAAATCAAAGAAATTGAACCAGAAAACAATCTACAAACTGTGGATAAAATCAACAAAATCAGAGTTCCAAATTTTCAAATTCAAATTACATTTGCCAAGATTCAAAAGTATTTCCTGTTCTCTTCTTATTCCCATCAAGGTGAGCAAACTTCATCCTCCTTATTTTTGAAATGCCTGTGAGGAAACCTGTGTGATTTAAACCAAAAATCTGTTATGTTGCCTAGTATTTGCGTTCAAATGGAAATTTGAGTTTGCATGTATATATTTACATTTGGAAATGTGGTATGCATGTCAGTACACATCAATCTGGATTCTGTTCCAAGTTCACAGGCATAAGCCTGATCAATAAAATTTGATTTCTTTTTCTTTCATCATTATTAAACTAGAGGATCTAAACAAAAGTCGTGTGTTTAAATGTAATTAAGTTTTTAAAAATTTATTTATAAGTATAAGTTTGAAAATCTATTTGGAAAATGAAAAGAACAGGGGAGATTGAAGAACAAGTAAAAATCAACTCCAACGATTTGTAAATTCAGGAATATAAATTGAATGCTTAAACTAAAACTCGATTTTTAAAACAAAAATCATGATTTTTGGTTGGAGATTTTGTGTGAAATTCTGGGTTAACCAGAAAATGACTTTTGAGGAATCTCCGGTTATCGATGGCACTGGGGAGGTCAGGGCTTTGACTGGAGATACAAGGGTGGTCGAGAAGTCTAGGAAAAATGCCAGGAGGATGATCAGAGCATTGAGGTGAATGTGGTGATTGATTTTCGTTTGTAGCCCTTGTTTTGAATGGGTGAAGTATTTTGATCGAAATGACTTCGTGGATTCATCGAGTTCAACAATATTCAGGGGAATGTTAGCTTAGGGGTTTTCGAAGATGTGGCCGGAGGTAATACGCTTCGGTGGTCGGAGAGGTGCGTGCGAGATAGTTACAGTTTTGGGTTTCGATTCCGGGGAATCGAAAATGGCTCGATTTCGAGTAAGTAGTGATTACGTGTTTTAGGACGTTCGATTCGACTCTGGTGATCATCTTCGATGATCGAATGGCCGCGGCGTTGGACGGAGTTAATCCAATCGATGGTGCACGTACACCGTGCACTTGTGTGCCTGGGGATTTTTGATGATGGGAAGATGAAGTTGACTCGAAGTCAGGTTCGGGAAAGTGAGGTTGCAGCTCGGGTTTGGCCTTGGGGTGTCATGCGAGTGTTTTATCTATGCAGTTGGTTTAAATTCGATAGTGAAACAAAGTATAAAATAGAGCAGGAGGATTACTCGGCGAAAGGATCGGGTAATCTAGGGTTTTACTTGAAGTTGAGCTCATGAATTCTGGGAGTCGTCTCGGGTTTTGAAATTTTTTGTAGTAAAAATTCAAAATAAAACAAGTTTACTCAAATTTTAATTAAATCTAGTTGTAAACCTCTGTCGATTCATTTTTGAAGAACAACAAATATTTTAATTTAGTTTTGATGAACAATTACCTTATGTAATAAAAAAAATTAGGTCAATTACTTTGTAAATTGAGTTAAAAGTAAATAGCTTTATGTAATTAAAGCTCTTTTACTTTATGGAATTTATTTAAAGCTAATTAATTAAAGGATAATTAATCACTTAAAGATAATTACTTAAATTTAAAACAATTAATTAATAATTAATTTAAGGATGATTACTCCACACGATTGACTAATTAAAGTAATTGATCACTTAAAGATAATTACTAAATGAAAGTAACTAGGGTAAAGTAATGAAAATGATTAAAGGATAATTAATTTGTGTGATTAGTTAATCAAGGTAATTAATTTGGGAATAATTGATTAAAGGATAATTACATAATTTAGGGGTTAATCAATTTATTTTTAATGGTTAATTAATAAATGATTTAAGGATAATTAATTAAGATGATTGTAATTAATTTATGTCAATTAACCAAACCAGGATTAGTAATCAATCTGATTTGAAATTATTAGATAACTAATTTATCTTCCTTATTGATGACTGTACTCTATTGAGCTGTTGTGAATGGTTTGATATTTCTACTATATAATGCTGTGCGATGGATTGATATATTTGATATGTGATGTGATGTTATGTAATATGAAATGCTTTGTGCTGAGCTGTTATATCTGTGATGAACATACTGTTGTATGAATATGAAAACCCCTTGGCCTGAAAAATGACATTTTAATTTCGATGCGACAGGGAATCAGATTCCAGTTGGTTATCCGAAACCTACATCGAGTCGTAATGGTGAATCTTTGTGATTGATAAATTTACTTTATCTGTGAATCTGTGAATAAGGATAAGCGTTGTAGATTATACCGCTTATTGATATTGCTATACTTGAATTTGTGATGATTGATGTTGTTGCACTATTGTGTGTGAAAACCCTGGACTACACTATACACACACAAATATGGATTTCACGGGGAAATTGGTTGGTCATAGATTTTTGAAATAGTTTTAAAAGTTGAATTGGGTTAAATTTGAAAGCTTTTGAAAAGGTTTTTTTTGGATAAAAGTTATTTTGAATAACTTGATAAAGTTTTGGAATTTAAATAATTTGATTTAAATTTGAATTCAAGATTTGAAATTGGAATCTGTGTTTGAAAACTATGGTTTAAAATGGTTATACAAGTTATAAAGGTGTTTATATGGGTTTTAAACCATTTTAAAGTATTGTTTTGGGAATTTGAATTTAAACCAAGCCTTATACTTGAAGGGATTTAACTCATGCAAATGTAATCGGATTTTTCCGAAACGAAAAACTATTTGTTTTCAATTAATAATAGTTTTCATATAAGGGAAGGGTTTCCACTTTGTGTTGAAAGATTTCAAAACAAAATAGTTTTGAAAACTATTAACTAATCTTTGTGAAAGATAGTCAAACCTTGATTTGAAATTGAAGAACATTTTAAATGGTGTATCTTTTATATAAAAGATTTGGAATGGAATTGTTTTGTGGAAATGATTTTGAAAGCTATGAATTGAACCTTTGATTTAAAGATTGAATAAGTTAATCCAATTTGAAAGGGAAATCGTTTTGAAAAGGGCTATGAATGAATCTTTGTTAAAGATTGGTGGAGTTTGTTTTCAAATTAAAAGGGATCCGAAAAGCGTATCTTTTGTATAAAGGATTTGAATTTGAAAGATATTAATGAATCTTTGTGAAAGATTGGTAAACTTTGTAAATTTTGTGAAGTGAATCTTTTGTTCAAAAAGATTTGTAAATGATAATTTATTTAACTATTTGAAAGAAAAGTTTTCGGTAATAAGGTGTGACTTAACTGAGATCCCATATCCATATGTTATTAAATATTGCGCTCACTATTCGGTTTAGCCGAGAGAGGACTTTGTCTCATATAACCCATTCCAAATAGTGATACGACGTTATGGATAGCAATTGAAGACTGGTAGTGAAGACCGGATATTTTCGAAAACGAAAGGATTTCTTGTCGAATGTCTCTGCATCGGCTGATCCCCAGTATAGAGATTTGAGCACCCTTTGTGATGGGGAGTCCGGACGTGATTAGGGATTATTCGGATGTGCAAGGGCTTCTTCGGAAGTGCCTTCGGTTCCGTTCGATCTCGGAGCAGACTTGTATGGATGTGTGTCTGACGTTACACTTTGAGATGTAAAGTTGGTTTCTATCAATTACATTTCTGTTGATGGCGTAGAATTTATTCTCTTAGCTTAACACCCTTCTCTGAGATGTACGAGCTCAGAGGTTATGTAGTTGATGGTTACTAGTCATACATTCCCAATTTGGTAATGTGGCATATGAAGTGCTGTTGATCATTTGTTGATCAAAGCATGACTTTTATAAAAAGCGTAGCTTTGTGGATGAGACTTCGTCGAGCCTCACACCTCGGAATGGTCGAAACAGGAAGCATGCAGCAAGGTTATAGGGGGCAGCGCCCCTTAGGGTATGTTCATTTCCTTCTGGATGGAGGTGGTATCATGGTATGGAGCCCAGATACTTAACCTATGTGGTTGTTGCAAATTTATTACTTTGTGGTTGTTGGTACTGAGGATCCTCGGATAAAGGTTGTTTACAACCAGGGGATGACATACTGGTGTCAGTAGCTACGTATTTTTGTAGAGGTAACCCGGCCTTTTGTTGGCAGAGATCCGATTAGGATCTCGGGGCATCCCTCCAGAGGCATACCCATGTGACAATAGGAAGTTCCTTGGCCTGACCATTTGTTGGAAATCCAATCATCCAATAGGCGCCTTGTACGGTTTTAGTTGTAGAACCTGCCATCTAATATGGTTGATATAGTAGGCATACTATAATGGTAAGTATGCCGGTTAAGATTAATATTATACTTTCGAAAATGTTTTCTACACTATGCAGTATTAATAATATCAAAGCGTTTTCTCGTATAAAGCATATTTGACTATGATAAGGAGAAATCTCCCCCAAGTGTGCGATTGCATTGTGTGTGTGCCGGGAGGTCTTATGGTAGTTTCATTTTCCAAAAAGCATTGCGGATTTCAATTTAAATTCTTTTGTTGTTTCTTAAAGGATAAAATGTTTTTGTTTGCTCATACCAGTCCCATGACTGACCGGGAGTTTATTGTTCCCTTCCTAAACTCTTGGTGCCCACAATTTTCCACACGGGAAGTCTAGAGTTGGGATTTTTAGATAATAGATATAGATATTGATTCGGCAGCTTTCGGCTTTCTCTTTGGTATTCTTTGAAGAATTTGGATATTGAAGTATTTGGTTAGGACGACTGACCTTGCTTAGCTTGGTGTAACTTGATGGTGGCTCGAGCTATCTATGGAGATTGCTGATATTAGTGTTTCTTCTGGAGTTTCAAGTTCTAGTTGTTTCCGATGCTTGTTCATTAGGTTTTCTGCTGTAGCATTTCTTTGTATCTCTGATATTGATCATTGTTGTATATTTGGATATTGTATCATTGGGGTTGTATATGATATTCATTCTTTTTCTTCCGCTGTGTTGTTATACTTAATGTGTTATAAGCTCCGGCGAACCAGATTCGACGTTTGGATCTGCGGCATTAGAATACGAGTGTCGTATTCGGTGTCGATTTTCGAAGGTCGAGTCAGGGTTGTCACAATCCAATTATCTTAAATTAACAATTTCAAAAATCATGGATTTGAAAAAAATCATTTATTATACTCACAATGTACTCAATAAACTTAATTCTTCTTTATTCCTAATTATAATTTAATTTATTCCTCTCAATATATTTTATCACCTATGTTAAATATACTTATACTTATTATAACTGCTTTAAATTATTCTTAGTTCCTTTAACATCATTTATATTGTAAATTATTCTATTACCCTTTTTCTTTATTTACCTCTGTTAATCTTTTTATAGATAAAATTTAAGTGTATAATATTTATTATAACCACTCAAATTTTATTTAAAAAAAATTCCTTTTTACATTTTATATTTTCCATTTACATGTTCAACTTCTGAAAATTAAGGTAAGTTATATTGGAATGAAATTGTGTATTATACAAATAAAACCTCTAATTCAATTATTTCAAGATTGAATATTCATCCAAATCTTGAACTTATACTTGAAATTATCTTTCAAGATAAAATTTAGGAATTAAATTATCGATAAATTCCAAACCATTTAGAGATAAATAAATGCACGTATACTATATATATATATATATATCAATTCAAATTTAAATCATATATCATCATATGTTATAAAACATATATCATCATATGTTATCAATTCAAATTTAAATCATATATCCAGTCTTATTTTAGAAACTCAAATCAATTAAATTTCCCAAAAAAATTGTAGCAAGACTACAGAAGGTCACTTCACTTCGAAACTCAAAAATGAATATCGATGATGCTGCAGTCATCACCAAAGTTATTTTCCAGCGACAAAGAGAAGAGCACTAAATTTAAATTTAAAATTCTTTGGAAACAAATTTCTATTCGAAAATACTTTAAATAATATATCCTCTAAAACTCTAAACACAAAGTTTGAAATCCATCGGAAATTAAATTCTCAAATTCTTGTTTTAAATTCATTTTAAATTTCCAAATAAATTTATAACCATGTTTATAGTTCAATTATTTATATATGAAACAAGAGATAATGATACATAAAATCAAATATTATTTCTTAGCAACCAATTCAATAAAAATCAAAAAAAATATAGTATAGTTACAAAGTTTATTTCATTACTAAATTTGAAAAACATATTGTGTCAGTTTGTTTTGTTCAAGTGTTTTGGAAATCTTATCGATAGCATTGATCAGGCGAATCGATCAGAAACCTAAATCAACATCAACAACTCAAACAACACAATGTATAAAACAATTTAAATATTAGTTTACAAATACACTTCAAGAATGATTGAAGATAAGTTAGAAACAAAGATAAGATGATTAAACAACAGAATATGAAGATGGATGAGCTTGTATAAATCGTGGGCAACCTTAATTGGGTCAACCGTGACTTAAAGAATAAGATCGATGTGGATTTTATAAGGAAAAATCAACATTCGGTCTCAAGAGATAGAGTTTGGGATAATAAGAGATACTAGCATCTAAATCGAGGATATAAAATCGTTGGTGAATCGATGCTATTGTAAAGGAGTTTCCCCCTTTAAAAATAAATTTGGGATTGACGAGACCGCCGACTCACTATAAAGATCATTCGAAGTGGAGCGATGGGATACTCAAGAATCAAAAGAAGATGAATAGTAAGGAACACGAATGGATTTTGGAACCGCAGGGAACGTTCCAAAATTCAAAGGGATCGAGTCAAAAGGAAGAGATTTAACTCGAATGAAAGTGATTCTGTAAATACATTTACCCTATATACCGAGTTTTTCCTAGAGCTACCAAAGCTCTGATACCAAATGTGACGACCCGATATTTTCAACCATTCGCATCCGCACATGTCGGACTTGAATTGCTTAAAAAACCGCGTTGTAAATAAAATTTGGCAAATCTCAGAATATACAGTAGATAAATAATCACAGATCACAGAGTAAATAATAATGAGAGAAATTAAAAGAGATAGTAGTTCATGAAGCTACTGTATAAAAAATTAGATACATCAGAGTTAAACAAAGTACAACAGAACAGTAACAAGATACATCAAGTACAAATCAGAATACATCACTGAAACACTAGATACAGAAAGCAAAATAGATGGCTGGATCTTCAAGCAAAGCTCCAACTCCGAAGGTGAATCTTGAATGCAGAATCACTCAATCTGCCTCGAGCGTAAAGCCAAACATAGAACACTCGAGTCAGGACATAAATACTTATGAACTGTAAATCAACTCAAGTGAATAGTAACAAAATGCGGTAACTTAAAGGATGCTTGGGATCGCCCATCCTTTAAGGATCCGTCAAACTATTTACTATGTAGTAATATTGCGCTATTATAATAATGTCTATTGTAAAATAAACTTACTTTAAAATAGCGTTCCGAGCTTACCCATATCACCCTTCACACATAGTAGGCCCAGTAGTGCATCCAATATCATGATATCTCCAAATCGAGAAACTATCAAAGGATACCACACGGCCTACGGGAGAAAAACAAACTCGTAGTAAAGGCTCGGTATGGTAGGTGACACGGCACACAAGGCAATGCCAGGGTAGATATACCAATTACGCACACGGGCTGGTGGTAACGCAGCAGCCACATACTCCCACCTCGGAACACACTCCCTTATCGAAATCGGGGGATGACCATCTAATCAATCACAAGTAAGAGTATAGTATCGAAGGACTGTGTCCGATCGGAGGAATGACCTCACTTGGCCTGAGATCGCTCCTGTTTTAGCCACCTTATGCCAACTCACGGGAGTTGGGTCCACATAATGTACCTCAAGAACGTCGCCACCATCCTACTTCATTCTAGAATCTCCACCACGTACACGGTTGTTAAAGTGGTTTTCGGAGTTGGCAGAGAGTATGATAACTTCCGATCCCGGTCTCTTTAACAGCCAAACGTTATTATAACGCCGTGGTCATTTTAAAATAGTTTATACTTCAAAAAGATCAAATCATTCCATTTCAAAACTATATTCCTTTCAAAATAGTTTACACTTCGAAACCGAAACCATTTTTATTTCAAAACTATTTATTCAATCAAAATAGTTTATACTTCGAAACCAAAATCATTTTTATTTCAAAACAATTTATTCAACCAAAATAATTTATACTTCGAAACCAAAATCATTTTTATTTCAAAACTATTTATTCAATCAAAATAATTTATACTTCGAAATCAAAAACATTTCAAACATATATTCATTTCAAAAATCATAATACTTTCAAATTATAACTCTTTCGATAACCAAAAATACTTGAAACAATTACACTTTGAAAATCATAACATTTCAAAATCATACATTTGAAATCATGAAACATTCTTTTAATTCTTTACATTTTACAATTCATTCAATTAGTCCTAAATTTCTAATTTCCAACTTAATTCAATTCAAACCATCAGTTTCAATTAAATTTCCCAACAAACATTTCAAATCATATCAATTTCAAATATAGATTTGATCCACAAATTCAACTATTAATTTTTTTATATATTTCAAACCTTTAATATCCCGAATTTCAAAACTAAATTCTATAATTTCATATATCCCAAATTTAACTTCATTATTACTTAGTTTTAAAATATTCATTTTATAAATCCAATATTATTCATACAAATATAACTTCGAATATCCATTATCAAAATCTAATACCATTCCAAATTCACATTCTTTATCAAATAAAGATTATATCATAAAAAAACCATTTCAAAATCATCAAAATATCATATCCTTTCAAAACCTCATTATCAAATCATTATTTGAATTCAATTTCAAATATTAAAATTTAAATATCATTTAAAAATCAAATATGTCATTCATTTATTATTTCAAATATAATTACAAAAATACATTTCAAAATTCCATTCAAAATTTTATTTATCTCACTACATTTCATTCCATTTAACACATAACCAAGCATACCTTATTTAAATTCAAATTCAATTTAAATTTCTTAAAATTCAAATTTAAATATAAAATTATATTCAAAACTCCTTAAATTCACAAATAATCAATTTCCAAAAGTTACATCATTTAACACTTTAAAATATAACTCAAATAGTTTTAAAACTATAATATTTCAAAACATTGTCAAATTATAGCAACGACGATATTTTTGAAGTGCTATCGTAGCTTATAGTTTCAAAAATAGTTTAGTTCAAGAATAAAGGCATTTATAAAATGTCGAAATAGATATTTAGTTATTTCAAACATAGTTAAGTTCAAAACAACAGCATTTTAAAATGCTGACATAAAACCATTTCATTTTGGAAATGCTATTAATAAATTCTAAATTTTATTTTACTTTTCAAAAACAACAAAACTTTAAAAAAAATCTATTGAAGTCTAGTAAATCATATATCTACACTTCAAAATTTCACATTTTAATAATTTTAACATATGATTTATCACAATAAATTTTTTTAAATCAAATATCCAATTTAAAAACTCAATTCATTTATTAAGCCAAAATTTCACTATTTATTAACTTATAAAATTAATAAAACTTAACATTTTATTTTAACATTTTATTTCAAATGTCATTTCAAAACTTTAAATTTAATTTCCATTATTTTCTTATATTTTAAAAATATAATTTAAATTCAAAATCACAATCAATTCAAATTTACATGCTTAAATTCACAATATCAAGACTTAATATTTAACTTTCTCAAAACCATAAAATATATATTTTAAATCAAATATCATACTTTTAAAAATACATATCATAATAAAAATCATTTAAAAATATACCACGAGGTCTGTATATAATTTTCTAACCTTGGTCAAGTGATACAGATATATATCATTTCAATCCGCAATTTAAAAAGAAAACCCGAGTTCTATCATTTCAAACTCGCAATCCCAAGTGAATAAAAATAAATAAAATCGCTCAGGCCTATCATTTCAGCCCATAATGATTTTTTCCTATTCTAATGTCCGTTCGGGTATGTATCATTTCAACCCATAATGATTCTATTCTAACAGGGAACTTGCAGTGTGAACATATACATATATAGCATAAACAATGTCAACATCACAATATAATGTCAAATATCAGATGTCGGGTGATAATTATCAGAGTTAACATGGTAATAACATGGAATAACATAACATATAATCATCATTTACTTGCATAAACATTTTAATTACTAAACACTTGTTATCGATTCACCATTTCATAAGTAAATATGTCAGAGTGAGTAAGACTCACCTTTCAAGCTGAAGACCACTATGACACACAAAACAATTCCAAAAGCACAACAAGAACGATACAGCATGACTAGTGATTCAAATGAGTGGAGGGAGCCAAGATATCATCTTGTCACAACAACCAAAACAAGACAATGCAATATAACATATGAATATACTTAACACAAAACGATATAGTAACAAATTGAAATACGAAGCAATAATGAACAAGATAGATTAGACCTTGCTTCAACAACTCCAACACTTGGCCTTAGGGAACTCTAAGCTCAGCCATGATGTGTGCTTAGGTCAGGTATGGTATCATATAGGTCAGGTTACAAGTTGATGAAGGTGGTGGAAGAGTTACAATATGAAGCGTACATGGGTTCAAGGCAAAATAGAGTGGTTTGTGCAATATTTGGCTCGGTTATGCCCTCGTATGGACTCGGCCAAGGCTAGTACAGGTCAGGTCAGAAGTGCTGATGGCGGGAGTGGTGGCTAGAGGAGGTGTAGCTGCTAGTGGTGGTGACTAAGGGGGTGGTCAAGGTGATGATGAAGTGGATGTGGCCTTTAAAGCTCGGCTAGGCTTGTTTAAGGGGATTGGTTGCAATTTTTGTGTGGAGTTTTCAACAAGGGGAGGCCATGGCCTGATCTGGAGAAGGGGATAGGTGGTGGTTGCTGCTGTATATGGTGGAGATGATGGTGGAGCTGATGGAGTGGAGTAGTGGCCAAGCAAGCTAGAGGAGGCAAAGACAAAATCATAGAAATGAAAAGGAGAAGAGATAACAAAAGAAGCCATTACAATTTTTTTCTTTTCATGGCCGTAAGTTTTAGGAGATGAGGAAGATCATTTTTCATGTGAATTTTTAAGAGGAATACACGGCAATACAAAGGAAATGGTCGGCTAAAAGAAAGGAAGTGAAAAGGCAAGAAGAGGAAAAGGCAAAGAAAGGAAAGGTCACAGGAAAATGAAAGGTTTTTGACTATTTGTATTTCCATTTTCTTTTAATCAACATAACTAAATAAATTTTAGTAAAACAAAAATTAAATATGAACGAAAAAATGAAAAATAAAATAAAAATATGATTTAAGAAAAAATAGAAAATAATTAAGAAAATAGCTAATATATTGAAACTATCATTTAAAAATATAAACAATATACAATGAACATTAGAAAATTATAGCTTCACTTATAAAATGTTTTAAAAATAAATGCATAACATGTCATGTTACACATATATACACCAATTATAACATGAATGTGACAACAAAATATTATTTATATCAATTAAAATAAACAATTTTGTTAAATAAAACAATTTACGCACAATATTGTAAAAATCATAACTTTCACAATATAAATCGGATTTCAACGAAACGAAAAGAAATATTCTTGAAATTTAATTTATTTTCATAATAAAAGATAAAATTAAAATTTTAAAATATTTAAAATTTTAATTTAAAAGTCAAAGTTTGACCATTTTGACCAAAATTCACTTTTCTGGAAAATATTCTATTTATTCATGTTTGAAATTATAATTCACATCAAAATTAAAATATATATGTAAAATATTTTTTTTATTAATTTTAATAAATAAAATAAAGTTTTTAAATCAGGAATTCATTTTAAAAATAATTAAAATATACAATTAAAATAATCAAAAAATACAGGGTTGTTACAGGAGTGGTAATTTCCGAGGTAATTTTTTTCTTTTTGCATCTTGAAAATTCTTAAACCTTTTGTATGAGGATCTGCATAGACGCAGTTTGGTTAGGTTTTTGGACTTTATTCTTTGAAGTATTCACTATTCATATAATCTCATTTTTTGACACTTTACCTGACCCAAATAACAACATCAGATTTTCCCTGGCTTTGTCACATAAGGAGATGACTTGTCACATTTTTAGTAGATCTTCCCTTCCGTGTACATCCTCACTCTTATATACATGCACAACTTTCAGTTTACTTCAGTTTAGTTGTGCCTACATATGCAAAACTTTGTGTCCACTACCATGTACATCTTCAAAATTATCTTCTTCCTATACATGAATTATGATCTATGCATACGTAACCATGTTTGTACATGCACTTGCTTTATTATGTTTGCTATCCTATTTTGTACTTAGCTGTACTTAGTCCTTCCTATTGCTTGGTGCCTGAATGTTGACCTTTATCCATTGAAAAGGGCACAACATCACAATATGATCTAATATTACAGTGATTGAATGTTGGTACCTGTAGCTTAGTTCATTTCTACTGCTGGCACTGGGAATTAATTGTATAGTATTTTAACCATGTTCATTATCTAAACTATTGAAATTATGTACATCCTTTTTGTTCCTCTATTTAAGCTGCTTTTGATCCAAAATGGTTATTAGAAATTTGAAATATTCTGCACTCAAAAATGTTGATCGGTCATTATCAATTTTATATGTGCTGATTTGAGTTTAACTAGTAAGTTTACTACATTAATGGTAGGCCTGTCAAACTATTCCCAAACAAGTTTACCCAACCCAATAACCCTAAAATTAAAAGGGTTGGGTTTACCATTTTAAAACTTTATCTTGTTTTAACCCAGCCTATAAATGACCCATCAGTAAAGCTACCCAAACCAATTCGACCTGTGTAAACCTTCAACCCTAGTTTTAGTTTCTCCGAGTTAAATGTTAATGTTGTGTTTTGTCATAACTTTTCAAGTTTTGCTTACGTAGGTTGTGCATGATAAAGGTAAAACTTCTAGCATGTTTCTTTATTCAGCTGCTAGAATTGAAATTCAGAATAACACTTCCAACTTTCAAGAGAGGAAGGGTGCATGCTTGTTAGTGTCGGTAACATGTTTATCATGATGCCTGTGGAGAGTGGGATGATGCTAACAGATATGATACATAATGCTGCAAAAGAAAAGGCAGGTAATATGCAAGTATATATTTTATCTAATATTTCCGGTTGTTAGATTCATACTCTTTAGGCGAAGTATTTAACATTGATTCATTTCAAATGACTAATTGGTTTAGTGCGTCAAAAATATTGTTTATATCAGTAATTTCTTACTATTATTCTATGTTGTCTAAAAATCCCAGTTGAATGATTTTATTGTTATGGGTGAAGTGCATACAGAAGTTTTGAAATGTTCCGGGTGTCATTATAATTTTTCCCTATCATGATGGATGATATTGTTTGAACTGGACACTTAAACTTTGTTAAAGGAACTCTCCTTTACATCTTACTAGGTATGGCATCATTATATTCATGAACTTTTGTTTCATGCATTTTTGCTTCATACTGTTACCATGAAGTTATATCTATAATCTTGATGTTAGCACATATTCAAAATAATCTACATAAATGAATACTTTTAACCTTTTTTAATTCTTATACTGGATTGCTAATTTATTGTTCGACTTATAAATGCCAGGAAAAGATTACTATTAGTTACATATGGAGCATGCATTTGGTCAGAATGATTACCAAATTCTCTCATTACAAACCACTTGAGAAAGGTGAGTTGTTTCTCTGTTACTCATATTATGGTAGGGTGAATTTACTTTATATTTCTTCACATATGGTCTTATTTAATTTTTATTCTCCACTTATAGGCTTCATTGAAATTGTTCTGTCTGTAGTTTGCTGGCCATCCCCATACTTACTAACTTTTTAGTGAAGATTATGATACGACGTACACACTCTTTCGATTGACTTCCTTTGAATAAATAACGAGATGTCATATGAAGTATAATTATTGGGATAATAATACCTGAAATTAAAATTAAACAATTAGTCAATTGCTATAAAAATTAAACAATGATTTATATTATTTATTTAATAACTTATGAACTTAATATAAAATTTATGATAAAATTTAAATAAATGTATAAAATTTTGATTTAAAAAGAATAAAATAAACTGAAAAATGTAAGCTTACATGAGAAGTATGATCACATGAGAAGTGAATACTTTAAACAGTACAGATGCATCTTTTATATTTCGAACCTTTTTCTCGAGTTCGATTTCTTTTGAGCATTCAGTTGTTCATGTGTGTTAAAAGAGAATGCTTGAAAATATACGAACAAATCACACATGGGCATGCCGCTTCTGACAGATATGCTTTGTCAATGTCTACTTTTTCTGATATGCAAACCTTTTTTTTAGTTTTATTTGTTTTTCTCCTATATTTCCCCTGAATAAATTTAAATATGAATACATGCAAGAGAGTCGTGGCAAGAAGACGAAAATGACCGCAGGGAATGACTATGTAAGAAATGACTACTATGGATTCCTTACACTTCAAATTACGCAAAATCGTCCTATATAATTAACCAAGAGATTTTCTATATAACTAACCAAATATCATGTTTTAAATTTGTCCGTTTATATTTTCTATACGTACGACACAATTATATATAACAATTTATTATTTCATACTGACACAAAATAGGTGTAAAAAAAAATTCTGAGGACAGATTTTGCTGTATTCATTATATAGCAGTAATATTATAATTTGAGTACAAGTATGCACATCCTTTGAGTTGATTATTGAATATTGAAAGCTGCCTCTTACATTTGAATGAGTGTGGCATCGTTCTGTATATGCATTCCACATTGATGTGATCAAAAATACCTATTGTGGCAACTATTTGTGCTACATTTTTCCATTCTGTTGACTTAATGCAGTTATCGGAATTCTTATCTTCACAACATAAATGCCGTCTTTTAAGAATCCATCATAATATTTTAACCACTTCAGTAGTAAATCACAACTTCAAATTGGAAAGTAAATTACTTAATTTTGATTAAACCTATATGCTGACAATTATGTTAGGTTACACAAATTGATTTGATAGTCTGTTCCAAGCCATATCATATTACTTCCGGTTTCACTATATATACGTTTTTGGTTTGTCATTTTGCAGATGATCCTGAGTGCCCAATAAGAATCAGTATCGTGCTTTCCTTAAGGTTTCATTGTTTTTTAAACGCCATTGAATGTTTTAACAACGTTTTAAAAATGCCGTTGAATTATTTTAACAACGTTTTTTGAAAATGCCATTAAATTAGACCAAACGCTATTAAAAGATTGCATGACACCAGGGAAACGTTGTAAAAAAGGATATTTAACAACGTTTATTCCTTGTCATTCTATATCTCTGACGTATAACTGCATGTCGATATACAGCATATGTAAAAACGCTATTAATAGCTTTTGTAGCATTTTTGAAACGCTGTTAAAGGTCCTATTTGTTATATTGATTTTTGGAAGAAGGAGGCTAGATTCCTTAGACATATTGTTTCTGGAGAAGGGTTGGCTATAGACCTATGAAAAGTGGGAGCGGTTAAGGAATAGAAGACACCGAAGAATGCTTTGGAGGTTCGTAGCTTTTTAGGGTTAGCTGGATTATATAGGAAGTTTATCAAGGAATTCACAAAGATCTCATTACTCCTAACCAACATCACTAAGAAGAATCCATGGTATATTTGAAGGTCAGATTGTGAGAAGGCATTTATTAATAGGAACCAGTCTCGGATTTTATTCCCGATGAAATAAAGCCATTTATCATCTATGTTGATGCGTGCGGAACCAGTCTCGGTATTGTCTTAATGCAAGAAGGAAATATGGTAGCATATGCTAGTCAACAGCACAAGGTGCATGATAAAGGTTACCCGACACACGACTTTGATTTGGCTACCATCATATTCATAATAAAATTCTGTAGGTACAATTTACTAGTAGAGAGATTTGAGTTGTTCGCAGATCAAAAGTCCCTCAAATACCTATTCTCACAAAAGGATTTGAATATGCTTTTGAATGAAGAGTCTTTCGTCACGTGCTTTTGGGATTGCCTATACTCCAAGAAAGGGGAACGTGATTGCTGTTGCATTAGGTAGGAAGCAAGTGCACGATGAATTATATGATGTTTGAATGGAAGACCTTGTAATACATTTCTTATTTTGATTTCTAACTTCGTCGGAATATACCCCAAGATGATTGGTTGCAATGAAGGTGTTGAAACTAGTCCAGTAAGCAGCAGGGAAAATGGCCAAATTTAAAATAAAAAATCTACCATTTGGATCTTACTGGGCGTATTAAGACGAAGTTTGTTTAGATGTTATCTAAATTTGTTTTAGATAATTCAATATTATATTTAATTTTAAATTAAGTTTTATTTATTATTGAATTTGTATTGTATAATACAACATATGTAACATATGCACATAAGTTCATACATGCATTTGCAACATAAAATGTTGTACATGGTTCGACATCCCCTTGTATGGACGTTGGAATATACACCTCAACAAACATATTAGCTATTATCGCAATAGATGTAAAATGGTATGTACATTTTATTGTGATAAATCAATCAGGGTTACAACACATTATAACCACTATCACAAAACATAAACATATTATATAAAGTATATGATAGAAAGAAAGCATTATTTATTTAAAACAAAATAGTTTATCGAGAGAGATGTGTGTGTGTGTGTATAAGAGTTATATAGTTGCCAGTAGGGCATATCCATAACTCTATCAATCTGCTACTTAGACTGAGGGCCATTTATGAAACCTCAGTCTCATCCCTTCGATCAGTTTAATGATAGTTGATCGAGTTAGACCCTTTATGAATAGATTTGTTATTTTATTTTAATTACCTATGCCATCAATCGACTCTTTCCTATGTTGATAAACTACATTAATCATGTGGAATTAGTCAGAGTACGTTTCTCTACTTTTAGTGAGCTCTTATAATTACATTATCATATAACAATAATTTAGTATTCTTAATACTTGGAATCAAATCTAGCTCGGTTATAAATTTGTGCATATATACACACACACATTGCTTTTATTATGGTTTTATTTAAGGTGACATGCTCATCCTTTTCATTAAGTAAGTCACAATGTTTTATTTGGAATATTTCCAACTTAAATCATTTTATTTAAGGTTTGAACATGAATGTAATATGGATAAATTATGTTCGGTATCACTTATGAAGTTCGGGTCCGAACATTGCTTCATGAGTAGTTCATTGTTTCTTTAAACAATTCTCTAGTATTTCGTAAATACTTGAGAAAGATTTAAACTACCACTTTGTGATCTTAGTTTGGATTTGATGTTTTCTTCATGCATCATATATGTAAGAAAAATATGATATTATAGACAATACGACATGTATGATAATTCTTATTGTCAATACATACGAAATCCATCTTACATGTTGTGTATTAAACATTTTAATATAGTGTCTTTGCATATCATTTGAGGCATTACTAACATCCTTTAAACTTATTATAAAATGTATAATTTATGAGTCCAATATTGAGTATTAAACAACTAATCTATTACCGCCTTTAACATAAGTACATCGTTAACGATCAAAAGTATGTTATTACTTAAAGTCTAGAAATATCTAAGTATATTTTAAAGGTTCTTTCTTATGGACACACACTTCCTCTGCATTTCGATTGAAAATCAAACTATTCAATGTTTCTATCAAAATACCTATTCAATTCTGATGCTAATATAATGATACTTTCATATCATTTCTTGGATCTTTTCCATAAAACCCGCAAACTCAACATCACTCCCAGTGACTACAAGATATTTTGTTATGCATAAAGTCTATTATTCTTCTACCCAAGTGATAACTTAGTGAGTAGATCTAAAGTAACTTAAGCACGTTGAATAATGAACCAATTATGCTTATTTCAACAATTGAAATTTACGATTTTATTCTTGTCAATGTTGCTGATTATATTCCAACTGCATTAATCTTGCTCTTGAAGACTCATCACAGCGGATGGATCATATCCCTTCGGGTACAACTACCAAAATAGTATTTTGATGACATACTTGGAATCATTTTCAAATTTGTGCATCATCCATATGGCATAGTCAATAGTCTTAATGATTTAATTGATAACTAAGGGTTATCTATTTTCATTACTGATAAGAAACTCATTACCTCTCTTTAATTGCAAGAATACTTACTAGACACTATGATATGCTGTATTTATTTAGGCAAGGTTAGTTTCATTTCGTCCTACATAATCAGTTTCATCGTTGGATTGTATCTTATTCCATTTTACTACTAATAATTTCTAAAAGAAATTCCATCACTACAAAGTTAGTATTTCTTGAAATAAAACCGTTCCTCGGTGCAAGAGAAACATGTATTCATAACACTTTATGAATAGTCGTATATATAAAACTGATTAGGTTTTAGTTTATAATATTTGTGTCCAAAAAATAAATTGGTCATCAATGGATATCCATCCCAAACTTGTTTTGGGGTAATTAGCATAAGACCCCTCACGTACGATTATTAAGTACAGTCTCTCGACTATCAAAACCAACCAACTCCTTGGTTTAGGATATGTTGGGGTTAATTATAAACCCTTTCTTGTATGATTTTGTAAATTATTCTTTAGATGAAATTAATTTTAACCTTATATACTAGTCTTAAGTGCAAGACCTTATAGAGAAAAGTTAACTCGACTTCACTCAACATTAATCATACTTTTGTTGACAAAGTTCAATTACTCAATACATCATCATGTATCATAGGGAGGAGCAATTTTTGAGATTGAGTCTTTATTCATTTTTAGGTACCTTCGAAACTCTTTCTAATATGATCACCTATTCGATCAAATCGAATAATTTTATTTTCTTTTGCATTTCATTTTATGTACTTCCGTCTTATATTCTATTGGTTTATCATAGACATACTATATTTGTCAAATGCACATGTTCAAGTTTGTGATAACTCATAAGTGAATACAACGAAATACGTGGAACTATTTTGGAATTAACAGACTTTCAATTACATATATACATACGTACATATAGACATACATATACATACATATGTATGTATGTATGTATCAATCCATATGGTTCATCAACGCTTATGTTGCTCCTACCCGAAGGATGCTTTGCATTTTATTTTTTGAGATATAATTCACTTGTACCATATGATTTATAATCATATGATCAAAGAATTATTTCTCCAAAGTGTGCCTTGGTCTATAATTCCAAAATAAGTGCAAATATATTAAAATCTTCTGTACTTTCCAGTGCAACACAAATAACGCTATTGTAGTTTATTTTATAATGAATATTCATAATATTAATATTGAAATAAAACATTATCTGTTTTCAAGTCAGCACTGAAAGATAATTATTATTTCATAAATAATGTTTGGTACGTTTTACAAAAAAAAAATTTATAACTTGATGTGACTAATAAGTGCTATATGGCATGCTCGCACTATTTTCTCCATTACAATCATAGCATATGAAATACAAAGCTCCATTTAACCACTTAATATAGTATTTTTATTCTATCCGTTGTAACCTGTTTATAGTGGAGAGTTTTCAGATCAAATATCTTGAACTCAAAGAAATACATATCATAGAAACAATTTTCTGCACGAAATACATTTTGAAAGAGAAATTATATTTCTCATTCCTAGTTAAGTATATATTATTATTTTGCAATTCTTGTTTCTGATGTTTCTTTATGAAGCGTAAGTGATAATTCACTCTATTCATCCCTAACATACCTTAAATTATAAATACTTTTTCACATTCACTTTTCTTTCTAAATGGTCAATCCATTCAAAGTCCATCCAAATGAAACTCTTACTACAATATAATAAAGAACTCTTTACAAAAATGCATTTGGTTATCCGTAACTTTTAAGGATATCAAATATGTTGCGCTTTACGTAAACCGATCAAACTGACATTTCAGTGATTAAATTCTTATATCCATCTTATAACTCTTGGTCTAGTGCAACATTCACCATGACAAGACCATGATTTTAATCAATCATAATGAATACATGACCTTACACTATGGTTTACTTGCTTATTTCAAATGAAGTAATTTCATTGAGATTTTGTACCTTACGAGTTGCAATCGTTCACTATATGACACACGCACACACATAGAGAGATTTATATGTGATTAGAAATGGGTCAAATATTTATATCCATATGTAGACCTAATAGATCGAAACTTTCTGAAGATAGTGCACAGTCTTTGGCAAGTAAACATGTAAGTGACCAAGTTATGAATGTATTTAGTAGTTGTATACATAGGGACTTTCATGGATCAATATGCTAAATTTATCGGTAAGTATATTTTGTATTTCTGTTTGTCAATATTAATTTGGTGCATCTGTACATTTTTTGACTGATAAACATTTTATCAATTATATTTAATGCAAAAAATAAATGATGTTGATTATTTTAATTTATACATAGCAGATGTTCTTACAATATTAGGAAGGTTAAATGTTACCATTTCGTTTTTCTAATAAGGTTCCCACTAGACCTTTATTTTCTTAAAAACCTTAAAAGAAACATAGAAATCTTTTGATTTCTCTAATGGGTGTTAGGACTAGCTTTTCTTGAGATTCTCACCTTGAGTTTGTATAACCACTCATAGCCCCCACAATAACTCCTTATTGGTCGTATCATACAACTCACAACCCATGGTTCATTATAGTAATCTCATTTGACCTTGAGTTTACTCAACAAATCGAAAACTCACAACTACCATTTTACAGTAACCTAACTATAATATATGTACCTATAGCTTGCTTAACAAATACACATAGTCATCTTACCTCTTTGTTCAATACATTAATAATACTACACATAACATCTCCGCTTGAGCTTGCTCAACAACCAGAGAGTATGCAAGTAATTTATATATATATGGTACAAGACAACATTTATGCTAAAGATTCATAATCTTAACATTTATAGTTATAAACGTATACCATATGTGTACTTATTATTTTATTTATATATTAACATTTAATTTATTTATTTAATTAAAACAGTTTCAACTAATTATATTTAATTTCAAATATTATATATATAAATATGTTACCTTCACATCTTAAGATAATGTTACATATATCAGTTTATGTATATATATATGTATGTTATTTAATTTAATTAATCAACTTTTATACAATTATTCAATTTATTAGTCTAATCGATAATTTTGAAAAATAATTATTTTATTTTTAGATAGTGTTGAAAACTATTCTATAACATTTATAAAATCATTACTTATTTTAAATTAGTACTTTTAGACATTAATTTTTTGGACACCCTACCATATGCTTAGGCTTTAACAAGTTAGCTCTAATATTACCAATTTAGACCATGTAGGCTTTTTTGCTCCAATATTATTGTTGGAACTACGCTAGCACATAATGAGATAAATGGATAAATTTCAAAATAATTCTGTCACTTGGATCTTATCGTGCCTATAAAATTTAAGATTATTTAGATCTTACGTAAAATCAATATTTTAAATAAATTTTTATTCATTATTGAATTTGTATTATTATACAATATAGTATGTGTATCATATACATATAAGTGCGTATGTGCATGTGCAACTAAAATAGTGCAAATAATTTGATATGCCAGTGTATAGACGTTGGGATTTACATTGCAACATATATATTAGCCCCTCCATATACGTATTTTTCATCTAATATGTAAGTGTGTGTATGTGTATATATATATCTGTGTGTGTAAGTATTTATAAATAAATATATTATAAAATGATGTCTGTAAGGCTTATACATTTTCGTATAATATATATATGTATGTATCTATATATTTATATAATTAATATTATAATATAATATATTTAAAATCTAATGAATTCAAATTTAAATAAATATGTTATTTCAAATAAATAAATGAACACACACACACACATACATATATGTATATGTATAAATATATATTTTGAAACTTAGAAAATATTTTTTTGTAAATATATATACATAATCATATATGGATATATGTATATATATATTAAACTTTTGAGAATTCTATATGTTTATGCAATAAAATAAATAATTATTTCAATGTATCTTAATTTAAATATATATATATATATATATATATATATATATATATATATATATATATATATTTATTTATATATACATTCGACCAACAAACAAAATTAAATGTTTCAATTTTGTTTTTCTTTTCGGTTTAACACCATAAAAGTTTTTTATATATGATTTACACACGAAAATCATTTCAAACAAATATATATATATATATATATATATATATATCTTTGACAGCAACATTAAGATGTACAAAAAAATTAAATAGATTTTCCAAATTTTATATTTGTTATATAGATATATAAATATAGTAAAACATAAGTTTTGTTTTAAACAAATTATATAAATATAATATTTATGTATGTGTGTGTGATTTTTAAATTGTCTTTAAGATGTGTATTGCGCGTGTGCACATGTATGCATGTATATATGTTAAATTTATGTATATGTTAAATATATAAATTTATTATGAATATTTTAAAATTAACTAGTTTTAAACTAATTAAACTATTAATTTCAAAAATTAAAATGAATAAAAATTATTTGTTTCCATAAGTTAAGAGAGCACAAATAAGTACAAAACAAAATTTATTTTTTACACATATAAGCAAATACATATACATCCCTTGTCGAAGGCAATAGCGTTAAACGATTCATGATATTAGTACACTATGTATAATATCAAATAACACAATAAATATTTATATACGCAAAAATGAATTTTTAAACAAGGATTTTACCTTGCTTTATTGACACAACCTGAAATATTAAATCAAAACATTTCTTAAATCGAATCCTGAATCTAGAAAGCGCTACTATTCTGAATGCAGCTACCATCTGTGTATGAATTTAATTTAATCTAATTTAGTGTTTTGGAGTTTGAATTTAGAAGGGTATGTTGGGACTAATGGCTGGCCTTTTCTGTTGTAGATAGAGAAAAAAATAAGGTTAAAAGAGAATTAGGATTGGATGCAAGTGAATAACAAGAGTTAAGGAGAAAAAAGAGGATCAAAATCGTTCTTTTCCTCTTATCAAATCTCTTTCATTTGAATTTGAAATTCCATCCTCTTCGATATGGTCGACCCCCATGGTCCTATTTTTGCCTCAAACCCACTTCTAGCCCGATCAGTAAATATTGCATTTAAATCCAACTCAAATGGACATCGCTATCGTATAACGATACATGTGTTTATAACTATTATGTACATACTTTTTAATATTGATCAACATAAATTATTTACATGAATGCTCTTCATCAAAACAATATCACATCAGGACTTATGCAATGTGGTTGGCTTCAGTTAACCGTGGTACTAACCTCATATTACTAAGGAGGCAAATCTTCTCTTGAAAAGTGTTTCTCTTCCAATGCTTCCACTCAACCAAACTATAGCCATTTGATGGACATCATGGTACAATTTAACTATAATCAAAGTGGAGTTTCCATATTGAAGCTCGATAGTATGCTCCTGTTAAGGAATAGTTTAATATTGTCATATCAATATCTTCTATTTGACCTCGGTTAAGTAAACTAACAGAAAACTATCAATTTGGTCATTCTATAGTTATCCAATAACTATTAGTACGTAACCCCTTCGGGCTCCTAGCAACCAGGAGTATTAAACTGCCTAATAGTTGGAGAGCTGCATGTACTCTAGTCTTAATAGATGTAGGATATATCTTGACCGTGAATATTTAAAATGGTATGTATCTTTTATTATGATAAATAACTCATGGTCACAACACATTATATGTACTATTATAAAACATACCATTTCTGGATTTTCTATTAAATATACTTTTAGTTATATTAATTTATTGATATTACAAATTATATCTAGTAAATAATAGAAAGAAAACACCTTTTACTTTGAACAAGGTTGTTATCGAGTTAGATATATGTAACAATTACATAATTACTCCTATGGTGTACCCCTACCTCTACTAGGAAGTTAGACCTGCATTAATGGACCAAATTGGACTTGGTCAAAGATAAGATGCATATATAGTGGAAATCTTAGAACAGTTCGATTAGTGAAATATAGTCATTTGGATCATTACTTCAAAATCCAGAAGGGGTATCTAAGGCATGATGGTAGGCAATCTGTACCATAATCAAGGAACTGATAAAGGATGCTTTAGGAGAGTGTCACCATTTTAGGTTGAACATTCATCCTGGTGGAGACAAAATATCCATGATATGAAGAGAATATCTACTGGCCAGGAATGAAGAGGCATGTGGAGGAGTATATTGGTAAGTGTTTAACATGCCAAAGGGTTTAAGCCTAATAGAAATCAGAGCAGACTATTACTATAATTAACGGTTCAATATTTGAAATGGGAAAATATATGTATGAACTTTATATATAGATTTCCTCAAAGTAGAAGATGTAATGAGAGCATTTGGGTCGTAGTGCACTGACTAACCAAGAATGCATATTTCATCCCAATGAAGAGCACAAGGACAATGGCAATATCGGCAGAGTTGTACACAAAGGAGATAGTTTGGTTGCATGGTATTGGTATAGTGAGTGATTGGGACCCCTCTTCATGAGTGAGCTCTAGAGAAGTTTCTAAGACCTGTTGGGAAGTGAACTGGATCTGAGTACAACATATCACCCTCAAACAAATGGATAAATGAAAGGAGAGAATAGAGAATTACAGGATATACTTTGAGCATTTATACTTGCCTTTGGATAAGCTTGGGAGCAATATCTACGTTTTGTGGAGTTTGCATATATGACACTGCCAAATAGATATAGGATTTCGGCTCTACAAACCATTGTATGGGAGATCGTATAAGTCTCCCTTCCATTGGTAGAATCAACAGATAAAGTGATTCTTGGATTGGAGATGGTACAAGATAGTTCGAAGAAGGTGGTGCTTATCAGGAAGAGAATGATGGCTACACAAGATCAGTGGAAATTATATGTTGATAGGAAGAGGACTGAGTGGGAGTTTGCAGTCAAAAATTTAGTACTTTTTGGTCCTTTTCCAATACTGGAGCTAATCAAAAGTCTTTCATATAGAGTGGAACTCCCATAGAGGACAGCAGGTCTTCACAATGTCTTTCATGTATCACATTTGCAAAAATGTGTACACAATTCAACCATTGTCATCAAGCCAAATCAATTGGATAACGTGGAATTGAAATTTAAGCTAAGTTCAACTTATAGTCCAGCCTGTATCATTGATCATAGAGTGTAGCAACTTAGCAAAAAGGTTGAAGAGTCGGTGAGGGTGCAATGGGGAATAACCTGGCGGAGAGCACATGGAGGCTTGAGAAGAAGATGAGGGCTACTCATCCTATTCTTTTTATTGACGCGTTCCTTAAACCTATTTTGTTACCTTAGAACCTAGGTCTGATGTTAGATTTTGATGCTTAGTATTGATTGCTTCATGGTATAATTTGATGAATATAGTCTATTAGGGTGGTCAAACCTATGACATATGAAATGAAGTCGGCAGTTGCATTCTATATGGATTTCATCTATGTTATTTATTTGGTCTGTATCGCATCACACCCATACGTCATTTATTTTGCATATATTGATAAGACTGACTAGTTTCGAAGGCCGACTAGTGGATTGCATTCTTGCATTAGCTGAGTAATCATATGCCATAACTATGGATGTCCATATGCCCAGCTATATGCCATATTACTGGTGTACTTGTGATTGAATGGTTATTGTAGACCGTTTGACTAAAATGTTATGTCAGTAATTTCAGGAATGGAATTCCTTTTAAAGGGAAAGAGTGTAATAACTTGTATTTTTTTGATAAAATAAAATTAATAAGTTCAATAATTTTGACCTTAAGGGGAAAAACCAACATTTTTCAAACATCTCAATTAAGATATGAAACATAGGCAATTGCGGCTGCCTTGATTTTCTTATTTGTTCCCTATATTTGTTTCTGCAAAGTGGAGTCCAGATGATAGAGATATTGTTGTTTTTGTGACTCAAAAAACTGAATTTTAAAAGGGATAAGCTCAAATCAAATTAACCAAACACTTAGGTTAGAAACAATAAGTCATTCCTTTCCATTTGGGAATCTAAATTCGTTTTTTCTCTCCATACGTATCTTTATCTCTTCGTATAAGAAACCAGAAAACCTTTTCCATTCAAATTCAACATTCACCCTGAGTTCTTCGTGAAATATAACAAATCAAACACCAAATCAAAGAGCAGGCTGATGCCTATACCTAATACTGCTTGTAGTCACGAATGCATGGATTGAATTCCAAACAACAAGCATGTTAGAGTATTTTGGGTTTATGTGACTGGATTTAATCTTCTTCAACATATATTTACACGATCTCGTGTAATTCATTGATAATATATGGATTAGGGACTCAATTCATGTTAAACGAATGATTACTGAGTTTAGAAAGTAATTAAGTATGGTATAATCTAAAATAAATGGTAAATTGATTTTTATAATAAATTAAAAGAATAATTTGTTGATGTTGCCTAAACTAGTAAATAGACTATTGGATATTGAGATGAAATTTGATGAACCATGCTTTCAATTCATAAATGATTGAACTATGATAGTACGAGGGCATAGAATGATAACCTATGTAATTTCGAAATTTAATAAGTTTCTAAATACGAGTATGACATATATTAATATACACGAAGAAGAAATATAACTTTAAAGATAAAGTGAATATGTATGATAATTACTCGGCTAATATGTTGAACTTGGGTTAGTGTAGTCTTGCAAGAGAGTTTAATGGAATCCAAAATGCAAAATGATTATGATATATATATGTTTTTGTTCAAAGATTGAACTACAATGCTCTCTAGATGTTGAGACATGATTTTCTTGGTATAGGTCCACTATTTCTCATATTCTCTTGGCCTCTTCTTGTAGATCTCTTCCTCTTCAGAATCACTATCGAATAGTATAACAAATTTGAGAATAGATAAGAATATCCATTGCAATATGTAATTATTTGATGAGTGAGAAAAGATGAAAATTTTAATGTGTTATTGGAGATGAATATTAGATTCCTTATATAAGAGAAGTCGGTGGACATGTTTGAATAAGTATTTTGGAGTGCAGTCAAATGAGCTTTAAAACACTGGGAGGTATACAGTATCGATTTGACATGGCATGGTGAAATCTGCTTTTGTAAAATTTGTGGACATGTTTGGACAAATATTTAAGAGTGCTGTCAGAAAAACTTGAACATATTATGCGGTATATTATACCTATTTGATTGGCAAGTTGGAATATGCTTTCATAAATTTTGTGACTGTGCTTGGACAATTATTTTAAAGTGCTATTTGAAGGAACCTAGTCTATGTCACAGAGGATGAAGTGCGTAGGTTCAATCTTTTCCCTTTTTGAACTACAGTAGGTCTACAAAATTTAATGGGTTTCACTAGATTCAATTTAACTATTTTTAATAAATTCAGATCATATTAATATCGTCTAAATTCTGGATTAATTAAATCTATGTGAATTAAGTATGTTATTACATTAAGTATGAATATAGCAAAAGTGTTCATATTTCTAAATGGTATGACGTACTTGATAAACATATATTGAATATAATTTCTTGATGTTTAAAAGTGAGAATTAATATGAAATTAGATCTACATATAATCATATTAAGATCTAAAAGGAAAGGGATTAAGGTGGGCCATTAATTAATTCCACCTTCCACTTTTGCAAACATTTAACTTATATTACCATTAACTTTCACACAAAAAGGTATGGGAAAATAATATGCTTATATGACAAAAATAACAAACACTAATATAGTTAATATACACAGGTGTAGATATTAGGATTTTCTATATATTCTCTAATTTTTATGTGTATATGTATGTCTTTGTCTCAAATTTAAAATTTTCAATGTATGTTGAGGGTGTTTCCTTCCATGGAATAGCTAACGCAATGAATTATTGCTAGGAATAGGAATAGCAAAATATACATAGTATAAGGGGCACAATATGACCAAGGATCCATAGCAAGAAGGTAGGAAGATCGCAAAGTGAGATGAGCAGAGGCGATGAAGGGAACAAAAGGAGTTGTCACAAGAACCTCACTGGCCTGTAGAACAACAACTGGATATAAATTCCTGTCCAGTAGTCCTACTACCAGGAAAGATTCCTTGTCCAGCGGTGCCACTACCGAATAGAAATTCCTGTCCAACGGTATGTAACTGAGAAATGTTGAAGGTAGCCAAGAAATGGCCTGAGCCCGTTTGCTAAATAGTGCACTATTGGGCACTCTATTCTTTGCCGAACCTACCAAAATATGTACGGAAATTTTGATACAATCTTTAACATATGGAAATTCTAGATCTTATCCTCTACATATGGAAATAACCGAACCAAGCAAGGTAAATAAGTAAATTTCCTATTTGATTAGCCTAGCCTCCCTGTAAATGCACTCCAATAAATACCCCAAGCTTCGAACAAAAATGGCGCACAATTATTGAGACAAAAAAATTGATGAATAAGGACTACATGTTAGAGATTTAAGAAACCCATTCATTCTAGATGATTATACTTTGTATTCTAATCATAGTGTAACTGAACTATAAGAAGAATAATGAAAATGGATAATGGATGTAGGCACATTATGGCTGGATCATTATAATTTCTTGTGTACTTTACTTTATTGCATTTTCTCTTCTGTTTGTAATTTTCTCTCTTAAGAAACCATTAACCTACTATTCATACAATTAAGCCATGCATTTATTATACATAGCCCTACAACAAGTCGATTGGAGGTGTTTGCTTATTTTTTAAGCAAACAATTTTAGTGCTTTCACTAACAACATTGAATTTTAATATGCCTCCGAAATAAAAAACTAGAACCGACACCACCAGTGGAAATACAAGAAATGTCAGTGCTCTTAATGAGACGACTACCAATCAAGACAACCAATCATCCAATGATCTAGGATCAGTGAACATGGTTACTCGAGGAAATTTAGATAGAGTTATTGTAGAATTTAATAATAATTGCATGGTCTAACAACAATCTATTATGGACCAGATCATGGCATGCTTGGGGTGGACATAAGCTGTTGGGCACAACACTAAAGCCCGAGGATGATCCCAATTTATAGGATCCAAGAGGCAAAGGATGCCACACTATGGTAGTGGCTCTGATCAATAGAATCAAAAAGCATGAAGAGGAAATTCCATGGAGCTGGAGCAAGAAAGGACTCAACTCGAATTTGTGCCCCTATAATAGTTCGGTGCTGGAAAAAAAAGGAAGCATAAAGCTAAGGCTGGCTATAGCTAATCCAACCCATTCTAGGTGTCACTGTCCTCCTTTGGCTAAAATGGAAACCGATGGAAGGCGATTTGACTATCGGGAATGACCTTGAAGTGGAAATCAAGTGTAGAATCGTAGGTAAAATCATTATAAAGGTAGCGAAAGTGGCCTTTCACCTCTGAAAGAAGGATCGTCATCACCGGTCATTGCCTGAACCAGAAGATAGAATGGATGGATCATTAGAGAATGTATTTGTCATGAGCAAGTAGATGGAGTATTAGGGTGAGATTAGGTATCCCTTTCTCTATGGAGACAAAGACCACCAAAACCTTAAAGTGTTTCGAATGCCCACTATGGATCCTTATAAAGGTCTAACTGACCTAGTGGTGCATTTATAGTAGTATACCTAGCATGTTAATGTGTAGGAAAACATAGAAGGTCTTCTGTAAATGCCTTCCTCTTTTCCTGGCAGACATTGCAACAATGTGGTTTGATCGTGTACCTCCAGGTTCAATCCACTCGTAATGATATTACAAGAAAAGATTATCAGCCAATTTTGAATATACATGGAGCAACCTAAGGACACATATTCATTGTTGGATGGGAAGAAAAGGGAGGGCGAATCTTTACATAAATACCTAACTCGCTTCAATAGAACAACAGATGGGGTTCAAAATGCAGATGAATGACTAACCTTGATGGCCTTGTTTGATGGGGTGCACCCGAACATGAATTTGGCTAGAAGCTTAACTAAAGAGAAGCCTCCTACCCTACAAGACTTCTTTTCTATAGCAGCAATGTGTATGAGACTGAAGAAGGCCGCATTTAGACAACAAACCGAGGTAGAAATGAAATCGACAAACCGTCTAGTAGTGTAAATGCTATGGTAAAGGGAAATGGAAGCAATTTCACTGAAAAAAGAAGCTTAATAACTAAAGTGGCTTAGGCGGAAAGAAGGTAGAATGGAAGAGGCTTAGGCCTGGACAAAAGTCGATGCTTACACAGACCTGAACGATATTGTTGAAAACATCTGCCTTGCAGTTCAAACAAAACTTAAGTACAATAGGCCTTAACCAAGAAAAGCGATTGAAGTAGACATAAATATGGGGAAGCACTGTCAGTTCTATGAACCTTGCGGACATGACACGAATAAATGTTTTCGTTTACATGACATTGCCAATGAATACATCAGAAAGACAAAGTTCGAAAGGTATGTAAGAAATCCTAACACTCCCCTTGTTCCTCTACGGAAACTACCAAAACAACCCCTAAAAGTAAAATGGAGGAGAGGGAATCACCACTACTTGCACAAAGGATGGGAGATTGATAATTTACACTGTAAAGGGAGGACCTCATGTGGTGAACAAAAGTTGATTGAAATGGAAAGATATGCCAAGTCTCAGAAGAATGGAGAAGGCTTTCTATACGCCATAGGCGAGGAGCATGAGGCTAAAAATTTTTGTTGGGAATAGGTCAAGGTAACTTTTAATGATACTTATTTGCAAGGGAAGAAGTATCCGCACACTGCTCATATGGTGATTTCAGCGATGCTTGGTCCATCAGAGGTACGTCGAATTTTAGAAAATAATGGAGTTTCAATTAACATCCTATTAAATGGTGAGTTTGACAATATAGGGTTACCTATGACAGATGAATCACCACGTAAGAAACAATAACATGGCTTTACCAAAGAAGGCAAAATGCCCACAAGGAAGCTTGATTTGTTTATCGAGTCTGGATTGTAACGACCCATAATTTCGAAGATTGAACACTTCATCTACGAATATCTAAACTTTTGAAAAATGGTAATTTTAAAAAATGTGGTTTTATAACCTTGATAAACACTTCGTAATTAATAAATAATGCTAGAAAACTTATTTTTAAAATACGTTTACAAAAATATATAATTTGAAGAAATATCAAAAATATGACCGAAAAACTTTTTATTAAAAATCAACTTTTTATACAATAAAAGTTATTTGAATTCTTTGGGCTTCTATAATAAATATATAAACTCATTAATAAGTATTAGATGCATCTTAGTTCATAAGAGGTTTAAACAAATCAAATGCTTCTAGAAGGGGATAAGGAGGAGGGTTTTAAGGAATGATTAAAGGGATGACTTTCTCAAGCATGGTGTGAAGTGAGTGGAGGCATGGGCAAGGAAAGGAGAGGTTGACCAAGGAGGGTTTAAGGTTCATTTGACAATTCATTTTCATGGCTATAAATAAGTGGGCCAGGCTCTCTTTATTTGGTTACTAATTCACCACTCAAAAGCAACCATTCAGTCACTCTTATCTCTTCACAAAGTTCATTAATCAAAACAAATCCAAAAAAGCTTAAACTTCTTCAACTCATGCTATCATTATTAAAAAGAAAACGACATCATTCCATAATCTTAGAGCTAAAAAGTTTTTTGGACCATTTTTCTTGGAATCCACCAAGGTCGTACCCAATATAAGACTGTTCTGCTCTTGGCCATGCTATTTTAGGCCACATCTTGCTCTGATCATGCTATATTAAGGCTTAATATAGCCTTGTTCGTGTGCTTATAGGCTGAAGGTAGGAAGTTGTTGTGTTGCAAGGTTGGGGTAGGAAGTGTTAGCACATATTTGAATTAAAAGTGAGTTATCTCACTTCTTGAATAAAACTATAAACTTGACGATTTTGCTTGTTATAGCTATTATAATATACCCCAACTCATTATAGTTATAAATCTATATTTATGTGCTTTGAAAAAAATGTGGTTGTACATATTTTTTTATTCCTTTGAAGGCCTTTGATTGTGTTGAATTATTATGCGTTGAAACGGCATATGTAATAGACTTTTAGACTTAGACTTTGGACTTGTTATTTTTATATATATAATGGACTTTAGACATGGACATGGACTTGGAAATAAATATTATGCATATTTAATGGAGTATGGGATGACTTTGGACTTGAATGTTGAAACAGCATATGTAATAAGTAGATTTGATATTCCCTTTACAGCGATAGCCACAATAGAAGCACTATGATGTTATTGTATTTACTATGCTTTCTACTTGCTTTTCTTGCTTATATATATTTTGTATATGTTATTCCATGCTTCTTTGAGTGACGATTTGAACTTGAGAATTACTTATGCATATGCGATTATATGAAGTTGAATTTGAATTGAATATGGAATTGTCCTTGTAGCGATAGTCGCTATAAACGTACTGTGAATCCATTCCATTCCGTCTCACTTTTTGAACTCTATCTTTTGAATATTTTTAAATTAGATTTTTTTTGTATACTTATAGTAGTATAGAAGATAGTAAGAAGTTGAGCTTAAAAGCTATTTTATTTCTAAAACAAAGTTACAAAAGTTATGGTCTATATAGCGATAGTCGCTACGGATGCACTTTTGAAAAACAAGTTTTTAGTAAAGTATATATGTTATTACCTAGAATATATTTTGAAACCTTTTCATAGGAGTTTATCAAAGATATATAAGTATTTTAAAAGAAGTTTGAAGTTTAAATATATTTTAAAATAAATTATTTTGAATTATTAAAGCAAAGGTTTTCTTATTATGTTATAAAACTTGTTTATTTTGTTTAAATAGAAAAAGTTTCCAAATCAATGTTAAGTAATGTTTTATTTAACTATTTATAACTTACTTATAAATTTTTTTAAAGCTGTTTAATTCATATATAACTTTATAAAATTTGTTTGATATTTTTATATAGTATAAAGAGTTTTATTTACACCTATCTTCTTTAAGTATATTTCAAATTCTATTAAATATAGTGTCTTTATAACTAAACCATTATACATATCTATATCATTTTAAAACCATTTCTAACTTATGTACAAGTATTTTTGAAAGACTATTATTTAGAGAATGAAGGATAAGAAGTTACATTGTGCAAATTGAACGCGTAGTTAATTTGCATACTATATATTAGTATTACTGTGCTTAACACTAAAAGCCGAGCAAGGTAGACTTCTCTATTTGTGAGAGTCAAGATTGATGTTCGAGTGGGGATGGAGTAATAGTACTCTACTTACCCACTTCTTTTTTATCGGGAAATAGTCAAGTTGAACGTTGAAAATGTCTTAAGTATACAAACCTTGATTTCCATTAGCAATCGCTTTGAACTCGATAGTTGGTTTGTCGACTATCTAACTTGACCAAAAATATAATTCCAGAATTAACAAAAAGCTTCATGGCTTCATATGTTTTAAGAACCCTCGGAGAGGAGCATTCATATGAAATGCCTTTCGATTTCACTTACTTATTAAAGAGCAAAAATTTAGTTAACTGAAAATTCATCGATTAGTTTTGGAGAGTCCATGATCCATAATTGTTCTACTTACTGAATACAAATTCAAAACTTATATACCGGTCAGTTTCGGAAGAGGTCATCGAAGGGAGCATTATAGAGATGAATTGTTTACACTAAGCTTCAAACTAAGGAATGTGTCAGCATTAATACTTCGGATAAATTCTATAGAGATGCATTATCATGTCCTAAGGTTATGTCCAAAGGAAAGATTAGCATTTGTCAAATAGGCTATTCTGTTTGAGTGATGAAGACTCTTGTGAACGAATCCATACGCAACCTCGATTTTGGAGAAATGACTAAATATAGTGTAGGTTGCACAATCATTGGTTTTGCTAACCCAATGTGATATTTCTACTCAAATTATCTAGAGTATGCTTATAGATGTTGCTAGCGAGATTTGTTGACACCGGTTTCCAAAAGGGGTATGAAAGTATTCTAGCATTGGGCCTGTTGTGTTTACCTTATGGTATATTTTATCTAGATATATACGATGCTCAAAAGTAATTTCTGATACTTTTCATGCGGATCTGCTTTTGTTTTTAGGTTAAAGGCATCTCCATGGAAAATTCATATATGAACATGCCTTAGTGGTTTTATACGTACCTTAATATGTTGTGGAGCAACCGATGTATGCATCACACAATTTTATGATTTATATTACACACCTTAGACATTACCTATAATATCACATAATGTAAATATCAATTTTTCTTCGTTCTTTTTAGGGAATAACCGTTACGACATCTTCATAGTTTTACTATGTGCTTATACGCATTTTTGAGTTTCTTATACCAGACATATGTTTGACACACGGTATTTTTTTTCTAAGATTCCTTGATGTACTCTTTTGAGTAGATTGTGGAAAGCAGGTTCTATTTGGATGCCTCAAGCTTATGGAGAGGAGTTGGATGCTTCTACCTATTTTCATTTCCGTTCACTATATGTATGTATGTAATCGGCATTGTGAGGAAATGCAATTATAAATCGAGGATTATAGTAATACTTAGACATTTTGTAACTCTAACATTATCATGTATGTTGGAGTAACACTTTGTACTACACTTTTGAGATATTATATATTGTCATTTTTTCATCTAAGATGCTGATATGATATTCTTCATTCTTTCTTTATTCGTTTTATTTTATTTTACCCTAACTACTTGGCTTTCCGGCATTTGGGTGTTTGGCACATGAATGTCATGGATGTATTTATTATCGACTTTGAATGTCGAGAAGGCTGGCCATTATGGAAAACAACACCTATCAGCCATATGAAAGCAAACATTCGTCTTGGTGAATGGATTGAAAGGACACGACACCTTCCTAGGGAGGCATGCTTTATCACACATCCATGCGATTGTGGTCTAGTGATGAAGACTCTTGTGAAAGAATCCATATGCAACCTCGATGTTGGAGAAATGTCTAAATATAGTGCAGGTTGCACAATCCTTGGTTTAGCTAACCCAATGGGATATTTCTACTCAAATTATCTAGAGTATGCTTATAGATGTTGCTAGCAAGATTTGTTGACACCGGTTTCCAAGAGGGGTATGAAAGTATCCTAGCATTGGGTCTGTTGTGTTTACCTTATGGTATATTTTATCTAGAGATATACGATGCTCAAAAGTAATTTATGACACTTTTCATGCGGACCCGCTTCTGTTTTTAGGTTAAAGGCATCTCCATGGAAAATTCATATACGAACATGCCTTAGTGGTTTTATATGTACCTTAATATGTTGTGGAGCGACCATTGTAAGCGTCACAACAATTTTTTGATTTATATTACACACCTTAGACATTACTTATAATATCACATAATGTAAATATCAATTTTTCTTCGTTCTTTTTAGGGAATAACCGTTTGAGATCTTTAAAGTTTTGTTATGTGCTTATATGCATTTTTGAGTTTCTAAATCCGTACTTATGTTTGAAACACGGTATTGGTTTTTCTAAAATTCCTTGATGTACTCTTTTGAGTAGATTGTGTAAAGAAGGTTTTATTTGGATGGCTCAAGCTTATGGAGACGAGCTGGATGCTTCCACCAATCTACCTATTTTCATTTTCATTCACTATAAGTATGTATGTAATCGGCATTATGAGGAAATGCAATTATAAATCGAGGATGGTAGTAATACTTAAACATTTTGTAACTCTAACAATATCATGTATGTTGGAGTAACACTTTGTAATACACTTTTGAGATATTATATATTGACATTTTACATGTGAGATTCTGATATGATATTCTTCATTCTTGCTCTGTTCTTTTTATTTAATTTTACCCTAACTACTTGTCTTTCCAGCACTTGGGTGTTTGGCACATGAATTTCGTGGATGTATTTATTATTATTTTGAATGTCAAGAAGGCTAACCTTTATGGAAAACAATCCTTATCAGCCATACGAAAGCAAACATTCGTCTTGGTGGATGGATTCTAAGCACACAACACCTTCCTAGGGAGGCATGCTTTATCAGACTTCCATGCGATTGTGGTCCAATGGCATTTGACCATGAAATTCCCCATGGCTCATGGAGGGAAGTCAAAGGAGATTAGGATGCTGGTAGGGAGGGTTATATAGAAGAGCTCCACGAGAATAAACCTTTAGAGAAAGGTAAAAGCAAAGAGGTCACGTTCTGTGCTAAACAATTGACTACATGGCAATTAAAGGACTGGTCCAAACTTGGGTTTATAAGTTAACCTTACGGTGAACTTGACATATGGGATAGAGAAGAGAGGGAAGCAGCGGAACCTAGAGAAGCAGTGGAGTTTATAGAAGTTGATGATGATGAACCAACTAAATTAGTGAAAATTAGGTCTTGATTGGAGCATTCAAAGATGTTGTTGATTGGATTCTTCCTGGAAAATCAAGATGTATTTGCATATTGCCGTGTAGACTTGTGTGGAATTTCACCCAGTATCACATGCCGTGTCCTAAATATTAATCGAAGAAAATCGCTGAAGAAATAGAGGAAACAAAGTATGGGCCTGAACAATTAAGGGCTTTTAACGCGGAGGTGAATTTTTTACTAGCAAACAGATTCATTAGGGAGTCTCTCTACCCGGAGTGGATAACAAATACAATCCTAGTGAAGAAGCTGAATGGGAAGTTACGAACATGCATTGACCTTTCTAATCTGAATTACGACTACCCTTAGGACTGTTTCCCAATCCCATGGATCAATCGATTAGTAGATTAGACTATAGTATATGAACTCTTATCCTTTATAGACTAGTATTCTAGGTACAACTAGATTGCTATGTGTGTCCTAGATCAGACGCACACCAGCTTTATTATAGACTTGGGCCTTTATTTCTATAAGATCATGTCATATAGACTATAAACGCTGGAACAACGTGCCGATGTTCATCAACATGATGTTTGCTAACCAGATTTGAAGTACAATGAAAGTATATGTTGATGACATGCTGGTGAAGTCCAAAAAGCCCGATGACCATATTACTCACCTACTTTAAATGTTCTAAGTGCTACGAGAGTTTAAGATGAAATTGAATCCCTTGATATGTTCCTTTGGAGTATCTTCGACTAAGTTCTTGGGATCCTTCGAACATGCCGGGGGATTAGAGCTAACCCAGAATAATTCCAAGCTTTAAAAGACAATAGAATCCCTGAAACATGAAAACAAATACAAATCTTGAATGGAAAAGTGGTGGTTTTGATTAGATTTTTATCTAAAGCTATTGATAAATGTGTTACATTCTTCGAAGTCATAAAAAATGAGAAAGGTAAGGTTGCTTGGATTGATGAGTGTCAGACTACATTTCTTAATCTGTCAAAACATTTGCAAAAGCCACTTGTCCTTTCCACATCAATAGTTTGGAAATATCTATACCTTTAATTAGTATCGATACACTCCTTGAGTGCAGCATTGGTGCAAAAAGAACACCGGCTGCAGCTACCAATGAACTACTTGAGCAAGCGTCTTATCACACGAGAATCTAGATATCTAAAGTTGAATAGTTGGCTTATTGTCCATTGATAGCATCAAAAAAGATGAGGCATTATTATTAATCTTATCTTATTCGAGTGTTGGTGGATCAACCATTGAGGAAGGTCCTACATCGGGAAGTTTGATAGAGTGGAACAATGAGTTGAGTCAATACAAAATCACTTATCATCCTCGAACGAAAATCAAAGGCCAGGCCTTGGCAGATTATCAAGAATTCATTATTGGGGATGACAAGATAAGACCTTGAGAATAAGAATCTCTTAAGTGGTGAGTGTGTGTGGATGGACCGTCGAATGAACATGAATTAAGCACTGGAGTGGTGATGATTACACCAAAAGGACAAAAGAAAAATTACACGGTGCAATTGGAATTCAAAGCAACATATAATGATGTAGAATATGAGACATTAATAACAGGACTTGAAATTGCAAAGGAGTTAGGGATCAGGTCATTATTGGTACAAGTGACTCTTAACTGATAGTCAACCAAATATTTAGGGAATTCCAAGCAAAAGCAGATCGTTTGGCATCTTATCTGAAAAAGGTAAAAGTACTTCTTAATGAGATGGAACACTATGTGATCAGATATACTCCAAGGGAAGAAAATCAAGATGCAAATGATTGGGCAAAGGTGGCGAGCTCGGGAAACAATCCGCTCCTTGGTTCATTACTAGTATGACCCTAACAACGTCGAGCTTTAAGAAGGAAAATAAATTAGAGATCATCAATGGAGAAGATACCAGGATGACCCCGATCATAAATTATTAAAATGAAGGAGTTTTGTCGGATAACAGAAGTGAAGCTAGGAAAGTGTTGGGTACGGCACCACGCTTTACTATTCGGGATGGCATGCTATATCGAATGGGGTTCTCAAACAGGTTGTTAAGGTGCATAGAATGAAGGGAGGATCGTGAGGTGTTGGATAATATACATTAAGGAAGTTATGGAAACTATACCAGTGGCAGACTTTAGCAGAAAAGGTGCCTCGATATGGGTACTTCTGGCCCAAATGGAACCGTGATGCAACATAATATTCAAAAAGGTGAGAAAAATGCCAAATATTTTCGGAGATCCTAAGGTTGGCTCGAATCACACCGACACATCTAGGCCTTTTTCGATTTGGACTGTTGATTTGATTAGAGAGCTTCCTATGGCCAGGGGTGGAGCTAAATAAACAATGGCGGTGGTAGACTATTTGACTAAGTGGATTTGTAACGACCCTAATTCAATCACTTAGAGTTTGAATATTTAAAATATTTTTAAATATTTTAACAATGGATTTTATAACTCAAATAAAACTTTTTTAAGTAATAACTAAGGATGGTGACGTTGTTTTGTAATTAGGTTTATAAAAATAATTAGTTTGAAGAAAAATTGAAAATGTGACTAGAAATCGTTTTCTGGATTTTTGACTTTTCATTAGCTAAAAGTTGTCGAAATTTGTTGTGTGCAAGTGTACACATGTACACATTTATATAAATCACATATGAAATGGTTAGAGATAAAATGAGGTTGAATATATAACGTAAGTAAATAAGGTAAGCTGACTTTTACTTTGAAATTTTAAAAAGAAAAAATGTGAAAAGGAAACATCTTTTCAGGTGAAGTGGTAAAGTGATGGATTGTGATGGAGTGTGCTTGTTGGTGACATGTAGAACGAAGCAAGGGAGAGAATGGTGTGTGGCAAAAGGAATAGGGATGGTAGTGTAGTTTGAAAATCGTTAAGGGTAGAAAGGTAATTTCCTTAGTCAAATTATTTAAAAACAATTTCCCTTCTCCTTTTTCATTTTCATTCTCGTATTTTCAAAATCATTTATCCTCTTTCCTAATCTTTCCAAGCACTTCCACGGCTTTCAAAAAGTCTTAAATATTTAAAAATCAAATCTTTTTCCCTTTTTCCTTTAGAAAAACTGTTAAAACTCCGTGTTCCCCTCTGTACCTCATATACTCCATATCAAAGCCCAATACCGCTCAAACCATACATGATCGAACCCAACTAGTCCTTTTAGGCTCGAAAAATTCAAGCTTTCGCAAAGAAAAACCAAGTTCGAGTGTCGATTCAAGGAGTGGTGTTAGTTTGTACTTATGCATATAACATTTCTTGTACATCAAAATTCTTTTTTTAGAAATAATACCATTTGAACACTTTGATTATTTAGGTTTTACTTGTATAATATTATATTACATATTCCTATTTAACATTACAATATTTTTTAAACATTTTTGGTAAGTTATATATACGTTTTAAGAACGTAATTGAATATTACACAACTTTATCTTATTCATTTTAGTTAACAAAATGTTCAATAATTACATCGTCTAAATTTTTATATCTTCGATTTACAAGTTACAAATTTCCAATCCCTTATATATTTCATGAGTCGCTTAGCTTTTAATTTCTTTTTTTCCTCATTTCAGTAGTTTCCAATTATTAATATAGTCAAGATTTCATTCATTACAATAATTAAAATTTCTAATTTGCAGAAACTTAAGAACTAATACTGGGTTCATTTTCCAAATCATTTTAAAATAATATATACAATAATGTCCTTTATATATATCAAATCATATTTAGAAAATTTAAAATTACGATTTGTTTATCAAACATATGTGTAGTAAATCTTCTACAATGGTCTCCCCACTTGAAACTCCAAAATGAATGTCGATAATGCATGCACTCATCACCGAAATTATTTTCCAATGATAGAAGTGGGGAGTATAGTATTTATTTCCTTTCAAAAATCTTTTAAACATTTCTTTCAAATCACATTGAAAATATTTTTATCTGAAAATACTTCTAAATAATACTAATATTATATTCCAAATTTTTTTGAAAAACAAATTTCAAAACACCAGAACTCAAATTTTGAATTTATATTCATTTTACTTGACAAGTTTATTTTACAACCAATATTTATAAAATTTCGCTTCCTAATAAACAAGCATATTATATACAACTATATTCATTTATAAAAATTATTCCTTTATATTCAAAATATAATATTAGGAAAAGTCATTTCATTTACCTATATTTCAAAACAATATTGTTTCAATCTGCCCTATCAAATGTTTAGAAATCCCTATCGATGTCATAGCCTCCTATATTACGACCATAATTTATAAATGCTAAATAGAATAAATTAACACAATATAAAAACATATTATAACACTAACAAGTACGCTCCCTCATATATACACTCAGACCGACTCATTCTAGGGTATCGATAACCCTATCTCTAATGAGTCAGACCCCACAAAGCTAAGGTAATCGCTAAACCAAAGCTTTGATACCAAATGTAACGACCCACCTTTTTGGACGGTTGAAATTGATAATCAACCACATAAGTCAAACTTTAACTATTCAAAAGGAGGATTGTTATGGGTAAATAAGAAAAAGAAGAAGGAAGAAAGAAAAACAAAACACAGATCTCATAGTGGAATGAAAAATTAAATTATCACATAAACATTTCATGAAGCTGTTTTACAAATAACATTTAACTACTCTTTTACAATACAGATCAGAGTTACATACAACAGAAATTATTAAATAATGCAGCGGAACAATATGATGCAGTGGAACATATATGAAATAATATAATATACAAATCACCGTCTTCATCCTTCAGAGATAAAATGGTCTTCAACACACTAAAAGCTCAGACTGACCCATGCGTAATGAAAAGACAAAACACTCGAGTCAGAACTAAAATATCATATGTAAGTTAAATCAACAGTAAATAAGTATAAGTGTAACGGCTTCAGAGATGTTTGCAGGGTTCGACATCCCTTATCCAGTGTCTAACGTGCATGCAATAATTTAACAGATGTTTAGGATTCCATCTCTCAAGGATCCGTTAAACTGTCTACATACATAGTACAACACGCCATTATAATAGTGTCTGTAATAAAGTAAAGTAATAAAATAGCGTTAAGGCGTTACGCATAACTCCTTTAACACATTTTCGTATATTCCCATACTCCATATAGTATCGTAATTCCTCCATAAACTGGAGGGATGTCAGAGGGCGCTCCATAGGTACGGCATAAACCAAACTCGTAATGGGCTCGATAAGGCATGTGACAAGGCATGCGAGGCAACGCCTAGGGTTGGATACTTCTGTTTTGCGGATCCGAACTGATGGTAACGCATCGCAGCTCCTATCGACCACCTCGGAACACACTCCCATATAAAATCGAGGGGTGGCCACCATATCAATCATATAGTAATAATTATGGTATCGAAGAAGCATGTGCGATCGAAGGTGGGACCTCACTTGGCCAGCGTGGCACCTTTTTTAGTCATATCAAACTGACCCGAGGGAGTTAGGGCTACATTAATATCTCATATAAAATCGTTTGCCAAACCATCTTACTTCATTCTGGAATCTCCACCACGTGCACAGTTGTTAAAATGGTTTTCGGTATTGGTAGACTGGATGGTTATTTTACATTTCCAAACCATTTCATATTGATATCAAAATATCATATTCTCAAAAATCATATCATTTTTGAAATCATATTCACTTTCGAAATCATATTTTCAAAATAGATTAAACCTTCATTTCAAAATCATCATATTTACTCAAAATATGTCATTTCATAAGAAAATATCATTTCAAGCCCCAACTTAGGTTATAACATCATTTAACCATTAAAATCCAGGATTTAAATATAAAAAATTCGGCATTGCAGAGTTTGAATTTTTAAAAATAGGGTAGATAGGCATAAATAGTTTAAATATTTTTAAAATAGTTTAAAATAGTTTTTTTAAACATTTAAAACACTTTAAAATATTTTTAAATAGATTAAAATACCTTAAAATATATTAAAATTAGATTATAATAGATTAGATAGTTTTAAAATGGATTAAAATAGTTTAAAATTGATTAAAATAGTTTAAAATATATAAAAATGGTTTAAAATAGTTTTAAAATAGAGTAAATATAGTATTAATAGTTTAATATAAAAAGGTTTGATTATTGAAATGGTTTACATAGTAAATATTTTGAAGATCTAAATAAATCTAGACTTAAAATAATATATCCTTAAACAGTTTATATTAAAATAATTAATTTGGAAATAATGTCAAATCAATTATTTCTTCCATTTCAATAAATCTGGACCATATCCAGCTTTCAAATAAAAAAACTCAATTTTAAATCTTTCAATATAGATTCTTAATAAAACCATTTAGATCTATATCGATTTCAAATCCATGTTTAAACTATAAATTTAAGCTACTCCAAATTCAGTAGATTTCAAAGTTAAATATTCAAATATTTCCAATAACCCAATTTCGATAAATTTCATTTATATTTCAAATTCAACTTTAAAATTTCAATTTAATTTTTTTAAACATTTCATTTAAACCAATTCTAATTTCAACATTTGAAGCTTGGATTTTGGAAAGTAATTCGGTTTATATAAATCAAATTTTTATATCAAAATATCATTTAACTGGATTCAACATTTTAGGATTTAAAATCATTTAATTTAACCAATCTGGTATCAGTATGTAATTTTCTCATTTCAAGCCGCAATAAATTCAAATTTACAGGTATATATCATTTCAACCCTCAATTCGAGTTAAAACTCGAAATCCATAAAATCGCTTGAGTCCATCAATTCAACCCATAACTATTTTTCTCTAATCTATAAGATCATTCGGGTATGTATCATTTCACCCATAGTGATTTTCCTAACAATAACTTGGGAACTTGCAATGCGATAATAATATATGAAATAACATAACATCCAGTCATCCAATATTAGCAATTAGCATCCATTACAATCATCATCCAAATTAACGAATAAATAACAATAATTACCGGTTATCATTAACTGGTATTTAATTGGCAAATTTTAAAATTCAATATTAAATTAAATGGCAATTATATTCAGTTAAATTCAAATTTAACTAGAATGACGATTTAAACATACCAAACAGCAATCAATCAAATTCTAATCATATCACAAATTTAATTTAACTAATATAAGACAATTTAGTAGTTGTGAGTGGGTTAAAAAACTCATCTTCGATTTCAAATCGATTTAAAATCCAAATGAAGACTCAAATTTTAACAGTCTTAGAATACGTCCAAACCAGTTCCATGTCATTGGAATTTTGATACAATCGCTATGGGAAAAACCGCACGAGAATCCGAGCTTGTATGCAAAAGGTATTAAGATTTGAAGTTATACGATTTCATAATATGAAATAAATAAAATAATAAACAAATAAAACATGTCACCTCAACACATTCTCATGCGCTCAACTCTGCCAAGTCGACGTCATGCAAAACCCTACAAAACCGCTACCATAAATGAATTTTTGCTGCCTATCCACGAGACAACAAGTAGGTCAGACTACACGCCATCTTCCTTGCATCAGGCTGCGCCCACAAGTGGCTCACGCGCCTTTAACGTCACTTGGTGGTGGCCACTACCGTGAGCCAACACATGGACGAAAAATCTCCATTTTTCGACAATCTAGCAATCATTGAGAGAATGAACCATGCGGATGCGCATTACTCAAAGACCTCTACAAGCCCATAACCTCTGATCACCCCAGGACGAAGATCCACCGTTAAAATTGAAACCCTTATTTCGACGGTCGAGACTAAATCACCAATTTATGGCCAAACCATGATCCGGTCGAAAAAATTGTTGCGTTAGATTACGCTCGTCGAGAGCTTCCCGACGATATATAATTTGCTATGCTTTGAGGAGTTTAAATTTTTGAAGGTGATTTTGATTTGAAATTGAAATTGAGATTTAAGGATTTCTGTCATTGGAAGGAAGGAACAGGTAAGAGATTGAAGTACATATAAAATAAGATAAAAGGTTGCTAGGGTTTAGGAAAGAAAGCTATTTATGTGAACAAGAACAGATAAGAATGAAAGGACAATTTGAATTGCTTCGAAATGATAACAACGACCCGAATAGCCTGTTCCATTTTCAAAACCAAAATTGGTTCGAAATAGATGTTTTCGATATTTTTAAATTCAATGGAAAAGGTTTCAAACTCAAATTCCATTGTGTATAGAAGTTAGCTTTTAAAATCAGCTTATTTTAATTAAATTCATTAAATTGATTTCTACGTGTTACGAGCCCGCACGGTCAAACGACAAGTCCGAGTGCTATGAAACTTGAAATCCTACAATAATTCACCGTAACGAATCCAATGACACTGGTTTAGTCGAAACTCGAGACAGTGGCCAAAATGGCTGTTTTGACGCTAATTAAATAAATTATTATTAAACTGATTTAATCACTTTTCGAATTCAAATTTATAACTAACAATTTTTATCATTTTTTATTATCTAGTAATTCATAATCTTTTAAAATAAATTTCCATGTCAAACCCAATGTTAAATAATTCACTAATTACTATGTTCAATTTCAATTGAAATAAACTTATTAATTATAATTTAAATTCAAATAAATTAATTTATTTTGGTTTATATCTTATTATTCAACCTGCTATCACCTTATGGATATAATTAACATTAGCTTACCGTTATAACATCAATATTCTACAGTTGTCATTTTAATTTACATTAACTGCACTATTTAAGTAGATTAATTACAATTGATTTCCAATGTAATTTCAATGGATTAAATGGTTGAATGATAATTAAAAAACTGCTACATCTTACAATTTCAAACTCATTTCTTTGTTTATTGTTTACAAACCAAGCTAATAGATTCACATATAGAATAATCATTCTATATTAACCAATTACAATTAATTACGTACAATTTTGTCATTAAATACAACATTTGGTCTGTTTTCTTATTTACAATTTCTAACCAAATTAACTTATAATCATTTCAATTGTTTGAAATTGGATTAAAATAGTTATCAATTACATTAAATCAACTTTATTAAATTACATTCTAATTATTTTCTCATTCACAAATCATAAATTATTATTTCACACAATATTGAATTCCAAAATCTATTTAAATTTACTATTTTTAATTATGTAAAAATGTGGGTCGTTACACTCTCCTTACTCAAGTCCTCGAAAAGGGAAAAGAAGGAATTAATATATTTTATTCAAAGCATTCAATTTATACAATTATTTTACATAATTAAGCATTTTAAATAAAATATGCCAAATAATAAATAATTAAATATACATATTCAAGTTTAATAAAAGTTTGAAAATATCTTTACTTTCATAGAATTTTCTAAGTCTAAAGTTCATGAAAAAATTGGCAGAGTCTCCTTTGTACAAAGAGATCCGAAAAACAATAATATCAATAATCAATATATATATATATATATATATATATCGCATTTCAAAAATAAATATTCCAAACCATGGAAAAATAATATAATATCGCTATAGAACTGTAATTCGAAAACATACCTATTTGTCGGGCAAACAACGCTTTATATATGAAACCAAAAATCATAGCTATTGATTCCATAAACCAGCATTTCACTTATATAATCTAAAAGGTAATATTGTGAGAAATTTAAATTTATGATTTATGAATAGGAAAATAGTCAAAATATGATTTAATAATGTTGGTTGAATGTTAATAACAACTAACTGTATGAAATCTCAATCAAATGGTGTAATATAAAAGTTAAATTTGGTTATAAAGTGTAAACAAGTAAATAAACCGAATGTTGTAACAAAAAGAGAAATTATATGTAATTAGTTGAAACTGGTTAATATAGAATAATCAATCAGTATGTTAATTTATTAGCTTTGTCTGTCAAAATTAAACATAGAAATATGTTTGAAATTGTAAGTTGTAACAATTGTTTAATTAACGTTGCATTATTTAATCCATTGAAATTTAATTGGAAATCAATTGCAATTAACTTATTTAAATATTGCAATCAATGTGGTTTAAGATAGTAACTATAGATCATTGATGTAGTAATGGTAAACATATGTTAACAATACCCATAAAATAACAATTGATTGAATAAAAAAATTGAAATCAAATTAAATCAATTTATTGGGTTTTAAATTATAATTAATGAATTTATTGGGTTTTAAATTATAATTAATGAATTTATTGCAACTGAAATTGGAATGTTGTAATTAGTGCAATATTTATAATTGAATTTGACATGGAAATCTGTTTTAAAAGGCTATTAACTTCTGTTTAATTAGAATGGATAAAATTGGTTAGTTATAAAAATTGAAAATGAAAGGTGATTAAATTAATTTAATAACAATAATTTATTTAATTAACATGAAAATAGCCATTTTGGCCACTTCTCGGATTCCGATGAAACCAGTTTCATCGGATCCATAACAGTGAATTATTGTAGGATTTCAAGTTTCGTAGCGATCGGGCTTGTCGTTAGATTGTGCGGGCTCGAAACGTGTAGAAATCAATTTTGTTGAATTGAATTGAAATAAGCTGATTTTAAAAACTAACTTCTTCATACAATGGAATTAGAACTTGAAACCTGCTCCATTGAGTTTAAAAATAATGAAAACATCTATATGGGATGACATGCTTTCGTTTTGGAAGCAGAATGGGCTTTTCGGTGGTTATTGTCGTTTTAAACCAATACGATACGGTTGGTTTGTTCCAAGGTCATCTTGATTCTCCTGGAATCGATGAAGCACGGGTAAAAATGGGTCTCGGTGGCGGCGAGATTCATGGAGCTGGAGCATTCATGTTTTGGCTAGAGGTGCGCTTGGTCGAATGCAGGGCGTGGGTGTGAGTGGATCTGGTCATAGTTGATCAGGAGCGGCGTGAAATTTGACAGACGGTGGCCGCTGAAGCTGGTAGTCACGTGCTAGTTTTCGTGTTAAACCAAGATTTCGTGATGATGCGGTGACGGGGCTATTATGTTATCAATTTATTAATTTTTTGTTTTTTTTATTGAAATCAAAATGTTCTAACTTATACTTCGTTTACATTCGAGCTCGGATTTGCGCACGGTTTCCTCCACTGCGACCGTATCGAAATTCCAAACATTTTGATTCTTGTTTGGATGAATTATGAGACTGTTGAATTTTTGACTTTATTTTGGATTTCATATCGATTTGAAATCAAAGGGGAGTGTTTTGACCCACTCCCAACTACTAGATTATCTTATATTAGTTAAATTGAATTTATGATGTGATTATAAATTGAATGGTTGATGCTTGATATATTTAAATTGTCATTCTAGTTAAGTCTGACTTTTATTGAATCTAATTACTATTTAATTTAATATTGAATTTTAAATTGCCTGCTAATACCTAATATCGACGATCGGTCAATTGTTGTTATTTATTTATTGATATGAATGATGATTGTGATGGATGTTTGATTTTTTATATGAATGAGTGGGTGCGATACTATATTTTTTTAACACTGTAAGTTCCCTTGGCTTATTGTTAGAAAATCCCTATGGATTGAAATGATACATACCCAAACGATCTATAGATTAGGGAAAAATCATTATGGGTTGAAATGATAAACCCGAGCGATTTTATGGATTTTATTTTGATTCGGGATTACGGGTTGAAATGATATTTCAGGTTAAATTGATATACATCCATATTACTTGACCATAGGGTAGAAAATTATATACGGATACTGGATTGATTAAATTTAATGATTTTAAATTCTAAAATTTTGTATTTTGTTAAATGATATTTTAAAGGAAAATTTGATTTATATAAAATGAATTATTTTGAAAATCCATGTTTTAAATGTGAAATAGGAAATTGGTTTAAATTAAACTTTTAAAAGTTAAACTTGAAGTATAAATGAAATTTATCGAAATTGAGTTATTGAAAACGTTTGAAAATGTAACTTTGAAATCTACTAATTTGAAATAGTTTGAATTTATTGCTCGCACTTGGATTTTAAATCGGTGTGGATCAAATTGTTTAAATGAGAATTTTAATAGAAGGACAAAATTTAGTTGTTGATTTGAAAGCAGGACATGGTCTAGATATGTTGAAATGAAAGAAATAGTTTAATTTGATATTAATTTCAAAATTACCATTTTTATGTAAAACATCTAAAAATATATTATCTAAAATCCTGATTATTATGATTTTCAGACTATTAAGCTATTTTAATCTATTTTAAACTATTTTAATCAATTTAAACTGCTTTAATTTATTTTAATCTATTTAATCCAATTAAATCAATTTTAACCTATTTTAAACTAATTAACCCATTTTAATCAAATTTTAATCTATTTAATATATTTACATCTATTTAATCTATTTTAAATCTATTTAATCTTTTTAAATCTATTTAATCTATTTTAAATCTATGTAATCTATTTGAAATCTATTTAATCTATTTTAAATCTATTTAAACTATCTTAAATCTATTTAAACTATCTTAACCTATTTAAAATTATTTAAATTATTTTAAACTGTCTTAACTATTTCTAATTTTCAAATGTGTAAAGTTGAAGTGTCATACTTAAATCCTTGATCTAAAAAGCAAGTATGGTTAAATGGTGCTATAACCTAAGTTAGGATTTAAATGACATAATTGAATGAATATGATGATTTTGAAATGAGTATTTAATTAACCTATCTTATCGATTATTTCTAAAGTGAATATGATTTCAAAAGTGAATATGATTTTAGAGGTAATATGGATTGAAATGAATGTGATATTTTGATATCCATTATGAGTTGAATTTTGAAATGTAAAAGAACCATCCAGTGTGAAATAAGCGTTTGGATGTTAAAGAGACCAGGACCAGATATTGTCATACTCTCTGCCAATATCGAATACCACTTTAACAACTGTGTACGTGGTGGGGATTACAGAATGTAATAGGACTCCAAACGATTCTATATGAGGTATTCACGTAGCCCGGACTATCGTGTGTCAGCTTGATGTGGCCAAAATAGGAGCCACGTCGGGCAAGTGAAGTAGCTCTCCTATCGGGCACATTTCTTCGATACCATATTATGACTTTGTGGTTGATTGGTGGCCACCCGATGATTATTATTGGAGCTTGTTTCGAGGTGGGCGATAGTAGCTGCTATGTGTTACCACCAGTCTGGATCCACAAAACATTAGTATCCTACCCAAGGCATTGCCTTGAGTGCCTTATCACAGGCCTTATCGCGCCTTCTACGAGTTTGGTTTATACCATACCTATGGAATGCCCTCTCATAGTCCTCCAGTTTACAGGGGAGTTATGGTACAACATAGACAATGATAATATATAAAATGTGTTAAGCGGGATATGGCTAACGCTTTAAAACTATTTTAATACTTTACTTTACTGTAGACACTATTATAATAGCGTATTGTACTATGTATGTAGATAGTTTAACGGATCCTTAGGAGATGGAAATCCCGAACATCTCTTAAGTTATTGCACTCACGTTAGACACTAAATATGAGATGTCAAACCCCATGAACATCTCCAATGCCATTACACTCATATTTATTTACCGTCTATTTAACTTACATAAAATCTTTTAGTTCTGACTCGAGTGTTTTGTCTTTTCATTTTGCTCAGGTCAGGCTAAGCTTTTCAGTGTATCGAAGACTGCTTTTTTGGACGAGGAGATGATAGTACTATTATTATTTATTATATTTATTCACCTCCATCATGTTGTTCCGCTGCATTTTTATTTATCGCTTTTGTTTGTAACTCTGATATGTATTGTGAAAGAGTAATAAAATCTTATTTGTAAAACAGCTTCATGTACTATTTATTTGACTATTATATTTGTCATTCCGATGTAAGATTATGTGTTTGTTTAATTTTTTCCTTTGCTTTTTCTTATTTACCCCATAACCATCCTCCCTTTTGAATGGTTTGAGTATGACGTGTGTGGTTTATCGTCGATTTAAACCGTCCAAAAAGGAGGGTTGTTATATTAGTTGTTTCAATTTATAGCACAATAAGACGAAAATATGAAATAATCATATGCAAACAACAATACAACCAATTCCTCATATATTCATAGCGACCAAAATAAATGATGTGCTTCAGGTTTAGAAATTTTTAATCATACAAGGTGATAAATAAACTATCAAGTGCGCCCTATGCTCAACAACCTTAGATAATTACTTAAAATGTTATTTATATATCCTTATACAGTTAGAAGTATCATTTCCCAAACATCCCATACGCAAAAAAAAACTAAGAATTTCAAGTATCATTTAAGTTTATTCTTATTAATTTCCTTTCAAATCGTTATTTACTTTTTATTTATTTCATTTCTTCATATAATATCTTCCTTTCCATTCATTTACTTACATAAGTTTTTTTCCATTCCCTTCCGTTCATTTCCATTCAATTATTTAGATCATCTATAATCAATTCCCAAAATATTATGTAAGTCTCTTTGCAAATTTAATTCACCATTGTTATTTACGTTGATTTCCTTTTGATATCAATTTTCATTTGTGAATCGACTCACACTTATAATTCAACTTTTTTTCTTCATATTTATTTCCTTCATATATAGCGTTATTGAATATTAAATCTATTTCTAAATCATTCTCAACATTTTCTGAAGTTATAATCATTTACTTAATAAAGTATTCACTTTTACTATTCGCACTAGTTACTAGCATTTCAAAACATTAACTTATGCTTATAACTTTTCTTGTACATCAAAATTCTTATTTATAGAAAAAAATTACATTTGAACACTTTCATTACTTAGGTTTTCCTTGTATAATATTCTATTACATATGCCTATTTTACATTATAATTTTTTTCTAAAACATTTCTGGTAAGTTATATATATGTTTTAACAATGTAATTGATTGTTACGTAAGTTTATCTTATTCATTCTAGTTAACAAAATGTTTACTAATCACATCTTCTAAATTTTTATATCTTTTGATTTACAAGTTAAAAATTTCCAATCCCTTATATATTTCATGAATCGCTTAGCTTCTAATTTCTTATTTTTCTCATTTCAGTAGTTTCCAATAATTAATATAGTCAAGATTTCATTCATTACTATAGTTAAAATTTCTAATTTGTAGAAACTTAAGAACTAAATACTGGGTTCCATTGCCAAATCATTTTAAAATAATATATACTTATATCCTTTATATATATCAAATCTTGTTTAGAAAATTTAAAATTAAGATTTGTTTATTGTTAACCCGCCTTTTGGCAAGGCCGTAAGAAGGCGGATTTGACTAAGTTGATTTCTCAGCTATTAAGGATGGAATGCGATAGGTTTGAGTAGACTGGATGGATAGGTAATGCAGTGTGTTTGGAAGGTGGTTTGGCTAAGTTACTGCGGCTCGACCAAATGTGGTTCGGCCTGAGCGGATCAACAGATGTGGCACGGTGGTGATCTGGTTCAGCACTTCTGGATCGGTCAGGTTAGGGCCGATCAGCATGGAAGGGAATAAGTCCGTGGGCATGTATGGTTCGACTGAACTCGGTCAGCTAAGGTGGTTCTGTCTTGATGGCATGGGTCGGTCAGAATGAAGTGGTTGGTATTGGAGTTTGCGCGTGGTTCAATCGAGGTGGATCAGCATAAGTCGTTCGACATGTGTGGCTCGGCTGTACTCGATCAGGATGAAGTGGATCGGTGTTGGAGTTTGGATGTTGTTCGATCGAGGAGGATCCGCACAAGTCGTACGGCATGGTTGATGTTGCTTGGGTTTGGCATAGGGTTATACTCGGGTCGACATCATAGTGGATCGACTTCAAAGTGGACCGGCTTCAATGGGGGTCGGCGTATATGTGCTTCGTGTTTTGGCACAAACTACTTTGAGTCAAGCACAGGGTTGCTTCCGGCCATCATCTAGGAAAGCTCGAGTTGGCATATCTACAGTTGTGGTCGAGATCCACTAGGTATGTGGGCTCGCCTATGTCTGTGGTGGGCCCATATCACTCAAGAAGCCCATAAACTCAGGATTTGCCTATAAATACAGCAATCGAGGCTTCAAAAAAGAGATCGTCATTCAGCTACCCTTCTTCTTCCCTACTAACGCTGCTCTGCCATTGTTGTTCTAAAAACTCATGATTGTAACTATAGTTGATTCTAACATCAATAAAAAGGAAATTTCTAGAGTGGATATAGGCCGGAGTCAGCCGAACCACTATAAATCCTGTGTTATTACCGCTTCCTTTTAATTTTTACTATTCTTTAAATTTATACTCTCTACATACATTTTATCTGTGATCTATGACTGTGATTTGGTGATTTCATCTGGATTTGTGTGTTAGCGACCAATTTTGTAACAACCCTCGTTTTGTGATTACTTGTAAAGATAAATTATAATGATGGTTTTATTTAAAATGGAGGAATAAAATAAATTTTTAGATGTAAAATTTGTTAAAATTGTTCTTTTTAAAATAAACAATGGGTTTTGGTGTAATAAAATGGAGATTAAGAGGTTTGGCTGTAAATAAAGTAAGAATAATAAAATTATGTTTATTTGATGGTAATTTCATTTAAATAGGGATAAATAAAATTAATTCAACATTTATTCGTTGTAAATAAATATAAAATCAAGAAAATAAAGTTTTGAAAACTTTAGTATATTATTTTGGGATAATAATGAGCATTGAATGGTTTTAATTTGATAAAATGTAATTATTGCGGAGATAATGGTCAAATGGTAATTTTTGTTAATTTTAATGATGTGTTAAAAATTAAATATGGTTAAGAATGTGAATAAAAATGTGTAATATGGATTAAAAAAAATGTTTGGATGTAAAAATATTTTTATATGGTTTGTGATGTTTAATTAAATAAGAAAATATGATTTTTGGGGTTTAATTGATTTAATTATCATGTCGTCACATTTCTTTTTACAAGTTAAAAAGTGTCATTTTCAATATTAAGAATGAAGGGTTAAATGATTGTGAAATCTATGTTTTACTGTTTTGTTGAAAAGATTAGTTAACGAACTTATTTTTAGTGTACTCACATTAATTTTTAGGTGTCTTAACCTATGAGATAATGGTGTTTTAAAATGGTATAAAATGTGATTAGAAAATGGTTAATTTACAAGTTGGTTTATTTAAATTGAGGGTTTTGGGCTTTAAGTTTATAGCAATCCATTTAGACACTTAGTGAATTTGCTAAGTAGGAGAAACAACTCCTTCTCCTGTACGTTCAGAAATTATCAAACAGAGACAAACTTCCCAATGCAACCCTAGTTGAGAGACAAGATTAGGGTTTTAAAATAAAATAAATTGAAATAAAATCCAGTAAAATCCAGGTAAACTTCTCAATCATATCCTCATCTTATTCTGAATTTGTAGATTTGATTGTTGAGGGAAATTTCATTTTTGTGTTTTTGGGTAAATTAATTATTAGGGTAAAAATAGAGGAAGGAGAAGAGCAATAGCAAGGCTATAAGGTTTCTAGCACCAAATCAAGGCCAAAGCTCCTTACTTTACTTGCTAAATCTACTAGTTTGCTGCCAATAAATCCTAAGGTGAGTTGAAAACTCACCATTTCTAGCTTAGATTGAGATTTCAAGGTAAGAAATTTCAAATGTATTTGTTGCATGTTCATTTGCGATTTGTTGTTAGTAAATTGCACATATCTTTTGCGTTTTAAATCGAAATTAGGATTTTTGTGATGTTATGGAAAGCCTAAAAAGAGTGTGACAACTTTCATGTTAAACACTTTCGAAGATACTGAACATAGGTGGTCCAAAAGCATGACGTAAACCTGCTGCCCTGTCACTGTAAAACCATAATTTTCTGTGCTAAATGTCATTGGTAATTTAAGCATATCTTTCACATTTGACGCCCAAATTTGACGATTCTTAATGTTATGGAAAGCATAGATTGTCTACTATAACATTTGTGTTTTGAGTTTTGTGAAAGTTTAAAGTTTACATGGTCTAAAGTTCATTTTAGTCTCGCTGTCCCAACACTAAAATGATAGCCGTAGTGAACTTCAGATTTGAAAATTGTTTTCATCATAACCTTTTCATTTCTTATCCGAATTCGATAATTTTTGAAGTTCTGTAAAGCATAGAATGTCCTATATAACTTTAATGTTTCATGATTTGTCAAATTTTGGGTTGAATATGGGCGAACTGGCTAAACAAGCCGCTGGCCTTTGTTTTTCCCGTGTATTCACTTCCTGACATTGGTTCGACTTTGAGACGTCGCAGGTTCTTCATCTCTTATCGGAACGCGGTGATCCTTTTTGCAGTTTGAAGTACAAATGTTGAACTGTATTTCTACATATTTTTAGGTCATTTCGACCATGTTAACTTGTATATATCTGTTGTTGAACTTGCACTCACAGCTTGTTTTTATCGGAATTTTATAAGTTTAAACTTCCAATATTTTTCTGTATTTCTTGATGATTCTTTCTAGATTTCATACACGGGTTTTATAAATGAGTTTTGAAATGTTTTTCAAGTAAATTGGTTTTTGGAATAATTATTATATATTATTTTCAAGTATAAAATTTTAGTATCTCTATAATTAGATAGATTGCAAAAGCGGTTTATAAAGTGGTTTTAAATTATTTTAAAACCTCGTTTTCTCCAATTTATTATTTCTATAAAAAAATTACACGTTTTAGCGCTGTCGAGCGAATGAGAAGGAGAGTTAAACGATTGGGTAAAACGCATAGTATGGGATACGTGCGTTTATCCTTTCGGTTAATTCCTAACTTGTCCGTTTGATCGTTTTGGCCAACGGGTCTAGTTTGCCTATGATATGAGGTGAACCTTTTACTGCTTTGAGTGTGAAATTTACTAGCGGTTAGTAAACCGTTTAGTGCGAACGGGTGGTATGGAACAAACGTTAACACTTTTCGGCTTCCTTTCCGAGAGTTTGTGACACATATTGCCAGTTAGTGGTGTCCAGTAGTGGGCCTACGGACCTTCGCCACTACGGTTTGTGCCATCAGGTTTGTGCCTTCGGGTTTGTTGCCCTATAGTATCGCTTTTGGAGTTGGTCCTTCGTCACCACTCGAGAGATACTTGGGTTTGTCGCTTTTGGGTTTGTTGCCCTATAGTATCGCTTTTGGAGTTGGCCCTTCGTCGCCGCTCGAGAGATACTTGGGTTTGTCGCCTTTGGGTTTGTTTCCCTATAGTATCGCTTTTGGAGTTGGTCCTTCGTCACCGCTCGAGAGATACTTGGGTTTGTCGCCTTTGGGTTTGTTGCCCTATAGTATCGCTTTTTGAGTTGGTCCTTCGTCACCGTTCGAGGGATACTTGGGTTTGTCGTCTTCGGGTTTGTTGCCCTATAGCATCGCTTTTGGAGTTGGTCCTTCGTCGCCGCTCGAGAGGTACTTGGGCTTGTCGCCTTTGGGCTTGTGGATCCTTTTTTATACAGTACTGAGCACATGCATCTTTTGTTTCATTGATATTTATATTTCCCTAAATTATTGCCTTGGGGAGAGTTATCTTTTCTGCTTAATAGCCTGCCCACCCTGGAAACGGCTCAGCTGGCGGTAGGGTCAAGCTGTTGGAACAGCACTGCATGTCGAGCGGTGTCCATTGCGCCTCCGGCGGTCCATGAAAATCCAGAGGACCGAGGCGGGGGCCTTGGGGCTCCCACATATTTACTTTGTTATGAGGAGAGAACTCATGCAACACAATACACACTGCCACTGTCCGTCCGAACGAACCGGGTCGGCTATAGATGTGTAATATTGAAGAAAAAAATGCTACGCTTATCGACGTATTCAGTAGATAGTTAAGACAGGGCTATAGATGGTCGTTCCTATCCAACTATATTCTCCGTATTAGCAGACGGTATTACATCGTAATACTCTTTGCTAATGTGGGTCTCGGAGTGGGGCGTTACAGCTTGGTATCAGAGCTCAGCTCAGAACAAAATATGATAAACACAGAACAGAAGCACATATTACAGTACATCCAAGTATAATACAAGTGGTAACATAGTTTTCCACTATCGTATTCCTCAATCATGCCTTTAGTTTTTTTTCATTTTCTTAGATTGGATAATAAGTTTGAAAACATTATATGGGTTTTAAATATCACTATTTTTTTAAATAGTAGAAATTAGACCTCAGATGGCTTAGATTTAAATTATGTGTTTTGAACCTTGGTGATTAGAGTTGCGCAGCGGAAATGGTGTGACCATTTTCGTTGGGCACAGTTAATGCTTTACTTTTAGTAAATGCTTATTTGGTTGATAATTGCATGAATGTGTGTTAGCATAGTAATTGTTGAAATAATATTGAGTAGGTGATATAATTGAGAGTTATAAACCTACTCAATGCAAATGATAAGAACTTGCAGTGTCTTCAAGTTGTAGCCACCGCAAGAATTATTAGAAAGATTAAATTTTGAAAATGATATTTAATCCATAAGTGGTATTTATCCTAAGGTTAAAATGAAATAAAAATTTAATGTTTAGGAATTCTATGGATGCATTTTAAAGAAGTAAAATTACTAAAAGAATTTTTGGGAAAGAAAGCATCCATGTGGTTGGAAAATCTTTCTAACAAGAACTATACTTATGTATATAACTTGACTGTTTTATGAATTGATTGTATGGTTGTATAATTGGAAAATGTTTTATGTTTTGAAAATAAACATTGTTACAACCAAGTTCAAGATTCCTTAAGAAATCAAAACAGGTTTTATTATTTCTTGCGTCAATTGGCTAATAAGTATTTTAAGAATTCTGGTCGATGCGTCTGATCAGCATTATCGATAGGGATTTATAAACGCTTGCGAGGCGATGTGATACATGCTTTTGAAATGGCAATAAATAATATTTACTAGTATGGATGTTGAATGCAAAAATATATAGATATTGCACAGATTTTGAAAATCTTAAATTGCCATTTGAGATAAGTATTCTATATATACTTAAGGACTTATGAAAATAGTGTGACATAGAGGGCAATGGAGAGGCAATGTTGATCTTGGTCAACTTTGCAGTCCTTGATAATGTCATTCACTATAAATGTATTAGTTAGATGTTATCATTTTATAAATTAGTAATTGGAAAATTTGAATATGGCTTCATTTAAATAATTCTTTAGCTTTGTGGATTAAGAGAAAACTAAATATAAAAGATTCCTTTATTGTAAAATGCAAAATTTTTGTGAAAATATAGAAATAATAACAAATAGAGCAACAAGATAAGATTTTTAACTGTGAAAGCAATTTTAAAAAAAAAAAATCAAAATCAAAATATAGTTCCAAAGTTTAGTTTGGATAGATAATTGTTTCATATTAATATAAGAAAGTAATTATCTTAATTAAAATATGAGTCTTCTTTTAAAAGACTTATTTGTTAATTGGAAAAAACTTTTCTTTGTAAACCATTTTGAAAGTTTGTTGTATGTATTGTAGCGTAATTCTAGATGTCTTGGCTTTTCGGAGAAAAAGATCACGTAATAAATGTTTTAGAGAAAAGATTTTTGATCTAAAATTATGTAGTTTGAATTTCATAATGGCTTGAAAATTTGGACAATAAAAGGTCTGGGGTCGGAAAATTTTGATTAAAAAGTGCTATTTTAAAACAGCGATAACATATGATTTACGAATCCAAATGAGTCCATTATTTTTGCAAAAGAGTGCTTTCAGTAAGCTAGAAATCATCTTTGTATCATTTTTGAAAATTTTGCAGTTTAGTTATTCAAAAATGAGTTTGAGAAATGAGGGACATCTCTGTCCTCTTTTATATTTTCTGAGTTTAAAGCTAAAAATTAATTGGGCATAACTTTCAAACCGTAAATCCGATTTTAATGATCTTTATATCACTGGAAAGCTTGGACTGAGTAGAATAACTTTTATTTTATGTGTATTTACAGATTATGAGTTTTACCGTGTCAAAAGCCCGAGTCTTTTTAGCAGACCTGAATTTGACAATTTGAAGTTTTGAGTTGTTATTTTATTTAAACTATGATTTCAATGCTTCATATGTTTATAAGTGCATGCTAATATTTTTCAATAAGTTAAGCGTAGGTACAAGAGGATATTTGAATGATTAATTTGCAAAATAGTAAGTATAAAAGTAATCATGCTCGCATTTTAAATGCTAAAAATGAAAGGTATGAATTGCTAGGTGTTTATGTGTTAAAAATATATATTGTGTTCCATCCTTTTGGTCGATGTATATCTATAATTCATATTTATGAAATTGTAAAAGGCTCTCCATGCAAAGGAGAATCTGTCGAATTTTTTCGAAAAATCGAACATTTAGAAAAGTTTTGAGAAAATTTAATTAGTGAATATTTAGAGACATCAATGAAGGTCTAATAAGTGTCCTTTTGAATCATAAAGTAAAATGGTTTAAAATTTGATAAATTTAGTGGAAAAAATATTGCTTATTGTACTATATTTATTTTTGGAATTAGAGTATGGAATAACTCTAATTTAATTTACTTTAATTTAAAGTAAAGATGATTGAATTGAATATTTAAGTAAGAGACTATGAAATTTTTTCGAATATTGAAGTTTGAATTTTGTGCATAAAATAAAATGGATTTGAGTGAAAGGTCTTATAAAAAAAATTGAGAAAAATTTCTTGTAATCCATTCTTGTGTGTCTTACCTTAGTGCGATTCTTGTGATGACTTGCATTCATGCAGTCATGTGTTATGATGGTAGCTTGAAATACCACCTATCTTTTGTCGAATCCTCTTTTGATGATTGTGCTTGTTTGTGTTACTCCTTTAAAGGAGCAAAGTGCGTTTCAATATATTCAAAAAATTGGCTCCTAGTTATATAGGACCATCTACTATTACTAAACGCCTTGGTTCGATGGCTTTCATGCATCATTTTCTGTTCAGTTTTAGGTATTAATGATATGTTCCTGGTAACCCAATTTCGTTGTATCTTCGAAATTTAATCTCGATTGTTAATTCTCTTTCTGTTGCATGATCACGAGTCTCACCGACTTGTGTATTGTGTCGAATTCTACTCGTGTAGTTGTTTCGAAGATTAAACACCTTCGAAATAAGAATGTTCCACCTTTTGAAAATTTAATAGTCTACAAATCCCTATGATTGTACTTAGGAAACCATAAAATTTATTGAGTAATCTTATCCTGGCATTCATCTTCCAGTGTTGAGGGTGGGAATTCGAAATCAAGCATGTCTATTTTTCCTTTGCTAAGATGGAATAATTTGTGTTGAATACAGCTCTTCTCTAGGAAATTGCGAGGATGCAATTTTTATAAGCAGGAGAGTCTGTAACAACCCTGGTTTTGTGATTACCTGTAAAGATAAATTATAATGATGGTTTTAATTTAAAATGGAGGAATAAAATAAATTTTTAGATGTAAAATTTGTTAAAATTGTTCTTTTTAAAATAAACAATGGGTTTTGGTGTAATAAAATGGAGATTAAGAAGTTTGGCTATAAATAAAGTGAGAATTATAAAATTATGTTTATTTGATGGCAATTTCATTTAAATAGGGATAAATAAAATTAATTCAACATTTATTTGTTGTAAATAAATATAAAATGAAGAAAATAAAGTTTTGAAAACTTTAGTATGTTATTTTGGGATAATAATGAGCATTAAATGGTTTTAAATTGATAAAATGCAATTATTGCGGAAATAATGGTCAAATGGTAATTTTTGTTAATTTTAATGATGTGTTAAAAATTAAATATGGTTAAGAATGTGAATAAAAATGTGTAATATTGATTAAAAAAAATATTTGGATGTAAAAATATTTTTATACGGTTTGTGATGTTTAACTAAATAAGAAAATATGATTTTTGAGGTTTAATTGATTTAATTATCATGCCATCACATTTCTTTTTACAAGTTAAAAAGTGTCATTTTGAATAATAAAAATGAAGGGTCAAATGATTATGAAATCTATGTTTTACAATTTTGTTGAAAAGATTAGTTAACAAACTTATTTGTAGTGTACTCACATTAATTTTTAGGTGTCTTAACCTATGAGATAACGGTGTTTTAAAATGGTATAAAATGTGATTAAAGAATGGTTAATTTACAAGTTGGTTTATTTAAATTGAGGGTTTTGGGCTTTAAGTTTATAGCAGTCCATTTAGACACTTAGTGAATTTGCTAAGTAGGAGAAACAACTCCTTCTCCTGTACCTTCAGAAATTATCAAACAGAGACAAACTTCCCAATGCAACCCTAGTTGAGAGAAAAGATTAGGGTTTTAAAATCAAATAAATTGAAATAAAATGCAGTAAAATCTAGGTAAACTTCTCAATCATATCCTCATCTTATTCTGAATTTGTAGATTTGATTGTTGAGGGAAGTTTCATTTTTGTGTTTTTGGGTAAATTAAGTTTTAGGGTAAAAATTAAGGAAGGGGAAGAGCAATAGCAAGGCTATAAGGTTTCTAGCACCAAATCAAGGCCAAAGCTCCTTATTTTACTTGCTAAATCTACTAGTTTGCTGCCAATAAATCCTAAGGTGAGTTGAAAACTCACATTTCTAGCTTAGATTGAGATTTCAAGGTAAGAAATTTCAATTGTATTTGTTGCATGTTCATTTGCGATTTGCTGTTAGTAAATTGCACATATCTTTTGCATTTTAAATCGATATTTGGATTTTTTAGATGTTCTGGAAAGCCTAAAAAGAATGTGACAACTTTCATGTTGAACACTTTTGGAAATACTGACCACAGATGGTCGAAAAGAATGATGTAAACTTGCTGCCCTGTCACTTTTAAACCGTAATTTTCTGTGCTAAATGTCATTGGTAATTTAAGCGTATCTTTCACATTTAATGTCCAAATTTGACGATTCTTGATGTTCTAGAAAGCATAGAATGTATACTACAACTTTTATGTTTTTAGTTTTGTGAAATTTTGAAGTTTACATGGTCTAAAGTTCATTCTAGTTTCGCTGTCTCGAGAATAAAACGACAGCCGTAGTGAACTTCAGATCTGAAAATTGTTTTCATCATAATGTTTTTATTTCTTATCCGAATTCAATAATTTTTTAAGTATTGGAAAGCATAGAATGTCCTCTAGAACTTTCATGTTTCGTGATTTGTCAAATTTTGGGTTGAATAAAGGCGAACTGGCTAAACAAGCCGCTGGCCTTTATTTTTTCAGTGTATTCACTTCCTGACATTGGTCCGACTTTGAGACGTCGCAGTTTCTTCGTCTCTTATTGGAACTCAGTGATCCTTTTTGCAGTTTAAACTAAAAATGTTGAAATTTATTTCTACATATTTTTAGATCATTTCGACCCTGGTAACTTGTATAGATCTGTTGTTGAACTTGCACTCACAGCTTGTTTTTATCGGAATTTTATAAGTTTAAACTTCCGATATTTTTCTGTATTTCTTGATGATTGTTTCTAGATTTCGTACACGGGTTTTACAAATGAGTTTTGAAATGTTTTTCAAGTAAATTGGTTTTTGGAATAATTATTATATATTATTTTCAAGTATAAAATTTTAGTATCTTTATAATAAGATAGATTGCAAAAGCGGTTTATAAAGTGGTTTTAAATTATTTTAAAAGCTCGTTTTCTCCAATTTATTATTTCTATAAAAAAATTACACGTTTTTGCAATGTCGAGCGAATGAGAAGGAGAGTTAAATGATTGGGTAAAATGTGTACGATGGGATACGTGTGTTTATCCTTTCGGTTAATTCCTAACTTGTCCGTTTGATCGTTTTGGCCTACTGGTCTAGTTTACCTATGATATGAGATGAACCTTTTACTGCTTTGAGTGTGAAATTTACTAGCGGTTAGTAAATCGTTTAGTGCGAACGGGTGGTATGGAACACACGTTAACACTTTTCGGGTTCCTTTCCGAGAGTTTGTGACATATATTGCTAGTTAGTGGTGTCGAGTGCTGGGCCTACAGACCTTCGCCACTACGGTTTGTGCCTTCGGGTTTGTTGCCCTACAGTATCGCTTTTGGAGTTGGTCCTTCGTCATCGCTCGAGAGATATTTGGGTTTGTCGCCTTTGGGTTTGTTGCCCTATAGTATCGCTTTCGGAGTTGGTCCTTCATCACCGCTCGAGAGATACTTGGGTTTGTCACCTTTGGGTTTGTTGCCCTATTGTATCGCTTTTGGAGTTGGTCCTTCGTCACCGCTCGAGAGATACTTGGGTTTGTCCCCTTTGGGTTTGTTGCCCTATAGCATCGCTTTTGGAGTTGGTCCTTCGTCACTGCTCGAGAGATACTTGGCTTTGTCGCCTTTGGGTTTGTTACCCTATAGTATCGCTTTTGGAGTTGGTCCTTCGTCACCGCTCGAGAGATACTTGGGTTTTCGCCTTTGGGTTTTTTGCCTTATAGTATCGCTTTTAGAGTTGGTCCTTCGTCACCGCTCGAGAGATACTTGGTTTTGTCACCTTCGGGATTGTGGATCCTTGTTTATACTGTACTGAGCATGTGCATCTTTTGTTTCATTGATATTTATATTTCTCTAAAGTATCGTCTTTCGGAGTAGGTCTTTTGAGCAACTCGATACATAGCGATTACCTTGTGGAAACTTGTGTTACCTTTATCGGTATTTGTGATTTGCCTTTTGACTTGATTTGGGATATTCATATCCTTTGTTTATTTGAGTTGCCGATGATATGAGGCTTGTTATGATTCATCTTTTGCTAGATGATCGAGTAATCTCTTTTAGAGATATTTGTGGTACTTTATGACCTTGCATGTTCATTATCATTGAGCTTATCTAACTGATTTGTTTAGCTAGACTGAACCGTGTATTTTATACTCGGCTCAGACTGAGGTGTTTCAGGTTAGGTACATTTGGAGTTCGCATATTCTGCTTCCGCATGGACTATTCTGCTATCTCCTTTTGTTATAGCTTTTTGCATAGTACTTTTTTGTTGTAACTCTGATATGCATATTCTTTTGACTTGCCTGTATAATGTGGTTGCTATACCACTTGACATGTATCATTTTGTATACTATGTGTATATGTGTATATGTATGTGTTGATCTACTGTTCTGTGATGTGATTTACATTTGATTTATCATATTTTGTTCTGTTAGATCTTATAGCCATTATAGTTTTGTATCAAGTATCTATTGGATATGTCGATCCACATAAAAAAAATGCTACATTTATCGACGTATTCAGTAGATAGTTAAGACAGGGCTATAGATGGTCGCTCTTATCCAACTCTATTCTCTGTATTAGCAGACGGTATTACATCGTAATACTCTTTGCTAATGTAGGTCTCGGAGTGGGGCGTTACAAATTTTGGCGCTAGCATTTTGGCGCTTTCACTGAGAGGGGGCTATCATTTAGGAATTCTACAACTTGGATTTTGGATTTGAAAGCTTAAAGTCTTGAATTTGAAAAGCTATGGTGAAGCAATTTGCAAGGAGACCAAGAGCAGAAAGAATTCAACATGAAGGGAATCAGGAAGCTTCCTTGGGAGCGAATCATGCCTCAGTCTTCATTACCCGAGAAAAGATGGAAATGATGATGGAAGCTATGCAGGAGGGAATGCTGAAAAGGAAAGAAGAGATGATGCAGAACCGACTCCAGCAAATTTGACGGACTAGAATGCATAGTCAAGGGAACGCTGTGGAAGGAAGGGCTGGAGATAGAGGTCAGAAGCATGGAGCAATCAAAACCCAGAATAGAGCATAACCATTTGGAGCAGCACCAGGACCAGGGGCACTCCTCCAGAGCATGCTGATCTGACCTCAGGCACAATACCATGTGGAGCTGTTCAACACGGCATCAATAGAGGAATGGACGCCCGTCCAGGAGAGCAGCTTTCAGGATTCCCTCGTAAACTCGAGGGCCAGGTCGGAGGAAACAGACAAGGGCTACAGTTTGGCGGCAGTGATAGATTGGCATAGGTGGTCATATGAGCCATGAGAGGCGGACTAGTAAATAGAGATCTGGAGGATGTTAACAGGAGCCCTTTCGCTCCCGCGATTAAGCAGACTTGGAATCCACCGAAATTCAAGCCACCGACATTGGAAATGTACGATGGAAGGAAAGACCTTTCTATTCATCTGACGAAGTATATGCATCATATGGAAGTACCAGGGGCATCAGAGGAGATCATGGCCGGATGTTTCCTACTACATCTGATGGATATAACAGCACTATGGTTCAGGCAGTTGGAGAGCGGTTCCATTGGTACATTGACTGAGTTGATTGAGAAGTTTATGAGGTAATTCAGAGTTCACATTTCTAGACCAAGAATGTGATGAGCATGACGACACTAAAGCAAAGAGCCGGGAATCTTTGAGGAGCTTTCTGACACGATTCAATGTAACAGCAGCGTCGATGGATCGGCCAGATCCATTCATGATTTTAATGGCAACTCTATCTGGCATAGCTAATGGCACAGAATTCAAGAACTCATTGACAAGGGATCCACCCATGTATCTAGGAGAGTTTTATCATGAAGCAGAAAGATTCCTACGGAAAGAGGATGCAAATGATGAGAGAGAGGATGGAGAGGGAGTTGATGTGCATGCATACAAGAGCGGAGATCTGCCCAAAAGGGATTCAGGCAAGAACAAAGGGAAACGGAAAGCCGAGGATAATGATGTTGGACCAAAGTGGCCGCAAAAGGAACCGAGGTTCACCTCTTACACGAAGTTGAATGAAACTTTGGAGCGGATCTACCAAACATCATGAGGCAGGTTCCTTATCGAAAGTCAATGAGGAGGGATCCGACCAACAGTGAAAGAAGATCAGACAAGTATTGCTTGTTCCACAAGGTAAATGGCCATAGTAGAAATGATTGCAGACACTTGAGGGATGAGATAGAAGGTCATATCTGGAATGGACTGCTATCGCAATATGTGGGAAGGCGACCAACGACGGTGGAATGAAAGCAACCACCATCTGCATCAAATGAAGGTGGCCCTAGATTGAGGCATCAGCTTGTCGTCAACTGATTAGAATAATGGCGAATAAGTGGCAAACTCCACACCAACGAGATTGAGTCATTTACACATGTACAGTATTACGAGCGATCCTCGGGCATGCTCTGATACGGCTGTCAATCGCATCAGTGCAAGTGTTTGCACTTTGACATCTCCCTTTTGCTTTTTTTTTCTATTTATCATGTTAGGACTTGATTTTGTTGAACATTTCTATTGAAAGACTCATTTGAGTGGATATTTGGTTTTAATAAATCTACAACGGCCAAGCCACTTGCACATGTATGAGACCGTGAACGGTCCTCACGCAAGCTCTGAGATGGCGACAAACTACCATAACAAATAATTCAGAAACTCAATCGAACATGAAATCTAACGTTAGTGATACTAAGTACCCCCGGGCACACACAACTCGCCTCGAATGGCACTCGACCACGAATGGTCACAACTCGCCTCGAACGGCACTCGACCGCGAACATTCACAATTCGCCTCGAACGATACCCCTTCGCGAACGATCACCATTCGCCGTGAATGGCACCCGACCTCAAACGGTCACATAACATCCCGAACGGCATCCGATCTTGAACGATGCTTTTCGCAGTCAGGTAAGACTATCAATCTCTTTACAGGTCATTAACAGGATACGAACATCCAACTTATGGCACTACAAAACACACCTTTCTGTAGAAGGCATATTTTGGGGGACAAATGTTAACCGCCTTTTCGCAAGGCCATAAGCCGGCGGATTTAACTAAGTCGATTTCTCAATTATTGAGGATGGAATGCGATAGGTTTGAGTCGACTGGATGGATAGGTAATGCATCACGTTTGGAAAGTGGTTCGGCTATGTTAGTGCAGCTCGGCCAAATGTGGTTCAGCTATGTTAGTGTGGCTCGTCCAAATGTGGTTTGGCCTGAGCGGGTCGGCAGACGTGGTCTGAGGTGATCTAGTTCGGCACTTCTGGATCGGTCAGGCTAGGACCGATCGGCATAGAAGGCAATATGTAGGTCGGCATGTATGGTTCGGCTGAACTCGATCAGCTAAGTTGGTTCGATCTTGATTGTGTGGGTCGGTCAGTATGAAGTGGTCAGTATTGGAGTTTGGACATGGTTCGGTCGAGAAGGATCAGCACAAGTCATTCGACATGTGTGGCTCGGCTGTACTCGATCAGGATGAAGTGGATCAGTGTGGAAGTTCGAACGTGGTTTGGTCGCGGAGGATCGAAACAAGTCGTTCAGCATGGTTGAAGTGGCTCGAGTTTGGCATAGGGTTATACTCAGGTGGACATCAAAGTGGATCAACTTCAAAGTGGATCGGCTTTAAAGGGGGGCGGCATATATATGCTTCGAGTTCTGGCACGAACTAATTCGAGTCATGCGTAGGGTTGCTTTAGGTTATTACCTAGGAAAGCTCGGGTTAGCATATCTACAGCTTGGGGTTGGCATCGACTAGGTATATGGGCTCGACTATGTCTGTGGTAGACCCATATCACTTAGGAAGCCTAGTAACTTGGGATTTGCCTTCAAATATAGCAGGTAAAGCTTCAGAAAAGAGATCTTCATTCTGCTTCCCTACTTCTTCCCAACTAAGTCTGCTCTACCATTGTCTTTCTAAAAACTCTGGACTGTAACTATACTTGATTCTAACATCGATAAAAAGGAAAATTTTGGAATGGACGTAGGCTGGAGTCAATCGAACCACTATATATCCTGTGTTATTACTGCATTTTTTTTAATTTTTACCATTCTTCATATTTATACTCTCTACATACATTCTATCTATGATCTGTGACTGTAATTTGGTGCTTTCATCTTGATTTGGGTGTTAGTGACCAATTTTGGCGCTAACATTTATCAAACAAATGTGTAGTAAATCTATTACAATGGTCTTCCCACTTGAAACTCGAAAATGAATGTCGATGATGCATGCACTCGTCACTAAAATTATCTTCCAATGACAGAAGAGGGGAGTACAGAACTTATTTCCTCCCAAAATTACTTTAAACATTTATTTCAAATCACGTTGAAATTATTTTTATCTGAAAATACTTCCAAATAATATTAATATTATATTCCAAAATCTTTTGAATTTTTTTCAAAACCTCGAAACTCAAGTTCTCAAATTTTAAATTTATTTTCACTTTATTTTACAACCAATAATTATAATAGTTTAAAATAGTTTATATTCATTTTATTTGTAAAATAGTTTAAATTTTGTATTTTTATTCATTTTATTTGTAAAATTGATTAAAATAGTTTAAAATAGTCTAAAGTATATTAAAATGGTTTAAAATTGTTTAAAAACAGATTAAATATAGTTTTAGCAGTTTAATATAAAAAGGTTTGATTTTTGAAATGGTTTACATAATAAATATTTTGAAAATATAAATAAATATAAATTTAAAATAATACATCTTTAAATAGTTTTTATTAAAATAATTAATTTGAAAATAATATCAAATCAATTGTTTCTTCCATTTCAACAAATTTGGACCATATCCAGCTTTCAAATCAACAAAACTCAATTTTAAATCTTTCAATTCAGACTCTTAATAAAACCATTTCGATCTATATCGATGTCAAATCCACGTTTGAACAATAAATTTAAGCTACTCCAAATTCAATAGCTTTCAAAGTTAAATTTTCAAATGTTTACAATAACTCAATTTCGATAAATGTCATTTATACTTCAAATTCAACTTTAAAATTTCAATTTAAATTCTTTAAACAATTCATTTAAACCATTCTAATTTCAACATTTAAAGCTTGGATTTTGGAAAGTAATTCGTTTATATAAATCAAAATTTTATTTCAAAATATCATTTAACTGGATTCAAAATTTTAGGATTTAAAATCATTTAATTTAACCAATCTGGTGTCCGTATATAATTTTCTTGCCTGTGGTCCAGTGATACGGGTACCTATCATTTCAACCCGCAATATATTTAAATTTATAGGTATATATCATTTCAACCAACAATCCCGAGTTATAAGTCAAAATCCATAAAATTGCTTGAATCTATCATTTCAAACTATAACAATTTTTCCCTAATCTATAAGATCGTTCAGGTTTGTATCATTTCAACCCATAGTGATTTTCCTAACAATAACTAGGGAACTTGCAATGTGATAATAATATATAAAATAACATAACATCCAATCATCAAATATCAACAATTAGCATCCATCACAATCATCATCCAAATAACCAATAAATAACAACAGTTACTGGTTATCATTAATAGGTATTTAACTGGCAGATTTAAAATTTCAATATTAAATTAAATGGCAATTATATTCAATAAAATTTAGATTTAACTAGAACGACGATTTAAACTAGCCAAACAACAATCAATCAAATTTTGATCACATCATAGATTTAATTTAACTAACATAAGATAATTTAGTAGTTGTGAGTGGGTTAAAACAATTACCTTCGATTTCCAATCGATTTGAAATCCAAACGAAGGCCCAAATTTGAATAGTCTTATAATTCATCCAAACTAGTTCCATGTCATCTGGAATTTCAATTGGATCACAACGAAGGAAACCACATGCGAAAACACATGTGAATCCAAGCTCATATGCAAAAGATATTAAGATTTGAAGTTCTACGATTTTAAAGTATGAAATAAATAAAATAATAAACAAATAAAACACGTCACCTCAACACATGCTCACATGCTTAACTCAGCCAAGTCAACTTTGTCCAAAATACTAAATAGCCTCCACCATAACATGAATTTTTTCTGCCTCTCCTCGAGCCTACGAGCAGATCAGACCATGCAGTCATCTTCCTTGCATCAGGCCACGCCTAAAAGTGGCTCGTGTGCCTCTAACGTCACTTGGTGGTGGCCGCCGCCATGAGACGAACGTGGACGAAAAATATCCATTTTCTAGCGATCTAGTAATCATTGAGACTTATGATCCATGCCGATGCGCACTACTCAATGACCTCTACAAGCCCATACCCTAGGACTGACCCCCGGACGAAGATCCACCTTTAAAATCGAATCCCTAGTTTCGACGGCCGAGACAAAATCACCAATTTCTGGCCGAACCATGATTCGAATCGAAAAAGATTACCGTAATAGATTATGCTAGTCGAGAGCTTCCCAACGATATATAATTTGCTATGCTTTGAGGAGTTTAAATTTTTGAAATTGATTTTGATTTAAAATTGAAATTGAGATTTTAGGGTTTCTGCCATTGGAAGGAAGGAACGGGGAAGGAATTGATATACGTACAGAATAAGATAAAAGCCTGTTAGGATTTGGGAAGGAAAGCCATTTGTGTTCAAAAGAACAGATGAGAATAAATGGACAATTTGAATTGGTCGCAATGATAACGACGACCCAAAAAGCTTGTTTCATTTCCGACACGAAAGTGGGTCATCTAATATATTAAAATAGATGTTTTCGATATTTTAAAATTCAATGAAATAGGTTTCGAACTCAAATTCCGTTGTATACAGAAGTTAACTTCTAAAAGTAGCTTATTTCAATTGAATTCATTAAATTGATTTCTATGCGTTTCGAGCCCACACGATCAAAGGATAAGTCCGCCCGCTAAGAAACTTGAAATCCTATAATAATTCACCGTTGTGAATCCGATGAAACTGGTTTCATCGAAATCCGAGACAGTGGCCAAAATGGCTGTTTTCACGCTAATTAAATAAATTATTATTAAATTGATTTAATCACTTTTCAAATTCAAATTTTATAACTAACAATTTTTATCGTTTTTGATTATCTAGTAATTCATAATCTTTTAAAATAAATTTCTATACCAAATCCAAAGTTAAATATTTCACTAATTAAAATGTTCAATTTCAATTGAGATAAATTCATTAATTATAATTTAAATTCAAATAAATTCATTTATTTTGATTTATATCTTGTTACTCAATCAGCTATCACCTTATGGATATAATAAAAATTAGTTCACCATTTATTACATCAATATTCGATGGTTATCATTTTAATTCATATTAACTGCACTTTTTAAGTAGATTAATTACAATTGATTTCCAGTATAATTTCGATGGATTAAATGGTGGAATGATAATTAAACAATTGTTACAGCTTACAATTTCAAACACATTTCTATATTTATTATTTACAAACCAAGCTAATAGATTCTCATACTGATTAATCATTCTATATTAACTAGTTTCAATTAATTACATTCAATTTTACCAATAAATACAACATTTGGTTTATTTCCTTATTTACAATTCCTAACCAAATTAACTCACAATTATTTCAATTGATTGAAATAGGATTAAAATAGTTATCAATTACATTAAATCAACATTGTTAAATTACATTCTAATTGTTTTCTCATTAATAAATATTAAATTCTTATTTCACATAATATTGAATTCCAAAATCTATTTAAATTTATTGTTTCTAATTATTGAAAAAATGCGGTTCGTTACAGGACATGTGCAATTTATTGTCAGCTTGCATTGTGCGGATTTGCGGGTCGTTACAAAAAGCACCCAAAAGCAATTCTAGAGGCCACTTCATTATAATAAATACACCCCATACCATAATACAATAATGATAAATATTTATTAATTTATATGTATTATAAATAAATTAAATCAATAGTATTTCAGAGATTAAATAGATTCGGTTGTGCGACATAATTCTGAAATAACCACAATAATATTTGAACATTTCAAATACTAATATTCACACATCGCCAAATCTTATAAATTTAAGCAGTACCTTTTAATAATGATTATTTACACTAAATCTCTTCATTAATGAAATATCATATTAGAACATAAGAATTTGATTTTGGTCAAAATTCTAATATTTCCTTATTTAATTGTGTTAGTCCATAAACAAATTCTTTATTTCAATAAAAAAAATTATTATTAAATGTACTACTCTAGCTAAAAAAAAAATTGAACTTTGAGTAGACTATAGTTGACTGTGATACGAACCTTTCACAATTAAGGAGACAAACTTTCTTTTGAATAGTATTTCACTTTCAATGCATCAACCCAGACCTAACTATAGCCGTTCGATGGACGCCATGCCATGATTCAATTATAATCAAAGTGAAGTTTCTAATTGAAGTTCAAACTATATTCTTATGTCGAGAGAATTGTGTAATACCATCACTTGAAGATTTTCCATTTTTACCCAACAGGAAACTCTCAAACGAGTCATTCCGTAACTATCCAATGACCATCGATATGTAACCACTTAGTGTCTCCAACAGCCATGAGTAATACACTGCCCAACATTTGAAGAGCGTTATATAATCTTGTCTCAACAGATGAATCGATATCCTTTCTCAAAACATCTTGACCATGAATATTTATAATAATATATGTTTGAATATTGTGATAATTTTCTTAGATTATAACTCATTGTAATTATTATCATATAAAATATCACTTAAGGATATTCCATTAAATATATTTAAATTAATTAACTAATTAACATATCATAATACAACAATTACACACAACAAAAAATAAACACCTTTTATTTCGAATGAGATTTTATTACAAATTTAATATGTTAAAATAAATTATAAAATTACCCTAGGGCATATTCCTAACTTTATCAATCTCTCACTTGTACTTGGGTCCAATTATGGAATCTCAGTCTCATCCCTTCGACCAATTTGAACAGAACTAGTCAAGCTAGTCCCTCTGTGAATGGAACAGCAATGTTATCCTTAGTGTCCTCTCTTTCAATCATGCTTCTTTATTACTGACAAATTCTCTTATTAGGTGCAACTTTCAAAAAAATTCTTTGACTTCTTCTAAGATATAGGATCCTTTGCGAACTGCATCACTGCATTATCATCACATAACAACATTATGAGTTTCTTAATATTTGGAAACACTCCTAACTCAGTCATAAACTTATGCATCTAGACCGTACCTTTTTCTGCTTCATTGAGGCCAATGTATTTAGCCTCCATCGTTGAATTAGTTATTGTCCCTATTTGAAGCTTTTCGAAATTGACCGCTCCACTATTCAATGTGAATACATAACCATACACCAAGTTACGATCATTGGTGCCACATTGAAAGCTTGAATCTGCATACCCCTTCGCAAGGAGAACTTTATTCCTATATATAAGTAATAAGTCTTTCCCATTTCTCCAACACATAAGAATACATTTTAGTGCCATCTAATGCTTTTCTCTGGCATTGGAGTAGTATCAGCTTATGGATCCTATTGCATAAGCCATATTTGGCTTAGTACATAACATAGAGTACATGATGGAACTGACTATAGATGCATATAGTTTTCTCGTTATATGCTCCTTCATATCATCCGTATGGGGAGCACCCTTCTTAGAGAGGTTGATTTCGAATTGCATTGGAAAATTTCCATTCTTGAAATTTTCCACGAATCGTTCCAATATGGTATCTATGTACAGAGATTGGGATAAGCCCAACAACCTGTTGCATCTATTTATATAGTTCACTATACCAAGTATATAGGTCAGTTGTCCCAAATTATTTATGGAGAATACCTTGGACAACCATTGTAACAACGCGCACTTTAATGAGCTCAAATTTCAAAAAAACTCAAAACCCAAGTCCATTAAAGCATGGATCATTGGATTTATTACCTGTACATAAGCATGAGCATTATTAGATATTTATAAAAATCTAAACTCATAGTGGAATTAATAATAGGATAAAAATACTGACTATGAGTACAACCTTGGAATTTATGGTATTCCTTGGGGTATCCATTCACCACATCAGTACCGAGCCTGAATGATAAGAAGACTTCTCCAACAACCAGTCATGTTCAGCTCCAGTGACCTGTTCCTTAAATCTATTCTGCGAGTTGTAATGAGGACGGGTCAGAACAATGTTCCAGTGAACGGAAAATCTATAGAATGTCCAAAACATAAATCAGTACCGATTGGTTTCTATTTAATTTTCATGTATATTATTTTAAGGTTAACCAAATTAACCTATTATTACACACAAGATATTCCTACCTAGTATGATTCACCTACCTACCCTTGCCAAGATACGAAATGCTAGCGTAACTCTATCAGCCACCGAATACTTCCAAATATGAAGCTGGCTCCTAGAATCATATTCGTTGGTCTTTTGGACCTAGCTACAAAGACCATTGACCACTATTTATGGCTTTATACTACATAATTTCCATACTACTACCAACCCGCCAATCATCATTAAAGTCTTAGCCATGTGAGAGATAGTACCCATGTGACGCCCCACTCTGAGACCCACATTAGCAAAGAGTAATATTAGATAATATCGTCTGCTAATACGTAGAATAGAGCTGGATAGGAGCGATCATCTATAGCTTTGCCTTAACTATCCATTGAATACATCGACAATTGCCATATCAAGCGGATCGACATATCCAATAAATACTTAATACAAAACCATAGGTGGCTGGAGGATCTATCAGAACAGAATAGTAGATCATCACATACACATATACAGATACATAACAGAGTATACAAAATGATACATGGCAAGTGGTAAAGAAAACCACAATATACAGGCGAATCCAAAAGAATACATATCAGAGTTACAACAAAAAGGACCACACAAAAAGCTATAACAAAAAGGAGCAAGCTGAATAGTCCATGCGGAAGCAAAATAGGCTAAGTCCAAAAGTACCTAACCTGAAACATCTCGTTCTGACCCAAGTATAAATACACGGATCAGTCTAGCTAAACAAATCAGTTAGATAAACTGAACAACAATAAGCCGGCAAGGTCATAAAGTACAACAAATATCTCTAGAAGAGATAACACAATCATCCAACAAAAGATGAATCATAACAAGACAAGCCGCATATCATCGGCAACTCAAATAAACAAAGGATATGAATATCCCAAAACAAGCCAAAAAGGCAAATAACAAATACCAATGAAGGTAACACAAGTAACACAAGGTAACCACTATACAATGTGTGGCTCAAAAAGACCAACACTGAAGGGCAATACCTAGGGAATATACATATCAATCAAACAACAGAAAATTGCACGTGCTTGGTACGGTATAAACAAGAATCCATGAGCCCGAAGACTTCAAACCCAATATCACTCGAGCGGTGATGAATGACCAACTCCAAAAGAGATACTATAGGGCAACAAACCCGAAGGCACAAACCCGAAGGCAACATACCCGAAGGAAACATACCCGAAGGCAACAAACCTGAAGGAGACAGTCCGAAGATACTATCTCAAAGGGAACAAACCGTAGTGGTGAAGGTCCGGAGGCCTAGTACTGGACACCACTAACTGGCAGAATGTGTCACAAACGTGAGTCCCATAACCACCCGTTCGTACTAAATGGTTTACTATCCGTTAGTCAATTTCACACTCAAAGCAGTACAAATTTTCCTCATCTCATCAGTAAACTAGACCCAAAAAGCCAAAATGATCAATCGAATAGGTCGAGGATTAATCGGAAAGATAAACGTGCGGATTCATGGTCCGTTTTTTACCTAACCATTTAATCTGCTTTCCACTTCACTCGAAGTGCGAGATTGTGTGTGTGTGTGTGTTTTAAATAGAAATTATAAATTGGTGAAACGAGCTTTTAATACAATTTGAAAAGATCATTTTATAAAAACCCGTGCATGAAATCAAAAAGGAATCATCAAAGTCCAAAAATGCGATAACAACTAATTGAAATCAATATGAATCGATAAAAGTTGGAAATTAACACAAAAATAACCAAAATAGGCAAAATTGACAATTCCAGATGTCTAGTAGATGTTTCCAGACGTCTGGCCCTATGTTCTGGAAAATATATGCTTTTCTCCTCTCTCTTTTTAATTCCTGGGCCATTACAGACGTCTGAAATTTTCAACCAGACGTCTGAATTTGATTTCAGACGTTTGGATTTTGTTTCAGACGTCTGGATTTAGTCTCTGCCTTTTCCAGACCCCTTTCCAGACATCTAGATTTTTCAATCAGACGTCTGGATTTGGTTTCAGACGTCTGAAATTAATTTCAGACGTCTGAAATTAATTTCAGACGTCTGAAATTAATTTCAGACTTCTAAAATTTTCTGCTAGGCAAAAAACAGCGTAGACCAAAAATGGGAAATCCAAACCGAAATGCGATCGAACGAGCGATGGATGCTAGGGATTTATGCCGATCGACAACCCAGCACTATTGGCTCTTCGATAGGCCTCCAAAAACATGATCAAACATCAAAGCTATGATTTTTAGAGTTTTTGACTTCAAAACACCAAAAATTGCAATGTTCACAAAACCAATGCGAATCAAAAGCAATTGCACATGGATAAGTGTTAGGAGTTCATACCTAACATCAATGATATCAAGAGAAGTACATGTGAGTTCAAAACTCACCTTTTTTTACTCAAAAACAAAGGTGAGAAGCTCAAATGCAAAGAAAAGACCAACCACTCTTCACTTCTACTCTACAAGCTTCAATCTACGATCAAAGCAAATATTTCTTAAATTAGGTTTAGGAAATTTCTGAAATTGAAGAGGAAAAGAGTTGGAGAAGAAAAAGAGTAGGCTTACCAATAGCTTCTCTTGGATCATGGAGCAAGAATTCGAGTTTGCAAAAGGAAACTAGGGCTTGGAGTTTCTAATTCTTCTTCCTTTCCCCCTTTTTCAGCTGGGTTGAGCTTGGGAAATGAAAATGACTGAATGGAGAGAAGAGAGGGGCTGAGTTAGGGTATTAAGTTAAGCCAATGGGTTGAACCCAAATCCAAAACCAAAATAGAAAAAGTAGCAAAATTCTACCTACTCCAAATATACCAAAGCTTATACTCAAAAAGATCGCAAATGCCATTTTGAATTCAATGGAATTAGTTTTGAGTCCCAATTTGACAGTTCGCAGAAAGTAACATTTCGGACCTAAATCCGACTAACGACGCTATATTTAAATAAAATATTTAAAATATATAATCGTTAAATATGCGGGTTGTTACAACCCAAACCACTTAATACCTTATTAATAAGGACTAGGCAGACCCCTGACCATTATTACTTATATTCTCGGCAGACCTTTGTTATTTAATATATAACCCCAAAGGTAGACTCCTCACTTGAACTATCTAGCTGACATCACTTGGAATCTCACTAGGGCACTTAATTCTTCTTTATAGAAGAGAGGCAGATTCTATAACAATCACTTAATACCTCAAACTCAAAGTGGACTCTTCTCAAAATATCCACTACCGCTCATAATCGTTAATTTAGATCATTTAGTACTTTTTAATTTGGAAAGAGGCAGACCATCAAACAACCACTTAATCTTCTAATCTCTAAGTAGATCCTATTATTTCCATAATCATTTCCCATGGGTCCTATAATTGGTGTACACCGCTACTAGTAGCCTCTAAGTGAAGGGCAAACCTCCATTAGTTCACTTTACTAACCTCGCATCCCAATCTCTTAAGCCCAATTAATTTTTTTATGGTTTCTATGGTTAAAGATGTCGCACATCAATAAAATGTGTACACAACTGCTGGTAGCCTCAAAATGACGGGCGGACTTCCATTATGTAATTATACTGACCTCGCCTCCCAACCTATAAAACCCAATTAATTATTGTAGGCTTTACTAACTTAAGCCATATTAACCTTCTTTCATTTATCTAAGACTATATAATTTGCCCTAAATATTCAGTTACCCATAAATACCCTTTATTTGCTTTTTCCATAAATGCCAATTTGTCCACGATAAAGAATGACATTTATATATGTTTACTTATTTTCAATTAGTAACCTTTCCTAACTATTTCATAGTTATTAATATAACTTCTTTATTTATCAGTCCCATTAACCCATTTACCATATTAATTACTGTACTCAAATCCATTATTTGGAATTACAACCTTACCAAACATTCCTCTTATTTCCCATCCATTATTCTATCGTATTTCTATGTATAACTAATATGTTAATTGAGCATTACACATAAATCTTCATATTAGTTAAGAATTGACTAACTTGTATATACATGTATAAATACCTACCTCTACTAGATATATTCTATTCATGAATATTTAACTAAAATACTCTTTTTCATATTTACCTTGCTGAAATTACATTCTTAGAAAGATTTCGTGTTGTGATTTCTACAAATTAGTTTAAAACATATCAAGTATAAAAGGAAAGATTTGCCACATTAGAAATTACAACGAATGATTATTTTCATTTTATTGGAATAGAAAGTGTAAAACTACGAAGAATAAGTATGTACCTTACACATCTTTTCCTTTTCATTTGCATATTAAATTAAACGTTGCATTTTCTACGCAGTTTGGACACAAACAAATTTACAAAAATCAAACGGACGTTCTTTCCACGATTTAAACTAAGGAAAATTTGTAATTCAACATTATTAGAGTAATAATCAAAATCATAATGATAACCTACAATCCAATTTCAAATTTGGAATAAATTTCATATCTAATTAATATTCATATCTATAAATTTTGGGACTGATTTCCAAATTAAGGTGTAATAATAATTCTAATCAGATCTCCTAAGAATATGTAGGTGATGTTTGCACATTCAACTTTAGTGTACAATCCACATATATTTATTCATTTAGACATAAAAATCAAAAGTATGCCAATGAAATAGATTCAATATCATAAATAATTTATAAATTTACCACTCGCCTTCTAAAAGAATTACAAATTTCTAAATATGAAGAAAAGCCTTTGATTCAACTTCATTCCTTCTTTTTTCGAGAAATATGTATAAAAATGGTATATACATATATTAGAATTACAGATATGAGAGGAGATTTGGGGTTGAATAGAAATACGAATACAAATGCATACATACATATATACACACACACACATGCATGCATACATACATATCTATGTATGTTACCTCGTTATCACGTAGTGTTGATTTGCTTCTTGTTTTTTCTAATTTGATTTCTCTTCTTCTCCAATTTGTATGTATACAAATATAAATATTATATTATATCATTTAGAAAATAGTGGAAAAGAGAAAATGGTAGAGCTTTGCTGCTGCTTTTAGAAAAATATGAGAAGAGAGAGGGTTAGACCTAAATTTATAGGCATTCGATTCAACCACAGTTGTTAGATTAAGATGTATAAAATCTGCGCCGTTTGGCCAAGCATATCCAAAACGCCACTGCTAGGATAGGTCAACCGGTCCCTTTATGTCGAAAAACCGCTCCATATGGACCTGCCCAATAATGAGGGATGACTTACAAGTCTTGGTGTTTATTATATAAACAATAAATTCTCTAATTTAATTATTTCTGTTTTTAATTTGTTTATCGTCCATAACTTCTTTGTTTGGACTCCGATTGCAAAACTACAAATATGAAAGTTTCTCAAAAAATTTCCATGAACACAATGGTCAAGTTTCTTAGTCAAATTCCATCATTTTCATAAATTCCCCTTTTGGAGCCTAATTAACTAATTAATTAAACAACTAATCATAAAATTTACAGGGTATTACATTCTTCTCTCTTTAAAGAATATTTTCTACAAAATTATACCAATGACAAAGTCACGGTTCTATCTCAAAATTAGTATTACTACACAACCAATTAGTGTGCAACCAATTTTGAAAATAATGTGCAGAAGTGCATAGTGTATCACAATATAGAAAACATGTATGCCGAATGATTCTAAATTGGTCCCTCATAAATGAATGCTTTTCTTTTAAAAAATATTTGAAAATATAGTGCAAACTACCTATACATATTGGAAGTTCTATATATATGAAGTTTTATGAAAAATCTTTTCACCAAAAATCCTAATATTCTTACAAATAGAAGTAAGGTGTAACCAATTTGCATCCAATTCTTATTGACCAAAAATGTAATGCATCGAAATCACACTTCCTAGACGTTACTCCTATGCCAGAAAAAAGGATTTAGATGGAGAATGTTACATTCTTACCGCTCTATAAGCTACCCATTTCCTCTTGTTCAGTGGAAATTTACTCTCTGCCTCAGATTTAATCCAAAATTACCATGCACAAAACACATAAGGAGGCTTGATTCCAAGCTCAAAAATGGAATCGAGTCCAAAAATGGACTCGCGTGCGTAGTCGACAGGGATGGAAATAGAAATTCCAACGTTAAACAGCTTTTTCCTTGTAATTACTTGCATTTTATCATATCATCCTCCTAATTCACCGTTAAATTCGCATTTCTAATCCATTTTCCCTCCCTATGCTTAGCTTATGGCCATAAAAATCAAAAACAACATAAAAATCTTTTTCTCTTTTCAAATTTGTACGTCGTTGAAAAATAAATTTCCAAAATATTTAGATGTAAATTTTCTCTTAAATTAAAATTTAGGGGAAAATTCTAAAAAATATTTGGATGTCAAAAATAATTGAAAATCAAAGCTTTTTTTCAAGCTAAACTTTCTAAATCAAGAGAAACTTTTCAAGATATTTTCCTTCAAATTTTTTTCCGTAACTCAAGCCATATTCTTTGCGTTAGTCGGAAGTCATTTATGCGCTAAACCATAAGTCTTTTAACATTCTATAACTAACCTTAGCTTATAAAATTTGAAATCTTGTTTAAAAAATTCATCATAATCCGTTACTTTAGAAAAGTTAGTTTTTAAGGAATGGGAACAATGACCCGTGATTCCAAAACAATTTTAATCTATCCTTCTCTTGCTAAGATTTCTATCTATTTAAAACTAACAATCTCATATATCATTTTAATGTTAGTTAAGTGTCCTTATGAGATTATCATTTGTAACCTTTTTTGCAAGCATAAATGTAAGAATGGTTCACATAATTGGAAACAATAACATAGTAAGATTGAAATACATCTCGTAATATCATGTGCGTCTTAAAGAGAGGACCAATAGTTACAAACCAACAACTAAAAAGGAAAGAACAAATGCTGGAAGAGAAAGCATACAATAGCACACTACAAAACCTAAAACACAACCAATAGACAATGGGATGGTTTCGATCCTCGACAAGAACTTGATCCGTTGCCGCGGCCTCGAAAAGAGCATAGCATTGGAGCTAAGCACCCAATCTCAATACCCTGGCACTGTAGCTTGGTCCTCATCTCTCGCTGGTCGGTGTGAGTCCCCTGTAGCTCAGGTTGGACCTACCAAATTGTTGCTAGCTCGAGACTCTGATATCCCTCGGTGCCTTGTCCCTACTCCACCTCCTACTGCTATTGCTGCTCGACTACTGGATCGGTTGCTGCGACTGGTGGAAAAAGAATTCTCATCTTCCTAATGGATGCTCTATCAATGGTAAATAGGTTATAATATAGAAAGTAACCTTATGGGATGCCAACTGCTTGATCGGAAAAATGTATCATAAGAGTCCATGCCTAACTAACGGCTGTGCCACCCGTAACTGCATAGATAGCCTTCCGCATCTAAGGATAAATTCAATCATAGCTTCCCGTCTTGAGAATTATGTTGTGCTGAATAATGCATACAAACAGACAGGCAGTCAGATGAAGATTGTCAGTCTTCTAAACACTGACATCCTAAGAAAAGATCCGCTGCAAAATCTCCGAGTTGGATATCTCAGTATCATCCAAATCCGTGTCGTTCATTGATATCTCCAAAATATCATTATAGTCTTTGTCAAACATCTCGATCCTGACCCCTTTAACGACCAATTGAATGAGACTGTTGCCTTCATTGAAATTCGGCACCAAACGAACATCGATAAGGAAAATGCAGCATTGGTAGCATTTCCGCTCAAAAGTTTCGTAGCACTGGATATGTGCAAGTCCCACGATCTTGAAAAGCTTCTCTAGCCCAAAAGCAGTGAAGTCTCCAAACTTCACTGGTCGCCCATAAAGGAACTTGAAATTGGCATAGCTGATGAAATTGGAGATCTCCTGGTCATTCTGGTCTAGCCGCCTAATCTCTTGAGGGTTGACACCAGAGTGGCTTGCGGAGGAACCAATGGTGTGGGGACATGCCATATGCTGAGAATTGGAGAAATAGGGTTTAGATCAAGAGTGAAGGTGAGGGAAGATCTAACGTGCGAAAATCGACACAAGGGCAAGGCTATTACTCATTAGAGAGGAACACAAATGCGACTGGGGAAAATTAGATGCGACTTTATAATTGCATTCCAAGATCAGGATGGGTTAAAACCTGTATAGAAGTTGACCCCTCTAGGTCTACCGGTCGACTGCTAGGCGACTTTTCCACGCGACTTGAACTGGACGTTTTTGGGCCGAGTTAATTAACAATAACGATGGTGATGATAATTGTTACACGCAGTCTCCTTCGACATGACACGATCATAAAAATACCTACCCTCTTTACGACAGTGCCTAAGCTTATTGTCTAGCTTTCTAACAATTCTTCCGCTATTCCACAATACTTCATACTTATACTGGTTTGACCATCAATAAATTTAAAAATATAATAATATTCCTACTACTATTCTCTGCATACTTCGGTGGAAATACTTCTTCTAATAACTGGCGGGTACAATAACACACCTAATTTCATACCCGAATAAAATTAAATGTCATTCTTATTTTATCTATCTCCTTTAAGAGAGAAAGCTTTAAAAAAATTGATTTTTATAAACAGGAAAATCATTGTGCTAAATACTCACCTTTTTGAAACTCATTTCCAAATCAAAAAACTATTTTCTTACCAAAAATCAAACCTATATTGATGTACACATATAAATAACTAAGGATTTCAAAACATTTTTCTTTTTAAACCAAGATTTCTTAACGAGACCTAAATTAGTGGTATATGTGTTTCTTGAAAATTAAAATTACAAAACTTTCCAAAACAAATAAAATAAATCTTTAGGAAAATAAATCCTTTGAAAACCCTTTTTCCAAATCGAAGGCATTCCCAAAATATATTTTGTCAAAATTCTCTCATAGGTTTAGACTAAGGAATTGACTTCAATTCTTCGAATAAAATCCGATCTTCCATCAAAAGGCGGTTGATGGACATTTCCTTACAAAATATTGTTTTTGGATGTTTACGATATATAGAATTCTATTTCCTGCTAATATTGAAAAATTGTGTAACTTCGACTATAAGTCGTCGTCAAAATCCAAAAATCATAAGGTAGCTTGAATCTCAACCATCAAGTTGAACATCCTCCATTCTCTAGGATTCATCCATACGCCATACTCATGCTCTTCTCCATCAACGCTATATGCATCGCCAACACTCCGTGGGGTAATTCGAAGTCGGCATGAAAGTCTAAACTCTAAGATATTTCCAACCCATAGTTTCTTTGCACGTTTCTTCGGAATGGAACTACAACTACTTCTGTAGTCGGGATTATTGCAACCAAACGTAAACATATAATAGTAATAGATAGGAAAGTATGAATAAGTCCTCTCAATCTATACTAATTTCTCTTATTAACTAACCTAGGCTCTGATACCAAATGAAATAACTCGCACTTTAATGGGCCTAAATTTCAACAAAAATTGAAACCAAAGTCCATCACATCACATATCATTGGATTTGGTGCCTGCAAATAAGCATGAGCATTATTAAAGATTTATAAAAATCGAAACTCACAACAACAATAATAATAATATACAAATATCGAGTATGCCTACTACCTTAGATTTAACGATATTTCCTAGATATCAAATCGCCACATCAATACCGAGAATGAGAGATAAGAAGACTTCACTAGCAACCAATCACATCCAGCTCAAATGATGTTCCTCTAAACCTTTCATGTTGGTTGTGATAAGGAGGGGGATCAGAACAATGTTCTGGTGAATGGAATATACAGTGTCCATAACACAAATTTATACCAATAGATTTCCTTTTAATTGTTATATCTACTATTTTACTGTTAACTTAATTAACCTAATATTGCATACATGATATACCTACGTAGTATGATTCACCAACTTACCCCTCATAATGTACGAAATACCGACGTAAGTCTATCAACCACTTAATACTTTCAAATATGAAGCAGGATCCTAGCAACCGTCATCGTTTGTGTATTGGTCTTAGCTACAAAGACCTTTGACCACGATTTATGGCTTTATAGTATATAATAACTATACTACTACTAATGCATCTATTTTCATTAAAGTCTTGTCCATGTGAGAAATAGTATCCAAACCACTTAATACCTTATTAATAAGAACTAGGCAGACCCCTGATCATTTAATATCTTCATTCTAGGAAGGCTTTCGCCATTTAATACCTAACCCCAAAGGCGGACTCTTCATTTGTGACATCGCTTGGAATCTCACTGGAATACTTTAAAGGGGAGAGGTAGACCCTATATAAATCAATTAATACTTCAAAGCCGAAGCGGACCCTTCTTGAGATATCCACTACCACTTCTAGTCGTTAATTCAGACCATTTAATACTTTTTAGTTAGGAAAGAGATGGACCCTTAAATAACCATTTTGTACCTCAAATCCCAAAGCAGATCCTATTATCCCATAATCGGTTACCACAAATTCCATGATTGGTGATGTCCCATATAAGTAATAAATTACACAACAACTGGTAGCCTTTGAGTGGAGGGCACACTTCCATTATGTCATTTTACTAAACTTGCATCCTAATCTTATAAGACCAAATAATTATTCTATGGGTCCTATGGTAAAAGATGTCACACGTCAATAAAAAGTGTACACAATTGCTAGTAGCCTCAAAGTGAAGGGAATACCTCCGTTGTGTAACTTTACCGACCTCGCATCCCTGCCTACCAAGTCCAATTAATTATTCTAGGCTTCACTAACTTAAGCCATATTATTAGCTATATATTTGCCTTAAATATTCAATTACCCATAAATTCCTTTTATATTCTTTTTCCATAAATGTCAATTTGTCCATGATAAAGAATATCATCCTAACGAGCATTTCCTAAGACAACTATGAAATAACGAGCATTCCATAGTTATTAACTTGAATTCTTTATTTATCGGTCCTATTAATCCATTTATCCTATTAATTACTTGTAACTCTCAAATCCGTTAATTGGAATTACAACCTTTCCACCTATTTCCTACCGTTATTCTACCATATTCATATGTATAACTAATATCTTAAGCAAGTGTTACGCATAAATCGTCATATTAGTTAAGTACTAATTAGCACGTATAAATACGTGTAAATACCTATTCCTACTAAATATATTCTAGTCGCAAATCTTTAACTAGAATACTCTTTTCCATATTTAATTTGCTGAGATTACATTCTTCATGAAGATTTTCCGTTGTGATTTCCACAAATTAGTTTAAAATAAAAGATCAAGAATAAAAGGAAAGATTTTCCTTGTTTGAAATTACAAAGAACGAACATTTTCTTTTTATTGGAATAGATAATGTAACTATGAAGAACAAATCTGTACCCTATAAATTTCTTCCATTTCATTAGCATATATTATATGTTAAATCAAACATTGCATTTTGTATTCAATTTGGACACATAAACAAATTTATGAAAATCAAAAGAACGTTCTTCCTGAAAATTAAACTATAGAAAATTCATAGTTCAACATAATTAGGGTAATAATCAAAATCAATCTAATAATCTACAACCCAATTTCAAATCTGGAATAAATTTCATATCTAGTCAATATTTATATCTATAACTTTTGAAACATAAATTAAGTACATAAATGCCATTATCTAATACACCAATGCATATTTTATTTCCACCAAATAAAATGTTCAGAACTTTGTTATCATTATGAAAACTATAACTTCTCAAATAATAAAGACAATGATATTTTTCCACAAATAATAATTTTAACATAATAAAATTTATTCAAAATCAGATCAAATTTATTCGACAAAGTCAAGTGATAGTCTAAAATTGCAATTGCACCTAATAAAGGTCCATCAACAACTTGAAGCCTCATTTTGCCTTTCATCGCATGTCGTCTTCTCCTAAGTCCCTGGAATGAATTATATATACAAGTTCCAGATCCAATGTATGTTCACTACAAGAAATACGGTTATTTTCAACAGCTCCAAGCCGTTGACGGCCATCAGAATCTTCCATCGCTATTTATTGTATTCCTTATTGTGGTTGGATCTAGGCTAGTAGGTAGCGGGTAAAATTTAAATTTGTTATTCAATTTTGGATCTTGTTAGGCCTATGAAGTCTAAATTTGTTTAGATCTTAACTAAATTTATTTTAAATACAATCAATATTTTAGTTAATTTATAAATAAATTTTTATTCATTATAATGTTAATAACACATGTTATAACATGCGTGTCAAATAAATATGTGTGCGAACGTGCATGTGCAACATAAACAATGTACATGATTTAACATGCTCGTGTACAAGTGTTGAAATTTACACCGCAGTGGACATATTAGTCCCTATACATACATGTTTGTTGTCAAACATATATGTATATGCGTGTATATATATATATATGTATGTATGTATATGTTCGCACCAAAATTGGTCACTAGCACCCTTGAGCATGATTATGTAGAAAGGTTAATAAAGAAGGTAAATTGAAATAGAGGAATATCACAATAGAATGCAGTTAGAGTAGTAAAAAAACGAGAACACCAAAATTATAGTGGTTCGACGTAACTACCCACGTCTTTGATCATAATCTTTATTACTTCTTCAAATAATTGAATACAGACACAATCCTTACACCAACAACTTGAATACAACTTTTAACAGAAAAGAAATGAATCTTGAAAATGGTAGAGTCTCCTCAGTGTTCTCCAAAAAAGGTCCTTTCAAATGTACCCATGCCTCTCTATTTATAGAGGAAGATAGGCTAGACTCCTTGCGTAGTCCAAGAACAAGGTACTTCATCCCACAGTAGGCAACTTCTGTGCATCGAGCCAGGCGTACCGAACGGTGGAAAACCGAACCACTCAGTCCGACCCAGTCGTGCCGAATTACTTGCATCGGAACACCTCCCCTTCATCATCTTAACCAAACCACTTAGGCCAAGCCAGCTTAGCCAACCCTATCCAACTGGAATGATTCGTTGTTCCTTTCCTTCCTTGGCCGAGCGGGAACTGTTAAACCATCTAGGCCAAACCGGAGTTAGCCGAACCACGAACAACGAAACTCATGTGTCTGAGCTGTCTTTGCAAACCTTCCTCAACCGAGCGATACATGTCGAGCGACAACTACTCAACTGACCGAACGGTGTGTGCCGAGTGATCTTGACCGAGTGACGTATGCCGAGTTACCTAAAACGAGCGACGTGTGTCGAGTTACCCAGAGTGAGTGGCACACACCGAACCGTACCTACCGAACCGCACATAAATGCCAAAACATGTCGATTGCATTATACTCTTATATCTTCAGGATCTTCTTAGTCAGAATCATGTCTAGTGCTAATGATAATATCTTATATTGTCGTTTTATAGCCGGGCCAAGGTGACGGGTAGCATTTGCCCCCCAAAGTGTGTCATGTGAAGCAACATGACATGCTTTGAATCAACGAGTATTCCTCGTTTCCAGAAAGAAATCCATCATGTTTCCTGAATAGTCATTATCCTTCAATTTTATCCTCCCAAGGTGTCATATCCTTCTTTGGTCGTCATGATGCACGGTCGATTCCCAATATTATAAATCCAGGCTTGTAGTTTATCAACGGACAACCGTGTCCGGTTTTATAGGGCTAGTAAGCTTCAGTTATCTGATCCAGTCTTTTCTTAATAACCCTAAGTGAGAATTCAATTTCTGTTGATTTCAAGAAGCCGAACTTTTTTGGATGTGCACATGCATATTCGTGTACTTGTTCTTGCCATAGGCTCTCGGACGCATTTTATATGCTCGTAAGTCATCACCAATTCCATCTAGTTAAATTGCAACTCAATTACGAATCCTTGTTTGTATTTTTGTGGAATAAGGGTTGTAATCAGCCACTTGACGAAAGAGGACTTCAAGTTTTACATTGATAATGACCTCGGAGCAGTAAGCAAGGGCAAATGGTGTACCGCCAGTCACGGACTTATGGGTAGTTTTATAAGCCCATAATGTTGTTGGGAGTTCATCCACTCATTTACCTCTTGCCTTTTCCAAACCTCTCTTCAGAACAGACTTTATGATTTTGTTCACAACTTCAACCTTTCCATTTGCAGTTATTATGGATCATGGAAGGTCATAAGGACAGATGACGTTACGGACAATGAAGTTGATTATTTCCTTCATCTCAGTCATGGTTAAAAATTATTCATCTGCCCATTTGGTGAAGCTTGCTATGATGGCGTATTTCGCACCACCTTTAAGATCGGCAAAAAGATGGTATCAATGCCCTCAAGTGGCAAATGGCTATGACTAGCCATTTGAGAGATTTCCACTAGCGGGGCTCCTAGATTTTTTGCAAACATCTTACACTCGTCGGATTGTCTAGCATGATCAACCGCATCTGGATTGATAGTTGGCCAGTAATACCCGTAGCAGATCTTAATCTAGGTTTTCCCCCTAATGAATTAGTCATATTCTTTTTTATACACTTCGCTCAAGACTCATTTGATATCATCATGGGAGATACACCGAAGCATGGGAATGGATTAATCCTTTCTACACATGACTTCTTCTTGGATGATTGGCATGAAGCTTTGAGGAGGATCTGTCATTTTCCATTCTTCCATTCGACAAGAATTCCTTACTGTAGATTGACTTTGATAGGAGTCAACCATGACCCCTTTCCTGGCTCTGTCTCCAAGATCTAGCGACCTCCATCCATCAATGCTTGGAATATTAAGTATTTCGACCAAAACAATGTATGAACGTTGCGCATCCCTAAAACTGGCTAGCTTGGCCAGTGATTGGACTCTTTTCATTTGTTCACTGAGTGTGTATGTAATGATGTAATATATTAAATCGGCTGGTAGCTCTTGGATCTGGCGGAGATAAGGAGCAAGACCACGCCTCTAGCAAGATCAACTTCCTTAACTTTGCATACTACCAATCAGGAATCACAAAAGATATGCAAAGTTTCCACTCCAAGTCTTCTAGCAAGTTTGAGGCTGCCTATCGAGGCTTCATACGAAGCATTGTTTCTTGTTACAGGGAAATCGAGTTTTAGGACGTAGCAGATCGATCGTTCCTCATGAGTCATTAACATGATTCCTGCACCATAACACTGATCACTGGATGCTCCATCCGCATACATTTTCCATTTGTTGGTTGGTTCTCTACTACTCTTCAAGTAGTCATCTAATGTAGTGAATTCTGGTATGAGGTCTGCTAATTTCTCTCCTTAGATAGCCCTTTGTGGGAAATAAGTGATATCGAATTGGCTTAGTTCGATATTCTGTTTAAGTACTCTTTCAGATGTCTCGGGTCGTTGTATGCCCTGTCGCAATGGCTGGTAGGCATAGGCGGTGATGGGATGAGCCTTAAAGTAAGAGTGGAGCTTTCATGACGAAATCAATAGACATTGCACTAGATTTTGTAGCTTTGGGTCGATGTCCAATGCATGGCTTGGGATAGTTAGTGAAATCACACATGCATGTCAGAATGGATCCAAGGGAACATATCATCATTTATTCAAAAAACTCAAACTAATTCTTTCATCATCATTGCACTGAGCTATGATCCAATATTCAGCACCTGGAAAGGGTTGCCATGACTGGCTGTAATGTCAACTATCAGCTTAGCGGGTGCAATTCCGGATTCTTTAAGTTCAGATGTAATGATTTTTCAAAACATTAAATGTGAAATATGGTTGGGATGGTCAATGTTGATGGTTACTCGAGTCGAATCCTAGAGTCTTGTAATGAATTATTAAGTCTGATAGGTAAGGGCTCTAAATGCCCTAACTGATTATCTACAAATGGCCAAAGATCAGGCTTAAAAGCACGTTGAAGAAAATGTTGAATAGGAGCCAGCCTCGAGTTGCACAGTTGCATAGATGGATTTTGCTATGAGTTTGAATTTGTTTATATATTCGAGTAACGTACTTTCTATTTAATGCATTCATGATCCTTTACCCATCCTTCGAGTTGGAGTGACAGCAGTTGCCCATGAGCTTAGGCATCAATTTAATGATTATATCCCTAGGCATTCTTTCAGTCGTAACCTTCAGTAGCTGTAAGCACTATATATAAGTTTCAATATTGAGCTAACGCAGCTAGTCTTTAGATGACAATGCATCTGCTCTCTGTCTTGGGTTGATAAATGTACTGCATGGACGGTTGAGTCTCATCCTAGCTATGTTTATATTCCCACCTAAAATCGAAAGACATAGAGTTGTTTGGTGAATAGTCGATTGACATTCATCCTGCTTCTCGCTTGTGCCTCCAGGTCTGGGGCATATATCGATAAGTAAGAAGCTTTACTCTCTTTCCCATTGAAAAATGGGATCAGGTCAGTCGATGGGTGGCTAGGTCTCGCCTATCTTGGATTGTATTGTGGTTTTTCATTCCAAGAGGAATACTTTGACGCCTTATCAGTTTCATGGCATAATTTGGCACTAGACGGTCAACCACGTCCACTTTGGTTCATGTTCTATAATAAGATCTCGGGGTAAAGTTGGCTCAAATGCAGTCGGGTCATGTTCATTCAGTTTCATACTCCTCCCGACGGACCGAAGGAGGGTGCTGGAGAATTCATGACCAAGTCTTCGTGGTTTACTCTCCTTTCCACACTCTAGAGTTTATAGTTTTTCAAGGGACATCCGACTCATATTTGTATGTGCTTGCTCCAGATCGGTATTGATCCTCGATCTAAGGTATGATATAGTCGGTCGTCCATAGCTTTGGATGTCATTTCGATTGGTTCAGTATTGAGGCCTCCTTGCAGTCGTTGCCTTAATTTGTAAAGAACGCCACGCTAGAACTATAATGAGTTGTCATATTCAGGTTTTAGTGATCTGTACTCCTTCTTCCAACATTGATTTGTCCAAGCCACAAGTCGAATGGTCAAACTCCATCCTAAGAGAATTAATACTCCTCCTGTTGATTTCAGGCCGAAGTTTGCAGAATAGAGAGCGGTCGGTATCCACTCATCTATTTATTGATGTTTATATGCCACTCTATATTCTGGTGACTTAGAGTTACTCTTCTCCCGGTCGACTCGTGCCTACTTTGTGTTCATGCTTCGATCCATGCTTCGGGACATAGAGATTTGTCGAACGGTTTATGCTCTAGTCCACAGTTTGGGACGTAGAGATTTTCGTAAAGTTGTTTGTACTCCAGTCTATGCTCTGGGGATTCAGAGTACTCTAGTCCGCTTCAAGAACTTAGAGATTTTTCTAAAGTCATTTGTACTCTAGTCCGCGCTCTGGGATTCAGCGTACTCTAGTCCACTTTAGGGACTTAGAGATTTTCTCAAGTCGTTTATACTCTAGTCTGCACTTTGGGGACTCAGAGTACTCTAGTCGGTTTCATGGACTTAGGGATTTTTCTCAAGTCGTTTATACTCTAGTCCGTGCTCTGGGGACTCAGAGTACTCTATTCCACTTCAGGGATTTAGAGATTTTTCTCAAGTCATTTATACTCTAGTCCACGCACTGGGAACTCTGAGTACTCTAGTCCGCTTCAGTGACTAGAGATTTTTAAGCCGTTTATACTCTAGTACGCACTCCATGGACTCAAAGTACTCTAGTCCATGCTCCGGGGACTTAAAGATTTTTTAATTGTTAATACTCTTATCCACACTTTGGGGACTCAAGTACTGTAGTCCACGCTATGAGGACTTAGAGATTTTTAAGTCGTTTATAATCTAGTCTGCACCATGGGGACTCAGAGTACTCTTGTCCGCACTCTGGGGACTTAGAGATTTTTAGGTTGTTTATACCTAATCCGCACTCTGGGGACTCAGAGTAATCTAGTCCGCACTCTGGGGACTTAGAGATTTTAAAGTCGTTTATACTCTAGTCCGCACTTTGGGGACTTAGAGTACTCTAGTCTGCACTTTGGGTACCTAGAGATTTTTAAGTCCATTATACTCTAATCCGCATTCTGGGAACTCGAAGTACTCTCGTCCACACTATGGGGACTTAGAGATTTTTAAGTCGTTCATACTCAAGTCCGCACTCTAGGGATTTAGAGATTTTTAAGTCGCCTATACTCTACCCCGCACTCTGTTGACTCTGAGTAATCTAGTCTGCACTCTGAGGACTTAAAGATTTTTAAGTCGTTTATACTCTAGTCTGCACTTTGAGGACTCAGAGTGCTCTAGTCCGCACTCTGGGGACTTGGAGATTTTTAAGTCGTTTATACTCTAGTCCGCACTTTGAGGACTCAGAGTGCCCTAGTTCGCACTCTAGGACTTAGAGATTTTTAATCATTTATACTCTAGTCCGCACTCTGGAGACTCAGAGTACCCTACTCCGCACTCTGGGGACTTAGAGATTTTTAAATCATTTATACTCTAGTCCGCATTCTGGGGACTCAGAGTTCTCTAGTCCGAACTCTGGGGACATAGATTATTAAGTCGTTTATACTCTAGTCTGCACTTTGGGGACTCAAAGTACTCCAGTGTGCACTCTGGGGACTCAGAGATTTTTAAGTTGTTTATACTCTAGTCCGTACTCTGGGGACTCAGAGTACTCTAGTCCGCACTCTGGGGACTTAGAGATTTTTAAGTCGTTTATACTTTAGTCCGCACTCTGAGGACTCAAAGTATTCTAGTCCTAAATCTATGGACCTAGAGATTTTTAAGTCGTTTATACTCTAGTCCGCACTCTGGGGACTTAGAGTACTCTAGTCCACACTCTAGGGACTTAGAGATTTTTAAGTCATTTATACTCCAGTCCGCACTCTGGGGACTCAGAGTAATCTAGTTCGCACTCTGGGGACTTAGAGAATTTTAAGTCATTTATACTCTAGTCCGCACTCTTGGGACATAGAATACTCTAGTCCGCGTTCCGGGGACTTAAAGATTTTTGTTGAGAGCAGTCGTATTTCCACCCATTTAATTTGCATTTCATTTACCGTGTCAAGGCTAATGTTTTTGAATGAATGATCAAACCATGTTTGCTCATGGAATCGGACTCTGCCCCTTGCATCAAGGACGAAATTTGAAAAATGGACGGTCGATTCCCATCCGCTTGGTGATTATAGCTCATCCAATCAAGTCAAGGAAGGAGATATATGACAGATGGTTGGATCACATCCATGCTGGGGTCGGACAATGAAGTCTCGCACAATCTGCGCTCTTTCTAGAAAACGAAGATATTGGATTACTGAGTAGACAAAGTAAGTTTCCTATGATTCAAGGTGCAGTCATGTCCATGTATTGAGAGTAATGGTTAACGAGTAGGCAGTCCACCACAACTACTTTAAGTCAGGCTTTCGAACAACCTTTTGTGCTTAGGGTAGGATTTGAAGTGTAGATGATCCAATCATGTTCACTCTAGATAGATCCCGACATCACTGAGCTTCAGGAGAGGCATTCGTATTTTGTCGAACGTCATTCTATGACTCGATTTGAGTGGATGATCAGGCCATATTCATTCCAAGCCTTGTTTAGGTCTCCAAGTCAAATGTGAAGGTCGATGAATGGATGGTCAGTCATGTTGGCTTTGTATTGGGCTCTGAACGGTGATGAGATCTTCAATCTCTAGTCCTTGGCCCCAATTTAAAGGCACATGGTTGATGATGAGCGATTGAATCCTGCTCATCTTGATGAACTCCACAAATCTGATCAATGTCTCCGTGGATTGGTTGGCGGCCAACTCTGAGTACATGGTCACCTTCATTGTTTTGGATGAAGTTTAGCTCAAGTCGGTCATAATTCAAAGCATAATTGAAATTAAAATAATCCAAAGAAGATTTGTATAAATCTCATTGATGAGGGGAGCAACATCATGTGCTCGTTATTCAACTCTGGCCCTAGCCTCTTCTAGTGGGATGTTGACTGCCAGTGGTCCAATTGCTAATTGGAGTTCTTTATTGATGGGTATTCGAAGTTCCTGGCTTATCCTTATACAAGGCTTGCATGTACTATTAAAGTTTTCAAGGAAAATATGAGTCGAATTTTGAGGTCTTATTTTGTCTACTGGAATCAAAGTCTTTAGTCAATGGGCCTACATTGTTATTTTTCTTAGTTTGCACCACTCCTCCTCACTTTGATTTTGATTCATTTGGGTCATACCCAGAAAGAAAATTTATCCTCCTTTTCGGAAATATGGGTCGTACCTGATTTTTTTTTTTCAAAATAGAAGTCGTATAAGGGACCGGTGTAACTTAATTTTGGATTAGCCAAGTGTGGCTCGACCAAGGAGGTTCGACCAAGGTGGGTCGGCCAAGAATGACTCGGTAAGGAGGTTTGGCCAAGGTGGATTGGCCAAGGTGTTTCAGTCAAGGTGGATTGGCCAAGGCGGATCGGCCTAGATGGATCGGCCAAGGTGGATCGATCAAGGTGGATCAGCCACGGTGGATCAACCAAGTGGATCGGTCAGGGTGGATCGGCCAAGGTTGATCGGCCAAGAGTAGCTAGGTATACACCTTTTCTGGAGCGATCGGCATAGACATAGCCACCAAATCCATCTGAATTCTACCCCCAAGAAGACCCATAGCCACCAAATCCATTAGAAATTCAAACAAACCCAAAAGGTCTCAATTCTGTTAAAAACAGAAAACTCATTCCAACAGCTTATTTAAATATGTACTATTAGTTTTAAATTCCATGAATTAAATCATGCATTCAGGTTACAAACTGTTTAATGTTTTAAAATGTTTGATATACCTACTTCTAGAAAAATATTTACTGTTGTAAATGTTTCCAGAGACTACAGAATTTTAATATAGTTAAATTTTGATTTATAACCATCATTTCATCCTAAACAAACAAAGTTTGTTTATATTTCAAATTCTAGTTGAAATCAAATCAGGTGATAATGGATTCCAATTACAATCTTATTTTTTTTATTAAACTTAGTTTAAACATATACAGGAAGGCAGATTGCTGACCATAACAGTCCATATGTATGTTTATACATATATACACAATTCATCCTCACAATTCAATAATTCAAGCTTGCTCAATAATATCAATTCACATGCACAGAAAGCATAAGCTTTAGTATTTTGAGGATTATCACAAAAAGAAAAAAACAGAACCATTTTCGTCAAACAGTTTTTTTTTTAAATCATGTGAACTAGTGCTTAAGTTCTGGAAATTTAATCTAGCTTTGATTTTAAAAAGAAACCTGTTTTTAAATAAAGAAGCTTACTCACTTTTAATTTGGAGATGCAGAAACAAATTTAGGTGCAGATTTCATTTCCTAGGACCTTGTTTTGAAACTGCATGTTGAACCTGAATGCAATTTGCAAGTTGAAGTTGCTTTTCTTATTGATGAAGATTTTTGAACCGCATGCAGACCCATATTCTCATTGCTTAGATTCAAATTGAAGTTGAACTCCAGTTTGATGTTGAAAGTTGCAGATTTTGAATAGAATTGGCTTTGCAGATATGAAGTTTGTTTATATTTTGATTTTGCAGATTTTAACATGCATTGTTTTGGGTTTTGATTTTACTGAAATCCGAGAATCAGATTTCAAATGAGAATAAGGTTTGAACCAAAAATGCATTTGTTATATTTTCTTGTCAATATAATTAAATTTTAAGAATAAATTAGCTTGCCACTTGTTATGGTTATTATCTCAAATTTTTACAAGTGTCGTCTATTAGTTTAAAAGCTAACACATGTTCATTTTTAAAAAGAAAATTCTAAATTTATAAATGTATTTAAATTTATCCTAAAACCATTTCTAATTTATTTTAGCATGTTCTAAATGTTTATTATCATTAGCCTTGAAAATGATTACATGTCTACTTAAGAACTTATTTTAAAACTATACATTTTAAATGTTTGCTTGATTATTTTTTAAAATAATATTCTTTTAAAACTAAATTTCAAAAGAGAAGATTTTTAAAAGAACAATAATGTTGAGTTTATCTTATTCAAGAGTTTTAAATCAAATGTTATACTTTAACATGAATGAATTAAATTTATTTCAAAGAAAACAATTTTTAAAACCAGACAAAATAAACTTTTATTATAAAATAAAATTTAAACTATATTTATTTTTATAAACAAAATACTTACTGACATTTCTATGAAGATATAAGAAATATTTTTAAAACAAACTTTTGAAAAGTTTTCAATACTAATTTAAATCAATTTAATCAATTTACAATTTATACATTTATATATAATAATTAAAAATATCCTTTATTAAATTTAAATTTTGAATTAAAATCAAATCTTCTATTTACAATGTATACACATGTATACATTATAAATAAATATCTTTAAATCAGTTTAGAAAGATGAATTTAATTACTTAAATATTTTTGACATTTGAAAAGAATCGGATTCTCAATTTAAACTATCATTATTATAAATTTTGAAAAGAATACCTTTTGACAAATTAAATAATTATTAATGAAATTATTAAATCAATATTGCCTAAATTTCCGGGACATCACAATACTCAAAGTATAGATTGTAATTTAGGCATATATTAAGGGTTAGGATTTGTATATGACATGACTAATAAAGAGTTATCCATTGCTTGTGGACCTATGATTTATTTAGTAAAATCAAGGTTAAAATCCTAAGGCAAGCAAGTCCTAACACTAAACAAAGGAATCGAATGATTTCTATATTTCTCTTTAGGTTTTATGGAATATAAAAAACTAGTGGGAGCATTTATTTGAAAAATGAAATGATAACATTTAACCTTTCTAATATTGTAAAAACATTAGCTATGTAAATTTAAAATAATATACTTTAATAAATATGGGCAGCTACTATAATTGATAAAATATTTAGCAATTAAATATACAAGTGAATGGAATGAAATTTGATGTAAAAATATAAAATGTACTTACCAATAAACCTTTTGACCCGTTGTTACTTCAGGATCCATGCAAGGGCCAAATAATACAGTTGCTAAATACAATCACACCATGATCACTTAAGTGTTTATTTTTCCAAGAATGTGTATTACCTCTTACAAGTTTCAAACTCTAAAGAAATACAGGAATTTGAATATTTTACCCATTTCAATCATGTCCAAAAGCTATATGACGAGCAGTCGCATTCATAATATGAAAATCTCAGTGAAATTGTTTCCTTCGAAATAAACAAGTAAATCATATTATAAGACCTGTATTAAGTATTACTGATAACAATAAGAAACTTTTGGTGTTAATTGAAACACTAAAACAAAAGCAACAAAACAAACCTGGAAATTCAATCACTGAAATTTTAGTTTTATCTATTTATGTAAAGTGCAACCTATTCAATATCCTTAAGTGTTAAGGATGATTGATTCATTTATGTAAAGAACATGATACAGCCAAATCAGTTTAGAAAGATGAATTTTATTACTTAAATATTTTTAACATTTGAAAACAATCAGATTCTCAATTTAAACTATCATTATTATAAATTTTGAAAAGAATATCTTTTGACAAATTAAATAATTATTAATGAAATTATTAAATTAATATTGCCTAAATTTCCGGGACATCACAGTACTCAAATTATAGATTGTAATTTAGGCATATATTAAGGGTTAGGATTTGTATATGACACGACTAATAAAGAGTTATCCATTGCTTGTGGACCTATGATTTATTTAGTAAAATCAAGGTTAAAATCCCAAGGCAAGCAAGTCCTAACACTAAACAAAGGAATCGAATGATTTCTATATTTCTCTTTGGGTTTTATGGAATATAAAAAACTAGTTGGAGCATTTATTTGAAAAATGAAATGATAACATTTAACCTTTCTAATATTGTAAAAACATTAGCTGTGTAAATTTAAAATAATATACTTTAATAAATATGGGCAGCTACTATAATTGATAAAATATTTAGCAATTAAATATACAAGTGAATGGAATGAAATTTGATGTAAAAATATAAAATATACTTACCAATAAACCTTTTGACCCGTTGTTACTTCAGGATCCATGCAAGGGCCAAATAATACAGTTACTAAATACCATCACACCATGATCACTTAAGTGTTTATTTTTCCAAGAATGTGTATTACCTCTTACAAGTTTCAAACTCTAAAGAAATACAGGAATTTGAATATTTGACCCATTTCAATCATATCCAAAAGCTATATGACGAGCAGTCGCATTCATAATATGAAAATCTCAGTGAAATTGTTTCCTTCGAAATAAACAAGTAAATCATATTATAAGATCTGTATTAAGTATTACTGATAACAATAAGAAACTTTTGGTGTTAATTGAAACACTAAAACAAAAGCAACAAAACAAACCTGGAAATTCAATCACTGAAATTTTAGTTTTATCTATTTATGTAAAGTGCAACCTATTCAATATCCTTAAGTGTTAAGGATGATTGAATTCATTTATGTAAAGAACATGATATAGCCAAATCATTTTAGAAAGATGAATTTTATTACTTAAATATTTTTAACATTTGAAAACAATCAGATTCTCAATTTAAACTATCATTATTATAAATTTTTAAAAGAATATCTTTTGACAAATTAAATAATTATTAATGAAATTATTAAATTAATATTGCCTAAATTTCCGGGACATCACAGTACTCAAAGTATAGATTGTAATTTAGGCATATATTAAGGGTTAGGATTTGTATATGACACGACTAATAAAGAGTTATCCATTGCTTGTGGACCTATGATTTATTTAGTAAAATCAAGGTTAAAATCCCAAGGCAAGCAAGTCCTAACACTAAACAAAGGAATCGAATGATTTCTATATTTCTCTTTGGGTTTTATGGAATATAAAAAACTAGTGGGAGCATTTATTTGAAAAATGAAATGATAACATTTAACCTTTCTAATATTGTAAAAACATTAGCTGTGTAAATTTAAAATAATATACTTTAATAAATATGGGCAGCTACTATAATTGATAAAATATTTAGCAATTAAATATACAAGTGAATGGAATGAAATTTGATGTAAAAATATAACATATACTTACCAATAAACCTTTTGACCCGTTGTTACTTCAGGATCCATGCAAGGGCCAAATAATACAGTTACTAAATACAATCACACCATGATCACTTAAGTGTTTATTTTTCCAAGAATGTGTATTACCGCTTACAAGTTTCAAACTCTAAAGAAATACAGGAATTTGAATATTTGACCCATTTCAATCATATCCAAAAGCTATATGACGAGCATTCGCATTCATAATATGAAAATCTCAGTGAAATTGTTTCCTTCGAAATAAACAAGTAAATCATATTATAAGATCTGTATTAAGTATTACTGATAACAATAAGAAACTTTTGGTGTTAATTGAAACACTAAAACAAAAGCAACAAAACAAATCTGGAAATTCAATCACTGAAATTTTTGTTTTATCTATTTATGTAAAGTGCAACCTATTCAATATCCTTAAGTGTTAAGGATGATTGAATTCATTTATGTAAAGAACATGATACAGCCTTGTAGTAAGAGTTTCCTTAAACTAGTTTGACCATTTGAAAGGAAAATGAATATTCGGTAGTGGATGTACCATATGCATAGTTAGGATGAAGAGAGTGAATCATCGTCTCTACTTTATAAAGAAACATCAAATTCATGTAAACTACTAGTACATACTTCGTATGGTATTAAAAAATGTGATTTCTATTACAAATGTATTTACATCCAGAAGTCTTTTACGAAAGTTACTTCTTTGATTTCAAGATATTTAAGCTGAAACTTTCGAATATAAACTACTTGCTGTGTATGAAATAAAATCCCATAATAAGTGGTTGAACGAAGCCTCATATTTCACACGCTATTATAGTAGTGTCGAAATAGTAGGAGTATATCTTATGACACTCATTAATGAACACATCATGTTATGAAAGATTGTCTTTGCATATATACCCAGTATTATTTATGAAATGATAACTCTTTTGTAATATTGACTAGAAATAGATATTTTTTATTTTAATATAAATATTCATTATAAGATAATTCTATAATATTGATATTTGTTTTCATCACAAAATGATGCATAGCTATAAGAAATACATAGTTTTCTAAAAGTTTAACAATTATTTTGGAATTATGGACTAAGCTATATTTTGAAAAATAATTCTTTAATTAATATGACTATGATTCAAATTGGTTTTGTGAATTGTGTCACAAGTGATTCAGGGCAATGCGCCCATTCCGAAAGAGCAAAAAAAGTGGATGAACTCTCTAGAACACACACAAAGATATGATGTCTAAGATCCAGTAATACCAAAGCAGATCCATTTACTTCGTTAAATTCATTGTTGAGTTATCATAGAAACAAACATGCGCATTTGATGCACTATTAGTGTATCTGTGATAAGCTTATTGAATATGAAACAAAAGTAGAAAACATGACATGCAAAGGAAATAGAAGAATTTGATTTATTGAATAAGAGCGTGTATTGGAAAGAGCTTCAAAAGTACTTAAAAAACAAATCATATTCATCTCAAAAGCCACTCCTCCCCTATGACACATAATGATTTATTGATAATGAATAATCAGACTATGTTAGACAAAGTACGAGTGATGATTAATGAAGTTGAGTTAATTTTTTTCTGCAAGATTGTGTACTCAAGAGTAAGTATACAAAGTTAAAACTAATTTCCATCTAAAGCATAGTTCATAAAATCATACAAGATAAGAACTAATAAAAAAAACCTACGTATCCTAGTTCAAGATTGGTAGGTAGTGTGAGTCGAGAGTTTGCACATAATACTTTCTTGAGAGGGATCTTACATGGACCACCTCAAAGGAGTTTGAAAACAACCAACAATTGTTGACTAATTTATATTTAACATAAGTTCTATAAACTCAAAATTAAATTAATTTTATACATATATAAAATAAATTCATGAAATGTTTTTGAATGCCTATTCCATTGCACTAAGGAACAATTATTATTTCAAGATATACTAACTTTATTAAAAAGGAATTTCCTTCAGAAATTATTGGTTGTAAAATGGATTTGGATATGATCCAAAGATAAAACTAATTATGAAAGATGAACTGTAATTAACCAAGCCGAAATAGATATAATACACTAGAATACCAAATAAGAATTCTTACACATTAAAAATAAACTATGAGTTTCATTCAATGTCGAAAAAAGAATTTTCTAACTTCTCAATAAGGAACGAATATTGAGTATATACCATATGGCACAATGCATAAATTTAGAGTAGATTAAAAGTACATTACGAAGATATGACTTCAGTAGGTGTACCCAAAGTGATATGGTTCGTCAGTAACAAATGCGTCTCCAAGTTATAGAACTATGTAGTCGGAATATAGCAAACAATAATGATGAGAATGCCATCATAAATTTCAATTGTTGAAATAAAAATAAAAAATTCATTATTCAACATGTTTAAGTCAATTAGGATTTTACTTGCAAATTTATATCCCCATATGATTTTGACTTTTAGGATACTTACGTTGAAATAAAATTCTAAATAATAATTTAGAATAGATTGGTTATAAATAACAACCAAAATATCTCAAAGTTAGTAGGAGAGATAACCGAGTTTGTGGGTTTCAAATAGGATCTTCGAATTGATGCAAAAGTATCACTCTATAAGGATCATAATTGGGAAAATATTTTAATAGAAAAATCAAGCAATTTCATTTTCAGTCAAAATGCAGAAGAAGCATGTATCTGTTAGAAAGAACCTCAAAGGTATTAATATAGTTCTAAACTATAAGTAAACAACATATAGTTACTGATTGTTAATGGTGTACCTATGAAAAAATTAGTTTTGGTCTGATTGTTTAATCCTATATGTAGTTTCCTTTCATCGAGATAGGGCAAATAAAAGAGGGACTTTCATCGTTTATGGATAACTCGAATAGATGTAGTAGCTCATGAGAATAAGGTACTCTATGTTCAATAAATTCATACACAATCTATATAAGTAGAAATTTCTACTTAATCATAAATGCTTGCACAAATTGCAATTAGATTTGAAATCGCATCTTTGAAAATTAGTACGAAACGATTTCAGGGATGTCCCAAATGAGATATACAGACACCATATTGAAATGCATAATATGGTGCATGGTAGATTGATTTCTTATATAGAGGCATTTGGTATCATAATACATGTTGTATTATCTATAATATTGCATTTCAATATGATTAGCCGTTAAAATATTTCCCTTGTGCAATTGATACATGAAGTAAGTATCAAATCCAAGTTATATTTCTAAATGATGTTAAGAGTATTCTTGAGTACTGGATGAAATACTAGAGTATTGTTCTTGGAAACAATGAACATCTCATGAAGGAATATCTAATCTAAAACTTCATAGTAATGCCGAACATTGTACGTCAATCCTAATTTAGGCTCAAAACCTCAATTAAGTAGTTTAAGTTGGAAATATTCCAAACAAGTGGTTGTTGCTAATTTAAAGCGAAAGACTAAGTTCCCACCTAGCATAATGTTGTAACAAAAACATGTATACATAAATGCACAAATTAATAACCAAGCTATGAGTGATTCTGAGAGAATTCTATGATATTGTTATATGATAAAAATTCCATGATGTAGTTCACTAAGGAAGTTAGGGCTCACTAGAAGCAAAGAAACATTCTCTGAAAAGTTCTATATAATAAATACATTTTATCGACATCAGAGGGAGTTGATAGATATAGTAGATAATTGATGTGCACGTAAATGTGCATATTTTGCTTCCATATTTAATCCATTTTTAATTGAATAAATGAGCATATTAGGTATTTTGACATGTTTGGACCAAAATTCAAATTATTTTCAAATCGTCGTACATTCATCGTCATATAGTGGAAAAATGGTCATTTTTGTGCATATATAATTTGAGAAAATTTACTTGGCAATTACTATATACAATTACATAATAATGTATGCCAATTTGCTTAAGGATTAACTCGATCTGTTCCAAGAAATTATATCAAAATAATGGGATTAAGATTCGATAATCAGCCCTAAGTGTAAGTGAGAGATTGGGAAAGTTAGGAATATGTCCTTGGGGAACTTATGTAACTTGTTGCATATATCTAACTATATATCAATCTTATTCGTAATAGTGGAGTTTGTTTTCTATATATAATTATGTTATTGTGATATATTAATTAAACAATTAAATTAAGTACAAAAAATGGAAAATCCTTAAATGATATGTTATGTGATAATGATTACAAGGAGATGTGATCATAAGAAAATTATCATAACATCAAATAACATATTATTTTAAATATTCATGGCTAAGATATTTCAAGAAAGGATATCGATACATCCATTGATACCAGAGTACATAATTCTATCTAAATGTGGGCCGTGTACTACTCATAGCTGCTGGGGTAAGAGATGGTTACATATTGATAATTATTGGACAACTACGCAATGACTCACCTGACAGTTTCATATTGGTTGATAAAAGAAAGGTCAAATAGGAAATCTTAGTGTGATGATGTCATATAGTTTCCCTGACTTAGAAATAACATGGAACTTTAGTGTGAATAGTCCACTTTGATTATAATTAAATCATGGCGTAACGATCCATTAAGCGACTATATTTGGGTCTGGTTTGAAGCATTGGAAGTGAAGCACTGTTTGATAACAAATTATTCTCCTTAGTTATATAAGCTTGGTAATATAGTCAAATGTATTCAACTCAAAGTCAAAATCTTTACCATAGAACATCGGTTAGTAATGAACGTTTATTATTGAATCGGGGACTTTGTTTTGGAGTAACCAAGTTGAATGTGGATAATGTATTGGAATTTTGTGTAACACTCCTAATTTTTAATAACATTATTTAGGACATTTAATTATTTGAATTAGATAAAATAATTTGATGATTATGGGATTAAGATTTGCATTAATGGAAAGGTAGTCGTGCCTATTTGAACTAGTGAACTAAGAGAATTAAAATGAATTAAGTTAGGGTAGTAGACAAGGGGGAAAAATGAATAAGTAATAACCTTATACCCTAATCCTTACACACGTTCATTTACATGTTCATTTTCACAACCTAAAACAAAACAAGAGGCCGGCAACCATTAAAGAAGAAAAAGGAGAAGATAAGTAAGATTTCAAGAGGAAAGCTTAAGCAAGTTAATCAAAGACCAAATCTCAACTCCATAATCATAAAGCTAAGGTGAATAATGACTACATCTCATGCTTTTGATTGTTTTCCATTTTAGATTAAATATGATCCATTTTGCAAGGTTTTTCCATGTTTTTTAATGTTAAATTGCATATATATGTTTGTTGATGATTTATGCCAGTTCATATAAAATTCATGATACGTTTTAATGTGAAAGCTCTATTAAATGACATCCAAATGCCTTTCAGTTTTAATATATGATTAGAAATGATATTTTAGAGATGGGTCTCAATTTTCATAATTTTATAAATTAATGTGGATTTAATATTAATTTCTACTAAAGAAAATGATTGTTTAGGTTTAAACTTAATTACCGCTAGTATATGTATGTTTTGGGTAAGAAATTAATATATGTTAGAAAACATATTAAGAATGATTTATGGGAATTTTTATAGTTTTTCCCTAAGTGTTTTAATAAGCATATAAAATTAATTGAGGTATGGAACTTAAATGTTTTATATATTTATAAAAAGGAGAAGGGGCATTTTGTAAATAATTTAAATTGTTCATTTCAAAATTTTAGATGTACTTTTAGAAAAGAAATTAGCAACCAATCATATTTTGGCAAACAAGGCAGGTTAGTTGAAAAGAATTGCTTTAAAACGTTAAAAATCAGTTTATACATGCTTTTTACATGTTTCGCCACTTTCGGTACCCAGCTTTCGACTATATGCGTCCGCCTCCATCATTGTCGAAAATAATGCTCATGGTATTAAAGACTTAGTATGCAACGAATTGGATAGAGGCAAAAGATATGTAGTCAAAACACAGGGTTCCGAAGGGGTCGAAGCTTTGCATTGCTTTAAAAGAAAATGCGCTAGCTTTGCTTTTTCTTTCGACTTGGTTAGCTTTCGACTGGGTCAAAATGTTTTGAAGGGATGGTTTCGAAAGAGGTTGCACCTTTTATTTTTAAGTAAATGCTTTTGAAGGGGCTGAAACTCCTTGCTGTCGCTTTTTTTCTTCCGAAGAAAATGGTTTCGAAAGGGTCACTTTGTTTCAAAAACTTATCCACTTCTTCAATGTTTTTGAAGGTATGGTTTCAACATCATTACTTATTTACTTAGGAAATAGATTTTGGAAGAGTGTTTTCGACTTAATTGTTTTAAGACCTTTTGTTCTATTGAAAGTTAAACCCGATGGTTTCGAAAGGTTATTCCACATGTTTTATTTGAACCAAAAAGCTTTCGAAAGGTTTGATTTTTTGAAAAGGATTTAGTGCTTTCAAAAGGTTTAAGATAAAGGTTCTGAATGGATGGTTCTCTAATAGTTTCGAAAGGTTTTAAATGGAAGTTATAACAATTTTGAAAGGCAATGTTTTAGTGTTTTGATAAGAGGATGTCTAAGGTTTTAAAGCGTTCGAAAGAAAGGTTTTTCAACGTTTTCGAAAGGTTTATTAAGAATGGTTTTAAAACGTATGTTTTGGCCATTCCACCTAAATTTTTACTGGCATCGAAAAAGGAACTTTAGATGGTTTCGAAAGTGTACTTTCAAAGATATTTTCTTCAACAAAGTCTTGTGTAAATTATATATAACATGAAATGGTGATTTGAGTAAAGCATAGAGTGTATTTTCCTTGTTTAAGTATGATTTAATAGGATTAAATCATTTTGAAAGAAAAGGTTTTCAATGAAAATTTATGAATAATTGACCTTAAGTAAAATGACTTAGATATTAGAATACCATATGGGACTGGTATAGGGTCATGCCCTATGCATTAGTTATTAACCCCTAGCTAATTTAGTCCAGAATTCTAGTGTGAAAGGCTTTATCACGGGTAAGACTAAAATGATGTTACATGCAGAAAGGAATATATAAAGGGAGGATATGTTATTGATGAGCCCACAAAACCAATAGGATTAGTTGACCCTCGAAGAACTAAGTTAGGGACATACCGTCTAGAAGACGAGTATCTAACAGAAGTTATATCATTTATTTATTTTGTGTGGTAGGCTCGAGTCAGCTAACTGTTACTACTTAGCTAAAAAACATATATTGTTCGGACAGATAGACCATTTGTTACCTGATTTGCATGCATATATGATAATGCCTTATTATTTTAACTAGTTTTTGCTGTAAGATTAAGATTTGCAAAAGATATATTTAAAAGAATATTAGTAAGGGGAAAGCCGTTCGGCTAAGCAGCACGGTTTCACTTAATATCAAATAACTGAGATGTATAGTATTATTCACACCGGCCTTTATGTCTGAATCGAACTTTATGTTTTTCCCTTCAAACTTTCGGGTGCTAAAAATTTATTTGAGTAGGTTGAGGGTTAAGGATTTAGGGATTTTAGTGGGTGGATGAATAAAGTTTCCGAAGACGAGCAGGAGGCTGAAGTTAGCTAAACTTAGGAGTTACTTTATTTTATTTCCATTGTGTTTTATTAAGTTATTTATGACTATTTAGTACTCTGGTCATCCAAGGGGCATCTTGATATATAGCTCTTGGCATATTTATGGAATAATTATATTTGATCTGAATCTGGAAAACGTTTGGGGATTACGTAACTTGGATATGAAATGTTTTTTCCAAATGTAATCAGAAAAGTTTTTTAATCATTGATGTTTTTAATCATATTCAAGTGCTTCTAATATTATGTATACCATTAACATTACCGTATTTGGTCACCGAAAGTTATTATTATGGATGACTGTAGCATCTGTGGCGCTTAGCTTTGGGCCTCCAGACATGGGATGTTACATTTGACACACATCAAATTACACATATCCTTAAGTGATATATTTTTGGTGAAGGGCACATGTGCATACTATCTTTATTAAAAGGCACTTCTTGAGAAAATGTGAAATTGGATTTTTCTATAAGTTGTGAATTTAGCCAAACTGTCACACCACTAGCTAAAGTGATGTGTGAATATTAATATTGGAATTTTGCAATATTCGCATCTTTGGATCTCACAATCGCTTTTGTAAATTCTTTGAAAAACAACATGATTTAATTACTTTATAAAATATTATAAATTAATTATATTAATTAATATTTCAAAAATATTATGACAACTCGAAATTTGGCCCATAATAGTTAATTCGTTAATTAATGAAATGATAAAATAACTTTGTGAAATTATCAGAATTGAGCCACGGGAGTTGCATTATTGTGTCCGTGGTAATTTTCTAGTAATTTCAGTGTATAGAACGCAAGAATCCAAGATAATATGTACAAGTTATGAATCAATCAAGAAATCAAAAAAAAGAGGAAAAAATAAATATATGGGCTAGGTCGACCTCTAGGTAAACCAAATCATCACCTAGGTCGACTGGTCGATCCGCCTATCGGTCCGCCTAAGAGGGGGAACAGTCGTCCTGTAGGTCGACCCGCCCTTTTTGTGAACGAACAAAGGTGTTCTTCGTTCCAGTAAAAAGCTAGCACATCAATTTCATTATTTTCTCTCATCTGGCTCCTTCGTGCTTCCATCTGACGGCTCCTATTCAGCCTATGACGTGGTCACACTATATTCAATCTCTAAATCCAATGGTTGAAGATCCACTTCCACCCCTAAAAATAAGACTTTGGGCCTAATATTTTTTCTTATTCTGGATTTTCTCTGCTTGGGTTCATCTTTTCAGGAAGGACCCTAAAAGGAATAATTTTCCAAGGAGATGGTCTTTTTAATAAAAATATTTTAATACCCTCAAGTGGATCCGGGAAGACCAAAAGGGAAGAGCTTAGGACCACAGGTGAGTGATTATAATTATTTAAGATTTCTTTAAGTAATTTAAAATAAGAGGGTTTCGAATAATTGTAGTTTGACTACAATTTTTGAAATAATCTTGTAGTAGTTTATTTACAATTTTTAGAATTCTTTTCAGTCTATTTCTTTTAGCTATTCTTTTCAGTTAATTTTAGCTTATTTCTGTTAATTGTAGCACTTTCATTTATTTGCAGTTTATTTATAGTATTTTAATTTATTTTTGCGTTATATACATCTTTTTCCTACACTTTGGATTTTCTTCTATTTCTAGTTTTCTTTTATTCGTCCTTCTTCTACGTGTATAGATTAGAATGAATCAAACGCGAATATGGATTAAAATTATAAGAATACTGAAATAATGGAAGATGAGATGTAAATTCTAAAGACTAATTAAAATGGAATTAAGACTAAAATTGAGCCATATTATGATATTTATGTCATAATTTGACTAATTAAAGATAATTGGCCTAGTTATAACTTAGAAATATAACTGAAAAGAGTATAAGACTAAAGGAGCTTATTTTTACACTTAGACCTTGGGTTAAGTAATAAGCATGATAATAATGTAGGTAATATTAAGAAATAAAACAAAGTAAAGCTTATTTTAAGACTTGGGATAAATTAATAAGCACAGATAGTAAGAACAAAAGTAAAGGCTTATTCAAATAATTTATCTAAGTTAACAAGCAAAGAATAAAAGTAGGACAACTACCAAATAACATTCCCCTATTTCTATGGACACGGTGTTTCACATAACCCTGAAGTGAAACGAGGTGTCCCACGTAATCCTAAAGTGAGATGAGGTGTCTTACATAATCCTGAAGTGAGATAAGAGACACACTTAACGGTAACAAATGGTCGATAAGTAGAAATCCAAATCATGGGGATTTGAGCAAGGGGTGCAACTAGATATTGTTTGGATGACGGGCCAATACCAACAGCATTTCTCCTATTATTTCTATGGACACGGTGTTTCACATAGCCCTGAAGTGAAACGATGTGTCTCATATAACCCTGATGTGAGACGAGGTGTCTCACATAATCCTGAAGTGAGATGAGGGGAATGCTTATGCTGGTGCATAGGTAATAAGAAGACCCAATAGATGGAGCAAAAGGTAGCGTAAGCACGGTGGCAGTTATGAGTGTGACTTCCATTTCGATGCTCGGTAATCGTTATGAGTCCCAAGCGCTTAAGTATGTGTGCCTTTCGTAGGCACCATTGCCCTCTGTGTACATAGCTATATGACATCTAGTCCATAATAAATACTTTATGCATCTAACATAGACATCATTGTACTTTGTGCGTCTTTCGTAGATGTCATAACATTATGTGTAGAGAGTTAGCGTCTAGTCCGTAGTAAGGCTTGTGGAGTAGCAGACCGATCAATGGGTGGAATTAGGATTTCAACCTAATTATAGGATTAAGAATTCAGCCTAATCAAGCAGCTAACAAAGACAAGTGCAAATAATCAAAGTTATTCAATTGTGTTAATTCAGTAATTCATATTTATTTCTAGCTTATTCCTTTTTCTTCCTATACTCTTTGTTTTTTATATATATTAGGACGGTTGTAAGGTCTATTACTTTTTGACGCAGCGGATAATAAAAAAACGATATAGATCGATGAAAGTAGCAAACGGTGGATTGAAGATACTGAAATGCCCAAATTCGTTGATCACAAAGATACCGAATTCTAGCTATCTTCGACACGTTGATCGCGCACGATACCGTGAGAGAAGATCTACAATTCTTCAAACGTTGATCAAGCGCACTTGATACCGCGAATTGGGTTCAACGATCGTTGATTCGAGCGCACTCGAATAACCGAAAGTGGAGATAGGAGATCACACTCTTCTACCAATTTTATGAAAGCACAAAGCCAACAAACAAGAATTTTATTCAACAAATAACCTGCCTAAAATTACAGCACACTTGCTATTTATAGTAATTTCCAAACCCTGACCTTAAGTCGTTGCTGACTTAACTCCCACGACTTACGACTTAACCAAGTCGTTAGCGACTTAACAAACCATCACGATATACCAGCACTTATATACAACACACACGACTTAAGAACATAGCGACATTCGACTTAGGCAAGCCACGATCTAAACAGTAACGACTTAAGAGTTTATACAACACAGAATTACAACAACTTAACATTGACATGACTTAACAACAAACGACTTATCATTGCCACGACCTAAAATTCAGCGACTCAAGAGAAAAGCTGTTGCATCCCTTCACGCGACTTAACTAGGTCGTAGGTCGTACACGACTTATCTAAGGTCGTGAACTCCCTTCTTCGGCATACTCGTTAGGTCGTAGATGACCTAAAACACTTTCCTTAGGTCATAGCCGACTTAAGCTTTACGCATTCTCAACTCGTGCTGCTACTTTGTTATCTCGTGGTGCTCCTCCTGTATCCTTAGATCGTTCACGATCTAAAGAACCCGAATGACTTAAGCCCTCGTTAGGTCGTGAACGGTATAAAACGCGCTCCTTAGGTCGTGGTCGACCTAATTCCTCTTCCTTAGGTCGTGACCGACCTAAACCCAGCGAATCCTTAGGTTGTGCTGCATCATCCTCTCCGGGTTGAGAAAAATTCGTCCTCGAATTTGTAATCTCTTCTCCATCAGCTTGTTCATTTCCATAATGAGGTGCCAGATGTTCAACATTAAACACATCAGATGTATATACATCCTCCGGTAGTTTCACCCTGTAAGCATTTTCATTGATCCGTTGCACAATTTTCACAGGACCAATTTTTCTGGTTTTCAACTTGTTATAAGCACCCACTGGAAAACGATCCTTCGTTAACACAGCGTACACTAAGTCTCCTTTATTGAACTCAACATTTCTTCATTTCAAGTCTGCGGATCTTTTATACTTCTCATTCGCCTTCTCCAATCGATCCTGAACGATTTTATGACATTCCGTCAAACTATCAACAAAATCAGCAGCTCGTTTAACTATCCCCTTTGGTTGTGGTATTGTCGTTAAATCCAACGGTCCCTTTGGCAAGTTTGAATAAACAATCTGAAATGGACTGAATCCTGTACTACGATTCACCGCATGATTATGAGCAAACTCTGCTTGACATAACTTCATATCCCAACTTTTCATATTATCTTTCACAAGACACCGTAGTAAATTTCCCAATGATCTGTTCACAACCTCCGTCTGCCCATCAGTTTGTGGATGGTAAGCGCTACAAAAATTCAGGTTCGTTCCGACCATCTTCCACAAACTTAACCAAAAGTGACTCAAAAAATGAGTATCCCTATCCGACACAATAGATTCTGGCCATCCATGAAGTCGATAGATCTCCTTGAAAAATAACTGAGCAACATGAACAGCATCCGCCGTCTTCTTACAAGCAATAAAATGTGCCATTTTCGAAAATCGGTCAACCAATACATAAATGGAATCATTTCCCTTTTGAGTTCGAGGTAAACCCAAAACAAAATCCATACTCACATCAACCCAAGGTTTAGTTGGTACAGGTAACGGCATATATAATCCAGCATTGGTCGCGGTTCCCTTCGAAACCTGACAAATATGACACCGCTCCACAAACCTTTCCACTTCTTTCCTCATTGACGGCCAAAAGTAAGATTGAGAAATCAAATGCAACGTACGATCACGGCCCACATGTCCTTCCTCGTGTAACTCCTTGATAATCTTCATTCTCAAGCTGCTTTTTGGAATACATAACCGATTTCCTTTAAACAGAAAACCATCCATCAACACAAATTCATTAGCACTTCCCTCCTTGACTTTCTCAATAAATTTCTTAAAGTAAGGATCTTCTTCGACCAGCTCTGGAAATAATTCAAAACCTGTCACTTCAACTTTCATTGTCGTTAATAAATGACTCCTTCTACTCAAAGCATCAGCCACGCGATTTGTCACTCTTGATTTGTGTTTGACAACAAAAGTAAACTGCTGCAAATAGGCAATCCATGATGCATGTCTCGCTGAAATCTTGTCTTGCCCTTGTAAATGCTTCAAAGCTTCATGATTCGTATAGAGAACAAACTCCTTCTGAAACAGATAATGTCTCTAGTGCTTCACAGCTTGAACAATTGCGTAAAACTCAACATCATAAGTGTTATATCTCAACTTAGCTCCAGATAACTTCTCACTGAAATAAGCAACTGGTCTTCCACTCTGACTCTATACTCCACCAACCCCAACTTTAGATGCATCGGTATGCAACTCGAACAACAACTGAAAATCTGGTAAAACAAGAATTGGTGCTGTCGTCAAAAGTTCTTTGATCCGCTCAAAAGCATATCCTGCTTCCTCTGACCATAAAAATTGCATTTCCTTCATACAATCAGTAACTGGTGCCATCACGCTACTGAAGTGTGGAATGAATCTTCGGTAGAATGATGCCCACCCATGAAAACTTCTAACTTCAGTGATAGTCCTGGGCTGTGGCCAATTTCTAACAGCTTTAACTTTACTTTGATCCACCTGGATACCCTTCTCAGATACAACATACACCAAAAATAAAGCACTTCGAGTCATGAACACACACTTCTTTGTTGCTGCATAAAATTGCTCTTCACGAAGAATAATTAACACCTTCCGCAAATGCTGAATATGCTCTTCTGTACTAGCACTATAGATCAAAATATCATCAAAATAAACTACCACAAACTTCCCAATGTATGGCCTGAAAATTTGATTCATCACCCTCATGAACGTACTTGGTGCATTCGATAGACCAAACGGCATAACCAGCCATTCATACAATCCATCCCTCGTCTTGAATGCTGTCTTTCATTTGTCCCCTGGTTTGATTCGAATTTGATGATAACCACTCTTAAGATCAATCTTTGAAAACATAACAGCTCCACTCAACTGATCTAGCAAGTCATCCAGTCTAGGCATAGGAAATCTGTAACGAACAGTAATCTTGTTCAATGCCCGACTATCAGTACACATCCTCCACGAACCATCCTTCTTAGGTACTAACAATGCTGGTACAACACAAGGACTTAAGCTCTCTTGTATGCGTCCTTGTTCAAGTAACTCTTACACTTGCCTCCTTAGTTCTTCATGCTCCTTGGGACTCATTCGGTAATGTGGACTGTGAGGTAACACTGACCCTGGCACAAGATCAATCTGATGTTGTATGTCCCTCAACGGTGGTAACTCCATTGGCAGCTCCTTAGGAAATACATCGTCAAATTCTTCCAGTACTGGCTTCACTTCTTCAGGAATTTCAACCACTTCATTACACTCTCGACCAATCAACAAAAATACCTCTGGACCCTCTTCTACTTCTTCAACAAATTCTTTCAGAGTCAACAAAGTCTTCAGCTCTTCAATCTCTTCTGACTTGCTTTCTCCTTGTTGTCTCTTCTTTGGAACCAAAATGATCTTAACACCTTCAAACATAAAGCTGTAGCTATTGGTCCAACCTTCATGCTGCACTGCTCGATCATACTGCCATGGTCTTCCCTAAAGCAAGTGACAAACATCCATCTCCACCACATCACACCAGATCTCGTCTTTATACTTCTTCCCAATGGAAAATGGAACTCGAACTCGTTTGTCCACCTTCACCTCTCCTCCTTTTCTCAACCACGCTAACTTGTAAGGATTTGGATGCTTCTCCGTTTTCAGCTTCAACTTTCTCACAGCTTCGGTAGAAATAATATTGTCACAACTTCCTGCGTCAATCACAAATTTACAAATCTTCCCCAGAATAGTACATGTTGACTGAAAGACGTTAGTCCTCAACCAACTAGCTTCTTCTTCCTGCTTCGGTATTAAACAAGACCTCCTCGTCGTTAGGTTACATCCTTCATCTCCTGACGCAACATCCTGTTCATCCTCCTCAACTGGACTAGAATAACCTTCCCCAACAACCTCATCTTCAACTTCAACAATCATAGTTCGTTTCTTCGGCTTTGGACATTCATTACTCTTGTGACCCACTTCCTGGCAATTGTAACATTTGAGACTGCTGTAGACCTTTTCCTTCTCAACCTCTTTCACAACTGGTTTACTGACAGCTTTAGAAACATTGGAACTCCCACTAACACCTTTGTTCTGAATAGTGGAACTTGTAAACACACCACCTCCTCGTCTTCCCTGCTTCTCCCAAGCCAACGCTTTCTGGTGTGCTTCAGCAACAGATCTAGGATCAAACATATTCACCATATCCTGGATCTGTATCCTCAACCCCCCAACAAATCTAGCAGTCAATTGTTCCTCTGTCTCCATTATGTCATTCCTGGCAATCAGTTGATAAAATTCATCAGCATAATCATTAACTGACTTCGTCCCCTGCCTTAGATTCTGTAATCTCTGGTACATAAGTGATTGATAGTTGTAAGGTAAAAATGTAGCTCTCATCAACTTCTTCATCTTATCCCAAGACTCAATCTTCGAATTTCCCATCCGTTCTCGTGTAAGTTTGGTTTGCTGCCACCATGGCATAGCTCTACCTCTCAACCTAGTAGCAACCAACTTCACTCGACGATTCTCCGGAACTTCTTTGAAATCAAAAGATCTCTTCAACATTAAACAACCAATCTAAAAGTTCTTCTGATACCATTCCACCCTTGAATTCTGGAATTTCCATCTTCATACCTGATTCCCATCGACGATCATCATCTACATCCCGATATGAATTTCGAACTTGGTCTCGATCTCGATAATGAATGCTACCTCTATGACCCTCTTCATAAAAATCAAATGTACGTCTATATTGATCTCGGCCATTATCATCCCTTCGATCATGCATGTCCCTTCTACTATGTCTCTCTTCATCTTTAAATGGCTCATCTTCAAACTCACGTGGAGTTCTTCTCTCTTCATGTCCATAGTCATGGTGATCCCTCCTGGATGAAATTGATGTTTCTCTTCTCTCTCTAAAAGATTGCGGTGATACCCTTCTTGCTTCCGTAACCAATAGCGAAACTCGGTTTCCTCCATGGTTCGAGATTGGCGACCTTCTCCTTTGAATTTGATTCAAATCATTCATCAACTTCTCTAGCTTTCCAATACCTTCATCAAATTTCTCATTAATGCGTTGTTCCATTTGCTCGGCTTCTTCTCTTCTATAAAACGCTTCAACATTTTGATGACGATTAGCTCTCCTTGGTGGCATGATTAAATCAACACAAACACTTCAAAACTTCACAAATCTTCTACAAATCGGCCTACACTTCAAACTCTCGGCTTAAACAAGTGATGCACGGCTCTACCCAACTCGGCTCAAACTCAAACACCTTTCCAACTTTGATCCAAAATGAAATGGATCGGAAGCTTCTAACTTGTTGCAACTTCAAGATGAACACGATGAACACCAACTTCAAACTCCTTGGCTCCAAGACTCGGCTTAGCTATGATTGGCTAAGTCTAGCTCCGATACCAAACTACCGCGGCGGATAATAACAAAACGATATAGATCGATGAAAGTAGCAAACGGTGGATTGAAGATACTGAAATGCCCAAATTCGTTGATCACAAAGATACCGAATTCTAGCTATCTTCGACACGTTGATCGCGCATGACACCGTGAGAGAAGATCTACAATTCTTCAAACGTTGATCAAGCGCACTTGATACAGTGAATTGGCTTCAACGATCGTTGATTCGAGCGCACTCGAATAACCGAAAGTGGAGATAGGAGATCACACTCAACTACCAATTTTATGAAAGCACAAAGCCAACAAACAAGAATTTTATTCAACAAATAACCTGCCTAAAATTACAGCACACTTGCTATTTATAGTAATTTCCAAACCCTGACCTTAAGTCGTTGCCGACTTAACTCCCACGACTTACGACTTAACCAAGTCGTTAGCGACTTAACAAACCATCACGATATACCAGCACTTATATACAACACACACGACTTAAGAACATAGCGACATTCGACTTAGGCAAGCCACGATCTTAACAGTAACGACTTAAGAGTTTATACAACACAGAATTACAACAACTTAACATTGACACGACTTAACAACAAACGACTTATCATTGCCACGACCTAAAATTCAGTGACTCAAGAGAAAAGCTGTTGCATCCCTTCACGCGACTTAACTAGGTCGTAGGTCGTACGCGACTTATCTTAGGTCGTGAACTCCCTTCTTCGGCATACTTGTTAGGTCGTAGATGACCTAAAACACTTTCCTTAGGTCGTAGCCGACTTAAGCCTTGCGCATTCTCAACTCGTGCTGCTACTTTGTTATCTCGTGGTGCTTCTCCTGTATCCTTAGATCGTTCACGATCTAAAGAACCCGAACGACTTAAGCCCTCGTTAGGTCGTGAACGGTCTAAAACACGCTCCTTAGGTCGTGGCCGACCTAATTCCTCTTCCTTAGGTCGTGACCGACCTAAACCCAGCGTATCCTTAGGTCGTGTTGCATCACTTTTACTTTTCTTAAGGATTCTAGTAATTACTATTATTCACCAAATTTTTAGTCTGACCAACTCCTACATTTTTCCCCCTTTCCCCTCCATAAGTAGTCAGGGACAAGAAAGATGGACCGCGGCTTCTTGAAGACTTGGAGACCCTATCATGTATTCCTTCTTTTTTCCACCTTTTTATCCTTTTATTGTACTGGCATTGTATTGAGAGAAAAATTGTGTTTGTACTCTGGTTTTTTTGATGAGACTGAGATTTCATTTTTACAAGACAATTGTATTTGGTATTTGGAACATATGTGGTTTGTCTAAAGTATTTATGAAGTCTTAATTTTTAAAATCACTATTGTTTTTTATTACTTCCACTGTGTTATTATTTATCTATTTTATCTTGTGAATCTTAGTCTTTGCTAGCTTTAGTTATACCTACAACGCACCACATATTTTAGTGTGTCCTTTTGGGTATACTAAGAGGTGTGAGGCGTACATTTGGTATTAGAGCTTATGGTTACAGGATTCCTAAAAATTGGTTTTAAAAATAAAGAATTTTTCCAAAGTAACTTATTTTAATAATAGCAAATTTTCAAGCTAGAAGTATTTTTCAGGAAGAAACTATTATTATAGAAATAGTTTTTGTTTGCACCAAAATTGGGCAACACCCTTCGGAAGTCTTTGAAGAGATAGTAAGTGAAGAACTTAAATTGGAAATGAAAATTATCTAACAAAAACTCCAAGTTATAGAAAAGTAAATTGCATAGAAGACAAGAATTTAGAGTGGTTCGGCGATGCGCCTACGTCCACTATGAAGTTTGATCACTTTATTGCTTAATACTTGAAGGTTACAAGTGTTTTGAAGCAAATTACAGCAGTCAACAGACTTAAATTCGAAATCAGCAGCCAAGATGGTGGTGTGGAGTGATTCTGGCAGCGTTTAGGCGTACTCTTTCTCTCCAAATTCTCCGACCCCTTCTCTGAATGACCAGGGGCTCTATTTATAGGTGTGGAAGGCCAAAATCCCGCCTAAATCATGGAGAGGCTGCTTGGCACGTGACGGGGGGCCCACAGGCCCGCGTTCTTGACGTGCGTGCCCAGTTTGGGATCGATTCGAAGTGAACTTCGAATCGATCAAAAAATTGTCCAATTGCGATGAAACTTGGCGTGGACGTTCTTCATCATGTAGACAAACTTCTGTAAAAATTTCATGGGATTTGGATCAGTAGATTGGGAGTTATGATCGGTTCGAAATTGGGTGTTCGGCATGCTGTTTGGTTCGAATCGATGGAATCGATTCGTTCGAATCGATGCATGGCCGAAGCGAATACTTCGAATCGATTGGGGCGCGCCTGTCTTCGAGCCGATCCATGTTCGTGCTAGCTTAGCCGCTTTGTTGGATTCGAAGGTCGTCTTCGAATCGATGGAGTGGATTCGTTCGAATCGATTCAAATGCGCCCTGGATCGATTCGAAGTTGTCGAAGTCGATGGAGTCGAAGGTGAGTGATGGAGTCGAAGATGATGGATGGATTCGAAGGTGAGCGATGAAGTCGAGGCTGTGATGGGTTCGAAGCTATTAATGGATTCGAAGCTGTGGTGGATTCGAAGCATAGGAAGGACTCGAATTTGTGATGGATTCGAAGTAGGGAGTTACTTAGATGGATTCGAATGTCGCCTCTTCCTATGGGTTCGAATATGATGGGTTCGAAATAGATGGTTTCGAACACGATGGTTTCGAACACGATGGGTTCGAATATGATGGGTTCGAACATGATGGGTTCGAACCGAGCAATGTGCACCTTCTTAACTTGAATCCATCATAACTTGAGCATATGACCTCGGATTGACTTGAAATTTGAAATGCTGGCTTCTATGGTCTTTCTTGTCATGCCTTATCAATTGCGGCCCGATCCGGGCTCGGACAAAATTCATCGATATCCATAGCGAAGAGAAGTGCAACCAATCTCCGAGACGAACTGTCCTTTGTTTTTGGCCAATCTTTTGGTATCACGGCTTTGCCAAAAAGCGGGATAACAGTTTTCAAGTATGAAAGAGAGTTTTTATAAAAATCCCCTCAATGTCCACTTCAACCTTCTTTCGATTATTTCAAGTCTAAATTTTCTTTTATTTGCATAGTATGGTTGACTGGTTCCGTAGAGCTACAGTATCAGAGGTGCGTGGGCAAACGCTCAATACAACACCGGTAGGTGGAAATCCCTTTAATCCACCTACACCAGCTGATTTTTCTAAGCTATGCAAGGAATTTGCTAGTATAGCAGGTAGAATGTTTTTTGGCATAAAGGATTCCGAGGAGACATGAGCTAGGTTGGAGGATATGAAGCGAAGGTTTAGGCTATTGATTTAAAGGACCGATTGAGAGTTCATCTCGCATCTTGGCAACTAAAGGGAGAGCATAAAGAAGTTCCTAGGTTAGAAATCTCTAAGGAGCCATGGTGGAAAGGGAATAACAACAAGAGGAATGGAGGAGGCCCTCAGAAGTGAATTAAGAAAAGTGGAAAATGTAAACGTTGTAGAATGGTTGGTCATTACGCAGAAGATTGCAAGAGAGAGAAGGTGAAGAAGTGTTACATCTGTGGACAACCCAGTCTTCTTAGTAAGTTTTGTCCTCAGAAGATGGGGCAGGGAGCGAGTACACCTGTAACGCAGATTCAGACTTTGGATACGGCTATTCCCAGCAGCTGACCAAACAATGGTAGGAAAATTTGATGTCTATTTTTGATTTTTCTCATTTGGGTTTTTTTTCGATTCTGGAGCATTTTACTCCCTCATCTCTAGTACCCTAGTAGATTATTTGCACTTAGACATCTCTTTAGTAGTAGACCCCATGTTGTTTAAAATCCCATAGGTGGATCGACATACTTGTCTATGGTTTGTATGGGTTTGAAAATTTTTATCTTAGGCGTAGAATTTGATTAGGATGCATATGTACTGGGATTTTCTGGGTATGGGATGATTTTGGGGATGGATTGGCTATCCACATATGGAGTTATATTAGACTGCGAAAGGAGAGTCGTTAGACTAGAGACATGCAGCGGTGGTACTTTTGAGGTTTCTTGCGACCCACAAGGGTCAGTTATGTTAAGCTTCCTTTATTCTCTCGATTCATCATTAGCGGAGTTAAATTCAGTTCCTGTCATCAGAAATTTTCCAAACATCTTTGAGGAGGTTAGGGACTACCCCCAAAGAGAGAGATTGACTTTAGGATTTATTTGATTGATAATGCAAAGCAAGTAGCATTACCCATGAGGCACATGGCACCTAGGCAATAGAAGGAATTGAGTAAGCATATGATATTTTGGAGAAAGGTTTCATAAGAAGAAGCATTTCGGAGTGGTGAGCGCCAGTCGTCATCGCTACTAAGGTGGATGGTTCTCTTCGACTATGTGTAGACTATAGAGAATAAAATAAGCTCACGAAGAAGAACTGTTGTCCACTATCAAGGATAGATGATCTTTTTGACCTACTAATTGGCTCTTCGGTATTCTCTCAGCCCGATTAAGCCAGTGGATATCATCAGCTTTGGGTAGTTGATGACAACATTGATAAGACCGCATTTAGGACACCCAACGGATTATTTAAGTGATTCGTCATGCCTTTTGGGCCAACCAATGCCCCTGCCTATTTCGTAGATTTGATGAGCCATGTTTTTAGAAATGTCATATATAAATCCATGGTGGTATTCGTGGATGACATTTTGGTTTTTTCCAAGAGTATAGAGGAAGTTCTTCGTACTCCTCGCATTCTTTAGGTAAAAGCAAAGTTCTTAAAGTATCACTTTGGGCATAAGGAAGCGTGTTTCTTGGGGCATAGAGAAGGTCTACATATGGAAAGAGTTTGAGAAAATACTTTGCACATTTAGGTTCGGATTGCGAAAATCCAAAAAGAGAAAGGAAAAGATTGGAGATGTACGATAGATTTAGTTGATAAGGAAAGAAGAAAGCCTATGTGCAGATAATTGTCGAAATTATAACTGTTTCATATAAGTGGATTTAACAGTAGCACCTTAGAATAAATATGAGTATAGGAACAAAAGACTTTAAGTAAGGAAACGAGATTTCCAAGATTTAGGGAGGATACTCCTAGGTAGTAAGCAGGAAAATCCACTTTATGTCTAACCCGATAAAATAAAATATTAGAACTGAATAGAAGAATTGTAAATATTTTTAGAAGTAAATATTGGGTTTTTGGGAATATATTAAGAAGTTTAAATTAGTTTTTATATGATATAATTTTGTTAAAAGTGAAGTTCTTCTGGAAGAATTACAGAATTTATATAGTTCACCAGTTTCTTTGTAAGTAAACAAAAAATTTAAATGTAAAAACCTAAAAAGTATTAAGTATCAGAAATGAAGATCACAAGACTTATTGTTGTAATAGATGTTTTTGTGAAAATAAAGAGAGCATAGACTATAACGCTACCGTTATAGTAAGTAACTTCCAAGGGAAAAAATTTTATATAGTAAATGTGGTTTAATAGTATTTATTTTTAATTAAATTCATACACCAGTATTTTTGGGTTGTAGTAACAGTGTTTTATGCAACATATATTTTAAACCCAAATAAAAATGTATTTTTTAAAAAGATAATTTCTAAGAATAGAAATAAAAGTGATTTGTGAATACACCTATTAATTAAATAGGTATAAGAAAATGATTTTGGTTATGGATATACCAAAACATTTTTGAAGATGAGTTTTTATGAAAAGAAAAGGATAGAATTTAGAAGACGTCTATCGTAAGAAAATATAATTTAAACATACTTTAATCTATTGGAATGAAAAGAATAATGGTATAATTTTCTATGAAACAAACAAAAATGTTTTATGCAAGTTACATTGAATGCATGAAAGAGATATACAAGGTATGGGAGCACCTTATTATGTATAGCCTATTTCGAAAAATATAAAATACGTTCTTTGTAATTTTACATAAACATGAAATCCTCTGTTGAAAGGTTCATAGAAAATTTTAGTGTTAATATTTTCTCATTAGAGAAAGTGGTTCCAATTCATTAGGTTATGAGACTGTTAAGTGTAATAAGAAGTTGTTTTGAAAACACGTACGGATATTTTAATGATATTTATAAAGCAAATAGTTTGGTGAAAAAGTAGAAAAGTTTTTGAAATGAAAAAACTTAATAAAAGTATAATTTTAAAATACAAATTTATAGAAAATTGAAAAGGTCTTTAAAAGAAAGCAAGGAATAAGTTTTGGACTTTAAATTTTTTTTTTCTCCCTCTAGGTTGGGAAATAACGTAAATTCAAAACGATGTAAGGATGCAAATCTAGAAACTTAAAAATTCAGCAACCGAGTATTTTTAAATTTAAGAAGAACTTAAAGATAACACATTTAAGGACAAATATTTTGGGATTTGAAAATTTAGAAGCCCTAATTTTTAAAATGAGGGGATAAATACGATACCAAACTCTTAAAAGTGGAAAAGGTGTAAGGCTAAAAAGGAGATAGCAGTAATTACTTTTGGAAGTAATAATAGAGTTTCCCTAAAGCATATAGGGCACTAGCGAGAACCTCGGAATGTTGATTCATGTAAGCAGGCTAAAGGAGAGCAGTAAAGTGAAATTGGTAAGATTGTAAGGCACGCATGGTTGAGGACGTGTATTTTTGATTTTGAAGAAACTTGAAAAAAGCATCTTCCTTTAGTGGAATTCTCACATTATAGTAGTTTTCAAGCTAGTATTAGAGTGGAACCTTTCAAAGCTCTTTATGGAAGACCGTGCAAGTTTCTTTCATGTTGGATAGAGTCTACGGAGGTTAAAAGACTTCGGAGAATATTTGTTTGATTAGGAAAAAATTCTTATCTCATATCCACATCTCTTTGATAATAATTTTTCGAATTTCCTATTTTTAATCTTTAGTTTTGAATAGGTTCTTTCCTTTATTATCCTTTGGAAGGGTAGAACTTAGGAGTTAATCTATCGATGGTAGGATTTGATGTAAACATGTTATTAGAACATGATATGGATGATGTATGCAAGTGGTTGCACGTGGTTGTTGGTGGATGCTAATGGATGCATATACTTACACTAGGCCCTATTATCTCTTAAGGATCGGCCTAACTAGGACAATAAAGCATACGCATATAATGTGTGCGCATTTGCTTTTTTGTTTTCATGGTTGTTATAGATGGACATTTATCACATGGTTGTGGCATTTGGATGATGATTGAAGCACGTATATAGAACTACCAGTTAATATTAGGATTTGGATACATGGAACGAACATGATTGCAAAAAAGGAGGTAAACTGAATCAGTGGACCGCCTAATCTTTGGCTTTAGTTAGGGACATTAACACTACACCAATTGCATAAGTATCATAAATTGCATTAGAAAAAAACTTAAGATCAATGGATGAATGGTTGATGATTGAGTAGTAAGTTGTAGAACTTAGATGAAAACATTTAGTTCATACTTTTATCCTTAGAGTTTTCAAGGACGAAATCCCTTAAGAAGGGGGAATGTAACAACCCGAAATTTAACCCGTAAGAATTAATTTGTTAATTAATGAAATCATAAAATAACTTTGTGAAATTATTAGAATTGAGCCACGGAAGTTGCACCACTGTGTCCATGGTAATTTTCTGGTCAATTTCCATTTATAGAACATCAGAATCCAAGCTAATATGAACATGTTACAAATTAATCAAGAAATCGAAAAAAAGAAAAAATAAATAAATATATAGGCTAGGTAGACCTCCAGGTCGACCTAACCATCACCTAGGTTGACTGATCGGTCGACCGGTCGGTTGACCTAGGAGGGGGAGCGGTGACCTGAAGGTCGACCTGCCTTTTTTTATGAACGAACGAAGGAGTACTTCGTTCCAATAAAAAGCTAGCACATTAATTTCGATGTTTTATCTCATTTGATCCCTCCATGCTTCCGTCTGATGGCTTCTATTCAGCCTATGACGTGGTCGCACCATATTCAATCTTTAGATCCAACGGTCTGAGATCCAATTCTACCCCTATAAATAAGTCCCTAGGCCTAACTCTTTTTCTCATTATAGATTTTCTCCGCTTGGGTTCACCTTTTTAGGAAGGATTATAAAAGGAACAATTGTTCAAGGAGAGAATCTTTTCAATAAAAATATGTTAATACCCTCTAGTAGATCCGAGAAGACCAAAAGGGAAGAGCTTAGGACCATAGGTGAGTGATTGTAATTATTTTGGATTTCTTTAAGTAATTTAAAATAATATGGTTTCCAATAGTTGTAATTTTACTATGATTTTTTGAATAGCCTTTTTAGTAGTTTATATACAGTTTTTAGAACTATTTTCAGTCTATTTCTTTTAGCTATTCTTTTCAATTAATTTTAGTTTATGTCTGTTAATTATAGCTTTTCCATTTATTTACATTGTTTACTGTATTTTAATTTATTTATGTGTTATTTACATCTTTTTCCTACGCTTTGGATTCTCTTCTATTTACAGTTTTCTTTTATTTCTCCTTCTTCTTTGCGTATGGATTAGAATAGATTAAATGTGAATATGGATTAAAATTATAAGAATACTAAAATAATGGAATATAAGATGCAAATTGTAAAGACTGTAATAGAAATGCAATTAAGACTGAAATTGAGCCGAATTATGATATTGATGTTAGAATTGTACTAATTAAAGATAATTGGTCTTGTTATAATTTAGAATTAGAACTAAAAAGACTATAAGATGAAAGGAGCTTATTTTTACACTTAGACCTTGGGTTAAGTAATTAGCATGATTATAACGTAGGTAATAATAAGAAATAAAACAGAGTGAGGATTATTTTAAGACTTGGGATAAATTAATAAGCATAGATAGTAAGAACAAAAGTAAAGGCTTATTTAAATAATTTATATGAGTTCACATGAAAAGAATTAAAGTATGACCTATACCAAATAACATTCCTCTATTTCTATGGACACATTGTTTCACATAACCTTGAAGTGAAATGAGGTGTCTTACATAACCCTGAAGTGAGACCAGATGTCTCACATAATCCTAAAGTGAGACGAGGTGCACGCTTATGTTAACAACGGTAGTAAATGGTCAATAAGTAGAAATCCAAATGATGGGGATTTGGGCAAGGGGCGCAACGGATATTGTTTGGATGACGGGCCAGTACAACAATATTTCCCCTATTATTTTTGTAGACATGGTGTTTCACATAGCCCCGAAGTGAGACGAGGTGTCTCACATAACCCTGAAGTGAGACGAGGTGTCTTACATAACCCTGAAGTGAGACTAGGGGCACGCCTATGTTGGAGCACAGGTAATAAGAAGACACAATAGATGAAGCAACATGTACATGAGCATGGTGGCAGTTATGCGTGCGACTTCCATTTCGGTGCTCGATAATCGCTATGAGATCCAAGCACTTAAGTATGTGTGCCTTTCTTAGGCACCATTGCCTTTTGTGTAGGGAGCTATATAAAGTCTAGTCCATAATAAATACTTTGTGCGTCTTAGATACCATTGTACTTTGTGCATCTTTCGTAGATGCCATTACCTTATGTGTAGAGAGTTATATAGTGTCTAGTTTGTAGTAAGGTCTATGGAGTAGCAGGCCGATCAAAGGGTAGAATTAGGATTTCAGCCTAATTATAGAATTAGAAATTTAGCCTAATCAAAGAAGCTAACAAAGACAAGCGCAAACAATCAAACTTGATCAATTGCGTTAATTTAGTAATTCATATTATTTCCAGCTTATTCTTTTTTCTTCCTATTCTCTTTGTTTCCTTTATATATACTTGAATGGTTGTAAGGTCTATTACTTTTACTTCGCTTAAAGATTCTTGTAATTACTATAATTCACTAGACTTTTAGTCTGACCCACTCCTCTGTTTCCCCTTTTTCGCCCCATAGGCAATCAGGGTCAAGGAAGATTGACTGCATCTTCTTGGAGACTTGGAAACCCTTTCATGTATTCCTTTTTTCCAGCTTTTCGTTCTTTTATTGTACCAGCACTGTATTGAGGGAAAGTTTGTGTTTGTACTCTGGTTTTTTTGATGAGACTGAGATTTTATTTTCATAAGACAATTGCATTTGGTATTTGGAACATATGTGATTTGTCTGAAGTATTTATGAAGTATTAATTTTTAAAATCACTATTGTTTTTAATTACTTCCGTTGTATTATTATCTTTCTACTTTGTCTTGTGAATCGTAGTCTCTGCTAGCATTAGTTATACCTACAATGCACCACATCTTTTAGTGTGTCCTTTTGGGTATACTAAGGGGTTTAGGATGCTACAAATATTAGTTATTAATTTATTTTATATTTTAAGCATTGTTAATAATTTTATGAATGTATATATAAAGGTAAATGCATGTATCAATGTACAATATCGTATGTATTTGAACGGACTTTAAATAAAGTTAATCACTTAACGGGCTTTTTGGAAAATTAGTCCATGCATGGAAACCTTCTTGGCCAATCTTGTAAAGGAAAGGGAAATGATTGGATTGATTGATTGAAAATAAAGTACGAATTAAAAGGGAAAAAGAAAAAATATGAAAGGCTTCTATTCTTTCCTACTAAAATTCCTCTCCTTTATTTCTCATTAAAATTTTCTTCCTTCATCCTTGACTACCTCCTCCAACTCCTTCATGGCTGAAAATTCCTACTCCATTTTTTAAAAAATATCTACTCCAAAGTAAATCAAAACATTAAATGAAAATAAAGGCTACTTGGCTCGTCCAATTCCTGCATAATGTGATATTGCTTTTAGAGTCCGGGAGGAGATTTCCAAATGAAAGTGTCACTGTTTCACCAAATCTGTAAGAATTATCCAAATTTGATTACACTTACTAGAATTTTCAATGTACATATTATTGCCTCAACTAGATTTAGAATTAGTAATACAATTTAAACAACCTGTCAAAATGATATGATCTAGTTTAACTTGATAAATTAAATAAAAAATTCATGTATACACAAAACTATATCATAGGTTCTGAATTTATGTTTTTATATTACCTATAAGAAACATTCCAATGTATTATAAAATTTAATGTTTTAAATGTTTCTGCTTGATTTTTAATCGAACCTAAAATATAGCATATGTTGATTTCTTATTCAAGCATAATATGTAATTTTTTAGTAATATTTTGATTGCTTAAGAAAAGCCAAAAATTATTATGTAGATCTAAAATTTTATTTATATATATGCATATATTTATATGTATATATCAGATATGTTCAATGCAATATGGATGTATGTTTTGAACTAGCTTGAAACTATTTGGGCTTAACTTCACATATACGTACACAGAGTGTGTGAGTGTTGTATTTTATACTATTGAAATATGCATTTTAGAAACAATTTTTCTATAATGTTTTTACATTATTTGCTCGAAAAAATAGGCAAACACCTCCAACCGACTTGCTATATTGTTGTGTATACTTATTTTATGGCACAGTTGTGTGACACATGGGTTGATATTTTGTCACGACCCGAAGTTTAGCGTTCAAAAATCGACATCAAATACCTCACTTGTATTCGACTGCCGGAGATTCGAATGTCGAATTCCAGTTCGGATTTGAGCTTATAAAAACATTGGATGAATATAAACAGCGGAAACAAAATAAATCACCATACATCAATGTCCCAGATACAACATCAATCACAATATTCATTACAACAAAATCACCAACATCAGAGTATTTTTATACATATACAACACTACTCCAAAATAGACCATCACAAAACAACAACATGTGATGACACTCCAAGAAAATCTTCAAAGAAATGAAATGATAGCGAACATCCAACTAAGAACCTTGAGATCCAAAAGTTTTCAAAATATCTCCAAGTTAAAAACCTTCGAAAACCAGTAGCCTCCAAACCCTAAGACTTCAAAACCCAGCTAGCACCAAAACACGGAAAACCTGCTACTAGGCTGCCCGTGTGGAAATTATGGGCACCCAGAGTTTAGAAAAGGAACAATAAACTCCGGGTCAGTCATGGGACTGGTATGAGTAAACAAAACAGTAGTTTGAAATAAAAGCAGTTTATTCTTATCAAAGAAAAAAAAATTGAAAGAAATTTGCAATGCTTTTTGAAAACGAAACTGCCATAAGGCCTCCCACCACACACACAATGCAAAAACAGACTTGGAGGAGATTTCTCCTTATGACGGTCAAAAATGCTTAATACAAGGAAACACTTTAAATATTATTATTAGTGCATAGTGTGAAAACATTTTCGAAAGTATAATATTAATCTTAGTCAGCATAGGTACAATTATACTATGCCTGTTATAGCTACCACCTGAGGTGGTAGGTTATACAATTTAAAACCGTATTGGGCTCGTATTGTTTTATTTGGATTTCCAACAAATGGTCAGGCTAAGGAACTTCTTGGGCCACATGGGTACGCCTCTGGAGGGACGCCCGGAGAACCTAAACAGATCTCTGCTAACACAAGGCCGGGTTACCTCTATAACTAGGTAACTACTACACGAGTATGCCATCCCCCGGTTGTAACCAACCTTTATCCGGGGCCCCAACAACAATAATCACAAAAGAATATATATATATATTTGCGATATTCACATAAGTTAAGTATCTAGGCTTCATACCATGATACCACTCCTATCCAGAAGGAAATGCACATACCCTAAGGGGCGCTACCCCCAATAACCTTGTCGCATCTTTCCTGTTTCGACCATTACCGGGTTATGCGGTTCGACGAAGTCTCTTCCACAAAGCTACACTTTTCACAAAATCCATGCTTTGATCAATAAATGATCAGCAATTGATCATCATCACACAGCAGCACTTAGCATGCCACACTACAAATTGGGAGTATATCGCTGATAACCTTCAACTACATAACCTCTGAGCTCGTACGTCTCAGAGAAGGGTGTTAAACTAAGAGAATAAATTCTCCGCCACCAACAGATATGTATTTGAAAGAAATCGGCTTTATATCTCAAAGTGTAGTGTCAGACACACGACCATACGAGTCTGTTCCGGGTTCGAACAGAACTGAAGGCACTTCGTCCAATAAAGGAAGAAGCCCTTGCAAATCCGGGCGTCCACAATCCCGATCGGACTTCCCATCACTTAGGGAATCCCCATAACGAAGCAACTCGGTGCAGAGATAATCGATAGGTTATCCTATCGTTTTCGAAGACAGCCGGTCTTCACCACCGGTCTTCAAATGCAATCCATTCGTCGAATCACTATTCGGAATGGGTTATATGACACAAAGGTCCTCTCCCGGCTAATCCGAATAGTGAGCGCTCAAATTTAAAACATGTGGGTGTATCAATCACAAAGATTCACATTCAAGGTTTGATGTAGGTTACGGATAACAACCTGAAATCCGACTCCCTGTTGCATCGAAGTTTAAATGCCGTTTACGGACAAAAGGGGTTTCACACACATTTAGGAACAATTCACAAATCACTGTTCATCACAAAGCAATCACAGCATCACAACAGAAATATCAATCCAGTACAGAATATTTGATGATGGTTAATCATCTTTGATTAGGGTGATTTGTGATTAAAGTGAATTAACCATATAATTGTCTTTATTAATCATTTTAAAATAATGTTTAATTTTACTTAATCATGAATTAAATGAATTGGCTTAATTAATTAATTATCCTTTGATTTAATTTATTAATTCTTAATTATTAATTAATTAAGTTTAATTATCTTTATAAATTTCCTATTCTTTGATTAATTAATTTTAAATTATAAACTCATTACAACCCTTAATGGTTAATTATTCCTTCATTATTATAAATAAATTTGGTTATTTTTAAATTAACATTTAAACATTTGTTTTTTTTAATTTTTTTAAATTAAACTTTAAAACAACTTTTATAAAATTATAAATTTGAGATACCATTTGTTTCATATTCTATTCGCCATTATCATTAATTTATTCAGCAAATAAATTTACTTTTGTTTTCAAAAATTTGGAGAAAAAAAACTGGGTTCTGTTTTAATTCACTCACCCGAGACTTGCTTCGGGTTTACCCCGAGACAAACCTCCCTTTACTTCTAGTTTTACCCCAGAGTGACCCGTGTTGCATTTTTTTTTTGAAATTTGTTTAAGGTTTAAATTCGACCCGATACAACACTAAAGTAACTCCGCCTTCGAGTTTTCCCTCCATTTCCCCACGCTGAGCTTCGAGCAAATTCCCTTTCTTCCCCAATAATCACACGGACACAACAATCAACCACGTGCACGTGCACGATCAAACTCGCCACCGTTGGTCGGTGCTGTGGCCACCAACAAGTCGCCCACCGTCCCCCAAAACGATACAAACACCCAGGATTTGGAAAAAATTTCGAGAACATGAAACGAGACTACATCCCAAAAACCATCAGAAAACGTCACTTGAACATTCGCCTCGCGCCGCCTCCTCAGGCCATTATCGGCCACCAAATTTGGTCTGAAGCCTCGCCATCGTGTCACGCTGCGTTTAGCCCCACAGATACGCGTTCCGATCATCCCTAGGTGGCGCAGCACCCTTGTTTTCTAGCGTGAACAGAAAAGGGTTTTAAGCCCTAGTTTGACCTCGAATCAAAGATCCATTGATCAATAAATTAATCTCGTATTTTTCTAGTGATCTATGATACTCAAACTATCAACGACATCACACACGAAGGCCACGATTATCTTGGTCGCCGAAATTTGGCCTATGTCTAATTTTCTGACCATCCAAAGAATCTCGATAATTACTTAAGGAAAAATTTGCATTTTTGTTTCAAAAATCATCATTTCTGAAGTAGATTCAAATGGTATTATTGAGATCAAAATATATGAAGTTCGAATTTTTGAAATTCTGAATTTGTGATTGTTCTTCATTGTTCCAGGAAGAATTTTTTTATGAAATTTGCTTTAGTTCATTTTTGGGATAAAATACAGGTTTAAACAAAACTTTTAACTTATTTACATTGTGTCCGGAAGAATAGAGGAAGAAATTTAGATTTATTTAGGTATGGGTTAACCTGTTAAACCAAAAAAATATTACTGTGTTTGTATAGTTTCCAGAAAAAAGGAAAGTTTTCAAACTGCTTTGATTTACCACTGAAAGATGATACAGGTTAAAAAAATAGAATCCCATCTTGTTTCAATTTTTCAAATGCACAGGAAAGAGAGACAGAGGGAAAGAAAAAGGATTGTTGACAGGTTTTCACTTTTATTTTTCTTGAAACTAAAACCAGAGTTTGAAATTTATACAATCAACATGAAAAAACAAAACATTCATTCATATATTCAGGATGCAAAACAAAGTTTAACTCCCTACATCATCCAACATCCAAACAGCAACCAAAGATTTGAGGAAACAAAAGTTTACTCACATTTTTTTTTTCAGAAGCGCAGACTGTTTCAAACAAAGATGAGCCTGAATTCCTTCTTCTTCTTTTTCTTACTTTAATTCTTTTTTTTAACTTAGATCTGCAAATTGATGGTCACAGATCAATAATTACTCTTGTTATATTCATGCATTTACTTAATCAGTGACCCAAATTTTTAACTTACTTACAGTAAATTGTTAATAAAACAGGGAACTCATCTTTTTTCTACAACTAGAAACCAAAATAGATTAATGCTTTTAATCCTTGATTCTTCTTGCAAAAAAGATTAGATGTTGTTGTATTAAATCCCATATTGTATTCATTTATTTCAATCATTAAAAGTAACAATTTTTTTCCAGATTTCTTACTGATTGAATAACAGAGAAACCCTTTTATTCCTGGAAATTTGTTTTTCTGGTTTGTGAATTGAGGAGTTGAAAAAAAAATTCTTCTCAGATCTGTTTTCTTTTTGAAGATGAGATAAAAAGAATAAAAGTAGAAGATGAATTACATATATAACTTTTATTTTTAATTTTATAAATTTCTAAGGAAAATTGAAATGGTAACATGACACTTGTTAATTTTTTTCTTCCCTTGAATTACACTTGTCACCTTAGTCATTATTAGTTTAACACTTGTAATTAATTAATTTTTTTCTTTATTAACATAGTAATTTACATTATATTAATTTGCATTTAAACTTACATTAAGATATTAGCTTTATATTAATACACATTATTAAAAGAGATTGTTTTGAATTTTAAATACATATTAAATAAATTACATAGATATACATTTATAAATCCAAATTATTTTACAAAACATTTATTTTAAAAGTTAAATTCAAATTCAATATATGATTTCAAATTTTTCCCATATATGCACTCATACATATATATTTATATATATGAATCAAAATTTAGATTCAAATGATTTTAATTTTTTTTAGTATTTCAAATTTTTTAGACTTAAAAGAAATTTGAAATTCTTATTCATTTAAGTTATCACTTATTATTTATTTATTTTGTAACTTTTTAAATTATATTATAAAAGTTCAACATTTACCATTTGAAATTGAAAATTTTGGTATGCTACATATTTTCTTCAAAGTGCAAATTACACACAGAAGAGAAAAAGCAATAAAGTAAGATGCATAAGAATTTATAGTTGTTCAGCCAAAATGTGCCAACACCCATTGTCTATTTTCGTTAATCTTTTTATAGATCAGTTATACGGTGATCAGAATACAAAACATAGTAGTTTGGAATGAAATGATGTTTCCTAGATCTCTGTCCACTAGTTTTCGTTCGATAATTTTTGCTTTATAGAACTGTCTGCCGTTCTTGTTAGAAACTTGGGTATTTATAGGAGTGAAGTTATATGAGGCCAGGTCGATAAAACATGCAATATCCTTACTTGCCTTGCTTAGTTCGATTATTTCCAAATATAGAAGACACGGTCCAAAATTTTCATATATAAAAGATTGAATCTAGAATTTCCATTCATACTCTTGTCATTTCCGCAAGGAATGAAGGGTATGGTTGCGTCCTATTCAAAAGCTGGGCTTAGCCCATTTCTTTGCAACCTTCAACATTGCTTTAGGGTCCAGTTCATTTAATCACCGAACAAGAATTCACGTTCGGTAGTCTGCTACCAGGCAAGGAATCTTGTTTGATGATTATACCATCGGATATGAATTTTTGTTCGATAGCGGTACTACCGTACAAGGAATCTTGTCTGGTAATTGGACTACCATATAGGAATTTCTATCTAATAGTTGTTTTACCTGGTAGATGAGGTTATTGTGATACCTTTCGTTCCTTTCTTTGGTTCTACTTGTGTCACTTTGTGATCTTCCTGCCTTTTTTGGTTTGGATACTTAGCAACAGTGTACCTCTTATATCATGTGCAGTTTTGCTATTCCTATTCCCATCATTAATTATTTTCATTCGCCGTTCCATGGGTGGAAATGCCACAACAGTTGCCCCCAAAATATGCTTAGTAGAACATGGTGTGTACTTTGTGTAATCTTCATTCTAGAGCTTAACACTGCCCTACTAATCTACATATTACCTTTTGCAATATTCTTATCTCCTTAATTCTCAATTCCAATTTATGTTTGGCATTCATCATACATACATTTCTATTCAGGAATTGTTGGTCCGGGGTTGCTCTAACCCGTTCCGTTCAGTGTTGCCTCTGCCTATATAACGGCTTGCAACTTCGAATCGCACATTCCTATTTCATTCGGATGATATTCCAAAAACCAAAGTCCCTTCATCTCCCTTTTACGCAGTGCCCATATCTAATTCCAATCAGCTCCAAACTTCAAACTTTGTCTTCGAACTTCATAGTCCATTAAGGTAATATCGTTTATTGCTGATTTAAGCATTTAATAATTTTTGCTATATATTTGATCCTTCCTTAATATTTTCGCTCGACCGGTTGTTGACATAATTGGGGTATTATTGCCATAGAGTATTGGCTAAAAATTTGGCCATTTCTTTTTAGAATACACTATGCTTCTGGATTAATTCTTTGTATGGGATTTTGAGATGTTAGTTTTAGTTGAGAATTCTATGGCCTTAAGATTTATGGCTTTGGCTTACGTTTTAGTTGTCGAACAAGCACATTGGGTGAAATTCTTTACTATCTTATGCTAGGATGTCAGCTCTCATGGTCGTATTGGCCATTTCAAACTTATGTGATTGACTATATTTTAACATTAGGTTTTAGTTGGTTTAATTTTGGATGGTTTGGTTAATTGGTATTTGCTAGACAGAATTGGCATTGCACAATGTCTAGTGGTTGGAAGTGCAGAAGTTATTATACACTGTCAATTATTTAAACACCATGGTTTCGTACTTTATGTTTACAATCAGATCCATTAGTAGGCCAACATATTCACAAGTTCATTGGCCCTTTAATATTGTATGGAGCGGTTAGAAAGTTCTAAGGTTGTTCCCGGTTCGGTAACCGAACCAACACCTTACTAATTTCATTTTTAGGCTTCCTCATATCTATAACCCTTAAATGCACACTCGACATTTCTTTTCTATTACTTTATCTTAAGGATTTTTTTAAAGATTCTATTGCATTTCTATCATATTACCATGCCATGCACATGCATACACACATATTTGAAGATAGTACATGATGCAGTTTGATATATTTAGTAGGCATATTGGAAAAACACCACACGCGCTCATCGAGTGCTGTTGGAAATTAGTCTCCTTCTTTATCTATTCCTACCGAGCACTAATCATAAGAATATAAGGTTAGCAAATCCATCTTAGAACCTTCTATGGTTCAAGGTTATAGCTTTTCCCAACTATAAGTGGACTCCATAAAAGACTATTTCTAGTACCTTGACCTCCAAGTAGTTGGATACCATTGCTGCTGGCCATGGATTGTGTGATGAGCCACCTTTCTAACCCCAGAAAGACGTATCATCAATAAGAAAAGAACGGGATAGAAATAGAAAAGATAGAAAGAAAGAATAACAACATCAGAATCTCTCAGCGGAATGGAACAAAGTATAATACATCACATAACTATTACATAGTTTTTACATATATCAGAGTTACACAATACCATACAACAAGACAGACATATATATATATCTGTCAATACATACATCCAAAATATAACATACACTAACTACACAGCGGAACTAGATAGGTAGATACATATGTCTGGGCTCCTGCTCCAAGCTCCTCCAGAACTTAATACTCTAGAAACCTATCACTTGGCTACTCATCAAAATTTGAGTACCCAAGAGTTTATGAAAAACAAAATATAAACTACGGGTCAGACATGGATCTGGTGTGAGTAAACGGGTTAAAGTTGTTTAACTTTGAAAACCATTTGAAAATAAAGGTATCACGTAAGACTCCCCACACATAAATACGGGTAAGTTTTTGCCTTACTTTAACCAAAACATTTTATAGGAAATCCAGTGATATTATAATAGTGTCTAGGGTTTTCAAGTAAATAGAAAATAGTCGAAATTGTTACATGATTAAATTCCAGCTACTGGCCACAAAAGTGGGTAATACAATTCAAAACCATAGGATCTCGTAGGGAAAATGAGTTTCATCAATGGCAGGGCAACTGGGGTACCGCCCGTCACAGTACAGGGCCTAGATCACCGTACCGAGGATCACTTCCGACCCCCTACAACACAAGTCCGGAACCATTTCTTACTGAACAGTCACGAACAAGATAACCCCGCTGTTGTGGCCAACAACTGCCCACACAGCCGAAATAAATGGACATCTAGACAGTGGTATATCTCGTCCTGCTTGGGTGCTACCCACCTAACCTTGCTGCATCTCCCCTGTTTTAGACATTCTCTGTTAATGAGGCTTGAGGTTGCGATTATCTTTATAGAACATATCTCTTAGAATGCTCATCATCCGCCTGACGATGTGCTTAAAGCATTCAATCCATACAAGTTCGTTCCGGGTTCGAACGAAACCGAAGGCATTATCTCGTTACACTCATTTTGGAATCACCCTCAGAGTTAACGACAATAACCCTTGCATTCTGAAATACCATCTCAACCTTCACTTGAGATATCACGATATATCATTTAATTTGGATTGATGTGGTTTTCAGAATATCAAATTGACACCCGATCTCGGTCTCATCGAAATCCAAACGCCATTTTAAAGGCCAAGTTGTTTAATAGTTTAAACAGTTTAATTCAACACTTGGAATTCACAAAACCATTATCACAGATAAATCATACACAGTCATCACAGGTATATTCAGAATATATCACAAAATATCATAGAATATCACCAAATAGATATCAGAATCAATCAAACAGGAATCATCAATTCATATCAAAACAGTTTAATTAACTTAAACTTAATTAATTATTCCTTAATTATTAATTAGTAACCTTAATTTTTAATTAATACATTTAATTACCCATTTAATTATCATTAATTATTTAATTAATCATTAATTACCAATTTGGTTAATCATTAATCATGAATTAATCACTTAAGTTAACTATAATTTATTTATTAATTAACTTTAAGTAGTTAATTAAAATTCTTAAGTTCAAATTGATTAAACACAAGATTAATAATATCAAACTTTAAGAAAAAATTTATTTAATCTTAAATTACTCATTTAATTATAAGTATAAATTAATTTACATTCTTAATTACTTACACTTTAAATTAAATAATCATCTTACATTTGTAAACCTCTCTTAAATAATTTTTAAATCAATCTTATCTTAAAACTTGTCAACATTATTAACTTAATTATTACTAAAATTTATTTAACCAAAATAACTTGAAAAGTATTAAGGCTTAACCCCTAAAAATGGACCTGAGGCAAACACCTGTTTACTCGAGTAAACTCGAGTTTTTCTTCCATGTTTCCCGAGTTCCTTCCCTCTCTTCTCACCTTTCTTCTTCTCTACTTATCTTTCTTCTTCTTCTTCTTCTTCTTTAGTTTAAATTATAAACTGCAGTACACAACACGCTCACGCATGCACCCAGTTACCCGAAGCATTCCCCCTATTTACTTGAGTAATAACTCGAGACGACCCAAATTCGAACCCGCTGACACCATAACCCATTGTGCACGTGCACGGTGGTTTGCCAACGTTTTGGCGAACCCCTACGCCTCCTGCAAGCCACAAAACAACATCACTCGCGAAAACAAGTTTCAATTCATCGCGAAAATTTCGAAATCAAAATGCACCAATCTGTTCGAACTGCAACTCGAACACGCCCAAAAATAATCGCCTCAACCTACTAACGCCGACCACCAGTGGAAACGCGACTTCGGCCACAACTTGCCGTTACCCTCCTCTACCACCTCCTAGAATTGCGTGTAGCTCGGTCGACCCACGGTGGCAAAATCCACCAATTTACAGACCACTGCAACTTGAACCCAAAATTCCTAAACTCGATTCGACCAAACAATTTATCCAATAGATAATTTTTTTTTAGCATTTTTCCCGTATTCTTGAATCATCAAGCCAGCTCCACGTCAAATTGCAATATCTAATACTTATTGAATCAACAGAAATTGATAAAAATGCATTTTTGATTCATTTTCAAACTGCACCTTGAATACTTACTTAAAAATCATCATTCTTGTTTTAAAAATCTTAGCTTTGAATGCTTATTCAATATATATAATCAAATCAACAAATTATAATGTTCGAATTTTTGCACATTGATTCCATTTTACTGTAAATTTGAATAAACAGAACCCCTATTACTCTGTTAAGCCACAAACTATTTCTAGGTTATTGTTTTAAGTTTTCAAAAACTTATTTAGTTAAATATCCTAAGCTTAACATGTTTATATGAAGAAGTATTAGTTTTCTTTACACTTCTTTGTTTAGAAACTTGAAAATACTAAAGAACATCACATATTAAAACTTCCAGTATAACAGAGAACATTTCAGAACTACATATTCACAATATGTAGCAAACGCAAGATTTACATGAATTAATTATCAAAATTTAAACTTCAAAGATAGTATGTTTACTCACCTAAATGATTGTTGAAACAGAAAGCAAGTGTTGTTGAAAAGCTACAGTTTTGAATTCCTGAAAATCTTCTCTGCCTTGATGTTGAATTTGTTTGAGTTTGTAAATACAGATGATGTTTATTTTCTTTTTTCTTCTTATCTCGGTTTTGCTTCTCAGGTTTACTATTTTTTGTGTAAGAAAAAAATTAAGATGATGTATTTATATCTAAGGAATAGGTTTGAACAGTATAGGTTATAAGTGGTACAAGCTTTACTTGTTTGATAATATTATATTTTGTGTTTTAATTACTGTAAATTGAAATGATCTTGTATTTTGGTTGGCCTCATATTTGTACTGAGATATTTCTTTTGTAAATTTGAAATGACAAATGTGTGCTAGTATTTAATGAACATGTCTTCATATATTTTTACAAAATTATGGTTTGCTAATATTTACATTTGTGCACAAAGATTTTTTTGAATATTAAGTGAATAATTTGTCTCTTTGCATTATACATATATGTTATACAGGTTATGTAAATAGTTTGTCTTCTTTTCTAAACTTATCTTGTATGTATATGTAAAATTATTATAGTTATTGTTAGCATAGTTTCTTAGTTTTATTCTATTTGAAATTTTAACTTTCAAACTATTGATTTATAACATATGTTTGTATTTATATATTTTATATTTATATTTATATCTTATATTTTATAATTACGTTGTATACTTATGTTTTTATATTTATGTTTAATATTGATAGGATTGCTTAATTTAAACATTATTATTTAGATTACATTTTATATGAATTATATTAAATATTAATAATATAGAACCTTTGATTTTATTGAATAAGACAGATTTTATTATAGACATTTTTGAAAGATTCTATTTTAAATTTTTAAATCAAAATTTTCTTTCACAAAACATATATCTAACTGGAAAATGCCCAAAAATATTATTTATTTATAAAACGAAAGCTTGTATTTTAATTAAATTAGATTAAATACTTATTAAATATATTTCCAAAATTTTGGGTCGTTACATTCCTCCTCCCTTAAAAGAATTTCATCCCCGAAATTTAAAACAAAACTTAATTTAAAAGCTTTAATATTAACAATCCAAGCATACATATTATCCATACAATAGCAAACAATCAAATAGTCTACCCTAACAAACATCACTAGTTATCCGGACACAAATCCAGATAAGCTTTCCTAAAGCTATCAAGAGTTTCCCAGGTACAATATCTGGGATCCTTGCTCCATTGCACTTTGATGAGCTTTACCACTTTGCTTCTGAGTTGCTTCTCGTCTTGATCCACAATTCGAACTGGATTTCTGACCACAGTCAAATTCGGCTCTATTTCCAAATCTTCCTGGACTAATGGTTCCACAACCAGTGATGGGTCATGAATAAATTTCCTCAGATGGGATACATGAAATACAATATGAATTCCAGACATCCGCTTTGGCAATTCAATTCTATAAGCTACTGCTCCAATTCTTTCCAGCACTCGAAATGGTCCTATATATCTTGGGGCAAGTTTTCCCGTCATTCCAAATCTTATAGCACCTTTGATTGGAGAAACTTTGATAAAGACTAAATCACCGATCTCAAATTCCAATGGTCTTCGCCTCTTATCAACATATTTCTTCTAACGATCCTGAGCAGCTTTCATTCTTTTCTTGATAAGCTCAACTTTCGCAGAAGCTTCACGAATTAGATCGGGTCCGAGCACGAGACGATCTTTCGATTCTATCCAACAGGATGGGGATCTACACGGTCTTCCATACAGAGCTTCATAAGGAGCCATCTTAATACTCGCCTGGTAACTATTATTATAAGAGTATTCCACTAGATAAAGATGGTCTTCCCATGATCCACCAAAATCCAAAACACAAGCTCGCAGCATATCCTCAAGAATACGATAAAGCCTCTCCGTATGTCCGTCTGTCTGAGGATGATATGCTGTACTCAATCTCAAACTTGTTCCCATATCTGATTGCAGAGTATCCTAGAATTTACTGGTGAAAATAGGATCACGGTCATTTACTATACTAACAGGAACACCATGCAATCTGACTATCTCCCTCAAGAAAATCTCTACCAGAGAAGCTGCAGTACGAGTTGCCTTACTAGTATAAAATGGACGCTCTTAGTTAAACGATCCACAATAACCCATATCCCTTCATTTCCTTTCTTGGATCTAGGCAAACCGTCGATGAAATCCATCGAAATCATCTCCCATTTCCATTCTGGGATTTCCAAAGCTGCAATAATCCAGCTGACTTCTGTTGATCTCCTTTAACTTGTTGGCAGATGGCACAACTATTCACGAACCTAGCAATATCTTTCTTCATACCCGACCATCAGAAAACTCTTCTCATATCTTTATAAATCTTTGAGATTCTTGGGTGAATATTCAATCTGGAATGTTGACTCTTAGATAAGACCTCCTGTTTCAATTACTTGAAATTCGAAACACAGATCCTCCCGTTGATCCTCGGTGTCCCTTGGTCATCAATCTTGAAACTGGAACACTGGCCCTTCTTAACTTTCCTGATGATTCCTCTTAATCAACTATCTGATTCTTGCTTGCTTGAAATCCTATCAATAAGAGATGGAACCACTTCCAGAAGAGACAGGACTACATTCCAACTAAGGGCATCAGCTACAACATTCGCCTTTCTCGGGGTATACAGAATATCCAAATCATAGGATGCCAGAAATTCGACCCACCGTTGCTGTCTCAAATTAAGATCCTTTTGAGAGAAAAGATATTTCAACTTTTTGTGATCTGTTAATAACTCGAATTTCTCTCCCAAAAGATAATGTCTCCAAATCTTTAAAGCAAAAACAATGGCTAACAATTCTAGATCGTGCGTAGCGTAGTTCCCTTCATGTGGCTTCAATTGTCGACTCGCATACACAATTACCCTTCCATTCTGCATCAGAACTGCTCCCAGATCAACTATACAAGCATCAGTATAAACCTCAAATTTGCTCTTCCCATCCGAAATAGCAAGCACTGGTGCACTGGTTAACCTCATCTTCAATTCTTGGAAAGCTTCTTCACACTGGGGTGTCCACTTGAATTTAGCTCCTTTCCTTGTCAGCTTAGTCAGATGCGAAGAAATCGTGGAATAATTCTTGATAAACTTTTTGTAATAGCCAGCCAATCCCAGAAAACTACGAACTTCAGTCGGTGTCTCAGGTTGCTTCCATTCCAAAATAGTCTCAACCTTCGCTGGATCTACAGAGATACCTTCACCAGAAACAATGTGCCCTAAAAATTTAACTTTCGATTTACAAAAAATGGCACTTCGAAAACTTCGCCTTCAAAACATGCTTCCTCAGAGTCTCCAATACAATTCTCAAATGCTGCTTGTGCTCTTCTTCAGATTTAGAGTAGACCAAGATATCATCAACGAACACCAAAACAAACTTATTCAATACATCCCTAAAGACTCGGTTCATCAAGTCAACAAAGTAAGCAGGAGCGTTAGTTAACCCGAAAGGCATAACCAACCACTCATAGAAACAATTTGGTCCCCTAAATGCAGTCAAGGGAATACTGTCCTCAGCTACCCTCAACTGATGGAAACCTGAAGCTAAATCCAGTTGGGAAAAGACAGAAGCTCCATGCAACTGGTCAAAGAGATCATCAATACATGGAAGAGGATATTTATTATGGATAGTCACTTTGTTCAATTCTCTATAATCCACACAGAACCTTAGCGATCCATCCGATTTGGTGGCAAACACTACAGCAGAGCCCCAACAAGAAAAACTGGGCCTAATTAACCCATTCTTGAAAAGTTCCTGAGTCTGCTTAATTAACTCTTCGCACTCCCTAGGAGTCATTCTCCTACTGGGCGGAATCACTGGCATTGCTCCTGGAATCAAATCAATGCGGAACTCTATTTCTCGATGTGGAGGCAGACACTTAACTTCCGTAAATACATCAGAAAAATCTTGGACCACATCGATATCTTCTACCTTCTCTTGAGAAGTCTCAATCCCATGCAAAAGACTACTCAAGTGAATTCTAGAATTATCACACGACACTCTGGAAATTCTACCCAAATCAGTTTCCAGCGAAAATGTTCTCTCATCACAATTTTGGATTGCCCTATACTTGTCAAGCCAATCCATCCCCAATATAAGGTCAAATCCCTTAAAACTCAACACATAAGGGTCACAAGAAAAACTATGGGATAGATAAGAAATCTTCAAGTCCTTACAGATCATATCTAATTTGGTCACCCCTCTTATAGGATTAGATACCAAGATAGGACAATCTACAATACTAGGGATAAGAAAGAACTTCTCTACAAAGTCCAGAGAAATAAAACTCAAAGAAGCACCCTAATCAAACAAAACTTTAATATACTTGCCATCTGAAAGTAATGTACCTTCCAATACTCCCTTGCCTTTAGATGAAGTAGATGGTGCACCTTCCAAAGAAAATACCTTATTCTGCTGAGCTTTATGAAGTAACAGGCAATCCTTGATCATATGACCTGGTTGGTGACAATTAAAGCATAGAGATCTCTGAACTAAAGTTGAACCCGGTCCACTATGATGCGGTTGCTGCTGCTGCTGAAATCCTATCCTAGGACACTTATTTGCCAAGTGACCTTCTTGTTGACAAATATAGCATTTGCGAGGTAAGTTGGTGCTTCCAGGCTTCTTCTTATTCGGCTTCCTCCAATTGGGATTGAACTTCCTCTTATTCGGATTAGCGAAATTCCCTCCCGATGCAGCTACTAGCGCCACTGATTTTTTATTCATTAAATTCTCATATCTCAGTGCCATATCAATTAAATCGATAAAAGATCCTCTCAAAAGCATCGTCATCTTTTCATGAATTCCGGCCTCAATCCTTGCACAAACATTTCGTTCTTTTTGAGGGGGGTATCAATGAGCCCTGGTCCATAGCAAGAAAGTTCATTGAATTTGGTCTCATACTCAGAAATAGACATGCTTCCCTGCTTCAAATTCAGAAAATCCTGGTACAAACGTGTTTTCCCTGCTGTTGGCATAAATTTCTCCTCAAATAACTCCTTAAATCTTTCTCAAGAAATGTCTTCCTCAGAAATGTTTGCTACCGTTGCATTCCAACAGGCTGTTGCGCCTCCCTGCAATTGCCATGATGCCATTTCCCTTTTCCCCTCCTCATACAACTTCATACTCTTAAAGATGCGCTCACAAGAGCGTAGCCAAGCTTGAACTTCAACTATCGATTCTGACCCATTAAATGGTTGGCCTCCAAGGTTGATGAAGTCTTTGCATAAAGTAGCAAAACTAACCTGAGGTGGTACTGGATTTACATCCTCACTAGCAGTTTGACTTCGTCCATTATCAATCAAGGTACTGCCCCTACCCGTGCCTCTTCTTCCAGAACTCATGTTGGCTACCTGGACAGGTAACTCAACAAATTTAGATAGATATATAATTATATGAAAATACAAACACACACTCTCAAGGAAGAAATCACTCAAAAGCTTAGGTATTCGCTCAACCTAGTGCTCTGATACCAGCTGTGACGACCCGCCTTTCTAATCCCAGGAAGACGTGTCATCAATAAGAAAAGAAAGGGATAGAAATAGAAAAGATAGAAAGAAAGAATAACAACATCAGAATCTCACAGCGGAATGGAACAAAATATAATACATCACATAACTATTACATAGTTTTTACAGATATCAGAGTTACACAATACCCCAACAAGACAGTCATATATATATATCGGCCAATACATACATCTAAAATACAACATACACTAACTAAACAGTGGAACTGGATAGGCAGATACATATGTTTGGGCTCCTGCTCCAAGCTTCTCCAGAACTCAATACTCCAAAAACCTATCATTTGGTTACTCATAAAAATTTGAGTACCCAAGAATTTATAAAAAACAAAATATAAACTCCGGGTCACACATAGGTCTGTTGTGAGTAAACTGGTTAAAGTTGTTTAACTTTGAAAACCATTTGAAAATAAAGGTATCACGTAAGACTCCCCACACATAAATACGGGTAAGTTTTTACCTTACGCTAACCAAAACATTTTATAAGAAATCCAGTGATATTATAATAGTGTCTTGGGTTTTCAAGTAAATAGAAAATAGTTTAAATTGTTACATGATTAAATTCCAGCTACTAGCCACAAAAGTGGGTAATACAAATCAAAACCGTAGGGTCTTGTAGGGAAAATGGATTTCCATCAATTGCAGGGCAACTGGGGTACCGCCCGTCACAGTACAGGGCCTAGATCACCGTACCGAGGATCATTCCCGACCCCCTACAACCAAGGCCAGAACTATTCCTTACTGAACAGTCCCGAACAAGATAATCTCGCAGTTGTGGCCAACAACTTCCCACACAGCCGAAATAATGGGACATCTAGAAAGGAGTATATCTCGTCGTGCTTGGGTGCTACCCATCTAACCTTGCTGCATCTCCCCTGCTTTAGCCATTCCCAGTTGATGAGGCTTGAGGTTGCGATTACCTTTATAGAACATATCTCTTAGAATGCTGATCGTCCGCCTGACGATGTGCTGAAAGCATTCAATCCATACAAGTTCGTTCCGGGTTCGAACGAACCGAAGGCATTATCTCGTTACACTCGTTCTGGAATCATCCTCGGAGTTAACGACAATAATCCTTGCATTCTGAAACACCATCTCGACCTTCACTTGAGATATCATGACCTATCATTTAATTTCGATCGATGTGGTTTTCGAAATATCAAATTGACACCCGATCCCTGTCTCGTCGAAATCCAAACGCCATTTGAAAGGCCAAGTTGCATAATAGTTTAAACATTTTAATTCAACACTTGGAATTCACATAACAGTTATCACAGATAAATTATACATAGTCATCACAGATATATCCAGAATATATAACAAAATATCACATAATATCACCAAATAGATATCAGAATCAATCAAACAGGAATCATCAATTCATATCAAAACAGTTTAATTAACTTAAACTTAATTAATTATTCCTTAATTATTAATTAGTAACCTTAATTTTTAATTAATACATTTAATTACCCATTTAGTTATCACTAATTATTAAATTAATCATTAATTACCAATTTGGTTAATCATTAATCCTGAATTAATCACTTAAGTTAACTACAATTTATTTATTAATTAACTTTAAGTAGTTAATTAAAATTCTTAAGTTCAAATTGATTAAACACAAGATTAATAATATCAAACTTTAATTACAAATTTATTTAATCTTAAATTACTCGTTTAATTACAAGTATAAATTAATTTACATTCTTAATTACTTACACTTTAAATTAAATAATCATCTTACATTTGTAAACCTCTCTTAAATAATTTTTAAATAAATCTTATCTTAAAACTTGTCAACATTATTAACTTTATTATTACTAAACTTTATTTAACCAAAATAACTTGAAAAGTATTACGGCTTAACCCCTAAAAATGGACCCGAGGCAAACACCTGTTTACTCGAGTAAAACTCGAGTTTTCTTCCCTGTTTCCCGAGTTCCTTCTCTCTCTACCCATCTTTCTTCTTCTTCTCTACTTATCTTTCTTCTTCTTTTTTTAGTTTAAGTTATAAACTGCAGTACACAACGCACTCACCCACGCACCCAGGTACCCGAAGCATTCCCCCTATTTACTCGAGTTATAACTCGAGACGACCCAAACTCGAACCCACTGACACCATACGCCACCATGCACGTGCACGGTGGTTCGCCAATGTTCTGGTGAGCCCCTATGCCTCCGGGAAGCCACAAAACAACATCACTCGCGAAAACAAGTTTCAATTCATCGCAATAATTTCGAAATCAAAATGCACCCATTAGTTCGAACTGCAACTCGAACACGCCCAAAAACAATCACCTCAACCTACTAACGCCGACCACCAGTGGCAATGCCACTTCGGCCACACCTTGTCGTTACCCTCCTCTACCATCTCCTAGAATTGCGTGCAGCTCGGTCGAACCACGGCGGCAAAATCCACCAATTTACAGACCACTGCAACTTAAACCCAAAAACACTAAACTCGATTCGACCAAACAATTCATGCAATAGATAATTTTTTTTTTAGCAAGTTTCCCGTATTCTTGAATCATTAAGCTAGCTCCACGTCGAATTTCAACATCTAATACTTGTTGAATCAACAGAAATTGATAAAATGCATTTTTGATTCATTTTCAAACTGCACCTTGAATACTTACTTAAAAAATCATCATTCTTGTTTTAAAAATCTTAGCTTTGAATGCTTATTCAATATATATAATCAAATCAACAAATTATAATGTTCGAATTTTTGCACATTGATTCCTTTTTACTGTAAACTTGAATAAACAGAACCCCTGTTACTCTGTTAAGCCAAAAACTATTTCCAGGTTATTGTTTTAAGTTTTCAACAACTTATTTATTTAAATATCCTAAGCTTAAGATGTTTATATGAAGAAGTATTATTTTTCTTTACACTTCTTTGTTTAGAAACTAGAAAATACTGAAGAACATAACATATTAAAACTTTCAGTGTAACGGAGAACATTTCAGAACTACATATTCACAATATATAGCAAACACAAGATTACACGAATTAATTATCAAAATTTAAACTTCAAAGATAGTATGTTTACTCACCTAAATGATTGTTGAAACAGAAAGCAAGTGTTGTTGAAAAGCTACAGTTTTGAATTCCTGAAAATCTTCTTTGCCTTGATGTTGAATTTATTTGAGTTTGTAAATACAGATGACGTTTATTTTCTTTTCTTTTTCTTATCTCAGTTTTCTTCTCAGGTTTACTATGTTTTGTGTACGAGCAAAATTAAGATGATGTATTTATATGTAAGAAATAGGTTTCAACAGTATAGGTCATAACTGGTACGAGCTTTACTTGTTTGATCATATTGGATTTTGTGTTTTAATTACTGTAAATTGAAATGATCTTGTATTCGGCTGGCCTTACATTTGTACTGAGATATTTCTTCTGTAAATTTGAAATGACAAATGTGTGCGAGCATTTAATAAACATGTCTTCATATATGTTTACAAAATTATGGTTTGCTGATATTTACATTTGTGTACAAAGATATTTTTGAATATTAAGTGAATAATTTTTCTCTTTGCACTATACATATATATTTTACAGGTTATGTAAATAGTTTGTCTTCTTTTCTAAACTTATCTTATATGTATATGTAAAATTATTATAGTTATTGTTAGCATAGTTTCTTAGTTTTATTCTATTTGTAATTTTAACTTTCAAACCTTTGATTTATAACATATGTTTGTATTTATATATTATATACTTATATTTATATCTTATATTTTATAATTATGTTTTATACTTATGTTTTTATATTTATGTTTAATATTGATAGGATTGCTTATATTTAAACATTATTATTTAGATTACATTTTATATGTATTATGTTAAATATTAATATATAGAACCTTTGATTTTATTGAATAAGACAGATTTTATTATAAACATTTTTGAAAGATTCTATTTTAAATTTTTAAATCAAAATTTTCTTTCACAAAACATATATCTAACTGGAAAATGCCCAAAAATCTTATTTATTTATAAATGAAAGCTTGTATTTTAATTAAATTAGATTAAATACTTATTAAAATATATTGCCAAAATTCCGGGTCGTTACAATCGAGGGGAGATATGCTTTTGCCGACCCTTGACTAGCCGACTTACCCTCACCCATCGAGATGGATGGTCTATTCCTGATATCACTACATGGCGGAAACCCCATCTTCCCTTCACTAATGGATAACATGGGTCGTAATATATTTGAAGATTGCTCAATTTAACTCCATTCTAATGGTTATGCTATTCTGACTTGTCTTTATGTCATGTTCATACGGCAATTGAGGGCATCTCAAACCCATAGATAAATTAGATTTCTATATGTTGTTAAGAGAAAATTAAAAGGCTCTACTTTTTCCTTTCTTGAGGCGAATATTTTAATCAAGCCCATGGTGGATTTATGTTCCAAGTATAGTGTGTTCAAGCAAAGATACTTCTTTATTAGGGATGTCTCTCCCTGTTTTCATAAATGGCATTATGGATGTAAGTAATACGAATTTCTTGTTTATGTTTATTTCATCTATGGGTCTTTGCGTTGACCTTTAAATCTTCCCTTCCCTTAACCACTTCATTAGGCATTGTAAAGATCGCCAATGGCATAGACATGGCGGAGATGCTCGAGGTTATGCAAAGGATTCTATTGGAGTCGAGAGAAGTCACACATCAAGTGACTGATAAGGCCCCGAGACAATATGGGCTGCTAGTTTAAGGTCATTCTACCAGGACGCTTGGAGCCCCTACAACAGAAAGACCTATGAAAAGGAAAGGGAAAACTTCTAAAGCCGGGGAGACAAGTAGGGAGCAGACTGCTTAATTCATCGTGCTTGATGCTAACTTGGCCTGGCCCCATCCAGCCCAAAACCAGAGCTGACATAAAAGTGGACTCAATGCTAGTCTTTTCGGCTTTGACCTTGTTATAGTGGTTGATTGAGAGAGAGTGGGAGGATGATGGTATCGAGAGTACGGATGTAGAAGGTGAAAGTTTGCATTCCAAAGATAGCGAGGCTACTGCTTCTAACAAGGACGAAACCCATTCACTTATATCCATTGGTCTTGATCCACTGACTGGCATGATGTCGAGGAATCACTACATAAAATCTCTAGGCAAAGAGTTAAGAAGGGTTCATTCCTAGGGAAATTATAGTTTCTAATTATCTACAAGACCTAGAGTTTGGTATTACCTCTTCTATCTTCCAAGTCTCTAAAGACATCGTTGTTTACTTTCTTAGGATCTAAATCTTTAAGCAACAAGAGAAGATGGATAGAAGGGAAAGCATCAAAGTATTCAATAGAATTCTACTTCTGAGGTGGTTATTAAGGCTCAACTAGTGGAGAAGGAAAAGGAGAAGGACATGGTTACTACCAAGCCCAATGATCATTATTATCCAAGTTTCAGCAACCTTCTCATCCCAGGAACCCCTTGGCTTAATTGTTAGCAACTGCTCCTCCCGCCTCATTTAACAATGTTATCAACCTTTTCGGAGATGAAATTAGTAGTCTAAGGGCACTGTCTGAGTTGCAGATGAAGTTGGTGAAGGTTGGAGAAGAGATTGGTCAATAAAATGTAGCCAATAATGTTAAGATTTTTCGACCTTTCGAAAGAAATCCTTTAGATGGACAAGAAGCATCAGGAGATCGTAGACGCTCTAAAGAGGGCCTATGCCAAGGAAGATGAATCGCTTAAGAATGCCCATATTTTGATAATTGAGAAGTTGAAAAAATAACACGCTATCGACCTCAAGGTGTTAAGGAACAATCACAACTTCTTAGTTAAGAATCAGTATGGGAACTACAAGAATATAAAAGCCAAATGCACGAAGTGGTTAGATGAGATTAAAGCTAAAACTGATAGGATGGAGATTATTTGTGGTGAATTATATAAGATGGCTAAGGAGTGGGAAAGGAGAAGGCCTCCTTTCAAGAAAAGATTGGAGCTTTATCTACTAAAAAATATGGCAGGAGTGGACAACGCAAGAGAACTCTAGGCAGAGAACGAAGAGTTGAATAACCCTTCATATCATGTCGAGTGGTTCTTGGACAAAGTTACTTCTTGATATACAGGGGAACTTGAAATGGATGGATGACTATCTAGAAGTCATGGCATACATTAACAAATAGCTAGTAAAAGAGGCTGGAAGGGTAAGTGAATGTGGAGGGCTATCATTTAGCTTGGATGCTAATAATGCCCAATTCTTTAAAAAGAAAGGGAGGCTATATGTCAAGGTTACCTCAAACCAACTGTCGAGCAACTAGAGACAAAAAATCAAGAGGAGGGAGGTTGAAAGAAAGAAGGTGGTTCTACTTCTACTACCATGCGCCAAGGTCAGACCTCCAAACTAGTTCTCTATGCTCCTATGCACGACATCCCACTAACTGTTTAATACATCTCTTCAAATATGCCTACTCATAGTAGGACTTTGGATAATGCTTCAATATCCTTAGAAGGAGGTAGGATTCTTCTTTGCATCCCATGTGATACTGCTTAGTACTTACGACCCGTTTGGGCATGGTAGTCCCCCTCATTTTCATGTAGGTGATACAGCCATGGTGGATCCAATCGAAGCAAAGGTACCTACAGCTGCTTCGATGTTAGGCCTCGTTCCCACGGTCCATTAAAACCCATAGTAGAGAAGGAGAAAATAGAGATTGTTGCTACTTTGAAAGATGATGCAGAATTAAGATTGTAGGGTATAACAAGGAATCTGATGACTTCTAAAAGGATGAAGTTCTTAGGGAGGACATAATGGCCCGAGGTTTAGAAGCTATAACCATAGTAAAGCTTGAAGCATTGGAGGATCATGGGATAATAAAGAAGAAACATGCTAAGCTCGATGTTGCCACCCAATCCAAGGATACGAAGGGAAAAGTGAAAAAGAAGCCAACTGGATCCATATTTTCTAGAAGGAGTCATCCATCTTGATCCAAGTGATAGTCGTTCATACCCCGATTGATATTCTACATTGCTCTAGTTTTCTTTATTTCTTTTTTCTTTAAAAATACACCAAAATTGTGATGACATATGTCCAGTTTTGATGATTATTGTAATGGCATGCGTTTGTTATTTTTTGATGGTGGTGAATCTCTATTCTGGACATTTAGTTATATTATGACTATAGGATGTTAAAGCTTTGTATAGTTTATTTTTTCGTGCTATTCCATCCCACTTTTATTTTCATATTTAAAAGTCTTATTGTTCTTAAGCATTGACTCACATCATATCACCATTCATGCATCCATTAGTTAATAGTTCTATTCTTCTTGCTCAAGTGTTTGTTTAGAAACAACTACCAATGAATCATATTAAGCATGTATTTCTCATCATACGCTCCCCGGGCTCTCAACTTCTAAACCCAGAGTATTCGCATAGGAAAGCACGGGATTAAATTATGGGTTGTGAATTTTCCTATTGTCAAGCACCTTTTTATCTTGGATATAATTAGTTCGTGATGATCAACCGAGATTTTAGGGTCAACCATCAATGGTGACTACCAAGTCGGTGGTCATGTCTCGACCACGGGTAAGTCCGGTTCACTATCCGACCTAAGGTTTTTGGGTAGATAAGCAATGGTGAACTACCTATTCGGTACTTGACTTTGGATATGTCAGGTTCATCATTGTTGCACAAGGTTTTCAAGTCGATCCACTACACCAAATTTATGGTTTTGCAACACTTTATATTTTCCCATTTCTAACACTTTTAAATGTTACAAGCTACCAATACTAAAAAAGTGTTAGAAAGCTTAAAAAGTGTTAGCAAAAGTAAATAATTTTATGCGTGAACTTCGCAACATAAATAAGCGTTAGGAATACTTGGTAAATAAGTAAATAAGTTGTAATAAAATGGGTTTTTTCGTAATTTTGCAATGCACCTTCCTTTGTAACACTCTCCCTTCTCCACTAACAATTCAGGCCATAGTTTGATTCAATTCGAACACTAATCTAGGGTTTCCTCATCTCTATTTATTATTAACACGACAACATTCATCACGACTATCGATTGACTACGGCTTCCAAAGGTGTGTTAAGTATTGGATTTTGCTACTCCAACCAGCACTCATCGCTACCTTCTTCTCCCAGCACAACCACCAAGATCGCCACCATCTTCTCCAGGCGGTCACTCAACCTCGACCAGATGGATTCGTTTCTGCATCAGGTATGATATTTGGAAACAGAAAACTCATTTTGGGGACTTTAGACTTCATTTTGATGATTAATCTTTTCGTTTAGATAATTAATCTGCTCAAATTTATGTTCAAGATAGGTTGACTTAGGTATAGATCTAATATTGTAAGTACAATCAGATAGAAAAGATAACTGTTATAAAAATGTGAATTTTATTAATAACATGATTATTTTAGTATGTTTAACATATTTTTGAATGTAAATTCATGTTTGAAAAAGCTTTATACACACTTCATAAAAATTAGATGTTTTCTGCCAATTCAGTATAATTTTGCTTTTGCAAGCCCCTTTCACGTATTTTTTTGGCTCAAATGTAAACAATTTTCTAAAGCTAGTTGAACTATGATTGTTTTGTTTTATTTTATGGATCATTATTACATCTCTCAATCAGTTCAAAAAAACTTAGTGCAAGTTTGACCTTACTTCAAATGAGAGGATATTTTTTTGGCAAACATTTGACGTGTGTATGATTAAATGTTGGTCACATGATTCTAGAGTTTGGAGCATTGACAAACAAACTTCTTTAAGATTTAATGTTGAAGTGTTATAAATTATCTCACGTTATGAATTCATATATATAATTTTGTATTAAATTTTAATATCAGGTTGTGAATTTACACCCTAATCATTTCATTACAATGTGGGTATTTGGAGGTAATTGCAAGAATTGTAGGAAAAACTTCAGACAAGCTAGACCAGGTACTAATCAGTGCAAAACATGACAAGTAGTGCAGCACTTGACTAAACTCTTCAAATCACGGACACAGTCCAACTTAGTGAAGTAATTAAAAATGCCATTACAGCAAAAAGGAAACAGTAATTAGGCAATGCAGCTTTAATATCAAGAATGGTGACTAAGCTTACATATTTACATCGATTGATTTTGATGATCTCTAGATATCACCTTAATCTTGCTATGTTCCAAAGACCAAAAGAAACATAGCTATAACACAGTAAAGAGAATTTATTTGATTTACTGATATGGTTAAGGGATATGGAACTATGAATATGAATTTGGTAGAAATGAGCTAATATGAAAAGATAGAACTATTTGCTTTGGAATCTTACTAACCTGCGTGTCAGCCCAACCCACATATGGTTGTAAAATGTTCAAATATGGCAGGAAAATAACACTTTTTGCTGCTATATTTTCTGCATTGAATAATATTTGAAATCAACTGCGGTAATCAGTTTGTAACTTCACTTTCTTATCTTCTAGTGGTGGGTAAGTGGGCTGAAACTATGCATTTGATTTGGTATTTGAATTGCTTATTTTCAGACCTATATGTAGGAATTTCTAAAATAAAGGGTAAATAAGAATTACACTAAAGATTTAGTTTGCAAATTTTAGTGTCTCCTTTGACTAGTAGAAAAAATTTGATGTGTTACTATATTGTAGTAAGACAACCAAGGACATTATTACTGCATTAATACGACCCACTAACTACTGTTAAGTGTATATAATTACACATGACCTTTTAGCTAATATTTTAATATCATATTAGATTGCCATAGGTGAAAACTAAAAGCGATAAAATTGTGTATGTGGTTCATATTATCAGTAAATTTTTTATATTTGTTCTTGCAGGTCAAGGAAAATCCAGAAGTGCAAGTTACACGAACAATGGTTGGATGGTGGCACATAAAAATAGGAAATCTGGACAAGTTCTTCCATCTGCAACAAAAACCTAAAAACCTACGTAAGTATTTTCACTCTTAAGTAATTTATTCATTCACTTGCATTACATTAATTTTGATGAACAATAATGTCGACTTGATGAACAATAATGGTGACTTGTTGGAAATCCACGTTCAAATGTGACAGGATATTTAGTAGAAGCTAAAGTGGGAGGTGAGAAATAGATTGAAAACACCAGTTGTTACAGGCTTAACCAATGATATAGCTTATCGTAGGAAATTAAGAATAAACACGAGCGGAGATAGGAGGAAAACAAAATAGAGAGGAAGTTGGAAGAAAATAGCAGAGGTTGTTTAAACTTTTCAATATCCATTCTATAACATACTAGCATTAGTACATTTATAGTCAAAATAGTTCCCCTATTCCCAAATGGTGTGCTCTCTGCACTTTTATAGCAGCAAATATTGTTACGCCAATTATAGGCTACCAGCACAACATTATTTTCAGTAAAACATAACAAATTCTAGTTGCGTAAAAACAAGACACGTTTTATGTTCTTAAAGGAGATGGCTGCCGTATGCTTGTTTCCAGAATTATGTCAATGAACACTTTATCATGGCATAGTCTTATCTGGATCTATTGCATCAATTTTAACCCAAATATACCTTCAGATGATTTTTACATAAAAATCACTTTTATACCTTATCCAAATTGTCGGTGCAGATACTAACCCCATCATATTTGTACCTTCTATTTCAAATTATCAAACTGTGATTCTGAGAAACTTGATTAAAATTACGAAGGATACTGCAAACAAATAATAAACTGAGCACACTTAGTTTGCAAACTGAAAATACAAACTAAGCAGGTAGCAAAATCGATGCAAACTGGGTTTGCAAACTCAATTTGCAAATGCTAATTGAGTTTGATTAACATGTATTTTGCATACTATGTTTGCGAATTCATAAATACAAAAAAACAATAGAACCTGATTTGTAACTCAGTCTTTAACCTTCTGATTTTGAAGGTATAAGTTTTTATCGATTGTTTATATTAAATGCAGGAACTTGAAGAAGGACGCTTTGGATTATTGTATTGGACGTTGAAGAATATTCAAAACCATTAGCATTTGGAGTGGATGATCAGGAACGGTTAGGTTGGCCGTAAGTTAAACTTTAAGTGTATTTTGAATTATTATTTTTGAAGCTTATGTTGTAATAATATCTGAATATATGACATTGTGGTATTTGAAATATGTAAATAATTGTTTATGATATATTATACAACATTTGCAGAGCGTTTAAACTTTGCATTGAATATGTATGATGAATTATTTGTGATATGGAAACCATTATTTGCAGAGTGTTTATATTTAAACTTTGCGTTAAAAGTTTTGATGTGTATATATATATGTGTTACTAAATAACCATTTTCCAACTCTTATAAGCGTTACCGTATATTTCTGTACCAACACTTATAAGTGTTGCCATATATTTCGTAACCACAATTATAAGCATTACCATATATTTCGTTACCAACACTTATAAGCATTACCGTATATTTCTGTACCAACACGTATAAGTGTTACAGTATATTTCGTTACCAACACTCATAAGCGTTACCGTATATTTAGGTACCAACACTTATAAGTGTTAGTAATACGTATGTTTGTAACACTTATAAGTGTTACAAATTTGGCCGCTCCATTCCTCACAGTCCATTAGTAACACTTAAAAAGTGTTACTGAAATTATTTGTAACACTTATAAATGTTAGAATTTGCCTGTTTTGGTGTAGTGATCGTCAATGTTGAACTACACAGTTGTTGGCTATGTCTTGACCATGGGTAAGTCGGTACACCATTATCGGCCAAGGGTTTCAGGTTGATCGTCAGTAGTGAATTTCCCAGTCGGTGGTCACGTACTAACCATAAGTAAGTTCGATCCACCATTGCTGACCAAGGTTTTCATAGGTGATTTTCATGATGGCTTAACATGATATGCCTCCAGGCATATAGGGATCTTGCATGCAAGGTTTTAGAAGCCTTGGCTAGCACGGGAAGGTAACCATTGTAGTGATTGGGGAAAATCCAATCGCTTATCTTGTTTTCACTACCTATTGACAAAGTTTGGTGAACCGAATTTAGTTGGTGATGCCTCATTTCATAATCCATGCAATTACAATATAGAAAGAAAAGAGAAAAGTGACAAAACAAGACTTCATGAAATGCATATTCATTTATTAAAATTGCTTTAAAGTTGCTTCTATTGCAAAATAACATTGTTTAAATAATAATACAGAAACTAGGTTAAATAACAACGAAGATTTTATGCATTCCATGCTCTTTTCGAATATGACTCCATCTACCATGCTAAGAATATATGCTCCATTACCCAAGTCTTTATTTATGAGTGTGGTCCTTTCCTGATTGGATCAAGTGCCCTCAATCTAGGGAATATTCGTCTCAATATTATATCTCTTTCCTTGAGTGCGTAATGTTTAACTTTGGAGTTATATTGCCTGGCTACCTTCTACCTGAGTGCTGCAACTTCTAAGGCAGCCTCACCCCACGTCTCATAAAGCAAGTTCAACGACATGATCAATAATTCCTCATTCTCATTCAGATCATAATGAATCGATCTATTAGATGGTACTACAGCCTCAATAGCATAGCCTCTGACCTATAGCAAGGCAAAAGGGATAGCCCTATTGTCATTTTGTAGGAAGTGTGATAAGCCCATAATGCTAGTAAGATTTTATCCATCCATTCCCCATTTTACCTTTTCCAGTTACTTTTCGATAAGAGTTTTGAGAATCTTGTTGACTGCTTCCGCCTATCCATTGGCATGTAGATACACCATTACAAAAAACTTTCCTTTATTCTATTGGTCAGTAGAAGTTGGTGAGCTCCTTATTAGCAAACTATAATCCATTTTCCAAGATGATCTAAAGTGAGACTCCATACCCACATATTAACTTTTTGACTAAAAATTGATGCGCTTGATGGAAGATATATTAGTATGTGGTTCTGCTTCAATCAATACAACCACCTCTTCGATCCATAAGAACGGCACTTAACACATCCTTGGTATTTGTGTGTCTCTACCTAAGCTTTCGAAAAACGAGTTATATTAGGTTAAAGTAAAAGAACAGAATATAAAAATCCCATAATGGAATGGCTAAAAATAATACGACAATAATATAGTACATAAGGTTACTCCTATCAGCCTAGGTAGTTATACACCATGCTTTTACACTTGCTGATCCAAACTACACACATAATTAACATAACTGTGAAAATTGATAAGGAGCCTCCTGCTCGTCGAAAATCTTCAAAAGTTTCCAAAATAACCTGCTACTCTCGGACTACTCACAAATAATTGAGTACACAAGAGTAGAGGGAAAACAAACAATTTGGGTCAAAAAATAAATCTGGTATGAGTAAAAATCTAAAGAAAATGTGAAAAAAACAACAACATGTCATCACCATCTATGGAATGGGTTTCCCCTCACAATAACAACAACCAATAATAAGCAATAGACACAAATAATTAAACATCACAAAGTGTGCAAGACACTTTCCGATGCAATTAAGAAAGAACTAAATTTAAAGGTTTTGAATCAAAGGCAAGGAAAAGGAAAATTTTCAACAAATGACCAGATAGTTGTGCCCCCCTTATTAAAAGTATACCTCTAGAAAATATACGTGAGAGGGTCATTTTCTCTGTGACTCTCTCAAAAATATGCAAGCTGGACTCCGCCAATCGTACCAAGAATCCTAGTATTTCACATCTTTGTATGCATATAACCGAAACCAATCTGGAGTAGATGCATAATATCATAATGGTAGCAACTCCGCATAGCTTTAATCCACTCGCTCTTTGGTTTTAGTCATTTCAGACAAAGGACATCAATGCTCAAATAAGCAACAAAACGTCTTAGGTTGACGATACATAAAGAAGAAAGCTGAATCGATAGTCTATACATCAACTATTGGGAATATTTAAAATGATAATATATGGAAATTAAACATCATATTCTTATGACTACTCGTCGATTTCAAATTTGTACTATTTCTTGGTTGAAAATGAAGTCGAGTAGGTGAGGGTAGTGTTACCTTTAGGCATTGCCTTGACAACATTTTTAACTTCCAACACAAGGACAAGTTTCCATGCCTCGACGTTTAGTGTTAAGAGTTTGACTAAATCCTTTCAAAATAAGCGATATTGAATTAAGTAAAATTAAATTCCATATATTTCCATAACCGAATCAAACCTTTTAGATTTTAAACTGAACTTATGATGGAATTTCACATTTCAAATATAAACTTTAAACAACTGTATTAAAAATGATTAATCAACTTTAATCAATGATTAGTTACTTCAACATCCTTGCTTAAAATAATTAATTAACTTTAACTATCATTAATTTCATCAAAGATCATTATTTAAAATGATTATTAACTTTAATCATCATTATTGAAGTGACTAATTAACTTTAAAACATCATTATTAAAATGATTAATCAACCTTTAAACTTCATTATTAAAATGATTAATTAATTTTAAAATATTAGTATTAAAATGATTAATTAACTTTAATATGTCATTATTAAAATGATTAATTAACCTTAAACATCATTAGAGAAAATGATTGATTAATTTTAAACATCATTAATAAGACAATTAATTAACTTTAAACACGTCATTATTTAAATAAATAATTAACCTTAATCATCATTATTTAAAATGATTAATTTATTTTATATATCATTATTAGAATAATTAATTAATTTTAAACACATCATCATTAGAATAATTAATTAACTTTGTAAAACACAAGTATAAGGTCAAATTAAAAGATTTCACATAAGATAATGTTTTTTAAAAGAGCCGATATAACGATAGTCGCTATATGGACAATTCCGTAAACACTTTCATATGTCATATATTTATTTAAGCTTCACATAACTTAGGCATGGGAATTTATATAAAGATAGATTATAAGTATATAACATACAGTGAGCATCATTTATGTCATTTACTTGAACTTTTCCGACTAATCTTAGGTCATTTACTAACTACCAAAGATGTCAACTTTTTAAAGCGATAACAAAGCCAATAATTTATCACTTTCTAACACATATAGCATAAGTAATTAACAACCATTATTATCAACCATAACCAAGTTTAAAACTTTAGCCTATAAAGGTGAGATTTTGCTTACCGAAAAGCAACCAAATCAAGTAAACCTAACACCACGACTTGATTTGACGCTCAAACTTAGTTTTGCTTTGTGAAAGCTTGAATATTTGGAGCCTAAAAGGGATAGTCGAGTTCGATCGCGGTCGATATGGGCTTGGTTATGTGTGGTTTGAGTGGTATTGGGATTTGATGTGGAATATATGAGGTGTAGTGAAGAAAACGAGGAATTCTAATAATTTTTCTTAAGGAAAAGGGAAAAAGATGTGTTTTTCTAATTTTTAAGACCTTTTGAAAGCCATGGAAGAGTGCGTGGAAAGCATTAGAAAGTGGATGAATGTTTTTGAAATGGGAGAATGAAAATGAAAATGGAAAAGGGAAATTGTATTTATATAAAATTGATTTAGGAAAATACCTTTCTAACCTTAATGATTTTCAAAGTACACTATCATCCACATTCCTTTTTCCACATCACCATCCTCTCCCTTGCGTTGTTCTACATGTCATTACAAGCACCAACTTTAACATCCCGCCATTTAGGACACTTTAAGCAGACACACGTGCCGACTAAAACCATACAGAAGGGCGGATTGTTATTGGGGTGAATAAGAAAAAGAGAAAGAAATAAAATAAAACAGAATCTCACAGCGGAATGACAAAATATAATAATCAAATAACAGTTCATGAAGTTTTTTACAAAACATTTGATTTTACTTATACAACACAGTATCAGTGTTACACATATCAGAGATAAATAAATAACAATGCAACAAAATAGTATGATGTACTGGAATAATATAGTAAGTAGTAGTAGTACACATATTCGTTTTCGTCCTTTGGAATAAGTCTTCAAATCCTAAAATGTTTAGGCTGACCCGAGCGAATTGAAAAGACAAAACACTCGAGTCGGAACTAAAAAATCTTATGTAAGTTAAATTAACGGTAAATATGCATGCGACGGCGTCAGAGATGTTTAGGGGTTTGACATCTCCTATCCAGTGTCTAACGTGAGTGCAACAACTTAAGAGATGCTCGGGATTCACACCTCCTAAGGATCCGTTAACCTATCTAATATGTAGCACAATACGCAATTGTGATATGTCTATAGTAAAGTAAACTATTAAAATAGCGTTAAGGAGTTACCCATATCCCCCTTAACACATTTTATAATGTCAATAGTCTATACAGTACCGTGACTCCCCATAAACTGGGGCCTCTAAAGGATACCCATAGGTAAGACATAAAATAAACTCGTGGAAGGCGCACTAGGGTAGGTGATACGGCACAACTAGGCAATGCCAGGGTAGATTTACCAATTACGCATATGGACTATTGGTAACACATAACTGCAACTACCGCCCAACTCGAAACACACTCCCGAGTAAAAATCAAAGGGTGGCCACCAAATAAATCAAAGGTCAGAATATAGTATCGATGGAATATGTCTGATCGGAGGGGCTACCTCACTTGTCTCGGAATCGCTTCGGTTTTAGCCACCGCATGCTAACTCATGGGAATCAGGTCCACGTAAATATATCTTTAGGATCGTCGCCACCATCCTACTTCATTCTGGAATCTCCACCGCGTACACAGTTGTCAAATTGGTTTTCGGTATTGGCAGAGGGTATGACAACATCCAATCCCAGTCTCTTTCACAACCAATCTCTTATTTCACACCGGATGTTTCTTTTACAATTCCAAAATCATTTCATAATTGATATCAAAATATCATATTCGATTCAATCCATATCACTTTCGAAAACATTACTTACTTTCGAAATCATATTTGCCTTAGAAATCATAGTTCGATAATTACATATTTCCTTTCAAAATTAAATTCACGATTTATGTCAAAGTATCATGTTCTCAAAACTATATCACTTTTAAATCATATTTCTTCCAAAAATCATATTTCCAAAACAGGTTAAGTTCTATCTTCAAAATCATCATTTTGATTTATTATAACATTCAAAATTCCAACATATGTTATAATGTCATTTAACCTTATTCTCTTTTTAAACAAATCAAAATGGATACAAACTGTTCTACGTACTTAGTTTGGAAATTTAGAAATTAGTTTAAATAGTTAAAATGCTCTAAACAGTTTAATTATAAGGTAAATGCTTTTAAATTGATCTATGATAATTATACAGATTTAAATTAGATTAAATATATTTAAAATAGATTAAATAGCTTAAAATAGATTAATTAGATTTAAAATAAATTAAAAGGGTTTAATTAGTGTTTAAAAATAAATTAAACTGGTTTTAACATAGATCGAAATAATATATAGTTAATATTTACTAAATTATTTGAATAAATTTGGAAATCTTAATAATTAGGAAATTTAAAATAATATATTTTAAAACAGTTCACTTAAACATATAAGTTTGAAATTAATACCAAATTAAACTATCCATTTCATTTCAACATATTTGGACCATTACAAATTTCCAAATCGACAAATCAAATTTTAATAAAATATCGAATTTGATTTCGTTTCAATTCATGTTCAAAATATCAATACGGATTACTCCGATTTCAAAATATTTCAAAGTTATTTTCAAACAAAGTCAATAACTCATTTTCAATAGAATTTCATTTATACATAAAAGTTTAACTTTAAACTTTCGATTTAATTTCTTAAAGAAATTCCTTTTTAAACCAATTCGCATTTTAACACAAAACTTGATTTTTCTATAACACAACAATTTATATAAATCAAATTTTATTCAAAATAGCAATTGATTAATTTCAAAATTTTCAGGATTTCAAAATCATTTAATTTAACCAATCTGGTATCCGTATATAATTCTCTACCCTAGGATCAAGTGATACGGATATTTATCATTTCAATACGTAATTTAAACATTTTACGGTTGTATATTATTTCAAACCGCAATCCTGAAATAAATAAAAATCCATAACGAACTTGCAGTTTATAGCGATATAAAATACAACATCCATTCATCCAAATTCAACAATCATCATCCATCATAATCATCATCCAAATCAATCAATAAATATCAATATAGAACTGATAATCAACAACAGGTATTTAACTGGCAATTTATATTCAATATTAAATTAAGTAACGATTTAATTCATATGAATTAAAATTAACTGATACGATGATTAAAATATAAAAAATAGTCATAAATAAATTCCTAATCACATCATAAATTATATTCAACAACCATCAGAAATTTTAGAAGTTGTGAGTGGGTTAAAACACTCACCTTTGAATTTAAATTGAATTTAAACCCAATTTAAACCCAAAATTCAAATAGTCTCAGAATCCGTCTAAACCTGCCTCAAAATGTCTGGGATTTTAATATGATTCCAACGCAAGAAACCATGCATAAATCAGATCTCGTATGGAAAAAATATGATAGTTAGAAGACTGAATTGAAATAGATAAAAAATTAAAAAAAAATTACCATCCATAACAATGGCCATGTCAACTATACTCAGCGAAACCCTAGCGTTATCGATCCCTCAAGCCGCATGCCGCAGCGCCAACGCAGCACCCCCCCGCTTGACCTAGGTGCACGCGCGCCACCGTGCCACGCCTATCCCCCCAAGCTCGACGACCATCGATCAACCATTGCTGCGAACAATTGAGCAGACGACGGGCGAAAATTAAGCCCTAATCGACCTATTTCCCAGTGATCTGACCGATGATCTCCCCTAAGAATGACTCAGATGGAAAGCCCTAGTGAGTCTCCATAACCCAGTATCATTCAGTCGACGATCGGTTGCAGTCGATCGTGACAAAACGAACGGCTTGTACTTCAAATTCTAGGCAAACGGTGGTTCAAATTGGAAGACGAATTATAGATCTAAAATCTGCTCATCGAGGGCTTTAGATTGATATATAATTCAATATTATTTGAGGAGTTTAAATTTTTGGCTTTGAATTTGATTTGAAATTGCCATTGGAAATTAGGGGTTGTCCGCCATTGGAATAAGGAGCTGAGAAAGAATGTGCGGACAGACAAATGAGAATAAGAAGTGGCTAGGGCTTATAACGAGATATTTATAGGTAGGTCAGAAAATAGAAATAACGGATCGGATTCGATTTGGGTTTGGAATGATAAACGATCCAAAAAGCCCGTTTCATTCTCGAAGCGGAAATGAGCATCCCATATATCAAAATAGTTGTTTGTGATGATTTCGAATTCAATGGAATAGGTTTCAAGTCTTAATTCCATCGTATGAAGAAGTTATGCCAAAATCAGCTTATTTCAAAATGATTTCAATCGATTTCAATTAAATTGATTTTTAGGCGTTTGGAGCCCGTACGATCAAACGACAAGTCTGATCGTTACAAAACTTGAAATCCTATAATAATTCACCACTACTTATCCGATGAAATTGGCTTTGTCGAAATTCGAGTCAGTGGCCAAAATGGCTATTTTCCTATTAATTAATATTAAATTAATTAATCACTTTTCGATTCAATATTTAATAATTTACAATTTCTACCACTCTGGATTACTTACCGGTTTATAGTCCTTTAAAAAAATTCCTATATCAATTTACAGAGGAATATTTCGCAACTACAAAGTTTTTAATTTCAATTTCAATATTCCTATAGATTATAATTTAATTTCCAATAATTCAATTAAACTTGCTTTCCATCTTGTTACCAAACCAATTATTATCCAGAGGCTATAATTACACTAGTTTATATTCCATTACACTAAAAATTTCCAATTTCATCCAAATCCCTATGAAGATAATACTCAGTTCCCTTTAATTTCAATTGATTTCAAAATTTAATATAACGGATTAAATATATAGGTAATTTATAATTATTGTTCCATTAAGTCTAAATCACCCTTTTTATAAATTCATTATTTCCAAACAAGTTTATAATTACTTATATAACACTGATTAAATCCAATTGCTACCAATTACATGCTATTCCACTAATCTATTCCATATTTACATTTGTTTCCTTGCGTTAAATTTATAACCAGGTTATAACATTTACCCAATTTCAACTCATTGGGATTTCACTTAAAATTGTTTTCTTATGTTATATTTATAGCCAAGTAATAAAAATTTACATTATTTCAATTAATCTTAATTTCATTTAAATTGTTATTTATTAGCTTCAATTATCATTTATTACTTCATTTCAGTATTCATTTCATTGTTAAATTACAGATTTTTATTTCTTTCAACTTTAATTACCAAGATCTTATTAAATTGACGATTTAAATCATCAAAAATTTACGGGTCGTTACACTCTCCCCTACTCAAAACTTTTCGTCCCCGAAATGGAAAAGAAGGAATTAAGAAATTCATATATCTTATTCAAAATATTAAATTTATAAACAAATAAATTTCACAAAATTAAATGATTTAAATAAAATATACCAATTTATAACCATTAAATCCTTTTATACCCAAGTTAGAAAACTTTTCACAAAATTTTCTAAGTCCAAAATTTATGAAAAACTTCAGCAGAATCTTCTTTGTACGGTGACGCTCGGGAGAAAATATAACATCAAATAAACAATTTATACCATAATTTTTCAAAGTAATATATCTCAACACGGGAAAACAATATAATATCGCTATAAAACCATAATCGGAGAATGTACCTATTTGTCGGGCAAACAACGCTTAAATATGAAACGAAAAGCAGTAACAAATGCTTCCATAACCTGTATTTCACTTATATAATCTAGAAGAGTTAATAGTTATATAAAATGAAATACTTAAGTTGTTCCAACCATTAACAAACAAATCAATATAAAACAACAATCACTTGCAATCACAGCATACAATCATCATTTGAAATCAATAAAATCAATCATCCATCCACAGCATAACAAATGGTTTGTTCGGGTAAAGACACTTTTAATCATATAGAATGACGGATAACTACTAAGTATACCATTTACTTAACAGCCTTACGTAAAAATCAATAGGTTATTCACACATCTTAAAAATTAGAAGTATCCTATTCGAAACAATCCATAAGCCAAACAAACAACAATTTTCAATGTATTTGAGTTATTCTTATTAAATTTATTTCACAACATTTACACTTTTTTTCATAATCTTTTTTTCATTCATACAAGGATTATTTCTTTAACTTACATTTATCCCTTGCAAATTTTTATTCCCAATCATTCATTCAGTGTTTATTTCATTTATTTTCATTTGTTACTTACAAAATTCATTTTCATTTATCCATATAATGCCAATTTATTTTTATTGCATTACATTCATTTATTTTTAGTATTCATATTCAATTCAACTACTTAACATATCAATTCATTAACTTAAGTTTATAAACATCTACTTACATTACTTACTTTCTATCACATTTTATCATAGTAACATTTCAATTATAACTTAAGTTTATAATTATTTTCATATTAAATTTCTTATTTATAAAAGTAAATTTCATAGAACACTTTCATTGTTTAAGTATTTCTTGCATAATATTCCATTACATTTCTTATTAAACATTTGAACTTTTAAATCTTTTGGTAAGTTATATATTGCTTTTTAAGAATGCAATTCAAAATTTCACAAATTTGACTTACTTAATCTAATTAGGAAAATATTCAATAATCATATCTTTCAGATTTCATTCTTTTGATTTACAGGTTACAAGTTTTCGATTCTTGTATATTTCATTTATAACTTAACATTTAGTTTCTTATTTTCATTTAGAAGTTTCAATTATTAAATAGTTAATATTTTATTTCATTACAATAATTGAAATCTCTAGTTTATAGAAATTTAAGAAGTAAATGTCGGGTTCCATTTCTAATCATTTTAAATAATAAGTAGAGGTATATACTTACAACTTATATCCAATTATATTTAAAGCAAATTTGAAATTTATACCTATTTATCAAAATAAATCGGTAGTAAAACTACTACAGTGGCTTTCCCACATTGAAACTCGAAAATGAACGTCGATGATCCGTGCACTCATCACCGAAATTATTTTCCAGCGATATAGAGGGGAGTATAGAACTTATTTCTTTCCAAAATTTCTTTAAAACAATTCTTTCAAATTATATTGAAATATTTATATCAGAAAATATTCAAAAATAATATTATTATATTCCAAAATCCTTTGAAAGAAATTTTCAAAATCCCGGAACTAAAGTTCTAAAATTTCCAATTTATATTTATTTATTTACCAAATTTTATTTTCAACCAATATTTATAAATTTCACGACTTAACAAACAAATATATTATAACCAAATATATGCTTTACAATATTTGTTATTTTATATACAGAAATATAATAGGCAAAATTATTTCATTTACCTATATTACTAAACAAATATTATGTCGGTCTGTCCTATCATGTGTTTAGAAATCGCTATCGATGTCATAGCGCCCTATGCACCAACCAGAATTTACAAATACAAAATGGAACAAATTAACACAATATAAAACTTTTATAACACTAACAAATATGCTCTCTTATGTATATACACTTAGCGACTCATTCTAGGGTATTACTACCGTATTAATAAAGAGTCAGACCCCACAAAGCAAGGGTTTTCGCTAAACTAAAGCTCTGATACCAACTACAACATCCCGCCTTTTTGGACGCTTTAAGTAGACACACGTGTCGACTCAAACTATACAGAAGGGCAGATTGTTATTGGGGTAAATAAGAAAAAGAGAAAGAAATAAAACAAAATAGAATCTCACAGCGGAATGAAAAAATAGAATGATCAAATAATAGTTCACGAAGCTATTTACAAAACATTTGATTTTACATATACAACACAGTATCAGAGTTACACATATCAGAGATAGGTAAATAACAGTGCAACAAAATAGTATGATGCGGTGGAATAATATAGTAAATAGTAGTAGTAGTATACGTCTTCGTCCTCCGGAGTAAGTCTTCATATCCTGAAATGCTCAGGCTAACCCGAGTGAATTGAAAAGACAAAACACTCGAGTCAAAACTAAAAGATCTAATGTAAGTTAAATTAACGGTAAATATGCATGTGACGGCGTCACAGATGTTTACGGGGTTTAACATCTCTTATCCAGTGTCTATCGTGAGTGCAGTAACTTAAGAGATGCTCGGGATTAACACCTCCTAAGGATCCGTTAACCTATCTATTATGTACTACAATACGCTATTATAATATGTCTATAGTAAAGTAAACTATTAAAATAGCATTAAGGCGTTATCCATATCCCCCTTAACACATTTTATAATGTCAATAGTCTATACAGTACCATGACACCCCATAAACTGGGGTCGCAAGAGAATACCCTATAGGTACGACATTAAAAAAAATCATAGAAAGCGCGCTAGGGTAGATGACACGGCACAACCAGGCAATTCCAGGGTAGATATACCAATTATGCATCCGGACTGTTGTAACGCATAACCGCAACTACCGCCCAACTCGAAACACACTCCCAAGTAAAAATAGGAGGGTGGCCACCAAATAAATCAAAAGTTAGAATATAGTATCGATGGAATGTGTCCGATCGGAGGGGCTACCTCACTTGGACCGAAAACGCTCCTATTTTAGCCACCTTATGTTAACTCAAGGTAGTTAGGTCCACGTAAATATACCTTTAGGATCGTCGCCACCATCCTACTTCATTCTGGAATCTCCACCGCGTATGCGGTTATCAAAGTGGTTTTCGGTATTGGCAAAGAGTATGACAACATCCGACTCCGGTCTCTTTGACAGCCGATCGCTTATTTCGTACCCGATGGTTGTCTTACATTTCCAAAATCATTACGTAATTGATATCAAAATATCATATTCGATTTAATTCATATTACTCTCGAAAACATTACTTACTTTTGAAATCATATTTGCCTTTGAAATCATAGTTCGATAATTACATATTTCCTTTCAAAGTCAAATTCACAATTTATATCAAAGTACAGTGTTCTCAAAACTATGTCCCTTTCAAATCATATTTCTTCCAAAAATCATATTTCCAAAACAGGTTAAGTTCTTGCTTCTAAATCATCATTTCGATTTATTATAACATTCAAAATTCCAACAAAGGTTATAACGTCATTTAACCTTACTCTCTTCTTAAACAAATCGAAATGAATATAAACTCTTCTATGTACTTAGTTTGGAAATTTAGAAATTAGTTTAAATAGTTAAAATGCTCTAAGCAGTTTAATTATAGGTAAATGCTTTTAAATTGATTTATGATAATTAAATAGATTTAAATTACATTAAATATAATTAAAATGGATTAAATAGCTTAAAATAGATTAATTAGATTTAAAATAAATTAAAAGGGTTTAATTAGTTTTTAAAAATAAATTAAATTGGTTTTAACATAGATCAAAATAATATATATAGTTAATATTAGGTAAATAGTTTGAATAAATTTGAAAATCTTAATAATAAGGAAATTTAAAGTAATATATTTAAAATGGTTTGATTAAAAATATGAGTTTGAAATTTATACCAAATTAAACTATTCATTTCTTTTCAACATATTTGGACCATTACAAATTTCCAAATCGACAAACCAAATTTAAATAAACTATCGAATTTCATATTGTTTCAATTCTCGTTCAAAATATCAATATGGATTACCCTTCCAAAATATTTCAAAGTTATTTTCAAACAAATTCAATTACTCATTTTCGATAGAATTTCATTTATACATAAAAGTTTAACTTTAAACTTCCGATTTAATTTCTCAAAGAAATTCCTTTTTAAACCAATTCGCATTTCAACACAAAACCTGATTTTTCTATAATACTTCAATTTATCTAAATCAAATTTTATTTCAAAACAGCAATTGATTAAATTTAAAAATTTAAGGATTTTAAAATCATTTAATTTAACTAATCCGGTGTCTGTATATAATTCTCTACTCTAGGGTCAAGTGATACAGATATTTATCATTTCAATCCGCATTTTTAAACATTTTGCGGTTGTATGTCATTTCAAACTACAATCTCAAAATAAATAAATATCCATAACAAACTTGCAGTTTATAACGATATAAAATACAACATCCATTCATCCAAATTCAACAATCATCATCAATTACAATTATCATCCAAATCAATCAGTAAATATCAATATAGAACTGAAATCAATAACAGGTATTTAACTAGCAATTTATATTCAATAATAAATTAAATAATGATTTAATTCAAATAAATTCAAATTAACTGAGATAATGATTAAAATATAACAAACAGTCATAAATAAATTCCTAATCACTTCATAAATTAAATTCAACAACCATAAGAAATTTTAGAAGTTGTGAGTATGTTAAAACACTCACCTTTGAATTTAAGTGGAATTTAAATCCAATTTGAACCCAAAATTCAAATAATATAAGAATTCGTCCGAAGTAGCGTCAAAATGTCCTGGAATTTAAAATGATCCCAACACAAGAAACCGCGCGTAAATCGGATCTCGTATGAAAAAATATGATAGCTAGAAGACTGAACTGAAATATAGATTAAAAAAATTACGATCCAAAACAACGGCCACGTCAACTATACTCAACGAAAACCTAGCGTCATCGAACCCTCACGCCGCCGCGCCAATGCTGCACCCCGTCGCTCAACCTAGGTGCACGCACGCCACTGCTCCATACCCATCCCCGAAGCTCAATGGCCCTCGATCAACCATTGCTGCGCGAAATTGAGCAACCGACGTGCGAAAATCGATCCCTAATCGACCAATTTCCCGGCGATCTTACCGATGATCTCCTCCATGAACAACTCAGATGAAAACATCTTACGAATCTTCATAACTCAGTATCATTCAATCGACGATCGGTTGCAGTCGATCGTGATGAAACGAACGGCCGAGATTTGTTCTTCAAATTCTGGACAAACGGTGGTTCAAATTAGAAGATGAATTACAGATATTAGATGTGCTCGTCGAGAGCTTCAGATTGATATATAATTCGATATTATTTGAGGAGTTTGAATTTTTGGCTTTGAATTAGATTTGAAATTCCAATTGGGAATTAGGGTTTGTCCGCCATTGGAATGAGCGTACAGACAAATGAAAATAAGGAGTGACTAGGGTATATAATGAGATATTTATAGGTAGGTCAGAAAATAGAAATAATGGATCGGATTCGATTTGGGTTTGGAACGATAAACGACCTGAAAACCCCGTTTCATTCCCGGAGCAGAAATGAGTCATCCCATATATCAAAATAGATGTTTTTGATGATTTCAAATTCAATGGAACATGTTTCAAGTTCGAGTTCCATTGTATGAAGAAGTTATGCCAAAATCAACTTATTTCAAGTTGATTTCAATTAAATTGATTTCTAGGCATTTCGAACTCGTACGATCAAATAAAAAGTCTGATCACTATGAAACTTGAAATCCTACAATAATTCACCGCTACCGATCCAATGAAATTGATTTTGTCGAAATCCGAGTCAGTGCTCAAAATGGCTATTTTCCTATTAGTTAATTAAATTAATATTAAATTAATTAATCACTTTTTGATTCAATATTTAATAGTTTACCATTTCTACCACTCTGGATTAATTGGCGATTTATAGTCATTTAAAACAAATTCCTATATCAATTTACAGTTGAATATTTCACAATTACAATGTTTTTTTTTTTCAATTTCCATATTTCCATATATTAAACTTTAATTTCCAATAATTCAATTAAACTTTCCTTCCATCTTATTACCAAACCAATTATTATGCTGAAGCTATAATTACACTAGTTTATATTCTATTACGCTAAAAATTTCCAATTTCATCCAAGTCCCAATTAAGGTAATATTCAATTCCCTTTAATTTCAATTGATTTCAAAATTTAATATAGCGGATTAAATGTATAGGTAATTTGTAATTATTTTTGCCATTAACTCTTAATCCCTTTTTACAAATTCATTATTTTCAGACAAGTACTACAATTACTTATATAACACTAATTAAATCCAATTGCTATCAATTACATGCTATTCCACCAATCTATCCATACTTACATTTGTTTCCTTATGTTAAATTTATTACCAAGTTATAACATTTACACAATTTCAACTTATTCGGACTTCATTAAAATTGTTTTCTTATATTCAATTTATAGCCAAGTATAACAACTTACATTATTTCAATTCACTGGAATTTCAATCAAATTGTTAATTATTAGCTTTAATTATCATTTGTCACTTCATTTCAGTATTCATTTCATTATTAGATTACAGATTTTTATTTCTTTCAAATTTAATTACCAAAATCTTATTAAATTAACAATTTAAATCATCGAAAATTTATGGGTCATTACAAACACAATCCATCACTTCACCACTTACCTTGAAAAGATGTATCCATTTATATTTATTTTTCTTTTTAAAATTTTATAATAAACGTTAATTTTAAGTTATTTATTTATGGTACATATTTAACATCATTTTATCTCTAACCATTTCATATGTGATTTCAATAAATGTACATTTTGTGCACACAATATATTCTGACAACTTTTAGACGATGAAAAGTCAAAAATCCAAAAAACAATTTTCGATCACGTTTTCAATTTTCCTTCAAACTAGTTATTTTTGTAAATCAAATTATAAAACAACATCACCATCATTAGTTATTACTTAAAAGATGATTATTTGAATTATAAAATCCATTATTTAAATATTTAAAAATATTTAAATATTCAAATTCAAAGTGATTATCGTTATATCCTCCCCTCCTTACAGGAAATTTCGTCCTCGAAATTTATCATACATAACTAAATATCTCAAAAGAAACCTAAATTTTATCATTCAACAACAGATACAAAGATAGCGATTTCACCACAATCTATGAGTAAACTAAAAAGATACAACAATATACAAAGACCAATGACAACGACTCGAGATAAGAATCTCTAATATGGTCCTCGGTTTCCTAAATGCAGTCTCTATCGTCTTCACTCCATCGAACCTTGAAAAGATGCATGTCCTTCATCTTCAATCACTTTACATCTCAAGCGATGATATGAATAGGCCACCCAAGAATGGTCTGTTAGGCTAAACTTTGAAATTCACTCGTTGAGCCAGTTGCACTACCATCTAAGGATCGAGTATGTACTTACGTAAATGAGATATGTGAAATACATTGTGCATATCAAATAATCGATCCTGTAACTTCACTCTATATGAAAGTCTACCGGTCCATTCTATATGGGAAAAGGGCTAATAAATCGAGGGGCTAGTTTCCCTGATTTACAAAATCTCATAACGCTCTTCAACGGAGAGACGTTCACAAACAATGAATCTTCAACTGAGAACTTAATATCCGTTAGCCTTCGATCTGCATAACACTTACATCAATCCTGCACTTTCTTCATCTTCCTTTTTATATTGACTACCTTCTTAGTGGCATCTAAGATCATGTCAAATCCATGAGCAATTCTATTACCAGACTCAACCTAACATGAAGGAGAATGACATGGACGACCATGTAGAGCCCCAAAAGGGGTCATACCAATGGTTGCGTGGTTGCTGTTATTGTAAATGAATTCAACTAAGGGTAAATGATCTTCTCAAGAACCCCCAAAGTGAGAATGCATGCTCGCAACAAATATTTCAAGATTCGGTTCACTCTCTCCGTCTCCCCATCTGTCTAGGAATGGTAATTTGTACTCAAACACAACTCGGTCCCAAAGGTAGTTTGTAGCTCTCCCAGAATCTGCTGGTGAATATCGGCTCTCGGTCACTTACAATACTAGAAGTAATACCGTGGAGCCTCATAATCTCCTTCACTACAAACCCGCCAGACTTGCAGTAGTCCTTGTTGACTTAACCCGAAATGAAATGAGCACACTTACTAGCTGATCGACCATAAGCCAAATGCCTTGTATCCTCTTCTCGGCCTTGGAAGTCTACCATTAAAGTTCATAAAGATCTGCTCCTATTTCCACTTCAGAATCTCAAGTTGCTGAAGCAGTCCAAATGACTTCTGCTATTCACTTTTAATCTATTGGCACTTTACATAGTGACTCGTGAAGATCAAAAAATATCACTTCATCCCCTTCCAGTAGAATACACTCTTCTTATTTTCGAACGTCTTGGTCACTTTTGAATGGAAAGATAACATTGAACGGTGACATTCAGCGAATACTTCTCTCCTACGCCCATTAAGATTTGGAATATAAATGTGCCCGTTCATTTTCAATATGCCTCGAAGTCAAATCTATAAACATAACCTTCTTAAACATCCTTCTTGAGTCGAGCCAAAATAGGATTTCCTTCTTGAATTACTGCAATCCTATACATCAATACTGGCTTGACGTCTAAGTTAGCAACAATTCCAACAGCATTTTCTTTTCCAGGGGTATAAAGAATCTGCAAATCATAAGATGCGTGGATCTCCAGCCATCTCCACTGCCTCAAATTCAAATATTTTTAGTTAAAGAGATAATATAAGAATTTTTGGTCCATGTATAATTCTAAATTTTCACCCACAACATAATGCCTCCAAATCCTAAGTGTGAAGACAATAGCCAAAAGCTCCAAATCATGCATAGCATAATTTTTCTCGTGTGTCTTTAGCTGTCAATTCACATTGGCAATGACCTTCCCATGGTGCATCAGAACTACTCCCAAACCGATACACAAGCATATGTATACACAGTTAAACCTCCTCTACCATCCAAATGGTCAAAATAGGACCACTGATCAACTATTCCTTCGATTCATTGGATGCTTGACACACTTAGACGTCCAGACGAACTTAACATCTATCTTTGTTAACTTCATCCAGTGAGAAGCAATCTTCGAGGAATCTTTGATGAACTTTCAGTAAAAACCGGCCAATCCTAATAAACTTCTAACTTCCGTCACGCTTTCAGGCTTCTTCCAGTCTTGAACTGTTATAATGTTAGTTGGGTCTACTAATAAGCCTTCTCTCGAAAGACTCCAAAAATGGCACTTAGTAAATTTAGTCTTCAACACATGGCTTCTTAATGAATCGAGTACGACTCGAAGATGATACTAGTGCTCCTTCTCCATTTTCGAATAAAAAAACTATCGTCAACAAAGACAAGAAAAAATTTGTTAAGAACGTCTTGAAATACTCGATTCATTAAGTCCACAAAATAAGCAGGTGCATTACTCAGCCCGAACGACATAACTAACCACTCATAGAAAGTATCTGAAGCTCTAAAAGCTGTTAAGGGCGCACTCTCCGCTACTACCCTCTATTGGTAAAAACTGATGGCAAGATCTAGTTTAGAAAATATCCGAGTGCCCTTGAGCTGATCAAATTTGTTGTTGATCCTTGGTACAGTCCTTTTATTCAACTCCCAGTAGTCTACACACAACCTTAAAGAACCATCCACTTTTGTAACAAAGATAACCGACGATCACCAACTTGAGGTACATCTTACCTATCTCTTCCGCAACAAATCGAATGTTTTACTTCCCAACTCCCTCTTCTCTTTCGGAGCTAACCTTCTAGGGGTTGTACAATGGGTCTGGTTCCTGGAATCAGGTCAATACGGAACTCCACTTCATGGTGAAGACCTTGCACTTCATCTAAAATATCAGTTAAATCCCGAACGACTGGTAATCCCTTAGCTCTGCTTTAGCTACCTTGAGCGAATACAAAAACTACTCATCAACTCGTTAGGCTCTTCATAATACATATTAATGCTTCTCCCTACCACATCCGTTACGACGACCTTCCTTCTACCACAATCCAAGGCAACATTAACTTAGATTACTAATTTATTCCTAATAACATTCCAAAACCTATATACCCAAGAATATAAAAAATCTGAGAGAAAGGGAAGATTTCGATAATAAATATGCACATTCAGACACATCATGTTAAGATTTGTTAGACCCAAATAGGTTTTGACACACAAAGGGGATTACTCAAAAGAATGGGTTTGAGGCTAAGCATATCAATAAGATCAACTAAAATAAAACTATGGAAAGCACCTGTATTGACTAATAATCTTATAAGAATGTCATAGATGGATAATGTGCCTTGCAGCACCTGCTTCCCCTTCTTTCCTAAGGAATTGGATGGTATATCCTTAATAGAAAATGCCTGCCCTTGCAACCCCTTCTTCGAAAAAGAGAACTCATTCTTTATGTGTCCTTGCTTGTGATAAATGAAATAGATTTGTCCACTAGTGGTGTCCTTACATTGATTTACAAAGTGGCTCATTTTCTTGCACCTATAACAAAGAATGTTGGTCAAGTCACACTGCTTCTTCTGTGCCGGAGCCCTACCTCCAGGTTTCTTTCTAGGTCATTGCTTCTTCCCCTTACACTTGAAATTTGGCTTGCCTATAATAGGTATCATTGAAAATGGCTTGGCACTAATTGCTAGTGGTACTCCCTTCTGGACTCCTTCCTTAATATCCATTGCTTCAAACTTTAAAGCCATACTGATAAGGTTGGTCAACGTACCTATAAGATGATTAGTCATTTCCCATTGGAACTTTAGTCTTATCCCGTTCATAAACATTTTATTCTTTTTTAGCACTGTGTCTATTAATCCAAGTCTGAAATGAGAAAGCATTAGACTTATGCTCATACTACGCCATCGTGATATCACCTTGATTTCAAATCCAAGAAACTTCTAAAAAACCGAGACCTTTCGGCTATTGGGATAAACCGTATTTCAAAAACTTCCTTAAACTATTCCCAAGAAAAATCCTCCTTCGGAGTATTAGTTGTTACTGAATCCTACCAATCCATTGTCGACTTATGAAGTTGTCATGATGCCAACAACTATTTCTCTACATCTTCCAACCGATGATCTCCAAGTATCCTTTCACACGAACGAAGCCATGTCTGCACTCCAAGAATATCTTTAGTTCCATAGAACGGTTTCCTACCCAAAATGGTTTAATTCTTACACAAATCCATGAAGTTCATAAGGGGTTGGACTTGTGCTAACACTTCCTCCATCGAATCTGCAGCTGGCATGGTTGCATTTCTAGGTACCCTGCCAATGGTAATCATGCTAGTTCCGGATCCTCTCCTTCCTCCTCTTCTTGTATCCATCTGCTATTACTTTAACAAATAGCTGGCTTCTTTAGAATACAAGAATGGGATTAATATAGTTTAAGGAAACAATACCAAAGAATCTAAAATGAGACTTTAGAGGATATATATTATTATTATTATAAAAATTACAAATACACTCTCTCAAGATTAACTCATTCTAGGCCATCAATTACCCTATCTCAAATGAGTTGTACCCCAATCAGGCTAATGGATTCCATACAATGACCAGACTATTGGAATATCATCGATCACTGTGTATCTCTAGATAAAATAACATTAGGGACACCACCAGGATCCCCTGCCAACGTAGAACTAGCCTACTACTTGACTAGTAGTATCGAATATGATCACCTCTCCATTAATGGACCTCGAAGCATACAATTGAAAGATAATATTGATTCTTGACAGAGATGCTCATGCCCTACTTGGGAGTGACCCACTTAGCCCTATAACGTCTCCTATGTTTTAGTCATTCCCGAATAATGAGGCTTAAGGCTACGTTTTACCTTTTATATAGCACTTCCCACTTGGAATGCTAACATTGTCGTACAAGAAACAACGCAATGCCAGCATTCATCCATATAAGTTCATTCTGGGACTGAACGAAACATCCTGAGATCTCCAGCATCAATTCCATCATCTTTAAGATGTCTTCACTTCGAAGTAATTGAGTTGGATCAAAGTGGTTTTCAGATAACATGCCCGTTCTCGGTCTCTCCAAAACCACACTCAATAATCTTTGGTAAACTTAACCCCGGTTCTTTTGGAAATAACAGTCAAAAATAAGAGCGATGATCACGTCCTAACCATTAGTCGATGGATTTCCTTATCGTTTGTAATAGGAGAACGAAATGAGATTTATACGCACAGAACAACATCATTGGAGATGATTGTGCCATATACTCACGTGTTTCTCCTAATTATTTCCGAAGCTACGTATTGAGTCTAAATTTGATAGTCGGTTATTTAACTATCCATAAACACACGTCCAAATCATGGATTTATTCCGTAGGGAAAACCAACTTTGGCACAAAAGCAACCACTAGACACTTTTAAATAAATCTTTTCATCAACAAAAATCACTTGTAAATACTTGTATAAATGTATTTTTACAAAGATATACCCACAATCTTTATATTTTCAATACTTAGAGAATATCCATTTACTTATCTCAACGACGTAAGTATATTCATCAAACACCGAGGAAGATTCTATTTTCATGAAAATCTAAATCATTTATAAAGTCCATTATAAATTTCTAAAATACTAATAAACTATTTTATAAATCACAGGAATCATTTATAAAACTCTATTATGCATTCCAAAAATCATTTATGGCCTCTTAATAAATCCACAAAACCTTTTATAAACTCCTTTTATAAATCTGTAAACCCATTTCTAAAATTATTTTATAAATATCTAACCATTCGTAAAACTCTTTTACCTTGCAAAATCTTCCTTTTAGCCCTTAAACCATTTTTTAAAACTCCCTTTATACAACTTAAGTCCGTTATAAAACTCTATTTATAAATCTCGAACATTTATAAATAATTTCTAAGAATTTATTTTAAAACGCTATTGTATAATAATAAACGGCATAAATAAATAGTGATAAACTTCAAAACATATAATAATGAACATTATAAATAAATGGTAATTAACTTCAAAACATCTTAAAGACAATAATTAATAATTTCAAAACATTCTTAATAAGACAACAATAATTTATCTTAAACATTATTATAAATAATAATTAATTTCCAAAACTTTATTGATAAATAATTATATTTAATTTCAAACCATATTAATAATTTAAATAATTAACTTTTCAAATTATTAAATATTGATAAACAGCCTTAAAACAATATTAATATAAATAAACAACCTTTAAAACATAAACGTACTACCTTGATAAAAATCTATACTTAAATTTCAACATAATCATTTCCATATTTATAAAGCTATATTTATGAATCTCCCTTTATTTTACAACATATCATTTAACATCTCCAAATTTATTCTCACTTTCAATTCCGCATATAGAATCAACTATTTTTTTCTAAAACAACGTCCCACACATTATCATAAATTCTCGATTTGATTTATTTCCCTCAATTTATCTAATGATAGTTGTTTTCTTTCATTTATAAACACCGTTTATAAATCTATCATTTTATTAATAAAATACAATTTAGCAAATCTTCACTTTATTTATGAATTTCCATATTTATATAATATCACATTTTTGAATTCCTGCATTTATAAATTAACCTTAATACACACAGACATGTCACTTTATATAAACGGTTAATAAATATTTATATCAAAACTGTTCACATCTTCTTTTTAAAACTATATCCCTTTATTTAAAACATGGACTTATTTTTAAGATTTTAAAATTTTTAATTCCCAGTTCAAAATCTCTATTTAAAATATTTTATAAAACTATAAATTTATAATCTTTAAAAATCATACTTTTTATTTACTTTATATGAATTCTTTCATTATATAATTCAAGCATGATTATTAAACCAATAATTCACAAAAATAATTTTGAAATCCCTTTATAAATCAAAATCATTATTTTATAGTATTTAAACACCAAAAATAAGGCCCGGTGCTACTAAAGTACTAATAAGCAAAATCATATCCATGTCACCAAATATGGCATCCAACAAGTTATATATCACAACATATATGAAGTAAAATCAACAACGTGAGGAATCCAATGGGATCCTTTTAACCTGTCCCCCGCATCACATACATTATATAACCAAATAAAATAAATCAACTGCTTCGAGGCGGGATCGTACAAAAAGGGTCATTCGCTCTTACATAGGAATGTAATAGAGTCTTGTCCGCTCCAGTGGTGGGAATATATCCAAACCAACAAATAAAATAGTAAATCATCGAGACAGTCAATAACAATCAACAATAGAATATCCACACATCTAGTAAATAATTTTTATCGACTGTATAATATTTATGTTAGATAAAAAAGGTGAGTTTAACTCACAATTTATTCCAAGTTTCGTCAAGGCGCTTTTGTTCGAATAAAATAAAAGAGACATTCAATTTTAACCCAAATTCCCACTAGCTCCAAATCTATCCAATACAATTCTATAACATAGTATTCGTCGATACGATAGCAACAAAACTTGTCGCATTAATTTAGACCTCGTATGAATAAGTTGTGAGTTTATGAACTTTTGAAACAATTAATTTATAATTAACTTAATTAGATTTAAATTTTAATTTGTTTACCTTCCCTCTCTTATGCACATATGAACGAAGGTCAAGCCTGCTCACTGCGTCGCCGACTGCTGCCAATCCACATCGTAGCACGTGCTACTTTGTCGCGCCCATCACGACCACCCCAACCGCCTCTGCCACCACAAATCGACCCTAACCGAACTCAAATTCCCATGAGCATGGCCAAATTTCAGCCTTCTTGCCATGCCATACGACAATCCAACCGTTGAAATCCTACATCGCCTCGAGCACTACATTTTCCTATTTATGGTCGAAGGCCGATATTGCATCGATTGGCTCCGATGAATTTTGGCCACGGGTTGGGAAGAGGAGGATTTTAAAAAAATTTGAACTAAATTTCTAGCCTAAATCCGATTTTAAAGGGGCAGCGGGTTGCATGCGTGAGTATGGGCTAAAGTATGGTTAATATAGAAGTACATATATATTATTTAAATTTGAAAATGTTAGTTTTTAAACTTTCGAAATTCTCAAACTCCAATGAGGCGTGTTGCCTGATGTTCTATATGTAATACCCCTATTCTGAACACATTGGAACTAGTTTCAAGGCTGAATTTGATCATACACAGGAGATAGCTTTTCAAACCTAATTATATTAATTTAGATTCCTTTAATTAATTTCTACGCGTTTCGAACTTACATGACCAAACGATATGCCCAATCACTATGAAATTCGATGACATACTATAATTTACTGTTACGGTTCCAACGATACTAGTTTCTTCCAATTCCAAGACATTACCCCGAAAGGCTATTTTCACACGTTAATTAAAGCGAATTACTATTAAAACTAGTTATTCACTTCTAATCGAGTTTAATTGTTTACTACCTTCATTCTTATTCAAATAGAATTTAAATCAAATTTTGATCTATTCTTATTCACATTAAATTCAAGATTTAACAATTTAAACAATTCCGATTATTCCAATAGCCCCTATATTTGTAATTGAAGTTATTTAACTTATAGATGTAACTTTCCATTATTTAAAATCAATTAAATATTTCATATTTAAAAGACCAAAATTTTGGGGGGTTACGGTGTTAGTAGTTATTGAGCGCATATGTAAAAGTTATATACACGTGCATTAATATACGATATCGATAAATATTTAAATTGGAATTAGATCACACAATTTAATAAAGGGGTTAGTAAAATTTTCTTTCCATATTGGAAACCTTTCATGTAAATCCCTAATTTCTGATAACATTATTTAAGAAATTTAATTGGATAAATTGAATAATGATAATAAGGGGATTGAGATTTGAATAAATTATGTATAAAGCCGTGCTTAAGAATAAAATAAAAGGGCTTAAGTTGGTTTATAGTCTAATCGAAATTACTCATAGGCATTTTAGTAAATAGCTACTTTATTACACGCGACTATACTCCTTTTTAGTTTCCCATTCACATTTCATTTCTCGTTTCCACAAATGCAAATCAAAAACTAAATTAGAGCCAGCCATTAACAAGGAGGAAAAAAGGAAGAATTCAATCTAAAGCTAAGGATCAAAGGTAGGAAGGATTAATCAATAACAAATCTCAAATTCCTTATCATATTTTAGGTGAATAATAATTTCATACCATCTATATTTTATTCTATGGTTATATTTTTTGGATTTATGATTAAATTCGTTTTTATGATGATACGCATGATGACATGCTTGAACTATATTATATTTGATTTATTTTACATATGAATTTGCACAGTTTTATGTAAAACCGAGAGTTTATGATTTTAGAATGCCAGGGAAAATATTTATGTTAATTAAAACATGGTTTTGGAGATGGTTTTTAATTTTCTATTATTGGGTCAAAAATTTATTACGAGAATTTCAGGAAGAAATTGGGTCTGAAATTTTAATATGTTTTATTATACGATGAAAGAGATTTTCTGTGATTTTTGGAGATTTTTCTCAGTTTATTTAATGGGAAAATAAATTAATTCAAAATAGGGACTTTTCTGCAAATGTTGGTTTTGTAAATCAAAAGGCGTAAATGTCATAATTTCTTTAATTTAGATCTGATTAGGTGCAGCAGTTTTATTTGCAAAGTATTTGAAAATTTTTAAGGCAACTAATCAAATATTTACAAATAGGCAAGTAGTTACAAAGCAATTACTAAAAGTGCTAAATTTTAGCCCTTAGTTCAGAAAAGTTGTTTCCATCACAAATAGCAACACCTTTTGACTCCATTGACTCCACCTCATCTCAGACAAAACCATTCCAGTCGAAACTCACACAGTCGAAACCAACACACAAGGTATCACTTAGATGGTACGTAGTGGATTCGAGAAAAGGCGAAAGCTAAGGTGTCAAAAGGAATGCTTCCGATGGGGTCGAAACCCTATTTTGTTCTCAAAAGATAAGATCTTGCCTTGTTTTTCTAAAAGCTTTTAACACAGTCGAAAGATATGCTTTGAAAGGGTTTATATATAGCTTTCAGGGAAGGTTGCTTTATTATATTATAGTATTAGCTTTCAAAGGGGTAACTTTTTTTTTAAATAAGGGCTTTCAAAAGGATTGGTTCCGACGTCGAAAGGGGTTTTGACTCTATCCTTCAAAGTTTTAATTTAAAGGATTATGCTTTCGAATAGATGGTTCCGACACCCTCAACTTTTTCCCTAAATAAACTTTACAAAGGTTTCTTAAGAGATACTTTTGTATATAATCACTTTGACCCAAATGATGTTTTTAAAGAGTAAACCCAATGCTTTCGAAGGGGTACTTTCATTAGTTTCAGAGCTATGTTTTAAAAGAACGTTTTTATACCATCGAAAGGTATAATTGGTTTCGAAAGAGAACATTTAACAAGGGCTTCGAAAGATATGTTTATTATGTTTTGAAAAGAGGTTTTTGCTTTCGACGGAGGCTATCCAGAGTGAAAGAGATGTTCTAGGATATCAAAACATAAACTTAATCTCAATTTGAAGGAATAACTATAGCATAAATAAACAAAAAGTTTTGAAATGAAGAAGTTTTCCTTGACTAAAAGGTTAACGGGTTTAACCAAGATATATATATATATATATATATATATATATAAAGATGATTTCAAGGACAATAAACTACAGGTATTGGTATTAATTTGTTGTTATAATTAATTCTTCATGTATTTCTTCACAATGTAATTAATCCATAATGGTATTTTGGGGTAGGGCAGAATAACCAGTTAGGTTGACCCAGTAGTGAATATAACTTAAGAAATGTTAAAATCTTAATGAAAGATATTGGCAGGGGCCAATAGGTTCGCAATAAGTCAATGAAAACTATGTATAACTAAGATATTAGTAGGATCCAATAGGTTCGTAGTTAACCCATGAAAACTATGATTGATATTGGCTGGGCCAATAGGTTTACAATTAGCCCATATATCCGGATTAAGGTATTGACAGTTAGTCAATAGGTTCCTAGTTAGCCAATGAAAACTAGGATAATAGAAAAGATATTGAAGTTACCAATATGTTATTAGTGATCCCATGAAAACTATGAAATTGGACAGATGGTCCATATACATTTGACAGGTTAATAGTAACCCCAGAAATTATAATTAAGATATTAGTCAAAATGAATAGGGATGAGTAATCCAGATTTGATTTACTTGTTTTGCATATCATCATAATATTTTTAAAATACTATGTTTTAACCATTGTTGATGCAGGAGCACAGTATATGGTCTTATAATTGTTCTAGGATACTAGTGACAGGAAAACTCATTCCGCTAAGTGGCGAGGTATCGCTAGATTTCTAGTTATTTGTGGTGGTAAATTATTATTCATACTAGATTTTATGTATGACTCATAGTTTTTGTTTTCCTCTTAAACTCTTGGGTACTCAATTGATTTTGAGTAGGTTGAGAGTTATGATTTCCAGGTGTTATTTTAGACGAATAAAGCATTCGAGGATGTGTATGAGGCAAGCTTATTATTAGAGTTCTTTTATTTTCGTTGTGTATTTGATGGTAAAGGCAAATTGTTTTAGTGCCTTACTATATATACTCTGATCATCCTAGGGGGAATCTTCATATATCGCTCTTGGCGTACTTTATATTAATTATATGTTATTTGAACGTGGTCGGCGCACTGGGTTATGTAAAGAATTTAAAATATTTTGAAATAGAATGTAAACTTCATTTGCTATTTTAAATTTTTTTTCCATATTCATTTATTTCTATGTATCAATGAATCTAACACCGCCGTATTTGGTCGTCAAGGATTAATAACTATGAATGACTGCATCATCCATAGCCATTAGTTTTAGGCCTCCAAGTAGGGGGATGTTACATTTCAAGCCGGCAGGGAATAAAGAGGAGGATGTGGTCTTTGAGTTTTAAATTGGTTTGAGATAAATATGGCGATATTTGTTCCAAACCACACTATAAATTCAAACCTAAAATCTCCACTTTTACCGTACATATTAGCTTTTCCTTTCATTCATCTTGGCCAAGAATAAACCCCTTCCTCCTCTTCATTTCCATGCTACACCCACCTTCATTCAATCAAATATAATTAAATTTTGTGTTTGCATGCATGTCTCTTTCAACGTAAGGTGTAGATCTGTAAGGTCAAAGGGAATAGTTCAGATTAAAAGTGAATACTAGGCTACATCACTTAAGGTACTACCTTTTTTTACGAATTGATTGTATATGATAAATTATTGTTTAATGTTAATAGTATGCTTGTATTTAATTATCACCACTTGTATATATATTTCCATGTCATATATTACATAAGTTTTTTTATATATGAATTGCCAATTAATTATGATCATTTAATCTGTTGGGATACATAATTCAAAAAAATACGCATACATATAAATACATTCGACCAAAACATCTAATTATATTTATACATAAATGAATTTTAAATTGCAAAATATATTTCAAAACATTTTTAATTAATTAACACTTTTATATATACGGATTTTGAATTATATTAATTAAAATAAATATAATTTGAAATCATTTAAATTTCAATCGCTTTCAACCAATACAATTACAACACCTGCATATACATTGGTTGATGTTCTATGCAAAATGGAAATATTTTATAAAAAATGGTTTCTTTCTACCATAATAGGTTATAGTAGATAAGGGCATGCATGTACATTGGTTGACATTCTACGAAAAATTGAAATATGTTTTCCTTTCAAAAACTTGAGATGTGTTTTGTAACATCCCGATATTTTCAACCATTCCCATCCATACATGCCGGACTTGAATTTCTTAAAATATCAAATTGTTAATTTATATTTGGCAAAACTCAGCATATACAGTAAATAAATCAATCATAGAATCACAGACACAGAGTAATATAACAATAAGCAGTGGAGACAAAAGAATAGTAGTTCATGAAGCTACTATATACAAATATAACTGAGTTAAAACAAGATACAACAGAACTCTCGAATACACAGAAGCCTCAATACAATAGTCTAATAAAAAAATCTGAATATATCATAGAAGACAATAGAATAACCGCAAGCTGAATAGATACATGAATCTCCAAGCGAAGCTCCAACTCCAAAGGTGAGACATTTAAAATGCTGCGATACTCAGTCTGACCCGAGCATAAAGCAAAACACAAAACACTCGAGTCAGGATTAACATTCTTATATCAATAAATCCGACTCAAGTGAAATACCAACTGAAATACAAGTAACTTAAAGGATGTTAGGGATACCGATCCTCTAAGGATCCGTGGAACTATCTACCATGTAGTACAATGCACTATTATAATATGTCTATAGTAAAGTAAACTATTAAAATAGCGTTAAGGCGTTACGCATATCCCCTTTAACACATTTTTATATATTCCTATGGTCTATACAGTACCGTAACTTCCCGTAAACTGGGCTTATTAGAGGGCACTTCATAGATATGGTACAAAACAAACTCGTAGTGGGCTCGATATAGTAGGTGACATGGCAGAACTAGGCAATGCCAGGTTAGATATACCAATTACACTTCCAGGATAGTGGTAATGCATACCACTTCTACCGCCCACCTCGATCCACACTCCCAAAAATCTGAGGGGTGCACCCAATCAAATCACAAAGTAATAGTATGATATCGAAGAAATGTATCCGATCGGAGGAGCTACCTCACATGGCCCGCCAATTGCTCCTGTTTTAGCCACCTTAACTCAAGGGAGTCAAGTCCAATATATACCTCAAATAGAATCATCGCCACCATCCTACTTCATTCTAGAGTCTCCACCGCATACACAGTTGTTGAAGTGGTTTTCGATACTGGCATAGAGTATGACAATAACCGATCTCGGTCTCTTTAACAACCAAACATTATTATAACACCATGGTCATTTCATTTCAAATAATTCATATTTCAAAACCAGAATATCATATCCATTTCAAAACCAAATCAATACTATATCATTTCTCATTTAAAATAAGGTTCATTTCCAAATCATAACACTTTCCAAATTATAACTCTTTCGAAATTATAACACTTTGAAATTATAACACTTGGAAAATATTATACTTTGAAATCATAACACCTTCCTCTTAAACAGTTTAGATATTAATAATAGTATATATATAAAATAGTCGTAAATAAAATAATTAATATAATAAAAAAATTATGTAAAATAGTTGTAAATTAAATAGTTTATATTAAAATAATTAGTATATTAAAAATAGTTTTATAGTAAAATAATTTATAAAGTTATATATATTAAAATACTTAAGATAGTAAAATAGTTTCCTCATGTTCACAAATCGATTCAATTCGAATTCAAAAATTCAATTAAATTAAATCTTAATTTTAATTTAGTTCAACATCTTAATACCGTTTTATATTGATTTCAAACAAAGATTTGAACTACAAATCAAAACATTTCAATTTCAATAGGTTTCAAAGCTTTATATATTTGAACATTTACAAAACTAAATTTTTGATAAATTCATTTATATTTCAAATTCAACTTTAAAATATTCACTTAATCAATCAATCAAATAACATTTAAGTAACTTCAGATTACACATTTAAATAAAACTAAATATCACATTTCGATTTATTTAAATTTGAGAATATTCATTTAATCACCTTTATTGAAAATTAAGTTATAAAACCATATCATTAAAATTTCAAATTCAATAAGTTTCAAATTGATTTCATTAATTATAATTCTTAGAAGGGTACTATTTCAAATTAACTTAAATTTATCTTCCGACCTTAATTTAATAAAATTATTATAAAAATCTATTTCTAAAATTTAAATTTTAAACAAATATTATCATATTATATATTAATTAAATCAAACTTTATTAAATTAAATCTTATTATTAAAATATATTTATATTGAAACTTAATTTTTACATTTATAAAAATAGTAAAATTATAAGTAAAATCGTAAAATTTATAATTTCAAAACTAACTTATAAATTTAAATTTCCCAAACATATAATTTTAAAAATCTAAAATTTAAACCTTTATAAAATAACATTTATAAATAAATATTAAAAATCAATATTCACGTAAACCATATATATTTCCTTTTTAAAACTATGGAAATCATTTCAAAAAAAAAATAGACCATGGTGTCCGTATATAGTTTTCTATCCTATGATCAAGTGATAGAGATATTTATCATTCAATCCGCAATTTAATTATCTATGGGTATATATCTTTTCGACCCGCGATCCCAAATTCAATGTCAATGCAAATCGCTTGGGTTTATCATTTCAACCCATAACGATTTTCTTCTATTCTACAAGATCGTTCGGGTACGTATCATTTCATCCCATAGGAAATTCTATACTAAAAGGGAACTTGCAGAGTGGGAATAGCGATGATAGTGATATAACATACCAACAACAAGCATATATCATCAATAACAAATAAAATATAAATAAAATATCATTTTTTTCAGATATCACAGGTGAGTAGATACAGATAATAGTATATATACATATATATATATATATATATCAATTTATATAACTAACGGCACCATATTTCAATTGTCGTTTTAATTGAAATCAAATTTAATAAATATAAGAACGTTAATCGTGAGTGATTGCTCACCTTTCGAGGCTAGAGATAATAGATAACACGATAATGAGATGAGTTTTGAATCCAAGCATGAATTCCAAAGCAAAACTAGATGGACATGAATTCGACGAACAAAGCTGACGAATAAGAATTGACGAAATCAAATCAGAAATGGATCGATGAAGCTAAATGGTATAAGTGAACTTATATATATAACTATATATAACTATTTACATATAAAAATCATATCTTAAAATTCAAACACGTTTTAAATTTAAATATATATATACATATATGTATTTAAAAATCATTATTTTAAATTAGAACACATATACTAAAATCAAATATACACATACATAATATATATTTTGAAATAAATACTTATGTAGATATACAAACATAATATATATTCAACAACAACAAACTTATCATTTAAAATCAACACTTACAATGCTAAGTCATTCACATCAAACTAACATCACATTATATATACGTGATATATAAATCACTTATGAAATATAGCCATATGTTTATTTTTGTTTTCATCTTTTCATATATATACAGCAAATATATATTTTAAAAAACACTGATAACCGTACATAAATATATATATATATATATAATGTAATATATACCTTTAAAGATACGAGTACAACTAAGATATTACCAAGCAAAACAAACTTATTATATACATATAAACTAGATTATAAAATTTGTTACAGACTGTATTAAAACATGAGACGGCATTATTATACTTTCTATTATAGAATATACTGCTCCTTTATATTATAATATATAACTCTATTTTAAAGATATTAGCAACATTTAAGTAAATATTTCAAGCATATTATATACATATCTTTAAACCAATCTTGTACAACTCTAACATATCATACCTACGTACTATATATATATTTGAGGCGAAATTAAGCTTGCATATAGAAATTTATACATGCTAACTGCAATATATATATATATATATATAAACTAACATATATATATAAAGAAGATCTTATATTCCTTATATATAGACGATGTATACTTAAAAAGCCAACTCATATATTCTTATCTGCATAAATATTACAAGAGTATAATATATATTTGAATCAGTTCTTAAATAAATATGCATAAATTATATTTACAAACAAAATATATGTAACCCACTACAAACAATTTATGTGCAAACAAAATGTATATATAAAACCCCAGACTATGACCAAACCTACGCAGACTATACATATAAAGCAAAAAAAAATGAACTATGTAGACAAAAAGAAAATAGATGTATATGCATCTACTAAACACATATACGCAGTAGATATGTATATATATGCGACCCTTATCATAAATCTTTATAATACAATTTGAAAAAAATCAAGTAAGAATATACAGCTATATTATAACATATATACCTACTGCTGAAGAGGAGAAATCTACAACAAAACATTATAAACTTATACATAGTGGTGTGTGTGTGTATATATATATATATATATGAATATGTGAACTATGTCAAAAGTCAGAAGGAGGTGGAGAGCTGCACTAGGTAGTTGGCAAACTATTGGACGCCCAACTGGAGGTAGGTGATTGTGGCCGAGGCGGTGCACTAGGTTCGGTGAGCAAAGAGGTGGGGTCGGCTGAGGAACTGGTTGCCGAGGTCGTTGAGGGACCAGAGTTGCGTTCGCATGAAGGTGGTGGAATGTAGGAGGGGTTTGCTTCGCGGTGGTTGGGTAGGCTTTCGGTCTTGGGTGAGGGTGTGAGTTGTAGGGTTTGGAGAAAGAGAGAGATAGGAGAGGGGAAGAGAACAGTCCGACAAGTATAGTATAACTTGTATATTATACTGTATTTCCAAAATGGACCTAGAGAACAAAAGCAAAATGTGCAATTATAAAGATGAATCGACAAACAGATTTTATTGAAAAGTGAAAAAATGGTAAAGGTCGCGGCTATTACTTGGAATGTTAAAAATTAGAAACCATTTATATTCAACCGGTGGGAAATGAATGGTCATTGCAAACCAAAACGACGTACCGATGTGGTTAACTGTTTACAGTTTCTCCACGCATCGGACACCAAAACACAAATGAATGTACTATAGAGATCAGCACGATGGGATGGTTAAAACAATATTCAGATATCAATGGTCCGATCATCCCATCAAAAGTCGATAATCGGTACTGAAAAATGCTGCTAAAATGCTGGAAATAAGATAAATGGAGCAATAGTAGTTCAAATTTGACGAAACGAAATATGAATCTCACTCAGAAGATGATTTACATTGTATAAGGATATTCAGGTTTGGAAACCATTTTATTATCATCAATATTAACTGATTTAAATTTAAATAAAATTACACAAGAAAATAAACTGGCATGTTATCCGATGAAAATTTACCATTTGCTATGTTTAAACAGTCTTATTTCAAATATCAAATTTTTATTTCCTAATTCAATTATTTAGAATTTCACAAAATTTCAGTTAGTTACATTATAATTATTATTAAAAATTTGCAGGTCGTTACATGGATTTGAAAGGAAAAACAATATCACTGTTAACTAAGTGGTTTCGAAAGTACAGAACACTCTTTTTTAACTTATAAACTATCACTGTACATTATGCCAATAATAACCGTATAATAGAATCAATAACATAACAAAAATTCATATAAATAATATCATTGTATATCATGCAAATAAAAGCTATCTCATAATCAATAATAGAACTAATATCCATATAATCAACATCATACTAATACAACATCAATAATGAATAATATACATGTTTGTACATACCCGTATAAATAAACGCTCATCTTATGTTAACTGCATCATCATCACATTATGATCCTCTATCAGATCATTTGCCATCATCATCCCAATCATCATATCATCATCTTGTACATTATCAAAATGAGAAGGACATTCACTTAAACTGTCACCAAATAAGCTTGTAGTTGGTTAATATATCTAAGCCAAAGCCGTCTCTCGGCCTAATGCTGCAAAATGAGTGTCCAAGAATGAGAGAAGGACTTAATCTGAAACACAACCATATGATATCGTATACTCTAAAATTGGAGTCGAGACCAATATCCATGGGCTATAGCAATTAATGGAGTTGTGGAGACCAAAAGAACTGAGGTATCAAAACTCAACCAGATGCCAAATGAGGATTTACATAATCAAAGTTCACCCCACGAGAATAGTCAGATAAGATGAAGCATCAGGGAGCAACTCTGGCTCAATAAATGTTGAAATCACTACCAGCTAAGAAGAATGTTGAAACATCTACCTATCCAACCCATCATTTTACCAAGAGATGTTGTGATCTAAGAGTCTTACATCTCCCGAATATGTCACCGCATGATAGAGGATCTCCTAGTATATTTATTTCACTACTCTTCTAAAATCAACAACTTTCTCTTCCAAATACCAAATAAGAAGAAAGGCTTGTATATGCAAAGCAATCTTCTATTTGTAAGTATGGCGTTCAATAGCAAGAGGATGAACATAAAACATATGCTCGGCCTCAGTCATGTGGATCCAATATCTAGCCCATGATGCTCGTAAAATGTTGCCCATGCTCCTCATGTTAATCTAAGATCGAGCCACCATCAAATCATGTCTACACCCATTGGTACGTAAGGAACACACTGTAGACACTCCAATCGTCTCGTGCAAGGAAAGTATGACGCTGTCTTTTGGATGAATGTCATAAAAATGTAGGGATGCATGTTTTTCATGCACTCATAGTACTGACGCAACAAAATATACTAAAATAGAAACATTTGCTTAAGCTATACTAACACATACAAGTTGAGAGCCATGAACAACCATCTATATAGATTTCTTTTAGTCTAAGTATGGAGCTGATCTTTATCAGTTACTGCTATTAGATAGCCTAATCCAATTGTCCCCTTTTGCTTCAAAAAGAATGTTGAACCAAATAAATATAGAAAAAATGACCTAATGACTACATCACCATCTATATGTTGTATACTGTACAAGTAAAGGTCTGTATAAGGAACATCACCAAAATTAATAGCTCCATCATCAAAATAGGGGATATACGGTATATAAAGGAGGAGTCTAATGCTCATTGTCAAAAGGAAATGAAATCCCATCTGGGCTTCCTGTCTTAATGCCACTCATAGTATAAAAATCATCTAGGGTAATGCAAGCTCAAAATCAGGAAAATGGAATATGTGCGGTAGGTCACCACCTCTCAACTAGGGTTGAAATGAGTTGATGATCAAAAATTTGGCATGTCTAATCTGTTGGAAATAGGCAAATGGACTAGTATATAGCCTATCTACTGAAGTCAAAGTAAGTGTATCGTAAAACTATCCAATACACTGGGACTAACTACCCGACAAATGATATACTATGTATATACAATAAATAATAGTTCATTAATATACGGCTTACCAAACTTTGATACAATTGAACTATATAATAAACAATAATGATATTTGGACTATATAATTAATGATAACAAATACTATTAATTAGCCAATATACAATTAACAAAGCATTATAGCACTAATAGTTATCTTATATTTATAATTATAACTCGACCATACCTAAAGCTGTCCACACATGATGTATCCATTTGGAAGATGTTGCAAGACTCGTAAGTTGAAAATCGTAGTATCATGGTTTGGGATAATATGAATCAGACCAATGTGCTTCCCTATCCATATCCATACTGTATTTGTGATTTTGGTAATGCACACCATTTCGATGTTTTCTATAACGTCCCGCCTTTGTGTACGCTTTAAATCGACGATAAACCACACACGTCAGACTAAAACCATACAGAAGGGCGGATTGTTATGGGGTAAATAAGAAAAAACAGAGAAAGAAAAAGAAAGAAACAGAATCTTGCAGCGGAACTATTAAATGTAATAATCAAATATACAGTTCATGAAGCTGTTTTACTAAAACATTTGATTATTCTTATACTATATATATATATATATATATATATCTGTGTCAGAGTTATACATACCAAAGAATAACAACAATGCAGTGGAACAATGTGATGTAGTGGAACACTATAGTAAATAATAGTAATAATAAAATCTTCGTCTTCGTCCTCCAGAAATAAGGCCTTCAATTCCTGAAATGCTGAGGCTGACCCGAGCGAATTAAAAAGACAGAACGCTCGAGTCAGAACTAAAAGATCTTATGTAAGTTAAATCAAAGGTAAACAAAATGAGTGGAATGGCGTCAGAGACGTTTATGGGATTTGACATCTCCTATCCAGTGTCAAACGTGAGTGCAGTAACTTAAGAGATGCATGGGATTCACATCTTCTAAGGATCCGTTAAACTATTTACTATGTAGTAGTTTCGCTATTATAATAATGTTTATAGTAAAATAAACATATTTTAAATAGCGTTAAGGAGTGACCCGATATTCCCCTTAACACGTAGTAGTCCAAGTAGTCCATCCAATATCATAGTCCCTCCTGATCGGGAAGCCACCAGAGGATACCACACGGGCTACGGGAGAAAACCAAACTCGTACAAGGCGCGATAGGGTAGGTGACACGACACAACTAGGCAATGCCAGGGTAGATACACCAATTACGCTTTCGAGTCGATGGTAACGCGTAGCGCGCAGCTACCACCTACCTCGAGCAACACCCCTAAATCAAAAAAATCAAAACTGGCCACCGAATCAATCCAAAAGTCAGAGAGTATAATATTGAAGGGATGTGTCCGATAAAAGGTGCTGCCTTCTTAACCTGTCAATCGCTCCTGTTTTAGCCACCTTATGCCAACTCACGGGAGTCGGGTCCACGTATTTACCTCAAAGGAAACGCCGCTGCCATCCTACTTCATTCTGGAATCTCCACCGCGTACATGGTTGTTAAAGTGGTTTTCGGAGTTGGTAGAGAGTATGACAACTTCTGATCCCGGTCTCTTTAACAACCAAACGTTATTATAACACCGCGGCTTTTCAAAATAGTTTATACTTCAAAACCAGGATATAATATTTATTTCAAAACCATATAAATACGATATCATTTCAAATTTAAAAACCAAATCAATAAGATATCATTTTTATTTCAAAATATATCCTTTTCCAAAATTATAGTACTTTCAAATCTATATACCTTGAACCCCATAGCTTTGAAATATAACTTCGAATACTTAAATGGTTTAAATATTAAATTACTATATATAACAAAATAGCTTTTTTAAATTTCACAGATAAATTCCAAATACCAATTTGGACCTCTAATTAAACCATTTCAATTTCCATATAATTCAAAGCTTTAAATATTCCACCATTTCAATATTAATTCTTTGATAATTCCATGTATATAAAATTTAATTACTATTATTTAGATTTGAAATGTCTACTTAATAAATCCAATATAATTAAAGTAAACTTTTAACTTCAACAACTGGATATCCTTTTAATTTATTAAACTTGATATATTCATTTAAATCAACTTGATATTCATTTAAATCACTCTAAACAAAAATCAAGTAAAAAAAATCATACCCTTTAAAATTCTAAATTTATTAAATTCCATATTCATCTTCCAACCTTATCCTCATTTAAGTCATTATAAACTCCAGAAATTTAATTTAAATGAATGCTTAATCATATTTTATCTTAATAAAATCAAACTTAATTGTTAACATCTTTTATACTTCAAATCAATTTATACATAGCTTAAAACCCAGAATTTAACTATATATAAAATAACATTTATAAAATATCCAAATCACTATCACATAAAACCATATATTTCTTTACAAAACCATAGAAAATCATTTCAAAATATTTTTATATATTGACCACGGTGTCTGTATATAATTTTCTACCCTATGGTCAAATGATACGGACATTTATCATTTCAATCCGTAATTTAAAACAAAAATATGCTTATATATCGTTTCAAACCGTAGTCCCGAATGAAATAAAGTGCATAACAAATTTGCAGTTTAAAACAATATAAAATACAACATCCATTCATTCAATATCAATCATCAACCATTTATTACAATCATCATCCAATTTAAACAATAACATCAATATAGAGCATATAATAAATAATAGGTAATTACCGACAGTCTATATTCAAATATAAATTAAACAATCTATCTAACTGGAGGTTTATATGCAATAATAAATTAAATAACAATTTAATTCAATAAATTAAAATTTTACTATAATGATGATAAAAATATACCAAATAGCAATAAATAAATTTCTAATCACATCAGAAATTAATTTAACACACATAAGAAATTTTAGAAAATATGAGTGGGTTAAAACACTCACCTTTTGAATTTAAATTGAATTTAAATCCAATTTCAACCCAAAATTGAACAGTCCCCAAATCTGCCCAAACCAGCTCCAAAATCTCCAATACGAACCTAGCGAAGAAAATCGCGCATGAATTGGATCACGTATGTAAAATTTATAGCGATTAAATCGTTTGAAAACAAAATTTAATTTAAAAAAAAAGAAAAAAATAAAACTCACCTCGTAGAAACGAGCCACATCGCTATCTCTTACAACACGCAACCCTACTGCTCCTTTCAATCGTGCAAAAAGAAGGCCGGCCACCACCCTTATCTATGCAATTCGCCACCACCAGAGGCACCTAACCCAAATCCAACGCCACCCTCAACCACGTCTCGCCGCCACGCCCGCCTCGAAACTCGCGACACCGCCTACTGCTCACAGGCCGAGGCGAAATTCGGCCATTCCTCACCATTTTGCAGCCAATCCAATGACTGTCTCGATACCCTAACCGTACTGATGCGTGCTACTTGACGACATCTTCCAATTGCCGCCCTCTATCGTCAAACGGTTGACGATCCACCATTGAATCGACCAAAATTCAATACGAACGGCCGATAATGATTAGCGATTTTCAGAAAAACGGTGATTCGAAACCAAAAACGAATTGCAGATCTGAGATGCGCATATCGAGAGCTTCGATATAAAAAATTTCTGGATTTTTTTGAAGAGTTTGAAATTTCACTTTGATTTTTGAATTGCAATTGTATTTGAATTTGTCTGCCATTGAATTGAGGAGATGAGGAGGAATTGTACGTATAGACAAATGAGAAATAGAGGTAGTCTATGGTTTATAACAGGGTATATATAGGCAAGGTTGAAATAGAATAAATGGACCTGATTTATAAACGCGCTTAACGATATATGGCCCGCAAAGCCCGTTTCGACTCCGAAATGAAATTGGATCAACACGTATGTCAAAATAGATGTTTTAAAATATTTTAAACGCAATGGAAAAGGTTTCAAGTCCAAATTCCATCGTATGAAGAAGTTATGCTAAAATCAATATTTTTCAAACTGATTTCAATTGACTTCAATTTCATTGATTTCAAGGCGTTTCGAGTCCGTACGATCAAACGACAAGTCTGATCGTTACGAAACTTGAAATCCTACAATAATTCACTGTTACGGATCCGACTAAACTAGTTTCGTCGAAATCCGAGTCAGTGGCCAAAATGGCTATTTTTACATTAATTAAATAATTTAATAATTAATAAATTAAATCACTTTTCAAATTTCAATTCCATACTTAACCGATCCTATCATTTTTGATCTCTTAAACAATTACAGTGATTTAAACAAATTTAGATGTTAATTTAACGTTGATTCATCCTTCAATTTCAGCGTTAAGTTTCAATTTCATTTTATTCAAAAATTATAAATATAATTTCCAATAGTTCCATTTAATTAAATAAATTAATAATCATTCCATTTATTATTGCCAAACAAAAGGATTTAACATTGGATTCAAAACTATTACATTAATATTCTCACATTTCATCTAAATTCCCATTTATGTATTATTTAAATATTTAATTTATTTAATTGCAATTAATCCTTTTATCATAAATTAAATTCCAATATATTGATAAAACTTAATTTCCCTACCTTTTATTCAACCAATTGTCTATTATATATAAAATTGACATTATCTCCAATTACTAATTACAATCAGTTAAGACCTTACTATTGGTTCCATTAATTTATTTGCACTAAATTAGTTATTGCATTAATTCTCATTAATATAACATTAAGGTTCATTTAACTCTAATTGATTTCCGATTTTATTATTATACCAAATAAACAGGTAACTTATAACAAGTGTTACCATGCCTTTAATTACACTCATGCATTCCCTATTTTCAAGCAATCGTTATAGTTCTTAAATACTTCTGCTTTTATTTAATTACACTAACTATATTATTATTATTCCATTAGCTAATTAAGTATTTACATTCGTTTCTTACAATTAAATCTCATAACCAATTATAAAAAATTTCAATATCTCACCCGACTCTTCATTTCAATTTATTCATTTATTAAATTTTACATTAATAAATCTTTATTTCCAAATATACTCTAATTTAACAACTTCTAAACATTGTATTAGTTCTCATATTAATCCAACTTCTGTTTATATTTATTAAAATTTGATTTCTCATTTCAATTAATAGACTAAATAAACGGGCAATACAGAATTATTGCCATCGTTTACTTTTAACTGCATTTATAAGTTTATTACTTACCAACACAGGTTAAAATTCCATATATAACACAAATTTTAATTAATTGTCATTGACACTTTATTATTTCATTAATTAATTTAATACTTACATTTGTTTTCTTATATTTCATTTATAAACAACTATAATATTTCCACTCGCTTATCTTATTGAATTCATAACCCAGTTGTAACATATATAAATTTCCAATTTACATGGGCGTCCATTCATTTTGTTACAAATTTACTTACATTAACACTATTTCACTAATTTTGGTCATTATTCCATACGTAGGTCACAAGTTTTCATTAATTTATATTATTTTATGGAAACAATATACATTTCAAATACTTTATTACATTTATTGAAATTTATTTTCCCAATTTACTAAATACAACAAATTATGACCTTACAGTTATTTCAATTAATTGGGATTGCACTAAATTAATTATTTATTAGCTTACATCAACATTCTTGCATTCCATACCCGTTATAAATTCATCAACGGATTACCAATTTTTATTAAAATAACCAAATTTAATTATTGAAAATTTACGGGTCGTTACATTTTCTCTATGGAAAATGAAAATTAGAAAAGTGGAAAATTACGGGTAATAGTTGGATGCTCCTTTCAAAAGGGTCACAACCTCGGATACTTATTAAACAGAAGTATAAGGATCAGACTTCTGTTTAATAAGCACATAAAGTTTGGATCATTATTAAATAAGCATCTAAACATTAGACGCATATTAAATAAAGGGCCGCACTCAAATGTTTAATAACCTGGTGTCTTAGTGTCCATTCTTAACAAAGTGAGCAAAGTATTTAAGTAGGGCATCTGAGCGAGATATTCGGGTGGAGAAGTTGGTTGAAAGTGGAGCGTGTTTGATGATGCAAAATGGGTATTTGAGCGAAGTATTTGAAATATGATTTTAAATTTAATTGATTTACAAATAATTAATTGTTTGTTTAATGTGGTATGTGTTTAATTAAAATGAAATAAAAGTAAAAATAATTGAAATATGTTAAAATAAATTAAAATACCATAAAAAATGCAACGATAAACAATGCATATAAAGTATAATAAAACTGCAAATTCTTGAAAATCCTATTTGTTGGCACCATTCGGTTTATTAAATACATTTGGTGCTCCTTCACGTGCCATTTACGCGACAACCAACTTTTTGCTAAGTTGTCATTCAGAATATTGAATGCCTCTCTATTATCGGGTTGCATAATAAATGTCAACACTTTGCGAAAATCAAATTCTCTTTCGTCTCCAATTCATTGAAGGCAAACAACCATATATGCATAGCTTATAGAATTTCCTATGGAATCCACATTGTTTGTCTTATTGCCTATATTTGGACTTTCTAGATCCGTGCGATATTTTTTCATACATCTTATGTGCATTCGGTCAATAGTATCGCACAACTTCTCATCAGTTTCTCCATGATGTCATCTCCTACCACTACATGCTTTATTAGCACCAAAAATATGAACCAACATTTGGAGTTTATTGCGAAAAGGATTGTTTGATGAATAAAAATTTGGAATTTGTTCACATTGAGTATTTGTTTCATCAAGTTGACTATAAAACCCATCATAAGATTATGTTCTATCAAATTGGGTTTATATAAGGTGAGAAGTTTGTCACTGCGGTGATTCTTCCTTAGCAGCAGGCACTTACAAAGTTTGTTCAGTTGCATTCGTCCCTAAATAATTATTGCATCAACTCCGAACTGTTAATTGATCCGCTTTTATATTTCAAAATAATCTGTCCAAACCTTTACAAGGAAAACCATAAAAAATTAATAAAACATTAACACATGCAATATAGAAAAAACTATAACGCACGTATCAAATACCTTTATATGATCATTCCACCATTCTTCGCTGCCTGTAATAAATTGTTTTTAAATATTCCAACCAGATTCAGTTTTGTTGCACAAATTTTCGCATTTAACCCATTCATTTCTAGGACTATCGCATTATATCGGACTTTGCTTTCGCTTATCGATCTAATGTACGAAGTGTTTCATAATTGAACTTTTCCACTACAGTTTTGTGCACTCCTTTTTTATTACTACCACAAGCAACATGTGCTTCTATAGCACATTTTAGTAGAATCTGAGTAACTTCGGACGACTATTGTGTGCACTCTTTCGGGCATTATGAGACATTCCCAAAAAGTTAAATTACAAAAGTATGCACAAAATCCCCAAAAAAATTATAGACACGAAAAAAATATACAGAGATGTAAAAATATCCCTGAAAATATATTCGGATTAATGAGCATAAATTGTTGATTTCTCAGATTAATGGGGCGGAGTTGAGGCAATGAAAGAGGAAATATATAGGGGAAGGAAGGAAGAGCCGTTAGGGGAAATGGTCCATGTATTTGAGGCATTCGATGCCAATGATCATTTGCCCCCAATTACCTCAAACGAGCGATTTTAGAGGAAAGGACCGTTGCCATGTCAGACTCATCCAATGCGTCCAACGTATCACGAGCTGGAACGTGGAGAAAATAAGCTATCGTAATAATGCGGGGATGCATGTTTGTCATGTGCATATAGTACCAACATGACAAAATATATCAAAACTCAAACATTTGCTTAACCTCTCCTAGGAGATAAAAGTCAAGAGCTGTGTACAAACAACCATATACACATCTTCTAGTCTATGATATGGAGCTGACCATAATCATTTTTCGCTGCACGACAGCCTAATTTTATCGTTCTGCATTTGCTTTGAAAAGAATGTTGAAACAACTAAATATAGCAAAAGGACCTAATGGCTGCATCACTATCCATATGTTGTATATTCTAGAACTGTGCCAACCGGCATCGGAACTGGTGAGTGAATTTCAAAAAAAGATCACCCTATCAAATTTTTATTGGGCCTATGGAATCTAACTTATTTAGAACATTTCCAAATTTCGTTTAAATAAAATCAATTATTTTATTTAAATTTACAATATGAAGATGTACAATTTAATTATGTTATATTAGATATATACTTGTATCATATACACATATATATGTGTATGCATATGTAACATATAAATAAGTTTAAGGTATCACATGCTCGTGTATAGGTGTTAGGATTTACATTACACGGACACATTAGCTTATCTGATGTACAAATGTATTATCGAAATGTATGCTTATATATACTTTTATATAAGGTGTTACAAATATTATATATACATATATGAATAAATTTTATTTAAATAATTTTGTATATAAGTATATTTATATTTATTTATAAACATATTTATAAAAATATCAATATTGTATACATTTATACCTATAAGAATATATTTTAATTATTTACAAAATATATTAAATAAAATTTTTCTACTATAAAACCAAAAACAATGTGTCGATATACGTATTTTTTATATACATATATATTTTATTTTAAATATCTGTTTGCATATATATATATATATAAGAAAAATAATAATAAACATAAATTAGTACTTAAAAATGCATAAAATATATAGTAAATAGATATGTATAAACTATGTTTTGCGTACTTGGAGATTTTTAATTTAAATACACACATACACACATACATACATTAAAATAACTTAAAGAAATAGTTTAAAATTAATAAAAAAATAATTTTGAAACCGAAATTTGAGAGTTGATTTCCTATAAATTCTAAGTGATAATTTTGAATATTTATTATATAATTTTATAATTTAAAACTAGTTAAAAATATGATTTTTAAATTATAAGAAAATGTTTTTTATTTTCTACCGAATGTATAAAAGTGATAATCTAATTTTATAAAATATAAAACATAATTTATAAAACATACATATATTTATATTGTTATTTATACGATCAGTTGATTTAAATATTATTTAAAAATAGTATATAAATAAAAAATATTTTGTTCCTATCGAAATTATTATACATACTAAAATTTTTGTATAAAATTATATTATCATATTTTAATAAGTATGATATAGTATATAAATGTAAACTGTATACATATATACAAATATTACATATTAAATTATATAAATTGAAAAAATTGCTTTTTTAAAACTTTGAGCCGTGCAGCATATAGAAATTTATACATAAAAAATTTGATATAAAACATATGTACATACAACCAATCAAAATTGTGATAATATATTTATATATAAAAATCATCACCTAGCTAATTATATAATATATAAAAAAAAATAAACTTTATATATATATATTAATATTCATAAACATGTTAGGAACATACCTTGTAGCCAAAGCCTTTAAGTACACCTGGAAATGATTTCTAATCTAAAGGAGTGCTAGTCCTTAAATTGCTGACCACCGGCTATGAATAGCACTAGAATTGATTTAATATGAACTAAGAAAATAGACTATATGATAGGGTGAGTTCGACCAGACCAAGAGTGATACAAACCTTCAAAACTTTTTGAAGGGTCAAGGATAGAGATGCATATATAGAGAAGAATTTAGAGATATTTTAGAATTAGTATCCTACATCATTTCTTATCAATTCTCTTCCCGCTTAGCGCTCCATCAACAAGCCTCTCTATCCCATCTTTTAGCCATCTATGACCCCATATCAGAGCCGAACCAACCAGCACCCTTCATAGACATTAAACTCAATCAAAGCTCAAATAAATATTTTGCATTTGAATCTAATTTAAACGCATATTAATATCGCATATCAATTCATATATTATAAATATGTTTAGTAATATTAGTTTATCGAATAAAAATCAAATTTGTAGCTAATATTTCTTAAATATTAGTTAACTTAATTAATTATAACAATTACAAAATAACTAAAAAAAATCGGTCAAAGGTGAATTCATCGTTTCGATTGTGTGACTCGTTTGGTGTTAATTTGGTTAACAATTAATTTCGAACTATTCGAATATTAATATTCACATGTCACTTAGCAGGCGGTGTGACATTTTGGCCAAACTTATAGCTTACTAGGTTTTCGTTGAAATTCAATTTTACTTTGTTATGCAATACCCAGTTATGACTTTTATTTACACCAATTCTCTTCTTCAAAACTATGTGTCTTTGGACTTATGGAATTTGGTAATGGTCAAAATTCCAATATCATCTATATTCAACTCCACATTTCAAACACAAAATCCTTGGTTCAATAATAATGATTATTATTTATTGAAATGCTTTGGATAGAGACTATAAATTTGGGTTAACTTCAATTGACTACGATACTAACTTCGTATAACTGAGTAGACGAATCCTCCCTTGAATAGTGCTTCACTTCCAATACTTCCACTTGACCCAATTATAGACACTTGATGGATGTCGTGCCATGATTTGATTATAATAAAAGCAGAGTTTTCATATTGAAGATCAACAGTATTGTCGAGTCGAGAGAGTTGTGTAATTTTGTCACATCAATGTTTTCTGTTTGACCTTAGTTATATTAACCAACAGAAAACTATCGAGTGAGTCATTCCATAGTTATCCAATAACTATCAGTATGTAACCCCTTGGCACCTCAAACAACCATGAGTAATACACAGCCCAATATTTGGAGAGCGTTACGTACTCTAGTACTAAGAATGTATGGATATTTTGTCTCGATATATCTTGACTAAGAATACTTAAAATGGTATATTCATTTTCATCATGACAAATTACTCACTATATCAACACTTTGTAACTATTATCATAAAATATATCATTTATGGATTTTCTATTAAATATGATTTTTGTAACACCTTGTAATTTAGCACCGGTTATTTAATTAGTTAATCGGTTAATTTAGCCCCAAAAATGGAATTTGTGTAAATGATGGAATTTGACTATGAAACTTCCACCATTGCATTCGCGGTGAAATTATAAGCAACTTCATATATTGTAGTTTTGCGATCGGAGTCCAAATGAAGAAATTAAGGATGATAAACGAATTCGGAACGGAAATAATTAATTGATAAAAAATTAAAATATTTAACCGTGCTCCGTTGGTCGACCCTCTTAAGGGGCAGTCAACCTGGGGTGATCAACCTAAATAGTAGGGGTGGTTGACCGCTCCATGTGTGGGGGCTAGGGTTTCATTTAGTCCAACGGCGTGGGTTTAATATATTTCAATCATACGGTTGTGGTTGATTCTAGCGCCTATAAATTCAAGCCAAAACCTCCCTTCTCTTCTCATATTTTTCTGAATAAGGCAATTAAGCTCCACCATTTCTCTTTCTTCAATTTCTTTCTGAATTATAGAAACAAGATAGTTGTATCTATATTCATACAAATTGAAGAATGGTAGGAATCAAATAAAAAGAGAAGAGAAGAGAATCAACACTGCGTATTATTGAGGTAAAGTATATTTAGATTTGAAGCACTTCTTAAAGGTCTGTGGGAAATTTATATATTGTTAATGATTTTGAATCTATTATGTTGGCATACGTTTGATTTTTATGCATAAATCAATCTTACATTTGAGTTGTAGGCTCAATCTAGCATAGAAAACCATTGCCTACATACTTGTTTAGATCTGATTTGAAATAATGTTTACACCCTTATCTAGAAATCAATCCTAAATATTTTAGAATTTGAATGGTGTATAGTTTTATTCTAGGTTTGTACTTGGGGTTTAAAATACTAATACGATTTAGATTATTGCCCTATTTATGTTGAATTGTAGATCTTCCATAGCTTAATTTATGGAAAAAACGTATGTTTGATTTTTATAATTTGTTTATGTTTCCAATGCATAGAAAGTGCAACGTTTGATTTAACAAGGAATATATGCAAAAGAGAAGGAAGAGATGTGTAAAGTATATTCATTCTTAGTAGTTTACAATGTCTATTCCAAATAAAAAGAAATTATTCATTTCTTGTAATTTCGAATGGAGTCCATCTTTCCATTTATTAGCTTTTTTTAAACAAGTTTACGAAAATTATAGAAAAAATTCTTCCCAAGGAATCTAATTCTAGAAAATTAAACATGAAAAGCATATTTTAGTTAAATATTTATGACTATAATATATTTGGATAGGAGTATGTAGTTTATACATATTTATTATGCTATTAGACGAGTGTAGAATTTAAATAATGGCATTGAATTACATGTACCGCTCGCTAGGATGCGCTATTTATAGGTAGCATAGGAAAGCGAATATGAGGATTAGGGAAGGTAGTAATTCCTATTAACGGATAATGAAATTAGTAGTTCCAATAATTAATAGGATATAAAATATTATAACCCCAATTAATAGGCAATAAATGTGAATTGAATTAGGGGGTTACAATTAATTAATACGGTATAAAAGGTTGTAACTCCAATTAATGGGCAAATAAATAAGGAATGAATTAGGAGTTACAATTAATAGGTGCAAATGGATTTACGGGACTGATAAATATGGAAGGTTTGATAAATAACTATGGAATAGTAATAAAAGGTTACTAATTGGAAATTAATAATTATGTATGATTGTCTTAGTACATGTTCGTTAGGATTAGTATGGACAAACTGACGTTTATGGATTACAAGAAGGGTATTTAAGGGTAATTAACTATTTAAGGTAAATCTCATGGCCTTAAAATAAAAAGGGGATTAGTAAAGTAAGTCCTATATTTAACCTAGGACATATGGCCGAAATCTTGTATAGGTTAGTTATTTGGACTTAGCAGATTAGGATGCAAGGTTGGAAGACTCATATAATGGAAGACTGCCGTTTACTCGGAGGCTACTAGCAGTCGTGTGCACTTACTACTGATGTGAGACATCACTAATCATAGAACCCGTGACTACGCGAGAAATAGGACCTACTTTGGGGTTAGAGGCATTGATTGGTTGTTTTAGGGCCCGCGTCTTTCCTATTAAAGTATTAAATGGTCCAAATTAGTTATTAAGAGTGGTGAGGGATATCTCCAGAAATGTTCACTTTAGGTTTGAGGTATTAAAGGGTTATGGAGTCCGCCTCCTTCCTAAAAAGAAGTATTAAGTAACATGGTGAAATTCCAAACTAGTAAGTAAGCATGATAATGGATATCTTTGGAAGGATTCGCTTTAGGATTAGGGTCTTAAGTGGCATTAGATCATATCGTCTACCTTTGTCCTATAACAGAAGTATTAAGTAGCCCATTGAGATTCCAAGCAATGTTAGTTAGATAGTACCAATGAGGAGCCTACCATAGGGTTAGGTATTAAATAATGTGGGACCTGCCTAGAATATAGGTATTAAATTGTTAGAAATCTGAATGGTCCTTATTTATAAGGTATTAAGTGTTTTAGGTATTGTCTCTCATATGACTGCGATTTTATCGGCGATAGTTGTGCAAGTACGACTATTAGATATTATAAAGCTTTAAATAATGGTCGGAGATCTCTGTAGCTAGGACCAATAGACCAGCGATGATGATGTTATGAGTCCACCTTAAAGATGGGTCTTAAATGATAGGGTCTGTCTCGGTTAAGGTCTTAAATGGCCAAAGTCTACCTATTTCTCTTTTATAAATATTATGTAGCTATGGGACTTGATGATAGTGGGAGCTCTCATATTTGAAAGTATTAAGTGGCTGATGGATACAGGAAGTATCAAAAGGTTGATAGTGTTCGTCGGCATTTTATATCTTGGGAAAGGGTAGGTAGATAAATCATGCATGTAATATTTGCTTAATTTGTTAACCTTAAAATAGCAGACATAATAATTAAATGGAAACCAATCGGTATAAATTTATGTTATGGGCACTGTATAGATTTTACATTCCATAGAAGGTTGTTCTGATCTCCTCCTCCTTACAACCAACAGGATAGATTTGGTGGAACGGGTAATTGGAGTTGTACATGGTCGATTGCTGGAGAAGTCTTCTTTTCTCTCATGCTTAATACTGATGTGGCAATCTGGTATCCAAGGAATACCATTAATTCTGAGGTAGCAGCCATAATCAGTATTTATATCCTATTATTATTTCCGCTGTGATTTTACATTTTATAAGTCTTCGATAATGCTCATACTTATTTGCAGGTACCAAATCCAACGATCTGTGTTTGATGGACTTGGATTTCGATTTTTGTCAATATTTGGGATCATTAAAGTGTGTGTTGTTACATTTGGTATCCGAGCATAGTTTAGTTGATCAAAGGAATTATGTTGAAAATGAGAGAACATATTTATATTCTCCTCTATGAATTTCAACTATAATATAGTTGTTGTCCTACCTCATAAGAATGGAAAAACAACTATGAGTTGGAAATATTTTAGAGTTCAAGATTCTCAAACCGACCCCGAACTACCCCACGGTGCATTAGGCAATAGTTTGAAAGAACACGAGTATGACATATGGTAGAATCTCAAAGATTGGAGGTGTTTGACTTGATGGTTGAGATCTAACTACCTTGTGATTTTGGATTTTGATGATGAGTTCCAATCGGAGACACATTTATTCCAGATGGGGGAAAAATTGGAATCTGTATGTCGCAACTATCCAGAGGTGAGTTCTTGCAAGGATGCGTTCGTTGATCACCTCTTTAGATGAAAAACCAGATTTTTATTTGAAGAATTAATGTCAATTCCTTAGTCTAAATCTGTAAAAGAATTTATGATAAAGTATTTTTGAATCGCCTTAGAATTTGGAAAAAGGGTTTTAGAGGATTTCTTTTCCCATGGACTTATTTTGAAAATTTTATTTTGGGAAGTTTTGAAATTTTAAACTTTCAAGAAGCAAATATACCACTAAGTTGGTCGTGTTAAGAAATTTTTGTTACAAAGAAGTAAATTTTGAAATCCTTAAATATCTATATATGTATATATAAATAAAGGTTTGATTTTGATTTTTGGCAAGAAAATAGTTTTTCAATTTGAAAACTTTTCAAAGGGCGAATATTTAGCCAATGATTATCTTTTAAGAATCGAAGTTTTCAAAGTTTTCTCTCTTCTAAGGGACGGACAAAATAGGAAGGGCGTTTAATTTTATTGGGGTATGAAGTTAGAAGTGTTGTTCTACCCGTTAGCTATTAGAAGGAATATTTTCGGGTTTTTGGTAGTGTCGTTAATTGCATTAGTTTTTGTTGGTACTACTGTGAATTGCTGGAGAATGGTTCGGAACTAGACGGTTGGCTTTGACACAACTGGGATGAGGACACGAATTTTTCGGATCGTATCGATTCAAAGGAGATGATGCGAGACGATTATTATTATTTAATTCGTTTCTAGTTGGGTCCAGGTTCAACCAAGCTCAAAGCCCGTCTAACAGTAAACTTAGAGCAATCTACCAGTCAACGTGTTTTGGCACACCCTGAATCTGAAACACGACTATAAAAGTCACATCTGAATACTCCTAGTTGCATTCTTTCGTTCCTCCTTCCTCAAATAGCCGAACCCAATCTTCATCCTCCTCCTCCCAAGTAGCAGCATCTCTCCTCCATTCCACTACAGGCGATGCCATTTTTCTCCCTCTCTTAGGAGCAGCACCCTTGCCTTCCCCTTGCGCTGTTTTTTGTGCATTAGATCTTGCCCCACCGCCACTCTAGATCTAAACCATGTTTCTCTACTTCGTAGCCCATGACACCTTCCCGCACTGTCGATTCTTCTTTATGCCGTCTCACCCATCAAGAGGCCGCTTGGCTAGATAGGAATGAGTAGAAGGTTTTGCCTCTTTTGGGCTAGAGGAGTTTTCATCGTGATAGGACTTGCATCGATCCTCCGCTTCAAGACCTTTTAATGGGAATGTTACCTACACTGCATCTACCTTTTGGATTCCTTGTTGGCATAGAGTTTTGATGAAGGAAACAATTTGATTCGTTTAAAGGTGAAGAGTGTCCAGATTGAACTGACTAATTACGATCTCGTTGGGTTTTTGGAGGTTTCCGTGGAGGACGCTGACTTGAATGATTCAGGGATGATCAACCTAGAGATTTAGCAGCAAATCTTTTCCCATTATTTCGGCATTTTAAAGACTACCCATCTAGTTGTATGCATCCTTCAACACATTATCATCCTAAAGACGAGAAGTTACGACCAGATTTATCCTATGGTACAGAAGACCATCTATGCTACTATTGGCAGCATAGCCGTCAATTGGACCCACACCTTCATGATTCATTTTGTCGATCAAGGAGTTGACACTCCACGCAGTTACTTTCTATATTTTCACCTATTCATTCTTCGCTTTAGGAAATATGGGTGAATCTCCATGAAAAGGCAGTTTAGAGGACGGTTTCTTCTGCCATCGATAGATCCTCCCTTAGGAAGATGGCGATTCTAAAGTCACTAGTAACACCAGCAGTGTCAACGGCACAAGATTGAATATATAGTTGTCATGTTATGACCATTCAAGGGTCACAGCAATGACTCGAGCTCCAAGTGCGGAGCAAGACGTCTCGTAGTCTATAGGCAGTGTTTTAGGATTTATGATGTTGCTTATTTTCCCTTCCACTATTTGTTCTTTTCTTTTAGATTATTTGGGTTAATTAGTTACCTCCTGTAAAAAACACATACAACGTTATGAGAATGTTTCTATTTATTTACCATGCTGTTGTTTCTGGATGTGTGAGCCACTTTTATACATTCGTAGTGAAGAAACGATGTAAATCTCATAAAGATACTTAACTAACAATAAATGCAATATAAGACTTGGAGTTAAGAATGGGAAAATTTTAGCGAAAGATAGGGAAAAGTTGTCTTGGTATCAAGGGTCAATGTTTCTGTTCCTTAAAAGCTAAAAGTTTTGAATAATAGATGTGTTGACATTTTTTTATAAAATGCCAAGTTTTGTGGATTAAGATTAGTTCTGCGATTTTAGAATTTGGTTTATCTGTTTCGCGCATAACTGACATCCGACTACGCTGAATTGTGGCTTGGTTTATTAAAAATTTTGAGAAGAAAAATATTTTGAAAAGTTTTCCTCGGTTTAGTAAGTCTCTTTTGTAAAAAAAATTGGGGTTGAGTTATTTTTGGCTCTTAAATAATTCTTAGAGTTTTGTCCAAAAATAAATTTCCAAGGAAAATGTGCGTCTAAATACTTTTGGATTTTATTTTTCAAATAACGTACAAATTTGTAAATTGAGTAATATTTTTATGAAATTTTTGATTTTGAAGGCCATAAGTTATGCGTATGGAAGGCAGATAGAGCTAGAATTTGCAGATTTAGCGATGCATTGGGATCGATAATACAATAAAATGTAAGAAATAAAAAGGTAAAAGTTGTTTTTGCTTTGAAATTTCTACTTCCAAACATTGTTGATGATGGGGGCAAGTCTATTTTTGGCCCTGATTCCATTTTAGAGCTTAGAAACAAGCCAATATATGTGTTTTGTGCGTGGAAATTTGGAGGAAATCTGGAGCATTGAGGAAATTCTAATGTACAATAAGTAAATGGTAGCTTATAGAGTGGTAAGAATGTACAATTCTCCATTTAATTTTTTTTTTGGTTATAGCAGTGACGTTTAAGAAGCAATATTTCGATGCGTTAGTTTTTTGGTTGATAGAAATTGAATGCAAATTGGTTATGCCTTACTTCTATTCGTAGGAGTATGAGGATTTTTGGTGAAAAGATTTTTCAAAATCTGCATAAATGTAAAAATACTAGTATATATTAGGTTGTTTGCATCATATTTTTCAAAAATATTTTTAAAGAAATGCATTCACATCGGAGGATTCGATTAAGAATCATTATGCATGCATGGTTTCTAAGTTGTGACACACTATGCACTTGTGTACGTTTGGTTGCAAAATTAGATGTACACTAATTTGCTATGTAGTTTAAGACGATTGCTAGCTAGAACTCGACTTTTTCATTGGTATAATTTCAAGGACGAAATTCTTTTAAGGGGTAAAGAATGCAACACCTCGTAATTTTGCGTTAGTTATTCAATTAGTTATCAGTTAATTTAGCTTCAAAAATGGAATTCGTGTAAACGAGAGAATTTGACTATGAAACTTGCACCTTTATGTTCATGGCGAAATTCTGAGCAAGTTTGATATTCTGAGTTTTACGATCGGAGTCCAAACAAAGAAGCGATGGACAATAAAGAAATTCGACGTAGAAATAAAAAGTGATAACAAGTTAACATATTTAACTAGGGTCCATAGGTCGATCCTTCTATAGGGATAGTCGCGCTGAGGCGGTCGACCGCTCCATGTGTGGTGGCTAGGGTTTCGTTTGACCCGACGGTCCAGGTTTAATATATTTTAATCATATGGTTGTGGTTGATTCTAGCGTCTATAAATTCAGGCCTTAGCCTCCCTTCTCTTCTCATACTTTTCTGAATAAAGCACTTAAGCTCCACCATTTCTTCTTCTCCACTTTCTTTCTGAATTATAGAAATAAGATAGTTGTATCTATATTTATACAAATTGAAGATAGACAGAAAACAAATAAAATGAGAAGAGAATCAACAATACGCGTTATCGAGGTAATTTATATTTAGATCTATATCTACTTTCTCTTCAAATTCCAAATTTCTTCTCGGATCTGAATTTCTAACATATTTATATACTAATTTTATACACATTTATTAGAGTAAAATGGATTTGGAGTTGAATCAAAGGTTTTACTTCAGATATGGATATTTGCTGCACTTCTTAAAGGTGAGTGAGAAATTTATATATTGTTTATGATTTTGAATCTATTTCATTGGCATACATTTGATTTTTATGCTTAAATCAATCTCATTTTTGATCTGTAGGCTTAATGTAGCATAGAAAATCATTGCCTGCATATATTTATTTTAGATATGATTTGAAATAGCGTTTATACCCTGATCTAGAAGCAGCCTCAAAGGTTTTAGAATTTGAATGGCTTATATTTTTATTCCATATCTATACTTGAGGTGTAAAATATTAATAGGATTTGGATTATTGCGTTATTTATGTTGAGTCGTATATCTTCCGTGGTTTAATTTTTAAAAGAATGTCTATTTGAAAAAAAAAATTAAATTTGTTTGCGTTTTCAAATTGCATAGAAAGTGCAACGTTTGATTTAACAAGGAATATATGCAAAAGAGAAGAAAAAATGTGTAAAGCACATATTTGTTCTTCGTGGTTTACACTATATTTTCCAGATATAAAAAATTTATTCATTTCTTATAATTTTAAACAGAGTCAATCTTTTTGTTTTAGATTAATTTATGGAAATAATAAAGGAAATTTTTTCTAAGGAATCTAATTTCAGCAAATTAAATATGGAAAGCATATTCTAATTAAATATTTATGACTATAATATATTTGGATAGGAGTAGGCAGTCATACATATTTATTGCACTATAGAATTAAATAAAAGCATTGAATTACATGTGCCGATCGCTTAGGATAGATTATTTATTCGTAGGATAGGAAAACGAATAGGAGGATTAGGAAAGGTGGTAATTCCTATTGATGGGTAATAAAATTAGGAGTTGCCAATAATGAGTAGGATATGAAGATTGTAACCCCAATAAATAGGCAACTAAATGTAAATTGAATTGGGGGGTTACAATTAATTAATATGGTATGGAAGGTAGTAACTCCAATTAAAAGGCAAATAAATGAGAAATGAATTAGGAGTTACAATTAATATGTGCAAATGAATTTATGGGACTGATAAATATGGAAGATTAGATAAATAACTATAGAATATTTATAAAAGGTTACTAATTGGAAATTAGTAATTATACATAAATGTCTTAGAAAATGTCAGTTAGGATTACTATGGTCAAATTGACATTTATGGATTATTAGAATGGGATTTATGAGTAATTAAGTATTTAAGGTAAATCTTATTGCCTTAAATAAAAAGGGGATTAGTAAACTAAGTCCAATATTTAACCTAGGACATATGACATATATCTTGTATAGGCTTAGCATAGTTATTTAGACTTGGCAGATTGGGATGTGAGGTCAGTAGAGTCACACGATGGAAGACTGCTCTTCACACAAGGGCTACTAGCAGTCGTGTGCACTTACTACTGATGTGAGACATCACCAATCATAAAACCACTGATTACGCAAGAGATAAGACCCACTTTGGGATTAGAGGTATTAAGTGGTTATTTGAGGGACCGCATCTTTCCTTGTTGAAAGTATTGAATGATCTAAATTAGTAATTAAGAGCGGTGAGGGATATCTCTAGAGGATCCACTTCAAGTTTGAGGTATTCAGTGGCTGTAGGGTCTGCCTCTCTCCTAAAAATAATAATTGAATAAACATATGAGATTCTTGACTAATAATTAAGAGTGATAGTGGATATCTCTGGAAGGGTTCAATTCATGATTGGGGTCCTAAATTGCATTAGATTGTAGGGTCCACCTCTTACATGTAAAAGAAGTATTAAGTAGCCCAATGAGATTCCAAGCAATGCCAGTTAGATAGTACCTATGAGGAGTCCGCTTTGGGGTTAGGTATTAGATGATGTGGAACCTACCTAGAATATAGGTATTAAATAGTTAGAAGTCTGCCTAGCCCTTATTTATAAGGTACTAAGCGGCTTAGGTATCGTCTCTCACATAGTTGCGATTTTTATTGGCGATAGTTGTGCAAGCACAGCTATTAGATATTATAAAGTCTTATAGTGGTCAGAAGTCTCTGTAGCAAAGACCAATAGACCAACGACGACGATGCTATGAGTCCACCATAGAGTAGGTCTTAAATGATGGGGTCTACTTCGATTGAGGTCTTAAATGACAAAAGGTTTCTTATTTCTCTTTTAAAAATATTAAGTAGCTGATGGATTTGATGATGGTAGGAGCCCGCTTCATATTCAAAAGTATTAAGTGGCTGATGGATTTGGGAAGTATTATATGAAAGAGAGTGTGGATCGTGCAATATGGAAATATGCTAAATATGTATGAGATTAAAACAAAGATAGTAGATAATAGAGTAAAGAAAAAAATAAAAGCGAGCACACCAAGATTTTTATACTGGTTCGAACTTCCCGTTCTACGTCCAGTGCCAGACTCCTTCTAGAATTACACTAAAACAACAACCCTCACTTAACCCGGAGGAACATGTCTATACAACCCTTGAGCAGCCGAACAAGGATGCCTTAGCAACTGCAGAGGACTTCACAATGCCTAAGCAGCGGAACAGGATTTCTACAATATATAAAATTGTCTGACTAATGTGTTCTTGATAACACAGCTATGTCAATGTGTTTACACCCTTCCTATAATCAAATCCCCAAGTATATGAATGTGTGTGAAGATATGAAAGGAAGATTATCGCTATGAATCAAAGAGTATGAATATGAATTCAAAGATTCAAGCAATGAAGATGGTTTGATTGCTTTTGAACGCAGAGAATATAGAGAGTAAGTAAGATCGGTAAATTATTCGAGAATTGGTGATTTGGAAAATGATTTTGATGTGTTTATATAGTGCATAGATAGATACAACCTTTCGTTAAGAGATTCAATCAATAGATGCAGCCATTACTCTTCGAATTGGATTGAAACTCTTCGCGAGAGGAAGCATCCATTCAGAAAATATAGACGTTATACGCATGTTATTCGACTGAGTTCAGAAGCTCAGTAAACTAAAATTCAAATTTGTATATATATTCTCTGTTCAATGTGCATTTTGCACCAGGTCAGTCGAATGGTCGACTGTAATCAGTCGACTGGCCTATGCAATTTTGCACAGTGAATTTCAATGCATATACAAAGGAAAATAATTTGTTTTGTGTGCAAGTGTAACTTCTTGATGAAGGATCATATCTAAGACTCAAAAACATAATAAATAATCATACGAAAACTAGTTTTGAAGTCTCTTCTCTTTGTAGTTTATACCATATATATGTTACTCTCTTTTTTTTGCTATCGCCATATAGTCTTTGTTAATGCTCCTTGTCATGAATCAAAACTCATGATTCAACATTCTCCCCGTTTTTGATTGATGAAAAACTGTAACTGACGAATTGATATACATTAGAAATTATATAACAAAAGTTATAAATATTTCTCCCCCTGAATGTGTGGTGACAATGTAATCCGCATAAAACTTGTTAGTAGACATTTTTCTCCCCCTTGGCCACCGACAAAAAGGAGTAGACATAAAGCATAGAATAAGCATAACTAACATAACAAACCAAGATGTAGCTACATAATATATCGTAGGAAAAAGCAACCAAAATAACACAAGGCTATTTAAGTACAATCCTTGATAGAAAAGAAAGTTGAGTTAAAGAGCAAAGAAAATACCAGATCCAAATACGATAGCACCCAACCATTCATCGGCACCCCAGTCATATTCTTGTTCTGGAGTGGCGGGAGACTTGCCACGATATGATGCTTCACCACCATGTCCACCTCTGTTAGTTACGCTAGCGTCCGTGCCATTGTGATCCTCGGATGTGCTCCAGGTAAATTGTGGCGTAGGGCATTTTCCTGTAGATGGCATGGTCGAAGTAGATGCAGAACAAGAAATAGTATCCCATAAGATGGAGAAAAAACCTTTGATTTTGTCAAGCTTTTTACCAACCCTTTTCAAACGTGTGTCAAGAACAAGTTCGTTCCAGGATAAAATCTCAATATATTGTTGGGTTGAATGACTGGCGGTTGCAAGTTGAATCTCGTCATCTCTGGAATGTGATGGAGGAGTAGGTGAGCGACGTAGTTGAAAGGAAGGACCTTGATCTTGTTGTTGTTGACGTCGTGCACGTTGGCTTGCTTTCCATGCATTATAATCCATAATAGAAGGAGGAGTAACAGGTAATTTCATGAGACTAAGAGTTTTCATGTTTATAGCACCAACATTTGACACTTCGGAATCGGAAAATGGCACTTCCAAGTTGATAAGAAGACGCATAATGTATTCCCCAAAATAGATCACATTCATTTTTCCTTGATTAAACGAGAGGAATTCATCTATGATTAATTGCGTCCAGTTGACTTGCGTGCTATTCCAAATTGCATATAGAGCTTTAAAATTATTTTGATAGACAAGCTCATATGACCCGGTCCTTGGTAGAATAGTTTTCATTAGGGTCCAATGCATAATCCTAGCTTTAGGACGTAGAGACATTGATTTTACATCGGCTGCATCATTGTCCAAAAATTAATGACTTAATCTATCTCGAGTTGCCATGTTGCGTTCTACTTCATCAAGGGTGAATCCATGATTTGGTGATTGTAAAATATGGGCATTGCGATCGAGAGAGAACCAAACAGGTCAAACAAGACTTCATACACAATTGTTGGTGTGTCTAGGATGTTGATGTGCTAAGTTAAGATTAGCGTAGAAAAGCTTAACCATAATGTGATTAATCTTATGGCTATTCAATTTTAAGTCAGTTAAAGATTGTAAGCCACTTTTGAGTATCCATTTTCCTCTTTTCTTAAGTGGGACCTGCAAAAAATAAAAGAATAACATTGATACCCACTTTTTAATAGGGTCCTAAGAGTTAGGTCTTAGAAAACCAAACCCAAGAGGGTTCGGTATTCCCATTATATAAATAATTTTTATTTTCATGAACATTTTTCAAAAAGGACTCAATATATTTATTCCTAATCAAACTGTTATTTGTTTTAGGAACCCATATTTTTAAGGTTTTTGTGTTTTGATCCCTTTTTGGTTGAACTATGGTACACTTAGGTTTAGAAATATTTTTCTTATTTTGCTTAATTTTTGGTGGAGCTACTGATTTCTTAGTATAACCTAGTCCTTTCTTATTTGAGACAGACTGAGAAGTTTCAATAATTTTAGATAAGTTTTCTATGTCTCTATTAAAGTTAGACACATTTCTAGTAATATTGTCTAACTTAGTTTTGATACCAGTGTTATCTAATTTGATCATTTTAACTTTTGATTTTAGCTTATGATTTTCAGAAATAAGAGCATCATTCTTTTCTTTTTGAGTCTCAATTTCTTGACTCAATAAGGTAAGTTGAGAATTAACATTAGAAAATGAATCTGGAATTTTCTCAAGTTCTACTTCCAATATTTTTTCCTCATCATTAAGCATATCTCTTTCGAATTCTGCTCTATTTTGATCTTTGAGAGCTTCTTTATATTTTCTTTTGAGATTTGTCAAAGTATCTAATAATTCAGAATTTATTTCAATCATGTCATCAAAAGTAAGATCATTTACCTCATTATCAGTTGCATGAAGCAAACATTAGCTTGTTCATTTTCACTATCACTGCTACTTTCAGAAGACGAAGAATCTGAGTCATCCCATGTCACCGAAAATGCCTTCTTTTTGAATTTATCCTTTCTATATTTATTTTGTTTTCCCTTCATTGTTTTGGACAACCTTTTTGTATATGACCCTTCTTATGGAAATTGAAGCATTCTAGTACTGAGGATGATGGCTTATTGTTGAAGTTTCTTTTGTTATTATTTCGATTTCCTTTTCTGTACTTCAAAATTTTCTTAAAATTTTTAGCTATGAAAGCTAAATCTTCATCCTCTGAATCTAATTCCTCTTTTTCTGCATGAAATTCCATATTTTTCTTGTTTTGTGCTTGAACTCTTTTTGCCTGTAAATTTACTTCATAGGACATTAAATTTCCTATTAACTCTTCCGATTTCAGGGTAGAAAGATCGTTTGCTTCTTCAATAGCTAAAACTTTGTTTCCCATTCATTAGTTAAAGAGTTTAGGATTTTGGACACGATATCGAAGTCATAATACTTTTCTCCTAGTCCTATTAGAGAATGATAAATATCTTGAAATCGGGAGTACATATCATTTATGAACTCATCTTGCTTCATTCTAAAATTTTGAAATTGACTCTTGAGCATAGATATTTTGATTTATTTAACTTTGCTAGTTCCTTTATGAGTAACTTTGAGTGTTTTTCATATTTGGTATGCAGTGTTACATATGGTAACTCAGTTAAATTCATTTTTATCTAATGCACAAAATAACATATTCATTGCTTTAGCATTAGCAGTAGCATTTTGTTTTTGTGCAGCTGTCCATATAGAATATTCGGTAGTAGGTGCAGTATATTTTGCTTGTGTAACATTCCATGCATCAAAACCATTGGCTTGCATATAAATACGCATTCGTGTTGCCCAATAGTTGTAATTCATGCCATTGAATAGTGGAGGTCGGGCAGTAGATTGACCTTCAATAAAACTAGTGTTAGTGACAGTGCTTGTGCTGGTGTTGTTTTCCATATTAGCAAAATATCAAATAACTGTGTAACGGTTATAAGATGTCTGCTCTGATACTAAATGAAAGAGAGTGTGGATCGTGCAATATGGAAATATGCTAAATATGTAAGAGATTAAAACAAAGATAGTAGATAGTAGAGTAAAGAAAAAAATAAAAGTGAACACACCAAGATTTTTAGACTGGTTCGAACTTCCCGTTCTACGTCCAGTCCCAAACTTCTTTTGGAATTTCACTAAAACAACAACCCTCAGTTAACCTGGAGAAACAGATCTATATAACCATTGAGCAGCCGAACAAGGATGCCTCAGCAACTGAAGAGAACTTCACAATGCCTAAGTAGCAGAACAGGACTTCTACAAGTATATAAAATTGTCTGACTAATGTGTTCTTGATAACACGGATATGTCAATGTGTGTACACCCTTCCTATAATCAAATCGTTAAGTATATGAGTGTGTGTGAAGATATGAAAGGAAGATTATCGCTATGAATCAAAGAGTATGGATATGAATTCAAAGATTCAAGCAATGAAGATGGCTTGATTGCTTTTGAATGCAGAGAATATAGAGAGTAAGTAAGATCGGTAAATTATTCAAGAATCGGTGATTTGAAAAATGATTTTGATGTGTTTATATAGTGCATGGATAGATACAATCTTTCGTTAAGAGATTCAATCAATAGATGCAGCCATTACTCTTCGAATTGGATTGTAACTCTTCGCGAGAGGAAGCATCCGTTCAGAAAATGTAACTGTTATACGCAGGTCAGTCGACTGAGTTCAGAAGCCCAATTGACTGAAATTCAAATTTGTATATATATTCTCTGTTCAATGTCCATTTTGCACCAAATCAGTCGACTGTAATTAGTCGACTGGCCTGTGCAATTTTGCACAGTGAATTTCAATGCATATACAAATGAAAACAATTTATTTTGTATGCAAGTGTAACTACTTGAGGAATGATTTTAACAGTATCTAATCATATTTAAGATTCAAAAACATAATAAATAATCATACGAAAACTAATTTTGAAGTCTCTTCTCTTTGTAGTTTATACCATATATATGTTACTCTCTTTTTGTTGCTATCGCCATATAGTCTTTGTTAATGCTCCATGTCATGAATCAAAACTCACGGTTCAACATTAAAGGGTCGATAGGCTTCGTCGGAATTTTATACCTTGGGAAAGGGTAGGTAGATAAATCGTACATGCAACATTAGGTTAATAGTTTATACCATATATATGCCACTCTCTTTTTGTTGCTATCGCCATATAATCTTTGTTAATGCTCCTTGTCATGAATCAAAACTCATGGTTCAACATTAGAGGGTCGATAGGCTTCGTCGGCATTATATACCTTGGGAAAGGGTAGGTAGATAAATCGTGCATGCAACATTAGGTTAATTTAGTTAAACTTAAATAGTAGACATAAAAATTAAATAAAAACCAATCGGCATAAATTTATGTAATGGACAAGGTATAAATTTTCTAGTCACTAGTACGTTGTTTTGACCCTCTCCTCATTACAACCGATAGAATAGATTTAGAGAAACATGTCACTGGAGCTGGACATAGTTGATTGTTGGAGAATTCTTCTTTTCTCTCATGCTCGATGCTCATATAAGAATTTGACATCCAAGAAATACCATTAACTTCGAGGTAATAGTCATAATCGCTACTTGTATCCTATTATTGTTTTCGTGTGAGTTTATATTTTATAAATATCCAATAATGCTCATGCCTATTTGTAGCTACTAACGATCCATGCTTTGATGGACCTGAGTTTTGATTTTTGTTGAAATTTGGACTCATTAAAGTGCGGTTGTTAACACTTTCAGTCGAATTAATTAGTTAATGTAACACTTTATATCAAGTATACAATCGAAATAAAATACCTTTTTTCGAACAAGATTGATTATCGAGTTAGATATATTTAACAATATACATGATTGCCCCTATGACATACCTAACTCTATCAGTATAATGTACTGATGAAGTTATATATAGGGAACATCATCGGAATTAATAGCCCCATCGCCAATTGGGGGCGCATATACGTTATATAAGGCAGGAGTGTCGTACTCATCATCAAAAGGAAAAGGAAATTCATTCGAGCTTTATATCGTAATGTCAGTCATCTTATAAAAATCTGCTACAGTAATGCCTGGCACAAAATAAAGAAAATGAAATGTGTAGGCGGTAGACTACCCACCTCTTAATTATGATCGAAATGAGTGGATGATCAAAAGATTGGGCATGTCTAATATGTAGGAAATAGCCAAATAGACTGGCACATAGCCTATTTGCTAAAGTCAGAGTGAGTGTATTGTAAAACTATTCAATACCCTTGGACTCACTGGCCGTCAACTGATATATCGTGTTTATATAAAAAAACAACGGTTGATTAATATACAATAAACCAAACTTTGATACTTTGAACTATATAATAAAGAATATTGATATTTAGACCATAAAATTAACGATAATAAATAGCATTACTTAACCAACATAGTAGTATCAGGATTTGGGATAATATGAATCACACCAACGTGTTTCTTTGTTTGTCTTCGAACGGTACGTTTTGTGATTTTATAACGTGCGACAGCATTATGACATTTTTTTCTACTTAAAACAAAATTTAAAAAAGTGACGACGAGTAATTGACGAGGTGTTCTTTTCAAAAGAATCGCAATCTCGAACGTTCACTAAACAGATGTTTAAGATTCAAAAGTCTGTTTAACAAGCACATAAAGTTTGAATATTTACTAAATAGGCATCTACGCATAAAATTCATATTAAATATACGGCTGCACTTAAACGTTTATAGCTAGGGGTCTTGGTATTCAAGGTTGAATGCCCTTGAACCGCAAATTAGTCGGGTAGCAGAAAGAAGTAATTTATTTATTGAATGTATGTATATATAGAGCTTGGTATTTAGTGCAGGACCTTGGAAGCGCACGTGAAAGAGCCAGGGAACTTGGTGACGATGCATCTGTGGAACGTACACTAACGGTCGTTCTTTCCATTTTCTTATTATAATTTAATGCTCTTTTTCTTTTCTGTGAGCATTACATTCTTTGTTCAATGTTTCCACACTGGTCTAATCTCTTATCTACTGCTTCGTAAATCGTAAGTAATTCGTAACCTTTTGCTTCAGCACGCGAGAAATTTAGAAACATTTTCTCTAAGCTCCCAGAACTAAAAACAAATTGCTCTCTTTCTTATATTAATTTATATAATCATAAACCTACTATTATTTGTTCCCATTTGATTAAAATCAATGGATTACCAGCCTGTATGATGTGATTTGGCATTGCTCAATAAACAGAGATTTTTATCTGATTCCGCATGCAGCGGAAAGCATTAGCAAATCGATAAAAATAGAGCGGCGTTCTTCTGTGAGTAAAAGCAAATGCAATCATTTTGTTGGTTGCTACGGCTATATTACCTTAGCAACAATTAGTCATATCAAAAAACATAATTTCGTTCATACTTCATTTATAAGTGTGAACAAACGTCCTCTCCAAAGGAATAAAACAACGTATCTCAAACTGCAAGTGATAATGAAAATGGTTGATTTGTAATCAACCTGTTTTAAGTTTCAAAATGCATAAACATCCGTCCAAAAAACATATTATAAAAGTAAAAAAAAAATAAAAAATCTTTATTCTTATGTTAAAGAACGTCTACGAGCGCTAAAAAAATTTACATGGTCTTCTACGGTTTTGAAAATTTCTCTATGCATATTTGCATTTTCTATAGTAAAAGTTATTTTGATCATGAAAACAGACGATTGATTGATGGCTATTTTTAATTTTCTATAAAATATTTTAATTATTTTTTGCCAAAGTAAAAAATAAAAACGTAACTTAAAACAGATTTTTCAAAGGACTCTGTAGATTTCAAATCTGAAGATAATTGGTGTAACCAAATTTCCAGTAACCAATAATAGTGATTCGTTCAATTGTTAAATAGCTGCTCGAAACTGGACTCTGCAAGGGGCAAGAAAATGGAATTTATATCCGTATCGACAATAATATTTTATTTCTTTTTTTTTTTTGAAGAAAAAAAAAAGTGTTCTCCTTGCCCTTTTAAACGATTTTTTTTAAGAACTGAACCATCACAAAAGGGTATATGAAAAATACAAGGTAAAAATAAAATCTTCACTGTAAACATAAAATTAAACAATAAAAGACTTACAAAATTTACACATTTAATTAAAACAGTATACCTTGAGGTAACACCTTCATTATTACCGTCTCCCTCCCCAAAGCAATACAAACACCAACAAATCTGAAACTAATTCATCTACTAGTCAACAAAATCTCCCTCACTATCCCCAACTACATATTATTCTAAACCGTTAAGTTCCTTGAATCAAGATCGAGAAATCACCTCAGCCAACTTCCCAATCATCTTAACCCTAACCCCTTCCGGCAACTCCACCACCTTCCTCCTCCTACCTCTCATTCCCCCAAATTCAAACCCCAACACCTCCTCCACTTCCTCCGACCTCCATCCGGCCCTTCTCAGATCATCTGAACACCTATCCGCCCTCATCACTAGTGCATCCATCACCGCTTCCCCGTCCAGCTCCATGCAATTCGACGACACAACTTCCACCATTTCACTGATCTCCATCTCACTCCATCCCCCATTCTTAAGTACATTTGATATCTCACCCAGATAATCCCCCACCCAAGCTGGCATCTTCACCATCCGAATCTCTACAAAGCGCTCCGGATCTGATGTAGAGCTCGAGCTCCTCCTCCTCCTATCACACGCTGCCGCATCCGACCAGAACTCGATCCACCGAGCCCTTCTCCTCCTCTCCGGCCCTGGTCGGGGCAGGGAAACCGACCTGGAGATACTTTTGGTACCATGCACGAATCGGGTGAAGAAGTCGGACAGGTCGAGGCCGCAGAGGGAGATCTCGTCGTCGTCCACGAAGAAGATTGGGTTGCCAGCAAGGCAGGGGAGCGAGGGGATGTAGCATCGGTGGAATACCGGGATTAGGAGTGGAGCTCGCTTTAGGGCAGATCGGGCGTGCCTTAGGGCAGATGATGGGTCAGCGGGGCGAGGGCCCCAGGACTTGGGCCAGAAGGAGTTGCGTGCTATTTGTAGGGAGATAGCGGCGATGGGGAAGTCGATGGCGGTTGTATTGTGGAAAGAGCGCCAGTCGGGGAAGCCGGGAGAAACGGGGAGGGAGGAGGAGAGAAGGGCACGGAGGTCGGGGGGGAAGGAGAAGGAGAGTGAAGACTCGATGAGGGCGAGTTCGGAAGGGGAGAGGCCAGGGGAGAGAGGGATGTTGGCAGAGGAGAGGGAGGAGATGAGGGAGGAAACGAGCGTGGAGAAGGAATGGGTGCCTGGGAGATGGGTAGAACTGGAGGTAGAAGCTGAGGCGCGTAGGGAAAGACGGCGGAGTGCAAGTGAGTGAGATGTTAGAGTTTGGGTGGTTCGGCGGTCGACGTCCACCATTGTTGCGTGCTTTGAGTGATTTTTCCGTTTCTTTTCAGTTTGTGACTTTGGTGTTGGGGGAGGGAAGTGGAGGCAGGAAGGTGGTGAGCATTTATAGATTGGAGGTGGGGCCCTGGTGAGATCTTTGTGTGTGTTTTGTTGATGATGTGACGGTGATGAATTGCAAAGGCGAACGGACTAATATTTTGTTTAAGGTAACCCAAGGACGACTCTGAGAAACAAAATATCACTATGAATAAACTTTGCATCATCTTTTCTTCTCATATTGTATGTCACCGTGTGCTTGATAAATGTACTAATGAAGAACGGATCTTTATAAATTATGCATGTAGGATGTATTATAGAATCGAAATGAATAAATTACCCCATGATATGTTTTGTCTACTAAGACCATAACAACGATTATGTTATCCATCATTAGGTAGATGAATATCCACAAATACATGATTGATTAAGTTGGAAAAAGATATTCGAGTCCAAACTATTTTTTTTTATTTTTTTTTTTTTGAATCTTTAAACTTGTTTGCTTTCACACAAATAATTTATATTGATGAAACATAACTCTTAACTTCAAATGTGGAAATGATATCAATGACATTAAAATAAAATTTTTTAACATCAAATATTGAGGTATCAAAAATTTAATCCATAAGATATGTGCATGTTATTTGATGTGGTATTAAACAAATAACAATATTCGTTTCATAATTGCTGACCTCATTGTCCTTATATTGTAATTAGGATATTCTTGCATCATATCCATCATGTTATATAAAATTAATATTTAGAACCATATACATTATATGTATTAGAAATACTTAAATCAATGCCTAAGATTTTTTAGTTGAATTACAACAAATTCAATTAACCACCTATCAAAGTAGTGGATTTTGAAACCACTACTGGATCAATATTGCAAATCCGCTGAAAAAAAGGTAGATGAATCATTTTTTACTGTTTATTATTCTTGAATTTTTTTTTTTAAAGATTGCCAAATCAATTCAATACCATCGTCAGTGTAGAACCACGCAGATGCAGTCAAAGTTTGACGATGCGTGAGGTTTCTAATTGCAAAGGCGTGGACATCTTCATGTTCCTATTATTCGGTAATCGATTTTGTACCTCTTGAGATATGCAACCTGGTCTTTATCCTCCTTATATGAGAAGACCTGCTTGTATTTTGTATAACAATTGCTCTTTCATAATAGCTAGCTAGACCAGAAGGAGCATAGATCGCCCAATTGAAATGTCCTTTTGACCAAATAAAATTTAAAAGTAATTTTCAAAACATATTTTAATTTATATAATTTATTTAGATAGTATATTGATTTATGTAATATTAAAAATAATAAATAATTACAAAAAATATTTAGTAGCTGTCAAAAATTATTATTGCTGTAAATATACATGTATAAAATTATAAGATCGGTTTTGACCAAAGTATGATATTATAATTAAATTTGAACTAAAAAAATAAAAGGTGTGTGTGTCTCTTTTTTTTTTTTTTTTATAACCTACATTATCAATGTAATTGCAAGTGTTTTTTTTCTATTCTAGCCTGCCTTCTTTTATTATGATACTCATTTTTTTTAGTTCTCTTATATTATATAACAGTCTTAACTTAGGACTTCATCCAACTGTCATAAGTTATTATCATAATAACTGTTTTACTTTTTACTCTATTATATGCCCAATAAATGCAGATCTAGCCCCATTTCCTATTTATTGTTTCTAGTCTTGTCAAATAATTAACTTGGTTATCTTCTCTTCTTTAAATTCTTTAACGTATCACGTTATTCTCTTTTATTCTAGGAAGTATGTCTATTCTATTTGGTTAGTTACAAAAACTATGCTAAAAATCCATTTTCATATTTTAATACTAAATAATGCTATAAAAATTAACGCATATCTGCAAGATATTTCTTTTATAGGTTCTTTAATTATTGGGTAATGCAAAATACAGTAATGTCTCTATTTTGCACTAATTTCATTTTTCTTGCTTTTATTCTTGCAATTACGTTTGCCGTTATTCTTACAATATTAAACTATGAAAATGTATGTCATTTTCTAAATCAACCAACTAATCTATCACTAACTTCCAAATCAAGTTGTTAGATTTTTCCTTTTTTAATTCATATCTCCCGTTTTAACATAATTTACTGTAAATTTCTTACTTTTAGGCTTATGTCTTCCTCTACAACTTTTAAACTAATATTACTTATATTTAATTGGTTTCCTTTCTTTTTCCATATAAATAGCATTTAAATATTAGTACATTCCCTTATAAAATTTACAGTTTCAACATAACTAATTAGTAGCACTATAAGAAAACTGCGGTTTACCTACGCCAATATGGCGTAAGCGGCGCGTAGGTAAATACAGCAACTACGTAGTCCCTACGTCATTTCTGCCATGGGTAAAATCTGCGTAGCTAATAAAATACCTACATCTTACTTACGCCGTCCGTGGAGTTGTTTCCTACGCCTTTCTTACGCCATAATTTTTCCATGTCTTCCCCACGCCATTTTATTCCTACGGTTTTGTTACGACATTTTTACTTCTTTAGCTGCTCACGTCTTTCCTACGTCATTCGTTTACCTACGTCTTCCCTACGTCGAGTTTTCCTACGCTTTCCCTACGTCATTCTTACATATTACGTTTCCTACGTTTTTTCTACGTCATTCATTTATCCACGGTTTACCTACGTCTGTGTTTTTAATGTTTTTCTTACGCCACACACACAAATTTTTGCTGCATCAATATTCGATTTACCTACGTCTTCCCTACGTCTTTTCTGAAGCAATTTTGATATATTACTATTGTATTTCATTTCACCGCATTAAATAGAAACTAAAATCAACTTATTTTATATATATACACATTCCAACAAAAAGATTAACATCAAACCGTTCGTCTTTAATTCAAAAAACAAATATCTCATTCATAGTACAAAGTCAAACAATATTAATCAAGTTCCTATATGTCAAAATAATACGGTAATATGTTCATGATACATGACATCATACAGATACCATTAAGAAAGTTTTCGATACCCTCATCCCTCACGACGATCGTTCGGCTCTCCATCAAATCTCTGTCGATGCATCTCGGTGAGTTGTTCATACTGCATCTTCAGTATTTGAATCTTCCCTTCTTGACGCTCCACCTTTTCCTCTGGTTTGGCTCTAGTCAGTGTTTCTCCCTTATTGATGCTATAGGTGGCGCCTTTGTATTTCTGCATTTTATCAAATATTGCATCAATTTCTACATTTTAAACTAATTAAAATAATATTTTGTTGAAAGTTTAAATACTTACTCCAGGGATATTGTCATAATATGGCCTACGATCCTTTCTTTTAGCTATAGCACCGATAAGCATGTCGAATACTTCTTCCTCGACTTCATATGAAATTATTGTGTCTTGACTTTTCAATTTTTCAATTCTAGCTTGATATTGTGCCTGTATTTGTAATTTTCCAAATAAATTTTATTAGATATATGTATAAGTCAAGATGTGGTGTAAGACAACTAAGTGCATACTTTAAATCTACATACTCCGTTTTGCACAGTATCTTAGATGTCAATGATAACTTAACATAGGAATACGTCCGATTAGATAGGTGATCAAATCAATTTTGGTATATCCAACACAAAACTAATTGACAATTTTTAAATTTCACGGTTTGCAACATACAGGTATATGCTTTTTGCTCATGTATATGCTAAAGCATGATATTACCCTTTCATCTCCAATATATTGGATAGCTATAAGTGTTGTAATTAAGCTGTGCAATATAATTGACGGGGATTACCAGAGCATCTCTTCCGTTTGTCTGTTGAAAGTTGTTGACGTGCATAATTGATACTCATTGTTTCTCTAGCAGCAATATTAACTATCTGATTTATCTAAATTTATAAAGCTCTAATAGATAGATACTTTAGTTCTAAAGCTCTAATAGATAGATACTATTTGATTTAGCAATTAAATAGATAGTATCTGATTTAGGTGTATGTTATACGCACATATTAAACTACTAACCAGCTATTAAAACCAAGCTATAAGAATCACTTACTGCAAATTCCATCGATGCTTCATCAATCCATCCACTAGTGGTAGATCCGCTGTCTGAAGTGACATTGTGAGTTCTACAATACACTTCCCAAGTAGTTGGCTCCCTATTAAGTTCATCGGTCTAGAAAATAAAGACAAAATAGAGTAAAAATGTGATAAGCTGATATAAATTAACGTTAAAACAAGATTTCAGAGATTAGGCGAAGGCATTAGATGAGTGATATGGTGGCAGCAGTCAAGTTGATTGATATGGTGGCAGTAGTTGATTGAAGTTTATGAAGTATGCAAGCAGTAGTAGACTGATAGTATGTGATGAGGACACGTATGTGAGTTGAGATGACAGTATTGTGTATATGCCGTGGTTGAGGCTGAAAGTAGATGTCGTGATGTGCGGTGTTTGCAAGATGCAGTGGGAAATTGAGTTTGTTTTGTTGTCAGTATGAAGTAGTATGTGAAGAGGTGGTTAGTGAAGTAGTAGCAAGGCAGTGTGCGAGGAAATTTGAGGAAATCACGGATGAGCAGGCAGTTGTGAAGAGTGGGTGAGCATGGGGTAGATAATGGTTGGGGTGTGAAGAGGATGGTGACTTGTTTTTTGCATAAGTAAGAGGAAGAGATGGTAGTACTTATTGTGAATGGTCGGCGAGGAACTGTAAAGGCAAAGAACTGTAAATGCCGGAGGTAGGCAATCAGAAAATGCAAAGAACAGAGAGTGGGAAATGTAAAATTTTATAAAAAACAAAATATGAAAGAAAATGAAAATGTCAATGCCAAATTGAAAATGGAATAAAAAAATTCTTTTTTATTTTTATTTTTGAACTGAAATTGTGGATGTTTTTTTTAAATTATGTAAATGCAAATGCAAAACAAGCACACAATGAACACAAACAAATGGAAGCTAAATTCACACGAAAACGCAACAAAATTCTTTTTTTTTTAATTGCAAACACACAAATAGAAGATAGAACTGTAGAATTACCATTACAAGTAAAGAACAAATTATCTTTTCTGACAAAATGATGTGGTATTTTTTTTTCTTATTTCTGCAATCTAGTCCAAAAGAAATTTGCATTCCAGTAAATGGTTAGGGCACTGAAGTAAGAACTAGACCAAAACATATTTGTGCAGAGCTTACAAACAGTAAACGATAATACGGACTGATTGCGTATATATGCTATGCACATGGATACATAACAGACAAACAATTGTATTTTAAGTACCATGCATTGGCTTGCCTGTGATCCCGATCATTGTGTCTGCCTCGAATCTTTTTCATATAGCTCGCAAAAGACAACATCAATTAATTATTTTGCAAGAATTCTTACCCAATTTGGCTTGCCAGAAAACTCCGACCCATGTTACGGAGGAGGAGTCCGACACAGACTTAATCAAGACCTCTCTGCCTTGCTTCCAAACAACTTCTCATCAACTCTTGCTATTAAACACTCTAGCAACCAAAACACTCCAGTAACCAAAACGGTCACCCTCCTTCTTCATCTCTGTGCAACTGTGCACTTCAACCCACATCACAACATCAACACTTATACAACACTTCCTACAGCAGCACATTCGAACTGTCAATATACATGCAATATATTCGAACTGTTTTTACTTCATTGTTCAGTTATTAGCCTGTTACTTCCTACTACAACACAATCTGCCAACAACACAACAGCATTGACATCTACTTCCTACTACAAGTTCCTTTACATACATCATTCATCCACAGCTACAGTCCAACCTTCACTCCTTTACATACATCATTCATCCACAACTACTGTCCAATCTTCACTCCTCTATACATTGCATATTGCCATTTCCTTCAACCCCTGACCAAACTCCTTTGCCGGGTACATCTACACGGTAAAACCAAGCAACGCTCTTCCATCAACATTGCGTGCAAACCACAAACCTATACTTGCCTTACATACATCACCTACCAAATTCTACATCCTCCCTTACATTACTCCTGCATCATACAAAGCAAAACCTTACCATCCCCTTCGTCGTCGTCATCTAGAACCACCACCAGAACCATTCTCGTTCCACTTCCTCTTCCACACGAACCCGTGCCTTTCACTGTTCAAAACCCAATCTCCCAATCTTCGATTCTCCTAATCAATCTCGAACCACAACAACATTCACACTTCTGCAACCTCACCCGAAATCACCGCCTAAGATGCACCGAACTCGACATCAACTGGCCTTCAATTGAGACTCTCGACCACCGCTTCTTTCAGCGAGGCGACCAATTTGCCAATTCAACGAAACCCTAATTTTCCAATTCGACCTCTCCACAGAAACCCGCAACCTTCAAACCGAATCCGATAAAAAAAAGAGAAAAGGTGGGGATTTCGAGTTACGAGATTGAATAGAATTTGGTTGCAAATTTTTTCGATTTTGAGAGTTATAATTTAAGAAAAAGAAATTGCCGTGGTATAAGGTGATTAATGTAAAAATAAAAAAACTATTTTTGTCCTAGTGCATGTGTAGCAATGGCGTGGGAAATTTTGTACGTCTTCCTTGCGCTAGTTTGGAATCGTAGAAAATTAACAAAGACGTAGAAATGATGTAGGACATTATTTGCATCTTTTCTACGGCACAATTTTAGCGTAAGAAATTTCCTACGTATTTCCTACGCCAATGTGGAATTGTAGAAAATTAACAGAGGCGTGGAAATGACGTAGGAGATTATCTACGCCTTTTCTACGGTATCATTTTAGTGTAGGCGATTTCCTATACCTTTCCTACGTCTCGATTTTTTTTCTACAAATTGAAGTTGATGTAGGAGAGGCATAGGAAATTTTCTTACGTCTTCCCTACGCCTTTACCTCTTTCTACCATTTTCCTACACCTACCCTACGCCCCGCCTTTTGGCGTAGGAAAGACGTCGAAAACTTTGTGTAGGAAACTACAGTATTTTCTAGTAGTGAACTAATTACTAAAAAAATGCTGAATTAAATATTTAACGGGAATCTAATAATATTATATATCATAAATATAAAAGAGATATAATTTAAATCCACTCACATGTCATCCTTAACTTTGATCCATCGCCTTCCTGTATCCCCTTCTAAGACGTCTAATATTTTTATTAAGGAGACCTGCTTCTCAGAAATATTTTCTATTTAGGGTTCAACCTCTAGACCGAATTGAGAGAAAATCTGATTGGGAGAAAATTGCTAGGTCTAGGGTCTTATTTATAGTGGTGTTTGGAGATCTCAGCCAGTTGGATTTTTTTGATCGAATCGGGTGCAACTATGTCACAGACTAGCTGCGTATCATTGGATCCAGAAAATAACGCTTCAGATCGCACGAAAAATCAAAATTTATAACTTCGGCACTTCCCTGGATGATTTCTCGTCTAGGGCAAAACGCGAGTCGACCTATAGGTCGACCTGTGTGTTTTGTGGGTCGATCTATAGGTCGACCCTTGTTCTTTTTGGTCGACTGGTAGGGTCTTACTTTTTTTTGTTTAATTCTGATTTCTTATTCTCTCGTAACTTCTTCATATTAATTCGAATTTCAACAAGTTATATATTGAAATTGATCAAAAATTGCCACGAACACAATGGTATAGGTTTTGAGGCCATATTCTGACAATTCCAAAAATGCTTATTTTTACTGTTCATCGTTATTTGATTATTTAATTATCTAAAAATGCGGGGTGTTACATTCTCCCACCCTTTAGGAAATTTCATCCCCGAAATTCGACAAGGACAAAATTATGTAATTCCTCGCATCAATCACATCCATTTTGTGTACATCCAATCTTGCGATCATCAGTGTCCTTGTGCAATGTGTCAGTTAAAATAAAATATATGCATGTACATGAATTCTAATTGGTACCTCCTATATGAATGTATTTCTTCTTCAAAAACTCCTTTTTAAAATTTAATGCACACATCCTAAATATACTTGCAATTTTTGTATGAATGCAATCTTCTGAAAACTCAAAACAATTTTCATCTAGATTTTCCCACGCTCCTACTAAATAGGGGCATAGTTCAATGAATTTTACATCAAATCCTCCCACGCAACTTTTAATTTTTGAGTCCACAGGTGCGGCGCAGTGGAAAGGAGGCTTGGGTTTTGGTAAAAAGATTCAGGGTCGATTCCTACCATGTGCTTCCCTATCCTATATAAATTTACCCGAGGGTATGGAGGCTTGAATCAGCGGACGGCTTTACTGTATCCTTCTCGGGAGTTTACCGGCCCGTCGGGTTCTCCTACGTTTTCAAAAAAAAACTTTTAATATTTGAACTTCAGAAAAATCTAATTTTTTCCAAACTCGATTTCTTATGTCAGAAAGAAGGTAGAAAACGGAAAACCTCACATTTACCGTTTTACTTTAGCGCACCTCTTTCTCCGTACTTGGAACCTATGCCGTTATTCTATAAAAATCTCTATTTGTTTTTCCATGCACAGTTCGCATAAGAAAAAATTTCTTTTGAAATTTTTTCTGTTGACGTTTTTGTCACTTTCTTTAAATTTGTTATTTTCCTTTTAGTTACTCTTTTTGGCTCTTACCCTTTTTATTACTTACATCCTATATTTTTATTCTCTTCTTGTGAACATCACAGAAAAAGAGCATTATACTAATCATTAGCGATTTACAGCAATAGAAACTTAATGCTTACATAGGAGTACAATCTCATAACTAAAAAAGAAAACAAGTCCGACTACATAGTGATACTAGATAGGTAAATACTTATTTACTTTTTAACCAAACCATTTTTCTTTAAAACATGCTTTGCTCGTCCTTAAAACTTTTTTTCCTGAAAATGTCCTCATATGTTTTCAAAACATCTTCTTTTCATTAATTTTCAAATTTACAAAAACTAGAGTAGATAAGAACTATTATTTTATCAAAAACCCCTTAACTTCCTTACTCTTTCAATTACCTAACTTTGAAGGAGTTTCTAACTTACTACAAATTGGGACTTTGGACAAAGGCAAGCAACAAATGCGCGTAGTCAATGAAGAATCATGAAATTTCCATTGTTTAGCTTTTCTACTAAGGTTCTCTATAATATCCCTTCTAACTACACTTCTTATTACACCTAATGATTTTATACCTTAATGTATTGGAACTACTTTCTCTTACGAGAAACCATTAACGCTAAAACCTTCTATGAGTCCTTTAAAAGAGGATTTTATATTTATGTGAGATTACAAGAAACTTATTTTATATTTTATCGAAATTGGCTATACAAATTATGGTGCTTTCCATACCTTATACGTCTCTTTCATGTATTCCTTATAACTTACACAAAACATCTTTCTTTGTGATTTGGATTCATAGAAAATTATATTATTATTCATTTCAGTCCAATAGATTAAAGTATGTTTAATCTATATTCACTTAAATAGATATTTCCTACGAAATTTATTAATTTCCTAATATTTAATTTACATTTTTTTTCACAAAAGAACTCATTTTCAAAACTGTTTTAATATTTTCATAACTAGAAAACATTTCCATATACTTATTTAAACAATAAGTGTACTTACAAACCACTTTATTTCTATACTTCAAAACACATTTTTTTTATTTGGGTCAAAACAGATGTTGCGTAAAACACCGTTACTATAACCCAAAAATACCAGTATATGATTCAATTAAAATAAATATTAATGAATCCCATTTGCTACATAAAAACATTTCATTTGGGAGTGTCATATTCTACGCTTCCTTAATTTTTCGTGAAAACATCTATTACAACAATAAATGTTGTAACCTACGTTTTCGATACTCAACACACTCTATATTTTTATATTTAAAATCTTTGTTTACCTATAAAGAAACTAAAGAGCTATACATGCTCCATAATTCTTCAAAAAAGAAGAATTTCACGTTCAAAAATTTTTACATCGTATAAAAACCAATTTAAATTTCATTCCACTTTTTTTTCAAAAACCCAAAATTACTTCCTCAAACATATTAACAATTATATTTTTTTCGACTCTTCAATTCCAAATGTTTCATTTTATTGGGCTAGACATAAAGTGGATTTTCTTCGTACTACCTTAGAAATACCATTCCTAAACCTTGGAAATCTCATTTCCTTACTAAAATATCTTATTACTTCCAAAATAAAAATACTATCCCTAGGGAACTTTTCCTACTTCTTATAACATATGGATACCAATATTCCCTCAAAACATAACATACTGTACACTATAAATCGGCAATAACATAGCGCTCAACATCCTTGGGTCATCCCAATAGAAAACTATACACAATTCTAAAAAAATTTCACATGTTAAAATTTATAATTTGGGGCTATTTGGATTTTAGTACATAATATATCTATATTTTATTCAAAAATACAGATACGTTCACTCATATTTCCTAATTTACTTAGGACCCACTAACCTAAGCTCTGATACCAAATGTAACATGTGCAGTTAATGCCCCGCTACAACTCCGCTATATCTCATAGCAGATTTCTACCGCTATGATTTTTTCATATAGCCCCAGAATATAGCCTTTCTGCTTTAATCCCCGCTATTTCCGCTATATCTCGTTATTTCCGTAATATTCCGCTATTCCCGCTATATCTTTTTTAATAAAATGAATTGAAAAATTACATTGTACATTATACAATTATGAAACTAATTTATTTGATTTAATTTTTAATATATTTTTAGAAATGAAAATACTCTAATATTTTACCAAATTCAATTATGTTATATAAAAGTTTTTCTTTTATTTAAAATGTATTCGCACATGTTTTTATTTAAAATTATTTATGTATTATTTATAATTCAATTGAATGATAATTTTTCATTTAATTATCATTTATATATTTGAAAAAACATTAAGTACGAGTTTTATATGTTATTTTAGAGTCATCCGCTATATCCCGCTATATCTTTGCTGTATCCTTGCTATGACTTTTTGCACCTCCACCGCTTTGAATCTACCACGCGCATTAAGTGCACAGAATGTAACAACCCGAATTCTAGTGGATTCAGATTTTTTGCCTAAATGCTAAAATCCAAGCCCACTGAAGTCCGAGTCGGGTATCTGGTATCCTGCAAATAGGCATAGATAAATATATCAGAGCTCAAATAAATATCTCACAGCGGAATTGACTAAAATATAATAGTAAGTAAATACTCACCAAGGTAATAACACTTTCTAACCAAGTGTCTCAAAGCTAGAAAATCTCTGCCATCTATCTAACCTGTGAGATGTTATGAGAAGGAGATCAGAACTAAAGTTCTGGTGAATGGACAAATTATACACTTCTATGCATAATTCTACATATATCGCTCTATTTCCATTTTCTGCTATATTTGGTTTATTGGGTTTAAAATACTCTCGCTCTGTGCATAAATCGTACCCATCTACTCCCTAGTAGATTAAGACCTAATAACCAATATATGTAGCTACATGCCCAAAGACCTCATCGGTCCTAGGTACTACCCGTAGTACCTCCCATATCCTCCTCGAAAAGGACTCCATCGTCTGGCTATTAGAGCATACTATAACTATAGCTGTAAAGGACAGCTTCATGAGGCCTACAATACAGATGTTCTGTCGTCTACTATGAAAACGTGAAACTACATCCGCAGTAGCTTATATTGGTGCCCGGCCGTCCACAATGTACCACCCGGTGCGTACCTTGAGGACTACACGTAACCGTTCTGTCTATTCCTTAAGTTTCACCAGTAACGTATACCTTGTACGGAAGTCAATCGAGGATTTTTTATATCTGTAAAGGTCCACTTCATTAGGCCTACAATTCAATATTCTACTTGGCCTGCCTCTTTTCTCATCATGGCTATAGCCCCATGCAACCCCCCTCAACTAATCGAAAGACCTTTTAAGAGCTAAGTGGTTATGTCCTACTACAAACAGACTAAACATCCAATTGGTTGTGCCCCTCATCCAATGTCCCGATAGTGAAAGAATCATTGGCCTGTTGGTTTAACTCTAGTCTTTTTCGAACTCGCTCTGACTGATGATGACTTGAGCTCCGCATGCGACTATCCTTCTAGGTCCTGCCCACTATAACCTACTCGCAAACTAGAGTACAGTGTCATACGAATATCCTACTCCATCACCAACCTTTTGACTGCCTAAAAAGGTCCGCTTCGTTGGGCCTGCAATGCAAAACCAGTCATCGTATACTCTCTTAATGGAACATCTATAGATCTGCCTCCAGGGGTGCTGCTTCAGTAGGCCTACCCTAAAGGGCCATCCTAGAGTATCCTCACATCCCGTTGAAGTCTCGTACTTCCTTCTATCCCGAACTAAGTTGGACGTGCTCTTTCTGCACTAAAATCTATGATGAACTGCTTCGTTAGGCTCTTTATCCGGATTCTCTTTCGTGCTGCTCCAAATGCACCTTACCATTTTATTAGACACTAAGTCTAGTCTTTTACCATGCATTTAGTTTAGTTTTCTTATTCTGTTGGCTACTTATTTACCCTAATCAGCAAGCCCAGCTCCACCTATGTGTGAGACCATCAGTCCTACACTTGAAAAGGAATGCTGTATGTACAGGCCAATTCTATTATTTTGCTTATTAACTTAATCCAGGATCTAAGTTTGGTAAAATAAGCCTCTTCTACTTCTTCTTTTAAATTGTAACCTACTTGTTGCAATTATATTTGCAATTGTCACTTTTATGTTCTTTTCTTTCTTTTATAACCTACATGTTATAAATGTAATTGCAAGTGTCTTTTTTCTACTCTAGTTCGTCTTTTTTATTATAGTACTAATTTTTTTTTAGTTCTCTTATATTACATAACGGTCTTAACTTGGGACTACGTCCAACTGTCGTAAGTTACTTATGATAATAACTGCTTTACTTTTTACTCCATTATCTACGCAATAAATACAGATCTAGTCACATTTTCTGTTTATTGTTTCTAGTCTTGTCAAATAATTAACTTGATTATTTCCTCTTCTTTAATTTCTTTAACGCTTTACATTAATCTCTTTTATTCTAGGAAGTAGTTCTATTTTATTTGGTTGGTTACAAAAACTATGCTAAAAATCTGTTTCCATATTTTAGTACTAAATAATTTTATAAACAATAACTCGTAACTGCAAGATATTTCTTTTATTGGCTCTTTAATTATTGGGTAATGCAAAATACAGTAATGTCTCTATTTTGCACTAATTCCATTTTTTTTTGCTTTTATTCTTGCAATTACGTTTGTCGTTATTCTTACAGTATTAAATTATGGAAATGTATTCCATTTTTAAACCAGCCAACTAATCTATCACTAACTTCCATATCAAGTTATTAGATTTTCCCTTTTTAATTTATTTCTCCCTTTTTAACATAATTTTCTGTAAATTTCTCTGCCTTTCTCTACAACTTTTAAGCCTAATATTACTTATATTTAATTGGATCCATTTCTTTTTCCATATAAATAACATTTAAATATGAGTACCCTTCCCTTATAAAATTTACAGTTTCAACATAACTAATTAGTAGAATTGGTTACTGAAATAATGTTGAATTAAATATTTAACGAGAACCTAACGATATTATATATCATAAACATAAAAGAGATATAATTTAAATCCACTCACCCGTCGTCTTTGCTTTGCTCCATGGCCTTCCTCAGTCCCCTTCTAAGGCATGTTATATTATTATTAAGAAGACCTTCTCTCCCAATAATATTTTCTATTTAGGGTTCAGCTTCAGGCAATGAATCCAATTGGGAGAAAACCTTATTGTTAGAAAATAGCTAGGTCCTATTTATAGCGGTGTTTGGGGATCTCAGACCGTTGGATTTTTTTGATTTAATCTGGTGCAACCACATCACAGGCTCGCTGCGAATCATTAAATCCAAAAAAACAATGCTTTAGATTGCATGAAAAATCAAAATTTATAACTTCGGCATGTCCCTGGATCATTTCTTGTCCAGGGCAAAACGTAGGTCGACATATAGGTCGACTAGTGTGTTTTGCGAGTCGACCTATAGTTTGACCCGTGTGCTTTGCTAGTCGACCGGTAGGGTGTTGGTCTTTTTTTCATTTAATTCTTATTTCTTATTCTCTCGTACTTATTCATATTAACTTTGGATTTTGACAAATTATATATGAAAATTGATCAGAAAATGCCATGAATAAAATGGTATAAGTTTCGAGGCCATATTCTAACCATTGCAAAAATGCTTATTTTTACTTTTTATTATTATTTGATTATTTAATTATCTAAAAATTCGAGGTGCTACAATATCCTTTCATGTTGTTTTGGGACATTCTCAATATCTTTTATATTTACTATAAAAGACATCATTTACAAATCGAGCGTTGAATATTAAAAAAACTAAAACTGATTTGAACACAAGTAATTGTTAAATATCAGTAGCGTGTTGTTTACTTATGGTTCAGAAATATTAATGTACCTTTTAACTTTCCTTATGAGCACTTGCTTTCTCTACACGTTGACTGATAATCAAACTATTTGATACATCTATCAAAATACTTGTTCAATTTTGATTCTTTTCAAAATGATATTTTTGCACCCATTCTCGAACCGAACCCGAAAACCCACAACTCACTATCCCTCCCACTGACTGGAGATGCTCTTTTTTCTATATACAAACAAACCAGTCTAAATGTATATTCCAAACTTTCTATTTCAACATACATACATACATACATACATACATATCAAAACATAAAGTCATACTATGCAATAATTTTATGAGTAAAATCCAAATAAACTTGAGCACATCGATTAGTGAATCTATTACATGAATATCAACAATTTAAATTCACGGTAATATTCTTATCAATGTAACTCACTATATTTCAACTACATTTTGTCTTTCTCACAAAGACACATTTGTGATCAATGGATCATATCCCTTCAGATATAACAATCAAAATCATATTTTGATAATGTACTTGAAATCTATTTCGGATCAGCGCATCGTACCATATCATGGAGTCAATACTCCTAATGGTTTAATTAAACAACCGAGGAGTATTTATTTTTTACATTGATAAGAAACTCACAGTTTCTCTTTAATGTACAAGAATACTCGTTTAAGGTATTTGTGTTTATTTAGTTTACTTAATTTGATTTGGTATTCGTTTTGTCTTTTAATTGTATCCAATTCCATTTTATTACCAATAATTTCTTAAAGAAATTCCTTCACTTAGAAGTTGGTATTTCTTGAAACAGCAATTGTTTCTTTGTGCAATGGAATATGTATTCATAAACATTTTATTAACTTCATTATATAAAACCGATTTGTTTTAGTTTAAAAAACTTATGTTCAAAACATAAATATGTCATCCAACGATAGTATTTTGCAAAATCCTTTTGAAGAGATTCAAAAAAGATCCCCTGTTGACAATTATTATGTGCAGACTTTCAAGTTACACAACCAGCCAATTCCATGGCCTAAGATATATTCGGGTTTCATATAAACCCTTATTTTTCGTAGACAATTATTTAGATGAATAATATTAAACATGTGTACTACTCTTAAGTGCATTACCTTGTAGAATGAAGTTAACTCAATTTCGCTCAAAATTAATCGTACTTTGTCCAACAAAGTTTGATTACTCCTTATTGATACATCGTTATGTATCATAGAGAGGAGTGACTTTTTAGGTTGAATCTTTATTCATTTTTTTGGTACGTTTGGAACTCTTTCCAATACACTCACTCATTCAATCAAATCGAATCATATTTATCGCACGTTATATTATTTACTTCATTTTATATTCTATAAGCTTATCGTGCACATATACATGCATATTAAATAGACACGTCCATATTTGTGATAACTCATCGATGAATATAACGGAGTATATGGAATCGTTTGGGTATTAATAGACTTACATTTGCATATATTTATATGTATCAATTCAAAAAGTTCGTCAACTCTTATGATGCTCTAGCCAAATAGGTGCATAGCCTTTAATTTTTTAGGTTATAATTAACTAGTATCATATGATTCATAATCATATAATAAAGATTATTTCTCAAAATTATAGCATAGTCTTTAATTCCAAAATAATTGTAAATAATTTAGATACTTCAGTATTTTCCAATGCATCACTTTTGTTGTGAAAACAAATACCACATTAAAATATAATTATATCTATTTTCAGTCAACATAAAAATAGTCATTATTTCATAGATAATGTTCAGTATGTTTTATGAAAACAGTTTCTGTAATTTGATGCAATCAACAAGTGTTATATGGCATGCTCCCAATATTTCCACCATTACTGTAATAACATACTAAATTCATAAGTCCATCATTCACTTAATATAGATTATTTATTTCATATACCGCAGCTAGTTTATAGCGGAGAGATTTTTTTGATCAAATATCTTGAACTCAAAAAAATAAATCTCATAGAAAAATAATTTCTACTTGAAAGTGCATTTCAGAATAAAAATCATCTTTCTTATTACAATGTTAAGTATCAATTATTGTTATTACAATTTTCATTTTTGATGTTTCTTTATGAAGCAAAAGTACTTACTCGCTCTCTTCATCCCAACTGTATCTTATATCACATTTACTCCTATGCATTTGTTTTCCTTTCTAAATGGTCAAACATTCAAAAGAAAACCCTTACTATAATATCATAATGAACTCTTTACAAAAGTGCATTCGATTATCCTTAACGTTTAAGGACATCAAATATGTTGCACTTCACATTAACTGATCAAATTGATAGTCCAATGATCGAATTCTTAGATCTTTCTTGTAGTTTTGGTCTGATGTTACATTTAACACAATACAATCCCTTTGTACTCAGTCAAATTGAATACTTGATCTCATAGTACTATTTATTGGTTTATTTATATTGAACTAGCTTCATAGAAGTATTATACTTTAAAAACTATAACCATTCCTAATATAACAATTATGCAGCGGTGTATGGATCAAATATCCATAGTCTTTTATTGCTTTTAGGGTTTGAAACTCATTGAATACAATATGCAATCTCGACCAAATAACATGCAAGTGACCAAATTACGAATGTATTAAGTAGTTGTAAGATTAGGTGCTTGCATGGCTATAGGAAACATTATCGTGCAAGAAGTATTTAATAATACGTACATATATTATATTTCTATTTGTTAATCTTCGATTCAATTCATTTGTATATCTTATTTTATAAATGTTTTATTAATCATATTAGATGCTCAAATTTATCAATGTAGATTATTATAACATTATATAGCATATGTCCTTATAATATTAGAAATGTTAAATGTTATAATTTCATTTTTCTAATAAGGCTCCCACTCGTCTTTTATGTTTCTCCAAACTCTAACTCAAAATATAGAAGTCTTTCGACTTTACTAGTAGGTGTTAGGACTCATCCGTCTTGAAATTTTCACCTTGAGTCTACGAAACAATTCGTAGCTCCACCGACGATAGACAAATCCTTATCGGTTGTATTCTATATATCTCTTAACTCTTTGGTTCCTTGTCCTAATTCCTCTTCAACCTTGAGTTTGCTCAACAACTCTAAACAAAATTGTTCATTTGTACCTACCATATCGCGACGGCATAAGTATAGTATATGTATCTTGAGTCTAGTCGACTAATACATATAGTTATGTTATCTCGTCTATCCAATATATTAATATTACTATATATAACATCCCTTGCTTAAGTCTGCTTAACAATTAAGGAGTATGCAAGTAATTTATTAATATATATATATATGGTCAAGGACAACATTATATTGAAAATTCATAATCTATAATGTATTATATCGGGTGATATCAACTTATGTAATAATGTTTTTCTTACGAAGTACCCTCGCAATTCAAGTGTCTGACACATCAGAAATCATCGTATACGTACATATATGCGTGTATTTATCTCTTAAGTCTATTTGGGTTTCTTTGATATCCACCTTAACCTTTATATTATAACACATATATCTCATATATATGTATTTTTATTTAATTAATTAACTATAATTTATTTATCTATATAAGTAACCTTTAATTAATTTATTTAATCAATTAACCTTTAATTAATTTGTTTAATTAATTACCCTTTAATTAATTAATTTAATTAAACAATTTTAATTAAATTATATTAATTATGTATACTTATGATATCTTATACATTTTGAAATAACATAACATATATCAAAAATATATAATGCATATGTATATTTTTCATTAATTAACTTATGTAAATTATTTATTTATTTTATTAGTTTTATTAATAGATTTAAAATTTTGAAATTAAGATTTAAAATTTTATTATGTTAAAACTTTTATAATATATGTATATCTTGTTTTAAATTTAACTTTTAAATTTAAGATATTATATTTTAATATGCAAATAATTTTGAAAACTAATCCAAGGCCCAAATTTAGGCATTTTCTATTATTGAAAACCTTTGGCACTACAAGAAATACTGTTTATAGCAACGGGGAAGGGGCAACGGCCTCCAACGGCCATTGACCAACGGCTTCCAACGGCGAGCAACGGCTAGCTTTTTCCTGGAATTTTTTAATAACATAAAATACATGCCGTTGGAAGCCATTGGAAAACTACCGTTGGCGGCCGTTGCACGCCGTTGGAAAACCGCGACTTACCTGTAGATCAGTTCTTCCTCCTCATTCACCTTTCCCCGAAATCAAATCCAAAAACCCCAATTTTCCCACCCTAAAAAAATTTCCAACTCCATTTTGTCCCATTCTACATGTTCTAGCATCCCCATCTTTGTTTGCAAGCTTCACTACCTCCAAAATCAGGTATTATTTGCTAAAACCCTAATTTTGTTAAATTTTTAATTTTAGGTTACATTGGTAATTGTTGTGTATGTATTGTGCTATTGTTTATGTAGTGTAGTGTATTGGACCTTAATTATTGTTATTAAACAAATTATTGCATGTTTAACTATGATTTGTTAAATTATGTTTATTATTAAATTAGTTTCAAACTTAATAATGTTACTAACCTAAGCATGGACCTCACTTGTTATTATATTGGTGATTGAATTGCGTAAAAGCGTACATAGAATGTGATAATATTGACATATAAATTGTTCACTTTTGACATGTTATGATACGATATATACATGATACATTTTGTGCATGACTGGATGTGATTTGTGATGCGATTATATGTATAATATTGTTTGTTTGTTTTATACGTTGCGCACACACACTGGATTTTTTTGTTTTTGAAAAAAATCATTATATATGCGTTGATTCAACAAATTGTTTATTGATATAAAAGTTTAAATTTTATGAAAATAAAATTTAAACTTTTATATCGCTAATCTTAATATTTAAACCCTTAGAGTGTTTTTGGCTCCGTCTGATAAGTATTGTATATGATCGTTGTGTGGATATTCGTTTTTTTTCACAGAACGGACATCTATATTCATCGTATAAAGTATTTGTTGGATTTGTCCCTGTATTGGACAAGTTACAAAAACAATAACGTAATAAAATCTCGTAAATTATTTCAGTTTAAACGGTTCGCAAAATTTCGGCAGCGCTTCCCTTTATGTTCCCTATGTACACGCAATTGTGTACTGTTCAGGGAACTAAAGCGAAGTGCTGTCGAAATTTTATTAAATCGTTTAAATTGAAATGATTTATGCGATTTAATTACGTTATTGTATTTGCCAGCGGAGGTAGGATGACCCTTCAGCAAAGTGTCAATGATCAATTAATATCAAATTCACTAATAAAATTGTTTAAATAGAATATAATGTTCATTTCATAATAAGCTTTAAGTATTATTTTAACAGATATAACAAAACCAAGAAGAATGTTTATAAAATTGTTTTAATAAAAAATGTCAATACAAATTTATATCGTACTTTTTAATTATATACGTAGGTAAATGGACAATTATTTTACTGATCGAAGCTAGATGTACAAAAAACGAAGGGTCGATACTAAAGGCTCAACAAGTGAACATTTTAATAATGGTGTTAGCGTATTTATGGATTTTGCTTTACGTAATAACGGAAACTACAGAGAAATCCGTTGTCCATGTAGTAAATGCAAACTGCTAAAGCATTTGATACCACAAATGGTTAGAGTTCGTTTGCGTCAGTATGGTTTCGTGTCGAACTATTTGATTTGGGATCGTCATGGGGAACAGTTAGCATCTAATCCTATACAATATGAGGAGGTGGTGAGTAATGAAATTGGTACGACAAATCTTGTAGAACATATGGTTGAAGATGCTGCACGTTCAATGTTTCATGTTCCTCAATTAACTAATGACAATGGTAATGCTGAAGAAGAACCAAATATTGGGGAAAAAATATATGATTTGCTAGATGCCGCGAAAAAACCCCTTTGGGAAGGCTGCACAAGCGGAACCCAATTATCAGTAACCGCTGAATACAGTGCGATGAAATCCAAATACAACCTCACATTTATTAGGTAATATATATACACATACGTCTACACATGCATATCATCTACACATATGTATACACAAATATGCACACATGTATTTTAATCATAATACAACATTTGTTCTATAATTGCAGTATTTACGAATCACAACATCCAAACGACGATATCGGTAAAGAATTTGCTGCTTGGTTTTCTAACTACGTTTTTGATACAACAAATTGTGTTGTAGATGAAGGATTGAAACATTTAGCTATGAGACCAAAAAGGATAGTCAAGACATATCCAATATTCTTTGTCAACGGATATAAATTTAATACCAAAGAATACGGTGCCGAAAAATCAACTAACAATACTGGTGTATTTGTCAAAGGTAGTGATGATCCAAATGATCACATAAATGACTTTTATGGCGTGCTGACCCAGATTTTGCAGTTGACATATTTCACCCGACCCGCAGAAGAAGTATTTTTGTTTAAATGCAACTGGTTTAGCAACGTTCCAGGTTCTGGAATAAACGTGGATCCAAAATATAATCTTATAGAAATAAAACATACTTCGAGGTATTATAAGTACGATCCTTTTGTACTTGCCAAACAGGCTCTTCAAGTTTATTACGCTCCTTACCCATCTTTAAGAAGAGATAAAATAGATTGGTCGGCTGTTTTTAAAACCAAACCAAGGTTTACATTTGATGGACGGAATATTCCTGAACAACAATCTTACCAAGCAGATATCGAGGAAAATAGAGGAATAATAGTAACCGACGACCAAATAGATTTTGGACCTCTAAACGATGAATCAAATGCATTAATTGAAGCATTTGAGAGTATAGAGGAACAAAATATAGAGTGCGAAGAAGAGTCTGAATCCGAAAGCGATGAGGATTGATCACTAATCAATATTTTGAGAAGGTAATTTTTTTTCATTTTTCTGTTTCCAAAGTAATTTTATATGATATATATCACATAGTCTCTTTTATGTTACGCCATAATGTATGTTACGCCATGTTCATTATTCTGACACCATTTGAATATTAAATTAATCAATGTTACTCTTGCTTTTCTTTATACTATGATTTCATATAGGTATGTTGGGACGCAGACGTTCACACTCCGGATCTTGCAGCTCACAGAGAGGTGATGATGCTGGTTCTTAACAGCCGGGTGTTCGGCCTATGGTATGGCTGAAACCCAAAGCCGATGGCAGGTAAGTATAAAGTTTCAAAATTAAATTTTATTCCATACAATCTTTTATCAAATATATATAGTAGTAATGAAATATTAAATGTTTTTTTCCTGTTTTATACAGCGGTGGGTTTTCATTGGAGCCTTCCAACATAGTGCTCACGATCTCGCGACGGGCGTATATGGCTCGTATGACCTCGTGTTGGCCGAGGTGGACTGCGATACCAAAGGGGGTGCGGGAGGCTATCTGGCAGGACTTTTTGGTATGCGTGGTATATCAATTATTGCATTATGTAGTCATGTACATTATGCCAATTCATGTTTGCACTATTTATAGCAATTGTATAACTCATATTTTTTCAAACGTGCAGGGGGAAGTGGACTTGACCGATTCGGATGTTTCTGTTGTCCGGCGCCATTGGAGCAGCAAAATTGCAAAAAACTATCGCGAAACAATAAACAACATCAAAACATCAGGAAAGAGGCCTCATTGGATGAGTGAAGCTGTCTTTGATGAGTTCGCCACTTGGTGGAGAAACGAGGATTTTGTGGTAAATCTATCATATATTTAATTTAAATTGTTTGAGGCAAATAATATATAAATAATTAAAACTGTCAAAACAATTTTTGTTTTCAATTTAAATTTGCAGAGGCAGTCCGAGAGGAATTATGCAAACAGGAGCAGGAACTCCGTTACACATCGCGGTGGTTCCAAGTCTTTCCAGCATCACTGGGAAGATTTGGTATAATTATTAAATAAGATAAATAGTTAATTATTTTAAGTTTTAATTTGTTAAAATATAAATAATGTATGTTTATATGTGCATATTTCAGGAGAGACAACGCGGGGGAGGGGGGGCTGTTAGTTATTGGGATGTGTTTACCCATACACATGCCTTGCCTCAAGTCGATGATTCCGGCGCAGTTTCTTACTCTTGGGACCACGATGACAAAGCGTGTGCTGCCTATGTAAGTATAACATAAGTAACTAAAACTTACAAGTTAATTGAAATAACATTAACTAAATTCAATTATATTTTGCATGACAGCAAAAGTTCCAGGAAGCGCGGACAGCCTTAGTTGAGGAGACGGGACGAGCTCACTTGACCCCCGATGAGGAGGACGCCATTTTTGAGTCTGTCATGGATCTAGTGACCCACGACAGACACCACGGATATGGAAGCCAATCAGTAATTTTAAGTTAAATTTTAAAATAAATTTTCTGATTAATTAGTGTGTTAATCATATGTGTGTGTTAATTATTAGCATGTGTTAATCAATTCTTTAATTTGCTTGAATTTGGGTTTAAGTTAGTAAATATCCTTATACTAGTGTATTCCATTCATATTTTGAGCTATCATGATTTAGTTTGTTTTATGAATTTGTTAGTGAATATACATAGGTTAGTTAATTTGCAATTATTTTAATATAATTTTTTAGTGTAGTTGATAATTTAAATTTGTTTACTGGTTCAGACAGCCCAAAGAGAATATCAAATGGCTCAAGATAAGGAAGAGATTGCGCAGCTACGAGCCGAGCTTGCCGAGATGCGGGAACGCAATTTGCTGCATGAAGCAAGGACGGAGGAGCTGAACCGACGTATGGAGGAGTTCATCGCACAGTATGGATAGCCTCCTTTATCTGGTGGTTCTGGTGCGGAGTGATTTAGGTATGTTTTGTTATTGGCATGTATATTTTGGAGTTGGTGAGAATTTGATACATTCTGATGGTTTCTGTGTATATTTGGATTTGATACATTCTGATGGTTTGGTTGTGGATGTTGGTTTGTATTTGTTGACGTTGGTTTGGATTTTTTGATGTTGGTTATGTTTGGATATTGGTTTATGTTGAAATATATGCATAATTTGGCTATATATATGTTTGGATATTTTTTGATATAGTTGTTATATATATATATATATATGCTCAAAATGGAGCTGTTTTGATACAATTGTGGTTGTGTGTGGCTGGAAGCAAGCACTACTAGTTTTATAAAAAAAATATACCCAGATTTCCAATGGCTTCCAACGGCGACCAATGGCTAAATCGACCCAGATTTCCAACGGCTTCCAACGGTAGTTTGGTCAACAGGATTTGCCACGTTGGCAAACTTGCCGTTGGAAGCTGTTGGTATAACCCCGTTGATGCCATTGGAAACTGTTGAAATGTATACCAACGGCTTTTCTAACGGCCTCCAACGGCTTTCCAACGGCCTCCAACGGCCGTCCGCCGTTGGAAAGAGCCGTTTCTCTTATAGTGTGGGCTGTGAGCTTAATAGTTAACCCTAATATGGCTAATTTGGACCACATAGGCTACTGTGCTCTAATACTATTATTAAAATTAGGCCAACCCGCAACGGAATTTATGAGTGAATTTAAAAAAAACCATATTAGATCTATATTAGACCTATAAATTCTAATATATTTAGAACATTTCTAAATTTTATTTATATAAAATATCTAATTTTATTAAAATATATAAATATGTGTAGTTTTATTTGATTTATATTTTAATACATATGAATATACACATATGCAACATATAGATATATGTATGTGTGTGCATGTGTAACAAGTAAGCCCGTGCAAGGTATAACATGTATGTGTATAGATGTTGAGATTTACATCACAATGCATATGTTAATTCATTCAATATGTACTATGTATTGTCTAAACACATATATGTATATAAATTTGTTAATTATATATATATATATAAGTATAGGTTGATTTTGTTTAAATAATCTATATGTATGAAAATATTTAAAATATACATATTTATATTTGTTAATATGAATATATAAAGTTCATATACATAATTATATATATATAAGCATATTATTATAATATGTATAAAAATAATATACATATACATACATATATATATATATATATATATATATTATTTTGAATTAGAATTAAATATATATATAGACACTCACGCACATCAATAGCAACAAAATATTTTTATTTTATTTTATAATATATATATATATATTTATACATAAATATATTTATAACATACATTTATTTATTTATTTATACATAAACATATTAATAACAAAAAAATAGGCACAAGGACAAACTTAGAAAGTAATTTAGGCTGAAGGACAAAAAGTTTGTTTTTAGCCTGAAGGACAACGCTAGTTATAACTAGCATTTTAGTGTAAAACTGAATATAATGGTAGATATAACTAGCATCTTGTATAATTTAAAAGTTGAATATAATGCTAACTATAACTAGCATTTGTCCTTCAGCTTAAAAATGATACTTTGTGTCATTCAGCCTTATTTTTTCAAAGTTTGTCCTTTTTCCCAATTCTCTATATTTATAATATATATATATATATATATTAATTAACAAAATAATTTTTTATAATTCTAAATATATGTGTAGCACTATAATTTCTTTTATTAATTTTCTATTATTTAAAATATATATTAACCGATTTTCCCTCGAAAATAAACAAGATATTTTCGAAAAATATCCATGAATTTTTTTATTCAAATTTGAATTTTCTAGAGATATTATGAATATTGAAATAATTTTCATAATTATTTGGATCAAAATCTATTTTTTATTTTTAAATTTTTTTTAGCCATTACTTGTAATAATTTTTAATAATAGCAAAAATAATTTCTAAAATTTTCATTTTCTGGTTGAGAGCTTTTCATATGGTAAAATAACTTTACAAAATTTAAAAAGTAATTTTCGAAGCATATTTTATTTTATATAATTTATTTAGTTAGTACATTGATTTATATAATATTAAAACTAAAAATTAATTATAAAAAAATATTTTGTAGCTCACGAAAATTATTATTACTATATATATAAATGTGTATATATATATACATTTATAAAATTATAGGATCAATTGTTTTACCATAGAATGATACTGTAATTAAATATTAAGCATATATATATATAATTAATAGATATGTGTACAGATATAATAAAATAATAATATTATTATATTTAATAGTATGCCTGTATATATCTGACATATTTATAAAATAAATGTATTTTGAGGTGAATACGTACATATAACCGATCTAGATTGTGATAACAACAATTCATATAAGAATCCTACCTAGCTAATAATAATAATAATATAATGAAACATCAATCAGAAATTATATGCTATAATACGATGAATAATATACTTCACAACTTGTAATAATAAACTCTCTCCTCTTATAAGTTTTTCGATTCAGCAGACTGATAATCCCTAAACTGTTGACCTTTGACTATTGGATAGGAATTGATCTTGAATTGATTTTAGCTTTATATGATGGAGCTCCTAGGGATTGAAATCAGCCAGCGTTAGAAGGTAGGAATAACAAAAAAAAGTTATTTGTAATTAGGGTTAGAGGTGTTTAAATAGTGGATGAAAGAGAGAGAATAGTGGATCTCATCTCATACCACTTCTCTCTCAATCTATGCCATCCAAAATCCTACAACCTTAAATCATTTGAGCCGCCCTCTTTAGTCCTATTTCAGTCGAAAAAACTCACATCATCATGGGCCAAGATCTCATTTAAGCCTATAGAAAATATATTTAATTAAATCCAATTTAATCGCTTACCAATATTGTATATCGTCGATTGATATATTTATAATTATTATAAATATATTTAATAATATTTATTTCTCAAATCTTAATCGGAATTTTATAATTAATATTTCCTAAATACTAATTAAGTCTGCGAGCATAGCTCAGCTGGTTGAGGACTACCTTACAACCATGGAACAAAATTCCTGGAGGTTGCGGGTTCGAGTTCCGCAGCCGAGATATGTTTCCCTTAAGGCTTGGAGCAGTTATCCTCAACAAAACTTACAACGAGGTAGAGGATTGATGCTTTGGGCTGGGTTAGCTAAAAAGGGGGATCGGTGTGGCGGACAGCTGTATCGCTAGCTCTACTCTCCGGAGTAGGGTTTCATGAAATAAAATAAAAAATTAATTATTTATTTAATTTATAATACTTTATTAACTAATAAGTCGTTTGGTCAAAAGAGAATTCATCATTTCGGCTGTATGACTCATCATGAGTAAATTTGGCTAGCGATTAACATCGAACTGTTCGAATGTTAAAATTCACACGTCACTTGACAGGTGGTGTCACATTTTTGTCAAATCTATCGCTAATTTGGTTTCGGTAAAATCCAATTTCACTTTACTAAGCATTACCCGATTGTGACTTTTATTTACATCAATTCTCTTCGTCGAAACTATGTCACTTTGGACTTATGCAATTTGGTAATGTTCAAAATTCCAGTATCATTCATATTCAACTCTATAATCCAAACACAAAGCCCTTGGTTTAATAATAACAATTATTATTAGCCGAACTGCCATGGCTAAAGACTTTGACTTTGAATTGACCGTGATACTAACCACATATAACCGAGGAAACAAATCTTCTATTGAGTAATGCTTCATTTCTAATACTTCCACTCGATCCAACTATATTCACTCGTAGACATCGTGCCAAGATTTGAATACAATCAAAGCAAATCTTTCATATTGAAGGTCCATAATATTACCAAGTCAAGAGAACTATGTAAATCAGTCACATTGATATTCTCTGCTTGATCTTAGTTATATTAATCAACAAAAAACTATCAAGTGAGTCATTCTGTAGTTATTTAATAACTATCAGTACGTAACCCCTACATGCCCCCAACAGTCATGAGTTATTCATTGCCCAACGTTTGAAGAGTATTACGTACCCTAGTCTCAACGGATACATAGATATGTGGTCTCAATGCATCTTGGCTAGGAAGAATTAAAATGATATATTTGTTTTCACTGCGATAATTATCCATAGTTACATCACTTTGTAAAAATACTATTACTAATATACCTTTATGGTTTTCTATTACGTATACTTTTAATTAAATCAATTAATTAATATAACACATTATATTAAGTATATAATAGAAAGGAAACACATTTTATTTTGAACAAGATTGGTTATTGAGTTAGATATATGTAGCAACTTACATAATTTTCTCTAAGAATACCGCTAACTATATCAATTGCAACACATTTATGTTTCATTTTTGGATTTCATAATGAGGAATATTATAGAAGGTGTGCTTGCGAAGGCATGCCAGGGAACCAGTGGGGTCAGGATGTCGCTATGGATTGGCTGCAGCTGGATTATTGCAGACAATGTAGTTGGGTGGGCGAATTGGAGGGGTTAGGGTTTTCTGATGTAAAAGGATCTTGGGGTAATGTATCGTATCGATCCTAGTATGGAGATGAAAGTAGGGGTGACGTTTTTAAGGTCGCCTGCTTGTGCTATGTATACTAACATTCAAAAATATATAGCATCGATAAGGTATTGCACCTTACCTATTCTTACCAATGCGAACTCTTTATTATTTAAATAAATAAATTAGTATACATCATTTTCAAATAGTTTATAATTTATTATCATTTTAATTTTACTTTTACTAAATATTATCAAATAGTATATAACTTAAATATTACTATAATTTATTTTGTTAGTTTTTATTATTTTAGTTTAAAAGGGTATATAATTACGTCGAATTGGTTGTTTTGACAGGTTACTAATATGTTTTGTCAAAATAGTTCGGTTTAAACCAACATTCCCAACTACATTATGAATGTTCAAAATCCAACCGTTAATTTTTTTTTTACTATTACATGAAAAGCTTATGTGATATCGTGTCAATTCAACAAAATTTAATTGTCAATCTTATTAAAGTTTATTAATTATTGGAAATAGTTAATTGTTGAATAAACGAAATAACTTATAAGATCTAGGCGCAAATTGATTTAAAAAGACTATACTGTACATTTAGTTTTTTTGGATAGCAGTGATGATTTTGTATCGGATTTCGAGAATCCCAAACGTAAATAGGATTGGTAGTTCAAACTAGTATTGATTGTTTTTGACATATTGCACATATAAATCTATCAAAAATGACCAACACATTAATTTATATGATTTCATTTTCCAAAATCCAATGGTACAAATTCTTTTATTATGCGGAAAACAAAACTTTACAACACAGAGAGACACACATTTCTATATATAGATATACATACATGTATGTACATACACACAGAAAACGTATTAAAACAAAAAATTGTGACACTGTTAATTAATTTCAATCATCAAATTCCTCTTGATTCTCTGTATGTGAACACAATGAGGTCCAACTTTCAAAATATATTGAATCAAAAATTATATTTCCATTTGTGTTTCAATAGTTACAACTGCATACATACATCTACATATATACACATAAGTATGTATGTATGCTATAAAATGGAGGGTAACTATTACTTAAATAAGGTATTACAAATAGGTGTTAAAAAACAAAAATCACATTTAACGTTAATTTTATAAAGAATCAAAAGGGAAATAAATAATATAAAATAAAATAGAATCAACTAATAAAAAATAGATGTAAAATCTCAATGTCATTGTTACAGTAGCGTTGCAATCAGGTTGAGAAATGTATAGGCATAGGAACGATGAAGGTAATAACCTACTTCTTTTCCATGATCTCGTAGAATTATTTTCCTTTGGAGTGCAACATCAAATAAATAGCGGGGTGTTGAGATTGCATCATCAGCTCCCTACGTCGTAATAATGCTGTAGCGACGTCATACAAGTAGTCCGTGGGTGCGGCGCAGTGGAAAGGAGGTCTGAGTTCTGGTAAAAAGACCCAGATTCGATTCCTACCATGCGCTTCCCTATTCTACATAAATTTACCCGGGGGTATGGAGACTTGGATCAGCGGACGACTTTACCATACCCTCCTCAGGAGTTTACCGGTCCGTCGGGTTCTCCTGGGTTAAAAAAAAAAAAAAAAAAAAAAAATTATACAAGCAAATATTCCCTTCTACATGGTAATGATTTACCATTGTCCATCAACAACAACCGGTGTATGGGTATGTCAATAATAGGTATCGGTAAAGGTAATGTTTGTAAGTTTTATTTTACAAGTTGAATCGGTAGAGCAACATTTTGGATAATGGTAAGTGTAAATAGAACAGGATCAATAGTAATCTACAAAGCATTACGGGTATACAGCACTAGATAACATTCTGGTGCAAGTCCAATGAAACCGAAACGCACACAACAGTGGTATAGATCGGAGTAAAGTATGCTGACATTGACACACCAGTACTAAGCCAAATGTATAATTTAATAGGCAAGTACGATGGAAAGCGACAGTGCAATTTTTGAAACCAAACAACACTTGTATGGTCTGTATAATAATATCATGCAATGTGAAACAAATAGTAGAAAGTTAAAGAAGGGAGCTTTGCTTTTTTCTTTATTTCCTACTCGTTATTCGCTTCCTCCTCTGTTTTCGCAACCACACGCGCGGCTATTCCTCATCTCCAAAATTATTGTTTTTTTAATCCCAATAAAATATAACAAAAGCGAACAAAGGCTTAGCTTGCTTGTTTGGAAAGTGTAGCCAAAGCGTGAACAACCCCCCCTCTGTCTTTTCTTCTTTATATGTCCCTACGTTATTTTATTTTATCTTATTTTTTGTACTGCTTGATTTATTTTCTTTTTTTTAGTACATGGTATTATAACGGAAACAACAATATTGCTCTAGTGCGAAGTCAGTCGCTATTATAAATTCACAAAATCATTAACATTCATTTCAAGAATTCTCGTCTACTGGATTTGCGCACTATTTAAAATTTTAACGTTAATTTCTCCTTTTGAATGAAAATTTCAGTTTATCCTTCCTAAATCAGATTAGCAGTATATCCGTTTCTTCAAATGATTATTAAGTCATAGCTGCAATAACTATAGTTGCAATAAATATTACTGTAAAAAATATTTGTTTTATCTTTTATGAAACTTTTTTGATAGGAACAACAATGGTGTTATAAGCACAAAATTAAATGACGATGATCGTGGTGGTGATATAAGCGTAAAAATAAAATGATGTTAATATTATTTTTTATGTGATTCAATTACTTAATGTTCTTTAAAAAGTTTCAACCATATAAGATATAACGCAAGCTAGGTTGATGTCTTATGAAATTTTATTACAAATGGTTGAAACTAAGAATTATGACTGGCTGGATTCATAATTTGAATATTATTTGGAAATGGAAATTCAAGAATTCTTCATGTATGAATTATATATCATTATGTACAGATTATATAACAAGGTATCTAATTTGAATATTAATTGGAATTCATAATCCAAGAATTTTCATGTATAAATTTGATTACGTGATGTTATTTTTATAGATTAGCAATTATCACAATATTTCTGGATTTCTATTTTTTTTTAAATTATTGTACTAAGAACATTTCTATTTGTACAAATCAAATTAATTTTATTTAACGATGTAAAGCTCGGTGGAATCATATAAAATCTTTACAGTTGTGCAATCATGATGTAGTTCCACGTGAATCCTACGCAAAACAAACCAAAATGCGACAAGAGATGAGTACAAACGTACATCAAAAAAGCATGTTTGCTATACTCCTATATATCATTTTTTACAGAATACTAACCTATAACATTTGACTTTTGATGACTTTAAGTTTTTAACAGAGACTACAAATTGGGTGGGACGTAAAATAAAAAATCTTTAATTTGAAAGTTCCATTTTATATACATGGGCAAAGATTGGTGCAAATCAAAGCCACCATGATTTCAACCATATTTTCTGATTTAAATGAGCCAAATCTGAGTTAATGACAAGGTGTAGCCTTAGTGTGTGTATATTTGTTTTTATTTAACATCATTTCATAGTCCCTTGATGTCATCCACAAATTTCAATATAAATATTTGGTTTTCTCTCTCCCAGTACATGAACAAAATATCTAAATATAAACTTATGGCTGATATCAAATGTTGCAAATGGTGCTATATATTTGTGCATTCATGCACATACACAAAAACATATAATTGACAGAGAAATAAAGGACAATGGTCTGCTTAAGAGAAGTTTTTCCAATATTCGTCACTAAGTAAATAACGAGACGACAACAACGCCAAAGTATCGATAGACGATGGGGATCAACTTAATCATACAGGTCAGTGAAGGTCCAATGTACTGTTGTAGCTTCTAAGGAAACAAAAAAAAAAACCATCGAAAAACGATATGTGCACGCTAAAGATAAGAACTAAAATCTAAAATACAAAATGTATTTGTTTTTTAGAGCAGTTATCTCCAAAGAATACTTCAAACGATCAACTACAATCTTTATACACACAATTGTAACATATTGTCGTTGGAGATAACATACAAAAGTTTCTCCTAATTGAGCGCAATTTTTATTTTTCTTAATCAAACTTTATAGTTTGTGCTGATTGATTTCCTTTTCTCTAAAAATTGCTTCATTGTTGTCACTTAATATAATAACTTAAATAATATTACATATGTTCTTGTAATCAGCATATTGGTGTAGTATATTTATCTCATATGGTTCCCGTTGAATTCTTCATCTTTCAAAAAACCATTAGAAAGTTAAAGAATTTCTTAAGTTCTTGCAGTGGGTGCTAGGATCCAATTATAATGTTATTACAACGTTGATGATGCCCAACAAATTGTTCTCATAAATGGTAAAACTTTACTAATTATATCTCGTATATAATTCTTACGCATATATTCATTTTGCCTATACTCGTCATTATGACCTTGAGGGAGCTCAACAAATAATAGAGTGCATTAGATACTTAAGACCAATCATTTCATGATGACCTAATGGTAACTTTGTAACCTTGGAGTATGTCATTAAAGTTACAAAATGTTCTTACCAATCTAGTGATAATATAAACATCATTATAAATATTTGATGGTTTGAATGTGCTTAACCATAAGAACGTATTTTACTCTAATTATGTCATAAATGATGGAGAGCGAATATAATTTAGATTCATAATTTAAAATAATATTATTTGAGTATTGTTGATATCATAACGAAGATGAGTATAGTCTCATGACATCGTATGTCTCTAAATCTACTATATACTCCCTTAAGTCTATATGAGTTTTAATTCGTTAAAATCTCCCTTTTCTTATACAGATAATATGTTTTTTTTTTGTACAAATTTAGTGTAATATTTATAATTTATTAAGTTATACATATATTCGTAAGTATTTCTTTATTTATTAAACCTTCTAATTAATTTAAATATTACATTAATACTCAAAACAATTTTAAATTTTCAGTATATAACTCTTTACAAAATTTTCTAATATTTTATTTAAATTTGAAACAATTTTAAATTTAATTTATAATATTGTAGAATGCATATTTGAAACAAGTTATGTTGCAAACCACTTTCGAGCTTTCCACTACGGCATACCCTTGGAATAGACCACTTCGACGAGACAAGCAAGGGAAAGAGACGAGAAGATTTTCTTTTCATAAGAAAGTTTCTTAAGTAGATGAACCTTCTCTCTAGTTAAAAACTATTTCCTTAGACATCTATCTAATTATATTTCCATGTGACTGTAACGACTCGCAAATGCGTACCTCTAGAGGACACTACATCAATCAACTCAAGTTGAACAGAAATACGAACCATTAGGGTTAAAGAAGAAGAGGTAGAAGAAGGAGATAGGAAACAACATCAGAATCTAACCATCGCAGCGGAATAAAATATAATAAATAATAAATGATCTTTACTCAAAACAAACATATCTGTTTATATATTACATCATCAGAGTACATCAATCACAGTTCAACATCAATAACATACAACTGGATGCATAGCTACTCAACACAGCAGAATATATATAAAACAAGTACGGAAGTAGGTATCGCCATCTAGCTCATCTCTTGAGCTCCACAGCATCATATCCTGTATCCTATAATACTCGGTCTGACCCGAGCATTATGGTTAAATAACACCCGAGTCAGTCTAGAATACCAGCGTGAGAAATCACACTCAATTTTATTTTTAAAGTTCCAAAAATTCTTTGAAAACAAAAGCATCTAGTAAGACCACGCCACAAATAAACATGTCGGGTTTTTACCTTACGATAGCTAAAACAGTTTTATATTAAAATCCTCTGATATTATAATAGGGTCTATATACAAATACTTATAAAATAGCCGAAATTGTTACATTCGTTAAATTCTAGCTACTAGCCACAGAGTGGGTAATACAAACAAAATTCGTATAAGGCTCGTAGGGAGAATGGATTCCAACTAATGACTAGGCACTGGGGTACCACCTGTCATAGTACGTGGCCTAGATCATAGTACCGAGGATCACTCCCGACCCCCGCAACACAAGACCGGGATTACCCCTTACTGGATAATCCCGGGTGAGACCACCCCACGGTTGGGATCAGCAACCGCACCACTAAGCCGAAATAAAAGGGACATCTAGACAGGGATGACCTCACCCTGAATGGGTGCTACCCACCTAGCCTTGCTGCATAACCCCTGATTTTCAGTCATTCCTGGTTGATCAGGCTTGAGGATAAGCGTTACCTTTTAGAACATATCCCTTAGAATGCCCACCGTCCACCTGACAATGCCCCGAAAGCATTCATCCATACCAGTCCATCCCGGGTTTGAACGGAACCGAAGGCACTATTCCTACTGCATCCATTTTGGAAATATCCTCAGGATTAGTAGCGAGTAGCCCTTGCACTTCACTACTCCATCTTTGAATCCGGACTCGTTTTCCACGAAAACGTACAAACCGAATCGAAGTGGTTTTCGAGAAATAAATCTCGATCCCGGTCTCTTCGAAACGATCAACGCATTTATCCAATATTGATAGTCAGTTATTTAACTATCAATTACATTCACAACAATCACCAAACAATAAATAATTTACCAAATTATTTATTAGTCCCAAAAATATCTTCACAAGGCATATTTCTATTTTCAACCCTATGAAAACAGTTTCAAACCATCTTCCATTTTCAGAATAAGATTTCCCAATATTTTCTATCTCCACTGAAATCACCAAGGACAACATTTAGATTTTAGAACAGTTTTAAAAACACTTTATTAGAAATATACTTTAAAATATTTAAATTAAAAACTACTTCAATATTTATTAAAAATAAATACTTTAGGAATATTTAAAAATGAGGTTACTTTTATAAAATATAAAACTAGATTTTCTCTTTAAAACAAATACTAAGTCACTTAAATAATTACTGCTATAATAGATTTAAAGAAAATACTTACTTTAGAATTTAAATATTTAGAAATATTCTCAATATCGCAACTCCCAGTATATTAGTTTAGAATAGAAATCCTAGCGAGAGTCGTAGTGGTTGATACGGATTTGGAGACAGAGACACTACGCTTAACGCATTGATCTCGTAGAATTATGTACCAGGGGAATGAATGGCGTGGAGAACAACGCTCGCGAAGTGAGCGGGAGGTAGCGAATGGAATTCTTATAGTTCTTAGGCAAAAGAAAGTGAACAGAACTTGAACTAGCGGAGTTAATGAATGGTCTGAATAAATTTTCCAAAACTGGCTTTCTAAAACAACTTTAAAACTTTTAATTTATATTTAAAAATTTACTTTGAAAACGTACTTGGTTATCCAGGAAGAATTTCCAATTTCAAACACTTAAATCAATTTTCCAAATTGATTTCCAATTTACTCCATTGGAATTAAATTTCTTTACTTACTCAATTCATTTCAAAACCCGTTAATTATAGACTTTATTATTATTATTATTATTATTTTCCGTTTGATTATAAATCTTTTATCTGAAATACACAAATTTCAGATTTTCCCAATTTCTTCTTTATTCTTTTCAAAATTCAAATCTTAAATTTAAAATAAATGCTTTGTTCTTTTAAACAATAACATTGAAGTTTAAAATTCATTAACTTTCGATTTATTCAAAATTTCCTTTTCATACTCAAGATTTATTCATTAGAATTTTAAGGTCACTTTATTTCTTTTCCAGTTCATTCCTAAATTTATTCAAATTTTCTATGATTATTTTACTTAACAATGCACTCTTTATTCTCTTTTCAAAAATCCAATTCTGTATAATTGATGGCTCAGAGTACCGATATATATCCAAGCAACTATAGCATTCAATATTTCAATATAATTTATCACAGAATATCCAAATAATCATAACAGAGAATAATAAACAATCTAAATATATGTTGAGGAATCCAGCTGGATCCCTCCAACCTGTTTCCATGCATTCACAGACGTTAGCACAACATAAAATACCAATTCCACTTCAATGTGGAATATCACGGTATATGGGTTTTAAATATAAAATCATCCGCTATTTAATGCGGGAAATCAAACATTCCAAGATATACTATATACTACTATATATAATATAACAAACCAAATCAAATCAATCAAACAATTGTTAAAATTTAACTATTTAAATTTTAAATTAAAATTCAGCTGAGTGAGATTTACTCACCTTTGCTTTGCTGTTTGCAATCCATTCCAAACTGGCATGTTTCCTTGATTTTTAAACCTTGTATAACAATTCACGGTTTATTATTATTTGAACCAATCAAACAATTATTTGCCATTTATTTATTTTATTTAACTAATGATTAAATTTTAACCTTAGATTTAATTTAACCAAAGTAGTAAATTTTAAACTAATTTTCTTTTCTTAAATTACTATACATAATTAAGTAAGTTAAGCATGCATATAAGTATAAAATTTTCTTTTCAATTCCAGTTTAAACCTGATTACAATAATAATATCTAACCTCATTTACATATTCTTTTCTAACCAGACAATTTCCATTTCTAACTTTACACTTTCAAAATCTTACCTATTTACATATATTTCTGTTTACCGTTAAATCTTTTCTTCTACTTTTTTATACTATATATATTTATTTAAATTGAATAATCCGCATATATATATATATATATATATATATATATATATATATATATTTCACAAAATCAAACACCGATACCTATATATACTTTTAATTTCCTAACTTGAATGCATGCATACATCAATATTAAGAATGAATCTGCATATACCTTAGGCTCAGAACCCCTCCCTCTTGGCCACGACCTTGGCCGCCACGCGAGTAAGCCCTAGCCACGACGCCGCACCCTGCCGCCATCGTTCCTCCTCTTTTAAAACACCATTTTCGCGTGCGAGCTTGCCAACCCTTTCCCAACGACTCGCCCCCTGCTCACGAAGACGCCGTCCAAAACCACAAAACCGAACGCGCCTCGCCATAATTACTCGACGCCACGCGAGCGTCGCACAGTAGAACCATCGACGAGCAACTCGAGGTTGAAATCGAAGTCGAAATTGTTGGTTGGCTTGGAGATGAGAGGAAATTGACGATTATCGGTAGACGCAGAACTCGCGATTCCGAGATGAAATCGAAGGGTAGGATGATTATCGGTGGATACCATGAGAGCCTTTATTTGTTTTTGTGAATTTAGGCGATTAGATTTGAATGAACTCTCTTTTTTTTAAAGGATGCGAAATCGATTTTGAAAGGGCTCGACATTTTTTTCTGGGCAATTTATTTCAGTGGAAATGAATCTGAAGAGTGGGGAAAAAGAAAAAGGAGCTTGCTTTAGAAGCTAGAAGGGTGAGGCTTCTATGAAAAGGTTTGACTATGTAAATTAAATTAAATTAGATTATTCTATGCATTTACGGGTTGTACGACCAAACGATAACTCCAAACATTGCGAAAATTGAAATCCGATAATAATATAATACTACGGATCCAGTGGAACTGATTTCGTCAAATTCCGAGACTGTGCCTCGGAAGGCTATTTTTTAAATTCAATTTAAAACGATATTTTATTAAAACTTAACAAAACATTCCAAATTCAATTTCAATACTTTTACTATCTTCAGTATTATCAATGTAAATTTTACAGACCTTTAAATTATATTTTTTTACAGGCTCAAAACTTTAGATCCAACATTTTACCTAACTTCAAATTATTTAATTCAATAATTTAATTATCAAATAAATAGTGATATTTGAATTCAAGTTAAAAAATAAATTTTAAATATTTAAAATTAATCAAATATTCCAATTTCAAATGCTCAAAAATTCCCGGTCGTCACAGTGACCATCCTACGTGTAGGTTAATTATTCATGAGAACGCGTTGCAGGTTAAGATAACATAGTTGGACCTGGTGCATTGACAATGGCGCAAAAAGAGGAAATCTTTAAAAAAATCAATTTATTAATGTGCACTATATTTTATTTCTTGTGTACATGAACAATTTGTTTACACTTACTTGTATTTAGTGATCATTAATAAATGAGTTTATTATTATGCTTTTGGCTTTACTTATTTATATTAAATCTTTTTTTTATATAATTTGGTTTAATTTGATTTTATTTAATTTAAACTTATGTGTTATTATCTTAGTTTAATCTAATTTAAATACGATTAAGTGTGAAAAAATTGTTACGGTTTAATTAAATATGATTAATTGTAAACAAATTATTTACTTTAATTTAATTTAAAATAATTAATTTATAAAATAAAATAACAACACGTAAATTTAATGAACATTATGAACAAATATATCTATTTAGATATAATTTTTTTATTTCAAAATTTGAAATTTAAATTCCTTGTTCAAATATTTAACAAAAACATTGAAAAGGTATCTTTTTTATTTAAAACCAAAAGTAAAATATATGTTTGGATAATGATATTGTTTTATAAATTTCAACACCACAAATCTAAATAAATATATAAATATTTTTAATTTATTTTTAAACTAAAAATTAATTTATGTATATATGTATGTGCTAAGAATTTATTATTATTTTAAAACTGAATTAAATATGTATATGTAAACTTTTTTTTAGGGAAATGTACGATTCGAAGAATTATATAACCATAATATGTATATGTATTATTATATATATGTATATAATTATTTAAAATTATTAACTTTTAGTTTTTATATAAGCTGTGACTAAAATATTTATGGCAAATGAAATGATTTTAATATACAAAAATGAAATGCACACCTTATGTTGGTCAGTCGGTTACCGACAGGTTGATTACTAACTATTTCTTCTATAGATCGGTTGTTCCTTGTTCTTGAATATGATGTGCAAAACCTAGCTTTGAGACCTTCACCAGTTCTTCAATGAAGGTTAGGGTTTTAATTTTATCTATTTAGAATAAGATAGAAGGGAGCTATTTATAGCCTCACGATATCAAATATCTACCACATTTCTCTCTAAAGCTAAAGGCCAAGTCAATTTCCCTCTTTTACCCAATAATATATGGCTAATCTTAACCCTAGGATAAGTGTTATCTAGCAAATTAGTCACCATCCTTGAAGAAGAAGTTAAAGATTTACTTCCTGATTTCATGCATTTATTACTTCAAATAATTAATAAAAAGTAGCCACATCTCCATTATAAATACCAATTCATTACTTAATAAAAACCAACCATGCGTCCACTATAAATATTAATTCATTACCCATAAAATAGAATTTAAAGCCCAATAAATACCACGATAACCTATTTATTTATTACTAATTAATGCCAACCATTTTCATATCAAATATCCCTTTCTTCCTTCACCCTTACCTTAAATAAGAAGATTATGGTGCAATTAATATCAGCCTAGTCAGCGTCACTACAATTCCACACCATCAGTGGGTCAAGGTTTACAACTATAGATACACCTAGCACTGCAAGAAAAAATGAAACAGAAAATATGATTTCTCCTTTCCTCCTCAAAATCTCTTGTAATATGAAACTACAAGTAATAAATAAATTATGAAGTGAATGTAGGCCATAGATTTTGCCGAAACACTATAAAAATTTCATGTCTCCTTTTATCTTTTCTTCTTTTTATATGCTTATTTTTATGATCCATGCTGCTGTTTTCTAAGGTGCTGTTAAGGCTGGTGCTTTCACATTACTTTGGGTGTTGAAACCATTTTTGTCAGCAACATTTTGGTGTTTTCGCTGAAAACCTTGAACGAGATCTAAAAAAAAATTAAAGTTTGAATCCGAGATTCCAAGAAAAATGAAGAGGCCTAACACCAGATCTAAAACTAGAGCAAGTCAACTGGTGCTTGGAAGCAGCCAGGAAGCATTCTCAAATTCTCATCAACTCAACCATGTGATTAGAGAGGAGATGGAAAAGATGATGAAAGAGATGCAGGATGGACTCTTAGCTAAACAAGAGATGGTGGATGCACTTTTCCAGAGGATGGACCAACAAAGGATGGCTAGATCTATAGGGAATATGAATCAAACTCCACGGAATGATGCAAGGATGCCGAATTTGGATTGTAGCAAGGTGGAGCCTTGCCGCCATGCCCAGAGCAACCGACACATGGGGCAGCGCTGGAATCAACATGTGAATCAATAACAATGTCGGAGCGACTGTTGAAATACCAAGGACTGGTCGCACAGGAGCTGATTTGAATACTAGGATGTGGCTAACATATGTATATGTACCGGAACTTCCTGAAGGAATAGAGAAATGAATGGAGCTAAGGTTGCAAATCAAAACATAAGTATATTGTCGGAAGAGTCCATCTTGGGATAATCCCAACGAGGCAGGGGAAAAGTATCACTTTAGGACAGAGACCTTCATTAGATGGTAAGAACAGAGTTGCTGAATTGGTACGGAGATTCATCAGAGGAGCGCCCCCCCCCCCCAAATTAGGGTTTGGAAGATGTGAAAAAAAGTCCATTTCTGCTAATATCTGAATTGCAAGAAACCCTCAAGATTTCAAGCTTCCGACATTGAAAATGTACGACGGGAAGATAGACCCGACGATTCATATGATGCGATACATCCAAAATATGGAGGTGCTGGATGCTTCTGAGGAAGTAATAAGGTGATGCTTCCCTATATACTTAACAGATTTTCCTGCATTGTGGTTCAGACAACTGGAAAATGCGTCTACAAGCACGTGGATTGACTTAGTGAGCGGATTCTTGAGATAGTTTAGGGTTCATGTCTCACAACCGATGAATATACTTACGCCTCAAACGTAAAACAAAGGCCGGAGAGTCCTTGAGAGGTTATTTAGAAAAATTCAATGCGGTGGCAGCCGCGGTGGATAAACCTAACCCATCGTTTACCCTAATGGAAGAAATATCTAGAGTCGCAAATAAGACTGATTTCAAAGCTGCATTGAAAACAGACCCAGCGATGAACTTACAGAATTCTATTACAAAGCTGAGAGGTACCTACGTTAGGAAGACACTGAAGCCAAGGATGAGGATGTTGAAACAAATACCATCGAAGGCGGAGGATGGTCTAGAGTTGGAATTGGAAAAGACAAAGGGAAGAGGAAAGTCGATGACAACATTAAAGACCCAAAATGATAAACAAGCCAAGATTCGCCTTATACAATGACCTGATAGAAACCCCAAAGAGAATATACCTGGATACGAGGAGGCAGAACCTCTACCGAAGGCATCTTAGGAGGGACCCTACTGATCGAGAGAAAAGATCGAATTTTTTTTGCATCTTCCATGAGTTGAATGGGCATAAGCCGAGCGAGTGTTGACGCCTATGTGATCTGATAGAAGAACCGGTCCGGAATAACCAGCTGCCATAATATGTGAGGAGCAGAACCATGGTGGAATTGTAGGGACAATGCCATCCATGGAAAATGTATCAAGAAAGGCTCAGGGACAAGCGCTAAGAAAAATTATTCCATGATCGGGGTAAACAGAAGTCGGATTCGATTCCAGTTCTTTATTTTATCATTTTTTCCGCGCATTTTTCTTTTGGTATGTAGACGATAATACTCTAAGGCCGCTTATATGTGTACGGGATCCCGAGCGTTCCCTAGGAATGCTCTGAGTCGGATGCCTGAGAACTTAGGACAATAACAATCGAAGGCCGCTTAAACGTGCATGAGATCCCAAATGGTCCCTAGGCATGCTCTGAGTTGGATGACTGAGATGAACATTTTGGACTCCTACTTGTTTAATTTATGTTTATTTGTTTTAATTTGAATATTTGAATTTTGATAGCTGATATTGATTGTCTTAGAGTCCCACTACGGGACCGAAGCGCAAGGTGCAAGTCCCCTTGCCAGAGAGCTAGTGGATGGACTTGTATGATATTGATCGTTTGAGAGTCCCACCATGGGACAGGAATGCAAGAAGTAAGTCCCCTCATCAGAGAGTGAGCGAATGGTAACATACAAACAATCCGGAAAGATCGTCCCCTTAACTTAAAACATTAAACAATCTAGAGAGATCGTGCATTAAACTAAACATTATATGAACTAGAAAGATCGCATATTAAACTAAACATTAAACGATCCAGAGAGATCACATATTAAAATTAAGCAGTCTAGAAAGATCGTATCTTAAAATAGATTTGGTTTTACAAAAGAGGATTTGAATGCCTTATAAATATAACAAAATGGATAAAATCCTGGATGAACATAGGATCACTTTGATATATGACGTGATATAACATGATTTTGATATATGTTATGACATGATGTGATTTTGAGATATAATATGATTTTGATATATGATTTGATTTTGATATATAATGTAAAAACTCTAAATGAAAAGAGAAATTTGATAGTGATGTTAATCCCGAATGAACGTGGGACGACTAAAGATGTGAAATGTAATTAGAGACATGTGATGTAATAATCGCAAATGAAATCAGAATGATGTGATGTACAAAGTACACTTAGATGGAGTCTAGAGTCTTAGGCTGTAATAAGTTTGGAACGACTTATGATTGGCAAGAGAATCTGTAGGAATTGGACAATACACTAAGATTAAAGCCGCTGGAAGGCTCAATAGCCGATGACTCGTTGCTATTACTTATTCTAGAGCAAAGCACACCTTTCATTCCAAAGGCATGCTTTGGGGGGAAAAGTTTTATCTGGGTTTTACCCAACAGGATAATAGCAGAATAAAAAACAATCCCATCACATCAAAATGGCTTAAAACTTCACCAGAAAAGCTAAGGCAAGGAGTTGATGAGAGGCAAATCATATTACTAAAGCAACGACCAAGTTCAACTGAACCAAGAAGCCAACGCCAGTTTGGTCTAGCCAGCAATCAAAGCATAATCAACGAGCAGATCATCATCAAGACAGAGTAACGCGCAAAGATACTACACAAACAACTACGATAAAAGAATATGGAAACATCTCCAATTCCAAACTTCAGAAAAATACTAAGTGCTTAGATCGTAGAGACCCATGCTTCTCCTCGAACCTTCAAACCAACCAGTTGTGGAACACTACAAAAGGGGTGATATGTTTGCCTCGAAAACAAACCAAGTCTATGGGTCGCCAGCGACCCCTTTTTTTACGTCCAAAGTCCCTTTAGGTTGTCTGTAGCGTACCTACGAGCTGATGAAGACAGCCCTGGTTAAAAAACCTTCCAACCTCTATAAATACCATCTCACCTTCAACACAAAGAGGATCTGCTCCGGATTGGTTGCTGAAGCTCTGCTGGAGTTATTCTTCACTCTCTACCTTCCTCACAACAATCTCCAAAGTAATTCACTATGATTCTCCTATGGGTTCCAACTCTGGGGATTCAACTAGCTAACGATAATCAAACCCATGTAATCAAACATCATTTGTAACAACAACCAGTCTATAAGAAAAATTATAAAGTGGACGTAGGCTTCATTAACAACCCAACCACTATAAAAGTTTCCTGTCTTCTTTCTTTTACTGTTCTTTTCTTATATCCGTGATCTATGACATTGCTTTGTCAGAACATGGCTGGTGCTTTCAAACTCAAACCCAGGTGTTGATCCATTTTTTAGGTTAACAATAGGCCAGCATCGTATCGGGCCAAATTAATATGAATAAATTAATTTTTTAATTAACTATTTAAGCCTATATATTAATCATATCAAAATGTCACTATTATATTTTATTCTAATTAATTTTAAGACCTCATGTAAATAATAAAAATGTCATAAAATACAATAAACCATTTGTAATGATTTCATTATTAATTTATGAACTAATTTATAATACTTATGCCATAAAATAATTATAGATCATTCGGGAGAAATCTAATTTCCAATCTTTATAAAGCTACATCAGTTATCCCGCATTTTGGCAAGGCCGTGATACCAAAAGATTAAACAAAAACCAAAGATAGTTCCTCCTAGAGATTGGTTATACATTGCTTCGTTATGGGTATCGATGGGTTTTCTCCGAGTCTCGATCGGGCTACAATTGACCAGACATGGCAAGCAAAGCTATAAAAGCTAGCATTCCAAATTTCAAGTCAATCTGAGTTCGTATTCTCAAGTTATGATTGATGCAAGTTGAAGGAAAAATCCACACTTTCGTATCCATCGATGAACCATGGTTCGAATCCATCCATGTCGCATCCATCGTTTCACATCGATCATCTTCGCATCCGTCAACAGGCTGTGCATTTCGTATCGATCGACCCATGCCAACTTCGTATCCATCGGGGAATATTGGTTTTTGTTTGCTTTAGAATATAATCTAGTTCCATTGCTTAGTGCTCGACGAAACGAATCCGACGCAAGTTGTTTCGTAATTTTTCGACCTCGTATCACAAAGTTACGATAGTTTAAAGATCATACAATTTTAAATATAATTTATTTACAAATTTGTTTTTAACTTTTATACCCTGAAACAAATCAGGCCGTCAATCCTGCATCAGGAAATCAAGGCCGTGGGTTTTAGCTTCTTCCCCGTTCGTAACCTCCAGGCAATAGCCATGACCAAGAACCCATAGCAAGTGAACTAGGGTTTGAAATTGCCACCACCACTCTCGACGAGAAGTTAATCAGCTAGCGCCAAATGGAAGCTCATCTCCCCCTCTACCTTCAGCCGCAAATATGGTGAACTCGGCCTCCCCCATCTCCCTGAAATTGCGTGCGAACGACATGAGGACGCGGGCCAAAATCTCCTCCAAACAACGACGATTCGCCAGATCCACCGTTGGATATCTAGTTCATGTTGTGCTCTAGAAGTTTGCTTTAGAAAGTTTTTGATAATGGTTGAAGGATTTAGAGATAAACGAGGGGGAAGGTGGTAGAGTTTCGTCCATTGATTGATGGTGGCGGCCTGTAACGTTCTTGAAACCCTAGGGCTTTAGAAATTTTGAAAAAGTGAAGAGTAAAGGGCTTTTATAGAAAATATTCCAAAACACTATTCATCGAAAATTTTCCGAACTCCAAATGAAGCGTGTCGGCTGACGTTTCTAAGGTTTACCCCACGTTCCGAACACAATGGAACGTGCTTCGGAGACCAATTCGATCATCTGTGCGAGTTACGGCAATAAACGATCAAATTCAAATTAAATCGATTTAAACGGACAAACCGTAAATCCGATTGACACGAAATTTGAAACCATACAATAATTTGACATTACGGATCCGATGAAACTTGTTTCATCGAAATCCGAGACTGTTTAAAAAATGGCTATTTTAGCCCGTCAATTAAATATTAAAATATTCAATTTTCACAAATTAACTTTTAGTTCGATTCTAAAAGTTCACAAACTTTGTTCTAACTCCAATATGATTAAATAAAATTTTACAAATCATTTTCAATCATATTAAACTCGATTTTCAATTATTTCTGTAATTTCAATTATTAAATTATCGATTTAATTATCCAATTAAATCCAATTATTCGAAATAAAATTTATTCGACTTATAAATTTCACTTATTAATATTTAAAATTAATTAAATATATGAATTTTAATTAATATAAATTCTGGGTCGTTACACTCAAGATGATGACGCAACCAATTTTAAGCACATAGGGGAGAAGCCCTCGACCACACAAAGCTAATGAATCAAAAATCATGATTTTTAGTGGAGTATATATTTTTATATTGAATTTTGAAGATTGATTTACAAAAAGGAAACTCATTTTGTGTTTACATGCAAGAATATAAAAGGAAGAGGAGGTAGGGCTATATGCATAGAGGTATGGGCTAAAACGTGAATGGATAAGGGCTTGAATTGACATGAATATATTTTTAAATTCGATACTATATAGCACCGAAAACACTTAAAATCTCGAACTCCAATCAAAGCGTGCTGACTGGTATTTTATATTAAATACCCCTATTCCAAACTCAATGGAACTAGTTTCGTGACCTAATTCCAAAGTATATGGAAGTTTTCTTTTTGAATCCAATTATATTTAAAATTAATGCTATGCATTTCGAGCTCGCACGACCACATAGTATGTTTGATCGCTGTGAAACTGGCGGCATAAAACAATTTATTATTCTAATGCAAAAGGCACTGGTTTCGTCAAAATCCAAGACAGTGCCCCTAGAAGCTATTTTCTTATATATATAAATATTATTTTATATTTTTGATCAACTATCGATACTTAACCGATTTATTTATTATTGTAAATAAATTATCAAATTGAATTCACATTATTAATTATTAATTAAAATGAGTTAGATAAGATTAATAAACCCATTCAAATTTAATTCAAAATTTAAATATTTAAATGATCACAATATTTGAATTTTAAGTTAGAAAATTCCAAAATCTTATTATTTTAAATGTTAAAAAAAATTTAAACATTGAAAATTAAATGTCTAAAATTCTGGGTTGTTACATTTCCTACATTACAAATTATGGCCATCCACCGTATAATATTTATATATGATTGTATATGGATCAACTATTTATGTTCTCGTATTGCTTCACGGTTAGGACTCATTGAAGACGATACACAGTCTCCAGAAAGTAAACTTGTAAGTGACTAAGTTATGAACTTATTTAGTAGTTGTGTAATTACGTTCTTACAAGGGTTAACATACAAAAATTTATTGATAAGTATATTTAATATTCTATTTACCAATATTAATTCAGTTTATAAATGATGAATATTTTATCAATTATATTAATTGCATAAATTTATCAGTGTAGATTATTATAACTTTGTATAGCATATGTTCTTATAATATTAGAAAGGTTAATGCTACCATTTTACTTTTCTATTAAGGCTCCCACTAGTCTTTTATGTTTCACCAAATCCTAATATTAAACAATGTTAGTTGTTATGCATAAGATCGTTGATGGCCAGTGGTAATAAAATATATCGTTGAACCGCAGTAATCACAGCAGCAATAATATAAATGTAATAGTAGCGGGAGATGTAAATCACACTTTCGATTTTATACTGGTTTGGTTCCCCGATACTATATCCAGTCTAAGACTCTATCTGGATTTAAACAATAACCCTCGCTTAACCCAAAGGAACAAGTGTCTAATAAAATCGTTTTTTCTACCGAACAAGACTTCATTCAAAAAGATCTCCAACAGGTCTTCAACTTCAATAGTTGTAAAAAGTTGACTTCATGTGTTCTAAATAACACAGATGAGTCAATAAGTACACCACTCCTATAATTTTTTCTTAAGTGATATATCGTGTGTATGTGGAAGAATGGAAGTAAATGATCACTTAAGTATTATTTCTTGAATGTAAGTGATCAATATTGTAAATGAAACCTATTGAATGCAAGAACAGATTTCAATATATTTTGAGAGAAAGGCAATGGAAATTATATAAATGTTGTGTATTTGATTCTTGAATCAAAGTGGTATACATGATGATATAAGATTTGTGTGCATTCATGAGAAGTAGCTACTGTCAGAGATAAGTGCAGTTGTTCATGGAAGGAAATGTTCTTTCGCTTGAGGAAGAAGACTCTTTGTAAATTTGAAAAAATATGACAGTTATATGTAACAACCCACTTTTTACGTACACTTTAAGCTGATAATAAACCATGTCCAGATTGATAGTCGATTATTTAACTATCAAATAAACAATCATTCAAAACAAGGATTACATTTCCCATATAATTACTAAGCCTCATTTTAATTAAATTTCCATTATTTTAAAATCACATTTCAGATACTTGGAATCACTTCCATATACTTACCTCAACAGGATAAGTATATTCACACACCGTTGTATTTTCGATACTTAGAAAATATAGTCATATACTTATCTCATCGGTATGAGTATATTTAACCATCTCACTTTCAAACTTGGAAAGTATATTCACCAACACTTAGAGAAAGATTTTCTAATTTGAAATCATATTTTAAATGATAACACCCAATTATCAATTAAATGGAGAAACCCAAAATACTAATCCCTTTATAAAACATTCTTAATAAATTTTAAAATCCCATTTATAAAACTTCTCCTTCTCAAATTCTTTAAAACTCATTTATAAATTCCTTTATAATTATCCAAATCAATTTTTAAAACTCTTCCAATATTTAATCCAACTTCTTAATAGACTTTTTAAGTCAATACGTCCTCTTAATAAACCGTAAGCTGTTTAAAATAGCTTTAAATAACAAATTGCTATTTAAACATCCTTATATTTCATTTAAATCAAAAAAAAAAATTTAAAATAACAACTTTAGGATCTATTAGTAATATATTAGATTAGTTTCAAACACTATTATTGCATTGATATATTAATTTCAAAAATAATATAAATAAAAAAATTTGTAAATGCTTAAACCGTTATTAAAACAATAATTAATTAACCTCAAACTAATATTAATATAAAAATTAATTCCCCTTTAAATATAATTAAACAACCACATCAATATAGTTAATTAGCTTTAATTAAAAATTAAAGTATTGATAATCATTTTAAATAAGTAATTAAATTAAAATTTAAAACATTTCTAAAGCAATAACTGAATAACTTTAAATTAATAATTTACATTCATTAAAGAATAGCCTGTAAGAATCATATTTATAAAATAATTAACTTTAACATTATTTAAACAATTATAAATTATTTTGAAATTATTATTATTAATAAGTTACTCCCTTTTAAAAATATCATTGCTAAATAATAATTATCTTTAAATCTTATAACAATAACTATTCTTAAATTAACTTTCAAAGTAATCATTAGTTCCATATTTGAAGGAGGCTTAACGATCACCATTGTATTCAACAAGCTATCACATTATTCATTAGCTTTTCAAATTAACAACGGATATTTAATAATCAACGACTACGTAAACAGATTCAACAATAACCATCATTAATTAATATATCACATATCCAAAACGTAATATCAATTAACGGTATATAATCAAATGTCTGAATTCATAAAATAGCAGAACGATGATTTATTCTGCTAATTAATTGTCAAATTAGTTAAATTAGTGGAACAATGTTTTATTCGGCTAAACCAATGTCCAATTATCATATTTAATCCAATTTAACTTAATAGTAATTTATTGGGCAAAATAAACATCACACATAAGTTTAACCAACGTAATTAATTAAAATAACGTAATTCAAATTATGTCCGTTTCTATGCGTCGTAAATTTTAAACATCCCAAATCTATCAACAAATCATACAACAACATTGTACTTGTCAATACGAATCCAACGTAAAATTTTGTATGTTAAACAATTTTCATATGAGTTATGGTCTTTTAAATGTTACCAGTTTATTTAAGAAATTAAGTAATTAACAAAACAAATTAGTTTCTCACCATAATCTCATGGCCAAAGGCCTGCGTAGTGACCAAACCCGCTCAAACGCCAGTCCATCAACAAGACAACCCTCCTCCAAGCTCTTATTGAAAGCAATTAAAAGGACTAAACTGAAAATCCACTTTAAAAGGACCCATCACCGAGCTCTACAGCACCCGCCCTCCTATTCTTGTACTCGCATTTTCCCCCAAATATTCAACTGCTTGCTAGAACCCTCCATGCACATGCAATTCCCACTTTAAGATGGACTAAGGTGCAAAATCATTCTGAAACAATAGTAGCTCTAACTTGTTCTTTCTTACCTCTTCATTCGCAAACAATAAGCTCATTACATGTTCATCTGGGCCTCCCCCCTTCTTAACATCTCCTATTTTCTTCGCTCACGTTAATTCAAGTCCCTATGCTTGTACACATACACTAAAACCATGCATGTAATCTTCCTATGTCGTTCCCTCTCTCCCTTCATGCAAGCTCCAAGCTTCCAGTACATTGAAACTCACCAAAAAATGATACTTATATACAACATGGGTAGACTAAATATTTGTATTTGGGGAGTAGTCCGATTAATTTAAATGAAAATGGAACGGGAAAGATGAATTCAAATTGAAAAGTTGTTGTGACTTCTTTTGCATGCCAAATGTAATATGAAAAAAAATGAATGTGTGACCACCGTATGTGTGCTTCTATGTGCTCATCACATATAGTCTAACCTTTTACCTCATAGTAGAGCAAACAAGAGTACTAATATTAATTGCCAAGCCCCCAAAATGTTGAGTAACGTACAGGCAGAAAGGCAAGAAAATATATACCCAAAAAGATCTAAGGGGTCTTGTTTTATTTTCAAGTTCATGTCTTTTTTTAATGAAAACTTTTGTGTCCAACTTGTCTTGTGTCCTATGTATAAGCTTCAAAAGTCAGCAATCAACCTACATAAGGACGCTGCAAAGGGGACAGGCTAGAGGAAAGCAAAATATGTGAAAGATTTTTTTTTCTGTTTCGTGGTTTGAATATTTAAAAGTTTTAGGGTACAACGCTACACAATATATCATTCACGTACAAGCCACGAACACGGAAATAAAAACACGATCGTGCATAACAATGTGACACAATCATAAGGCCATTATAAAATAGAATGATTATCAAATTTTGTGAAGTGTCAAAAATGCATGCGTTTGTCATAAAATACTTCAAATGAAAATTTATTTATTTCCCGAAATTATTTTTTTGAAAAAATCCTATAAATTAAGTTGAAAATACATCATCAAAAATTGGATCATAATTTGAAACAAGGATTTTATAATATTTTAAATCCAAATTCGAACATTTAAATTAATTTAGGTACTCCAATCCGAAGACTCAAAAATGCGGATCGTTACATTCTTCCACCCTTAAAAGAATTTCATCGTCGAAATTTCACCACATGAACACCCTAAATTGTCCATAGGTGCGCATGATGTTCATTGATCGTTCATATACAAATCTGATTTGATCGCTCTTCGAATACACAATTTTGCTTTCGAACAAATATCACTCACTTGATTCTTTGGTGCGGACTCCGATCAGACTCCTTGATTTGGAACTTATGTCCTCCTTACATAGCTGTAGCTATAATAGAAACTTCAGTTTCATACCAAATTTCTCATCTAGTGCGCGCCGTCAAAATCATAGAATAGACCCTTATTTGGAATTGTGTGAAACACCCAAGGTCATGTACTTGAATTCTATATCAAACTATATAGAAGGAGAAATGATCTATATCCACCCTACACCTTATTTAATTGATTCTCCCCAGCACTAATTCCATTTCCACTAAATAATTTATGAATCATTTTCATTAAACACCACTTGAGTTATAAAACTTGTGATATACTCTATTATACCCTAAAAGCATATATGATTATCAGATTCAAACTTTTATTCTTAATTCGCTTAAGAATTTTAACACCCGGCTTTTATTCAAAACACTTTCTAAAATGATACTAAATACTTGAAATAATAAAATATATTTATTATATGAGTAATTTTAAAATTATACCAAAGAATTAGGTGTTACCAAACAGTATCATACATTCCCTTACCAAGAAAGGTAATACTCAAGAGAAATGTTTACTATCTGAACACATCTCTTCCTCAAACTTTAAGTTATTTTCGAGCCACTCGAACTAGTTAACTTAAAAATAACACTTTTATTTCAAAATTTCATTTTTTAAATATTACTTTACATTTTCCTCAATAAAAATTTACAACCAACTATTTCGGATTCTTTCGGGTTTTAACTTGTTCCGACTGTATAATGACAAAGAGAATAACTTACTAAGTGTGCAATATTGTTTGCCTAAGTAAACATTTGATCGTTACTTAGAATATTATTCTGATTATCACAAAAAAAACAAGACTCATTTGAACCAATCCAAGGAAAATACTTCTTGCTAAAAATTTCCATTTCCAAAAAATTTTCTTAACCAATTTTTTTTACAAATAATACTATTATTATTTCCCAAAACCTTGAAGACCATTTTTCGAAATCACTGATGTTTAGATTCTCGAATTCCTTTTATTTATAAGACACATTTTTATGAGTCAAAATTAGAAAATTACTTCTTTTGAAGAAACCATTTCTCAAATATTTATTCTAAAAATATCTTAGTTTCTTTTTTTTAGCAAAACAAAGTTCACCAATTTAGAAAACGACCAATTTAGAAAACGATGTTGACATACAAAATAGAAAACAAATTTTATCTCCCATGTTTTTGGAAATAACACAATCACACGAGAAACAATCAATTCTTCCGTTGTCCCTTTATCACCTCCATCCTCTCCATCATCTTTCTTTCATCCATTCACTATTCTTACATATTGAAAACCGAAAACGCAAAATTTGTTTTCAAACCAAATAATACCTTAATTTTTATATAAAATCAACTTTATATAATATTATTTCAGAAATACTTACTTCAGATTGTTCTAAATTCCTATTTACAATCAACTTTTATCAAAACCAAATTTATACCTAATATTATCAATAAATGTCTTATAATCAAATTGTGAAACTTAATTCACAAGGTGTTCATTTCAATTTTTTCCAAATTTCTATCTACCCAACCTAAGTTTCAAAAAGGTAGATTCAAGATAGATGAGTATATAATAGACAATGCTAAAAATTAGGCAAGCATGACTAATCAAATCCTAGATGATGATGATAGAATACTATCTTTCCCTAACAAACAATACCTTAAAAATATCACACTATACTATACTATTTTTGAAAATTATTCTTTATAAATATATTCTAGGTAAAATTATTTTATTTACCCAATTTCAAAACCACTCTGTCAATTGGTCTTGTTCGAGTGTTTATGAAATCCCTATCGATAACGTTGGCCAAACGCATCGACCAGAGTTCTCAAGCAACTCAACAGAACAAACAACACAATAAAAAACGCTTTATATCACTAACAAATACGTGCTCTCATATATTCCCTCAAACTCATCCTATGGTCACACTTACCCTATCTCAAATGAGTAAACCTCACCAAAACTTAGGTGTTCGCTCAACCTAAGTTCTGATACCAGGTTGAATGACCCACTTTTTCTAAACACTTTAAGCTGACAATAAATCACACACGCCCAACTCAAATTAAACGGAAAGACAGATAGTTAGGGAAAGAAAGAAGAAAGAAGATAAGAAAAAACTAAATAATACAGAATCTCAGAATGGAATGAATAATCTATATTATATAACAAATCTTTACAGAAAAGTAAAACCATCATTTATATATACGCACACACACATATACATTAATCAGAGTATACTAACCTATCCAGCTCGGACAGTTATAACAACATGTTCTCACAATTGCTGATAAACATAACCATGTATACGACGAAAATATAATCATCTACATGAATACGTCTCTGGGCCTCCAGCACCTCTCCTGAAGCTCCAAATATCAAAGTAAACCTAGAAATATGCTCGGTCTGACCCGAGCATTTTAGAAAAACAACGCTCGGGTGAGTTTGGTAAAACCAGCGTGAGAACTTAAATCACAAGGAATTTTATTTATTATAACTTTTAAAACCTATTAAAATGGTTTTTACCTTACGATAACCAAAACTTTTATATCAGAAGTCCAGTGATATTATAATAATATCTAAAGGTTAAAGTAAAATATGAAAATAGCTGAAATGCTTGCGTCTCACATTTTAACATAGTTGGGCACAATCAAAACCATAAGGTGCTCATTGGAGAATGAATTTCATACAATGACTAGGCACTGGAGTACCACCTATCACGGTACATGTCTAGAAAATATATAGAGATCGAACCTATTGATCCCTACTAACACAAGACCTGCCCGACCTTTACTGAATAGTACTGAATATGCCATCACCCCCGTTGCTTTGCAACCCTTTTTATGGAGATCTCATGCACAACCAATCCATAAATATGTAACTGTATCTAGAAGGGTGACAATATGCCCTAATGGGTGCGACCCACTTAGCCTTCCCCTGATTTTAGTCATTCTCAATTGATGAGGCTTGAGGCTACAATTAAATTTCAAGAAATTTACACTTAGAATGCCCATCACCCTCCATTGATGATGTTCTGATAGCATTCGTCCATATGGATTTGAACGAAACCAAAGACACTATTCTTACTACATGGAATTACCCTCAGAATTAGTAGCGATTAGCCCTTGCACTTCACGTCTCTATCTTCAGTTTCATGTTCTTCATGATGTCTTCACTTTGAAATGCATTCGTTGGATCGAAGTGATTTTTTAGATAACATATCCAATCCCGGTCTCGTCGAAACAACATTAGATAATTTTTGGCAAACTCAACCCCGGTTTCCTAGGAAATAAAAAGATAAAGTTAAGATCGGAGATCACCTGCTAACCGTTAGTGGATGGATTTTCTTATCATCATCATAGAAGAACGAAACGAGTTTATACATATTGTATAACACCACCGACGATAACTGTATCATATAATTCCCGTGTTTCTCCTAGATATTTCTAGAGTTAGCCCAGACTGATAGTCGGTTATTTAAATATCAAATAAACAAACATTCAAAACAAGGATTACATTTCTCATGGAAATCACTAAGCCTCATTTTAATTAAATTTCCATTATTTTAAAATCACATTTCAAATACTTGAAATCATTTCCATATACTTACCTCTACATGATAAGAATATTCACAAACCAATATATTTTCGATACTTAAAAAGTATAATTATATACTTATCTCACCTGTATAAGTATATTTAACCATCTCACTTTCAAACTTGGAAGGTATATTCACTAATACTTTGAAAGATTTTCTAATTTGAAATCATATTTTAAATGATCAAACCTAATTTTCACTTCAACAGGGAAACCCAAAATACCAATCCCTTTATAAAACATCCTTAATAAATTCCAAAATCCTGTTTACAAAACTTCTCCTTCTCAAATTCTTTGAAACTCATTTACAGATTCTTTTATAATTATCCAAAGCAATTTTTAAAACTCATCCCATATTTAATCCAACTTCGTAATAAACATTTTAAGTCAATATGTCCTCTTAATAAATCATAAGCTATTTAAAACAGCTTTAAATAACAAATTACTATTTAAATATCATTATGTTACATTTAAATCAAATCATTATTTAAAATAACAACTTTAGAATATATTTAATAATATATTAGATTAATTTCAAACACTATTATTGTATTAATAGATTAATTTCAAAAACAATATTAATATAAAAATTTATAAATGTTTAAACCATTATTAAAACAATAATTAATTAACCTCAAACTAATATTAATATGAAAATTAATTATCCTTTAAATATAATTAAACAACCCGAATCAATATAATTAATTAAGTTTGATTAAAAATTGAAGTATTGATAATCATTTTAAATAAGTAATTAAATTAAAATTTAAAACATTTTTAAAGCAATAACTAAATAACTTTAAATTAATAATTTACATTTGTTAAGGAATAACCTTTAAGAATCATATTTATAAAATAATTAACTTTAACATTATTTAAAAAATTATAAATTATTTTTAAATTATTATTATTAATAAGTTATTACCTTTTAAAAATATTATTACTAAATAATAATTATCTTTAAATCTTATAACAATAATTATTATTAAATTAACTTTCAAAACAATCGTTAGTTTCTGAATTTGAAGGAGGCTTAACAATCACCATGGTACTTAATAAGCAATCATATTATTCAATTCACTTTTCAAGTTAACAACAGATATTTACATAATCAATGACTATGTAAACATGTTCGACACTTAACCATCATTAATTAATATATCATATACCCAAAGTGGGATATCAATTGACGGTGTCCAAATCCATACAATAGCAGAATGGAGATTTATTTTGCTAATTAATTGTCAAATTAATTAAATTCGAGGAACCCTATTTTATTCCACTAAACCAATGCCTAATTATCATATTCAATCCAATTTATCTCAACAGTAATTTATTTGGCCAAATAAACATCATTAATTAAGATATATAAGTCTAACCGACGCAATTAATTAAATTAACGTTATTCAAATTATGTCTATTTCTATGAGTCATAAATTTTAAACATCCAAAATCCATCAACAAATTATACAACAGCATTATACTTGTCAATACGAATCTAGTGTAAAAAATTCATGTTAAACAAGTTTCATATGAGTTATGGTCTTATAAACGTTACTAGTTTATTTAAAAAATTAAGTAATTAACCAAACAAATTAGTTTCGCACCATAATCCCATGGCCATAGGCCTCCGTAGCGACCAAACCCACTCAAACGCCAGCCCATCAGCTAGACAACCCTCCTTCAAGCTGCTATTGAACGCATTTAAAGGACTACAGTGAAAATCCAATTTATATTAACGGCACTCCATCATTTCCTGGAATTCATTTTCCACTCTCTGGCCTCAACACTTCGCCTTCACCTCTTCCTGTTCATGTACAAATACTTCATGTACATGCCTACCTCTCCCTTATGCACACACACCATCCACGCATGTACTCCCCGAACCACAAACAAGCACCTCCTACATCCCATCGACAACATCACCCATGCCTTGCCACGTCAGCCTACGGCTTTCGCTACCTATCACCGAGCTCTATAGCACCCACCTTCCTATTCTTGTATTCGCATTTTCCCCAAATATTCAACTGCCTGCTACAACCCTCCATGCACATGCGATTTTCACTTTAAGATAGACTAAGGTGCAAAATCATTCTCAAACAATAGTAGTTCTAATTTGTTCTTTATTGCCTCTTCATGCTCCTAAATACATTTTCATGTAGGCCTCCCCCTTCTTACCATCCCTCACGTTAATTCAAGTCCCTGTGCTTGTACACATGCACTAAAACAATGCATGAAATCTTCCTATGTCGTTCCCACCCACCCTTTATGCAAGCTCCAAGCTTCCAGTACATTGAAACTCACCATAAAATGATACTTATATACAAATGGGTAGACTAAATATTTGTGTTTGAGGACTAATCTGTTTAATTTAAACGAAAATGGAAGGGGAAAGATGAATTCAAATTGAAAAGTTGTTGTGACTCCTTTTGCATGTCAAATGTAATATGAAAAAAAATATGAACGTGTGACCCCCTTATGTGTGCTTCTATGTGCTCATCACATATAATCTAACCTTTACTTCATAGCAGAGCAAATAAGAGTACTAGCATTAATTGCTAAGCCCCAAAATGTTGAGTAACATATTGACAGAAAGGCAAGGAAATATATATCCAAAAAGACCTGTGGAGTCTTGTTTTATTTTCGGGTTTATGTCTTTTTTAATGAGAACTTTTGTGTCCAACTTGTCTTGTGTCCTATGTATAAGCTACAAAAGTCAGCAATTAACCTACATAAAGATGCTGCAAAGGGGACAAGCTAGATGACAGCAAAATATGTGATTTTTTTTTTTGCTATTTTGTAGTTTGAATATTTGAAAGTTTTAGGGTACGATGCTGGACAATATACCGTTCACATACAAGCCGTGAATGACAAAAATAAAAATATACCAAAATTTATATATTTCCTGAATTAAATTTTTTTGAAAAATCCTATAAATTAAATTGAAAACACATCATCAAAAATTGGATCATTATTTGAAACTTGGATTTTACAATATTTTTAATCCAAATCCGAATATTTAAATTAATTAAGTATTTCAATCCGAAGACTCAAAAATACGGGTCATTACATATAGGTGACCGGTCGATTGTTAGTTTACCAATCAGTTGGTTGGAAATTTACTTGTTAGCTGACTGTTAGTTTACCAGTCAGTCGATTGGTTAAAGTCGAAAAAATGAGTTTTCAAACAAAAAGAGAATAGTTAATTTTGCTTCTTTTTAGTTGATTAAAACTATATAACCAATTGACTCGTTGAGTAATCAGTCGACTGTTTCTATGGTTTTAGTCGACTATTTAAGTTGTTTTATGAAAAATAAAGTGGACAAGTATATTTTTCGACTAAACAAGTTTTCCAGTCGACTAAAATTGTAATAGCTGACTGGTTGAGTGGTTTTAATCAATTGATTGAGTGTATTTCTATTTTTTAAATGGAAATGCAACTTTGATGATTTGTGTGCATATACCATTTTGAAGAGACTTTAAAAAATTATCAACTACTACACACAAAAAACTGTGACTAATTTAACTTTGTTGTTCATCTTTGTCTTGTCTTCATTGTTGTACCTCTTCACTGGTTGATATATTTTCTTGCAAGATTGAGTATATACAGAACTATTTATTATACAGTTTTCACTATCAAATTTTCAAACTATGAGGTCCTAACATTCTCCTCCGTTTTGAAGATGACAATTATGCAAGTTATAAAATAATTTTTTTCGAAAAACTAGATCTTTCCTCACTATATACTCCCCTTATTGATATGACTGTATATAGTTTTCTCATCCTTTATCATCGACAATAAGGTGAAAAATATAATAAAGAAAATTTATGATATTTTTAGCAATGATATTCTAAATGTATGTATGTATGTATGTATGTAACGAGCACATATTAGTTGTTAACAAAGATAAATAATTACTCCCCTATCTATATGCTTAGTATATATATACACTAAGCATATAGATAGGGGAGTAATTATTTATCTTTGTTAACAACTAATATGTGCTCGGAATAATCATAGATAATTCAATAATAAATAGTTAATTTTGGTGCGCAATATTTGACTATATAACAAAATAACTAGTAACTAACATTTATATATCAAGTTTAAGCATAATAATACCCATTTTTATAAAACCCAAGGTTCACAATTTAGGATACCATATCATGGTGGTTGTGGTTGATCCCTTGAAAATATAGTCTTCGTTATTTATAAATGTGACATGATAGTCGCTCATATATAGTTTTCCATCATCATTATTCAAACTAGAAGGAACGTATTATAAAATCATATGTCATTTAGTTTATACTTGAAGAATGTTTTGTATTTCTAAATCGAGTACTTTCATGATATAAAGTAGTTTTAGGGCTATCTGAATGTCTGGTACTAACACTAAATTGTGCATACATGAAAGCATATCTAATACTATTTCTATATTTATCACATTTATAGCTTAAACCAGTTTTATCATCATGAAGTTCGGTATTTGCAATTAAGGAAGATAAGTCATATTTTTCTTTATTTTGTGATTTTGTTATTTAACTTATCAAAATCAGCTTTAGAATCATAAATCTTTTTAAAAAATAATATTATTACCTTTTAAAAGTTCACATGCTTCATATTGTTCTATATTACCGTCATTTAAGAACTATCCTCTTTTTTAAGAGACGAAAATTTAGAATTAGAATCATTTAAAGAATTTTTCAAAAACATATTTTTATTTTGCAATTCTTTGATTTTCTTAGAAAAATCAATATTTTTATCCATTAACCGCTCATTTTATTTTAATAGAGAATCTTTTTGTAAGACAAGCTCTTTCGATGCTATTAGTAGGTCGTTATAAAAAGAATCTGAGCATACTGATTGCGATCCAAATTTAGACATGAAGCACGCGCTTGAAGATTCTTCTAATTGTTTCTTGATATAGGTAATTTGCTTCTTCTTGATTTCCTTTGAGCCTAACTAGATATTTTTCTTCTGGCTGTTTTTCTAGGTTGGTGTAATGATCTGTAAAATCCCAGGTTCTAATACCAAATGTTAGTCACTATCGTAGGATCATTGATGGCCAACAGTAATAAAATATATCTTTGAAGCACAATAATCATAACGGTAACAATATAAATGTAATAGCAGCGAAAAATGTAAATCACATAGTCGATTTTATGTTGGTTCGAATATCCAATTGTTTATCCAGCCCCAGACTCCTTCTAGATTTAAACAATAACCCAGCTTAACTTGGAGGAACAACTATCTTACAAAACCTCCTGAGCTGCTGTATAGTACTTCATTCCTGAAGATCTCCAACAGGTCTTCAACTACAAAAGTAATAAAATGTTAACTTCGTGTGTTTTAAATAACATGGATGAGTCGATAGAGTACACCACTCCTATAATCTTCCTTAGAAGTGGTATATCATGTGTATGTGGAAGAATGAAAGTATACGATCATTTAGTAATATTTCTTGAATGTTCAAGTGATCAACATTGTAAATAAAACCTTTTGAATGCTGGAATAGATTTTAAGAGTTTTAGAGGAAAAGCAATAAAAATTATATATGTGTTGTGTGTTTGATTTTTAAATCAAAGTGATGTATATAATGATTGAAGATTCATGAAAAATTGCTACAATTAGAGATAGTGCAACTCTCGACGGAAGGAAAAAACTATAGCTACTTTGTTTGTATGTATATATACCACTTTGATGATCGGTGTGTATGTATACAACTTCTAAGATTTTTGAATTAAATGGAAATGCTGTTTTGATTATTTATGTATATGCATACTACTTTGAAGATATTAACAATAACATACTACATGATGTAAAAAACTATGACTAATGTTACTTTGTTGTCACTTCGCCTTATCTTCGTCATTTTTTTCTTGCCTACGTATCATTGGAATTGGACCAGCCCATAGTGGATATAGGTGAATTTCCAAAAAAATCCCCTTATTGGATCTATGTTGGGCCTATGAAGTCTAATTTATTTAGAATATTTATAAACTTATTTAAATAAAATCTCTTATGTTATTTAAATCTATAAACTATAATACTTTTTATTTGATTTATATTTCACATATATAAACATGTGTGTGTATATATATATATCATATACATATATGTATATGTCCATCAGTATAACATAATAATTCATACAAGTATAGCATGCCTGTGTATAGATGCTGGGATTTACACTGCAGCGGACACGTTACCTCATTCTATATGTATTATATATTATCCAAATATATGTATGTATGTAAACTTGCTATTTATATAAATATTATAAATTTAAATATATATATATATATATAAATGTATATGTTAATTTTATTTAAATAATTTTATGAGAAATGAAAATATTTAAACATGCATATACATATACGTATACGTATACGTATACGTACACACACACACACACATATATATATATATATATTTGTGTGTGTATGTTTATATATGTATATGTTTGTATATATATGTGTGTGTGTGTGTGTGTGTATACATGTGTAATATATATAATATTAATAATATATATGTTGTGTGTGTATTATTGTGTAAATACTAAAAATATGTATATATACACATAATATATATGCAACGATCAAAAATTTCGGACACTTCGTATTTAATTATCTGAACTATTTAAATATTTAAATCTTGGATTTAATGTTATTAAAATGATTTAATAAGCTTGTTATCCCTCTTTTAACTCATAACTAATAATGACAAACTTGTTTTGGAATTTTTTTACATAAATAAATACTTTAAAAAATATTGATTATATGACCGAAAATCGTTTTACCAATAAATACCTTTTTAATCATTAGAAGTTGTTTATCTTTTTTTTATACTTATTTTCTTAGGAAATGTATAAATAAATAAAAAATTAACCATTTAAGTACATAAACTTTTTGGATGTTGTCATAGGTGATGTCATCAAAGATATTTTGAAAATAAGCTTTTAAGGAAGGACTTAACCTTTAAGAAAAAAGTTAAGGTACTTAAGGTGTATGTGAGAGTGAGACTCCTTTTAACCTCTCATGGAAGGTGGAAGATAGTAATAACCTATAAATACACCCTTAATGTGAGAAGTAAATTATTAATTCACAAAATCTTGAAGTGAAGTAAGGGAATAAAAATAGTGAAAATTCTTAAGTACTAATCCACTAATTCTTCTCTATCTTTTTCAAGTCTAAACCAAATCATCTCCAATCTTTTCTAAACTATGGCTATGGGCCAAAAATATGATGGAAAGCGTTAATATCAAGTTAAAATGGAAGAAAGGTGAGAGGAAAAGGTTGTTCCAAGAGGGGCCTTGAGTAGTGGAAGAGGAGGAGAGGTGTTGCTTTGGTTTGGAAGTGCTAAAGGTTGGTTTTTTTAGGAGTTTGGTAATGGTTGGAAGTGTTCCACAATTGGGTTGTGCTTGTGTTTGTGTTTGGCTTGGATCTAACTTATCTAACTATCTTATAAGTATATATTGTGTTCGTATATATGTTGTGTGCAAAGCATATAGTTAAAGTGACATTAACTAATTAAATTTTAGACCCATCTTGCTTTTGAAAGCAAATGATATTTTTATATTGCATAACATCACTTTTATTACCCTCGTAAACATGTGGTGTGGCCTTGACTTGATGTTTAAATGGTTGTTTGACTTGTGTTTTGAATTGAAGTATGTTTGAAAGTGTTTGAAGCGAGAATAGTCGTTATAGTGTACTTTGATATCCCTTAACTTTAACTTGTGTAAATTTAATATTTATTATCTTAACTTAGGGTAATTTGATTGCTTGTTCTCTACACATATTTTGGTGTTTAGGACAATAAAAAAAGTGGTTTAGAAAGTTATTACCAATATTTTGAAAGTCAAAGCAAAATGGTGGTTATAAATACAATTAGTACATATAACTGATTTTTGGGAAATTTTATAACTAAATTGGAAGATATTCTTAGGGTTTATTTTTTTTGTGACAGAAGGGTTGTACTCATTATAAAAATTTCAAATCTTAGTGCCACAAGGACTTTTAACAACACTTATAAATGCTTTATTAAGTTGCTTATGCTTTTAAGTGTTTGGAAATGATATTTAAATTTGGTATTTTTCTCTTATATATTTAGAGATGTTTTCTAGCCAATTTTTAACTATTTTGAAGTTACATTGAAGTTTAAATATATTTTTAACAATATGTGTATTTTTAAAGTAAAGAGGTTTTGTAGAATATACCATGTCTTTCATCAAAGTATAAATCGGTTAATTTCAATAATATTTCAAATATTTTTAAAGTGTTTATAAGTTTTGAAAAAGGTAATTGACTAGGCTTAACACTAAAAGCCGACGAGGTAGATTTCTCTATTTAAGAGAGTTAAGATTGATGTCGAGTAGGGATATGAGAAATATAACTCTAACCTTCCAGGCTTCCCTCTTGAATGAGGATATTTAAGTTGGAATGTCGAAAATGTGTTAATATTGTTACTTAATTGTTTGTTTGAAAAGTAATTAACTTTTCTTGATGTTAAAAGCCGAAAAAGTGGGCTTACCTATTTATGAGAGTTAAGATAGATGTCGAGTAGGGATGGAGCAATAGAGCTAACCTACTGGCTTTACTCATGAACGGGGAATTGTTAAGTCAGCAATATTGGAAATAGTTTAATCATACTATTTTCTTCTTCGTTTATGGAAGTCATTTATATTATACTTAACACTAAAAGCCGATGAGGAGACTTATCTATTTATTTAGATTCAAGAATGAAGTGTCTAGGAAAAGCTTTGATGCAACCAGTGCTCTAACTTGCCTGGCTTTACTCTTGTTGAAAATGTCAAAAATGAATTAAGTATATGAACATTGATCTGTTTAAGCAATTGTTTTAACTTGATAGTCGATTACACGACCATCGAAATTAACCAAATATTATTAACTCGGATATTTAAAAAGAATGTTTTAAAGATGATATAAGTATGGAAATGGTTTTGGGTTTGTTATGACAATGCGTTAATAACATTCGTCTTTAACCCTTTTTTATTAAACTTATGAATGTAAATAGATCCTTAAAAGAATGTTTTAAAGATAAGTATAAGTGAAATGGTTTTGATTTTTAGTGACAATGTTTAAGTAACATTAGTCTTAAACCTTTGAATGGATTTGTGAACTTAAAATGGATATTTCAAAGGAAAAGTATGGAATCTTTTGAGAAATGATAGAAAAAACAAAGGTTAAAGTAAGAAATAGCGTTAATGATCCGTGAATATACTTATACCATTTGAGTTAAGTATATGAATAATTTTTGAAGTATTGAAAGTGTACAACTAGATAGTAGAAATTCATAAATGAAGTTTTATTAGATAAAAAAGTTTTACAGATAAAATAGATTTAAATTAATAAAAGATTACTTAAATAGAAAGGGGATTAGAAGTCAACTACGTGACTTAATCGTGTTTTGTATGACTTGATCGTACTTTGTATGTTTACTCTTTTATGGAAAACATTTAGTCGTATACTTAGCCCTAAATGCCAATGAAGTAGATTGTCCATCTGTGGGAGTTTACACTGATGTTCGTGTAGGGATAGGAGCAATAGAGCTCTAACCTACCGGCTTCGCTCTTGACCGAGGGCAAGTATGAGATGAAAATATCGAAAAAGTGATAGTATACGAGACTTAGTTTCCATATGCGATCGTTCTCATTATTGTTGAATGATCAAACTCGTTGATTCAGTCTTTAGGAGATCGAGATCGGTATGTGTTTTACTTATCGAAAACCACTTCAAGACTGAGATACGTATCCTATCTCTTGGAAGTGGATCTGTTCGGGTTGCAGGAATCCACATATGATTTCAAGATTTTTTTGAGATATGGGGATCAATCGGGAATTCATGTTCTATTCGAGCAATAAAGACTCGCATGAAAGCTGTCGAACATGACCTTAACACTGGAAATGGTTAAAGAAAGAGTAGGCTGCACAATTTGGTGTTTGGTTGTCCCACGATACGGTATTATCAACTTTATATCTAGAGTATGCTTGTTAATGTTGCACACATAAGTCGATAGTACTTAGTTCCATGTGGTTCGTGTTCGCTCGTTCGAGCGTGGGCCAGTCATGTTTTCGTTATGGTATATGTTATCAACAGATATACGGCACTCAAATGGTAACTTCTGATCCTTGTGCATAGAGATTGAATTTCGGCTTGACCGAAAGGATCTCCTTGGAATATTCATCATGCGAACATTCCTTATCAGTTTTGATTGTGCCCACTAATATGATGTTGAATGCAACCATTATCACCATTTCAGCTGTGTTATTTATCTATGTTCTTCACCCTAGACATTATCTAATATATCACCATATTTATTTATTAGATGGTAGTTCTTTTGAAGAGATAACTGTTATGGCATTCCATGTAGTTTCAAAAGTACTGTTATATGTTATATACATATTTCTTAAGTTTCTTATACCAGACTTATGTCCGATGCTTGGATTTTGTTTTCTCTAAGTTACTCGCGTACTCTTTTGAGTTGTTTGAGAACGGCATGTTTTTGTTGATGTCCTTTGGAGTTTGAGAAGATGAGCTAGATGTTTCACCTATCGTAGTACTCTTATTTCCACTGCATTACAATTGCATATATATCAGCATTTGTAAGGATAGGCAGTAATAACTGTTAAGGCCGATGACGGTACTTAGAGTTTGTAGCTCCAAAATTTCTGTATTGGAGTAACCCTTTGTACTATTCTTTTGATATTATATATCATCATTCCACTAGTGAGATTCTGACATTATGTTCCTTCCTCCTTGTTCTGTTTCTTTTTCGTCTTATTTTACCCCAACTTTTCGCCTTTTCGGCACTAGAGTGCTCGACACGTGAATGTCGTGGATGTATTACATTCGAGGGTCAGAAATTTGGGAAGTTAACTTGGTATTAGAGATGAAGGTTAAGTGAGAACCTTGACTTTTGTTGGGTTTGGCTCATTAGAGATAGGGTAAGCAACACACTAAAATGAGTTAAGTGTATTATTCTTATGGAAGCGTAATTGTATTTGTTATAAACGTATACCTTAGTGGTAATTATAACTATGAAAATTTAAGATCATATTTAACGTAACTTATCTAAGTGTGAATTCTTAAAGTTTAGTTCAATAAATGTAGGGACTAATGATGTTCACTCGTTACCTCTTATCAATTCGTTTAGCCGTGCTTGGCCAGTTTATGAGCATTGACTATCATTTGTTGATTATTGATTTATGCTTGACCAATTTATGGCCAGTTTTACTTTTTCATTGCATGGGTTGGGTGGACAATAATTTTATATACATTGAAATGAATACCTTGTGGATTGAGTTCCACAGATAGACTATAAGGCGTTTGGTGATAATGTTGGGTTAAAAGTTTAATCTTGTAAAAGATGTTTATTTTAATCTGAGAAAGATATGATATTTGGTAAACAAACATTTGTGAAAAGAATTTATATAAGAAAGTGATTTATATAAGTATGGTTTACTTAACATGATTTATAAACAAAAAGGATTTAAACGATATTTTAAGAGCTTAAATGCCAATGTCTTTAAAAATGTTTTTCAAGATTTTTGAAAAATAATAGTAGTATTATTTGAAAGTAAGTATTTGGAAAATTGGTTTATGAAATTGAGATCATGATACTTACTAATATTTATGAAGTATTTGATACAATTTTTAAATGATTTTTGTTAAGTCTGAAAGGAACGAATTGGATGTACTGAACTCACTCCTTCTCGTTAAAAATAATTCTTGTGATGACTTCAACATCAGCGACATTCATTTTTTGGTTTCTAAGTAGGGGATGCTATAAGGTTTTTTTAGTAAAATATATTTCGATTTGATTTTGAAAGCATAATTTGTAATACAAAAAAGAGTATACATATGTATTATTATTTCAAAACAATTTGAAATAAAATCCAATGTTTAGTTCTAAAGTTTGTTTAAAAAGAAATTTGATATGCATATTTTACAAAAGTTTTATATGTATGTTATTATAACATCGCTAATTTCTGATAACCTTACTCAGAAGATTTAATTAGATAAATTAAATGGAATAATGATAATAAGGAAATTGTGATTGATTAAATAACATGATAGAGTCGTGCTTATTAACAAAATAATTGGGCTTTGAATTGGTTTAAAGGTTAACTGAACAACACATGGACATATTAGTAAATTAGCCAATTAATTACACACGGCTATTACTTCTCCACTATGTCCATTCACGTTTCATTTTTTCTCACGGTCACAAAAATATAAAACCTAAATTAAAGTAGGCCATTCCAAAGAGGAAAGGAAGAATTTTAATCTAAAACTAAAGATCAAGTTAGGAAGGATTAATCAACAATAAATCTCAAGTCCCTTATCAAATCTAAGGTGAATAATAATTCTTATCATCTCTTTTTGGATTTTATAATCATGCGATTTCAGATTTAATTAATTATTTTGTTTCCATGATATATTGGATTGATGATATGCTTGAATTTGTGGATTGTTTGATTTAAACCCTTAAATTATATGAAATCCGTACGTTTTAGAGTCAAAACCATGTTTTATGGATTTTAAAATGCTATAGAAAATTTTTATGTTAAGTAAAACATAATTTTGAAGATGGGTTTAATTTTTAGAATTTTCCAAGCTTTGGAGATTATATTATGAGTTTTCGATGGAAAATATGATAAAATTGGTTTAAATATTTATTTTTTGAATTTAAGGAAGAAATTGGGTCTAAAGTTTTAATATGTTTGATTACATTATTGATTCAAATTTCTATGATTTTTGGGGGATTTTTCCAGTTGATTTATTTGAGTAAATAAATTATTCTAAAGGAAGGGCTTTTTTGAAAATGTCGGTTTTAGGTTATGTGGAAAGGTTTTTGACATTTAAACCTTCAATTTAGGATCTTAATAAATGCAGTTGTTTCAGTTTTAAAGAAACTAAAAAGTTTTATGGCAGTCAATCAGTGTTTTACAACTAGGCAAGTTGTTAAAAAGAAATTACTTATAGTTGCAATGATTCATCCTTCAAATCAGGAAAAGATGTTTCGCTTTTAGTATAAGGTACCTTCCGACCCCTTTGATTCCGCCCCATCATGGTCGAAACCATCATAGCCAAAACCTTCATAATCAAAACTTTCCACATGGTATCTTCGGGAAGATATGTAGTGGATTGGAAGATGGGCGGAAGCCTTGGTGTTGAAGGTTAAGCTTACGATGGGGTCGAAACCTTGTTTTGTTTTCATAAGTTAAATCCTCGTCTTATTTTATTTAAAAGCTTTGACTTAGTCGAAACATTGTCTTTGATAGGGTGTATGTTTAACTTTCAAAGTAAGTTGCCATGTTCCACTAAAGGGATTATCTTTCGAAGGAGTTTCACTTTTCTTCAAATAAAAGCTTTCGAAAGGGGTTGTTTCCGACCCAATCGAAGCCTAATTATTAGTCTACCTTTCGACCTTGATGTTCAGTAATGCTTTCGAAGAACTGTCCTTGTTTTTACCTTAACCAAGCTTTTTCTTAATTGTTTTATAAACTAGTTGGGGTTTCAAAGGAGACAAATTCGAAAGGAGGTTTCGACCGAGACCTTCGTAGTTTTGATTTTTAAGTCATTTTCTTTGGAACTAGATGGCTCCGACACCATCAATCTTTCCCCAAACTAGTTTTTGTTGATTTCAAATGAGATACTTTCGTATACAACTATCTTGACCGAAATGATGTTTTAAGAATAAAACCCAATGCTTTCGAAACGGTATTTCATTTATTTCAAAACCTATATTTAATGAACGTTTTCTTGATATCATTGAAAGGTCTTATTAGTTTCGAAAGGTATATGTACTTAGAGTTTTGGAAAGGGGTTTTCTATGCTTTCGAAGGAGGTCATCCAGGAATTTCGAAAGTGATGTTTTAACGTCTCAAAACTAATAACCCATTCTCACTTTTAAGGAAAGATCATGGTATACGTAAAAAGGTTTTGAAATGTTATTCACTTTGTTATTAACCCATAACTTTATTTTGGGGAATGGGCAGAATAACCAGTTAGATTGACCCAGTGGTGAATATAACTTAACAGATGTTAAAAATTTAACTAAAGATATTGGCCGGGGTCAATAGGTTTACAATGAGCCCATGAAAACCATATGACATTGGCAGGGGCCAATAGGTTCATAGTCAGCCCATGAAAACTATATCCAGATTAAGATATTGGTAGTCAGCCAATAGGTTCCTAGTTAGCCTATGAAAACTAGGATAAGAAATAAAATATTGGAGTTACCAATAGGTTCTTAGTGATCCCATGAAAACTAAGTAACTGGACAAATAGTTCATAACATTTTAACAGGTTAATAATAATCCTAGAAACTATAATTGAGATAGATAGTCAGAATAAATCGGGATAGGTAATCCAGAATTAATTTAATTATTTTGCATATCATCATAATGTTTTGAAATACTATGTTTTAACCATTATGGATGCAGGAAGCACAATACATGGTTTTGTAAATGTTTTAGGGTATTAGTGAAGGGAAAACCTGTTCCGCTAAGCGGCGTGGTCTCACTAAATATCTAATGGTTTGAGATGGTAGATTATTATTCATACCAAATGTTTTGTCTGTCTCGAATTTTTTGTTTTCCCCTTATACTCTCGGCTACTCAACTAATTTTGAGTAGGTTGAGAGTTAAGGTTTCCGGATGTTTCTTTAGATGAATAAAGCTTCCGAAGGCGTGAAGGAGTAGGTAGTTATTTAATGTTACTTTGTTTCCAATGTATGTTTGATTGTAAAGGAAAATGGTTTTAATGCCTTATCATGTACTTTGATTAACCAAGGGAGCATCTTCATATGTTGCTATTTGCATATATTTTTATTATATGTTATCTGAAAGTAGTCTGCGACTTGGGATTATGTAATCAATTTGAAATATTTTGAAATGGAATATGGATTTTGTTTTTCCGTTTAATTTTTTTTCCATATTCTTGTGTTTCTATCTATCAATGAACCTAATATCGCCGTGTTTGGTCGTCGATGATTAATAACTATGGATGACTACAACATCTGTAGCCATTAGTTTTGGGCCTCCAAATAGGGAGATGTTTCAAGTTGGTATCAGAGCATAGGTTTATGAAACTTTAAAGGAAACTTGAACCTAAAGATTATTCAAACGTACTCCAATGAAGTAGGCAATAAGATTGTGGTTTGGGTTAATGTAATAATAATGTGATATATATAGTTATATATAAGTACGTATACTCCGCTCTCTTAGACACTTCTTTGATATCTTATAAAAGCTCGTATGCGGATTTACGAGAAAGGAGATAAGAAGAAGGAAATGAAAGAGGAGGTCTTGGTGGAGGAAGCACCATGACTAACGGAAATGCTCGACCCAATACTAGGAGAAACTCGGGTCGACTGGCTAATTTTAGTAACCAAACTGCTGAAGCCAATGTGAGTGCTGAAAATCCATCAGTAGGCATGGGGCCGATGTATCGGTTCTTAGCCGATTTGATGCAAACTGGTGGTGCTGCTGCTGGAGTTGTTGGAAATGGAGGAGGAGCAAATCTTGTGGCTCCAGTGGGGAATGTTGCTTTGCTGAGTTGAGAACAGACCAGTTTGGGTGGGAAGCCTTTCTTGGGAATAGAGAGTGCCGTAGATGTTCAGAATTGGTTGTTGCATTATGAGCTTATATTTACCGATATGGGTCTGAATGATGGATAAATGATGGTTAATGATTACAATCTAAGATGGGACAAGAGAGGAGTGTATATATATATATATAAGATTATTATTTTAAATTTATGAATCATCACATCACTTTCTAAACAAAATTAACATAAGATAATCTATCCTTAAGTATATTATTATTTAGCTAATGAACTCTTATATATATGTGTATATGGTGCACAAAGACAAACAACATTCCCGACAAATTTCCAGTGTCGAGAGGTCGAAATTTCAAAAATCGTACTTCGATCACATTTTCTGTTTTTCTACGAAATATTTAATTTGGTGAACAAATTTGTAAATGATTTTATCATCATTATTAATTTATTAAAATGATTTTATTTTCAATATAAAACCTACTTATTGAATTTTTGAAACTAAACAAACATCCACTAATCAAAGCAGTGAAATTCCGGGTCGCTATATATATGTTAGGAGAATGGAGTTTCTAATCAAAGAACCTGACTGAAGTTCACACTAAAAAGGTCAAGTGATCTATACTAGTTGTGAAGTTAAATTTATGTGATCGAGCAAGTGAACGAATTTGATATTGCATATAGATGGTGCATATGCATCACACGGACTTTACCATGTTTGCGTATTATGTTTTGTTGGCTTATGGTGAGTTTTAGGTGATGACTCTTTGATTTGTTATAAGGTAAGATGAATTATCGATTAAGTAATAACTTGAGGCTGCTAATCGTAAGGTATGCCTAGTTGATTATTTATCATCCTGGTGCGATAAGAGGATTTTAAACTTGCGAAAATCATGAGGTTAGTTTATTGGTGATTCAATACTGTTAGGTATTGCTAAGTCGTTGTTTCTTTTATTTCTCATGTCGGAATTTCAAGATTGAAAAGAATGTAACGACTCGGAATTGCGGTCACTTCACATTTAAATATTTGAACCATTTAAATATTTGAATCTTGGATTTAGCATTATTAAAATGATTTAATAAGCTTCTTAATCCTCTTTTAAATCATAACTAATGATGGTAAATTTATTTTGGAGAAATTTTTACAAAAATAAATACTTTGAAAAAATATCGATAATGTGACCGAAAATCGTTTTATCAATAAACAGCTTTTTAACCGTCAAAAGTTGTGCAGATTTTTTTTTACACTTATTTGCTTAAGAAATCTATAAAATGAAACTAGAACTTTTTACCATTTATGGAAATAAAAATTTTCGATGATGTTATCCAAGATATTTTGAAAATTAGCTTTTAAGGAAAGGCTTAACTTTTACGTAAAATGTAAAAGTGCAAAGGTGCATGTGAGTGGGAGGCTCCTTTGTAACCTTTCATGGAAGGTGGATGGTGGTGATGACCTCTAGCACAAACCTATAATTACACTCTTAAGGTAAGAAGTAAATTACAAATTCACAAAATCTTGATATGAAGCAAGGGAATAAAAATGGTGGAAGTGCTTGAGCACTAATCCCATAATTCTTCTCTAATATTTTCATGTCTAAACCAAATTATCTCCAATCTCTTCTAGACATTCGCTATAGGCCTATAACATCATGGGAAGCATGAATATCAAGTTAAAATGGAAGAAAGGTGAGAGGAAGTGGGGGTTTCAAGAGGGGCCGTAAGCAATGGAAGAGGAGGAAAGGTGTTGCCTTGGTTTGGAAGTCCTAGAGGTTGGATCTTTAGGATTTTGGTGATGGTTGGAAGTGTTCTTCAGTTGGGTTGTGCATATGCTTGTGTGTGTGTATTTGTTATGTGCAACGTATAAAGTTAAAGTGGCATTAACTAAGTGGGGCTTCGTGTTTTGTTCGAGTGATGAAGACTCACGTTAAAGATGTTGAATGTGACTTTGACATCAAAAATGGTTAAAGACATAGCTGGCTATATAATCTGGAGTTTGGCTGTCCTAAGACAGGGTATATCAACTGCATATCTAGAGTTTGCTTATCGATGTTGCATGCGGGAGTTAATGGTACTTGCTTCCACGTAGTTCGACTTCGCTCATTTGGCGTGGGCCAGTTGTGTTTTCCTTATATTATATTTTATCTAGAGATATACAGCGCTCGGAAGATAACTTTTGATCCTATGAATTATGATTGAATTTTGGATTGACCAAAAAGATCTCTGTGGAAAATTCAGTCTACTAGCGTTACTTATCATTTTGATTGTACCCCCTAATATGTTGTTGAATGCAGCCGACATTACCATTCCAGCTATGTTATGTAATTATATTCTTCACCCTAGACATTATCTAATACATCACCTTATATGCTTATTTATGTTGGTTCTTTTGAGGGGTTAACTGTTACAGTATTCCATGCGATCTCAAAAGTACTATTATATGCTATGCACATATTTCTTGAGTTTTCCATACCAGACTTATGTCTGACGCTTGGATTTCATTTTCCCTAAGTTCCTTGCTTACTCTTTTGAGTAGTTTAAGAAAGGCAGGTTTTTGTTGATATTCTTTGAAACTCGAGAAGATGAGATGGATGTTTAACCTATCATAGTATTCTTATTTCCACAGCATTACTATTGTGTGTATATATATCAGCATTTGTAAGGACAAGCAATCATATTTGTTCAGGCTGATGATAGTACTTAGGTTTTGTAACTCCAAAACTTTTGCATAGGTGTAACCATTTGTACAATACTTTTGATATTTTATATTACCGTTCCGCTAGTGAGATTCTGATATTGTGTTCTTCTTCCTTGTTTTGTTTCTTTTTCATTTTATTTTACCCTAACTTTTCACCTTTCTGCCCTTAAGTGCTCGACATGTGAATATCATGGATGTATTAGTGTCAACTTTTAGGGTCAAAAAATTAGGACATTACGACATATAAAAAAATTGATCTAGTATATATATATATTTATCAATAAGCATATTTGTAATATCTAAATATTTGTATGTATTCTTGCAATATTAGAAAGGTTAAATATTACCATTTTATTTTTCTAATAAGGCTCCCACTCCTTTATTTTTCTCCTAACTTAAGATAAATCATATAAATATTTCGACTTCACTAGTGAGTGTTAGGACTCGTCTATCTTGGGGTTCTGACCTTGAGTTTTCTCAACAAGTCATAGCCCTACAAATGATGTATAGCTCCTTATCGGGTGTATCACATACAACTCCTAACCCGTGGTTCCTTGTCCTTATCTCATTTTAACCTTGAGTTTGCTTAACAAATCGTAAGATATTATTCGCTCGTACCTAATTTTTCGTGTGGGCCTAAGTATAATATATGTACCTTAAATTTGCTCATCAAATTCCTATGGTTGTCTTACCTTGTCCATTTAATATATTAACAATACTAGATATAACATCTCTAGCTTAAGTTCGTTCAACAACTAAAGAGTATGCAAGCAATTTATTAATATATAAATTATAGAAGACAACATTATATTAACTATTCATAATCTTTAATATATTATATTGATTGATATCGACTTATGGAAATATATATCTTCTGAAATCCCTCGTGGTATAAGTTTCAGACAAATCAGAAATCACAATGTACGTACGTTTACATCTATATTTATTCCTTAGGTATATTTAAGGTTTTTTTAATGTCCCACCTTCGGTTTTTCATTTATATTGTATGAATTTTATTAATGTATAACTTGTATACTTTATTTAACTTATAACATTTTTGTATAGAACTATATTAATTAAATCTTATTTAATTAATTAAAACTTTAATTAATTATTATATTATTCGATTATAACATATTATATTGAATATATTTATTATAACCTTTATAGTAACACATATCTTATACATGTATGTATTTTAATTTATTAATTAAGTTTTAATTAATTTATTAAATTACACAATTTTATTTAAATTTTATTAATTTTGAAAATGCTTTTAAACACGCATCTATACACATATTGTCTCAAATAATTCAAGACAACATAATATATATCATTACAAATATTAATATGTATATATATTTAATTAATTAACTTGTTTAATTAATTCATTTCTTTGATTAATCTTATTAATAAATAGTATTTTTGAATTTTTTTTGTAAAAATCCGAAACATTTAGAAAAATTATATCACAATTTTTGTAATATGTATTTTTATTATATTTAAAATTTTCATTTTAATTTTAAAATAGTTTGAAAATCTACGTTAAAACATTTATGATACTTTTCTTGTTTTAAATTTTACCTTTAAATTTAAAAACCTTACTTTAGTTTTGAAACAAATTTGAAATTAGCATAAGGCATAAATGAATTTGGACCTTTATATCAGGGATAAGCTTTGTGCTACCTTATCCTTTCGGTCCAAGTTGGTAGCTAGGTAAGGCCGAGTACTTATTACCCAAATCCAAGCGTAGACGCCAATTTTATATGGATGGGCATTAAAAAATTAGCTTAATATTACTAATTTAGACCATATATGTTATTTGGTTCTGATACAATTGTTTAAACTAGGCCAACGTGCATGGATGAAAATGGGTAAAATTCCAATTTTTTTAACCATTTGGACCTTTATTGGACCTGTGAAATATAAACTTGTTTAGATCATATCTAAAGTTTTTTTAATAAAATAAATCTTTTATTTTATTTGAAGATAAAGTTTATTTAGAGTATAATTTTGTATTATATAGTGTACACATGTGTCATACACACATATATGTGCATGTTCACATGCAACGTAATAAAGTGTACATGGTTTGATATGTATGTGTATAGATGTTGAGCTTTACACTACAACGGATATATTTTCTCCCAGTATACATGTATGCTCCGTGTGAGTGTATATATATACGTGTATGTGTGTTCATTCAAATAGTATGATAAGTAAATTATATATATATATATATATATGTATGTATGTATGTATGTGTGTGTGTGTATGTATATATATGCATGTATGTATATGTATAATTGTTCATATTAAAAATTACTGCTTATAAATAAAATTTATATAAATATACAAAGTGGATTTGAATAAATATATGTACAATAATATATATAATTCAATTATATATAATAAAATTTTAAATATTATATATATATATAAATATATACTTGTTGATATATTATAACGTAAATAATAATAATAAAATATATGTATGCATATAATAAATGCTTCTGGCTTAAAAAATTGTTTTTTATATTTCGATTTAAACTTATTTAGGAAATATTTTTTTTTTATTCCATACATAATAAGTAATAAAAATAATTTATTTTATAATTTCCATAAACCAAATGACAGCATATTTTGTACTCAATTATGTGATTACATGTTACATTATTTGTAAATAAATATACTTATTTATTATATGAATAAATTAATTTTAAAATAATACATAGATTTTATAAATGCAAATTAAATATAAAAAATGATTTTTATTTTGAAATCTTACATGAGTAAGTAAATTTTGTGAAATATAGATTATACTACATACAATGTTATTTCTTCTGAATTTAATTTTAATTAAAAATATTTAATAATATATATGTATGTATGTATGTATTATTTTAGAAAACAATTAATTTCTTCAATCAAGGCCATGAGCATCTATATATGATTACAATTCTTTTTAATACGCCTACACACATATGTGTGTGTATTGCCATACAAAATGTAACAACATAAAAATAAGTTAATTCATGATGAACTATTATATCTAAACTAATGCATGATATGATAAATTTATTAAACATTAGTACAATTGTAATCAAGTAAAATTACCTTTGCCTTATTCCTAGAATTCACACCTTGAAACAAAGAATCAAGCTCCTTGAATCTAATTTCATATACAAAAGTTGCTTGCTCTCGAATATGGCTACCACCAACAATCGAATTGTATTTAATTTAGTGTGTTCAAGCTTGAAAATTTAAGGAGAAGAGGGGTTTAATTTTGACCAGGAATGGGAAGAGATGGTGGCTCCAAAAAATCACTTAAAAAGTGTGGTTTAGGGGATTAATAAGAGAGATTTGAGTGTAAAAAGATTATGACTATCCTTGTTTCTTCTTACCATCTCTTTTTTTTTGAATTCAAAATCTCCTTCATCGTGCCATCAAATGGTCTCCCTTCCTATTTTTATCATTACCAAAATAATAAGCCCTCCATGGGCCTCTAAATTACTTCATACTCGAACAATATTTAACACACTTAAATCCAATTTAAATGCACATCGATATCGTATATCGATAGGGTATTTATAACTATTATATACACACTTTTAGTATTATTCAATACACTTCGAATAAAATTTTATAACTAATATTTCATAATTATTAATTGATTCACATAATTTATCACAATTATAATTTAACTAAATCCAGTGTTAACATGAGGATTCAACATTTCAGTTGTATGACTCTTAGGTGTAAATTTGGTCAGCAATAAATATCAAACAACTCGAATATTAATGTTCGGCGTCACTTAGCAGGTGGTGTGATATTATGACCAAACTAATCGCTTATCTATCATCGCTAATATCCAATTTTTCATTATTAAGCATTAACCAATAGTGAATGATATTTACACTAATGCTCTTCTTCAAAACTATATCACATTTAGGACTTACGGAATTGGTGATGGTCAAAACTCCAATATCGTCCCTATTCAACTCTATGATCCGAACAAAAAGTCCTTGGTTTAATAATAATTGTAATAAAAATTAACTAAACTACTTTGGACACTTTAGTTGACCATGATACTAACCACTTATAGCCGAGGAGATGAATTCTCTCTTCAGTAGTGTCTCACTTCCAATATTTTCACTCGACCCAACTATAGTCGCAAGGTGGACTTCATGCCACGATTTAACTATAATCAAAACGGAGTTTCTACATTGAAGTTTGACAGGTATTCTCAAGTCGAGGGAATCATGTAAAATTGTAACGTCGATATTTTTAATTTGAACTTGCTTGTTTTAACCAACAGAAAAATATTGATTGAGTCATTCCATAGTTATCCAATAACTATCAGTTCGTAGCCTCTTAGCGCTTCAGCGGTCATGAGGAATACACTGTCCAACATTTGGAAAGCGTTATGCACTCTAATCTTAATGGTTGGATCTCGATACATCTGGACTAGGAGTATATAAAATGGTATGTTTATTTATTATAAAAAATAATTCATGATTACAACACATTATAACTATTATCACAAAACATATCGTTTATTGATTTTCCATCAAATGTACTATTAATTAAATTAATTGATTAGTATAACATATTATATCAAGTATATAATAGAAAGAAAACCCTTTTATCTCGGCAAGATTGATTATCAAGTTAGATTTATGTAACAATTACATAATTTACCTTAGGGCAGTCCCTAAATTCCATCATCTCCTAAATTTTCGATATTTTCACTGGATATTCAAACAATTAATTTATTTTCAGCATCTTGAACTATTTTGAAACTAGATACTATTAGTTATATTTTATTGTGTTTATCTAGGATTACGGTATTTTATTTTCAGTATTGTATTTGGTTCCTTCCCTTGTGAGTTGCAGAAAATGTAGATATATTATAGATATCTCTATAATCTATTTTATATTTTAACCGTCAACGGCATCCACGATGCCATTGCCAAATTTAGACATGGATCAAGACTTTATAAGTAGCACGTTATTTCGTTTGGTACCAAAGCATAGGTTAGGCGATTTCTACTACAGCAGAATGTAATAGGAGAGCATACTTATATATATATATATATATATATATATATATATATATATATATATATATATATGAACATAGCATAAAGCATACCGCATTTACTCCAGTTTACTTTGCTATCTTTAAAAAATAGGTGCTAGCAATCATTTTTATAGATAACAAAGATGAGTAACCAAATTGAAGAACGCACTAAGTATATGAGGTACGTGGTGTGAACATACCCGTATGGTTCCGTAAGTTTTTCACAAGCCACTGGCTAAGACCACGTCAACCTTGCTACACCCGTATCCCATACACCTACAGTGGTCCTAATTTCCCGCCCTTTACTCACTTTCCGAAGTTATGCAATATTTCATTAGTATGGGTGGAAACCCTTGTATTAGAATCGAGTCTTTTAAGGATACGAAGGCATGGCTTTGCACATATAAGCATATTTTTGGAGTTTTGGGCCTTGGGGATGCCCTGAGGAAATAATTTGTTGCATGGCACTTACAGGGAGAGGCCTTAAACTGGTGGAGACGGTAGTAGCCTAACAAATGAGAAGGATATCACTTAGGGAATTTTCAAGCAAAGGTTCGAAGCCAATTTTATCTCAGAGGCAAAGAAGAGAGTTTAGATTGAGAAGTTTATTCATCTACCGCAAGGTAACATGATGGTGAAGGAGTATGTGAATCAATTCAACATGCCTGCAGCATTTGGGATGGAGCTAATCAATACACCGGCGAAGAAGGCCAAGAGGTTTTCAAATGACTTAAACCAACCACTGAAGGATCGAGACTGAGTCATATTCTGGAGGAGGCCACTTTTGAAAAATTAGTGGAAATGGAATTGCTCAATACCATCAAAAAGGAAGACATCAAGGAAGATACTATGACAGAGGGTGGATAAGCACATTCAGATGGAAAGGATAAAAAATGGAGGTGCAAAGGATTGGTGTGGCAAAGGGAAGTAGCAGGATATCATTTACGACCATTTTAAATGGAATAGTTACATTGCTATGGAGTGTAGAGTGAATTTTATAAAGATAAATTTCTATAATTGCAATCAGATTGGGCATATAAAGTATATGTGCTTAGTTTTGGCATGAGACGACCCGACTTCCTATCTCCAGGAAATCACATCATCTTGAAGAAAGAAAAGGGATAGAAGAAGAAAAGAAAGAGAAAGAAGAAACACAACCACATCAGAGAACTCACAGCGGAACGAATGAAATATAATATATCACATAAAATATTACACAATATCATATTACATCAGAGTACACAACTTAAACAATACATATTAGACAGTTATAAACATCTGTCTAACTATACAACTCAAGATATCACAAGATACAGACACCATACGAACACAACGGAACCATAATATATCTACACGTGGAAGCCTCCTGCTCCATAACTCCTCCAGAATTCATCAAGCAAACCTGAATCACTTGACTACTCATACATAATATGAGCACCCAAGAGTTTAATAAAACAGAAAATAAACACTCGGGTCAGACAGGGGTCTGGTGTGAGTAAACGGTTTAAAATTTCTTAACTTTAGAAAAGCCTTTGAAAGAAAAGGTATCACGTAAGACTTCCTACACATAAACATGGAAAAGTTTTTACCTTACGCTAAGAAAAACATTTGATAGGAAATCCAGTGATATTATAATATTGTTTAGGGTTTTCAAGTAAATAAGAAATAGGCGAAATTGTTACATGATTAAATTCCATCCATTAGCCACAAAAGTGGGCAATACAAACAAAACCGTAGGGTCTCGTAGGAAGAATGGGTTTCCATCAATGGTAGGGCTACTGGGGTGCCGCCCGTCACAGTAAATGGCCTATATCAAAGTACCGAGGAGTACGCCTGCTCCCCTGCAACACAAGGCCGGAACCATCCCTTACTAAACAATCCCGAACAAGACCACCCCGTAGTTGGCGCGACCAACCACACACTAAGCCGAAATAGAAAGGTACCTCTAGACAGGGGTAAATCTCACTCTCAAGTGGGGGCTACCCACGAAGCCTTGCTGCACCTCCCCTGTTTTAGCCATTCCCGGTTGCCGAGGCTTGAGGCTACGATTACCTTTATAGAACACATCTATCTTAGAATGCTCATCGTCCACCTGACGATGTTCTGAAAGCATTCAATCCATACAAGTTCGTTCCAGGTTTGAACGAAACCGAAGGCACTTTCTCGTTACACTCGTTTAAGAATCACCCTCAGAGTCAACGTCCATAGCCCTTGCACTCTAAATCACCATCTCGAACCTATAAGTACTATTCTGTCAAACTCATTACGGAATCACCCACAGAGTTATTCTAACGTATAGTCCTTACACCTCGAGTCTTCACTTGCTCCACTTGGATTCACGACCTGACGTTTAATTGGAATCGATGTGGTTTTCGGATCCCAAATATGGAAACCTGATACCGGTCTCTCCGAAACCAAACGCCATTTTAATGTCCAAGTTGTACTTAAAGGTTTAACAATTAAACTTATACTCAGGATGATATATAAACAAATAGATAAATCACATTATCACTATAGATAATTCATAACAACATTCATCTTCACAAAGCATATCACATATCATAGATACTTAAATCATCCAATATCAACCAATATCCATCACCCAATATCAATCACCCAATATCAATCACTCAATATCAATCACTCAATATTGATCATCCGATATCAATCAATAAACCAATATTAATAAATCATCCAAAGCAGAATTGATTAACTCTTAATCAATAGGATTACCTAAATCCTTCTCCATTAATTTATTTCAAATAAATAAATTGATCATCTCTAATGATCTTCCTCAATCAATCTTCCTTGATTAATCATCTTTTAATTACATTCATGTAATTATCCTTAACCATATACAGTAATTAACCTTTAATTACAAATCATTAATTACAATAATTAATGATCCTTCATTATTTAATTAACTATAATTAATTACATTACATCTTAATTAATTACAATTAATTAATCACACTTTAATTAATTACTTTTATTAATCATCCTTGACTAATGTCATTAATTACATTAATTAATAATCCTTATTTATTATTAATTACCTTAAATCAATTAAATAATTAACTTGTAATTAATCATCTTATTAATCATAAACAGTAATTAACAATTTATAATTACTTATCTCATTTAATTAACATCTTAACTAATTATATTTACTTTGATTAATTAATCTAATTAATCTTTAATTACTTCATTAAGTAATTATTATTCAATTAAATTAATAAGTAAATCCTTAATTAATTTCTTCAATAATTAATCACATCTTTAATTAATTACCCTTAGCAATTAATCTTAAATTAATCACATTCATAAATTAATTAATCATGTTAATTAAATAACTAAAATAATTAAGTAATTAACTCTTAATTACTTAACAATTAATTATCTCTAATTACTTCATTAATAAATCTTGATTACCTTCTTAATTAATTATTTATCAAGTAATTAATCCCATTATTAAATAATCCTTAATTTTTAAATTAATTAATTACTTCATAATTAATTAACTTCAAAACAGTTATATTAACCAATTTGTTAAATTGATATCATCTAGTGATTATCCATTTATCACTTCAACTAATTACTCCTATGAGTAATTACCATTAATTATTTCCATAAGTAATTAACTTTCTTAATTACATTCAACAATTAACCATTGATTACTTTATTAAGTAATTACACTTAATTAATCCATAATTAAGTGATTATTTAGAATTATACAAACAATTAACTAACTATTTAAAATTAATTAAATAATTAATTAATTAACTTCTTAAAGAAAATCTTTAATTAATTAAGAAAAGCATAAATCTTAATTGATTTCTTGCTTATTAACAATTTATACTTAACTAAGTATTCTTAAGTCATATCCAAATAATTTAACCTTAATTATCTTCACAAATAAATTTATTTGAATAAATTTAAACCTTATCAACTTAAAGACAAATTATTAAACTTGATTTACAAAATCATAATAATAACCTTACTTGGAGATAAAGCATTTATAAATCATTTCCAAATTAAAAACACTTTAAATTATCAAGTTTTAAACTAATTTATTTTCAATATAAATTGAAAATTTGTTATTAAAACATTACTTCAAATTTGATTTAAAACTTTGATTTAATAATTAAATTCAAAACACTCTTTAAATTTGAATTTAAAAACTTAATTTAGATAATTATTTTCAAACAAGCATCTTAAAACATTTTTAAATTTTAAATATAAATTGAATTTCACTTTAAAATGTTTGATTTACTTTCATTTTTAAAATAACAAGTTTAACTTTATACCTCACTTCCTTTATAAACTTGTTCTTAAAATTTTAACTTGATTTATACTTATTTATACAACAAGCAAAACCTGCAATTAGTACTACAGAACCAAGCCGAGAAAATCTCGAGTAAAACACTCAATTCACCTGTGTCCTCCTCGAAGTAAAATCAACCCCATTATCTTCGAGTCGTTCCCGAAACATACGCGAGCTTCCCGTCGAGTTTCCAATCATCTTCTCCAAACAAAAATTTCCCCAGTGCATACACCCAACCCCGTGCACATGTCCCACCACCTACGGCCAATTCAGGTCGTCGCGACTATCTCCTCCGGTCACACAATCCAATGCGAACGCGATCTCGAACCCAGATCGAAAAATTATACACTCGAATCGAAGATCACCCTCAAGCACAAAACTACAGAAGCATTCGACTCAAAACCAAACCCACCGCCGACCATCCCATCTCCGATGAACCTTGTCGTTCCCACCACAGAACCTCCACTTCACGGTCCTCATTTCTGCACCATCGCGATCACTTTCGATCACTGGTTTAAGTCGCAATGATCACGGCAACCAAGCCCAGCCGAAACACAAGCAAAACCCTACTTCGATCTAATCCCATCACCATGGCCTATGGAAAAAAATCATGAACATTTTTCCCCTCTTCCATGATTCACAAGCATGCTTCGACCCAAGTTTCAAACCCAATTACAACGTGGGTAATCGGAAAATTACAAAAACCCAAATTCCAAACAAACCCCAAATTCATCTTAAATGCTCAGTTAAAAATTATGATACAAACTCTAAAAATCATAACTTTCCAATTTTAATTCAAGTATACATTCAAAACTAGAATTTGAAATTATAAAATTTTGCCCAAACTTGATTTTTCACTGTAAATTTGAAAAAAATATGAATAACTCGTTCATTTAAAACCCTATAATTATTTTTAGATGATAAATTATGTGATTGCAAACAACTTTCATTAACAAATCAGTCCAGTTCGTGTTCAAAATCAAGTTATTGATTTTAAAAAGGAAAAACCAAACCTGTATAACAACAGTATTAATATACAGGCATTCAATATTTTTATTTTATTTTATAAACATACATTCAGGTAGACTAATATACATCATCAAAATCAAATCCATTTGCATGCAACATTCAATCATAGATTAAATCAAAACTGTCTTTAAAATAGAATTTACTCACCTGATTATAAAATTTGCAGAGCAGTTTTACTTCATTTCCAGGCTTGACCACTTTTAATTTGAAAAATGCTTTTAATTATGCTGTTGATTTCCCTTTGCATTGAAAACTCCTTATTTGCAGAAATTTTGATTGCAGTTTGAAGTTGTAGCTTCATTGTTGATTTGCATATTTGGTTGCAATTCTCCTTTAATTTGCAGGTTTTTAAATTGATGTGAGGAGCTTCATTTATTTGTAGATTTTGTTTTTAGATTTTACCTTGCTTTTGTGGTTTTGAATTTCAGATTGAAGAAAAATTCTGGTTTGAACTAAGAAGTAAAAACAAAGGGAAAAGTGTTTAAAATGAAAACTAAAAAAATTCTAAAAATATTTATTAAAAATAAAAATTATAAGTTGCCACTTGTCTTCAAGAGTTTACATTTGTCATCTAATTGACTTAATAGGTTTACATGTGTTATTAAGATATGTTAACATGTTTACACATGTCTATTAGTATTTTAATTAAATTTTTACTTATTTTAAATGTAAATAAACTTACTTTCTTAAGTTACTAAATGAATAAATGTTTACATAAGTATTTATAAATTTACTTTAAAAAGAAATTATTCTAAAACTAATAAATACAAATATAAATATACATCTTATACATGTTATTTAAAATCTAGAACTTTTATTTTTATACACTTATAACCATTTTAAATTGAAGCATTTAAAAAAGAAAGCAAAACAAACTTTGGTTAAATCCTTTTTTAAGCTATCTTATTTAATAATAAATAACAATCTTATATTTTAAAACAAACAATTATCTTATAATTGAAAACAATTTGAAAAATCTAAATTAACTTTTGAAAATATTAATTTAAAACAAAGCTTAAAATTATAATTTCATACATATACAAATTGTCCATAGATTAAATTAAATTTAAAACAATATCAAATTATAACATATACAAACATATATATTACAATTTAAAAATTCATCTTTTATTTAAAACACAAGATCTTCTATTCACAATATATATATATATCAAATGTATATATTATAAATAGAATAAAATTTCATTAGCTTTGGAAAAATAATTCTTATCAATTTTAAATTGTTAAAAAGATATTGATCACACTTACCAGATTTAAATATTTGTTAACCATTAAAAAATTAAATTTACCAATTTAAATTAAAATTATAAAGAAAACCATCAAACCAATTAAATTATTAATACAGATTATTAAATTGTTATTGTTCAAAATTTCGGGTCGTTACATGGGAAGAGGAGAATCAGGTGCCTTTATTAGTCTAATTGTTAAGGCTTATGCACAAGAAGCAGTTCCTAGTACTAGTGCACCACCTGCCGAAGGAAACAAAAATGCAACTTCTACGACACTATGGAAGGTGTGTTACTTATCTCTAATTTTTATGTTCGTACTTTATTTGAAACTAAAGCATCATATTCTATTATTTCTAAAAGTCTGATTGATAGGTTAGCATTAGAGACTCGCATTATGGTTAATCCCATGGTGGTTTGTATCTGGTTGGGGGATCGGCCTATGATCTATGTTTGTTAAGAGTTAAATTATTAATTTGTAGTGTGGAATTCAATTGTAATGCATTTGTGCTTGGGATTTCAAGGTATGGATTAATACTTGGAATGGATTGAATGTCACGTTATAGGACAGTACTAGATTGTGACAAGAGGGCGAGTTATATAAGGAGTGACATGGGGCATAACCTAGATATTTACAGTGATCACAATGGATTAATGATGTTGAATTACCTATATCTATTGGCTATGTCCCAAGATGAGTTAGGACATATTCTCATCATAAAGGGATTTCTGAACATATTCACAAAGACTACTAGTCTCATGCCCCAATGAGAAATAGAATGTTGTATTGGTTTAGTTGAAGGTGTGAACCCAGTTGTTTTACCTATTAGGCGAATGAAACCTATGTTTCTAAACTCTCATAGAATAGGATTATATGAAGAAGAACGTCGAAATGGGGAGTACCAACTGTATCTACCACTAAGGCTGATGGATCTTTATGGTTGTGTGTCGACTATCATGGATTCAATAAGTTGATAAAGAAGAATAAATATCCATTGCCAAGCCTCGATAATTTGTTCTACCACTAGGTTGGAGAAAATGTATTTTTGTAGTCGGCATGATAGGGTTTCATCAGCTAAGGATGGCAAAGTAGAGCATACCGAAAATTTTATTTCACACGCTAGAGGATTACTAGAGTGGTTAGTCATATCTTTTGGACTAACCAATGCTGTAACCTATTTCATGGATCTTATAAGTAATGTTTTGTGGAAATAGTAGAATCAATTTATGGTTGTGGTTATAGAAGACAACCTCAATTATTCCAAGATCGAGGAGAAGCACAAAGCACATTTGGAAGAGGTTCTTGATATCTTAAGAAAGCACCAACAGAAGGAAAAAAATTTCAAGTGCCATTTTTAAGAAAGGGTGTAAGTTTTCTTTGACATGTCATGCCTGAGCATGGATTAGCAGTCGATGTAAAAAAATGGATGTGATACTAGACAAGAAGGATTCGAAAAATGCCATCGAAGATAGGAGCTTTCTTGGTCTGGCTAGTTTAAATCGAAAGTTCATTAAGAAATTTGCAAAGGATAACGCACCTTTAACACACCTAAGAAGAATATTATTTTTTCTTGGGATGCGAAGTGTGGACATGCGATTGTACACGTGAAGGAGTTATTGAAAAGTGTGCTTGTTTTGATTATATATGATGGTATGAAGCCTTTTACCATCTATACGAATGCTTACGGCATTGGGCTAAGAGCTGTTATTACGCAAAAAGAAAGAGTTGTAGCATACACTATTTGATAGTTGAAGGTCGAGAGAAACTATCCAAGTCATGATCTTGAGATAGCAGATGTAATTTTTGTAATGAAGTGATAGAGACAATATTTATTGGGTGAAAGGTTTGAATTAATTATGGACCCCAAGTCATCCAAATATTCTATGCTCTCAGAAAGACCTATATCTGAGGTAACAAAGATGGACAGAGTTTTTGGCCATCGTATGATTTTGATATTTCATATATATCGAGAAAAGACAAAATGGTGGCAAATGCCTTAAGTAGGAGGCCTGCTATGTTGGATTTGATGTTATAGAGTAGAAGTAGTTGGAGCACATTGCAAGTTTCGATTTTCGACCTTCAGCGAAAATGGATACTGAACTCATTGGCAACTTCGAAAGTTAGGCAACGTTTATTGATTGTATAGCGTATAGGCAAAAGGAAGATGCAGTGTTGGTTACTATCTTTCAATAGTTGGAGGGAGGCGAGTAATCCACTCATTTAGACTGTTATGCCCTCGACGATAATGGTACGCCTAGACGAGATGGAAGGTTATGTGTGCCAGGAGATAGTAATGTGATGAGGTACTTAGTGTATGTGATGGTTCTAAGATGAATGTTCACCTAGGCGGATATAAAACGTACCACGATATGAAAAGAATTTTTTATTACCCGAAGATGAAGAGGCAGGTGGCGGAATATGTCGCTAATTAGTTAACTTGTCAAAGATTAAAGGCGAAGCAAAAGAAGCATAGTGGACTATTGCTTTCATTGGACATTCCACAGTGGAAGTGGGAAAACAATTTTATTGATTTTATTGATGAGATACTTGGAGTAGTAGGGGGAATAAAAGCATTTGGGTTGTGGTGAACGGCTTGACCAAGTGCACCCATTTCATTCCGATGAAAATTAAGAGGACATCTTACACTATATGTTAAGGAGATTATTTTCCCGTGTGGGATACCATCGAGCATCACTAGAATTGCGGCCCACATTTTATTACTGAAATTGGAGAAGTTTTCAACATGCATTGGGTATGGAGTTGAGCACTGTTTATCATCCCTAAAAGATTGGCTGATTGAAAGGGTGAATAGGGTGTTGGAGGAGTTGTTGAGAGCTTATATGTTAGATTTTGGTGGAACCTGGGAAGACTATTTACCACCAGTGGAGTTCACCAATAACAATGGCTTTCAAACTTTTATAAGCATGGAACCTTTTAAGGCTCTATATAGGAGGCCATCCAAGTCTCCTTCATGTTAGTAGGAGGCAATATATAGGGATATTCCTCGATCGGATATGATTAGAGACACCTTGGAGAAAGTAGAGCTGATTTGTGGAGAATTAAGGTCGTACGGGATTGGCAAAAGCCGTAAGCAGATAGGAGACAGATGGATTTGGAGTTTGCGATAAGTGACATAGTGTTTGTGAAGGTTTCACCATTAAGGCATGTTATGCGTTATCCTAGTATGGGATAGTCAGCGCCACGATTCGTTGGGCCTTTTACGATTTTGGAGTGGGTAGAGATGTTAGCCTATAGAGTTGAACTTTCTGAATTGTTGGCGAACATTCACATTGTGATCCATGTATTACATCTGCGGTAATGTATTTAGATACAATAGTGGTAGTAGAGCCTGGTTAGCTAAAGGGAGTGGAGGTAGAGTCGGGACCAATCTCACCCATCGGGCTTATTCATATTTTGAAGTGTAATGTAAAACATCTTAGGAATAGGATGGTGAAGTTGGTTTGAGTTCAGTCGGCGAAATTACCCGGCCGAGAGTACTTAGGTGTCGAGGAAAAAAATCTAAGCTTCCTAACCCAAACTCTTTTTGGGTATGTTTCCTTTCTAGTTGATCATTTAGTTTCAATTATTCTGTAGGAGGGTTGCTAGATTGGTTGCTATGTGCGATTTATATATTTGGCCTAATCCACTCTAGTTTAGTATATATGGATGTTTTCTTATATGTGATGGTTTATGTGATGCACGCTTATAATTACTTGTTATTCTGGGTGTAACACACATAGAAATTAATGCATATGCTAGGTCTTACATCTATGAATTATTACCATGATGACTCCATGCGTATAGGATGATCCGCTTTAGTTGCTCATGCATTTTATTCATTAATGCCGTCATACCATGCCATCATTTATACTATGCTTATGTGTGATATTTTTACACTGTTAGTGACTTTTTATACTCCTTGTGAATTTTTGTATTTCTCATATATTGTATATGTGTATATTGTTGATATAGATGTATGCTATGGATTTATAATTGTATGTGTGAATGTTTAGATGATCACGAGTTGCATTTTCAGTTCTTTGGCATTTCGAGGACAAAATTCTTTTAAAGGTAAAAATGTAACATTATATAATTTTGCAAAACTAAATAAATCATTTTAAAAGGGAAAATCATATTTTTTTTCATAAATTACAAACTAGTAAATTTTACAGAATCTGGAATTAGGCCTCAAAACCTATTCCATTGCGTCATGAATGTCACTACAATTGGAAAACAAATATAACTATTAATTTTGGTTAAACAAACTAGAAATTAAGAGAACTCAAACCAATAGCGTTTCCGTAATATATTAGTTTCGAGATTTTGCCTAAGCTATAGTTATTTGAGCTTATATGTAGACAGGAAATCCCTATTTTTTTAATTATACTTTAGCATTGTAATACCCCTAATTTTAGTTAACATTATTCAAAAGATTTAATTTGATAAACTAAATAGAATAATTAATTGATGATTTGAGCGATAAGGGAATTGAGATTTGAAAATAAGTAAGGTCATGCCTTAACCAAATAAATCTATAAGCTTGTTTTATAACATAAATACATCTTGAATAAAGAAAGGGTGAAAGTCTACGGGGTGGATCGTGTAGTGTATATGCAAGTATATGTGACAAAATATATGATGTAACTAAAATAATATTAATATAAGTAACATAGAATAAGCACACCAGAATTTTATACTAGTTCGGACCACCCATCCTACGTCCAGTCCCAAAGCTCCCCTTTGAAATTCGATTATCAAAAACCCTCGCTTCTCCCGGAGGTATAGGCTTAGTTACAATGAGTTGTCCTTGTCAAATGTGTGTTCTAATATAACATGGATGTTGACTAATTAGTACAATTGCTTCCAATATATTTTTAAGGAATATTGTCTATGAAGAACTGAGTATATGGAAGAATGAATACAAGTAAAGATTGCTAGAGATCAGGAATATAGGATAGAGTATAGAATTAGAAAGCGTAAGTAAGCGAAGTAATTTTTTCTCTTCATTCTTGATGCTATATATAGTTGTAGATAGATATCTTGAGTAGTTACATCCATTAATGAATCCTCTAAGGTTGCTTCTGTTGACGGTGAAGAATTATGGTGAAGAGAAGCGGAGATGTCTATTCACATATGGCAGTTGCAATTTATTTTTGAAGTTTGAGTTTGAATTCAGACGTCTGGTTTTTTTTCCAACGTCTAATATTATATTTTTTTGAACATAGCATATAATAAGATGTCTGAGTGCTATTACCAGACGTCTGGTTTAGCCTGTATGTTGTTCCAGAGAACTATTTCAGATGTATGGCTTTTGCACCTAGACGTCTGATATGGTGCATGTCAGTTTTTGTGCATCCTTTCTTTTACTTCCCCATACCTATCAACTTGCAGTCTCTTGTAGTGTCCATTGAGTGTCGTTTTTGTCTTTCTTGTGATGTTCTAGCAGGTACCTGTATATATAAATATATATGCATATTTGATTCCTACTGTATAGTTGTTGTCATCGAAATCGTAGATTGGATTTCCTAACATTCTCCCCCTTTTTGACGATGACAACTATACAATGTACTTAGATTTAATTTTATAAATCTCCCCCTAAATATGTGCTTACCATTATTTCACTCCCTTTGGCATTATCAAAAAGCATTAATATAAGAAAATGGACGATATAATCAATAATCATGCTCTTAGATAGTATGTACACATCAAACAAAAATTATCCTACCACCGTTCTGTTGAAGTTAGCAATATATCGTGTGTAATTTTTATTTAATCTTAATTTAGATAGCATGTATATACTATTAATCTGGAATATTTACCGAACGCCGGAAGGTTATAATATATCATTTTACTAAATTATCATGAATAGACGAAAGGTAACTAATTACGCATAAATAATATGCCAAAAAGCATTTTTACAACCATTAAACATAGTGATTACATGCATAGATTTTTTGATTCCATTACAATACAAAAGATGGAACCTACAAAAATATCTAAGGATTTTTGGGGAAGCTTTGGCTTGATCATCTCCTTCATCTTTGTTCTGGGAAGAAATAGCTTGTATTATAGGAGATTTTGGAGTATGTTCTAGAGGTTCTTTTTCCTCTTTAAAAAGTTTAGAATATTTTGAAGGAGGAGTAGAAGGCGTTGGAATTGGACAATCTTCCGAAGGTGGTGTAGGGCCACAGACTCGTTGGAGAACCTCTTTTAGAGTAGATAATGTTGTTGAAAGCGATGTTTCAACTGTGGCTAGGGGTGAAGCAAATGTTGTTTCGAAGCTATCGATATGTTTAGCCAATAATTTTTGATTTCTTGATAAGATAATTTGATTTTGGGGAGTTAAATCTTGAATGCTTTCATTTGGAATAGTTTCAGTGCGAGTCTCCAATATGTCGTCTTGGCCTGGATAGCCAAAAGGTATAAGAGGAGGAGGAGTGTATTCGTGATGTTGTTCTTCTTCTTGTGATGGTTGTGGTGGTTGTTGTTGGGGTTGAGGCCTATCTTGTTGACGATGTTGCGTCTATTCTTCAAATGAAATAAAATTCGGGGATTTTCTGGTAAGTGCATAAGAGAGAAGAATTTTATGGAGGCGTACTTGAGGCCAATCTCCTTAAAATTCGATAAATATGATGGAATGTTGTAGGCTTACATAAGGCGCATGATGTAGGTAGGGTAAATGATTGATGGATGTGATCGAGTCCAATAATGTTTAAGCTCGTCAAATTTGAATTTCGCCTAGTTTACACTTGTACCACTAAACATAGCATATAGAGCTTTGTGCTCCAATTATGTTATTTTCTTATGGCTATCAGGTCGAGAAATGACTGTGTTGATAATCATCCTAGTGAGTAGTCTTGCCTTAGGTCATAAGTATTTTGAAGCAAATCATGGCCTTTCATCTTTCCAAATTTGATGGGTAATATTATTTCTTGGTTTCAGGCGCATGTCCGAGATGTCATACAAATCTTCTTCGGAGTCGGAACAACCTAAAGTATAGTCTATAATTCCTGGAATAAGTTGAATAATGTTGCCGTAAACACTCGACCATAGCCAGTTATCATCATTATTGGTATTCCATACGGTAATGCTATCTAGATTAGCGTAGAAAAGGAATATTGCAAGCTGATCGATTTGGACATTATTCGAATTGAAGGAAATCAACTTTTGTAGCCCAACATTTTCACACATATCATCCAAATCATACATAGGGAATTTAAGAAAAATATAGAAGGGAACTGTGTGTAGCTTTTTCTTCTGGATATTTTCATATCTTTTGATAGAATGAGGTACTCGATTCATCCACTTCTCAATCTGATCATCAGAGCATACTTGTGAGTTGGAGGATGTAGCTTGTTCTTGCTTTCTCTTAGAAACTCTAGGGTTTTTAGTTTTGGACGTCATGAAATCGAGAAAAATTAAGGAGATAGTGATTTGGAGAGTTGGGTTTTCAGATTTGAAAGAGGAAACGAAATGAAATGTGATTTGGAGAGTTACGGTCATGATTAGGCGTCGATTGAATTTCAGACATCTGGGAAGTGACCCTAGTTTAAAGGCAATAAACATTGTCAGACGTCAGTGTGTTATTGACAGACGTCTGGAATAGGCAGAATTGTAAATTTTGAAGACAGAGAGTTTTTTAAGATGTTTGGATATATTGTCAAACGTCTGAAAATGGCCTGATTTTTATATTAAGAAGGCAGAGACAATTTTCAGATGTCTGGTTGTTTATACCAGATGTCTGATATATGCACAAGATTAAAAAATGGTAGGATACAAGGGTGTCAGACGTCTGTTGGTATTGATCAGACATATGAACTCTCCAGTATGTCTAAAAATAGTCTTATTTCGGAATGTTTTGCTTGATTTTCGAGGGATCGATTTTATTGAAACATAATATTATTATTTCTGAAAACCAATACAAATATTATTAGATGAAAATACAATGAAAATAAACAACTTTATTTAGATGAAGATGGAGCACTGTGATCTTCAGATTTGCTACCCTTCCATGACTTGAGTGGAGACGAAATATTTTCACGTACGTTGGTTCTTGGGGAACCAGAGAATTGTCTAGGTGGAGGATCCCAAGGTGTACGATAAGAGGTAGAAGGATCCATAGGATTGCAAGGAATCTGAAGTGGTTCATGTACATCCTTTTTTCGTGAATTGCAAAATTTGGTCGCTACTTGCTCTAGAAAACTCAGTCATCTTGCAGTGACTTTTTGTTTGAAGTATAATTCTCGTTGTAAATCCATTTTTTGTTTTTGGTATGTACATCATCGATTTTCTCCTTGGTGTTAAGAGAGGCAAATAGAGATTATTTGGATGATTTTTTGTCGGAAGTGAATCCCGTGTGGTAGGAGAACCACTTATAGGTCTGTTCTTGACCTGGTGTAGGAGTAGGAAGTCGATGAGGGGTATCCGTTGAACTATCTGAGGTTGGTGTTGAAAAGAGAGGTGAGAGTTGTTAGAAGACATGTTTTTGTTTTGTTGTTGTTTGTTTTAAAAGTAACCAATATAAAATCTATATTTTGTAAAAGGAAGGGCTATTTATTCATGTTTTAAAAGGTTATAAATAGTTATTTTCAGAAAACAAACATTCTAAAGACATTGTTGGTCGGTATTAAAAGATTTTGTTTGTGGATTAAAACTTTTTAACCAAAAATAGAATGAATGGAATTTAGAATTAGCTGATAAGTTCATTAAGAGAACATATTCCTAAATCGCGTCATAGTTTAACAAATGTTTGTTCATTTAGTTGTTTTTTTGAAAATATTTGCTTTTTGATTCTCAGTATTTACATATTCTAATGTAATAATCCTTTTTTCTACATTGTCGCGTAAAAAATGATGTCGTATGTCTATGTGTTTAGTACGTGAATGATTTATAGGATTTTGTGATAAATTTATTGCATTTGTATTATCGTAATATATTGGTGATTTGTCAATAACTTTTCCAAAATCCTTAACCGTTTGATGCATGTATATCACTTGTGCACATGCTAAGGCCACTGAAATATATTCAACTTCGCAAGTGGATAAAGAGACACGGTTTTGCTTTTTGCTAAAATATGAAACCAACAATTGTCTGAAAAAATGACATGTTCTGCTAGTACATTTACAATCTGTTTTACATCCACCGAAATCCGCGTCGCCATATGAAACAAGTTCAGACGATGATCCCTTAGGGTAAAACAAACCGCAATCTCTAGTACTAGATAAATATCATAAGATGCGTTTAACATCTCTTTACTGAGACTCTTTTGGTTTTTCTTGAAATCGGGCACAAAGACATACGCTCATCACAATGTTGGGTCGACAAACCATCAAATATAGTAAGGAGCCAATCATATTACGATATAATTTTTCATCAAAATCTTTTCCATTATCATCCTTCTTAAGTGAACACTAGTACACTTTGGTGTTGGTTTGCTCGAAGTTTTATCGATTCCAAAACGACGTAATAAATCGTTACAATATTTTTCTTGATGAATAAAAATACCATTTTCAAGTTGTTTTATTTGTAAATCTAGAAAGAAATATAATTCATCCATGTGAGACATTTCAAATTCACTTTTCACAATATTTGAAAATTGAGTACAAAGATTTTCGTTAGTTGAACCAAAAATAATATCGTCTATGTAAATTTGTATAACTAAGATATCATTATTTTCTCGTTTAATAAATAAAGTAGTATCTATTTTACCTATTTGAAAGCCAGATGCAATTAGATGATTCTTAAGACATTCGTGCTAGGCATCGAGGGCTTGCTTTAAACCATATAGGGCTTTGTGCAATTTAAAAACATGATCGGGATATTTTTCGTGAAAAAATAATGGAGGATGTTAAATATATACGTTTTTTTTAATAAAACCATTTAAAAAAGCATTTTTGACGTCGATTTGAAATAATTTAAAATTGTGATGACTTGCAAAAGCAATTAGTATACGTATGGCTTCGAATCTTGCTACTGGAGATACCTTCTTCTTCATTATAACCCTGAGCGAATAAATGTGCTATATTCCTAACTATATTTCCGTTTTCATCTGCTTTGTTTTTAAATTCCTATTTTGTTTCAATAACTGATTGATTTTATGGTCTTGGTACCAATTTCAAACATTATTACATTCAAATTGATTTACTTTTTGCATGGCTATTATCCAAAATTCATCGTTTGTAGCTTCTTTATAATTCTTTGGTTCAAAATTTGACACAAATGCAATATGAGTTATTTGGTTAAGTTGATTTCTAGTTACTCTGGAATTAAGACCCCAATGATATTATCTTTTGGATGATCTTTTTGAATTCTACGGAGTGACACTAGAGTATTATTTTGTACATTTGTCTCATTATTAGACGAGTTTGTTGTATTTGTTATAGGAATAGTTTCTTCATCGTCATTAGGAAATTTTCATGAAATGAACATATAAACTTTCTTCAATTGTGTTAGTACGTTTATTAAAAATTCTATATGCCTTGCTACGATCTGAATATCCAACAAAGATTCCTTCATCGGCCTTCGGGTCGAATTTTCCTAAATTATCTTTTGTATTTAATATAAAACGTTTTGATCCGAAATTTTTAAAGTATGATATTTCGGTTTTCTTCCAAAAAAAAATTCAAAGCAAGTATGTTTAGTCATAGGTTGTATGGTTACTCGATTCAAAACATAACAAGCCATAGCAATAGCTTCAGTACAAAAATGTTTTAGTAAATCACGAATATTTAATAGTGTTCATGTACATTCTTGTAACGTACAGTTTTTTCTTTCCACTACACCATTTTATTGTGGTGTGCGGTGAAAAGAGAAATTATGACTTATGCCCTTTTTACAAAAATTAGTAAAAATATCATTTTCAAATTCTCCACCATGATCACTTCGAATATGCTTAATTTTCAAATCCATTTGAGTTTTACTTCTTTTAGCAAAAATTTTAAATATATCAAAAGTGTCACTTTTATGTTTTAAAAATAAGGTCCATGTACATCTTGAAAAATCATCAACTATTATGAAAACATGTTTGTTGTGATTTATAGATCGTGCTTGAGTTGGACCAAATAAATCTAAATGTGATAATTCTAACGGTTGTTTTGTAGAAATATTATTTTTAGATTTAAAAGTGCTTTTCTTTAGTTTAATGATTTGACAAGCGTCACATAAATTTTCTACTTTATAATCTATTTTAGGTAAACCTCTATCCAGCTCATATTTTGATAATTTATTAATATATTTAAAATTAATATGGCAGAATCGTTTATGCCACAACTATGGATCGTCATGTTTGGCGGTTAAGCATAAATTTGAATTTGGATTTATATTTATATTTAAGACATAAATATTTTTGTTTCTAAAACTCTCAAAGATAAGTTGTTTGTTATTGTCGAAAATATTACATCTATCTTTTCGAAATTAATTTGAAAACCTTTATCGTATAATTGATTAATGCTAAGTAGGTTGTGTTTTAAATTTTCTACTAACAAAACATTGTAATAATAGGAGAATTAGAAATACCAGAGTTGATGACTTCTCCGATGCTAACGACGTATCCTTTTGAGTTATCTTCAAAAGTTACAGTTCCACCATCGATATATGTTATATTAGATAGCATTTTTGCATTTTCGGTCATATGCTTGGAGCAGCCACTATCAAGTATTCATTTCTCATTATTTTTTATTTTGGATACCTGCAAGATAAAAATGATTAAATTGGTACCCATATACTTTGTTAAGGTCCTAGATGCTAGGAGGAACAGGTAGCCACACCCAAGAAGATTTGGTACGTTTATGAACATGATTTTTATTATGGACTATATTATCTAGAAAATTATTAATATGTTTTTGTCTAATCAAATTATTATTTGTCTCAGTAATCCAAATTTCAATGTTTTTGGTATTCTTATTAGACTTAGGTGATCTTTTAGTCTTTTGATAAATAAAACTATACTTCTTAATATTATTCCTTTTTTGTATTGGAATATTTTTAAATCCTATTCCATTTCTATTACCTGAAGGTTTTGAAGTTTTGATAAGGTTTTCCAAATCTTGTTTTCCTTTATTAAATTTTGAAACATTATTTGTAATTTTGTATAATTTTCTTTTAATTCAAAATTTTCAATTTGCAACGTTTCTATATTACTTTTCAATTTGATATTTTCTTTTAACAAGTTATTCTTTTCTAGTTTAACTTTTCCAAAGTCAATAGATGTAGTCTCATATTCAACTAAACTACTTTTATTTTTTCTTGAGATAGCTCTAGTTCCTCCTCTAAAATAATTTTTTCATCTTTTAACATTCCTATTTCAAGTTCTAAATGATTTATTTTGGCTATGTCTTCTTTATTCAATTTATTATATGCTCTAATAATTCATCATAGCTAAATTCGGGACATACCTCATCAGCTTGTGCCATAAAACATACATTATCTTCTTCTCCATCACCATCGCTGTCACTTTCTGATGATGATGAAGATCCGAGTCATCCTATGTTACTTTGAAAGCTTTCTTCTTTTTGAATTTTTCAAATTTTTTCTTCTTTTTATCATTGAGCTTGGGACAAGCTTTCTACATATGACCAAATTGATCGCATTCATAGCATTTTATTGACTTTTGATTTGTTGAGCTTGATTTTCCTCCTTTCTGAAATCTGGTCATTTTCCTAAACTTCTTGAATTGTTGTAGTTTTGGCAGTAAATACGATTTCTTCTTCGTCTAAGTCGTAGTCTTCATTTTTTGATGGAAATGCTATGTTTTTCTTCTTCAAATTTCTTTTCTTGCCTTCAGATTAGCTTTGTATGACATTAAATTTCCTATCTGTTTTTCAACTAAGTGTGTTGAGGGGTCATTGGCATCTTCGATAACTAATACTTTTCATTCCCACTCTGGAGTTAAAGAATTGAGTATTCTAGATACTAAATCAAATTTTTTGAATTTAACTCCTAGTGCCATTAAATCGTGTTGAATAGTTTGGAATCTAGAGTACATGTCCACTATAGATTCATTTTGTTTCATTTTAAATGATGAAAACTGATTATGTAAAATTGAAATTTTAGCTTGCTTAACTTTGTTCGTGCCTTCGTGTGTAACATGTAAGGTACGCCAAATATCATATGCAGTGTTACATAACATGACACGTGAAAATTTATTCTTATCTAATGAACAAAATAAAAAATTCATATCTTTGGTATTATTAAAAGCTTGCGATAAGTGACATAGTGCTTGCGAAGGTTTCATCACTAAGGCATGTTGTGCATTATCTTATTACGGTAAAGTTAGCGCCACGATTCGTTGGGCATTTTTCAATTTTGGAGTGGGTAGAGAAGTTAGCCTACAGAGTTGAACTTTCTGAAATGTTGGGCGAACATTCACAATGTGTTCCATGTATTGCATTTACAGTAATGTATTTAGACACAACAGTGGTAGGAGAGCCTGGTTAGCTAAGGGAGTGGAGGTTGAGTCGGAACCAATGGCACCCATCGGGCTTATTCATATTTTGGAGCATAATATAAAACATCTTAGGACTAGGATGGTGAAGTTGGTTTGAGTTCAAACAAGGAAATTAGCCGTCCGAGAGTACCTGGGTGCCAAGGAGAAAATCCAAGCTTCCTAACCTAAACCCTTTTTGGGTACGTTTTCCTTTCTAGTTGATCATTTAGTTTCAATTATTCTATAGGAGTGATTGTTAGATTGGTTGCTATGTTCGGGTTATATATTTGGCCTAATCCACTCTAGTTTAGTATATATGGATGTTTTCTTGTATATGATGGTTTATGTGATGCATGCTTATAATTACTTGTTATTTTGGGTGTAACACACATAGAAATTTATGCATATGCTAGGTCTTACGTCCACGAATTATTACCATGATGATTGCATGCGTAAAGGATGACCGCTTTAGTTGCGTCATGCATTTTATTCATTATTGTCATTATACAATGCCATCATTTGTACTATGCTTACGTGTGATATTTTTACACCGTTACTGACTTTTTATACTCCTTGTGACTTTTCGTATTTCTCGCATATTGTATATGTGTATATTGTTGACATAGATGTATTCCATGGATTTATAATTGTATGTGTGAATGTTTAGATGTTCATGAGTTGCATTTTCAATTCTTTGGGATGTCAACGAAAAAATTCTTTTAAGGGGAAAAATGTAACACTGTGTAATTTTTCAAAATTAAATAAATCATTTTGAAAGGGAAAAATCATATCTTTTGTAAATTACAAACTGGTATATTTTAATGAATTTGGAATTAGGCCTCGAAACATATTCCATTGCGTCCGGAAAGTCATTACAATCAGAAAACGAATATAACTATTAGTTGTGGTCAAATGAACTAGAAATTAAGAGAACTCAAACCAATAGCACTTCCGTAATATACTACTTTTGAGATTTTTGCCTAAACCAGAGTTATTTAAGCTTATATGTAGACTGGAGAGCCCTATTTTTTAATCATACTTTAGCCTTGTAACACCACTAATTTTAATTAACATTATCCAGAAGATTTAATTTGATCAAATAAGTAGAATAATTGATGATCAGAGTGATAAGGGAATTGAGATTTGAAAATAATTGAGGTCATGCCTTAACCAAATAAATCTATAAGCTTGTCTTATAACATAAATACATATTTGAATAAAGAAAGGGTGAAAGTCTACGGGATGGATTGTGTAGTGTATATGCAAGTACACGTGGCAAAATATATGATGCAACTAAAATAATATTAACCTCAGTAAATATCGAATAAGCACACCATTATTTTATACTGGTTCGGACCTCCCGTCCTATGTCCAGTCTCGAAGCTCCATTTCAGAATTCGACTATCAAAAACCCTAGCTTTGCCCAGAGGAATAGGCTTGGTTACAATGCGTTGTTCTTGTCAATTGTGAGTTCTAATATAACACAGATGTTGACTAATTAGTACAATTGCTTGCAATATATTTATAAGGAATATTGTCTATGAAGAACTGAGTATATGGAAGAGTGAATACAAGTAAAGACCGCTAGAGATCAAGATTATAGGATAGAGCATAGAATTAGAAAGCATAAGTTAGTTGAAGTAAGTTTTTTCTCTTGGTTCTTGATGCTATATATAGTAGCAGATAGGTATCTTGAGTAGTTACATCCATTAATGAATCCTCTAAGGTTTCTTCTATTGATAGTGAAGAGTTGTGGTGAAGAGAAGCGGAGATGTCCATTCACATGTGGCAGTTGCAGTTTATTTATGAAGTTCGAGATTGAACTCAGATGTCCTGTATTTATTCCAAACGTCTGATACTATATTTTTTCGAATATAGTAGAGGATCAGACGTCTGAGTGCTATTACCAAACGTCTGGTTTAGCCTGTTTGTTACTCCAGAGAACTATTTCAGACGTCTGGCTTGTGCATCTTGACGTCTGATATAGTGCGTGTCAGTTTTTATGCATCCTTTCTTTTACTTCTTTGTACCTATCGACATGTAGTCTCTTGTAATGTCCTTTCATCCTCGTTCTTGTCTTTCTAGATATGTTGTTCTGGCAAGTACTTGTATATATAAATATATATGTATATTCGATTCCTATTATATAGTTGTTGCATCGAAACCGTAGATTGGATTTCCTAACAAAGGGTAAAATAGGAATAGATAGATCTTATAACCACTAAACCCTTATTCCATTCACTCATATTTTCATAAATCAAAAATACAAAGAGCAAAGCCAACCATTAACTCTAAGGAGAAGAGAGCATGAAATCAAGTAGGGTTAGCTAAGAAGATTTGAATGCAAGTTTCAAATCTCAGTCCATTGTCAAACCAAGGTGAATAATAACACTTATCATCTCTTTAATCTCTGTTTTGGTTCGGTTATGGATAATACTTGAATTACATATTTTTGATTCATCAAGTTATGATCTAATAAACTTGTTTAGGTAGAATAATGGTTAATGGGAATTTTCGGAATTTATTAGAAATGGTTTAACTCGGTTTTGGGTTAAATCCAAAGTTTTTATCGTCTAAATGATTCAAAAATTTGGATATGTGAGGTAAAGCAGCATTTTGGAGATGGATTTTTAATTTGGAATTTTCCAAAGCGATAGAAACTTATTTTTAATTTCCTAAGGTTAGAAAGGCATAAATTTGGGTTTAACTTGTTAATGATAATTAAATTCGGGTTTTGGATCCGAATATTTTATATGTCAACAGAAATATAACTTTGGAACTAATGTGAATTTTTGGGAAATTTCCACGTATTTTTGAATTATGAAGAATTATTTATGCTAGAGTATGCATATAAAAGTTTAATTATTTATGATTAGAAACTAATTATTTGAAATAATGTTTTGGATCTTGGATATAGAGTGCGGTAGATTTTCGGTAAATAAATTAATAAAGTTTTTATTAGCCAATGAGATTTTGATAAGTTATAGAGGTTTGGTGAGAAGATACTACTTTTATAGCAAATTGGATGTATTCAAGTTAATTATTGTTTTTCCATGTCGACATTGACCATGTCGAGCCACATCTCATTACACTTCATCATCATTGACGCGGAACAAACCAATACGCATAATGTTAATGAGTTTGGCATGGAGCGAATTGGGTTGCAACCTCATCGAGGTTATAGTAACAAAAATAGAGATATGATCTTAGATATGGGCATGTCGAGGCTCATGCATGCCCCATTTTTACTAAGATGCATGATGCCGCATACACTTCTTATCACAACCTAAATTATATTGCATCTTTCATTGGAATAGTTAACTGATTTTAAATATTAAAATATAAATTTTTATAGGTTGAATAATTAAATTTTCTGATATTGGAAATATTTGAATTTATAAATTTTGAAAGCTATACTAAATTTTAAAACGCTAATTTCTGAATATGATAATATATATATATGTGCATATGTATATATTTCACCATTCCAAATTTATGAAAAAATATCTATATGTATATATACAAAGCTTCATAATGCAAATTTCAAACTTATGATGACAAATATATATATAAGCGTATACACACATACACACATGTATGTATGTATATTTATAAAAATTGTGTATACGCAAATATGCAAAGATGTAAATATGTATATGGTAAAAATATGTGTTTATAAATGTATATATCTATGTGTGTGTGCGCGCGTATGTAAGCATCATGATGACAAGTATAAAATCAAGCACACAGAATTTAAAATCAAGCCATAATATATCAAATCACCACAAAAGATCAAATCAATCCACATGAAATCAAATCATCACAAAAGATCAAATCAATCCACATGAAATCAAATCAGCACACAGTGGTTGAATGCATAAGAAAATAATATATATATGAAATGAAGAATCTGTACATGCATAGCCACCCTATAAGTGCATATCAGCCACCCTAGTGTTTTCTCTGACCCTTCCATTCAATATATATATATATATATATATATATATATATATATATATAGCCATGCCTTGATTCACATATTATGAAAAAAATCCACCATTTAATCAAAGGAAGAATATTAAGTGTTCAAGCTTGAAGGGGAGATAAAGAGTGGCACTGTACATCTATTTGTTACAATGAGTAAAACATCTTAACTTTTGTTTACTGGTTATCATATACTTATATATAACTGTAATTATATAGATGGATCATTGATATTTTCTAAGTTTATATGTGTATGTTAGGTGAATATGTGTATAAATTTTTATGTTTAACATGTTCAGATTCACCATAACCCTGTAACTCTTCAAAGCGGCAGCTCCCTTCTTGTTGCTTTTTTTAAAAATAGTCAAAGCTTTAACTTTGAAAGGCAATAACTGAATATCTATTTAGTTTTAAAACACGATTCCAAAATGAAATTCGTTTGGATTTAAGTATAGAACATTTAAATTTTGTTTCATTTAATTTCATCAACCACAGAGAGAGAGAAAACCCTATTAAATAGTGAGTGGGTTAAATTTGGTCGTGATTCAACTTCATACTTTAACGAATTGATCATATAGTTATGATAGTTGCTGAAAATTAGGATTTTAGGAGTTGTTTGAAAATTTATAGTGGCATGCAAAAGGCGGAATTGGAAGATGATTGGAATTGGGCATGATGTCAAATTCAGTTGACATGGTCGATTGCGTGGAATGGCGTCTTGCGTGAAGGTGAGTTGAGTGATGGAGCATTGGAGAAAAATAGCGTGGAAATTTTTAGTCGTGTATGTGAGCTGGACGAGGTCAAACTAGGGTTTTAGGGTTGTTTTTTTATGCTCTCAGGTTCGTGGTAAATAACGTCTATTGTAAAGAGAGATGGTCATGTGCATAGGGGGATAGATGGAGGAGGTTGTGGTGGGGCTCTAGGCGAAATTTAATGGAGGACGATTGGCGGCGAGGGTTAGGTCGGAGGTGGCGTGTGCATATGCACAGTGACATGCACACTTGGTTCAGTTCAAATAAAAGTGGAGAGAAAGGAAACTAGAGAAGAAGGAAGGAAGAGTTTTTGGTTTAGGTTAGTTTGAGGTTTGTGCCGCGTTGGATTTGAGATGGGTTGGGTCTTGTTTTGATGTGGGCCGTGTTATTTGAAAAGGAAGATTAAATTAATTTTTATGTTTTAAAAATCTACAAATTTCATAACACTATTCCTCTTTCATTTAAAACCCAATCGATGAGCTTGTTGTGGCGTCGGGATACTATCGTCATGTACTTCCATCCGGAACTAATGTCGCCGAGATTTCTGCAATGTAAAATCTAATGATATATAATAATTGAGGTAAACAAATAAGTAATTTCTTATTTAATTTATTTTACGTAAATTAATCGGTTGGTTATTAAATGAACTGTTTAATTTTTTAATTTACCAAAAATTAAATTATTTTATTTAATTTCATTGGATTGACAAATAATCTGGATCTATAAATATAACTTGACTCAGCAAAGTTAAAACCCAACTAAATTTTGAATTGTAAACTGATTTAATATCAGTTATAAATCGTTGATTGAGTTAATGATCTATGTTAACTGATATTCCTTAAATATTGATTTCAATTGTCTATTGTCGGTGCCATTAAGTAGCCAAACAAATTAAAGTAGTTAGAATGACATGTTTTATTGGAAGTAAATCATGTAATGCCCCAGAATTTTCGACCTCGAAAATCCGACACTAATACGCTCACTGTAGTAATGCCGAACATCCGAATGCCATAAATTCTCGACTGTTAGGGAAAAGAAGAAAAGAGGTAGAAGAAGATACAGAAAACAAAATTCAGATTCTCACATTCGCGGCGGATAAAATATAATATCAAATAATAGTAGTCCTACAAAGAAAGCTATATGAATTAAATTACATACAATACATCAAAGTTACAACAATGACGCAAACACTGGACAGTTAATATTAACTTGTCCCAGATAAACAATAATATCAATTAGCGGAATACTCTATACGTTCCTGCCATCCAACTCACCTCTTGAGCTCTAGAACGTCCTTGCCTGAAAATCTGTAATACTCGGTCTGACCCGAGCATTACATCAAAGTAACAACTGGGTCAGGCTGGAAACCAGCGTGAGTAAACCCATATAACATGAAATACCAAGCTATAACATATGTGAATACTAGGGTAACTCGTACCTTTTACGAGTTCTTATAGTCAAACATTTATCACACAACAGTTTCAGGTTAAATGTCCATGTTACTCAATTCATCCCATTCCAGCCTGTTTAGTTTCACATATTAAATTTATAAAGAATTTTGTTTACAAATCGAAGTGATTTCAGGTATTACTGATATCCGACCCCGGTCTCTTCAAATTCAATATCGTCTCTAATCCAAATTGTTAAGTTTTAACAATACAACACATATTCAGGATATCGTATGACATAACAATTCATCATCGATAGATAACTCACAATATTACTGTTTAACCCCTTATATTACAACACATCTAAATTGCCTATCAATTACATTAACAAACCAAGCAATCCAATATTATTCAATCATCCATAAGCAAGATTTTTTTAGATATAATTCCTAATTAATTTAATTAATCTCCAATTAAATTAATGACCAACTTTAGTCATTTGAATTACCTTAATCCTACTTACTTAACATTAGTTAATTACCCAATTAATGATCCATCTTAATTTATCATTTGATTAAATTAATTACTATGAATTAATTACTTAACTTAGCTTAATTAACATTTGTTAATTACAAACAATTTGTCATTAAATTAATTAACCATTCTTAATTAATTAACTAATCCTTAATTAAGTTCTTAATTAATCCTTAATTACTCAATAATTAATTAGTTATACTAACTTAATTAATTTATCCTAACCAGTCAATTAACCTTAATTAATTACATTGATTAATTAACCTTAATTAATTAGTCATTATTTAAATATTCCTCTTAACTATAAATTAATTACTCTTTAATTATTAATTAGTCAACCAATAATTAATCTTTAATTACTTATTAATTTATCTTTAATTATCAATCCATTAACTAAATAAATGAAAAATCATTTATCTTAATTATCTTCTTAATTATCATTTAAAATCTCACTTAATAACCTTGAAATCAAATTATCATTAACTATTAATTAACTTAAAATTTTAAATTAAATTAATAATTAAAACACTTTATCTTAATTAATTAACAAACATTAATTAACTAAGCATTACTTAAAATAGATTAAAGATAATTAGTTTCAAAACTTGATATTGTTGAACCCAAAATTTTGAAAACATTTTACCCGAGAAAATCATAGGGTAACTTGAATCAGAACCCGAGTTTTCTTACCCTTTTCCCGAGTCAAACCCGAAGGAAAACTTTCGTTCGCAAAACCCAAATCTCGTGTGCACAGACAATGTGGTGCACGTGCACCTACCACCGGTGACACTCTGGCGCCTACGATCATCATCGCAAAGTCATCGATCATCTCCTCTTCCGATCTCAATGACTTAATCACCAAAACAAACTCAAAATTGAAATTCAACGAGTTCGAACCCACAGGAACAAACATTCTGACCAAAGAATCATCTCGTCTAGGCGACATCGACCACCAGAGATCACCATTCTTCGTCTGAAGCCTCACCCCGATCCTCTGCCTTGATTCCTTTACGACCAGCCTTCTCTTGTGCTTCGACGACAGCGCATCAACCAATTTTCCGACCTTGACTTCGAACCCACCTAAAACCCTAGTCTCGCCTCGTCCGGCCGTCTTTGGCAATGGAAATTTCCCCGACCATTTTTCCCGACCTCGACGAACACCCGGCTCGCTTCAGCCGAGACCCCGATCATCCCAATGCCGCTGTTCACCACAAAAAGAAGAAACCCAAAATTCGTTCATCAAACAATATCTCTCGAATTACCCAATTAAAATTCATGATTTAACTATTAAAAATTCTAGATTTTAATGATGATTCAAATTATATATGTAAAACATTTAACTGTTGAAATCAAAATTTGACAAATTCTGAGTATTTACTGTAAAATTTAAATTCCAGAAATATACCTACTCATTTTACTTAAAAATAATTTTAATCCTTAAATTATGTTTAAACAAACATAATTTGTTTAAATACCTAAGCCTAACAGAGATTAGAGTGAGAAGAATTGGAATTTTGATCTAAATTTTTAACTCTATATCTTAAACAGAGATGATCACTGATACATCCATACATGCACACAGTTTCTACATTCACATAAATACATGCATTCATATCTATAACAAACATGCATATATATATATATATATATATATATATATATATATTCAACGTGCATCACAATTTTCTTCAAACATTTTACCACATGAATCAAATTTTAACTGTTTTTCAAAACTTAAGCTTACACACAGATTGCAACAGAGACAGGACAATATATTTTTAAAATCTAGAATCCGATTGCCTTTATGCTGCAAGCTTGGATTTGAACTACAGTTTGCCCTTGATCTTAGTTGATTGTTATGAGCTGAAGCTTGTTTGATTATCAGATTTTGATTACTGTTGAATTCTTGATTATTATTTTCTTTTTTTTCTGGTTTATAATACAGACTTTCTGTTTTTTTCTTTTTCTTCTATGTTTGATAATGTAGAAATAAAGAATTTGAAAGAGAGGGATAGAAAGATGTCAATATAACTCAGTTTTATCATTTTATTAAAAAGAAAATACAAATTTCGACACTTGTACAATTTAGTTTACACTTGTAATTAGATAAAATCCTTGGCTTAAACTTGTAATTCTTGTATATATATTCTTACATTTGTAATTTCCATGTTTAAATATGTTTTTTATAAGTATTTATAAAATATTTCAATTTAGATATATATCTTTATCTTTTCACCTTCTTTTATTTATATGTCTATAACTCAATTAAATAATATAAACTTATTTATTTATATTTTTATGTTTAATATCTTAATATATATGCAACATTTATATATTTAGAAAAATTATGATCCTTTATTAATTCCTATTTTAAACACGAGCCACCATTTTTAAACTTAATAAGTATTTATCTTTAGTGTTTATAAATATTGAATTCTAACTTAAATCGCTTTTGAAAATTTAATACATTGAATTCAAATCAATGCTCTCAATTCACCCAACATATATATACTCTTATATACTTGTATATGAACACACTTAAAATTTTCAACATTATTAAGTTTGCACATCACTATTTATATATTAATTTACTATAAGATATATCACTTCCAGATATTTATATTTCAATATTTATCATAGTTTCAAATCCATCCAGATATCTTTTATTACCAGAATTTATCTGTTCAACTAAATAAAACTAGTTAATTATCCAATTATCAGATACCAAAGATCCGGGTTGTCACAAATCAACTTGTACTGATCACTATTTTGGGTTTTAGAAAATGTGATGATTACAAGCGAATTAATTTCGATGGACATGTCATGATTAAGTAAACATATGGAATGAATTTCCATATGTGAATATTAACACCATGATTGTAGAATTGTTTATTTTAAACAACTTGGCCTTTAAAAATTTATCCTTTTGGATTCGATGAAACTGGGATCGGGTACCAGCATTATCCGAAAACCACTTCTACCCAATATCCACTATGAGCCTGTACGGTTTTGATTGTAGAGCCTAATGTTCTGGAAGTTAATTAATGTAACAATTTCAGCTATTTTAATAAGTATTTTCACTTAGACACTATTATAATTTAACTGGATTTTCTAAGTGTTTGGGTTTTCGTAAGGTAAAAACCCATCATATATATGTGTGGTGTGGTCTTATGAGATACCTTTTTTTCAAAGTATTTTGATTACATTAATAATTCAAATTGGGTGTGTTTTCTCATGCTGGTTTTCTAGACTGACTCAGGTGTTATTTTATTAAAATGCTCGTGTCTGAGTGAGTATTACAGATTCAGGTTAGAGTGCTTTAGAGCCTAGGAGATGAGCCGAAGGATTTCAGACGTATATCACGCACTTGATTATATTTCGCTGTGTGTGTAGACTATATAGTCAGCACTGGTGAGGGCAAGTTATAATAACTGTCCATATTGATATATTGATTGTTGTACTCTAATGATTGTATATATATTGCCAGTTACAGTTTTCTTTGTATAAAAATCTATTGTTATATATATATATATATATATATATATATATTATATTTTGTTCCGCTGCGATTGTGAGATTCTGTGTCATTGTTTTTGTTTCTTCTTCTATCTTTTTCTTCTTCACCTCTAATGATTTGGTATTTCCGGCACCAGACTATTCGGCATGTTATACAGTGAACGTATGGATGTCGATTTTCGAGGGTCGAAAATCCCAGGCCATTATAGTTGGTATTAATGCTTTGGTTTAGCATATACCTAAACTTGAGGGAAAAGCTTATTGAGTGTATATACATATCAGAGAGAGCAAATTTTTTAGTGATATAAAATATTTTGATATTAATAAATGAAATGATTTTAACTTGGATTTTATACGTAATATAAAAGAATGAATTCTATAAACTGATAAAATCCGTCGTGACTATTGATGACGATTGAATGTTACCTCTTTGTTGATTGATCGTTCAACTAATATGGATGTGCATATTATCTCTTATTGATTGATGAGTTATGCTCAGCCAGTTTATGAGCATCGACTGTTGGCTATTGATTTGAGCATTCTACTATGGTTGGAAAATTTTGGTTTTTGAAAAATATTTAACCAATTGAGAAACTGCATGTTTAATATGGATTTTGAAGTGAATATATATTTAAATTTCCCCTCTACCATTTTAAAGAATAATGGACACCGTTTGAAAATGATATATGAAATATGGTTTATCTAGACATGGTTAATAAATAGACAAAGCTTTATTCAAACTGAAAATTTGAGAATTCGGATTCCAGGATTTTTTTTGCAATTGATTTTAAGATTTGGAAATATATAATAGCATAATGTGAAATTATTTTCCAAATAGAATTGTCATAATCAAATTGATTTCAAAAAGGGATTTTCAAAAGATTTAAAGGAAATGAAGTCCAAAAATCACTTCTGTCACCGGGAAATAAATTTTGGTAATGTCTGTAGCATCATCGTCATTCATTTTTGAGTTTCAAACTGAGGGAGGCCACTTTAGTAGCTTTGCCACTCTATTGTTTATGAAACTGATTTGATTCAAGTCCTTGAAGTATGAATTGATATTCGAAAGAAATATGTACATATCTATTTCAAACGATTTAGAATAAAACTAAGTGTTCAATTCTCGAATTTTGGATTGAATTATATTATGAACACATGTATCCTATGCATTAGGATTGATTGATCGATTGATTGTGCATCTTGTTGAGATGGTTGATTGCCAATTTCTAATTTTGAATTAAAATTTGATTTTTCTGACTATTTCGAATAGTTGAATACTTCCAAATTGAGAATTAATTTTCAAAGCTAAGAATTTTCGTAAGTATATAAAGGTTAGTTTCAAAAAAATTTAAAATAAAAAAAAATGAAAGTTGAACAAGTTTTAAAAAGCAAAATATTTTAATAAGTAAACTGTATAAGCTTATCTTGGATTATACAACTATGAAATTTGGTTTTGAAATGTTCTTAAATGAAGAGAGTTTTAAGAAATGTTTTGAACATAGAAAATATTTATAAAATCTTATTTTGCAAACTGATTTTTCTTAAATAGTTCCAACTTTGTGTAGATATGAAAAATAGTTTTAAAAGGTGTACAATGGAAATTTTTTCAAGAAACAATTTGAACCTAGTAAATGTTTATGAAAAAAAGAAGAAAAAATTGATTTGGGAGTTTTTAAACCTATATAAAATGAATTGTACAAGTATGAAGTTAAGTCGAAAACTATTGATTTTGAAAGGTACTCGATTTGAAAAGTGAAGATCTAATATGTAACAGAATTATGTAAGAATGATATATTCTAAATTGATGATTTGAAAAGGTACTATGTGTAGTATGATATACATTTTGAGATTGAAGATAGCTGAAGTACCTTCTGTTGTTATCTACTTTATGGCCACATTATGGATACATTCTATTGATTCTTTAATTTGATCCCAGATGGACTTGGGTGGATCCCAAAATATGTCCTAATCGATATAGGTTATTCGGACATAATAGTCATGAGTTTCCTTTGGCTCGGCTGTATAGCGAAATTCGTATGGCTGTGAAACCTTACGGTTATGGATGCTACCTTAGGGACCAGGCAAAACCATTGTATAACTGCAATCTATCGTCGTTTTCGGCGTAATCCGCCTGGGTATAGTGATTGCCATGAGGTACGGATGTTTCTTGGAGGAACTAAGCGAAATCATTGTGTATCTACGGCCCACATGGTGTAGTTCGAAGGGGCAGATGATTACTACGAGTCTATGTGTGATAGCGACGTAACCACCAGTGTTACTATTAAGTAGGCTACGATCCATGCGAGTGTTTTGCATAGCGTAATTCGTAGAGCAATGATTGCTCATAAGTATGGATGTTACTCGGGGTCCCAGGCGAAATAATTGTGTATTTGAAATCTATGGTTGTTTTGGATGTCATAACGTAAGACGTGGGGTAGTGACTGCCTAAAATCAACGGAGGCCATGTCGCTCTGTCCTCTCGACTTAGCGAGAGAGCGACCTTAGGGACTACGTTCCATGACGATTCCGTTCGTTTGATTTTGGTGATTGGATTATACTTTCCTATCTATTTTAAAGGTTTCCAAGTATTTTCACTGGGTTTTATATTGGGTTTGCTAAGTACTTATATATTTCTGGTCTGTGTCTGATCAATATATTACTAGATTCTGTAGGATAAACTTGTTGAAATATCGAGTTATAAAAGTATATTTGGAAGGAAAATTTTCTTTGACACAAAAGTACTTTGTTATAAAATAAATTTTAACAAATTTTTTTTCAAATATTTAAGTATTTTGTTGTAAAAGTATCTTGTTATAAAAGAATTTTAACAAAGAAAGTTTTCAAACATTTAAGAATTGAAAAAAACCAAAATAAAAATGGTTAAATATTGGAATAGAAATCCAAACTTGAATTATAAAATGAATTTAAACACAAGTAAAACCAATTGAAGTGGTTTTTGAAATATAAATCGGATATTGAACTATAAATTGGAAGTGAACTAATTGGATAAATTAATTAGTTAATTAAATACAAAAGAAGGAACTTAACTTAGTTAAGTAAATTGGATTGTGAATTAAAATTGAAACTGAATGTGGAACTTCAGTTATAAATGAAATTCAACTTAAATATAAGCGAATTAAATACATGTTAAAATATGATCAAATAAAATAGAAATGGATTGAAATGGTGATGATTTAAATTATAAATAAATTCAATTTAAATGTAAACAAATTGAATATGGCTTTGGGATATTATTTAAATGAATTCGATTATGAAATTAAGTTTTGAAGTGCAAATGAATATGTGTGTTGTATAAAAGGTTATAATAAACTTTAATATTAATTTTATTAATTGATTCTCAAATAATATAGTGAAAATTGAGATATTCTAGGCAAATGGAAATACGAATCAATCAACGATAAATAAATTGAATAACAACCAATTTAAATGAAATGGAATTTGATTGCAATGGAAATATACTTAAGCTATATAGTTGAAATAATTGGAGATAAACGAATTAAATTAAGTTAATATTTATGGATGGAAGCTTAGCTCAAATAAATTTATGAAATGGTTCACAAATAGATTGGCATGGATTGGATTGTTGTGGAACAGGAAATTGAGAAAACAAGGTTTTGTGAATAAATTGAATGTGGATAAATAAAATTTTATAAATTGATTTGGAATCCATTTGAAATAGCTATAAGCTTAAGTGATTATTTTTTTAAATGAATATCACCGAATTTGCATGGAAAGATTGTCGTATGACGTAAACGAAAGTAAACAAAATTTGGTGAATCAATGGAAAGTGGATAAATTGATTTGAATCAATTTGTGATAGATATGAGAATGATATGTGTAATTATGAATTGAATGCTAGTAAATTGTTTGTGAGTCATTTGAAATGCATGGAATGGAATATGAACTGATTGGAAGTGGCTAAGTTGGTATCATTTGAAGTTAGTATTGGAACCTTATAATTGTTTTTAAATACATATGCAACATGTTGGTTTATGCAATCTTGGTGTTTGCGTTAGTAAAATGATGTTGAGATCAATTACTTTCATAAATTATGAAACTTATGTGTTTACTGAGTAAGTACGGGTACATGGGAGACTGTGATAGTATAAGGAAAGCCTATCTAGAGATGAGGTTGGGATAGCTAGTTGGTGGTTTGTATAGTGTATGCCATTTTTCCTATGGTGTTAGTGTATTACTTATGTACGTTCTTTACGATATAAATATATGACTTTTGGTATAGCTTGAATTATCTTTTGCTTCATAATTTCAGGGACGAAATTCCTTTAAGGGGGAAGGAATGTAACGACCCGGATTTTTAGCATCTGTTATTGGAATAATTAACAGATTTTAAATATTAAAATAAAAAAATTTATAGGTCGAATAATTAAATTTTCTGATATTGGAGATATTTGAATTTATAAATTTTGAAAGCTATACAAAATTTCAAAACGCTAATTTCTGAATATGATAAAATAGATATGTATGCATATATATTTCACCATTTCAAATTTATGGAAAAATATCTATATGTATATATAAAAAGCTTCATGATGCAAATTTCAAACTTATGATGACAAATATATATAAGTATATATATATATATGTACGTATGTATGTATGGTTATAAAAATAGCGTATATGCAAATATGTAAATATGTAAATAGGTGTATGGTAAAAATATGTATTTGTAAATGTATATATACATGTAAGCACTATGATGACAAGCATAAAATCAAGCACACAAAATTTCAAATCAAGCCATAATATATCAAATCACCATAAAAGATCAAATCAATCCACATGAAATCAAATTAGCTCACAATGGTTGAAAGCATAAGAATATATATATGTATGTATGTATGTATGTATATGTTTTATATATGTGTGTATGTATATATATATATTTATATATATATATATATATATATATAACTATGAAATGAAGAACCTGTACATGCACGGCCACCCTATAAGTGCATATCAGCCACCCTTGTGTTTTCTCTGACCGTTCGATTCACATATATATAGCCATGCCTTGCTTCAAGTATTATAAAAAAGTCGGCCATTTAATTAAAGGAAGAAGATTAAGTTTTCAAGCTTGAAGGGGAGATTAAGAGCAGCAGTTTACATATATTTGTTAACGGTGAGCAAAACATCTTAACTTTTGTATACTGGTTATCATATACTTATATATAACTATAATTATATGGATGGATCATTTATATTTGTTAAGTTTATATGTGTATGTTAGGTGAGTATGTGTATAAATGTTTGTGTTTGACATGTTTAGATTCACCATAACCCAGCAAGTCTTTAAAATAGTTGCTCTGTTCTTGTTGCTTTGGTAAAAATAGTTAAATCTTTAAATTTCAAAGTCAATAACTCAATATCTGTTTAGTTTTAAAACATGATTCCAAAACGTATGTCGTTTGGTTTTTAGTATAGAACATTTTGAAATTTGTTTCAATTTAATTTCATCAAGCATAGAGAGAGAAAACCCTATTAAACAATGAGTGGGTATAATTTGGTCATGATACAACTTTCATACTTTAATGAATTGGTCATATAGTTATGATCATTGTTGAAAAATAGGATTTTTAGGAGTTGTTTGAGAATTTATAGTGGCATGTGGAAGGAGGAATTGGAAGAAGATTGGAATTGGGCGTGATGCCAAATTCAGGTGACATGGTCGATGGCGTGGCATGGTGTATGGCGTGAAGGTGAGTTGAGTGATGGAGCACCGGACATAAATAGCGAGGAAATTTTTAGTCATGTACCAGAGCTAGACGGGGTCAAACTAGGGTTTTAGGGTTGTTTTGTTATGGTCTCAGGTTCGTGGTAAATAATGTCTACTGTATAGAGATGGCCATGCGCATATGGGGGAATAGGTGGAGGAAGTTGTGGCGGAGCTCGAGGTGAAATCAGGTAGAGGATGATCGATGGCGAGGGGTAGGCGGGGGGTAGTGTGTGCATGTGCACGATGACGTGCACACTTAGGTCTGTATAAATAAAAGATAAGAGAAAGAAAACTAGAGAAGAAGGAAGCATGAGTTTTTGGTTTAGGATAGTTTGAGGTTTGGTCCGCGTTGGATTTGAGATGGGCTGGGTCTTGTTTTGATATGGGCTGTGTTGTTTGAAAAAGAAGATTAAATTAATTTTTTATGTTTTATAAATCTACAAAATTTCAAAACACTATTCCTCTTTCATTTAAAACCCAATGGACGAGCAAGTTGTGGCGTCGGGTTACTATCGTCGTGTACTTTCATCTGAACTAATGTCACCAATATTTTTGCAATGTAAAATCTAATGATATATAATAATTGAGGAAAACTAATAAGTAATTTCTTATTTAATTTATTTTATGTAAATTAATCGATCAGTTATTAAATGAACTGTTTAATTTTTAATTAACCAAAAATTAATTTTTAAAAAAAATTCCTTGGATTGACAAATAATCTGTATTTAAAAATATATCTTGACTCAGTTAAATTCGAATTAAATTATGAATTGTAAACTGATGTAATATCAGTTATAAATCGTCGATTGAGTTAATGATCAATGTTAATTGATATTTTCCTAAGATATTTATTTCAGTTATATATTATCAGTGCCATTAAGTAGCCTAACAAATTAATGTAGTTAGAATAAACGTTGACACGTTTTATTGGAAGTACATCGACTTATACTGATCATTATTTTTGAATTCTAGAAAATGTGGTGATTACGAGCTAATTAATTTTGATGGCCAGGCAATGATAAAGTAAACATATGGAATGAATTTGCATATGCGAATATTGACACCTTGATTGTGGAATTGTTTATTTTAAATAGCTTGCCCTTTAAAAATTTATCGTTTTGGATTCGATGAGACCGGGATCGGTTACCAACATTATCTGAAAACCACTTCAATCCAATATCCACTACGAGCCTGTACGGTATTTATTGTAGAGCCTATATGCTGGAAATTAACTAATGTGACCATTTTGGCAATTTAATAAGTATATGTACTTAGACACTATTATAATATCATTGGATTTTCTATAAAAGTGTTTTGGTTATCGTAAGGTAAAAACCCGTCGTGTTTATGTGTGGCGTGGTCTTACAAGATACCTTTGTTTTCAAAGGATTTTGATGACATTAATAATTCAAATTGATTATGTTTTCTCACATTGGTTTTCCAAACTGACTCGTGCGTTATTTTATAATAATGCGCGGGTCAGACAGAGTATTATAGTTTTAGGTTAGAGTGCTTTGAAGATTAGGAGATGAGCCGAAGGATTTCAGATGTATATCACGCACTTGATTATATTCTGCTGTGTGTGTAGACTGTAAAGTCAGCACTGGTGAGGACAAGTTATAATAACTATCCATATTGCTATATTGATTGCTGCACTCTGATGATTGTATATATATTGAAAGTTACAGTTTTCTTTGTATAAAGATCTGTTGTTATATATATTATATTTTGTTCCGCGACGATTAAGAGATTCTGTGTTGTTGTTTCTGTTTTCTTCTTGTACTCTTTTCTTCTTCAACCCTAATGATTCGGAATTTCTGGCACTTAACTATTCGGCATGTTATACGGTGAACGTATGGATGTCGATTTTCGAGGATCGAAAATCCTGGGACATTACACTTCTTAATGTGTTTTCCTCGCCGACCGAGATGGTCATTGAACCTACACCATGCCACATTCAACTTGTTGTCAAGCCTTATGCTTTTACACTAACAAGATATGAGTTCAATGTTGATCAAACTAAGATGTTTTGAAAACAATAAACCTTATATCATTTTCAATCATGTTTATGGCAATATAAAAAGGGTTTTACAAATGGCATTAGACTTTGAAAATACAAAGAGATGATTTCCCTGTTTAAATTATGGGTTAAGGGTATTAACCATGTATCATTAAGAAAATGATTACAAGGCTTTAATTATGAATATCGACGTTAATGCATATCAGGCTTATAAATGACAAAGAGCCATTTGTTGCAAAATTTTAACTTCAAACCTTAGGGACACTAAGGTATATCTTAATGAGTTCGACATGGAATCTTTTAGGTGTTACCAATGTATGCGACCATGAAACTTAACTAACTAAGGGGGAATAAATTAATTGGGGACGACAATAGAAATAAGTAATACATGTGGATAGTGTGGATTAAAGTTAAACATGTGGATAACATGGGATAAATAAAAACATGTGGACATCATGGGTTAATGTTGAGTGCGTGTGTGACGCCCCACCTCTATACCAACGCTAGCCAAGGACACTACGAGGTAATGCCCTCAACTAGCACGGTGAATCAGGCTGTTGAGGAGCGACCATCCGTGTAATTGCTTTGTGCGAGCAATGATATGTCAGATAGTTTAAGATGCATTTCATTTCAAGAGGGAATCCGACATGCCGATGCAAACTCAAAGCTACTACATAGTGGCTATGATATCTTCGGAAAAAAATATAGAAATAAGCATAACATAAATCAGTCACAGAAGTTCATATCCCAAAGGCGGAAACAGATATGAATATTACACATAAAAGTGTATATCAGAGTAATGGTCAAACAAGATCCACAATATCACAAAAAGAATAGTTACAAGTGATACCAAAAGAATAAGTATACATCAATAAGTCTATATCTCAAATGTATACAACCAAAAACTACTAATCTAGGTAGTTAGCCAAAAGTCAGGATAATAATCCCAGATGAGGAGTCAAGCAGAAGCACCTGTAACATCTCGGTCTGACCCGAGTATTATTTAATAAGAAAATAATAAACGGATCAGTCTATATATAAATATCCGATGAAATGATATAAACTAAGAGATATGACAAACACATATGATAACCATAAAGCCATACTATCATAAGTATGTAATTGAAAATCAACAAGAGATTAATCAATATCACAAGAATCTTCTCAAAGATAAAAAGGAATGTCATAATCTTTATTTTTATTCACTAAACCATAAATATTGACAATTATATAAATGTCAATCACAAAAGTTAATGACACGCAAATTCACCAATGCACAAATATTGATAAAACTTATCAATTTAAATCACCAAAATTGGTGAAACACAAATTCTAGAAATCATTAATGGAAATCCAGAAATCACAAAAAGGGGGAGAAGAGGCCTATCACAAGATGGAAGCATGAAACCTCACCAACACGTGTGTCACAAAATGGGTCGTTATCCCATAAAAATGAGCCGAAGCACCTCCTGACAGGGTATAGTCCCACATTGCGGACTATGAGCGGAAGCTCCTCCTGATGAGCCGAAGCTCCTCCTGACAGGGTATAGTCCCCCATTGTGGACTATGAGCCGAAGATCCTCCTGATGAGCCGAAGCTCCTCCTGATGAGCCGAAGCTCCTCCTGATGAGCCGAAGCTCCTCAAAATCGAGGTATAGTCCCCCCACGTGGACAAAGAGAGGCAAAACTCAACATAATGGGGTACTGTCCCCCACGTGGACAAAGAGACATCGCACATTGCTAGTCTAAACCATAAAACGATCATCATCGATCATCAAAAAGTTTCAATTACACTAAGCTAGTAAATATATGAGTTTAGCTTCATGTCCCATAACCACTAGCTTAACTTAAATATTTACGAACAAATTGTAGACCTCCACTAGAAAATATGTCACAAGAGATTCAATCGAACAAGTCCAAGAATTAACCGACGAAGTACACGCAAGCGTTTCAAACCACTTATTTTACTAAGTCGTTTAATTAGACTTCACATACGAATGAGGTAAAGGTTTGTATATGCTAATAGATTGGAAAATGGTTTTATAAACGAGCTTTGTATTAAAAATAGAGTTTGAAATCATCTTTGTAAGAGAGTTTTGATATTTACTACTAGTATAGGAAACCTTTATATTTTTAAAGCGACAAATCACAGAAATGATTGTAGAAACAATCAATCACTAAAATTCACATTCGATGACGTGAATAAAATCCAAAGAAATTGATACCGAATCCATCAAAATGTATGTTCACAAAAATCGCGAAAATGAAGTCATCGAAGTCGATAATAAATGACAACAATGAATCGGAGAACCACGAATCGATAAAATTGGAGTTTCAAACAAAAATAGGCAAGAATATGCAGGTCAGTCGACTGGCTCACTGAGTTCAGTCGACTGAACTCAGTCCCGGAATATAAACGGGATGCTAGTCAGTCAACTAGACTCGGTATGCCAGTCGACTAGACCAGAGCCTGGGAAGTGCTCAAGTAGCAGGTCAGTCGACTGGCCCGAAATTCCAGTCGACTGGAACCTATTTCCTGCACTTCCAAGCCTATGTAAATGAAGGCTAATTCCTTCCGAATTGCAACCGGTCGAGCAACGGTACTAGGGGTTTACACAAATCAGTTTCCTAGACCTATAGGCTCTTCGATGCATAGCCAAAAGCATGGTCAAACACCAAAGCTATGATTTTTAAAGGTTTGACTTCAAAACACCAAAAATTGGAATATTTACAAAATCAATGCAAATCAAAGCAAATGCACATGAATAAGAGTTAGGAATTCATACCTAACAATCAAAGATAATCATAGACCTAGATGTGAGATAAAAATATCACCTTTTGCACAAAAATAAGGATGGAGAAGCTATAGAGCAAGGCAAGAACAATCACTCTTCAATTCCAACCTAAGAAACTTGAATATAAGCTTAAAAGAAAAACATGTCCTAAGTTAGGGTCTGAAATTGAGGGTAGAATGAGTTGGAGAAGAAGAAGAGAATGCTTACCAATAGCTTCTCCTGAATTATATAGCTATAAATTGAATTTGCAAAGAACCTAGGGCTTAGGATTTTAGTTTCCAAACTCTTCCTCCATTTTTGATGAAGCTTGAGTGTAAGGAAATGGAAGTGAAGTAATGAAGAGGAGAAGGGGTGGAGTAATGATATAAGATGAGTTGGGTTAGTGGGCTGAACCCAAACCTAAACCCAAAGCCCTAAGTGAAAAATAGCAAAATTCACTCGACTCAAAACATATCGATGTTTATACTAAAAAAGGTTGCAAACGGCATTTTGAACTCAATGGAAGTGGTCTCGAGTCCTAATTCGACTGTTTGCAAAAAGTAGCTTTTGGACAAAAAAATCCATTGAATGATGAAATACTTAAATAAAATATTTAAATATACAATCGATAAATATGCAGGTTGTTACAGACTCCCCTCCTTAAAAAATTGTCTCCTCGCAATATTTAAGAAGAAAAATAAAAAGTAACAACCATAAAAGCATATCACACAAAAGAAATTTGAAATAAGAAGTTCACCATAAAGAGCATGAAAGAGTATGTTGCTCATAAGTCAAATAGGTGAAACTCCAGTATCTTCAACAACATTGGGCTCAAGAATAAAAAACTGGAATCCCTAAGGCATTTCCGTAGTAGAAAGACGTGAGAAAACGACATGAATAACAGAAAATTGAGCCGGTGCAACGACGTTGTATAATAACTGTACGCCCGAGAAACTAGAAACTTGAATAATTTGGAACAACGGCGTAGTACAATGACGGTATGCCAGATGAACCAAAGCTCAAATAATTCGAAACATCGACGCAGTACAAAAACGGTACGTCCAATGAACCGAAGCTCAAATAATTCGGAACACCGACGCAGTACAAAAACGGTGCGTCCAATGAACCTAACACCATAAAAGAACATCGGAAGCAAGTCCACAAAAGAAATGAGACGATGCTCAACAAAACAAAGTACACCGAAATGTCTGATGAACTCCATAAAAAGATCATTCCATTCGGACATCATCAAAGAAACAACCACTTGTTGCCTACGACTAAGTGCATTGGCAACATGATTCTCCCCTCCCGGGAGTATATAAATAACATCAAGATCATAAGATGCAAGGAACTCGAGCCAACATTAAGTTCCCTAAGAGAAAATAAACGTTTCAAAGATTTATGATCGGGGTGGAGAGCGAATTTCTTCCCCAAAAATAAATGGTGATGCCAAATTCTGAAAGTGAAAACAATAGCCACGAGCACTAGATCATGAGTGGCATACCTAGTCTCGATAGGCCTTAATTATAAAGAAGCAAAAGTGATAGCACGTTCTCTTTTGCAAGAGAATAGCGCCCAAACCAATACGACTAGTATCGGTATAAACAATAAAGTCTTGGTTCCCTTCGGGAATCATAAGAATAAGAGTATCAGAAAAGAGTTCTTTTAATCTTCTTTCCCGAGAAGCTAAAACTTTCAAAATTACAATTATCTTTATGTAATAATCTTTCTATAAAAATTTACTTTTTTTACAAATCAATTTGTTGTGTCAAATTGTCTCATCAAAGCGTTTAGGAAATTCCTATCGACAACGTTGATCAAGCGCATCGACCAGAATTCTTAAAGCACTCAATAAGCAATACAATCACAAAATCATCTTCTATAGGATAAAGATATCTCTTAAAAAATTTACGAATATTCTTTATTCGTTTCAAGAACAAAAATCCAATCATACTTATAAGCAAATCTTATATAAAAAGATTTGCAAAATTTTAAATTGCAGTTTTCATCCAAAATCAATAAATAAAAGAATGGAGTCATTGAGATATTCATAGAATACCCCATTCACAAAATGGGTGAAATATGCTGGATAACTGAATGACATAATAAGTCATTTATAAGAATCATAACAAGTGCGGAATGCGGTAAGTGGTGTAACTTCCGCAACTCATAGCAAATGAAAACCGGTGGCAAGGTCGGGCTGAAAAGACCTTAACACCACTCAAAAGATTGCTTAGGTGATAATCCCAAAACAAGCTCAAAAATACCAGAAAATTTATAAACTATCCGAATGAGAGAAATAACATTTCCTCAACATGTGGGCTTAAAGAATAAAATGACGCCATCAAATTGGAATCGAAATCGCAAAGAAAAATAGAAATCTGCTTAGCAGATTAAGAATGTCGAAGATAAGTAGTCCACTAGGGACAAAGATTATGGCTTCATAATAATTAAGTCAATCCTTTTTCAAAAATCAATTCCAAAACCTAAGTAAAAAAAATCAGCTTAGAAAGAAAAATCACATAAAATAATCTCGACATCCAAAAAAATAAATTGAGTGTTGCGGATCTACCAACCGAATTCGCAATTCTCAAAGAAGTCATCAAGCCCAAAATATTTTAAAGAAAAAGAATCAACAAGTTCTTTTGATATAAAAATAATGAGATGAACCCATATAAAAAAGAACTCAAATAAGAAGATCATGAAATAAAACAATGTCATCAAGGATAGAATAAAAAGTATCTTGACCAAGAGAAGTGCCACTAGGAGCTCGCACTACATTTAGCTCACCCTCTCTCTTGCTTTGACGTTTGGGACACGAAGATATATAATGATCTGCACTTTTGCAATAGCGGCAAGAAATAGGCCTTGGACACCTATTTATACAGTGGTCCCTAGAACCAAAATTGTAGCATTCTCCACGAATAGGGATTGGAGTCTTTGCTACAGAAGTCACTTGCTTCATTCTCTTGTTTGGATTAGGACTTTCGAACTTAATAAAGGGATGCCTCTTCTTATTGACTCCGACAATCTCAACATCGCTTTCTTTATCGGCCTCTTCAAGTCGAAGAGCGATATCAATAAGCTGATCGAAAGAAACTTCTAGTTTCAAAAGCAAAGGCTTCTTGAGGTTCTTATTCAACCCATAAACGAATCTTTGATTTTTATTCAATGGGGTATTAATATATTCGATCCCATATTTAGAGAGGGATTCAAAAGATGCAACGTAACCCATCACAGAAAATTTTCCTTGAACAAGGTCAATAAAACGTCGGGCTAAAGTTACTTTTTCAGCCTCCGGCACAAACTTCAATTCGAATCGTCTTCGGAATTGCTCCCAAGTAAGATCCGCTTCGATAATCTCCGAAGTCAAGAGCTCATACCAATCTAATGCTCTTTCTTGGAGCATGCTAGAAGCCACTTGGACTCGATGTAAATCAACAAGATTCATGCGAGAAAAGATGCGATCGCACGATTTGAGCCAAGCTTGAATTTCTATAACGCTTTCGGATCCCTTGAATGGCCTTCCGCCCAAATCGATATAGTCACTGTACAAGCGTGCAAAACCGGATCTAGGATGAGTAGGCTCTGGAATGGGTCCGGCAGCTTGAGCATTCTTCACGAGATCTAAAAGCTGCTGAGCAGACATGAATACTCCATCATGGGGAGTAGCACTAGATTGACCCGCACTGGGTCGGTTAGACCTAACTATTATTCTTCTTTAAGAAAGAAAGAAAGAAAGAAGATGAAAAAGTTATTCTCAACGTAAATATCAAGCAATTTTGATAGATAAAACAAGGAATCATAAAGAAAATAGGATGAATCGGTACGAAGACTCAAATTAAATCCTAAAGCATGACTCCTAATAAAGACTTAGGACAATGATCCTTGCTAGATTATTCTACATTGTTCAGAAGTTTGGCTCTGATACCAAACTGTGATGCCCCACCTCTATACCCACGCTAGCCAAGCACATTACGGGGTAATGCCGTCAACTAGCGCGGTGAATCAGGCTGTTGAGGAGCGACCATCTGTGTAATGGCTTTGTGCGAGCACTGATATGTCAGATAGTTTAAGATGCATTTCATTTCAAGAGGGAATCCGACATGCGGATGCAAACTCAAAGCTACTACACAGTGGCTATGATATTTTCGGAAACATATAGAGAAATAAGCATAACATAAATCAGTCACAGAAATTCATATCCCAAAGGCGGAAACAGATATGAATATTACACATAAAAGTGTATATTAGAGTAGTGGTCAAACAAGATCTACAATATCACAAAAAGAATAGTTACAAGTTCTACATAAAAGAATAAGTATACATCAATGAGTCTATATCTCAAATGTATACAACCAAAAACTACTAATCTAAGTTGTTAGCCAAAAGTCAGGATAATAATCCTAGATGAGGAGTCAAGCAGAAGCACCTGTAACATCTCGGTCTGACCCGAGTATTATTTAATAAGAAAATAATAAACGGATCAGTCTAACTATAAATATCCGATGAAATGATATAAAATAAGAGATATGACAAACACATATGATAACCATAAAGCCATAATGTGATAAGTATGTAATTGAAAATCAACAAGAGATTAATCAATATCATAAGAATCTTCTCAAAGATAAAAAGGAATGCCATACTCTTTATTTTTATTCACTAAACCACAAATATTGACAATTATATCAATGCCAATCACAAAAGTTAATGACACACAAATTCACCAATGCACAAATATTGATAAAACTTATCAATGTAAATCACGAAAATTGGTGAAACACAAATTCTAGAAATCATCAATGGAAATCCAGAAATCACAAAAAGGGGGAGAAGAGGCCTATCACAAGACAGGAGCATGAAAACTCACCAATACGTGTATCACAAAATGGGTCGTTATCCCATAAAAATGAGCCAGAGCTCCTCCTAATAGGGTATAGCCCCCCATTGCGGACTATGAGCCGAAGCTCCTCCTGACAGGGTATAGTCCCCCATTACGGACTATGAGCCGAAGCTCCTCCTGATGAGCCGAAGCTCCTCCTGATGAGCCGAAGCTCCTCAAAATCAAGGTATAGTCCCCCCACGTGGACAAAGAGACATCGCACATTGCTAGTCTAAACCATAAAACGATCATCATCGATCATCAAAAAGTATCAATTACACTGAGCTAGTAAACGCAAGCGTTTCATACCACTTGTTTTACTAAGTCATTTAATTAGATTTCACATACGAGTGAGGTAAAGGTTTGTATATACTAATAGATTGGAAAACGGTTTTATAAACGAGCGTTGCATTAAAAATAGAGTTTGAAATCATCATTGTAAGAGAGTTTTGATATTTACTACTAGTATAGAAAACCTTTATATTTTTAAAGTGACAAATCACAGAAATGATTGTAGAAACAATCAATCACTAAAATTCACATTCGAAGACATGAATAAAATCCAAAGAAATCGATACCGAATCCATCAAAATGTATGTTCACAAAAATCCCGAAAATGAAGTCATCGAAGTTGATAATAAATGACAACAATGAATCGAAGAACCACGAATCGATAAAATTGGAGTTTCAAACAAAAATAGGCAAAATAGGCAAGAATATGCAGGTCAGTCGACTGGCTCACTGAGTTCAATCGATTGAACTCTGTCCCAGAATATACGCGAGATGCTGGTCAGTCGACTGGACTCAGTATGCCAGTCGACTGGACCAGAGCCTGGGAAGTGCTCAGGTAGCAGGTCAGTCGACTGGCCCAAAATTCCAGTCGACTGGAACCTGTTTCCTGCACTTCCAAGCCTATGTAAATGAATGCTAATTCCTTCCGAATTGCAATCGGTCGAGCGATGGTACTAGGGGTTTACACAAATCAGTTTCCTAGCCCTATAGGCTCTTCGATGCATCGCCAAAAGCATGGTCAAACACCAAAGCTATGATTTTTAAAGGTTTGACTTCAAAACACCAAAAATTGGAATATTCACAAAACCAATCCAAATCAAAGCAAATGCACATGAATAAGAGTTAGGAATTCATACCTAACAATCAAAGATAATCATAGACCTAGATGTGAGACAAAAATCTCACATTTTGCACAAAAATAAGGATGGAGAAGTTATAGAGCAAGGCAAGAACAATTACTCTTCAATTCCAACCTAAGAAGCTTGAATCTAAGCTTAAAAGAAAAACATTTCCTAAGTTAGGGTTTATGAATTTTTTAAATTAAAGGTAGAATGAGTTGGAGAAGAAGAAGAAATGCTTACCAATAGCTTCTCCTGAATTATGAGCTATAACTTGAATTTGCAAAGAACCTAGGGCTTAGGATTTTAGTTTCCAACCTCTTCCTCCATTTTGGATGAAGCTTGAGTGTTAGGAAATGAAAGTGAAGTAATGAAGAGGAGAGGGGGTGGAGTAATGATATAAGATGAGTTGGGTTAGTGGGTTGAACCCAAACCCAAACCCAAACCCAAAGCCCTAAGTGAAAAATAGCAATATTCACTCGACTCAAAACATATCGATGTTTATACTCAAAAAGGTCGCAAACGGCATTTTCAACTCAATGGAAGTGGTCTCGAGTCCTAATTTGACTGTTTGCAAAAAAGTAGCTTTTTGGACAAAAAATCCAATGAACGATGAAATATTTAAATAAAATATTTAAATATACAAACGATAAATATGCGGGTTGTTACAGCGTGGGTAGCATGGAGTAAAGTTAAACATGTGGGTAACATGGGATAAATAGAAACATATGGATAACACAAATCGAATGGCCAAGTGATGGGTTCATAGTCATCCTAGTAAATTTATGGGATGTATGATGGATAGTCTACATCATGCCGAAGATAGATAGTCTCTAATTGGTTAATTTAAGTATTCACAATCATCCTAGGAAAACTATGAGAAGTAAGATAGATAGTCTTCATCAGTTTAAATGATAAAATATGAGATGGATAGTCCACATTAGTTTAAGTAAATAAAATGTGCGATGGGTAGTCCACATGAATATAAGGCGGGTGGTAATGGGAACTTAGATGGGTAGTCTAATAAATAGTAGATGGATAATCTGTTACATAAGACATGTTTATACACTGTAATGTCATTCTATTATAACCACTGTGGATGCAGGAGTACAATATATGGTTAAGATAAGTAATTGCATACTAGTGAGGGGAAACTTATTCTGCATGGTCTCACTAAATATCTATTGGTTTAAGATGGTAGATTATTATTCATATCAGATTTTTTGTCTGACCCGAATTTTTTGTTTTTCCCTTAAATACTCGGGCACTCATTTGAGTAGGTTGAGAGTAAGGGCTTTTTCAGGTTCTATTTAGATGAATAAGCTTCCGGAGACGTACGGGAGTTAATCTAGCAAGTAGGAGATATAATCTATTTTCTGCTATGTTTTGATTCTGCTTTTGTGTTGTAATGTAAAGATGCATAAAATGTCAGATATTTGACTCTGATCATCCGAGAGGGCACCATTATATGTCGCTCTTGGAATATGTTGTAAAAATTATACTTTCTCTGTACGTCGTTTGCAAATTGGGATTATGTAATGAAATTGAAATCTTATTATGGAATGAAATGAGAAAATTTATTTAAAACTATGTTGAATTTTCCATATTCATGTGTTTATGGTATTATCATAAGGATTAACATAGCTGCATCATTTCATCAAAAATTAATGACTATGGATGATTGCAGCATCTGTAGCACTTAATTTTGAGGCCTCACCTCAAAGTGGGAGATGTTACAAGTCAAAACATTCCATCACTAATCTCCATATAATATCTGTTTGCAACTAAATTGGTCACAAACACCCAAGAAAAGATTTATATAGTGAAATAAATGAATAATTAAATGAAAACAGAGGAGAATCACAAAATATCAAAGAAAACATAGCAGAAACCAAAAAACAACAAGATTTATAGTGGTGCACATTGATTGCCTATGTCTATTTTGAATGTTCTCTTTATTGCTTCTTAATTCACTTGATTATGGCTACAAATAGCAAGAAATAGCAAGAGATCGGAAAAGAAAGGAGGAAGTCAGTTACAATAATGGTGGAGTTTAATTGATAGCATAAGAGTCCCTGGAAGGGCCCCTTATACCTGTATTTATAGACGAAGGTGGCCTCCAATATGATTGAAACTTCAGCAACAAATCTCCTCCACCATATGGTCCCGCCATGGGGATGGCTCGGCCCAACTCTCAATGGATAAGGATCGATACTGATCACTCCATGTGTCGAGTTTTGGCTAGCAACCTCTATTTATCTCCCTTATGGTCTACAATGATGGTGCTTCAAATATCATAGCATTTGAATTTGTGGAGCTTTAGTTCTTGTAGTGCTTTGATTCGAATCTCAATCTGGTCAAGAGAGTGTCGTTCCCTCCTAGGCCTTAATGTATGTCGATCCATCCCCCACTAGCTAGCCATGTTGATCCATAGCAGACAAACCATATGATGCTGATCCATAATCCAATAGTCACACCATGCCGATCTGTGCTTTATGAACAAGTCATGTCGAACCATATCATACAAACCATATCATGCCGATCCCTCTCCCTCGAATGGGTCATGTAGATCCCTCTAGCTCTATAACTCATACCGATTAATCTATATTCCCATACAAACTGACCATCATGCCATGTAACCATGCTGACCTCCTGTCATCTTAAGTGTATACTGATCCCCTCACTATCTTATCCAGGCTGACAAATGAACATGTCGATCCCTATTCCAACCAAACTAATCTCCATAGTTTCGATATCCCACACCATCTATCTATCAACTCCGTTCAATCTGGGCTCCATATAACTGTCTCGACTTTATATCTTGGTAATGCAGCCGTTGCCTTATGATCATCCTTCTCATTATCAATTGAGCCTGGCCTGTGTGATCATCCCAATATAGCCAGGTCAAGGCATCGGGTAACATTTGCCCCTAAAATTACGTCTTGTGAGTAACATGACGTGCTTTGAATTGAAAAAAGCCTAAGCTGCTGAAAAGAAGTCCATCTAACTTTTTGGTTTATTTCTATTCCTTTATCAATCATTAAAGATGCAAGTCTGATATCATATTCCACTAGCATATACAAACTCGATCATGCAGGGTTTATAGGTTTTCGTCCATTTGACTCGTTCTCGAACCTGGCTGTTTTAGGCCTGACCACGGTTTCAGTTGATTTCAAAAGGTCGAATTCTCAAATCGTTTCCGAGTACATTCATATACATATTTCTGTTGTTGGCTCCTAGACATGTTCGGACGTCCACAGGTCGTTGCCTAGCTTTTTACTCAGTACACCTATGTTTGCATTCTAACCTTCATGATATCAGTCGCCATCTTGTTTTCATTTGTCTTCCATTTTCCATTACTTCCTTTTTATTTCACTCATTCACATCATCATCTCCTTTTTTCTCTCTACCCCTTTTCTTTATATATTTTATTTTCCCTAGTTTCTTCTTCTTTTCTTTTTTGGAGGGAACGGCATTCAGTATGTCCATCCCTTGCTGAGTATGCACGGACAGGGATCGGCGCATTCTGAGGCTGATCCCATTTTAATCTCGTGACCGAGTCACCCAAGATGAACGGTTCAACACCTTTTCCTTCACTCGTACATAAAATCGCATCCCTTTCCTTTCTCTCCTCATTTTACACTTCTCAGCACCTTCGCTTTTTTCTTGCTCTTCACACAACCGAACCCTGTCATCTCTTTCCCTCTTTGTCGAATGAACTAAAGGTAAAATCTTCCCTTTTAATACTAAATCCAAAAACCATTGCCAACTCGCATCTAATCCCAAGTATCAATCACCCATCTTTAGTTTAACTCGTATAGGTACATTTTCTTGCCATAACCGTGTTAGTCGAGTCATGAATTTGGATTTTGCATGCGCTTGAGTGATTTTTAGGCGAACAAATCGTTTGGTCTTGTTAAGCCTGTGAAATACATTGAGAAAATGAAGGTGCCGGAGAAAGAGGAAGAACGAGGAAGGAAGGAGGATTCAGCATATAGTAATTTGGTGATGGGTGGAGGGCAGTCAATCGCTAGGGATCGATGACCTTTCTGGACAAGGGTTGCAGGATCTGGTAGTGTATATGAGAGAGGTCGGCAGTGAAGCTATGATGAGGGGTCGGTATAGAGGCTTAAATATAGGGATCGGCCTGAGAGTCAAAGTGTAGAGATTGGCATATATGCTAAAAGGAAAGGATAGCGTTAGCTGTCCCAATGTAGGGACCGATATAGGGATTGAAAGAGAGAGATCGACATAGCAAACTAAGGGATCGGTCTGGACAATTAATGTTAACTCAACTTTAGTCATCTAAATACTGATCAACACACTGCCTTATCCAACATGAAATGACTCGAACTGTCGGGCTTAAGCCTAAATAAACATATCTCATGACTCCTTGACATGAACTTAAGGAAGAACTGGATAAAAAGAAACTAGGATAAAAAACTTCATAGCTCAATATGTCGATGACTAGTCCTAAAGCCCTCGTTGTTGATCAACTTCTTTGTCGATTGAGACGGTCAACGATGACGGTGTCTCTGGACGAGACTCCAAGTCTAAACATTTCATTCTTATTTTCTTGATTTCAAACCGTCTATGCTTGTTTCACACTGCACTGCACTAGTTCACATGCAAAACGGGGAGAACGGGTTTTTATTTCTAACACTGATTGTCTACTGAGTATAGTTGACATAGATCTCAAGCTGCATGACATGCTCTGATAAAATGTCTTCCAATTATGCTACAATACATAGTAGTTCTATGTCAAGGTCAAGCTCCACCACTCCATCTGATAAACCTTCTCCGAGTCATAAAACAGAATGAGCAGAGGCATCTGACCTGCAAACGAATATCTTTACTGACATTCAAGTCAACCCAGCAGAAGTTATTAGTCCGGCTCCCTATGTCGTTGAGGGTGCTACCATCCTAAACAATTCGATTGATTCATAAGCGTCTACAATCGGAGAAGCCCGCTCTCCGTCAATTATGCACCATTAATGGAATCCCGTTCGAAGGCGTTTTAGTTCCATCGAGGCAAGGCAGACCACACTTGTCCCCAGCCAAATATACTGCTTTGCAATAAGTTCATGTCCTGAGCCGGATGTGTGCTACATTTCAACTCCTTCATTCGTGAAATGCTGAGGTACCTGGGATCACTCCTACCTAGTTACACCCTAATAGCTATACTTTCCTTCATTGAACCTTCCTTCTCTTTATGAATGTTCTATTCTGTCCGTCGACTCTTGAAGACATTAGATACATCTATAGTTTCAAAAGACGAACAGAGAGCCCCTCATATGTTTTTCTTGAACCCTCACCCAAATGCCAAGTCTTAACGGGTGCATGGAACAAGCTCTCCCTATTCAAACACGAGTGGTTTTACGTACGGTGTCCTTCCAGTTTCGCAAGGAGATGGTTGGAAGGACGTAAGTGCTACTCATGTCTTCGCCTTTAATTCAAAGATTCACGTCCCAACTTCTTTGTTATACTTACGAATATCTTTAGTTCTTTCAGGTGTCCACCCTCAATCCGAAGGCATTGGGTATTCTAGGGCCATTACGGCCATTCATGCTACTCCTACTGAGGATTAAGACATCAACCTTCTTGTCACTGATGAGCTGTTCTCATTATTTAGGTTGTTGGAACACGACTGCAAAATTCAATTCCCGATAGTAAAGCGGTCCCGAGAATTGTTGTCGAAAGTAAGATAGGAGCAAGAAATCCCATGGTGACCCCTGTTGAGGGAACCCAGGTGGACATCGAAGAGGGAGAGATAAGAGAATCTCAAGATGCAGGGCCGAGAGGCGAGATGTAGCCCTTGAAAAAGCACTGGTAGTCAAAGCGCCACTAACTAGCCAAATGTAAATTCCCCCAAAGAGGAGAAAAAGGTTGCTGTACAAATTGCGAAAGAGAAAGGCTAGGGCAAATCCAAAATTCATCATAACCCCACTCGAAAAGGAGTCGTCTTCCCAATAAATGGAAAGTTCGCTGAAGAGACTCTCCGACATTACGATTCCAGATGATATATTAAATTACAACAATGCTAATATTGATGTCGAAGGGATTAACTCTCCTACGAGAAATGACGAAGGCATACAACCTTCCAACAGAGGGGAGGAAACTTCAATGAGTAAATTCAATGTTACTGGTCTGTCAGAGGAAACACTAGGACACATACAAACACTTTCACTCCACCATACACTCGTGATTAATTTTTCATGTTAGAACTTCTAATATGCTCCTATTTGGCTCTTTTAGAGGTGCGATGTCACACTCCTATGCTTTTGGCTGTCTCTGGGGTTCTTCCACTTATTATCGCTCGGGTCGAGATTCCGAATCCCGAAGACGTAGAGACAAAGATGATGGGCGAAACAAAGATTATTATTCTCGACAGTCTTCTTCTTCATCCAGATGGAAGTCTCAACCACATGCTCCTCTCCATGTTGATCAATCATGCCTTCCTGCTCGTAGTAGCGATAATTCCTCATGCCGAGGTTCTCAAGCTGCTACGCCTCACGACCAACTATTCAGTCGTCAAGTTTAAGGCAATCACATGAGTGCCAGTCGGTAAGCATCCGCTTGCTACTTCTGATCAGCTTCTATCAGTTCCTGCTCAAGATCCTACCACAGTGGAAAATTTGGCTGAACTCAAAGCTACTTTTTCAAAAATCTGCTTCGATGGACACAAATTCCTGTACTCCATACGTGTCATCACCGGAAGTGCCAAAGAGAGCTCATTATCACGTATGAACGACGTGTACGTCCAGCATGAATCATTCATTCACTTCAGCAAGAAAATATCCGAAGTCTCCATCGAGTGCCATCATGAAATTAGTCGCCTTAAGTTGGAAGCTATTCACGATAAAGACATCATCAACCATCAGGATGCTAAGCTACTTGAATATAAAACCCAACTTGCCACGACGGAGAAGAACACGAAAGAAATGGCAGAGGCTGTAAGTTGTTTGGGGGTTCCGCACAAATAGGAATTGGATGTAGCGGTCCATTGTAGTTGCACTCTAGCCTTAGAGAAGGACTCCTTGCAAAAGGAGAAGGAGGTCTTAGCTCGCCGTGTTGAAGGGATTGAAAAAATATTATACAAAGAATGGAAGGAAAAGGTCGAGGCGTAGGAAGAATCGTAGAGATACCGCGGGAAGATCATTGAGGCGAGAAACTTGAAAACGAAATTTGATGAATAATTTACCCAGTTTAAAGCCCCGCGAAGTGGGCAGAAAAGAAGTGCTCAAAGAAGCCAACTCCTAATTAGAAGCTGCCGCCGAGTCCGGTAAAGAAAAGATCAAGAACTTGTTTGATCCGATCATCGCCGAATATGATGCAAGAGTTCTTCCTGATTTGACTTTTCTAGGCGAAGGATATCTTTAATCGCTCGCCAAAGCCAGGGAGGTTATCCCCAAAATAAAGTAGGAAGAACTAAGAGTGGTAGAACTTAATGACATTTGTGTAAGAGGTGCTTTGAGGAAATGAGCCGTCTGATCTGGCCGCTACGAAGCTTCAATTCTCTAAGGCTCCTGCACAAGACAACGAGGAGAGAACATCGCAGGGTCCTCTAAAACCGATCTCTTAGGTCCATCTCCTACTCAAACGGCCAGAACATCATCTTCTCAACTCACGAAGCAACAAATCGGCTACGATCCGGATAGATCCAGCCTTGTCCGCAAATGCTATCTCCCATTCTTGAAGTGAGCACTCCAATGACCATTGAGAGCCAATTGGCGCAAAATGGTCATTGACTAATGTCGGTGCTTTAACTAACTTTTACAGGTCATCCCGGTCTAGAGTAAACTCCAAGGAGCATTGTTGCCATGGAGCAACAAAAGAAAATGGCTGAAGCTCCGATTGCTTCAGATATTCGAGGCCCGATGCTAAAGTCATCGGTGCACTTGACGAAGATAAGCCCAAGGACACCTCCCTTGCTGAAGAATTAGACGATCTGGTGGTTACAGGTCCCACAAAGCACACCACCAAAAACAGTATGAAGGAGCAGATTGAAGAGGAAGAGAGATCAAAGTGCAAAGACAAAATGCAGCCCTTTAAGGTCGCAGCTGAAGATCCCATTCCTGTACCTCTGTAGGTCATTGAACCCGGCAGGAAAATTCCTATTGAAATTCCTCCTTCTTCTTCAAGAGTCTCCGCTAAAGGCAGCAAAGGGTCCCGGAAAAGCGCTCAACTGATTCTACTCCTGAAAAACCAAAGAAGGAGAAGAAGTTGAAAAAATAGTTAGTATTTGTGTCATTGTACATAGTTTTGGGTAACTTAGACATGTATTTCTTTTCTTAGTATTAAGCGTATGGGCGTGAATCCCGAATTTTGGAATAACTTGTATTGGATTCTTGAGATAGTTAATAAAAGATTTTTTTTTTGATTATTCATAATGCGAATTGTCACGACCCAACTTCCAATCTCCAGGAAATCGCATCGCTAATAAGAAAGAAAGGGATAGAGAATAGAAAGAAAGAGAAGAAAGAAGAACCAACACATCAGAATCTAAACAGCGGAACGAATAAATTATATTAATAATCAAAAGTATTATATATAGATATACAACCATTATCAGAGATACACAGCATACACATCACATATACTAGACAGTTATAAACACCTGTCTAGTATTTACAACTCGATACAACATCATAAATAACTCAGAGAAAAACACAGCGGAAAAACTATATACATCTATACGCAGAAGCCTCCTGCTCCATTGCTCCTTCCCAATTCGTCAAAGCTAACCTGAATCCCTTGGCTACTCGTAAAAATTTGAGTACCCAAGAGTTTACGAAAAACAAAAATAAACTCCGGGTCAGACATGGGTCTGGTGTGAGTAACAGGTTAAAGTTGCTTAACTTTCAAAAACCTTTGAAAAGAAAGGTATCACGTAAGACTTCCCACACATAAACATGGAAAAGTTTTTACCTTACGCTAACCAAAACATTTGATAGGAAATCCGATGATATTATAATAGTGTCTAGGGTTTTCAAATAAATATGAAATAGCCGAAATTGTTACATTCATTAAATTCCAGCTACTAGCCACAAAAGTGGGTAATACAATCAAAACTGTTGGCGCTTATTGGATTTTGGATTCCATACAATGGCAGGGCTACTGGGGTACCGCCCGTCACAGTACGTGGTCTAGATCACAGTACCGAGGATTACTCCCTTCATCCCCTGCAACACAAGGTCGGACCCGTTCTTACTGAACAGTTCCGAACAAGACAACCCCGGCAGTTGTCGCGATTCAACCGCCCCACACAGCCGAATAAAAAGGGACCTCTAGACAGGGGTAAATCTTGCTCTCAAGTGGGGGCTACCCACGAAGCCTTGCTGCACCTCCCCTGTTTTAGCCATTCCCGGTTGATGAGGCTTGAGGCTACGATTACCTTTATAGGACACATCTCTTAGAATGCTCATCGACCGCCTGACGATGTGCTGAAAGCATTCAATCCATACAAGTTCGTTCCGGGTTCGAACGAAACCGAAGGCACTATCTCGTTGCACTCATTATTGGAATCACCCTCAGAGTCAATGTCCATAGCCCTTGCACTCTGATTCACCATCTCGAATCTATAAGCACTATTCCGTCAAACTCATTACGGAATCACCCACAGAGTTATACTGATGTATAGTCCTTACACCTCGAGTCTTCACTTGCTCCACTTAGATTCACGACCTAACGTTAATTGGAATCGATGTGGTTTTTGGATTCCAAATATGGAAACCCGATTCCGGTCTCATCGAAATCCAAAGCGTGTCTTTTAAGGCCAAGTTGTTTTTAAGTTTAAAACAATTCAATTTAAACTATCTATAACACACAGATAGATAATTCACATCATCATAATAGATAATCAACATATTATCAAAAATAGGTAATCATCACAAATTGATAATCTATATTATCATCACCAATAGATAACTCATACCATCACAATGCAACCAATGCATCCATATCACTCAACACTATTTAACTCATGTCTGAGATTCAAATCATTCAAGTCAAACCAAATCATCCATTCATAAGCAAGGATCCATAATCACATCATCCATAATTAATTTAAAATAAATTAAATTAATTACTTCTATCTCTAATTAATTTAAAATGAATTAAATTAATTAGCTATCTTTAATTAATTTAAAATTAATTAAATTAATTACTTCACCATTTAAGACTTGCTTACTTATCCCTTAATTGATCAGCAATTAATTAAATAATTATCCTCAAATTAGTCACCTTAATTAATCTCCCTTGATTAATTATCTCTTAATTACATTCAAGTAATTATCTTTAATTAATTTTACAAATTAATTATCCTTAACCAAAATTAGTAATTAACCTTTAATTACTTCATTAATTAATTAATTACATTAATTAATTACTTCCTTAATCACTTATCATTGATTAATTAATCCTAATTAATTAATCCTTAATTACATCATTAATTTTATTAATTAATGATCCTTAATTAAATTTAAATTAATTACTTATTTAAATTAATTACATTATGTAATTATCCTTAATTAAACCAAAATTATAAATCACTTTTAGTAATTATCTAACCTTAATTACTTTCTTAATTACTCCTAAATTAATTACATTTAATAATTAATTATATTTATTAATCACATTTGATTAATCTCATTAGTAATTAATTACTCTTAATTAATTACACCACTTAATTATTTCAAAAGACTTAATCAATCATTACTTTAATTAATTACACTAAGTAATTTATTATAAATCACTTTCACAAAGTAATTACCTTCCATATTAATTACACAAAGTAATTAATTTCCAAAACTCTTTTCTACTTTAATTAATTACCTCCAGTAATTTACTTATCTTAATTACTTCTTTAAGTAATTATTCATCTTTGATTTCTTACCAAACCATTCAATGATTATTCCAAATTAATTAAACTTAATTAATTAATTTAAACTAATCAAATTAATTAATTAATTAATCCAATTAATTATCAAAATTAATTGCATTAATTAATTATATTATTAATCCCAAGTTAATGACCTTCATTAACTTATCAAATAATTCCTTGATTACCTTTCTTAAGTAATTAACTTAAATTAATTAGTATTGATTACAAATTTAATTAACTTTAATTAATTCATTTCAAATCTTTAATTAACTAAATAAATAAATTAATTAAGTTATTTAAATTACCTTACAAATTTAATGAATTAAAAATCATTAAATTCTTTGATTCATTTTAAAGTAAAACATCTCTTATTAATGATTATATTATCATTAACAAAGTAATTTAAAACAACTTATCTTGAAATTTGTTTTCAAACTTCATTTTAAATTTTAATTTTTTTTTTTAAAAAAAAATCAATCTTAACCTCATCAAAGTTTTAAAAAAACATTTTAAAACCTTTTTAAACTTATGCTACTCAATTTCTCATTTTATACAAGGAATCAAAATCCATATTTATTTAAGATACTAATCATATTTAAATTATGATTCAATATCAAAAGTTGTTTAAACATTTCAAAATTTTAAAAAACATGATTCAAATTTGAATCTTGTTTCCAGATTTAAACTTATGTTTAAATCTTCTATTCCAATTTTAAAACCTTATCTTTAAATTCAATTTAATTAAACTCCTTTAAAGTTGTTTGAACACTTTAATTTATAAATTTAAATCGGATTTCAAAAACTTGGATTCAAACTCAGTTTGAAAACCATATTTTAAATTTAAGTTTTAAATTTGTTTTAAAAACTGCTTCAGATTTTAAAAACAAATTGAATTGGGAATAAACAGGATTCCCAAAGGAACCTGTAAACATTTATACCCGAGCCTCACATTTATTTACTTCGAGACAAACCTGTACAACTTCGAGTATAAACTCGAATTTCCCGTGTGCTACCCGAGCACAGCAAGACTGCAAACCCAACAATCCACCCTGACATTCTTCTTCACCGTGCATATGCACGGTGGCCTTGGCCACCTCCGGCCACCACCTAGCCAACAAGCATGTCGGCGATCATCACTGCAGCACATCACGACTAATAAAATTCATTTTCTACTCGAAAATCAAATTCAAGTTTTCCCAACCCAAATAGAAAACTGGAAAAACAAGAACAACATCATCAACCTGGAAACTTGCTCGTTTCCTCAACTCCGATCATTGTTACTGCCGAAACTCCGTCCATCTTCTCTTCAATACCAAAGCTAACATCACCTCAAAAATTGTTGCACCCGATCACCTGTAGCCTTCATGCCAAACAAAACACCCCACTACCCATAAACTAGGTTTAGAAATAAATTTTGACCACCACCTTCACCCCAGTGAAGTTCCACCACTACCCTTATTTTTCTCATCACCACTGACCACCAATCCATCGCCAAAAGAAAACTCAAACACTCCAATCAACCCAATCACCATAGAATGACTAAAATCCATTTCCTGTTCAAATGGGTACTGCAATCCCAAAACTAAACTAAACAATTTGATTTTAGTTTTAAAAAACATATTTTTGTTTAAGTTTTCGGTTTATAACATTGAATTTATAAATTATCATGTTTGAGATTTTACCTTGGTTTATCATACTCTGATGTTCTTAAATTTTACAGAGTCATCACCCAAATTGGTTTTTACTTAATAAATTTCTAAACTAAATTATGATATGATTAACATAATTATCTCAGGTCCTAAGCCTTAACAAAATATTTAACTAAAGCAAGAAGAATCTCTTTTTTTATATAAGAATCTGGAATTAGAATCAGAAGAGAACAGTCTCATACATGCATGTATTAAACATCCAAATTGCACAGAAACCCATCAATGTTCATTCACAAACATATTTAACTCAGAAGGAAAAAAAATGCAACAGATTCAAACTTAATCTTTTTAAGATAGTAATGTTACTCACCTGGGATTTTTTTGAAAGACAGAGCACACATTTCTTTTTGAAAAGCTTTTTGTTTTGATTTTAAAACCAGAGTGCCTTGCTTAAAAACTTCAATTTGAATGCTATTACTTCTCTGAATTTTTGATAAAACTTGAGTTGCTTGCTTTTTGGAATTTTGAAATGCAGACATATACTTGATTCCCAGAATTTTTTTAAGAATGCAGAGGCTTCTATTTCCAGATGCAGGCTTTTGATTTTACATGCTTTAAAGACTCAGATTGAAGAGAAAAACTTTCATGCAGGTCATTTGAAATTTGAACTAGCTGTTAGAAACTTGCATGCAGGCTATTTCTTTTGCATTTGAATGGAATTACAGGTGCAGGCTTTTGGAGTTTTGAACTTGAGGATTTAACAGAGAACTGCAGGCTTATGCTTTTGCATTTGGAAATGATTTTACAGCTTGCATGATTGAAATGGTTACTGGGTTACAGATTTGTATATATGGAAATTTGTAAAATGATTTGAAGAGGGATTTGCAGATTACTTCTAGTTTGAGGATGGAACTTTTTAGATTGAGTTCAAACATGATTTTGGGTTTTTGGGGAGTTTGGAAGCAAATTTTGTTTCAGCTGAAAACTTTTCTCTTAACTTTGAAAACAAATGAACATTAGAAAAGAATGAGAGCTTGAAGAAACATGCTTATATAAGATAAAAATATTTTATTTATAAATTTAAAAGAAAAACAAAAATGAAAAGGACACTTGTCTCAAAACATAACATCTGTCAAATTGAGTGGATTATTAGTTTACATATGTCTCATTAGTTACATAGGATACTTACACTTGTTTTATATATTAACATATGTTTTATAAATGAATTTTATTTGTTTTTATGTATTTTCAAAGTAAATACAACTCCTTTCCTTTATTTATTAAATACTTATGTATAAATTATCTTCATATGTAAATGTTTATGCATTTCTTTTTAAAGAAAATGAAATAAAACAAATCACATAAAAATGAAAGCTTATCAAATTATTTAAATATGTTTATTCTTTGAATTCAAAATTAATTCATGTTCAATTTCTATTCATATATTTAAAATCCAATTTAAACTAATTTACATTAACATATTAAATTTTAAAGTAATAATACTATTGTCTTTTAAAATATATCTATATTTATACATTTTTCATTATTATTTGAAAATAACATTTTTATCAATTTAACTCATTTATAAAAGAAATCATAAATTACTTTTCCTATTTATCTTATTATACTATAATTAATTTAAAATGAATTAATGTTTTAATATATATATATATGGTATTTAAAATTTACTTATAATTTCCAAATTATCAAAATGATATTAGAATTTAAAAACAAGATTTTATTTTTTTATTTAACTTCAAATCAAAAATTATCTATTCACAATATATATATATATATATATATAAATATATACATTATAAATAGGAAAACATTTCATTAGCTTTTAAAAGATAAAATTCACCAATAAACATTTATTTATTTGGATTATTAAATCAAGTTAATTTTATTAACAAAATTTTATCAAATCAATTTAATTTTAAATACAGATTATTAAATTGATATTGCTAAAATTTCCGGGATATCACATTCCTTCCCCCTTAAAAGAATTTCGTCCCCGAAATTTACAAGCAAAAGTAATTTAATAACCCATTTAAAATTTAAAATTTAAAATCACAAACATACATCAATCATATACTAACAACCATAGCAACCAATTTATCAAATCAAACAAATTTAATTATCCAGATAAAATTCTGGATAAAAATCTCTCGAGTTTCCCCAAGTATATATATATATACCGGGATACTCGCCCTACAATATACAAACAATCTAAACTATGAAGCTACAGAGCTTCTACTCATCTAGATCTATAGAACTAAATAGGATATTAGACTACAGACGAGTCTGACTCAACAACCAAACCTTCCTGAACAGCTGGTTCCATTTCCAGAGATAACTCATACACATACTCCCTCAGAGATACGTGAATCTCATCGAATCCCAGTTATCCAAACTGGCAATTCAATTCTTGAAATCCAAACACCAATCCAACCAAAACACAGAAGAAATCCAAAACAAAACTCCGACCCCGGAATCCAAATTCCTTCGTCTCTTATCTCCAAAACTCTTCTGACGATCCCGGGCTGCTTATATCCAAACTCATCAGCTCAACTCTTGCTGATTCCTCCAGAAACAATCCAGACCAAAGACAACTCAACAAAACGATCTCCTCAAGATCAACCAATACTAAGATCACCAACTCCACTCTTCAAATCTCAAAAGAACAAACTCACTTCTACTATCCAGAAAAGACAAAGCAGAAATACTCTCAAACTGCTTCCGCTGCACAACTCTGATCTGGCACAGAAGACACTGCTGATGAAGAATATGAGCACAAACTGGACATCACTTCCCAGAAATATGGCTCAACATATCCAAAGAAACTCAGATGTTTCACCAATCCTGAGCTGTCTCACCAAACCTATCTCGAGAAATCCTCCTTCTACTAGCTGATCCACCGGTAGCACTCCTGGAATCCACACGGTAAGGAAACTCAATCTTTAGATGCAGAAAAACCTCTGTCTTCTTAGAAGAAAACCAAAAATTCTTCAATACCTCAAAAGAACATTCAAACTATCGCAAGTCACTTTTGCGATCAACACAGACCAATTTCCAAAGAAAACTGTTCTCTCTTTACCAAACAGAACAGCTTACTCTTAATTAGCCAATCCAATAAAGTATTGGGTCCACTCTGCTGCTTCTGAACCCCACCTTTAGAATCTACTCAGCCAGAAAACTCCTGTCAACACAGACACTCCGAGCTGCACTGCTGACACCAATGCCAAAGACTTCCTGATCCAAAGTTCTTTGAGAAACTCAGGCCTCAAAGCCAACCACCATATCCTGCTGATCTCAGCCGTAACACCGAAGTAGACACACTTCCTAACTCATTCCAAGGAAAACATCTTCGGAAATATCCATATTTACTGCATCCCATCACGCAGTTACTACTACCTGAGGTATCAAAATACCATCACACACTCCTGCCAACCAACAGATCCAAACTCTACCCATCCATTTTCAAAGATAAACTCTGAACCTTTACAGGTTCCCTTCAGAGATCGATGAAATCTCTATGCCACTGCACAACTTACCCGAGACGGTATTAGGTCTACAGTCTCGACAAATACACTTCCAACCTCAAACATTCAAACTTCAACCAATGGTAGTAATCGTGTTACACACACCACTACCTTATCTACCTTTATAACTTATATTGGAAAAAAACCCGAACAGGTAACCCAAAAGATAGGTAGAATATATATATATATATATATATATATATATATCAGAACTACAAATACGCTCTCTCAAGATAGACACCACTACAGAGCCTAGGTATTCACTCAACCTAATACTCTGATACCACTGTCACGACCCAACTTCCTATCTCCAGGAAATCGCATCGCTAATAATAAAGAAAGGGATAGAGAATAGAAAGAAAGAGAAGAAAGAAGAACCAACACATCAGAATCTAAACAGCGGAACGAATAAATTATATTAATAATCAAAAGTATTATATATAGATATACAACCATTATCAGAGATACACAGCATACACATCATATATACTAGACAGTTATAAACACCTGTCTAGTATTTACAACTCGATACAACATCATAAATAACTCAGAGAAACACACAGCGGAAAAACTATATACATCTATACGCAGAAGCCTCCTGCTCCATTGCTCCTTCCCAATTCGTCAAAGCTAACCTGAATCCCTTGGCTGCTCGTAAAAATTTGAGTATCCAAGAGTTTATGAAAAACAAAAATAAACTCCGGGTCAGACATGGGTCTGGTGTGAGTAACAGGTTAAAGTTGCTTAACTTTCAAAAACCTTTGAAAAGAAAGGTATCACGTAAGACTTCCCACACATAAACATGGAAAAGTTTTTACCTTACGCTAACCAAAACATTTGATAGGAAATCCGATGATATTATAATAGTGTCTAGGGTTTTCAAATAAATATGAAATAGCCAAAATTGTTACATTCAATAAATTCCAGCTACTAGCCACAAAAGTGGGTAATACAATCAAAACCGTTGGCACTTATTGGATTTTGGATTCCATACAATGGCAGGGCTACTGGGGTACCGCCCGTCACAGTACGTGGTCTAGATCACAGTACCGAGGATTACTCCCTTCATCCCCTGCAACACAAGGCCGGACCCGTTCCTTACTGAACAGTTCCGAACAAGACAACCCCGGCAGTTGTCGCGATTCAACCGCCCCACACAGCCGAAATAAAAAGGGACCTCTAGATAGGGGTAAATCTTGCTCTCAAGTGGGGGCTACCCACGAAGCCTTGCTGCACCTCCCCTTTTTTAGCCATTCCTGGTTGATGAGGCTTGAGGCTACGATTACCTTTATAGGACACATCTCTTAGAATGCTCATCGACCGCCTGACGATGTGCTGAAAGCATTCAATCCATACAAGTTCGTTCCGGGTTCGAACGAAACCGAAGGCACTATCTCGTTGGACTCATTATTGGAATCACCCTCAGAGTCAACGTCCATAGCCATTTCACTCTGATTCACCATCTCGAATCTATAAGCACTATTCCGTCAAACTCATTACGGAATCACCCACAGAGTTATACTGATGTATAGTCCTTACACCTCGAGTCTTCACTTGCTCCACTTAGATTCACGACCTAACGTTAATTGGAATCGATTTGGTTTTCGGATTCCAAATATGGAAACTCGATTCCGGTCTCATCGAAATCCAAAGCGTGTCTTTTAAGGCCAAGTTGTTTTAAAGTTTAAAACAATTCAATTTAAACTATCTATAACACACAGATAGATAATTCACATCATCATAATAGATAATCAACATATTATCAAAAATAGGTAATCATCACAAATTGATAATCTATATTATCATCACCAATAGATAACTCATACCATCACAATGCAACCAATGCATCCATATCACTCAACACTATTTATCTCATGTCTGAGATTCAAATCATTCAAGTCAAACCAAATCATCCATTCATAAGCAAGGATCCATAATCACATCATCCATAATTAATTTAAAATGAATTAAATTAATTACTTCTATCTCTAATTAATTTAAAATGAATTAAATTACTATCTTTAATTAATTTAAAATTAATTAAATTAATTACTTCACCATATAAGACTTGCTTACTTATCCCTTAATTGATCATCAATTAATTAAATAATTATCCTCAAATTAGTCACCTTAATTAATCTCCCTTGATTAATTATCTCTTAATTACATTCAAGTAATTATCTTTAATTAATTTTACAAATTAATTATCCTTAACCAAAATTAGTAATTAACCTTTAATTACTTCATTAATTAATTAATTACATTAATTAATTACTTCCTTAATCACTTATCATTGATTAATTAATCCTAATTAATTAATCCTTAATTACATCATTAATTTTATTAATTAATGATCCTTAATTAAATTTAAATTAATTACTTATTTAAATTAATTACATTATGTAATTATCCTTAATTAAACCAAAATTATAAATCACTTTTAGTAATTATCTAACCTTAATTACTTTCTTAATTACTCCTAAATTAATTACATTTAATAATTAATTATATTTATTAATCACATTTGATTAATCTCATTAGTAATTAATTACTCTTAATTAATTACACCACTTAATTATTTCAAAAGACTTAATCAATCATTACTTTAATTAATTACACTAAGTAATTTATTATAAATCACTTTCACAAAGTAATTACCTTCCATATTAATTACACAAAGTAATTAATTTCCAAAACTCTTTTCTACTTTAATTAATTACCTCCAGTAATTTACTTATCTTAATTACTTCTTTAAGTAATTATTCATCTTTGATTTCTTACCAAACCATTCAATGATTATTCCAAATTAATTAAACTTAATTAATTAATTTAAACTAATCAAATGAATAAATTAATTAATCCAATTAATTATCAAAATTAATTGCATTAATTAATTATATTATTAATCCCAAGTTAATGACCTCCATTAACTTATCAAATAATTCCTTAATTACCTTTCTTAAGTAATTAACTTAAATTAATTAATATTGATTACAAATTTAATTAACTTTAATTAATTCATTTCAAATCTTTAATTAACTAAATTAATTAATTAATTAATTAAGTTATTTAAATTACCTTACAAATTTAATGAATTAAAAATCATTAAATTCTTTGATTCATTTTAAAGTAAAACATCTCTTATTAATGATTACATTATCATTAACAAAGTAATTTAAAACAACTTATCTTGAAATTTGTTTTCAAACTTCATTTTAAATTTTAAATTTAAAAAAAAATCAAACTTAACCTCATCAAAGTTTTAAAAAAACATTTTTAAACATTTTTAAACTCATGCTACACAATTTCTCATTTTATACAAGGAATCAAAATCCATATTTATTTAAGATACTAATCATATTTAAATTATGATTCAATGTCAAAAGTTGTTTAAACATTTCAAAATTTTAAAAAACATGATTCAAATTTGAATCTTGTTTCCAGATTAAAACTTATGTTTAAATCTTCTATTCCAATTTTAAAACCTTATCTTTAAATTCAATTTAATTAAACTCCTTTAAAGTTGTTTAAACACTTTAATTTATAAATTTAAATCGGATTTCAAAAACTAGGATTCAAACTCAGTTTGAAAACCATATTTTAAATTTATGTTTTAAATTCTGTTTTAAAAACTGCTTCAGATTTTAAAAACAAATTGAATTGGGAATAAACAGGATTCCCAAAGGAACCTGTAAACATTTATTACCCGAGCCTCACTTTTATTTACTTCGAGACAAACCTGTACAACTTCGAGTATAAACTCGAATTTACCGTGTGCTACCCGAGCACAGCAAGACTGCAAACCCAACAATCCACCCAGACATTCTTCTTCACCGTGCATATGCACGGTGGTCTTGGCCACCTCCGGCCACCACCTAGCCAACAAGCATGTCGGCGATCATCACTGCAGCACATCACGACTAATAAAATTCATTATCTACTCGAAAATCAAATTCGAGTTTTCCCAACCCAAAACAGAAAACTGGAAAAACAAGAACAACATCATCAACCTGGAAAATTGCTCGTTTCCTCAACTCCGATCATCGTTACTGCCGAAATTCCGTCCATCTTCTCTTCAATACCCAAGCTAACATCACCTCAAAAATTGTTGCACCCGATCACCTGTAGCCTTCATGCCAAACAAAACACCCCACTACCCATAAACTAGGTTTACAAATAAATTTTGACCACCACCTTCACTCCAGTGAAGTTCCACCACCACCCTTATTTTTCTCATCACCACTGACCACCAATCCATCGCCAGAAGAAAACTCAAACACTCCAATCAACCCAATCACCATAGAATGACTAAAATCCATTTCCTGTTCAAATGGGTACTGCAATCCCAAAACTAAACTAAACAATTTGATTTTAGTTTTAAAAATAATATTTTTGTTTAAGTTTTCGGTTTATAACATTGAATTTATAAATTATCATGTTTGAGATTTTACCTTGGTTTATCATACTCTGATGTTCTTAAATTTTACAGAGTCATCACCCAAATTGGTTTTTACTTAATAAATTTCTAAACTAAATTATGATATGATTAACATAATTATCTCAGGTCCTAAGCCTTAACAAAATATTTAACTAAAGCAAGAAGAATCTCTTTTTTTTATAAGAATCTGGAATTAGAATCAGAAGAGCATAGTCACATACATGCATGTATTAAACATCCAAATTGCACAGAAACCCATCAATGTTCATTCACAAACATATTTAACTCAGAAGGAAAAAAATGCAACAGATTCAAACTTAATCTTTTTAAGATAGTAATGTTACTCACCTGGGATTTTTTTGAAAGATAGAGCACACATTTCTTTTGAAAAGCTTTTTGTTTTGATTTTAAAACCAGAGTGCCTTGCTTAAAAACTTCAATTTGAATGCTATTACTTCTCTGAATTTTTGATAAAACTTGAGTTGCTTGCTTTTTGGAATTTTGAAATGCAGACATATACTTGATTCCCAGAATTTTTTAAGAATGCAGAGGCTTCTATTTCCAGATGCAGGCTTTTGATTTTACTTGCTTTAAAGACTCAGATTGAAGAGAAAAACTTGCATGCAGGCCATTTGAAATTTGAACTAGCTGTTAGAAACTTGCATGCAGGCTACTTCTTTTGTATTTGAATGGAATTACAGGTGCAGGCTTTTGGAGTTTTGAACTTGAGGATTTAACAGAGAACTGCATGCTTATGCTTTTGCATTTGGAAATGATTTTACAGCTTGCATGATTGAAATGGTTACTGGGTTACAGATTTGTATATATGGAAATTTGTAAAATGATTTGAAGAGGGATTTGCAGATTACTTCTAGTTTGAGGATGGAACTTTTTAGATTGAGTTCAAACATGATTTTGGGTTTTTGGGGAGTTTGAAAGCAAATTTTGTTTCAGCTGAAAACTTTTCTCTTAACTTTGAAAACAAATGAACATTAGAAAAGAATGAGAGCTTGAAGAAACATGTTTATATAAGATAAAAATGTTTTATTTATAAATTTAAAAGAAAAACAAAAATGAAAAGGACACTTGTCTCAAAACATAACATCTGTCAAATTGAGTGGATTATTAGTTTACATATGTCTCATTAGTTACATAGGATACTTACACTTGTTTTATATATTAACATATGTTTTATAAATGAATTTTATTTGTTTTTATGTATTTTCAAAGTAAATACAACTCCTTTCCTTTATTTATTAAATACTTATGTATAAATTATCTTCATATGTAAATGTTTATTCATTTCTTTTTAAAGAAAATGAAATAAAACAAATCATATAAAAATGAAAGCTTATCAAATTATTTAAATATGTTTATTCTTTGAATTCAAAATTAATTCAAGTTCAATTTCTATTCATATATTTAAAATCCAATTTAAACTAATTTACATTAACATATTAAATTTTAAAGTAATAATACTATTGTCTTTTAAAATATATCTATATTTATACATTTTTCATTATTATTTGAAAATAACATTTTTATCAATTTAACTCATTTATAAAAGAAATCATAAATTACTTTTCCTATTTATCTTAATTATACTATAATTAATTTAAAATGAATTAATGTTTTAATATATATATATGGTATTTAAAATTTACTTATAATTTCCAAATTATCAAAATGATATTAGAATTTAAAAACAAGATTTTATTTGTTTATTTAACTTCAAATCAAAAATTATCTATTCACAATATATATATATATATAAATATATATACATTATAAATAGGAAAACATTTCATTAGCTTTTAAAAGATAAAATTCACCAATAAACATTTATTTATTTGGATTATTAAATCAAGTTAATTTTATTAACAAAATTTTATCAAATCAATTTAATTTTAAATACAGATTATTAAATTGATATTGCTAAAATTTTCGGGATATCACACGAATCATTATTTCAATAGTAAAGTAATTACTTCCCATCCCATGTACTTGTAGTAATTTTTACAAGCCTTGTTAATAATTCACACTCTCCATCTTAAGGCTTCTCCATAGTCATTGTCTTAATTCGTAAGCAACGCTAAGCCATAACTATAACGAATGATCAAGTCTTGCCTCTAGCTGTTCAAATCCCTTCCATCGATTTTAGATTGGAATCCGTGGGATAGAGAACAGTCGAAATCCATCCATCCACTCGTTGAGTTTATGAGTTAGCCTACGTCTGGGGGCATAGAATATTTCGCAGCTGGTCAGCCATACCCCAATTGCTGATACTCTAATCCACGCTCTGAAGACTTAGAGTTTCCGTCGTGGGCAGTCATGTTTCTGCCTATGGCAGTTGTTTTTCCGTCTAATGTTTTATGCCTAGTCCGCAGTTGGTGAGTTATAGTTTCTATCATGGGCTGTCGTGTTTCTGCCCATGGCAGTCGTTTTTCCACCATATGGTTTATACTCTTATTCACGGTCGGGGACTTAGAGTTTTTGTCGTATGCAGTCGTATTTTCGCCCGTGGCAGTCGTTTTTCCACCGAATGGTTTATACTCTAATCGGTAGTTAGGTACTTAGAGTTTTTGTCGTGGGCAGTCGTGTTTCTTCCCTTAGCAGTTGTTTTTCCGTTAAATTCTTTATACTCTAAGTCCGCAGTCGGGGACTTAGAGTTTTTGCCGTGGGCAGTCATGTTTCCACCCATAGCAATCATTTTTCTGTCGAATGGTTTATACTTAAGTCTACAGTCAGGGACTTAGAGTTTTTATCGTGGGCAGTCGTGTTTCCGCCCGTGGCAGTCGTTTTTCCATCGAATAGTTTATGCTCTAGTCCGCAATCAGGGACTTGGAGTTTTGTCGTAGACAGTCATGTTTTCGCCCGCGGCGGTCTTTTTTCCACCGAATGGTTTATACGCTAGTCCATAGTCGGGGACTTAGAGTTTTTTTCGTGGGCAACCATGTTTTCGCTCGTAGCAGTCGTTTTACTGCCGAATGGTTTATACACTTATCCGTTGTTGGGGACTTAGATTTTTTGCTCGTCGTTGGCGGCCTCTGTCCCTTATCGTGAGCAGCGCTCTTCGGTCCGTCCATGGGAGTTGTCAACCTAGCAAAACAAGCGAAGCTCACCTTGCTCGATCCCATCGTGGATTCGCAGACTGATCGACTTCAAACTTCATGAATCTATTCACACATCACAAATATCGATATCAATCAGTTTCATTGTATACTTAGCATAAAATGCAATAATAGAAACTTATATAGAGAACGCTCCAGATTTTATTCATTGTATGGAAATAAAAAAAACTTGTCTTATTACACAGTGAAAAGATCAAACGCTAAAGTAAATGCTGAAAGTAAGTACTGAAATACAAAAGAAATAGTCCAGGTGAAATAGCGTCATAAATGCTCGCTATTCCACGCTCTTGGAAGTGTCGTTCCATCAACAGTCGCTAGCTTGAAAGTTACTTCTCCAAGCCTCTGTTTAATAACGTATGGTCCTTCCAATGTCGGATTCATGTATGGTGGGACTGGAAAAACTCATTTTACGACAAGATCGCCAACTTCGAAGGCTTCCGATCGGACTTTCATGTTGTAATATCGGGCAATTCTATGTGATGTGCAGTTGCTCTCGAATCGGTCTCCTCACTCTTCTCATCGATAAAGTCCAAATATTCCAAGAGAAGATCTTGGTTCATTTTTAGATCATAGTAAGTCACTTGATGAGAAGAAACTTTGAGTTCCACTGGAATAATTGCTTTGGCTCCGTAGGCAAGAGAAAATGGAGCATGGCCAGTCGCGGACTTGTGAGTGGTCCTATCGGCCTAAAGTGCCATAGGAAGCTCATCCACCCACTTGCCACTAGCCTTCTCCGAACGCTTTTTTAAGATAGATTTGATAATATTGTTTATAACTTCAACCTACCCATTCGCTGAGGGTAAGCAACGGCCGCAAATCTCTTCTCAATACGAAACCTTCGGCAAAAATATTTAAATTAAATGCTATCGAATTAAGTCTCATTGTCAGTCATGATGGTCCATGGAAGACCGAAATGGCATATGACGTTTCAAACAATGAACTTAATAACTTTCTTTGTTGTAATCGTGGCTAACGGCTCCGCCTCGACCTATTTGGTGAAGTAATCAACTGCGAAAATCGCATAATTTGTGCCACCTTTGGAGATTGGTAGAGAGCCGATGATGTCGATATGCCACACAACGAATGGCCATGGACCGACCATTTGTGCGATCTCCGTCGGTGGGGCTTTTGGCACTTTTGCATATATTTGGCATTTGTCGCATCGTCTCACATAATCAACAGCATCCCGGTTTATAGATGGCCAATAGTATCCATAACTAAGTATCTTTTTTGCTAAAGTTTTCACTCCAGTTTGATCGCCACATTCCCCCTTATGGACTTCTTTTTAGACATGCTTTATCTAGTCATGGGTGGTACATTGGATTAAGGGAACGGAAAACCCTTTTCTATACATAGTTCCTTCTTGCATTATATATCATGAAGCTTTGCAAAGGACTTGTCACTTTTCGTTTCTCTTCTCCGGTGAGATTCCATGCGACAAATATTCTTTGAATGGAGTTATCCATGATTCTCTCTCGGGATCCATTTCTAGTACTTGTTTAACTTCCATCGTATTTGTATTGAGGGTGTGTAATATCACAACTGGAACCAAGCCCATCTATTATGCATCACCAGTACTCGCGAGCTTTGCCAATGAATTGGATTCTTCGTGCAATATCACAACTGGAACCAAGCCCATCTATTATGCATCACCAGTACTCGCGAGCTTTGCCAATGAATTGGATACTTCATTTGCTCACGCGAGACATGTGAAATGTCATAGTACTCAATATCTGCCAAAAGCTCCTGAACTCGGGTAAGATATAGGGCAAGTCGTTGTCCTTAGTTTGATAATCTCCTCTTACCTGATATACCACCATTTGTGAGTCACGATAGATTTTAAGAGACTTTACTTCGAGATCCCTAGTGAGATTAGCCTGGCGATTAATGCTTTATATTCGGTTTCATTATTTGTAGTAGGAAAATCAAGCTTCAGAGCATAGCAAATTGACCGGTTGTCAGAGGATACGAGAACAATCCCAACTTCGGAATAATGATCATTAGATGCTCCATCAGTGGACATCTTCCATTGTATAGCAGAGATTACTCTGTTCTCTGGGGCCTCTTCCTGCATGGTAAACTCCGCTATAAACTCTCCCAATGCTTGTCCATGAATAGCTCTTCGCGTTTGATATGTAATGTCGAACTGGAAGAGCTCAGTGTTCCATTTAAGTAACCTTCAAGAATTCTCAGGTCACTGTAGGACCAACCATAACTGCTAGTTGGTGTAAATATTGATTGGATGGTCCTGGAAATACGGGCGAAGCTTACACAGTGCGATAACCTAGCAGTATGTTGATTTCTCTATCTTCGGGTAGTGTCCTTCTACCTCCGTTAATCATTTACTGATGTAATACACCTATCTTTGAATCTGGCTCTCCTCACGGATCAAGGCGGCACTTATGGCATGTGACGATACAGCCAAGGAAATATACAACTCCTTATGATCTACCGGCTTTGACAAGATAGGGGGTCTCTCCAAATGATCCACCAAAGCTCGGAATGCGCCGTCACAATCATGGGTCCACTTGAAATTCCTCTTTCCTTTCCTTATCAGATCGAGGAAAGGAATGCATTTATCAGTCACCCTCGAGATGAACCGACTTAAAGCAATGACCTTCAAGTTCAAACAATGCACATGTTTAATGGTTCTAGGCACTTGTATGCCCCAAATGTCTTGAATCTTTTCTGGATTAACTTCAATTCATCGAGCATTGACAATAAAGCCCAATAACTTCCCTGACATAACATCGAATGGGAACTTCAAAGGGTTGATTTTCATGTTATAGAGTCGAAGGATATCAACCATCTCTGCTAAGTCTTGAATGTGGCCATTTGATCATCGTGACTTCATGAGCATATCATCCACATAGACTTCCATCACCCTCCCAGTCTGATCCTTAAGCATTCGGTTAACCAGACATTGATGGGTCGTTCCAGAATTCTTTAACCCGAATGGCATCGCTACGTAATAGTATAACCCAACGTCAATGACAAAACTGGTATGTTCTTGATTTGGGGCATGCATCGGGATTTGGTTATACCCCAAGTATGCATCCATAAATGATAACAATTTATGCCCGACAGTTGAATGAACTTGCCGATCAATTCTAGGCAGGGGAAAACCTTTAGGGCACGCCTTGTTCGGGAACGAATAGTCAATGCACGTTCTGCACTTCCCATCCGTCTTCTTCACCAGCACGGGGTTAGATATCCATTCGGGATAGAGCGCATAGCAAGTAAACCCGTTGATTTAAGTTTATCCACCTCCTATTTAAGAGAGATAAACCTCTCTGGATCCATGCCCCATCTTTTCTGTTTTACTAGAAGAATCAACGTTTAATATGTGGCTCGCAATGGCAGGCGAGATCCACATATGTCAGAATGAGTCCAAACGAACAAATCCAGATTCTCTCGAAGGAAATAAGTAAGTTCTTTCATCATTGAAGGGTTGAGTTGCGATCCAATTTTAAACACCTACGATGGGTCGCGTGGCTGGCTGTAATATAAATCGTCAGCTCAGCCGATGCTGCCTTGGTCTCTTTAGATTCCTTCTCATTATCCCTCAGATCTATATTCTATAGAACCGACTGTGGTGCCTAAGCCAAGGCTAAGGCACCATTTTTCAATCTTCAGTGACTTGGATGCGGACAGACTTGCCCACACCCTTTCCCTTCTCTTTTCGCTGAGTCTTTCTCAAGTCAGCCACATAACAGGCACGTCCAGTCACCTGATCATCATGCATAATACCTACTCCGTTTTTAGTGGGAAATTTCAACGTCAAACACCATGGGACCAAAGTACTCGAAATTTAGCCAAGGCCGGACAACCCAGAAAAACATTGTACGGTGAATCCACATCCAAAATAATGAACGATAGCATCCATACCCTCTTACGTTCACCTTCTCCCAACTCAATTGGAAATTCGACATAACCTAATGCGTCAGTAGCCACACTATTGAAACCATGTATACGAGCTTTAGATGATATTAAATTCTTAGCCTCTATTCTCATTTGATCATACGCCTTCCTAAAGATAATGTTCATAGAACTTCCACAATCAACCAAAATTCTTCTCATTAGAGCAGGGCCAATCGTGGCTGAGATAACCATTGGATCAATGGTAATTGCCTCCAGTTTATCGGCATCCCTGCTTCTGAATACTATATCATTCGTCATTGTACGCTGTTGCTTGGTCGGGGTTCCATCCTCCTTATTCGAACAACATTCAAAATCCACATGTCTCACTGAACTAGCATAGCACTCCATTTCCAGCCAACTCCTATCCACAGGATGCAGTCCACCAACTATTGTGTTTATTACCAACATTCTACCAATCCGTGCAGGCTCCTTAACCCTGCGTGGAGCCTGTCGTCGAGTGAGGTCAGACGTCCCTTGTCCGCTATCTTGTGGATTTTTCCCAAATTGCTGCAACTTTTTCTCCCTAATCATTTTCTCAATAGCATCCTGGAGATGGCTACACTCATTCGTATTGTGCTCGTCACGTTCATCAAATGGGCAATACTAACCGATTTTCTTCTAGGCCTCTGTCGACTCTTTCGAACGCGGCTTCTTATATTAAAAATTATTGTAGGTAGACAGGTAAATGTTCTCTGGGGATGCATTCACTATAGCTGTCATATATAGGAAACCTAGGCTTTGGCCTTCTGGGCTCCCTCTTCCGGTCTCGATTCCCTTCACCACTTCTTTTTTTCGACTTGTTTTGAAAGATGACTTGCACCTTCCCAGAACTTTCATCAGACTGCTTTATCACGATGTTGGTTTGCACTGCTTCCCCACTGGGCCCTGGGGAATTACTCTTCCTAGAAAACCTGACTTCCTCCATTCTCATAAAGTGGGCCGCCTCTGAATAGAAACATTTCAGCATGGCCAGTGGTTTTCTAGCTAACCAGGCACCGATTTCAGATTCTAGATCGACCCCTCTCGTTACAACCATGGGTATCGCATGATCATTTTGGTTACTGACTTCAGTGGCCGCAACATGAAATCTCTGCAAATAGTCCTTCAGTGATTCCCCCGAAACTTGGATTACACTCGATAATGACATCACATCTTTAGGACATGTAGCGTGGATCTGGAACTGCTCCACAAACCTTGTTGCCAGTTCGTCGAATCTTGAGATTGATCGTGGGGGAAATCTTGTGAACCACATCGTGGCTATCCCTGAGAGAGTTATAAGGAAGGATCTATATTTGGTGGCCTCATTCACCCTTGCTGAGTCCATCAACCACTTATACCTCATGATATGTTGCCTGGGGTCGGTTTTCCAATCATAACCAAGCATCGTGGGGATGTTAGACCTTCTAGGATGCTTCGCATGTAGAACATTGTCGGTAAATGGGGTGTGGCTCCTAGAGGCTCCCCAATCATCATTCGTCAAACCCTGGTTCTCCCTTATCGGCTGTCTAACCATTGCGGATAAGTCTGTGTCTGGATAGGTGGCACTTAGTGATGGTTGTGCTCCACCTCGCGTGAATGTTCCAGTCGGTGTCTCCGAGCCAATTCAAGCCTCCTCGGCCTATCATTCTTCTGATATGCATTCTTAGCATTAACTTCATTATCATTCCAAAGAGATAGTTGGTTAGCATCTAAATGTACATCGACGTCCAAATTCTTGGATATAAGTTGAGCATGACCCCCAACTACAGTTGAGGAGCAGTCCCCCAAGTTGAGGGATCGGTACTAATCCCTAGCAAGGGATCGACACCGACCCGTCTTGGCAGACAATGTTGGTCTGCCAAGCGTTGCTTTGATGTCCCTGCTCATACTGCTTCAACTCTATGGTGCCTTCGCCTATGATGTTCATCTGATGAAGTTGAGCTATCTAACACTGAGTAAGAAGCCAAATCCCTTCTAGCCCTTTGGCACTGCTGCTGAGCAATCTAGTTCATCAAATTGGCATTAGTCTAGATTTGCTCGTTTGGCTGCCTATGACTTTCCATCAACTCTCTCATCAAGTCATTGAATTAAGCTCTAGTTATGGAATCAGTGGGGTTTTGGACTACAGCATGCTCCACATTCACATTAGCTGGTTGGTTGCTTAAAACCCTTTGTTGGACACTAGCAGTTTCATTGGCATCAACATTCTGGGAAGTAGATTTGGTGCGCCACACGCCATTTTGGATTTCTTTGCTTAGATCTTGATAAATCCAAATAGTATCTACAAGCTTCTGAAGATGAACTTGGATCTCCTTTCAAGGATTTCCTCAATCCAATAGCAATAAGGGTATCCTAATAGCTTAAGAATCAACTTTCTCAGTGAAAGCACGAAAATGTTTGCAACCAAATTGGCCACAAGTGCCCAAAACCAGATTTAAGCAGTGAAATAAATGAAGAAATTAAATGTAAATAGAGGAGAATCATAAAATATCAAAGAAAACACAGCAGAAAGCTAAAAAACAACAAGATTTATAGTGGTTCGGATTGATTGCCTACATCCACTTTGAATATTCTCTTTAGTTCTTCTTGATTCACTTGATTACAATTACAAACGACAAGAAATAGCAAGAGATAAAAGAAGAATGGAAGAAGTCAGTTACAATAATGATCGAGTTTAATTGACAGTGTAAGAATCCCTAGAATTGCCCCCTGTGCCTGTATTTGTAGATGATGGCGGCCTTCAATCTGATTGAAACTTCGGCTACAGGACCTCCTCCACCATATGGGCCCACCATAGGGATGGCCAGGCTTAACTCTTAATGGATAAGGATTGGTACCGATCCCTCCATGTGCTGTGTTTGGACGAGTGATCCCTATCGTAACTCCTTTATTATCTATAATGATGGTGCTTCAAATATCATAGCATTTGGACTTGTGGAGCTTTAGTTCTTGTAGTGCTTTGGTTCGAATCCCAATCTAGTCAAGAGAGCGTCGATCCCTCATGGTCCTTAATGTATGCCAACCCGTCCCCCACGAGATAGCCATGCGGATCCATATCAGACAAACCATATCATGTCGATCCATAATCCACTAGTCATACCATGCCGATCCGCGCCTTACGAACAAGCTGTGAACCATATCATACAAACCATATCATGCTAATCCCTCTCTTACAAATGCATCATGCCGATCCTTCTAGCTCTGTAACTCATACCGTCCCTCTTTATTCCCATTCAAACTGACCATCCTGCCAAGTAATCTTGTCGACCCCCTATCATCTTAAGTGTATACGAATCCCTTCAATTTCTTATCCAAGTTGACCAATGACCATGCTAATCTCTATTACAACCAAACTAATATCTATAGTTTCGAAATCCTACGCTGTCTATCTTTAACACTGTCCAATCCAGTCATCGCAGAACTGTCCGGACTTTATATCTTGGCCATGCAGTCATTGCCATATGATCGTCCTTCTCATGAACAATCGAACATGGCCTGCATAATTAGCCCAATATTGCCAGGTCATGGCACCGGTAACAATATCTTGACCAAATCAAAATAATAGCATATGTAATCAAATGGAATAATAGAACATTATAAAGTAATAAAATTCAAAGCAAACTAAGGCGAATCATGAGGGAAACACGTCAGGCTGGCGTGGAAGGAGGAGGATTGTAATCAAATCCAAGAGGTGGCACAACAAATCGGTGAGTAGCATTCTTTATATTTCCATATTTATTGATAATTCATAGTAATTCAAATTTTATATTTGTAAATCAAAATATTGTGATGAAACAGAAACTTAAAAATATATTTCTTTTATAAATACACCTGACTAAAATCTAATATACCTTGGCTAGATGGTTAAAAAGTAGATTCTTATCGATTATAATTAGCTAAATTTATAATAGAAAAGTATAAAATACAAAATGTTAAAAATTAGATATATTATGTACTAAAATTATAGTTTTCGATGATATAAATCCACTGGTGGTGTTCGTTCATCGATTGGTTATGCAGATTGACCAGATTACATACTTAAAATTTGGAAATTGTGTGTGCGTATACATACATACACACACACATACATACATATATATATATTATTACAATAATGCTCTTGAACTTAAATGTTTACAACTCTCATATATGATCTCCGTTTCATGCGTGATTTATTGCACCAGGATTGTGGTGAGATGAGAAACGTTTTGGTATATTGTTTGTTGTAGTTTGAGGCAGTTTAGAAAATTTTCTTTGTTGGGAAAGTTCGTTGTATGGTTAGAATTGGATGATAGTGGGCTGGGATATATAGTTCCCCGAAAGCAAATTGCTTATGATTCCAATATTAGGATGTGACATATAGTTACCCTGTATTGAGTCACTTTTTTTTGACGATAGCGGGCATATCGGACATATAGTTCCTTAGTAGCAAGCTGCATGTGGTTTTAGTGATAATGATAGGGATTTCAGGCTCAATCATGTCGCAATTATTCTTGGAATGCAAATTAGGACTTTGAGTTCAATTGGGTGCGTATGATTAAATATGGGTTAGATCTTAGTGACTCCTTAGCCTAAGATGTTGCTATAGTATTATATTGGGCTTAGCTGACTTGTTGGATGTATGTGACGCATGTTAAGATATGGTTTTCGAGTATAAATGTTGCTTTACTAGCTTATTAATATTATAAGCTTATATGATGAATATAAATACCAAGACGTATGTCTAACCCCCTCTATTCCTTTCTGTTTTTTGTTTACTCTGATAGGCAACTATAGAGGATCGATGGTGATTTTAGAGACGCAGTGAAATGATGGAGATACACATCTACTTATTATCTATCTACTACTGATTTAATATTTTTCCCACACATTCAAACTATTTATTTATTTTCAACATCTAAATATATATTAAAACTAGTGACTATTAGTTATAGCGGTATGAATTGAACAGAAATTGCACCTAAATTTCAAAAAATGATGACCGTCCATTTCGATCCATCGGTGAAACAATAATGATACGACGATTGGGAACCAAAGGTGTGAAGAGGAGGTTGAGTAGGTAAAAATGATGGTCATGGATCAATTGAAGATGGTAAAAATTCGCCAGGGTAGGTGATAGAAGTGGTGGCGGTAAGCTATGTCAAAGGGTCATTCGAAGAGGTGGAACTAGTAGCAGTAGGCTCAGCTTGGCATCGAGAAGTGGTCGTTGGCGTCAAATGATCGGAATATGGTCTATGATGCACAGCGGCAATGATGGAAATTGTGGTTGTGGTCGACATTGTGACTTTTGAGTCACTTTATCAAAGCCGAAGGTGTGTGCATATAGACATGCGTATATGTGTGCGTTAATAAATGTATGTCTGTGTATTAATAATCATGAAAACATTCTTTAAATTTAAACATTTATAACTCTCGCATGTGATCCTCGCTTCATGTGTGGTTCATTGCATCACAATCGTGGTGAGAAGAGAAATGTACTGGTGTATTGTTTTCTAGGTTTGAGTAAATTTAGAAAATTTTCTTTGTTGGGTATGCTCATTGTACACTGCTCATATTTAACGATATTGGGCTAGGACATGAAGTCCCCATGACATATAGTTCCTAGTAGCGAGTCGTTTAAGATTTGACGATAGTTAGCTGAGACATATAGTTCCTTAGTAGCGAGTCATTCATGATATAGAGTTAGTGGGCGAGACATTTTGTTTCTCGATAGTGAGTCGCTTATGATTTGGCGATAATGGGATGGGACGTATAGCCCACCAATAGTGAGGTTCTTACGATTTCGTGATAGTGGGTTAAGAAATATAGTTCCTCAGTAACAACTCACATATGGTTTCAATGATAACGGGTTGGGATTTTAAGCTCGATCGTGTCGTAGTCGATCCTTGAATAAGAGTTGGGACTTTAGGTTCAATCGAGTGCATATGATTATATGTAGGTTACATCAAAGTGGGTCCTTAGCCTATGATGTCACTATAATATTATCGGGTTTTGCTAACTTATTGGATGCATATGAAATAGGTGAAGGGATGGTTTTTGAGTGTAAGTATTATTTTACTAGCTTATTAGTATTATACATTTATATGATGCATACCACTGACAAACATATGCATGACCCCTTCTTTTCCTTTCCGCTTTTTGTTTACTCTAGTAGGCAGGTAGAGAGGATCGGCAGTGATTTCAAAGACAAAGCGGTACGCTGGAGATGTGCATCTGCATATTAGCTATCTAGTACTTATTTGATATTTTTTCCAAACATTTAGATGATTTATTTATTTTCAACAGATATTTTGAAACTTGAGACTATCAGTTATAGTTTATTATATTTATCAGGGATTACAATATTTTACTTTCAATATTATATTTTGTTCCTTCCGTTGTGGGTTTCAGAAAGTGTAGATATTTTTATAGATAGCTCTGTCATCTGTTTTATACTATAACCCAAAATGATTTGTCATCAATGGAAATTACGATGCCAATGCCACATTTATGTATGGATCTAAATATCGTAGATGATGGGTTGTTTCACTACTTATCAGGGTCATTATCCCAGTTCTACTTCTCTATTACCAACTGAGATCCTCATGCATCGTAAGATTCTCTAACATAAAGTCTTGCTTGTACTGGGGTTTGTACATCCCTTATCATATTGCCTAAGACCTTTTATCAATCAACCCAATAGTTCTAATACTTAACAGTTGGGGGAAATTCCAATGAATCCAAACAACCCTAATGCGGTGGAAATAACAACAAATACATGTTGATGTTGAGGTTGAATAAACAAAAGATGAATATCATAATACAACAAACCCCAGTGCAAGATGCAACGAAAGGAACAATAAATGACACATGAGATTTATAACATATGTTCACTTTTAGGAGATGTGATCTTTATTACTTTCAAAAGAAAAAAAAATTTGCAAGATTGATTTCAATTTTGAAGGCTAAACATAGAAGAAGAAATAACAAAAAAAAAATTGTTTGATTTGAGATACATACAACAATAAACCCTAATCCTCTATGTAATGCTCTCTAGATTCACTTTGTCATTGTATCATAATAGTGTTGAAGGTATGCTTGATCTACGGTGGAAACTCTAGCATTTCCCAAAAGACAAAATTGAACCTCAAATTCCTCTAGAATCGCTACCATCAGCCGACCAAAACATTTTCCAATTGGCTAGTCGGTTGACTGGCAAAAATTAACATTCGACTCCAAGAGCAAGAGTGCATTTGGCCTAAAAATAGGCTAAAACTCAATCAACTGGTGAAATTACTAGTCGACTAGAACTTCTATGATTGACTTGTAATTTTACCATCGACGGGAAGCCTGGTACATGCTTTCTTCTCCATTTTAGTCGTTCCTCCTTTATTGCTTTCTTCTCCTCTATGCTCCTACTCCAGTTTAGTCGACTACAAGCCTAGATAAGATTAGATTTAAATTTTAGAAATTCAGTTATGACAAACTGGTTGGCAGATCCTTATGCTCGAAACCAATTGGAAAATCGATCCAACTAAATTTAAATTATAAGAAACTAGATATTCAAAATGGAAACAACATTTTGATCAAATTGTACCAAATACGTACACACTTAAAGACATGACTTTTCTTGCTTTGGCCTTAACCACAAAACTCACAATTCTTGTTGATTAAACGATTGTTCAAGCTTATCATTGCTCCTTACAGCCCATTGAAGAGTTTTCATGTTGTTGCACTATTATTTTAGGGTTCTGTAGCATGGAGCTTGTGCAACAGCAGCAACATATTATGCTACTATTTGCAGCTCAGTGCCAAACGTAATACTCCATCATGGAACTGCCAGGATATTATATTACTAAGCTATCGAGTTAGTGTGTACATAGAAGCTGTGTGCACACCTAAGTGCATGTCAAGTGCATATACATACACTTTGGGCCTCATATAAATCACGAGTCCATTTAACTATGCTGAATTAGTCTTATACAATGTGTTTTCTCTTGATTTCAAGTATAAGGCAGCTGCTAACTTGACTGTTGTCTCAATGTAGACAACGGGTAATGCAGGTTCTATTTGAAACCCAAAGCCCATTTATGTAAACAACTTATATAAAAACCTGGTACGAGATACCAAAATTTAATCTAAGATTATTGCTATTAAAACATCATCTGCAATAAAGAAAGCTTCCAATTTACAATTTCAATTCCCTCAGTTCATCATATTCAATTCTTTTCAAATTCTGTCTTGGTATCAGAGTCTGATTAAGGAAAAACTGCACTGAAAGCTTTCAGATAAAGAAGATGCTAATCTCCATCAGAGAAATCTCATCATTTGGAGATTATCACCCATCAAAAATATTATCATTATTTGGCCAGTATAAGATTTGTCTCCAAAGACTAGTGCCTCACCTAGGGAAGTCTGGCTGCACTCAGTCTCTCTCATTGATCAAATCTTAACTTGAAAAAGCCGAAAATCAGTCAACAATTCAAGAAATTCATTAAAACAAAAAAGAGGCAAGTGCCATACCACTGGTTTATCAGATTAGGCATCATCATTTAAACCCATTGCAACATACCTGAATTCTATAGAAACAAGTTCTTGATCATTCTGTTTGATTTCTGACCTCTCAAGTATTTCTTGATTCAAGAAGCTTCATCATGGTTGATGATAACTCAGAACTTCTGATAGTGCATCCAATCCACCACAATAAGCCACTGCTACAGCAGAAAATCTTCTGAAAGCCACAATTAGTACTCAGATTCAACTCATCACTGCTCAATTTGAAGAAGATAATTATCTTCTTTGGAAAGTTCATGTTGAAACTACAACAAGAGGGTATGGCTTGGAAGGATTTATTCTTAGTACCACTGTTGTTCCTCCCAAATTCATCACTGATTCAGAAAACAAGACAGTAAGTAATGAAGAATATGTAAAGTATCAAAGGCAAGACAAACTAATAAGTTTTTGGTTACTTTCATGAATAAATGTTAAACTACTATCTCAAGTAATTGGTTGCAGAACTGCTAATGAAATCTGGTTAGCAGTAGAAAGAATCTTTAATACTCAATCTGCAGCCAGAGTAATGCATTACAAAAGACAGTTACAAAATGTCAGAAAAGAAAGTCAAACAATGAGGGACTATCTCGGAAAAGTCAAGAACATATGTGATATGCTTGAAGCTGCAGGACACAAAGTCTCAAATACAGAGCAAGTTTTAACCATCCTAACTGGTTTAGGTGATGAGTAAGAAACTCTGCCATCTCTTGAGTATGTCAGCTCCATCCTCCTTGCACATGAAGGAAGATTGGATTTCAAGAAACCAATAGACAGTGACATGTCTATCAACTTTGCCTCAAGTAATAATAAGAACAGAAATCAAAATCACAACAACCAGCAATATCAAAGGGAAAACAATGCTGCCAGAGGCAAAGGCAGAGGGAGATGGAACAACTACAACAAACCAAAGTGTCAGATCTGCGAGAAAATTGGTCACACTGCACCAAAATGTTATTTCAGATTCAATGTTAACTATGTTCCAGGACAAAACTCAAACAGTCAAAGAAATGGCAACTACAGTTCAAACTTAGCACAAGTTCAGCAAGAATCTAATAAACAGTCTAATGGCAACATAAATCAACATCAAGATGAAACAGCAAGGTCAGAACACATATAAGATGAAGCATGGTACCTAGATTCAGGTGCAACCAATCAATTAACAAATAATCTTGACAACTTAAATCTTAGCAACAAGGAGTACATAGGTAAGCAGTCAATATTTATGGGAGATGGTAAGCCTATTGGAATCACTCATATTGGTAATGCCTACATCAAAGGTGAAAGGCAATTATATCTCAATGATCTGTTAAGAGTACCAAAAATAAAGAAAAATCTTATGAGTGTTTCTCAATTTGCACATGATAATAATGTGTACTTTGAATTCTATCCTAAATATTGTTTAGTAAAAGACATACTAACAGGTGAAAAACTTTTGCAGGATGATGTAGTGAATGGGTTGTACAAGTTTTGATGTCTTCGTGGTAGCTCGAAGGAGAAGCTTTGATATATTTGCATGGGACATAAACTCCAAATGGGTCAAAATTGTTTGTTTGGATGAATTGATTGCTTTGGATACTATGGTTGATAGATACACTTTGGTTTCTAAACTAAAAGTTTGGGATTATATCCATTTATCTATTGTTTGGGTCAAGATATATTCTACGAATGGTTAGTTATCCCTTCGATCTAATCAATACCCATGTATATTTCGTAGATCTGGTGACCCAAGTGTCTTGTGTAATATTGAATGAGTTTGTTCACATATCTATTGTTGATATTCTGATTTGGTAAGCCAAATGCAGAATAGATATTCAGTTTGACCAAGAAAACTGTTTCTCTAACTTTCATCTATGTCTGTTGTCTCCATTGCAAATTTCGGGGATGAAATTTTTTTTAAGGGGGGAAAATCTGTAACATTCCTGGATTTTAGCTAAAAATAAGTTGATAATTGATTTAATATTTGGGAAATTAGATTTTGAAATTTAATAAATATATTGACAATGAATATTGTTGATTTGAAAATACTAAAATGAATATCTTGGAAACAAATTGGATTTATTTTGGAATTAATATGAAGATTCCAGAATAAATCAAAAGTATGTGTTTATAAAGTAGTATTTAGGATTAGAATTCAACTATAAACATTTTGAAAAAAAAATTGTTTAAGATTAATATGTAAATATATAAACGTAAGAGAGTTGTTTAAAAGTTAAATTCAAATAAATACATATTTTATATATATATATATATATATATATATATATTAATGTTTGATTTATTTTGAATCACATTCTTTAAAGTTAAAGATATGTAGATAAAGGTAATGTATTAGTTTAAAAGAAGAAATGTATCTTTTGAAAATAAATATAGTTGTATATAAATATATAAAAGTAATAAGTACAAGATTTGGATTTTATACATGTACAAAACATAAGTAAACATAGTTAATATATATAAGAAAATAAAATTTGTAAATATAAAACTAACTAAGGATCTAAACATAAATTAGATTGAATATATTTAAACATCAACATATAAATAAAAATCATGTTAGATAGATAAGTTCACAAACTTTAAAATGATAAGGGTTTAATACATAATTTGTAAATAAATTAAAAAAAGGAGGACTTTACATAAGTTTGTTTGAACTTAACAAGTATAAAGTAAGTTTAACTTAAAATTACAAGTGTAATACATGAAGTATGGGTATCGATTTTCGAACACTGAAATTTGGAACGTGACATTTGACTAACTGCAGAAACACTGTTGGGAAAGTAAAGTGTAGCAATAATTGTGAAATATCATCTATTGAAAACAATAAAAGTGTATTTGATCAGTGGCATTACAAGTTGGGGCACCCCAATGCAAATGTTGTAAAACAGGTTCTGAAAGAAATTAAAGTCTCTTTTAGTGATCCTACTTTACCATATATTTGTACCTATTGTCAAATGGGCAAACGCCACAAATTACCTTTGTTAATTCTATTACTGAATACAAAATGCCACTAGAACTAGTTACAACTGATCTTTGGGGTCCTGTACCCGTTAGTTCTGACTATATCTATAAATATTACATATCTTTTGTTGATGCCTTCGCTATATACACATGGATATATTTTCTAAAAACAAAGGCATAAACTTATAATGCTATCATACATTTTATTACTCAAGCTGAAAGGCAAACATGTCACAAAGTTAAAGTTGTTCAATGTGATGGTGGTGGGGAATATAATTCACTTGACAAATTTTTCTTAAACAGAGGTGTAATGCATAAAATCACATGTCCATATACCTCTGAACAGAATGGTCTATTCGAGAGAAAACACAGACACATAGTAGAAACAGGGATAACTTTACTTGCTCAAGCATCTCTACCTCTGAAATTCTGGCCTGATTCATTTAGTACTTAAGTGTATTTGATCAATAGACTCCCAACTAAAGTACTAAATGGAGTGAGTCCAGTTGAAAAACTCATGGGAATTAAACCCAATTATGATAGTCTTAGAACATGGGTGTCTGCATTTTCCCTATCTAAGACCATATAACAGATACAAATTAGATTTCAGATCTCATCCCTGTACATTTCTGGGTTATGCAACCAAGCAAAAAGGTTACAAATGCTTGGACAACTTAGGAAAGATATTTATTAGTAGACATGTAGTGTTCAGTGAAACGATATTCCCTTTTTCTTGTGAAAACATTAAAACTACTCAGAAAATATATAATCCAAGAACATCTATCTCAAATATACCTGTCTATTCTAAGACATGGAATCCCAAGGAGGCGGTATCTCTGAATCATAACACACCGTGTTGCCTGAACCAGGTCATGGAATAGAAGAACAGCCCGACATACCTGTACAGTCATCCACTACATCAAGCAATCAAGGTCAAGGAATCAACACTAACAGACTTTAAGAACAATTTCAGGACAACACTAGTGAAGATGATAATTCAACATCAACAGACATTGAATTATCAACCAGAACATGTCATCACATGATTACAAGATCCAAAAGTGGGATATTTAAGCCAAAAATCTACACAACAACAACAAATATTGAAGAGCCTAAGTCATTTGAGCAAGCATACAGAGATGAAAACTAGAAGACGGCAATGAATGAAGAATATCAAGCACTAATGAAGAATAAAACATGGAGCCTTATACATCCTGCAACAAACAAAAGTATAATAGAATGCAAATGGACCTATAAACTAAAGAAAAATCCAGATGGAACAGTGTCCAAACACAAGGCAAGACTAGTTGCCAAAGGATATACTCAACGGTACGGATTTGACTTCAGTGATACGTTCTCACCTGTGGTAAAGCCAACAACCATCAAAGTTGTGCTCACAATTTCCTTAAGAAAAAATTGGGACACAAGGCAACTGGATGTTAACAATGCATTCTTAAATGGCATTCTACAAGAAGAAATCTACATAGAATAGCCATAGGGATACAGATTGAATGATCATCAAGTTTGCAAGTTAAATAAGGCCATATATGGCTAGAAACAAGCACCAAGAGTATGGTTTGATAGACTGAAGGCCACATTAACCTCTCTAGGCTATTAGTCTACCAAATCTGATAATTCTTTATCTGTCAAAAGTTACAATAGTCATATTATTTATATTCAAATATATGTTGATGACATAATCATAACAGGTGATGATACAGCAGAAATCACTAGCTCATACAATATCTTAACAAGCAATTTTCCATCAAAGATCTTGGCAATCTCAGCTACTTTTTTGGTATTGAAGTTAACATAAAATCAGACACAAAGATATTGCTAAGTCGGAAGAATTATATTAGAGAGATACTTATCAAATCAAAAATGCATGAGGCAAAATCGCAACAACTCCTATGATCAGCAATCAACAATTGTCAAAAAAAAAAAAGGGAGAATCCATTTTAAATATTAAACAATATAGAAGTATTGTAGGAGCACTAAAATACACTACTATTACTAGGCCAGATATATCATTCAGTGTTAACAAAGTTTCACAATTTATGTAGGAACCACATGATAAGCATTGGAAAGCAGTAAAAAGAATTCTCAGATATCTTAAAGAAACTGTAGATTTTAGATTAATGTTAAGAGCATGCAACAACTTAAACATCACAGCATATGCATATGCAGACTGGGCTACAGACATTGATGATAGAAAATCTGTAACAGGATACTACATCTATATTAAGGACAATCCGGTGTCATGATGCTCAAAGAAGCAGATCACTGTATCAAGATCGAGCACGAAGGCAGAATATAGAAGTGTTGCAGTGCTACTGTGGAGATAATTTGGCTACAATCTCTACTAAAGGAACTATGAATCAACACAGGAGTCAAAACAATATTATGGTGTGATAATCAAAGCACTGTGTACATAGCAGCAAATCCAATATTGCGCGCACGAACAAAATACATTAAAATTGATCTATATTTTGTTCATGAACAAATTCAAAGAGGAAATCTACAAGTCAATCACATACCTTCGACTTAACAGCGTGCAGACATACTTACCAAGGTTCTGTCAGCAAGAAACTTCCTAAAGTTTCGAGTCGAACTAAGAGTAGAGAGCAAAGTAGATCTCAGAAATCTGACATTCAACAAGGAGATGAAAGATCAGATCAAATCACCTCGAGCAGTTGTACTACTGCAAGCAAGTCACTTAAGGATGATACTAGAGCCAGATTAGGTAAAGAAGCACGTAAATCTAACTCTAGAGAGAAGTCTAAAGTCGTTGAGAATTCTCAAAGATAATCTTTGAAAGGAGAATTCACAACAAAACCTTAAGACTTGTTGTGAAGAATCAAAGAAAATCAAGTTGATTCTCAGTCGCCACCATGGATCTGAAACAACATAAGAAACCCTAAACCTAATATTGGTTTGAAAGGGGGGAAATGAAGTATAAGGCAGCCGCTAACTTGACTTTTGTCTCAATGTAAACAATGGGTAATGAGGGTTCTATTTGAAACCCAAAGCCCATTTATGTAAACAACTTATATAAAAGCCTGGTATGAGATACCAAAATGTAATCTGAGATTAGTGCTATTAAATCATCATCTGCAATAAAGAAAGCTTCCGCTTTACAATTTCAATTCTCTTGGTTCATCATATTCAAATTTTCTTCAAATTCTATCTATTTCTTAGTTGTGTGTGCGTGTCTATACTACACACACACACACACACACAGATATATATATATATGAGATAAGCAATGTAATTATTAAGTTTTTATAATTCTATCAAAAGATAAATGAAATCCTAATTCTCTTTTATTTCATCCCGTATTGTTAATTTGGTATCAAGACATAATTGCCTAATGGCCTCATTCTTGTCTTAAGTTTTAGAATCTACCATCAGTCATCATGGCAACAGAAGAAAGCTCCACTAACAAAAACCAATCCAACACTTCTCCTCCAATTCCCAATAACTCTAATTACTCCATCAAGAACCTTATCAAACGTCAAAGCCAACTAATCACTGTTCTTCTTGAACAGAACAACTTCCTTCTATAGAAATTTCTGGTTAAAATGACAATAAGTGGTATGGCCCCAAAGATCTTTTGAATGTAACTACTACTCCACCACCAAAATTCATTACTAATGATAAGGGGAAACTGGTCACAAATAGTGATTACAATACTCACCAAAGGCAAGATTCTCTTCTGTGTTCGTGGCTCCTTACATCTATCAGCACAAACCTAATACCATATCTAATTGGATGTAAGACATCCAAGGATGTCTGGAGAAAAGTCAGGTAGGTCTTCAACTCTCAATCAGCTGCAATAGTAATGCACTACAAGAGAGAGCTACAAAATATTAAGAAGAATGGAATAAGTATGCATGAATATCTTATGAAAATCAAGTCATTGTGTTATGCATTAGAAGGAACTGGACATAAAATACTTAACAATAAGAAAATCTTGACGATCTTGAATGGTTTAAGTGAAAAATATGTGGTAGTTATTTTTGTAATCTCCTCCCATGAAGAATTTCCAACAATCCAACATGTTTGCTCCATCCTTCTTTCCCATGAAAATAGATTAGAACAAAGAACCATCACAAACCCTGTCCTATCATTCAACCTTGCAAATAGCTTCAAGAACCATGAACTTTATAAGTTCCAGAACAACAAAAATGAACCAACATATTATAGAGAAGGAAGTCAATCTTCAAAAACATAAGGAAGAGGAGGCGGATGGAACAACAACTTTAACAATAAACTAAAATATCATATCTGTAGAAGGGTGGGGCACACTACTCCAAAATGCTACTTCAGATATGACAAGAATTTCGCTATTCTACAACAAAGTCAATTCATTTCCAGAAACAACAGTATCATTGCCAATCTCTCACAGCTCAATCAAGAAACTAAATCAGCTCAAGAATAAGGATTAACAAGTCATATTCATCTCCAAGATCTTGCAAAACCTGATGATATCAATAATGATTGCTGGTATCTAGACTCAGAAGCTACCAATCAAGTGCCAAATAAATTACAAAATCTAAATCTTAGAAACTCAGAATATAGAGGTAATTAATTTACTAACATGGGAATGGGGCATCCACTAACATATCACACACATGAAATGCCTCTATTAGATGCAGTAAGTGTTAAATTCTACACTTAAGAAATTTACTTATAGTACCTCAAATCAAAAGGAATCTTCTGAGTGTCTCACAACTCACTGTTGATAAATTTCACCTTAAAGTTTAACCAAGCATGTCAAAGAATACTTTCGAATGTGGATAGTACCATATCCGCATCCACATCTGAAAAAAAAATTGGATATCCGCATCCGTGGATACGGATAGATATCGGATAATTATCATATCCTCTAATGACTGATAAATCAAGAAATATAAATATAGATTTTAAGTTTAACATACATTTTTTTCAATCCAACTGATTATAAAAATGTTAAATATAAACAAATATGGCGATAATAAATAGTTTTGAGCAGCTAATAAGCATTAAGTGCATAAAATATAAACTACTAACTTAACAAAAAATTAAATAAATATCTTTCATTATACTAAAATACACATAATTTATATTATAATCTTAGCAAAGTCCGGACGGATAATTTTCGAATGCGGATGTCTTCGTATCCTCATCCGCATCTGTATTTCTGGATATCGAATAATATCCGCTTTTCGGATACGGATGTAGATGTATTTTGGATTTTTCGGGTATCTATTGACAGCCCTAAGTTTAACTGATCAAAGATAACCTAAATAAAGAAGTTTTGCTATAGGCTAATATGCATGGAGGACTCTACAGATTTGACACTTGTGATTAAGTAAAGGCTAAAGAGTACAAAGGATGCAACAATATTTCAGTAAGTAGTAATTCTTTGACTGATATTAAAAGTGTATATGTTGTTCGATACTATAGATTGGAACATCCGTGTGATAAAGTGGGAAAGAAAGTATCGAATTATAATAAAATAGCTTTTACTAATATGAAATCATCTCATATCTTTACTTACTGTCAAATGGAAAAGAGTCACCGACTCTCATTCTCTTTATCAAAAGTTAATTCACTAAGCCACTTGAGCTAATTACATCAGACCAATAAAGAACAACACCAGTAAATTATGACCGCTGGTTCAAGTATTACATCTCATTTTTTGATGCATATTCTAGATTTACAAGGATCTGTTTTCTCAAAACTAAATTAGAAGTTTCGAACATAGTAATTTAATTCATCAAATTCATTGAAAAAAAACTAAACACCCAGGTATTGATGTTTCAATCTGATGGTGGCACTGATTACAAACCCTTAGACAAGTATTTTAGAGACAAAGGAATTCAACATAGGACAACATGCCCTTATACCACAAAACGACATCTCTTAGAGAAAACATAGGCACACTGTAGAAACTGGTTTAAGTCTACTTGCACAAGCCTCCTTGCCACTGAAGTTTTGGCCTAAAGCCTTTTCAATTGCCACTTTCCTAATCAATATAATGCCAACCAGAGCCTTAGAAAACAAATGTCTATTCGAGCTGTTTCTTAATCAAAAACCTAACTACAGTGACTTGAAGGTCTTTGGTTGCTTGTGCTTTCCATACTTAAGAGCCTACAATACACACAAACTAGACTATGGATCCAAACTATGTACCTTTATGGGATACTTCTTGAATCAAAAAGGATATAGATGCCTTGACATGGGTGGAAGAGTATATGTCTTAAGGCATGTAACATTCAATGAAAAAAAAAATCTTTTAAAAATCTTACCCCACAACCCACAATGAAAGTGCTTAATCCAAATACCCATCTCCCCGCCATTCCACCGTACATCAGCAAAGGTGATACTTGGTCAATCGAAAATAATGATATGTCCTCACCATCTTTGTAAGATAATGTAGATCAAATATCGGGCAAAAAGTGGAAACACTCGGAGTAATAATGGTGAGAGGCAATCAAGTCATAACTCAATGCAAGAACATTAAGATAAAGGCATAAACCCATACACTACATATGATGAAACCACCAAACATATTCCTAAACATCACATGATGACCATTGTCAAGTGTGGAATATTTAAGCCAAAGGCCTTTACCCTAACCAATGACCAGTTTCTTCATATGAAGCCCTAACAAACAACAACTTGAAGCAAGCTATGACTAAAAAATACAATGTTCTTATAAAGAACAACCCATGGACATTAATTCCACCACCTACGGATAAAAATATAGTAGGTTGTAGATGGACATTAAAAGTTAAAAGAGATGCATATGCGAAGATGCAAAAACATAAGGCAAGACTAGTTGCCATAGGGTTTGCATATCAGCAAGGTATTGATTTTGAATTGAATTTTTCGCCTGTGGTCAAACCCATAACCATATGAATAATTCTAACCATTTTTTTACATCACAACTGAAAAGTGAAGTAGCTTGATGTGAACAATGCTTTCTTACATGGTAAACTATCCGAAGAGATGTTTATGGAACATCCACCAGAATTTAAGTAGGATAATCAAAATGTGTGCAAGCTAAACAAAGCAATTTATGGAATAAAGCAAGTACCAAGAGTTTGGTTTAGAAAAGTCAGACATAAATTATCAACCCTAGGATATGTGCAAACAAGATCAGACACTTCACTGTTTTTAAGGATCACTGATACAACAACCACATACATATTTGTGTATGTTGATGAGATTATAGTCGTCGGCAATAATATTACAGAAATAGAGAACTTGAAATTTACATTAGAAATTTCTCTGAAGGATCTTAGAGAATTGCGTCACTTTCTAAGAATTGATATTAAAAGAAAAGCAGATAGGAACATGCTTATGAACTAAAATATCACCGATATTATCACCAAAATCAGGATGATCAACGCCAAGCCAATGCCTACTCCAATAGTCAATAATTTACATCTATCCAAAAATAAAGGTGGCCCTTTTGAAAACCCTAAATTATACAGAAGCACTGTTGGGGCATTGCAGAATGTCACTATCACCAGACTAGACATATCATACAGTATACACAAGGTGTGCCAATTCATGCAAGAGTCCTTAACTGAGCATTGGAAGGCAGTAATATGAACATTGAAATATTTGCAAGGAACTTTAAATCATGGGATACACTACAAAAATACATTTGATTATTGATTGAAATTTTTTAGTTCCTAATTAAAGATTGATTAATGACTGAAAATTTCAGTCTTTAGTTTTCAGCGTTAAAGACTGAAAACTAGTCTTTGGTTGGTTTGTATAAGTTGATATTATTTAATAGCTAACATTCAGTCTTTAATTGGTGTTTAATTAACTAAATATTCAATGGTTGAGATTCCCTGAGTATTTTAAATCTAATGGGGAGGGTTAACGATCTATGTCATAGTTTTTCATTTTCCATGTAAAATTAATAAATTTCAAATTAATAGGACGTGACCACTTCCTTCTTCCACGATACATATGCATAAAGCTTCCCACTTTCTCCTATAGACATTGAAGTTTTTTTTACCGAAATAAGCACATCATGTTTATTTACTACCCCTCATCAATTCATGTACGTACATCCATTAGATCTCTTCCCCAAACAACTCTTCGTTGCAAGGCAAACATGGCATGCCATCCATTATCACAATTTGAATCTACGTTTTAAACACGAACTGCAACCCATTAACACCACCAACATGTGCTCCTCCATATGTCCTCTTCCACCTTCTCCCTTCTCATTGTTGCCTTTAACCTTGTCCACTTGCGCTTCCTCGACGCTGCCCCTCGCCACCTCCTCTTCGTCCTCTGCAGCCTCTGCAAGCTCCAGCTCAAACTCTTTGTTGTAAGAAAATTGTTCTTTGGGTTTTAACTTTATTTAGTAGATAATTTCAGTGGAGGCAAAAATACTAAGATATAAAATGGACAATGGTTGATATCAATCAGTTTTCTTTGAAGATTTACTTGATCCTTCGTGCTCTTCACACCTGTACTTATTGTTGATGGACACATTCGGACGTCGATTAGAATATCAACAAATTTTTGGTCGCTGTGCTGATTGGTTTATTAAGAAAAAGCTTTAGCTACATACGTGTTCGAGAATCCAATGGCTACAAACAATACTTTAATTCCACTTTTTCCTGTCTAGTGTACTCTTTTGATATATATCACATAGTTTTCCTTTTTTTAATTATGAAATGGGTCTTGCTTGTATTGCTCAAAAATGTGCATTTTATTAGACTTTTCACCGTGTCCGTTTGTTTTGAAAAATAATGGATTTACAAGTTTTTTAAATATCTACACATGAATTAGTATATTTGTTAATATATATGCACATATCTCTAAGTATATTAATATTTAAAATTATTTTTAATTTGAGATTGATCAGAAACTACATCACAGTCTTTAAATTCGATCTTTGAAAATGCTTAAGACTGATATTTCGGTCTTTAAATTTTAAGACTGAAATAGCTCAGTCACAAATATTTTTGAGACTTGATAAACAATGACTGAAACTATAAGTCTTATGTAGTCTTTAATAGTAATTTAGAAACTGATTTGTTCAATTAAAGACTGATAATTTTAGTCTTTAATTTAGTGTTTTTGGTAGTGATAGTGCTCAAAGCAAATCTAGACCTCAACATTACAACCTATGCTAACTCAGATTGGGCAGCCGATCATGATGGTAGATGGTCCACCAGTGGTTATTGTGTGTACTTAGGCACAAATATCATTTCTTGGTCATCAAGAAAACAAGTTGCAGTAGCATGATCAAGTGTAGAAGCAGAATACAAAAGCATAGCCTTTGTTGCAGCTAAAATAATATAGGTGAAATCCTTGTTACATAAACTGAAATTAAGAGTTCAGTGTGTGCCCATCGTCTGGTGTGACAATTAAGATGCCATACCATATTAGCCAATCCTATTCAACGCTACAGAACAAAGCACATAGAAATAAATTTGCAATTTGTTAGAGAACTTGTTGATGATGGAAAGCTAAGAGTGAATCATGTTCCTTCCATTTTTCGAAAAGCAAATATATTAACCCAAACCTCTCTCACTTACTTGTTTCACTAAGATGAAGTGTTTTTTAATTATCATTGAAAGCAAAGATATCAGTCAAAGAGAAAGAGAAAAAGCGGATCAGTTTGAGAGGGAGAGTTTATGTGTACATGGAATCTGTGTGCACACCTATGCTCATGTCAAGTGCACATACATGCACTTGGTGCCTCATGCAAATCACTCAGTCCATTTAACTATGATGAATTAGTCTTGTATAATGTATTTTCTTGATTTCTTTGTTGTGTGTGTGTGTGTGTGTGTGTGTGTATACGGGATAAGAAATGCAACCCTTAAGATTTTGTAATTCTATCAAAAGATATTTGAAACTCTAATTCTCTTTAAGTTCATCATGTATTTTTAATTAATCGGTTTACTCATATTATCAGTCTATTCCTTTGGTCAGTGCTACTCTAACATAGAACCACAAGTTTAGTGCAAAGTCAGCCTGCCCCCTTTGTCAATCTACTCCTTATTTAGCAACAATAAGATGCTTATTTCAACAACATTTAATAGATTTTAAAACTAACAAATTTAACTGAATATGATGGGGTGTTTTTCATTAAGAGTTTCTTAATTGTCACATGGTTTATTTGTACTTTTTCAAGGTTTTTTTTGAACTTTATAATATTGTTTTGTTTCACCTCTTCGTAATGTTATGGTTAATTATTACCATGAATGAGATTTAATTGTTTATATTATACTTGATTAGTCTTTGAGAAAAAACATTTTTCCAATAGCTAAAGTAATATTTTTGGAACTTCACCTTGCTACGAAGTGGATGTTTGTTTTTCTATCTAAGTATAGGTTTACTATAATTTGATTCGTTTAGATTTAAAATAAAATAAAATAGTATCAAAAGTTAGGTGGATTGAACGTTAGGGAGTCAATATACTTTCTATTTGGTTAATTATCGAACCCTAAATCTAAACAAACAACCCTTTTGATTCCTAAAAAAAGAGCTAGTAAAAATAATTGAGGAACCATACATGTATCCATTGTTGATAAAAACTGAATAATTGGTTTGATTCTACAAATTGATACAAACCCTATATCTAATATTATCACTATAGAAGAAGGGTGTAAGAGAATTTAGAAATTGTGTAATTAGGGCAACATAACCAATTTTATATAATGTTGTAGTTTTCTAATGCGGATTTTTAAGAAACTATAATGTCTAATCATTAACGTACACATCATTTACATAACAATTTAACCTTAAACCTTAAACTTCACCTTTAAATTGTCATTTTGATTAAGCTTAGCCAATAAAAGATAAAAGATGATGAATTTTAAAATTACACATTGGATCGAAGATGTTGAATTTTCCCAGCATCGAAAATTTAAGGTCTATCCTTTTGTCTAAATCCATTAGATCTCGGTTTTAATCCAACCCATTGAATATCGATATATAATATAAATTTGAATTTGATGTATGCCCAATAAAGTGTGTAAAAAAAGGATAAAAAAAATTATTTTCCTAGGGGGCTTTTAAAGGGCAATATATTGTTACACGTAAAAAACATGTCTATTAAACCTCCTTTAGGCAAGGCAACATACATGCGGATTTGACCCAATCGACTGCACAATGATCAACGTTGGATTTTCATAGATAATAAACATAATCACGAAGCTAAAAATGTAGCATAGTCGATGAACAGGCAACATAAGATGTTTAAAATATGGTTTCGATAAAGATTGAGTCGTTTCAGGTTGCTTGGAATCTGCTCCGAGTCACTTTCCTGTTTACTTCGAGTTTGAGGCAGTTTTCTTTGAGTCATAGAAGGGTCTTCTTCGAGTCTTCGATAGGTTAGCACACTCGCAAGTTACTTCGAGTCATCGCGGAACTTGCTTCAAGTCACTGGAGGGTCTACTTCGGGTTAAGGAAATGATTACTTCGAGTCATTGTCATGAATCGATCAGCAACGTAGGTCCTCATCGATTTCGTATCCATGCTATTCGTATCCATCAATTTGCACTCATTCATTTCATATCCATCAGACACATGCATCTCCTAGATCGACCAAGGTTATTCACTTTGTATCGATATACATTTCGTATCGATCCATGTTAATATATGTTTCGTATCGATCACACAGATGATCGATACGAAACCCATCCCTTCCTACCGATGCGAAATTGCCCACAGTTTTCTGCTTCATATCGATCACGTAGATATATATTTCGTATCGATCAACCAGATGGTCGATGCGAAACTGTCACTTTCCATCAATACGAAGCTAACGCCAGACAATCAATATGAAATGTATACGCCAGCATCGATATGAAATGAATGACACAGGATATGTACGAAAAGCATGGTCAGACAAAAGAAGAAGTCAACGAGCATAAAACATGGATCTCCACTGGATTCTCGAGCCACGTCATTAATGCGAATCACATGGACACGAAGAGTGATGGATATAGAGCCTTGATCGATACGAACGTAGCATCCAACCAACAAACCCAAACTTGCATCGATCGTATCTCACAATCTACAAGTCCAAATGCTACCAAATTTTCACAGGAGCTTGCGTACAACCTCAAGAAATTAATGATCAACTTTGGTTGGATTGGGCAAGGTTTGGATTGATACGAATCTCATTTGTATTAATCATGGATCGAGTCAAAATGGCCAGGGATCGATCACATGGGCCCACCCACGTGAGAGAAGGAGTCTATCGAGATTGAGCAAGATATTTGCAGCCTATGCCAATAAATAGCAGTCCAAGAACTTCAAAAAAGGATCATTTCGGTTATTCTACACCGTTACTTTGCAGAACTCCATTGTAACACGATTGTTATCATCTATTCTCTTGTAACCAACGAGTGACAATCAATAAGATAGTAACTCTTCAAAGTAGACGTAGGCCGGAAGTAGCCGAACCACTATAAATCGTGTGTTTCTATTGCTTTCCTTTTAATTTTATTAGCATTCTTCATATTTTATTCTCTATAAACTTGCTATCTATGATCTGTGATAGTAAAAGGATGCTTTCATCAATAATTGGGCGTTTGCGACCAATTTTGGCGCAAATATTTTTATGTTTTCACTGAGAACTAAATCAAGGATTCTACAGCTTGGATTTTGGATCTGAAGGCTTAAGGACTTAGATCTGGAAAGCAATGGTGAAGCAATCAGCAAGGAGACTAAGAGCAGAAAGGAGCCAGCATGAAGGAAGCTAGGAAGCATCCTCAGGAGCTAATCAAACTTCAGCCTTCATCACCAGAGACGAGTTGGAGATGATGGTAGAAGCTATGCAGAGGGAATGCTGAAAAGGCAAGAAGAGATGATGCATAACCTACTCTAGCAAATTGGACAAGCTAGAATGCAGAATCAGGGGAATGCTACGGCAGGAAATGCTGGAGATAAAGGTCGGAAGCATGGAGAAATTTGAACCCAGAATAGAGCGGGACCATCAAGAGCAACCTCATAGCTAGGGGACACTCCCCAAGAGCGTGTGGATCCAATCTCTGGCAGGATACCATGCGGAGTTGTTCAACATGGCGTTGATAGAGGAATGGACGCCCGTTTAGGAGAGAAATTCCATCATTCCCTCGTGAACTCAGGGGAGAGATCGAAGGCAACAGACAAGGACTACAACTTGACGACAGTGACAGATTGGCGGAGATGGTCAGACGAGCAATGAGAGGCGTATTAGTGAATAGAGACCTGGAAGATGTGAACAGAAGCCCCTTCATTTTCGCAGTTAGGCAGGCTAGGAATCCACTAGAATTCAAGCTACCAATACTGGAGACGTGCGATGGAAGGACATATCATGTTGTTCATCTGACGAGGTATATGAGTCGCATGGAGGTACTGGGGGCATCAGAGGAGGTCATGGCCCGATGTTTTCTATTGTATTTAACAAACATAGTCGCACTATGGTTCAGGCAATTGGATAGTGGCTTTGTTGGAACATGGGCCGAGTTGACTGAGAAGTTTATGAGGCAGTTCAAAGTTCACATTTCGAGACCCGAGAATTAGATGAGTTTGACAATGCTGAAGCAAAGAACCGAGGAATCTTTGAGGAGTTTTCTAACACGATTCATTGCAGGTGCAACATTGGTGGATCGACCAGATCCATCTATGGTTTTGATGGCAGCTATATCTGACGTAGCTAATGGCACAGAATTCAAGAACTCATTGACAAGGGTTCCACGCATGGATCTATGAGAATTTTACCATGAGGCGGAAATGTTTCTGCGACAAGAGGATGCAAATGCTGATAGAAAGGAAGAAGAGGGAGTTGATGTTTATGCAGTTAAAAGTGGAGACCCGCTCGAAAAGGATTCAGGCGAAGATAAAGGGAAACGAAAGGCAGATAATAATAGGCCTGTCAACGGATGCAAACGAATGCGGATATGGTTATATCTGCATCTGTATCCGAAAATTAAAATCTACATCCGCATCCGATATCCGTGGATATTCAAAAATTAACATCCATATCCGCATAGGCGGATATATTCCGCATCCCAAAAGAGGATGCGGATATTTTCGAATATCCGAAAATATCAGCATCCTAAAAGAGGATGCGGATATTTTCGAATATCCGAAAATATCCGAAAATCTGCATCCGAAAACTAGATGGCGAATTATAATATAATGAAAATTTTAATCAAAAAATTAGAATTCATAGAATTCAAATAACAATTAATCGACAAACTAATATACTTCAGTTTCTAAGTTAACAACAAACAATCCACACAAAATCATAATAGAGTTAAGAAATACATAATTAATTAGCTTATACAATTTAAATAATTAACCATAAAACCTAAATAAACATAGCTAAGGTGACGAATAAGCATCTGGTTTCTTTGCAAAAGTGAAGAATGAACATCCAATTCTTTGTTCTATCTTCAAACTCATGAGCTTACCACACGATCCTATAAAACAAAGAATGGAAAAAATATGATCCAATAAGGAAATAATTCCAATAGCATGCATAGCTGTGCAAAGATGAGAATCCCCTCCATTGTTATTAGTTCGTATAGGTTTGTTTACATTTAGTTGATTTTTACATATACATTTACCTTTTACGAGGAACGTTTGTAAATATGGCAATATTCTTGAAAATAGTCACAGGTTGTTTCAGGTGTTTCAAATATCTTCATCCGATATTTTTCTACAGTAATGAGTTAAGAATACATAATACCATATTTATATTATTTGAGGCAACTTAGGTAGAATAGTCGTATACTATGTGCCTATGTTTCAACTAATACAAATATGGTAATCTTATTGATATTTCCTCTATAGTTTTACTTGCATTTATATACAGTTCTATACAATCAATATAAATATAGTATAGCTACTATAAATTAGGTCTATGCAGGCTATCTACATTTCAAATGATGCGAATACAGTAATATTATTTTTGTATTTTTATGCCGCAATATTTTATAACCTTGATTTTATATTAACATTGCCAAAATTATCTCCTATCCCCAATCTGTATAAGTACTTTTCTATACGTTTAGCTAAATTTTATGTAAATACAACAAAAACAATAAGAGTTTACAAAAGTTAATCTTTGGAAAATAAACTATAGGACAAATTGATTGATAATAAACAAAACAGATATCATATTAAATCAATTTTAAATTAATCAAAATCAAATCTATCAGCACAATAAATCATTCAATTAGTAATGTGTAAAAATGAATTGTAGCTTTGATTGAAGCTTGAAATTAGTAAATATTATCAAAAGGATCTTTAATTGAAGCTTAAAATTAGTAGACATTATTAAAATAATTGAAATTGGTAAACATTATCAAAAGGATCTTTAATTGAAACTTGAAATTAGTAAACCTTGTCAAAAGAATTGAAATTAGTACAATCTAATCATTCAATTGCAATGTAGTTTTACCATAAAAAGCAAAATTAAACATTTTGTACCAGAAGAAATCTACAGACAAAACCATAATAATGACTAAAGTTTTCATTGTATTGACCAAGTGCATCTAAGAAACATCTCATGGACACATAGCCTTGAGGCATATAACTTAGTTCCTAAATTCTTTCCATGTTAAGTTAAAAGCCAGTCATTTTATTATTTCAACAAATCCACATTAACAATGAAAACTAGAATGGCGGTATGTCAACAATAAACTAGAAACGCTAAACATCAGTCTCTATATACAAGTATGATTAACACATATTAGCATTTATGTATAATATAAACAGTAAATGGCATACCTAAAAGAGCATTGCTCTCAATGGATGAAGCAGAGTCATTTTGTGTACTGCTTCCAGCTTTAAACTCCATTATTTTAATAAAACAAGCAGCCGTGAAACAAAAAGGAGTTTAATTTAGCATGCAACGGAGGTTTAACGCATGAAATTAGCTCGGACCAGAGACCAAACAAGAGGACGATGAAGTTAAAACAAACATGGAAGACGAGGAGTATGGTATAAGAAACACAAAGTAATAAGCATGTTTTTTATAGACTGCACTTTTGAGTTAAAGTAGTTTTACTCATGTTCAAAATAATTGCTAAGAAGTTTCCTCTTCTGTTTTTAAGTAGATTTACGGTAAACACACTCCAGATTTCAAAGTCTTTCTTTTGAATGCAACACTAAATTGTAATGTTAGAGTATGTACGCTCTAGTGTCTCCTAGTTATTCTCCACCAAATTATAATGTTGATCAGTTTGCACTTTAGTATATTTGCATCCACTTCATGAATGCAGTGATCACAATTATTTTCTTGTCATATCTATCTAGGTTGCAGGTCAGATATTATATCTCAAATCTTTTGTTTTTCCAACTTCGTTTTGTATGCATTAATTAACCTCAGATAAATCATCTCCCAAATCTTTTAATGTCAATGCACTGTGATTTTTTACATAGTATATAGGGTGTTAATTAATTATATGTAACGACCCAGCTTTTTCAACTGTTATTTTGCGATATTTAAAATGAATTTAAATATTTAATTTGAATTATAATTTGATTTTGAATATGGAAAGCCGTTTTATTTAATAAAAAGAATTCAAAATTTAACGACCTATTGAATTAATTAATTATTAAAGTGGTAATTAGATATTGGGCAAAATATAAATTCTGGTATAGTAAGCCTGTTGAAAATATTTTCACGGCTTATAAAATTTATATTGATAATACTGGAAGTAATAGATGAATTAAAGTTGAATTTAGCTGTCGTTTGTTTAATTTTAATTTTGCATCGTTTAAATTGACATTTAAAAAAATAGCCTTCCGAGACATAGTCTCGGAATTCAACGAAACCAGTTCCGTAGGATCCGTAATATTGAATTATTGTCGGATTTCAAATTTCGTAATTGTTGGAGTGATCGTGTGATCGTACGAGAGGTAAACGCTTCGAAAATAGTTAAACGTTTTAATATTTAAAATATATTTCGTCTATTCATCTGTCAACTCTTTTCACTTCAGTCGTATTTTTTCCTTCGGCTTCTTTAATACGCCTCCCATCTTCTTTATTATCGCGATGTTGCCTGTTTCACTCTTCGATCACAGAACAAAAGATAATGGCCAAAGCCTTTATGTGAGAAATCGCGTTTCTTCCTTCTTTCTCTCAAAAACCCCCTCATTTTCTCCTTCTCCCTCAAAGCCAGAGCATATATTCATGGCCGATCAAATTTCTTTCCTCTTAAAAATCGCGATAGCTCTTCTCACATTTTAATTCCACCCCTTGTTTTCGTTTTCTCCTTTTCTCCTGTAAGTCGATTCACGGCATTATAAAAAAAAACCTAAATCCTATTCGAGCTGCACGAAAGAGGGAGGGGGAAACACGCGACTTGTTTCGCGCACGAGCAAATCGAATCACGCGTGCCGTGATTTTCGAAACAGGGTCGTGAGCAGGGAGGGGAGGTCGGTCGACGATGGCGGCGTGTGGTGGTCTCGGGGTCGGCGGTTCAAGGCAAGTGGCACGCGAATTTGAGTCGCGCATGTAGGCGTGCGCTCGCACGAGGACAGGGAGGACGGTGAAGGTGGAGGCAGATTCGGTGACTGGGCGTGGACACGAGTGGTCATTCTTGGGGGGTTCACGATTGGTGGATGAGGCTCGCGCGATGCTGGGGAGTTCGAGTGAGGTCGCGGTGACGACGCTTGTGATATGAGTCGGTCGTTTGTGGAGCCTCGAGATTTGTTGGCTGTAAGGTATAATTTGAGTATTTTCTTTGAAATTTAAATTGTGACAGTAAGTAGGTTTTTAACTTTTTGAAAATTTAAAATTTGACAGTACCAAGGTTTTGTTTTTTTAAAAAAGAAAAATTGTTTAGTTAGCTTATTTTAATTATTTCAGCTTATAAAAAGATTTTTTTAGAAGAAAATGTTTTCTGTTTAAAAACTAAGTAATTATTAAATTAAATTTATTAACAGATAATAATGTTTAAATTGTTCCAACTATTTATAAAATTCAATTTTTGAAGTATCAGTTCATTAACTTATAAAATGAAAATTTATCAATCGATTATTTTGAATATTTATAAAATTCATATAATTGTTATATAAGGTTTAAAGTGGGAAAATAAATAGCTTAAATAAATTGTAAGTCAATTAAAATTTAAACGATAAATTTATTATTCGATTGTTCGAATATTAATAAAATTCATACAATTGTTATTCAAGGTCAAAATTTTGGAAACGAGTGGAGATTGGGAATGATTGCAACTTAAAAGCAACGGTGAGGTTTTTCTCACTCATTTGGATTCCCTAAATTAAATTTAAATGTGAAATTTAAATTATTGGATGTGTTTAGTTGATTGATAATAATTTATTCACTGGTTAATATCATAACCCATATACTGCAATATCCATTTGAAAGTGGAATTGATATGTTACTGTGCTAACATTTGTGGATGCAGGGAAACAGGTTGGAGGGATCCAACAGGATGCCTCAAAGATATTTATTTGTTATATATATATATATATTGTTGCCATATGACAGGATGAATGATATTGATATGGATTTGCATGCGAATTAAATTTACATTGAAATTGGAAGTTACTATAAATAATTTAGTTGAAGAAAGTTGAATGAAATTTAAGTTAAAAGAATATTTCTTTAGGATTTGAATTTACTCCTATTGAGACTAAAGTAAAATTGAAAGAATAATTATTACTTTGGTTGAACTTAAAATTTGTTAAAGTTGAGTTTGGGAAAAATTAAATTATGTACAAAGACTTGAAGAAAATATTATAATCGATGAATGGATTTGAAGCAAAACTATATTAAAATAAAATAAAATAAGAGAACTATATTAAGAAATAAAATAAGGGAATTTTATTAAGAAATGAAATGAAATTTTAGTAAGGAACAATATGGAATTGAATTGAGGAATAAAATTATAAAATAGAATTTGAAAATAAATTGTTTTCATAAATAAATGAAAAGGAAACTCAGGGAGTTATAAATTTATAAACGAAGTTTATAAACAAGATAGAAAGTATTAGCGAATATGTAATGGGATAAGTCACGGTAAGGACTTGATTTGAGTTATGGAAATTGGTTTTGGAGGGAAATTGTAACGATTTCAGATTTAGACTATATTTAGATTGATAATTTAAATTTATTTTTGAATAAAATTTTTTGCAATTAATTGTAAATTGATTTTAGATTAAATTTAACAAAGGTTGTTTTGTTCTTGTTTTAAATATTATTGATAAAATAAGTAATCTATTTATATAGTGATAATTTCTTTTATAAATTATTTTAAATTTAATAATGAGCTATTTTCAAACCATATTAGTAATAGGTAATTAGATATTGGATAGTTTAAGTTAAAATAAAAAGAGAAATAAAATAAGCAAAATCCAATAAAATAAAATATCTAAACATAAATATGCAGGTAATCAAAGTAATGTGTTGCATGCTGAAATAAAGAAATGCAAAGCTAAAGACAAAATAGAACAAAATATGCATATATAACAAGTATGAATAGAAATGAGAATAGTATATGTAGATTTGTACAATAGTCATTAATACCAAATGTCCTTAGCATTAAATGTTGCCATATCTCTAGCAGCAAATAAAATTGATTCGAATTGTTGAAGAATCATTTCAGCCAAAACAAATAAAATAAAATAAAAAAATGGAACAAGTAAAATAGGTAGCTATGAAGTAGTGTGTAGGCAAGTAAAATTATCTAAAACAAATAAAATATAAACATGAAAACATAAAGTACAAGCAAGACACCTCTAGCAATGCAACCTATGATTAAAATATCTCAAGCCATTAAAGCAAGATTCGGCCACCAAAGAAAATCTGCATAGTTAATAAATAAAAAGAAAAAAAAATATTGTACAAAACTGTTTCGATATATTTATATACATCCATATTAGCAGTTGTTCCTTCAAAACAAAACTTAAGCAAAACCAGAAAAAAAAAGAAGGAGTAAGCTTTCTTTCTACAAAGTTTAAACAATATCATTTTTGTTCAATCTGGAAATGGTTACTGCAATCAAATCTAAAACAAAAAAAAGAAAAAGCAAATTTCAAGCATTCAGAATCAAATCTTCAACCTGACTTGATCCAGAACAAAGCAATAATTAAGTTTCCAGTTTGAAACCAGATCCTGGTTTCTGTCTTCAAAGGAAACAGGTGGGCAAAAGCTTCTCTGTTCTTTCAGGAAACAAGTGAGCAAACCCACTTTCATTTGCTTATACTCTTTGATATCATATTGATGATGCTCTGGAGTGGTTGTTAATATGCCTGCATGTGTTTAAGTATGGATTGTGTGTGTGTGTGTGTGTGTGTGTGTGTGTGTGTGTGTATATGGATGAAATGTCTGATATCAACTCTGTGTAGTTACAGAGCTTGGAAAAAGAAAAGAAAATCTGATTAAAATCCCTATATCTCATCTTCAAATTTTGATAGACTTAGGAATTCAAAAGAGATTTGATTAAACGTAAATGAAGTTCAAAAACATATAAAATTAAGTAATAAAGGGTTGAAGTTTATCTGGGGTATAAGAAATACAGGAAAAACCTTGTAACTTGAAAAATTCAAACATCATAATTTCTTGTTCCAGGTTTATAATCTGAAACTATACTCTAAATCATGATTTTTGGAAGTGTAACCATAATTTCTAGTTTGGGTTTGAATGTGTATTTCTGGTCTATCCAGAAATTAGTTTTTGGGTTATAGCTCATGATCTATGATCTCCGAAAGGTCGGGAGTGTTTCTATTGTAAGGTGATCGATCAATAATACTTGGAAAAATATTGTATCAATGATTTATACATTGAGGAATTTTGAATCAAGGATTTAAATTTCTAAACCTAGTTTTACTGAAGGTTGGGTTTTCACTTCGTTCATCGTCTAGGGATGATCGAGTGCGATGCGACTCGGGGAGGTGGCAAAGGGATGTTAGTCGAAGACGACGCCGAAATTTTAGGCATCTCCGGTGAAGTGAGCGGTGGCGGCGATGTGGTTTTGTCATTTGGGTTGATGCAGTAGGGTGGATCGAACTGTTAGATTTCGAATCGAAATTTGAGAAGGCGAATCGAGTTTGTTTTTCAAATGAAGGGTGATATCGTGACTTGTTGGAGGTGCGGAAGTTCGCCAGAACGTTGGTGATGGGTTGTGCACGTGTACAACGTGGGTGATGGTGTCAGAGCGTTCGACCGGGAAGAACTCGAGAGGGCGACCGAGTAAAATAGGTGTTGGCTCGAGTCTTGTATCGGGTCGAACGCGAGTATATAGCAGTTTTGAAATGTTGAGGGAAAAACAAGTTTTTGAATAAATAAAAAAAAGGATAAGTACAGGGAGAAGAAGAAGGAAGGTTTAGGAAAGAATGTGACGCGGGGGAAACAAGGTGGAGACACGGGTTTCACTCGGGTAAACCAAGTGTTTGTCTCGGGTCGGTTTTCTTTGCAAATCAACTTAATGAACTTTTAAGTTATTTTGCTAAGTAAAGATTAGTAATAATAAAACTAACTATGTTGTCAGGTTTTTAGTTAAGTTTTGATTTAAAACTTATGAAGAAAGTTGGATAATGTAAAGTGTTTAATTAATTTAGGTAAGTAAATTTAAAATTTAATTAATTTATACTTGTAATTTAATAAATAACTTAAGGTTAAATAAATTTGTAATTAGAAATTGATAATTATAATCTCGTGTTTAATCAATTTAAACTTAAAATTTAATTTCTTAAAGTTATATAAATAAATAATAGGTAACTAATTAAGGGATAAATTAAGGATAATTAATATGTTTAATAAATTAAAGCAATTAATTTGAAGATAATTAATCAAAGATTAATTAATTAATGTAAATGGTTAGGGATGATCACTTATTGGAATTTTATTAAAGTAAATGGTAATAAATCAATTAAGGGTTAAATTATTAATTAAAAATAATTAATTAAATGGTGAATTAAATAATTAAAGGTTAATTATTTAATAGTTAAAGGTTGATGAATAATAATTAAAGGTTAATTAATTTATCATTAATGATTAATTAATAAATGATTAAAGAATAATTAATCAAAATGATTTGTAAATTTTTGATGTTAATTAACCAGGATTAGAAATTCGTAAGAAATTAATCTGATTTGAATTAATCGGACAATTAACTGACCTTACTTATGAATGTTTGGATTCTATGGAATGTTGAATTGTTTGATATCCCTCATTTGTGATGCTTTGTGATACATCCTGATTTATATTGTGATCTGTAATTTACTTATCTGTGATATATATCTGTGATCTGTGAATAAACGATAAGCGTTATAGTTAATACTGCTTATCAACTATATTTATGTATTCTGATCTGTGATGATTGTATGATGTTGCACTACTGTGTAAAACCCTTAGACTACACTTTTACACACACAAATATGGATTTCACGTGGAAATCGGTTAAGTCACAGATAATTTAAACTTGACGTTTTTGAAATTGAAATTTTAATTTCAATTGATTTTGAAATTAGAAATTTGGGTTTAAAGTGAAAAGCTTTTGAAATGGAATTTCAAAGACCAAATTTATTCTTGGAATAACCGAATTAAATTTTGGAATTTAAATAATTTGATTTAAATTTGAATTCAAAATTTGGATTTGAATTCTACGATTGAAACTAGGGATTAAAGATGTCATATCAGATATATATGGGTTAAACCATTTAAATGTACTTATTTAGGAATTTGAATTTAAATTCAAAGGCTTTAACTCGTATAAATAAAATTGGATTTTTCTGAAACGAAAACTGTTTGTTTTCAAATAATAAAAGCTTTCACCCAAGAAATAAACTTCCAATTTGTGTTAAAAGATTTCTAGTTTTAAAATGAAAATGATTTCTAAGTTATGGAAACGGTTTGAAATCTATAAGACAAATATTTGATTTAAAGATTTAAATGAATTAATCCAATTGGGATGGAATTGTTTTGAAACTTATAAATGAACCTTTGTGAAAATAGGAGAATTTTGTGGAATTAATCTTTTGTTTAAAAGATTTGAAATGGTAATTTGTTTAAACCATTTGGAAGAAAGTTTGAATTATTAAGTTGTGACTTAATTAAAATCCCATATCCATATGTTTTTAAATGTTGCGCTCACTATTCGGCTCAACCGGGAAAGGACCTTTGTGTCGTATAACCCATTGCGAATATGTGATACGACGTATGGATTGCATTTGAAGACCTGTGGTGAAGACCGGATATTTTTGAAAACGGAAGGGTTTCTTGTCGATTGTCTCTGCACTGGCTGATCCCCGGTATAGAGATCTCCATATGTGATGGGAAATCCGGGCATGAATAGGGATTGCCCGGATTGCAAGGACTTCTTCGGAAGTGCCTTCGGTTCTGTTCGAACCCAGAACAGACTTGTATGGATTGTATGTCTGACATTACAAGTTGAGATATGAAGCTGATTTCTTTCAAATATATTTCTGTTGGTGGCGGAGAATTTATTCTCTTAGCTTAACACCCTTCTCTGAGACGTACGAGCTCAGAGGTTATGTAGTTGATGGTTATCAGCGATATATTCCCAATTTGGTAATGTGACATGCTAAGTGTTGCTGTGAAATGATCATTGTTTGATCATTTGTGATATGATCATTTGTTTGATCATTTATCTTTGTGATCATTACTTTGATCATTTGTTGACACAAAGCATGGCTTTGTACCAAAGCGTGGCTTTGTGGACGAGACTTCGTCGGACCTCACACCCCGGAATGGTCGAAACAGGAAAGATGCGGCAAGGTTATTGGGGGTAGCACCCCTTAGGGTATGTGCATTTCCTTCTGGATAGAAGTGGTATCATGGTATGGAGCCCAGATACTTAACTTATGTTGATATCGCAGATATGTATATGTGTTATTTTGTGGTTTGTTGTTGGGGCCCCGGTTAAAGGTTGTTACAACCGGGAGATGGCATACTCATGTCAGTAGTTACCCAGTTAGGGGTAAGCCGGCCTTGTGTTGGCAGAGATCCGGTTTGGTTCTCGGGGACGTCCTTCCAGAGGCGTTCTCATGTGGCAATGAGAACTTCCTTGGCCTGACCATTTGTTGGAAATCCAAAGAAACAATACGATCTTGTACGGTTTTAGTTGTAGAACCTGCCATGGAATGTGGTGGTAACCTGCTATTGAACATGGTAGCTATAGTAGGCATAAGTGCGAAATGTCTATGCTGGATAAGATTTATATCTTTACTTTCGAAATGAATTTTGCCTACACTATGCACTAGTAATAATATCAAATGTTTCTTTTTAATGCGTATCAAGCATCTTTGACTATCATAAGGAGAAATCTCCTCCGATTCTGCGTTTGCATTGTGTGTGTGTGTGTGTGTGTGTGTGTGCGGGAGGCCTTATGGTAGTCTCATTTTAAAAAAAGCATTGCGAATTGATTTTAAAAAAAAATCTTTTGTTGATTGTTTTAAAAGATAAACTGTTTTTGTTGCTCACTCCAGTCCCACGACTGATCCGGAGTTTATTGTTTCTTTCCTAAACTCTGGGTGCTCATTATTTTCTACACGAGCAGTCTAGAGTTTGGGTTTTTCAGATAGTCAGGTTTAGTAGATTATCTAGAGTTAGTTCAGTCTTTGGACCACACCAGTCTTTCTTAGCTTGGTGCGTCGTTATTGAGAGTTCGAGCTATTGCTGGATTGGTTCTTGAAGTTGGGAGTTGCGGTTTTGGAGTTCTCTTTTGAAGACTATCTTAGAGTTATATTGTTCCGCTGCTAGATGTTATCTATTTTTCTTTTCCGCTGCTATTTTATTGTATCATATCTCTGATGTATATTGATATCTATTGGATCACCTGTTGTATCAGATATTGTATCAAAGCTGTATATCAATGTATTATTCTTTTATTCCGCTGTGTTATTTACTTAATGTTGTTATAAGCACCGGCGAATCGGATTTGAATGGTCGAATCTACGGCATTCGAGTACGATGTAAAGTATGGATGTCGATTTACGAGCGTGAAAAATTCGATTCGTTACATTTGGTATCAGAGCTAAGGTTGAACTTTAGCTAAGGAGTGTAACACGTTAAGTAGCTCATTAGAGATAGGGTGAAGTATACCCTAGAATGAGTAATCCCTAAGATATCCGTTTTAACGCCTCAGTAAATTCTCTTACTATCCACTGATAGTGAGTATGAGTGCAATAAGAGGACGAGATAGGGGACAGGAAAATACGACTATAATTGGTCAATGCTCTGTAACAACAGTGGAAACAATCTTTCTCTGTCAATCTCCTTTGATTCGTTTTCAAATTCTTTTGATTGCTTCGTGACAGCTCCAGAAGTAGTTTGGTGCGTTGATGCTCTACGAATCGTTGTAGAAAATCCTTACTTCGTTATTCATCGATTTCTTATCAGTTTTTCGATTTAAACTTTAACGGATATGAATTTGAAAGTCGAGATTGAAAATTTAAAATAAAATGGAAATTTTAAATTAAGTTAAATTTGTTAATGAATATGAAGCTAAATTTGAATTGTATCAATAAAACGATTTCGTTTAAAACCAAATTGGAATTTTTGAAATTCTATTGAAATTTCTCGGGTTGATCGAAGTCCGAAGCGGGACAAATTGGTATATATTTTGAGGTGTTCCGATTTGAGTTTGGAATCCATATCTAGTATTTGGAAGTTGTGGAAAATGAAAATCCATTTATCTATCTTTGTTGTTTTCATGCTTGCGAATTTCGAGGACGAAATTCTTTTTAAGGGGGGAAGTCTGTAACGATTTCGGATTTAGACTATATTTAGATTGATAATTTAAATTTATTTTTGAGTAAAAATTTGTGCGATTAATTGTAAATTGATTTTAGATTAAATTTAACAAAGGTTGTTTTGTTCTTGTTTTAAATATTATTGATAATATAAGTAATCTATTTATATAGTGATAATTTCTTTTATAAATTATTTTAAATTTAATAATGAGCTATTTTCAAACCATATTAATAATACGTAATTAGATATTGGATAGTTTAAGTTAAAATAAAAAGAGAAATAAAATAAGCAAAATCTAATAAAATAAAATATCTAAACATAAATATGCAGGTAATCAAAGTAATGTGTTGCAGGCTGAAATAAAGAAATGCAAAGCTAAAGACAAAATAGAACAAAATATGCATATATAACAAGTATGAAGAGAAATGAGAATAGTATATGTAGATTTGTACAATAGTCATTAATACCAAATGTCCTTAGCATTAAATGTTGCCATATCTCTAGCAGCAAATAAAATTGATTCGAATTGTTGAAGAATCATTTCAGCCAAAACAAATAAAATAAAATAAAAAAAATGGAACAAGTAAAATAGGTAGCTGTGAAGTAGTGTGTAGGCAAGTAAAATTATCTAAAACAAATAAAATATAAACATGAAAACATAAAGTACAAGCAAGACACCTCTAGCAATGCAGCCTATGTTTAAAATATCTCAAGCCATTAAAGCAAGATTCGGCCACCAAAGAAAATCTGCATAGTTAATAAATAAAAAGAAAAAAAATATTGTACAAAACTGTTTCCATATATTTATATACATCCATATTAGCAGTTGTTCGTTCAAAACAAAACTTAAGCAAAACCAGAAAAAAAAAGGAGTAAGCTTTCTTTCTAAAAAGTTTAAACAACATCATTTTTGTTCAATCTGGAAATGGCTACTGCAAGAAAATCTAAAACAAAAAAAAGCAAAAGCAAATTTCAAGCATTCAGAATCAAATCTTCAACCTGACTTGATCCAGAACAAAGCAACAATTAAGTTTCTAGTTTGAAACCAGATCCTGGTTTTTGTCTTCAAAGGAAACAGGTGAGCAAAAGCTTCTCTGTTCTTTCAGGAAACAAGTGAGCAAACCCACTTTAATTTTCTTATACTCTTTGATATCATATTGATGATGCTCTGGAGTGGTTGTTAATATGCCTGCATGTGTTTAAGTATGGATTGTATATATATATGTGTGGATGAAATGTCTGATATCAACTCTGTGTAGTTACAGAGCTTGGAAAAAGAAAAAGAAAAATCTGATTAAAATCCCTATATCTCATCTTCAAATTTTGATAGACTTAGGAATTCAAAAGAGATTTGATTAAACGTAAATGAAGTTCAAAAACATATAAAATTAAGTAATAAAGGGTTGAAGTTTATCTGGGTATAAGAAATACAGGAAAAACCTTGTAACTTGAAAAATTCAAACATCATAATTTCTTGTTCCAGGTTTATAATCTGAAACTATACTCTAAATCATGATTTTTGGAAGTGTAACCATAATTTCTAGTTTGGGTTTGAATGTGTATTTCTGGTCTATCCAGAAATTAGTTTTTGGATTATAGCTCATGATCTATGATCTCAGGAAGGTCGGGGGTGTTTCTATTGTAAGGTGATCGATCAATAATACTTGGAAAAATATTGTATCAATGATTTATACATTGAGGAATTTGGAATCGAGGATTTAAATTTCTAAACCTAGTTTTACTGAAGGTTGGGTTTTCGCTTCGTTCATCGTCTAGAGATTATCGAGTGCGACGCGACTCGGGGAGGTGGCAAAGGGATGTTAGTCGAAGACGACGTCGAAATTTTAGGCATCTCCGGTGAAGTGAGCGGTGGCGGTGATGTGGTTTTGTCATTTGGGTTGACGCAGTAGCGTGGATCGAACTGTTAGATTTCGAATCGAAATTTGAGAAGGCGAATCGAGTTTGTTTTTCAAATGGAGGGTGATATCGTGACTTGTTGGAGGTGCGGAAGTTCGCCAGAACGTTGGTGATGGGTTGTGCACGTGTACGACGTGGGTGATGGTGTCAGAGCGTTCGACCGGGAAGAACTCGAGAGGGAGATCGAGTAAAATAGGTGTTGGCTCGAGTCTTGTATCGGGTCGAACGCGAGTATATAGCGGTTTTGAAATGTTGAGGGAAAAACAAGTTTTTGAATAAATAAATAAAAGGGATAAGTATAGGGAGAAGAAGAAGGAAGGTTTGGGAAAGAATGTGACGCGAGGGAAAGAAGGTGGAGACACGGGTTTCACTCGGGTAAACCAAGTGTTTGTCTCGGGTCGGTTTTCTTTGCAAATCAACTTAATGAACTTTTAAGTTATTTTGCTAAGTAAAGATTAGTAATAATAAAACTAACTATGTTGTCAGGTTTTTAGTTAAGTTTTGATTTAAAACTTATGAAGAAAGTTGGATAATGTAAAGTGTTTAATTAATTTAGGTAAGTAAATTTAAAATATAATTAATTTATACTTGTAATTTAATAAATAACTTAAGGTTAAATAAATTTGTAATTAGAAATTGATAATTATAATCTCGTGTTTAATCAATTTAAACTTAAAATTTAATTTCTTAAAGTTATATAAATAAATAATAGTTAACTAATTATGGGATAAATTAAGGATAATTAATATGGTTAATAAATTAAAGCAATTAATTTGAAGATAATTAATCAAAGATTAATTAATTAATGTAAATGGTTAGGGATGATCACTTATTGGAATTTTATTAAAGTAAATGGTAATAAATCAATTAAGGGTTAAATTATTAATTAAAAATAATTAATTAAATGGTGAATTAAATAATTAAAGGTTAATTATTTAATAGTTAAAGGTTGATGAATAATAATTAAAGGTTAATTAATTTATCATTAATGATTAATTAATAAAAGATTAAAGAATAATTAATCAAAATGATTTGTAAATTTTTTGATGTTAATTAACCAGGATTAGAAATTCATAAGAAATTAATCTGATTTGAATTAATCCGACAATTAACTGACCTTACTTATGAATGTTTGGATTCTATTGAATGTTGAATTGTTTGATATCCCTGATTTGTGATGCTTTGTGATACATCCTGATTTATGTTGTGATCTGTAATTTACTTATCTTTGATATATATCTGTGATCTGTGAATAAACGATAAGCGTTATAGTTAATACCGCTTATCAACTATATTTATGTATTCTGATCTGTGATGATTGTATGATGTTGCACTACTGTGTAAAACCCTTAAACTACACTTTTACACACACAAATATGGATTTCACGTAGAAATCGGTTAAGTCATAGATAATTTAAACTTGACGTTTTTGAAATTGAAATTTTAATTTCAATTGATTTTGAAATTAGAAATTTGGGTTTAAAGTGAAAAGCTTTTGAAATGGAATTTCAAAGACCAAATTTATTCTTGGAATAACCTGATTAAGTTTTGGAATTTAAATAATTTGATTTAAATTTGAATTCAAAATTTGGATTTGAATTCTACGATTGAAACTAGGGATTAAAGATGTCATATCAGATATATATGGGTCAAACCATTTAAATGTACTTATTTAGGAATTTGAATTTAAATTCAAAGGCTTTAACTCGTATAAATAAAATTGGATTTTTCTGAAACGAAAACTGTTTGTTTTCAAATAATAAAAGCTTTCACCCAAGAAATAAACTTCCAATTTGTGTTAAAAGATTTCTTGTTTTAAAATAAAATTGATTTCTAAGTTATGGAAACGGTTTGAAAGCTATAAGACAAATATTTGATTTAAAGATTTAAATGAATTAATCCAATTGAGATGGAATTGTTTTGAAACTTATAAATGAACCTTTGTGAAAATGGGAGAATTTTGTGAAATTAATCTTTTGTTTAAAAGATTTGAAATGGTAATTTGTTTAAACCATTTGGAAGAAAGTTTTGAATTATTAAGTTGTGACTTAATTAAAATCCCATATCCATATGTTTTTAAATGTTGCGCTCACTATTCGACTCAGCCGGGAAAGGACCTTTGTGTCGTATAACCCATTCCTAATATGTGATACGACGTATGGATTGCATTTGAAGACCGGTGGTGAAGATCGGATATTTTCGAAAACGGAAGGGTTTCTTGTCGATTGTCTCTGCACTGGCTGATCCCCGGTATAGAGATCTCCATATGTGATGGGAAATCCGGACGTGATTAGGGATTACCCGGATTGCAAGGACTTCTTCAGAAGTGCCTTCGGTTCTGTTCGAACCCAGAACAGACTTGTATGGATTGTATGTCTGACATTACAAGTTGAGATATAAAGCTGATTTCTTTCAAATATATTTCTGTTGGTGGCGGAGAATTTATTCTCTTAGCTTAACACCCTTCTCTGAGACGTACGAGCTCAGAGGTTATGTAGTTGATGGTTATCAGCGATATATTCCCAATTTGGTAATGTGACATGCTAAGTGTTGCTGTGAAATGATCATTGTTTGATCATTGTGATATGATCATTTGTTTGATCATTTATCTTTGTGATCATTACTTTGATCATTTGTTGACACAAAGCATGGCTTTGTACCAAAGCGTGGCTTTGTGGACGAGACTTCGTCGGACCTCACACCCCGGAATGGTCGAAACAGGAAAGATGCGGCAAGGTTATTGGGGGTAGCACCCCTTAGGGTATGTGCATTTCCTTCTGGATAGAAGTGGCATCATGGTATGGAGCCCAGATACTTAACTTATGCTGATATCGCAGATATGTATATGTATTATTTTGTGATTTGTTGCTGGGGCCCCGGTTAAAGGTTGTTACAACCGGGAGATGGCATACTCGTGTCAGTAGTTACCCAGTTAGGGGTAACCCGGCCTTGTGTTGGCAGAGATCCGGTTTGGTTCTCGGGGACGTCCTTCCAGAGGCATTCTCATGTGGCAATGGGAACTTCCTTGGCCAGACCATTTGTTGGAAATCCAAAGAAACAATACGATCTTGTACGGTTTTAGTTGTAGAACCTGCCATGGAATGTGGCGGTAACCTGCTATTGAACATGGTAGCTATAGTAGGCATAAGTGCGAAATGTCTATGCTGGCTAAGATTTATATCTTTACTTTCGAAATGAATTTTGCCTACACTATGCACTAGTAATAATATCAAATGTTTCTTTTTAATGCGTATCAAGCATCTTTGACTATCATAAGGAGAAATGTCCTCTGATTTTGCGTTTGCATTGTGTGTGTGTGCGGGAGGCCTTATGGTAGTCTCATTTTAAAAAAAGCATTGCGAATTGATTTGAAAAAAAATCTTTTGTTGATTGTTTTAAAAGATAAACTGTTTTTGTTGCTCACTCCAGTCCCACGACTGATCCGGAGTTTATTGTTTCTTTCCTAAACTCTGGGTGCTCATTATTTTCTACACGAGCAGTCTAGAGTTTGGGTTTTTCAGATAGTCAGGTTTAGTATATTATCTAGAGTTAGTTCAGTCTTTGGAACACACCAGTCTTGCTTAGCTTGGTGCATCGTTATTGGGAGTTCGAGCTATTGCTGGATTGGTTCTTGGAGTTGGGAGTTGCGGTTTTGGAGTTCTCTTTTGAAGACTATCTTAGAGTTATATTGTTCCGCTGCTAGATGTTATCTATTTTTCTTTTCCGCTGCTATTTTATTGTATCATATCTCTGATGTATGTTGATATCTATTGGATCATCTGTTGTATCAGATATTGTATCAAAGCTGTATATCAATGTATTATTCTTTTATTCCGCTGTGTTATTTACTTAATGTTGTTATAAGCTTCCGCGAATCGGATTGGAACGGTCGAATCTACGGCATTCGAGTACGATGTAAAGTATGGATGTCGATTTTCGAGCGCGAAAAATTCGAGTCGTTACAGAAATAGTTGAATATTTCTAGAAATAAGAAGTGAGAATATGGTCAAGAGGAATTTATGGATGAATATTGGGTTTTTCTAAAACTATAAACTTATTTTAAAAGGATTATTTTAAATTACCACACTATATAAATTTCTTATAAACTATTACTTGAATTTAAAATGTTTTGAATTAGTTATTTTTAAAGGATAGGCAAATATTTATAATAAACTTCAAATTTTTTTAGAACCAGTTTACAATTTATCATTAACTGGATATGAACTCTAATTTTTATGTTAAATATTTCTCTTAAACCGTAAATTGTATAAAACTATACTTATTATTTTATAAATCTAAATGTTTTCAAATGCTTTTAAAAATCTAATTAATTATCCTCTTGTGATGATAAGTGAGTTATTAAATGAGATAACATTTAGGAGAAATCTTATTAAGTGAAGGAATTGAGTTTGAAATTTATAAGCAAAGTATAAATTGATTTTTGAGAAAGAGAATGAGAAAATAAGAAATATTTTCAATGGGTTAAATTGGGAATAATATCTGAATGATATTGAGATAATTAATTTGTGAAAACTATTTGATGGTTGCTTGTGTATGATTAATTGATAGTTAAATAACCGACTATCAATATTGGACAATGCGCTGATCGTTTCGAAGAGTCCGGGATCGGATTTAATTATTCGAAAACCACTTCGATCCGGTTTGTACGATTACGAATGAAGACAGTGAAGAGTTGAAGACGGTGATTCAGTTTGTCCAAACCTAGGGCAACTTGTATGGATTGAATGCTTTCAGAACATCGTCAGGTGGACGATGAGCATTCTAAATGATGCGTTCTTGAGAGGTAAAGCTTAACCTCAAGCCTCATCAACCGGGAATGGCTAAAACAGGGGAGGTGTAGCAAGGTTAGGTGGGTCATGCCCAAGCATGACAAGATTTTCCCCTGTCTCGATGTTCCTTTTTATTCGGCTAAGTGGGTGGTTGGTCGCGCCAACCACGGAGTTATCTTGTTCGGGACTGTTCAGTAAGGAATGGTTCCGGCCTTGTGTTGTAGGGGAGCGGGCGTACTCCTCGGTACGCTGATCTAGGCCAGGTACTGTGACGGGCGGTGTAACGTTCGAGATTTTTCATTGCCGAAAAACCGAATCGTTATGGTTAAAGAAGAAGAAAAGATAGAAGAAGAGAGAAAAAAATCGAACAGAACAGAAAGAGACAACAGAAAAATATCAGAATCTCACAATTCGCAGCGGAACAACATATAATAAGTAAATGAATAATCTTTAAAACAAAGAACTGTACATTTATACATTACATCATTATCAGAGTTTACAACAACAATAGACAACAGAGTCAATACATCAATGGACAGTTATATAAACTTGTCCTCATACAGAATACACGGCGGAATAATACATAGTATAATATCATATACAAGTGGTACGTCTCGATATGTAGCTCGCCTCCTGAGCTCCATAGCACTCTAAATCCAGAGTAACCTGATAACCAAACTCTAGACTGACCGTGTGGAAATTGGTGGGCACCCAGAGTTTAGGAAGGGAAACAATAAACTCCGAGTCAGTCATGAGACTGGTGTAAGAACTTAAAACAGTTTATCTTTAGAAACAAACAAAGGGAGAATTTTAAAATAGATTCGCAATGCTTTTTAGAAAATGAGACTACCATAAGGCCTCCCACACACACAATGCAAACGCAGAATCGGAGGAGATTTCTCCTTATGATAGTCAAAGATGCTTGATACGCATTAAAAAGAAACATTTGATATTATTTGTAACGACCCAGAATTTTATTAATTTAAAATTTGAATATTTAATTAATTTTAAATATTAATAAGTGAAATTTATAAGTCGAATAAATTTTATTTCGAATAATTGGATTTAATTGAATAATTAAATCGATAATTTAATATGTCAAATTATGGAAAAAAATTGAAAATTGGGTAAAATATGATTGAAAATGATTTGTAAAATTTTATTTTATCATATTGAAGTTAGAACGATATTTTAGAACTTTTAAAATCGAATTAAGAGTTAATTTGTGAAAATTGAATATTTTAATATTTAATCGACTAGTGAAATTAGTCAATTTTTGAACAGTCACAGAATTGGACGAGACTAGTTCCATTGGATCCGTAATAGTTAGTTATTATCGGATTTCAATTTTCGTAGCAATCGGAGTTATCGTTTGATCGTGGCAGCTCGAAACGCATCGAAATTATTTTAATATTAATTTGGCGAGTTAAAATAGCCATTTTTCAAAAAGTCTCGGATTTCGACGAAACCAGTTTCATCGGATCCGTAATGTGATATTATTGTATGGTTTCAAATTTCATGTCAATCGGATTTACTGTTTGTCCGGTGCAAGCTAAAACGCTTAGAAAATCGTTTAATCGGTTTAATTTTAAATTGAACGTTTATTGCCATAACTCGCACAAATGACCGAATTAGCTTTCGAAACATGTTACATTGTGTCCGGAACGCGGGATAAACCCTAGAAACGCCAACCGGCACGCTTCGTTTGGAGTTCGGAAAATTCGGGGTGAATAGTGTTCGCGTATTTTTCTATAAAACCCCCTTGGAATTCATTTTTGCAAAAGTAAAAAGAGGCTAGGGTTTCAAAAACTGTCCAACCGCCATTTTCCTATTCTAAGACCAGAAATTAATATCTTTCTCCCCTCAATCACTCTCAATCTACAAGGAATTAGCCAAAGTGTTCAACACGAAAGTCGAAGAGCATGAAGAGAGCTTTCGATCCATACGGTGATGATCGTGTTTGGAGCATCAGAGGGGGAGCAAGGGGGGCCGACACCTACAGGTTGCGCGTGCGTTTCGAGGCTAATTTGGGGGCCGAGCTCCATGCCTTTGCATCCGAGGGTAGCTCTCGAGACAAGCTTCAATATGGTGTATCCTGATCGAAGTATAGATGAGCGTGGAAGAGGCAATGTTAAACCCTAATTTGCATTGATGGGTTCTTTTGCGCGTGTAGCTTACTGGAAAGTAACGTGATGATGGAAGAAGCAAATGGGCAGGCCTGATGTAGTGGGGTGAGATCTATGGCCAGGATTGACTTAGGTTTATAAAAATTTAATTTTGTTGTAAAATTATGAATAAAAAAATCGTGTAACTTGTAAAAATCGTATCCATTTCATACGAGGTCGAAAACGCGCGAAACCAGTTGCGTTGAATCGTATGGACGAGCACTACGCTATGGAATTGGATTGAAGTCGTTTGGAGTTAGTGAGAATTTCGGATAAAATTAAACGTCCGTTTAATTTTATTCGAAATAAATCGCTAAAACGAAATTGAAATCAAGGTGAGAACTTCTCACTCAATCGAATCGGTTTCGATTTTATTTTAAATAGTTAGATTTAAAATACTTGAATGCATGTTTGAATGATGATTGTATCTATTGATTGTTAAAATAGACATTATGCGCCGTTAGTAAGCGGAGGTTATTTATTAAAAACATATACCGCGAATATTTCATAAACAGTGAAATTGGTATTATATATAATAGCAATATTAATATATTGGCAAATGTATATATTGTAGTTATTGATTTCCCGCATTTGTATAGCGGATGAGACCCTATTGCGCCGTATATTAAGCGGATAATATTTTAAATCCCATACACCGCGATAATTTCGTTCTGGAACGGAATTGGTATTGTGCTAACATCTTTGGATGCAGGAAAACAGGTTGGAGGGATCCAACTGGATTCCTCAACAGTATTTGTTTGATTATGGATATTTTGATATTCGTTGATTATCATATCGATATATGATATCGTTGTTGTCGTGATTGACTATTTGGTATGTAGCATCATTGGGCCAAATTTTGATTTGGAATTTTAAAATGATTTTAAAGTGATTTTTGAAAGTATATGTTTATAAAATATTTTTTGGAATTGATCCATTATAAATAAATAAACGTTATAATTTTTATGTTATAAAAATTATGATTTTTGAGAAATATAGTTAAAATTTGATTTTTGAACATATAGGATTTATGAAATCTGATCATTTTATAAATCAAAATGGTGAAATTATAAAGGAGTTTAAAGATGTTTTAAAATAATAGTATAAATTGATTTATATAAAAGATTTATAAAAAATGGATATTTGTAAATTAAAATATTTGAATTATAAAACGAGTTTTTATAAGTGTTAGAATGAATTGTGAATGAATTTCATAAATGAATGAAATTTATAGAATTATAAACGGTGAAGTTATAAATGGAATTTTATAAGCAGTAGGTTTATAAAATTCATAAAGTTATTAAAAGAATGGTTTTGGATAAATAATTGAATCTTATAAGTTATAAGATTTATAATTATGAAGTTCAAAGGAACGATTTTGCAAACAAATAAATTATAAGTATTTCACTTATAATATGAACTTTTGGTTTATAATTGAGTTATGAATTGAATAGGTTAATAAAGGAATTTATAAACGTTGTTTTATAAATCCGCAAACGACTTATTTTGATAAGTAAATTGTTATAACTTATTTATGGAGTTATATTCACATTTTAGATAGTGAATAATCCTTTAAGATAAAATGTATAGAAATGATGAATTTTGTTAACGTAGTATATTCACGTTTTTGAATAGTGAATAATATGTTAAAGAAAATGTTTAGAATGTGATATTTTAAATAGAATTAAAACAAGTTAACGATGTTTTAAAATGTGTTGAGATTCGAAACCATAGATTTCAACATTCATTGTTGAAATAGACGTTTTCGAGAAATAGAAGGAAATGGTGGACTATAACACTGTTGTTATAGTAAATGATTTCCTAAAGGAAATGTTTTGTATAGTATTGGGATTTATATATCTATTTTAATTTAGAATCCCTATACTAGTGATTTTGGGTTGTCGTAACGATGTTTTACGCAACATTCGTTTTGGCCCAAATAAATATGTTTAAGAGAATGATTTCCTTAAAGAATGAAATATGTACTTAATCTCGATTTAAGTATATTGAATATTTTCCAAAGGTTGAAAATAAAAGATTTGTGAATTACTTATTAAATAAGTATGGAAATGTTTTCCAATATAAAGTGAATATTTTGAGAATTTATCTTTTTGAAGATAAATTGAAATGAATAATTGAAATCGTATATGCATGGATATTGTGAAATATAAATTCACTATGGAATTTATAAATGAAAAGGGAATTTGTTTAAAAATAAATATTGATTTATTTTTGAAGTATTGAAATTATTTACCTTGTAAAGATATTTTTGGGAAATAAATAATTTGGAAAATTATTTGGAATCTGGTGATGTGTGCATATCCATTGATAGTTCAATAACCGACTATCAATATTTACCTTTGAGAGGTATTTGTTGGGATTTGTTGAATTTGAATGCTACGCTTATTTTTAAATTATTGCGCTCGTTATTCGGATTACCCATTCCGAATAGTGATACGACGTAATGGATAGCATTGATGACCGGTGTTGAAGACCGGATATTTTTGAAAGCGAAAGGACAACTCGTCGATTGTCTTTGCATCGAGTAGATACGGTATAGAGACTCCCTATGTGATGGGAAGTCCGGACGTGATTAGAGATTATCCGGATTGCAAGGACTTCTTTGTAAGTGCCTTCGGTTCTGTTCGAGCCCGGAACAGACTTGTATGGATTGTATGTCGTACATTACAAATTGAGATATAAAGCTGATTTCTTTCAAATATATTTCTGTTGGTGGCGGAGAATTTATTCTCTTATCTTAACACCCTTCTCTGAGACGTACGAGCTCAGAGGTTATGTAGTTGAAGATTATCAGCGATATATTCCCAGTTTGGTAATGTGACATGCTGAGTGTTGCTGTGAAATGATCATTGTGTTGATCATTTGTGATAGGATCATTTGTTTGATCATTTATCTTTGTGATCATTTCTATGATCATTTGTTGACCTAAAGCACGGCTTTTGTATAAAGTGTGTCTTTGTGGACGTGACTTCGTCGAGCCTCACACCTCGGAATGGTCAAAACAGGAAAGATGTGGCAAGGTTATGAGGGGTAGCTCCCTTTAGGGTATGTGCATTTCCTTCTGGAAAGGGTGGTATCATGGTATGGAGCCCAGATACTTACTCATGTTGAAACACTTTATTTATGATTGTGTGATGTTGATGACGAGCGCTCGGTTGAAAGGTCCAATGGGACCGGGGGATGGCATACTCATGTCAGTTGTTACCCAGTTAGGGGTAACCCGGCCTTGTGTTGGTAGAGATCCGGTTTGGTTCTCGAGGACGTCCTTCCAGAGGCGTTCTCATGTGGCAATGGGAAGTTCCTTGGCCTGATCATTTGTTGGAAATCCAAAGAAACAATACGAGACTTATACGGTTTTAGTTGTATAACCTGCTATGGAATGTGGCGGTAACCTGCTATTGAACATAGTTAGCTATAGTAGGCATACGATAATGGTCGTATGTTGGCTAAGATTTATATTCTACCTTCGAAATATTTTCCTACACTATGCACTAGTAATAATATCAAATGTTCTTTTTAAATGCGTATCAAGCATCTTTGACTATCATAAGGAGAAATCTCCTCCGATTCTGCGTTTGCATTGTGTGTGTGTGCGGGAGGCCTTATGGTAGTCTCATTTTTAAAAGCATTGCGAATTGACTTTAAAAATATTTCTCTATTTTGATTTTAAAGATAAAATAAACTGTTTTGAGTTCTCACACCAGTCACATGACTGACTCGGAGTTTATTGTTTTCCTTCCTAAACTCTGGGTGCCCACCAATTTCCACACGGGCAGTTAAGAGTTAGGTTTATCAGGATATTCTGGAGTTGCTGGAGGCAAGCTGGATGGCATGGCGTATTATTAGTATATAGTATTTCTTTTCCGCTGTTTGTTGTTGTTGATGTTGTACACTCTGATGATGTAATGAAATGAAAATGTAATGTAATGTAATAACTGATATAGTTCTTTGTTTAAAGATTATTCATTTATGTATTATATGTTGTTCCGCTGCGATTGTGAGATTCTGTATTGTTGTGTTGTGTTCTGTTCCGTTCTATTTTCTTTTCTCTCTATTTTCTATCTTTCTCTCTCTTCTTCTCCCTTTTTCTTTTTCTTAAACGTTGAGCATTCGTATTTCTGTTCATCTTGAGTTAATCTATGGAGATTAGTGTATATTCAAGGAGTACGGATTTGCGGGTCTTCACATTATTACTAGTGTATAGTGTATAAAACATTTCGAAAGTAAAGATATAAATCTTACCCAGCATAGGCATTCCGCATTTATGCCTGCTATAGCTACCATGTTCAATAGCAGGTTACCGCCACATTCCATGGCAGGTTATACAACTAAAACCGTACAAGATCGTGTTGTTTCTTTGGATTTCCAACAAATGGTCAGGCCAACGAACTTCCCATTGCCACATAGGTACGCCTCTGGAAAGACGACCCGAGAACCACACCGGATCTCTGCCAACACAAGGCCGGGTTACCCCTAACTGGGTAACTACTGACACGAATATGTCATCCCCCGATCGTAACCGATCTATCCAAGGATCCTTGATTTCCAACAACCACAAAGCAATAAATTTGCAGCAACAACATAGGTTAAGTATCTGGGCTCCATACCATGATACCACCTCTATCCAGAAGGAATGACATACACTAAAGGGCACTACCCCTAATAACCTTGCTGCATCCTTCCTGTTTTGACCATTTCCGGGGTGTGAGGTCCGACGAAGTCTCGTCCACAAAGCCACGCTTTATACAAAAGCTGTGCTTTGGGTCAACAAATGATCAAAGTAATGATCACCAAGATAAATGATCAAACAAATGATCATATCACAAATGATCCAACAATGATCATTCCACAGCAAAACTCAGCATGCCACACTACCAAATTGGGAGTATATCACTAATAACCTTCAACTACATAACCTCTGAGCTCGTACGTCTCAGAGAAGGGTGTTAAGCTAAGAGAATAAATCCTCCGCCACCAACAGAAATATATTTGAAAGAAATCAGCTTTATATCTCAATTTGTAATGTCATACATACAATCCATACAAGTCTGTTCCGGGCTCGAACAGAACCGAAGGCACTTACAAAAAAGTCCTTGCATTCCGGATAATTTCTAATCACGTCCGGACTTCCTGTCACTAAGGGTTATAAAACCTCTATATCGGAGATCAACCGATGCAGAGCAACTCAACGGTAATCCTTCGTTTTCAAAAATATCCGGTCTTCAACACCGGTCATCAAATGCAATCCATAACGACGTATCACATATTCGGAATGGGTAATACGACCCAAAGGTCCTTTCCCGGCTAACCCGATAGTGCGCGCTTATTTAAAAATAAGTGTGGCATTCAAATTCAAGCAATCACAACAAATACCTATTTAAAGGTAAATATTGATAGTCGGTTATTTAACTATCAATAAAGATGCTCAACATCATCAGGTTCCAAATAATTTTCCAAATTATTTATTTTCCCAAAAATATCTTTACTAGATATATATAATTTCCACACTTTAACCATTTGAAAGTAAATTTTCAAATCACTTTTCAATCCTTTATCACTTTTGAAAACAAATTTCAATCATTTTCCTTACTCGGAAATACTTTCATTTCAAAATGGTTCATTTAAACCAATCCTTACCGATTTACTTTATATTTACGTTCCAAATCCGTAAATTTATTCGCATACTTTAAAAATAAATAAACGTTTATTTTTAAACAAATTCCCCTTTCTTTTATAAATTCCATAGTGAATTTATAATTCCAAAATATCTATGATATACGATTTTCAATCGATTTCAAATATTCACTTTCAATTTATCTTTACAAGGATAAATCTAAAACGTTCATTTCACATTGGAAAAATATTTCCATACTTATTTAATAATAAGTACTTCACAAATCTATTTATTTTCAACATTTGAAAATATTCGATATACTTAAATCAAAATTAAGTATATATTTCATTACTTAAGGAAAACATTCTCTTAACACATTTATTTGGGTCAAAAACGAATGTTGTGTAAAACATCGTTACGACGACCCAAAATCACTAGTATAGGGATTCAAAATAATGGTTTCGATCATAATACATTTTAAAACATCTTTAAAATAATTAACTTCATTTTATAATATTCATTTTGCCAAACATGACCATTTTATTCAATAATGTATTCACTGTCCAAAATCGTGAATATATTTTCTTTAATAAACTTCAATATTCAATTTATCAAATTCAATTGATTTCGGATTTACAAAACAACGTTTATAAACTCCATTTATATTTTTATAAATTTCTATTTATAAAAATCCTTTTATATCTCATTTTAAATGCCAAATCTGATTTATAAGTTGATTACTTATAAATCTTATATCTTACAAAATCTATCCATTTTATATCTTCATATTTCATAAATTTATAAATTACAATTAACTTATGAAACCCATTTTTATTTCACTTTATTACTTATAAAAACTCATTTTATAATTCCAGTATTTTTAATTTATAAATATCAACTTTATAAATCTTCTATATAAATCGTTTATAATAATTCAAAAATCCCAATTTAAACCAATTTATAAATTACTTAACTATTTATTTCCAAAAATCTCATTTCGGTTATATTTCTCAAAAATATTAATTTTTTATAACATAAAAATTTATAACGTTTTAATTATTTAAAATGAATCAATTCAAAATTTAATAAAAATATATACTTTGAAAAATCACTTTAAAATCCTTTTAAAAATCAAAAACGTATTTTTTTTTTAACTTTAAAAAAATGGATCCGATGATGCAACGGCATCAAATAGTCAATCACGACTACGACATCAACAAATATCACAATATCTGTAATCAAATAAATATTATTGAGGAATCCAGTTGGATCCCTCCAACCTCTTTCCCTACATCCACGGATGTTAGCACAATACCAATTCCGCTCCAGTACGAAATTATCGCGGTATATGGGATTCATAAAATATCATCCGCTTAATAGGCGGCGCAATAGGGTCTCATCCGCTATAGAAGTGCGGGAAATCAACTCCAATATATACGTATGCCAATATATATATATATATATATATATATATATATATTGTTATATATAGATATATCCTACTATATATACTATCACAATCAACAGCAATCAATAACTACAATCATCATTCAAACATACATTCAAGCAATTTTAAATCTAACTATTTAAAATATAAATCGAAACTGATTCGATTGAGTGAGAAGTTCTCACCTTGATTTTCAATTCCATTTCAGCGTTTATTTCGAATAAAATTAAACGGACGTTTAATTTTATTCAAAATTTTCACTGACTCCAATTGCTTCCAATCCAGCTCCATAGCGTAGTATTCGTGAATACGATTCCAACGCACTTCGTCTCATCAGTTTTCGATCTCGCAGCAAAACGTTATAGCATTTTAAAGATCATACGAGTTAAAATAAATCAATTTCAATTTCCTTTTATATTTTTAAACCTCACAAGCAATCTGGGCCGCTGATTTTGGTGATGAGATCATGGCCATGTTTTATCGTCTTCCTCATGCACGTTTTTTTCTTTCTCCAGGTTTCGAAAAGCCATGCCGCCTCCATCCACTAATTATCGCAACCCATTCGATACACCATAAGACGATCAAGGACTGTCGTTCTCTTCGCATCCCCGCACACCACCCACGGCCGGACCAACTTGAAGTCCGGTCGACCATAGCTCATGAAAAACGAGCTCGAACGCAACCCGTTCAAACCCCAATAGCCACCAATCCATTACGAATTAAACGATCTTGACCGTTGAACTTGTCAATCTCACTGCCCTCTACGACTTTCGTTTAGAAAGTTTCGTGAATCATTGCTTGGATTTGAAGAAATCAGAGGAGAAAGGATGGAAATTTTCGGCCATATATTCCATTGGTGGCGGCTACTGAAGAAACTAGGGTTAGGTTTTTATTTTGTGAAAAATGAATGGGTTATGACCTTTTTATAGAAAATATTCAAAACACTATTCATTTCGGATTTTTCAAACTCCGATTTACGCGCGATAACCGCTGTTTCTAGGGTTTATCCCGTATGTCAGACACAATGGAATAGGTTTCGAAAGCCATCATCTGTGTGAGATACGGCAATAAACGACCGATTTAAAATTAAATCGGTTAATCAAATTTCTAGGCGTTTTAGTTTGCCCCGGACAAACGGTAAATCCGATTGGCACAAAATTTGAAACCATACAATAATATCACATTACGGATCCGATGAAACTGATTTCGTCGAAATCCGAGACTATTTGAAAAATGACTATTTTAACTCGCCAAATTAATATTAAAACAATTTTGATGCGTTTCGAGCTGCCATGGTCAAACGACAACTCCAATTGCTACGAAAATTGAAATCCGATAATAACAAACTATTACAGATCCAATGGAACTAGTTTCGTTCAATTCTGAGACTGTTCGAAAAATGACTAATTTTCAATCGATAATTAAATATTAAAATATTCAATTTTCACAAATTAACTTTTAGTTCGATTTTAAAAGTTCTATAACATCACTATAACTCCAGTATGATTAAATAAAATTTTACAAATCATTTTCAATCATATTAAACTCAATTTTCAATTATTTCTGGAATTTCTATTATTAAATTATTATCGATTTAATTACCAAATTAAATCCAATGTTCGAAAAATAAATTATTCGAATTATAAATTTCACTTGTTAATATTTAAAATCAATTAAATATACATATTTAAATTATCAAAAATTCTGGGTCGTTACAGGCGGTACCCCAGTAGCCCAGCCATTGATGGAAATCCATTCTCCCTACGAGCCTTGTACGAGTTTTGTTTGTATTACCCACTCTGTGGCTAGTAGCTGGGATTTAATAGATGTAACAATTTCGGCTATTTTATAAGTATTTGTATATAGACCCTATTATAATATCAGAGGATTTCTATAAAAATTGTTTTAGCTACCGTAAGGTAAAAACCCGACATGTTTATTTGTGGCGTGGTCTTACGAGATGCTTTTGTTTTCAAAAGATTTTCGAAACTTTAATAATCCAATTGAGTGTGATTTTCTCACGCTGGTATTCCAGACTGACTCGGGTGTTGTTTTAATGATGCTCGGGTCAGACCGAGTTTAACAGGATTCAGGTTATATGCTGGAGCTCAGGAGACGAGCTGGTGACAGAGCGTATTTACGTATTTGTCTATTATCTCCGCTGTATATGGACATGTATGATTGATTGATGTACTCTGATGATGGTATGTGTGTATATGTATACAGTACAGATTTCTTGTATTTGAAACTGTATTCTGTATATTATATTTTATTCCGCTGCGATGTGAGACTCTGATGTTGTTCGTGTTTTTCTTCTTCTACCTCTTTCTTCTTACCCAAAGACTCGTACATTTGTACTACTTTGGACTGAACTGTGTGGAATTGTGTTAGTTCAAAGGGGTACGGATTTGCAGGCTTTTACACTTGGTATCAGAGCTGAAAGGTTAAGCGAGAACCTTGGCTCTGGTGGGGAATTACTCATTAGAAAATAGAGTCAATGGTACTCTAGAATGAGTTTGAGCATATTAATAGATATGAGCGCGTATTTGTTAGTGAATATAAAATGATTTTATATTTTGATTGGTTTATTGAGTGGTATATGAACCTTCGTCGGCACGGCTCGAAAACTGTATCGAAGGGGTTTCTAAACACTTAAATAGAACAATTCGACACAATATTGATTTTCAAAAATGGGTGAATGAAATAATTTCATCCAAAATATATTTTGATATAAAAGGAATATTTTCTGAATTATTATAACATGGATGTTTGGATGATAATATTTTTACAAGTGAGACGATTAAATTTAAAATAGTTATCTAATCAAGGAAAACATTAAATGTCGAATTTTGGAATTAAAACTTAAGGTGAAAAGTTAAATATGGAAATTTAACTTGGATTAAAATTTAAAACTTGAGATTTAATTAATGATTTGGAAGGAATAAATTAGTAGATTTTAAATGAAGTTGAGAAATAAAACTTAAAGTGGATTGAAATTAATTTAAGTTATGTGAATGGAAGTAAATTAAATTAAACTGAAAATAAAATCCAGTTTATTTAAATTAAGTTGTTGAATTAAAAATGGGAATAAGTGATGAAACCCGAGTTATAAATAGAAATTCCATTGAAATGGTAAGTAAAATTAAATATAAATCACAATTATTATGAATTGGATTAAAGTAAAGATAGCTTGAATTTACGAATAAAATCCAAATCAAGTATGGCTGGAATAAATTAGCCTTGGATGTTATCTTAACAAATTTAGAATGGCTAATTAAATTACATGGGATTTGATCTAGATGAATATCAAGTCAATTGCAATGAATTTAAGTAAGAAGTTGCAATAAATAAAATTAACTTAAGATTTAAAATTTATGGAAAGGTGATTTCGAAGAAAGTGGAAGTTCATTAATTAAAATAGATTGGTAAAGTACCTTAAATTTTGGATGTGATTGGATGGTAAATAGCCAATTTAATTGGATTGAGAACTTTGTTTGTACTGGAATTATCTTAAGTTAGGGTAATATTTGAATTTGAATGAAGATGAATTAAATTGAGATGTAGATGGTATTGTAATAAAACTCTCACTTGGGTAAAATTCATAATAATGGAATGAGGTTGAATTCAATGTAAGTTAAGTGAAACTTTAATTTGAATAAATAAGATTTCGACAGCTTATAAAAGAATTGAGAAGCGTTGAAATATAAAATATATACTTGGCTAAGTAAAAATGTATAAACCCGTATTAAAATAAAATGGGAAAGTGGTTAACTGTAAATAAATGGAAGTGTGAAGATAAATAAGAAGTGGACTTATAAAATTAAGATGGAATAAATAAGTCAAATAGAATTATTTGAATCTGGAAAATGAATAGAAATCCAAACCTGAATTTCAAAATAGAATTGAACCAAAGAAATTTAAATGGAGAGATTTTTGAAGCTAAAAAGTCAAGTATTGAATTTTAAATTGGGAGTAAGCTAATTTGGGATAAATTAGTAACCTGAATATGTGAGTAAACTTTGAATTGGTCAAATAAAGGTTGAATGGTAAATTAATAGAAGTGGAGAGTGAATTAAAGTGAATGGGGGAAGAGCCCTTGAATTATAAATATAAAATTCAACTTTGATTGGTTGGTAAATAAAATGAAATTGGATTAAATATAAATGGTTAGAAGTGCAAACAAAAATTCAATTGTGTATAAATAAAGTGAAAGTGGTCTTGTAATAAGTTAAATAAGTTCGAGAATGAATCGAACATGGGAATTGAAATTTTTAAATGAAATAATTGATTGAGTTAAGAAGTAAATGAAAGAGATTTGATTTAAATAAAATCAAATAAAATTGGGAAAAGAATTTTTGGGCAAATGAAATAAACTTAAGTTATGAAAGTTAAATAATTTGAAGTAAATTAACTTAAGTCTAAATTTCAATGAAGCATGACTTATATAAACTTGGGACATGATTGTTAAATTTTAAGCATTGAAGTTGTCGAGCTTAATAAAAAAAATGGTGTTGAATAAAATCAATGCAAAGATGTGGTTTATAAATAAATTAGAATGGAATGAAATTTCATATAACTTGAGTTGGCATCAATTTTAAAACAGATATAAAATTAAAGAAATTGTTTGTTGGAATGAATATTGTCAAATTTGCATGAAATAATCGTTGTTGTCGTAAACATGATTAAATAAAGTTCTATGGAATAATAAAAGTAAATAAACTTGATTATGAATAAATTGCCATGAATACAAAATAGTTCGGATTAAGAATGAATTGAATAAAAGAATGATGTGAAAATCATTCTGAATCGAATATGATGTTATAAATTGAGTAAAAGCAAATGGATTTAATTGGAACCTTATCAATTGTTTATACAAACTGCTTGTATACATTGTTTATAAAATATGGTTTTGAATTGTTAAGATGCAGGAATTGATTTTGGAAATCAATTAAATTGAAAATAGGTTTGTTTGGACATAATTATGAATTGGAGTTAAGTAAATAGGTTGTAACACACTTAAAGTTAAATGCAAACGGTGTTTGTGTCAGTTATAAACAAACGGAACTAGTTTGGAAACTATATAAATTAGTTATGAAGTTATTTATATTGCATTGCATATGTTATTGATGTGTTGTAGTTGCTTAAATGAATGCAATGTTATAAATTTCATAAATAAGTTGCTTATATGTTTAAATTGAGTATGTACAGGTACCGGAAGACCGTTTAGCGAGATTTTGGGCACGTCAATACTTAATTAAATACGCCGTTTGCTTAAAATGCTAAATAAGGTACGCCTACGCAATACAACTAGGAAATATGAACTGTTTTTGGTTTTTCCGACCGTGTGGGTCGATGTATATATATTTATATCTATTGTCAAATTGCAAAAGCTCCTCCGTACAAAGGGGACTCTGCCAAAAAAAATCGGAAATTTTGGGAGTTAGAAATTTTTGAAAGTTTTTGAAAATTTGTTAACGACAAATGTTTTCAAATTGGAAATGAATAAATTAGTAAATGAAACTTATTTAAAATAATGACATGAATTTAATATAAATGAAAAATAGAATTTAAATATTCAGAGTTATAGATAAATTGAATTCATAGGGAAATGGAAGAATCAATTGAATAAGAATGGATATAAACTAAAGTGGTAAGATGAAAATAAATATAAGAAACACATAAATGCTTATACTAACTTAAGTAATGAATGATGCATTCTCAATTGGGAATTGTATTTCAAATATAATCTAGAATAATATTTGAGTAAATATTGACATTTGTAAGAAAGTCGATAAAATATTTTGAATATTGTGATTGGACATATTGCTGTGTAAGATATGCAGGTAATATAAAGGTAAATAGAATCGATTTTGATTTCAGAAGATAAATTTGAAATGCTCGACAAAAAAGGTATGTGATTAAATTTCTATATGAAATTGATTGGGATTTTGATCGAGCCACTTGGCTTTTTGTTTTCTTTTGGGTTTTTGAAAGGCCGTAGAGCCATTTTGCAGTTGTACCGAGCTAGCCGCACAAAGGAGACGCTGGCCAAATTTTTGGGGAATTTAGGGTGTTAGAAAAATTTTAAGAAAATTTTGACAATGCCAAATTTGGCTGTAAATTGAAACTTTAATGGTTAAACAAATAGTATAGTTTGAAACTAGGGAAAAGTTTGGAAAGTTATAAGAAGGATAATGCATCTTTTATTAAAAAGGTAGTTTGGTAGGATGTTCAATGGTTGGTTTTGAACAAAATAATTATTGGGTTAGGACATTCATATGAGTTAGTAATTTCGGGGACGAAATTCTTTTAAGGTGGGAGGAATGTAACGATCCGGCTTTTTCAACTGTTAATTTGCGATATTTAAAATGAATTTAAATATTTAATTTGAATTATAATTTGATTTTGAATATGGAAAGCTGTTTTATTTAATAAGAAGAATTCAAAATTTAAAATATAATGACCAATTGAATTAATTAATTATTAAAGTGGTAATTAGATATTGGGTAAATTTAAAATCTGGTACAGTAAGCTTGTTGAAAATATTTTAACGGCTTATAAAATTTATATTGATAATACTGGAAGTAATAGATGAATTAAAATTGAATTTAGCTGTCGTTTGTTTAATTTTAATTTTGCATCGTTTAAATTGACATTTAAAAAAATAGCCTTCCGAGACATAGTCTCGGAATTCAACGAAACCAGTTCCGTTGGATCCATAATATTGAATTATTATCGGATTTCAAATTTCGTAATTGTTGGAGTGATCGTGTGATCGTACGAGAGGTAAACGCTTCGAAAATAGTTAATCGTTTTAATATTTAAAATATCTTTCGTCTATTCATCTGTCAACTCTTTTCACTTCAGCCGTATTTTTTCCTTCGGCTTCTTCAATACACCTCCCATCTTCTTTATTATCGCGATGCTGCCTGTTTCACTCTTCGATCACAAAACAAAAGATAATGGCCGAAGCCTTTATGTGAGAAATCGCGTTTCTTCCTTCTTTCTCTCAAAAACCCCCTCATTTTCTCCTTCTCCCTCAAAGCCAGAGCATATATTCATGGCCGATCAAATTTCTTTCCTCTTAAAAATCGCGATAGCTCTTCTCACATTTTAATTCCACCACTTGTTTTCGTTTTCTCCTTTTCTCCTATAAGCCGATTCACGGCATTATTAAAAAAAAACCTAAATCCTATTCGAGCTGCACGAAAGAGGGAGGGGGAAACACGCGACTTGTTTCGCGCACGAGCAAATCGAATCACGCGTGCCATGATTTTCGAAACAGGGTCGTGAGCAGGGAGGGGAGGTCGGTCGACGATAGCGGCGTGTGGTGGTCTTGGGGTCGGCGGTTCAAGGCAAGTGGCACGCGAATTTGAGTCGCGTATGTAGGCGCGCGCTCACGCGAGCACAGGGAGGACGGTGAAGGTGGAGGCAGATTCGGTGACTGGGCGTGGATGCTAGTGGTCATGCTTGGGGGGTTCACGATTGGTGGATGAGGCTCGCGCGATGCTAGGGAGTTCGAGTGTGGTCGCGCTGACGACGCTTGTGATTTGAGTCGCTCGTTTGTGGAGCCTCAAGATTTGTTGGCTGTAAGGTATAATTTGAGTATTTTCTTTGAAATTTAAATTGTGACAGTAAGTAGGTTTTTAACTTTTTGAAAATTTAAAATTTGACAGTACCAAGGTTTTGTTTTTTTAAAAAAGAAAAATTGTTTAGTTAGCTTATTTTAATTATTTCAGCTTATAAAAAGATTTTTTTTTAGAAGAAAATGTTTTCTATTTAAAAACTAAGTAATCAGTAAATTAAATTTATTAACAGATAATAATGTTTAAATTGTTCCAAATATTTATAAAATTCAATTTTTGAAGTATCAGTTCATTAACTTATAAAATGGAAATTTATCAATCGATTATTTTGAATATTTATAAAATTCATATAATTGTTATATAAGGTTTAAAGTGGGAAAATAAATGGCTTAAATAAACTGTAAGTCAATTAAAATGTTAAACGATAAATTTATTATTTGATTGTTCGAATATTAATAAAATTCATACAATTGTTATTCAAGGTCAAAATTTTGGAAACGAGTCGAGATTGGGAATGATTGCAACTTAAAAGCAAAGGTGAGATTTTTCTCACTCATTTGGATGCCCTAAATTAAATTTAAATGTGAAATTTAAATTATTGGATGTGTTTAGTTGATTGATAATAATTTATTCACTGGTTAATATCATAACCCATATACTGCAATATCCTTTTGAAAGTGGAATTGATATGTTACTGTGCTAACATTTGTGGATGCAGGAAAACAGGTTGGAGGGATCCAACAGGATTCCTCGAAGATATTTATTTATTATATATATATATTGTTGCCATGTGACAGGATGAATGATATTGATATGGATTTACATGCGAATTAAATTTACATTGAAATTGGAAGTTACTATAAATAATTTAGTTGAAGAAAGTTGAATGAAATTTAAATTAAAAGAATATTTCTTTAGGATTTGAATTTACTCCTATTGAGACTAAAGTAAAATTGAAAGAATAATTATTACTTCGGTTGAACTTAAAATTTGTTAAAGTTGAGTTTGGGAAAAATTAAATTATGTACAAAGACTTGAAGAAAATATTGTAATCGATGAATGGATTTGAAGCAAAACTATATTAAAATAAAATAAAATAAGAGAACTATATTAAGAAATAAAATAAGGGAATTTTATTAAGAAATGAAATGAGATTTTAATAAGGAACAATATGGAATTGAATTGAGGAATAAAATTATAAAATAGAATTTGTGAATAAATTGTTTTCATAAATAAATGAAAAGGAAACTCAGGGAGTTATAAATTTATAAATGGAGTTTATAAATGAGATAGAAAGTATTAGCGAATATGTAATGAGATAAGTCACGGTAAGGACTTGATTTGAGTTATGGAAATTGGTTTTGGAGGGAAATAGTTGAATATTTCTAGAAGTAAGAAGTGAGAATATGGTCAAGAGGAATTTATGGATGAATATTGGGTTTTTCTAAAACTATAAACTTATTTTAAAAGGAGTATTTTAAATTACCACACTATATAAATTTCTTGTAAACTATTACTTGAATTTAAAATGTTTTGAATTAGTTATTTTTAAAGGATAGGCAAATATTTATAATAAACTTCAAATTTTTTTAAAACCAGTTTACAATTTATCATTACTTGGATGTGAACTCTAATTTTTATGTTAAATATTTCTCTTAAATCGTAAATTGTATAAAACTATACTTATTATTTTATAAATCTAAATGTTTTCAAATGCTTTTAAAAATCCAATTAATAACCCTCTTGTGATGATAAGTGAGTTATTAAATGAGATAACATTTAGGAGAATCTTATTAAGTGAAGGAATTGAGTTTGAAATTTATATGCAAAGTATAAATTGATTTTTGAGAAAGAGAATGAGAAAATAAGAAATATTTTCAATGGGTTAAATTGGAATAATATCTGAATGATATTGAAATAATTAATTTGTGAAAACTATTTGATGGTTGCTTGTGTATGATTAATTGATAGTTAAATAACCAACTATCAAAATTGGACAATGCGCTGATCGTTTCGAAGAGTCCGGGATCGGATTTAATTATCCGAAAACCACTTCGATCCGGTTTGTACGATTACGAATGAAGACCGTGAAGAGTTGAAGATGGTGATTCGGTTTGTCCAAACCCAGGGCAACTTGTATGGATTGAATGCTTTCAGAACATCGTCAGGTGGACGATGAGCATTCTAAGTTATGCGTTCTTGAGAGGTAACGCTTAACCTCAAGCCTCATCAACCGGGCATGGCTAAAACAGGGGAGGTGCAGCAAAGTTAGGTGGGTCATGCCCAAGCAGGACAAGATTTTCCCCTGTCTAGATGTTTCTTTTTATTCGTCTTAGTGGGTGGTTGGTCACGCCAACCACGGGGTTATCTTGTTCGGGACTGTTCAGTAAGGAATGGTTCCGGCCTTGTGTTGCAGAGGAGCGGGCGTACTCCTCGGTACTCTAATCTAGGCCAGATACTGTGACGGGCGGTACCCCAGTAGCCCAGCCATTGATGGAAATCCATTCTCCCTACGAGCCATGTACGAGTTTTGTTTGTATTACCCACTTTGTGGCTAGTAGCTAGAATTTAATAGATGTAACAATTTCGGCTATTTTATAAGTATTTGTATATAGACCCTATTATAATATCAGAGGATTTCTATAAAAATTGTTTTAGCTATCGTAAGGTAAAAACCCGACATGTTTATTTGTGGCGTGGTCTTACGAGATGCTTTTGTTTTCAAAAGATTTTCGAAACTTTAATAATCCAATTGAGTGTGATTTTCTCACGCTGGTATTCCAGCCTGACTCGGGTGTTGTTTTAATGATGCTCGGGTCAGACCGAGTTTAACAGGATTCAGGTTATATGCTGGAGCTCAGGAGACGAGCTGGTGACAGAGCGTATTTACGTATTTGTCTATCATCTCCGCTGTATATGGACATGTATGATTGATTGATGTACTCTGATGATGGTATGTGTGTATATGTATACAGTACAGATTTCTTGTATTTAAAACTGTATTCTATATATTATATTATTCCGCTGTGATGTGAGACTCTGATGTTGTTCGTGTTCTTCTTCTTCTACCTCTTTCTTCTTACCCAAAGACTCGTACATTTGTACCACTTTGGACTGAACTGTGTGGAATTGTGTTGGTTCAAAAGGGTACGGATTTGCGGGCATTTACATTATATGTGTATGTTTATTGAATTGCATGTGTCTCATTTTAACTATGTTGCTAAAGAATGGAAAGAGTGGGCAAATCATTCTAATCAAAATCGCAAAAAATGACAAATAAACATAGAAAGTGCTACTCAGCACATAAATGAAACAAAACAAAAAAAATTACCTTGTGCGATAGATAGTTTATGTTAGGGTTGATGCTTCATCTACAAGCTCTATATCTTTACCTGTTAAATAAAAAAACTAATTATATTAAATGGTTAAAATTCTAAAATAATTTTAGTATGTAATAATAACTAACCTATGTCCGATGGTAACCAATCCTTAATACAACTCAATGCTTCCACTATGTCAGGAGATAATGAGGATCTATTTTCGGTAATCAATCTACCACCGCTACTAAACGATGATTCGGATGCTACGGTAGAAACGGGAACGGCTAAAATATCACGAGCAATCTTTGCGAGAGTAGGAAATGTAGGACAATTTGTTTTCCACCATATTAAAATATCAAAGTTGTCGTCATCCTCATCCATCAGCAATAATTCATCTTTCAAATACTTGTCAAGCTCGGTCTTTGAACTTTGCAAACTTCCAATTTTTTGTTCTCTATAACTTTTCCACTTAAGATCAATTTTTGTTCTCTTTTTTAAACCAAGATTAACATTATCATCCAATGCACAAGAAGAAGAAACATTTTTATAGGATGAACTTTCTTCTTCACATAAATAGAAAAGAGATTTCAAACAATCATTGATTTTTCTAACATGAACTTGTGCATCTTCCCCATAAATCAAATCATAGAAAAATTCAATGTAAGCCATTCTATAACGAGGATCGAAAACCATTCCAATACTCATCATTAAATTGCAAGTATTCCAATATTTCTCAAATTTAACTCTCATCATTTGTGCCATGGAACAAATATAATCATGCTCACTTAGCTCCCAATTAGTAATACTTTCATAAATATCACACACGCTTTTAAAATACAAATTTGTTGTTGGATATTTAATACCTGAAAATTTGAGAGTTACATCATAAAATATTTTCAAACATTCACAAATTTTTTTTCCTATCTCCCATTCTTCTCTAGAAGGCAAACTTATATAATCTGAAGTTAACTCAACAAATCGCTCAAACGCAGGACACAATTCAATCGCACTTTCAAGCATAAGGTATGTTGAGTTCCATCGCGTTGGAACATCATAAGAAACACCTTTTTCAACTAATCTAGTTTATGCCAATGCGTTTTCCCAATTTTGTTTTTTAGACTGTGAAGACTTTGTGAAATTAACACTTTCTCTTATCTTTATAATAAGACCATGTACTGCTTTAACCCCATCTTGCACAATTAAATTCAAGACATGAGTGCAACAACGCATATGAAAAAAAATCACCATTTGAAATCAAAACCCCTTTACCATCTAACCATGCCTTGAGATCTCTTATCATAACATCATTATTCGATGCGTTATCGACAGTAATTGAAAATAATTTCTTATCCAAATTCCAATGCAATAGTTTTGTTTTAAGAACAGCACCAAGTGCAAGTCCAGTGTGTGGAGAAGGCATTTCATGATAAGAAATTATCTTTTTTTGCAATTTCCATTCATCATTAATGTAATGACAAGTTATACAACAATAACCTATATTCTAATGTTCAGATGTCCATAAATCAGTAGTAAGACTAACACGAGTAGACAAACTATCAAACATCTGTTGTAATTCAGTTCTCATATCAGCATAAAGTTTCAACACATCACAACGAACTGTATTTCTAGAATAGAACTTAACGGTTGGATTAATACTCTTAACAAATTCTTGAAAGTAAACATGTTCAGTCATATTGAATGGATAATCATGTTTGGCAACCATACGAGCAAAACACATTCGAGTCCTACTTTGATCAAACTTCCAACTAGCTAATTTGAATGGTTTATTGGGAGACTTTTTAGTAGTCAAAAGTTGTTATCCGGATAATCTTTTATTGGTAGTATTTTTGGAACAAACTTTTATATGATTTTTCAAATGTGTTGTTCCCAATGAAGTGGCTCCATTGAATATCCTTAAACAATGTTTACAAGTTGCCTTAATACAATTACTACCCTCTAACACTTCTCGATCAAAATCTTTCCATACCTCGGATTTTAAGGGCTTTATATTCAAAGGTGCAGATATTTCTTCATTAGCTGAAATAATTTGAGTTGTTGGCGCACTAGAGCCCGTAGTTTCTAGCACAACTATGTTATCTTTGACACAAGCATTTGATGCAGCACATGCAACAGATTTACTGCTACAACTTGATAAGGTGTTTTCCATTTTTAAAAATATGTAAATATTCATAGAACAATTGTAAGGAAGATTAAACAGATTAATTATAAATCATCAAATGAGGAGAAGTTCCAGGTCAATAAATATGATTTAAATGGGCAACTACCTTTTCAATTTAGACCAAACTGGAAAAAGGATATCAACATTCAACAATATCACTGTTTTCCTCAATTAATTTTTAAAATAAGAAATGGATGTTTTTTAAATATAAAACTCTGCTTTGACACATGGAAATATGTATCACAGGTGAATTGTCCACTGCAAAATTCACGCTACGCACTGTAGCATTTCTTTCTGATGTAAATTTACTTTTAAATAATGCATTTCTTTCTGTTGCAGATAATGACACCATCGTCTGAAACATCCTTTAGTCGGAGTTCCCAAAACAAATACAAAAATAGTGCAGTAAGTGCTGCTTTTATTTTCAGAAAATTAAATGGGAATTTTCCTTTCATTCGAACAATAAAGTAGATAAAATAATTATAAACGATTAAAATAGTAATATGCCCAGATGAGAAGAAACATGCATGAAATACCTGTGCTTGATAAACACAAGGTCTGAATAAAAATAATTAAATAAACAAGAACTTAAATAAGCAATGCTTATTTTGAAATAATTTAGGCTAAAGTATTAAATATCCCCTATGTGATACTTATGTGATTATTTCTTTCGGTGTTCCTTACCATTTATTCATATTTCTAAATGATGTGTGTACATATAAATTAATTAATACAGCAACACCATGTGAATGTACACTTAAATCGAATATCGAATATCTTAGATTGATCTGATTTTCATGTACTAATTCGAAGGCCTTGCGGTTTGATTATTTCAACCCATTTGTTGGATGAAATTTTTGTAAATTTTAACATCACAAATCTGAAAAAGAAGAATTAATGAAAAACTTACTGCTGGGAAGATGAAACTTTGTTTGATGAACTAAATAGGTGTAAATAACATGACAAAGGCCGGAGCCGAAGTTGCGACTGCGAGCCGAAGTTGCGAGGCGGAGGTGCAAAGGCCGGAGCCAAAGCCGCGACTGCGAGGCGGAACGACTTCAGAGTGATGGGTTGTTTCGATTTAGGGTTACTGCGATTTAGGGTTTTGAGATTTCTTTTAGTAGCAGCGGGTGTAACTTTAAGAATTGAATTGAGTAAATTAGTAAATAGTAATTGACGTTTGAACTTTGAAACGAATACCAATTACCAGTTACCACCTGCGTACTTGGGGACCATTGCCTTTGCCTTTAATTTAGTTTGATGGACTTGGGCCGTTGCCTTTAATTTTCAAATAAATTTTAAACATAGGGTACCTTTAAATAATAAATCAATAATAATAACAATTTTATTATAATTAATTCGGACCGGACGGATGTTTTTCCGATACGGATATGCTCATATCTGTATCCGCATCCGAAATCTCTTTCGGATATCGGATATGCGCATCTGCTTTTCAGATATCGGATAATATTCGTATTTTCGGATACGGACTAGGATGGATTTCGAAATTTTCGGATATCCATTGACAGGCCTAGATAATTGTAACATCCCGCCTTTTCGCACACTTTAAACCGACACACGTGCCAATTCAAAGCATACACAAGGGCGGATTGTTATGGGGTAAATAAGAAAAAACAGAGAAGAAATAAAACAAAACAGAATCTCACAGCGGAAGGATAAAATATAATAATAAATATACAGTTCAAAACAGTTTACAAACACTTGATTTGCTTTATACAATAAATATCAGAGTTACACATACCAATACAATCAATGCAGCGGAACAGTATGAGTGTGGTGCAATACTATATATAATAATAATACGACTCCTTCGTCTTCGTCCTTCAAAGCTAAAATCTTCGATCCTGAAACGCTCGGACTGACCCGAGCGAATTTGAAAAGACAAAAACACTCGAGTCAGAACTAAAAGATCTTATGTGAGTTAAATTAACAGAAATAAATATGAGTACAGTAACTCAAGAGATGTTCGGGATTTACATCTCCTAAGGATCCGTTAAACTATTTACTATGTAGTATATTGCGCTATTATAATAGTGTCTATTTATAAAATAAACTTACTTTTTAATAGCGTTAAGGGGTTACCCATATAGCCCTTAACACAAATAATGCCAATAGTCTATACAGTACCGTAATACCTCCTGATCGGGAAGCTACTAGAGGATACTCCATAGGTACGACACAAATAGAAACTCGTAGTAAAGGCTCGGTATGGTAGGTGACACGGCACAACTAGGCAATGCCAGGGTAGATATACCAATTGCTATCCAGGCTGGTGGAAACGCGTAGCCGCAGTTACCGCCCACCTCGGACTAACTCCCCAAAATCAAAATATAGAAGTGGCCACTGAATCAATCCAAAATCAAAGTATAATATCGAAGAGGAGGGTCCGATCAGAGGAATGACCTCATTGGCCTGAGAATTGCTCCTGTTTTAGCCACCTTATGCCAACTCACGGGAGTCGGGTCCACGTATTTACCTTACAGGAAACGTCGCCACCACCTACTTCATTCTGGAATCTCCACCGCGTATACGGTTAGTCAAAGTGGTTTTCGGTATCGACAGAGAGTATGTCCATATCCGATCCCGGTCTCTTTGCCAACCCATCGTTATTATAACACCGCGGTCATTTAAAAATAGGTTATACTTTAAAATCAGAATAAACATTCCATTTCATAACCATGAATACGATATCATTTCAAAACCCAAAACCATATTTTATCACTTATCCCAAATATAATTCTTTTCCAAAATCATAATGCTTTAACTTCATAACATCTGAAAATCAAATATTTCAAAGCATAATATTTTGAAAATCATAATTTAAAACCATAACTTCTAAAAACTTGAATGGTTTGGACATTCAACGGTGTATGACTTATATGGTTTAACTTAAATGTTACTTTGTAAAGAAAATAGTTCTCATGGCTTTACAAATACATTTCTTTATTAAAGTCTAAACCAAAATTTATATTATCTCTCTCAAGTTCCAAAACCACTTCAATTTATTTATATATACGTATATCCATTTTGAGTATCAATATTTCAAACTAAAGTCGGATTTTATGCTTTCAACAAATCAATTGTTCTCTTAATTAGTCTTGAATATTCATATAAAATCCATAAATAATAAGACTTCAATTTCTAGTAATAAAAAATATATATTTTTCCCAATTCAAATTATACTAGAATATTCATTTCAATTTATTTTGGGAAAAATCCAATTATAAATATCATATCTTAAAATTTCCAAACTTAACATTTAAACATATGATATAAATTATTAAACTCCATTTTCTTAGTTTTCTTCCATTTTTAATAAAGATTTTTATACACCTTTTAATTTCAAAATTTTCAACTTCATATGTATATATATATGGAAGAAAAATATTTATACAATATAAAATTTAAGATTATTATAAACCGTATTCCATCCAAACCATAGAAATCACATAAAAATAGTTATATATAGACCGCGGTGCCTGTATAAAATTTTCTATCCTATGGTCAAGTGATACGGATATTTATCATTTCAATCCGCAATTTAAAAGATATAAAAATTTGCGGTTATATATCGTTTCAAACCACAATCCCGAATGAAATGAAATATGCATGATAATTTGCAATTTAATGATATCCAATAAACATCCATTCATCAACATCATCCATAATCCAAATCGCAATCATCAATCAATATCAATCAATAACAATATTATTTTTGGTACTACATAACAGGTAATACTGGCAATTTTATTCAAATTAAATTTAACAGCTATTAATCTACAGTCTATATTCAGAAATAAATTATATAACTGTTAACTAGCAGTTCATATACAAACAAATAAATTTTAACTGTAAATTTATACGCAATAAATGAACTAAATTAACAGTTAAATTTAATAAATGCATTTCAACAAATATGAGTGAAATAAACATGCCAAATACTCATAAATAAATTTCTATTCATTTCTAAAATTAATTTAACAAACATAAAAGCTTCTAGTAGTTGTGAGTAGGTTAAAACACTCACCTTTTGAATTTAAATCGAATTCAAATCCGATTTAAACCCAAAAATTCGACTATCTCCAAATCTGTCCAAACCAGTGTCAAAACATCTGGAATTTAATTTCGATCCTAACAAAAAAAATTGCGTGAAACGGAGTCCGTATGTACGAGTTATGATTATTAGAACTAATTGAAATCAAAATTAACAAAAATAAATTAAACAAAAATAAAATACCGTGCCACATGCACTCTTCCCTCGTGAAAAACGCGTATGCTTCTTCTTGATTGCTAACTTTGTTCCGTAATTTTTCTTTTATTTCGATTTACTTTAATTTTCCTCCTTATTATATGAATGTATGCATTTTTAAAAGGTTTGGAAAAAAAAAATTTGAAAAAGAAGAATTGAAAAAGAAAATGATTAAAATAAAAACTGAAAATGGAAGAGAAAATCTAGATTTGAAAAGAAAGAAGAAGGTTTGAAATAGAAGAAAATTTGAAAAAGAAGTATATTTGAAGAGGAAGGAAAAATTAAAATCAGAGATAATAAGGAGATTTGAAGGAAAAAAAGGAAAAAAAAGAAGAAGATTATAATGGAGGCTGTGGTTTCATTTGCGTCATATCTTATTTATAAGGTTAGAGTTAGGTTTAGGATCAAAGAGATTTGGAAAGAGAGACCGCTATTAATTAGAAATAAATGAAATGACGTTTCAGAAAATGAAGTTGGAAAATGAATGGAAAGAAATAAAGTAAATATGAACAAACTTGGTTTTGAAATATAGTAAATATGAACAACCTTTTTAAAAGTAGAAGGTATTAAAAAGAGGTAATTATTTATTAGAAAGGGAATGAATGGACTAACTCTATGCTGTAAACATACTTTTAGGATTCAAATTTCAAAACAATTGTTTACTTAATGAATTTTGTTAACCCTAAACACACCAAAATTAACTTCATTAACTCAAGTAATATTCGAATTTCTACGTATTCGGGTTTTTGTCTATGCATAATAATTTTTTTATAATTACCTTAAAAATGAAAACATTTGATTTGTTTTTCCCAAAATGTTCTCTAAGTACCATTAAAACACCCTTTTTGTTTACCATAAAACGCGCGTTTTTTTTATTAAATCTATTAATTGCAATCACCGTTTTCTTTTCTTTTAATTGAAATATTTGAACTACATTAATTGCAATCACACAAAATTAAATTTTAAAACAGACAACTAAAATGCATAAAAAAATAGAAAAATTATTTATACATAAGAGTAATAAATAGATTATTTTCCTATTCTTGTAATTAGTTTGTAAGCTAAACACAGTTCAAATAAACATATATTTCTTTCTTTAAAAATCAATCTTTCTATATTTTTATTTAAATTAAATTAAACCTACATTCATAGATGAAACATTCATTTTATTGATGTAAATGTTTTTTTTTTTTGAATCAAGACTTTTCTTATATTTCACAAAACATAAGCTGCTTTTATTTGCACCTATTACAATTAGTATTCTCTCTCCTATTAATTTCAGTTGATTAAGTTTCAAAATGGGCTAAATGAATGTAATGATAAGTAGAACAATTACTTCCTATTAACGTAATATTTAGATGTTAAATTCTCATTTATTTTGCAATACTTCAATTAAATTAATAAATATTGCTCTCTATACTTAAATCTATATTAACAAAACGTTAGCTTTGGATTGGTAGAATTTGATTTACCAAAGTTTACTTACATAATACAAACTATATTAATTTGCCACCTATTAGTTCTTAATTATATTTTTAAGTTCGTTATCTATCCACCTTGATTAAAATTCCATCTATAAAGCAAATTTAGTTAGCCTTAACATTACTACACTAAATCTACAATCAGTTTCAATTAATATATAATTATATCTTAAATACTTACCATTTATTTATAAATTAGGTTACCTTCCAATAAATTTTATTCCTAAGTATTTGATTGGATTGCCATCTTTACTATGTCTATTATTAATTAGCTTCAAATTCTGCAATTTCACTTCTTAAATCCACCCTTTGCTATATTATAAATAAAATTTACATTGGTTACATTTCACATAAATGTATCATTTATTTACATTTATTACAAACTTATTTCCAATTCCAACTAAAAATCTAAATAAATGAATAGGCAACCTACCATAAACATTACCGTTACCTGTTTGTCACATACAAAATCTTTTATTACAAAAATCAATTTTTGCATATATTTTCATACTACAAATTCAATTTACTTATGTTCAAATTGTAGCCAAACCTGACTTTTAAATTATTTTATACAAAATTGGGATTTCATTAAGTTTATTAATTATTACCCTTAATTGGCATTTATCACCTTGTATTCTCGTTATCATTTCATAGATATGATTCCCAATTCCTTATTATTGACTTAAATTGGCATTACTAACATTGCATTAAACGTTGTTACTTAAATCTCTACCCAATAGTAACTAATACTCTAAATAAATACGCTTACTCCTTTCGTTATTTATTAATTATCACAAGAAACGTTTAATCATTTCAACAACATTGTAATTTCAAATTACCTACATTGATTGTATACGTTTTCCATTATTATCATTTATTAGAATTCTATTCAACTTTCCATCTTATGCATATAGTTAACCTTTCTATTGATTTTTCCTTCAAAATTTTCAGTTACTTCTTAACTTACAAAAAGGCAATGATTAATTACATTTAATCGCTATAAATTAAATGCATTGGTAACGAACAATATCTGTCACCATTATACAATTTATAACATTTGTAATTTATTCTCTACAACAATTATTACCTATCAATATTATTTCACCCATAAATACAAACTTGCAATTGTTCTTATTATCATATTCCATTTACTGTTAACAATGTTTATTACATTATATTAGTTTAATATTTTCCTCAAATTCCTCATATTCAACTCATATATAGGTAAAATTCTTTTCACCACTTAAAATCATTTGAATTAACTTCGAATTACTATAAGTAGGTTTTTAATTTATTTTTCTTCTAAATTTAATTACAACTTATTAATTTAACCAAATTAAATCCATAAAATCTACGGGTCATTACACTCTCCCCCACTCAAAACTTTTCGTCCCCGAAAAGGAAAAGAAGGGAAAACGAAGAACTAAGAAATCAATATACCTCATTCACACATTAACTTTATAAACAATTAAATTTATAAAATTAATTAATTTAGATAAAATATATCAATTTATAACCATAAAAAAAAATTATATCTAAATTACTAAAGTTTGGAAAAACATTTCAAAATACTTCTAAGTTCAAAATTTACGGAAAACTTTTGGTAGAGTCTCCTTTGAACGGAGAGACTCGGGAGAAAATATAATATCAAAATATAACAATTATATTACATATTTTATCCAAAATATTATATCTCAACCCGGGAAAATATATAAAATAGCGCTATAAATCGTAATCCGAAGCGTACCTATTTGTCGGGCAATTTATGCTTAATTTATGGAACCAAAAGCAGTAGCAATTGCTTCCATAACCTGCATTTCACTTATAAACATCCAAAGGTTTAACAATTTCTATAAAGCGAAATATTTTCATGGTTTCAACTACTAACAACACCAAATATACAATCATAAATTTCAACAAACAGCATACACAACAAAACAACCATTCGATCAAACAAGCAAATAGTTGTTCGGGTTCAAAACTTGAAATGGTACGGAATGAAAAATAACTATCCAGTGCATCATTTACTCAACAGTGTTAGATGGGACAGAATAGCTTATTTATTCATCCTACAACTTCAAATTTCCTTACCCAGCCAACCATAAAGCAAACAATATCGATTTAAACCAACAAATCAATTTAACCTATAAAAATTCATTACATACTTTAGTTGTTTGATTTCCTTTCTTTTATACAAACCGCATAAATTTTCCTTTTTATAGTTTACATTTATTTCTGACAACTTCATATTTTATTTTCTCGTCAGTGGTTGTATCCTTGATTTTTTACTTATTACTTACAATTTATTCACTTTTATTATTTATTTATTCCGGTCATGTAAGTTTCTTTTATATGTATTGTATTTAATACACTTCTAAATTTCAATCTTTTATTCCATGCTTACAATTCTATTACTTATTTATAGTAACCCTTTTTAATTCCCTTAAATTCTTAACCCTAAAATATCCATTCTTATAAGTAAAGGAATTTACAAATTCTTTAACTAGGGTTTGCAGTCATTTATTTATATTACCTACTTTCCATTATATTTAGCTAGTAGTATTTAATTCATACTTAAGTTAATAACCCTACACATCAATCCTTATTTATTAAAGAATTTCATTTTATTCACTTAAGTTTAAAATCACCTATTTATAATACTTACCTTTAATTTTGGTAAAATTTCAATTATAACTTAAGTTTATACCATTAAATTCTTATTTATAATAGCAATTCATTGAATACTTCATTATTTCCAAAATTTCTACTTGTATAATATTCTATTCCAATCACTTATTTTACATTTCAACTTTTTTTTTATACTTGGTAAGTTATTTATGTTAAAGAAAAAGCAAAAGAACTTATGCAAGTTTAATCTCAACTCTTTTAATTCATTGATTACTTAACCTTTATCTCGCTAACCTAAAATTTTTTTACAACTAATTAATGGAAATTCAAGAATTAATACCGGGTCAAATTCCAAAATTTCTTTAAAATAATAGATAATTAATTTCTTACAACTTTTATATCTCTAATTACCTTTAAACAATTAAAATTTTAAATAATTTCAAAACAAATCTGCAGTAGAATTTACTACAGTGGCCTTTCCCCTTCGAGACTCGAAAATGAAAGTCGATGATGCGGCCGTCATCACCGAAATTATTTTCCAGCGACAGAGAGGAAAGTACAAAATTTATTTTCTTCAAAATCCTCTTTAAACCAATTCTTTCGAATTATACTAAATATTTATATAAGAAAATATTTATAAACCAAATCATTATATTTCATAAATCCTTTGAAAGCAAAATTTTAAAATCCCGGACTTAAGTTCTAAAATCTCCAATTTGATTTATTATAATTTCAACTTAGCTTTAATTCATTACAAATATTTTTATTACCTAACACCCAACTATAGCAACCAAAATATATCTTTATAGAAATATTTTTTATATATAGAAAATATAATAGGCAAAATTATTTCATTCACCTATATTAAAAACAAATATTATGTCGGTCTGTCCTATTAAGTGTTTAGAAATCCCTATTGATGACATAGCGTCCCACGCATCAACCAGAATTTATAAATACAAAGCGGAACAGATTAACACAATATCAAAATCTTTATTAACACTAACAAATACGCTCTCTCATATATATACACTCAGCGACTCCCATAGGGTATTACTACCCTATTAACAAAGAGTCAAACCCCACAAAACCAAGGTTTATCGCTAAACCAAAGCTCTGATACCAACAGTAACATCCCTCCTTTTCGCACACTTTAAACCGACACACGTGCCAATTCAAAGCATACGCAAGGGCGGATTGTTATGGGGTAAATAAGAAAAAACAGAGAAGAAATAAAACAAAACAGAATCTCACAGCGGAAGGATAAAATATAATAATAAATATACAGTTCAAAACAGTTTACAAACACTTGATTTGCTTTATACAATAAATATCAGAGTTACACATACCAATACAATCAATGCAGCGGAACAGTATGAGTGTGGTGCAATACTATATATAATAATAATACGACTCCTTCGTCTTCGTCCTTCAAAGCTAAAGTCTTCGATCCTGAAACGCTCGGACTAACCCGAGCGAATTTGAAAAGACAAAAACACTCGAGTCAGAACTAAAAGATCTTATGTGAGTTAAATTAACAGAAATAAATATGAGTACAGTAACTCAAGAGATGTTCGGGATTTACATCTCCTAAGGATCCGTTAAACTATTTACTATGTAGTATATTGCGCTATTATAATAGTGTCTATTTATAAAATAAACTTACTTTTTAATAGCGTTAAGGGGTTACCCATATAGCCTTTAACACAAATAATGCCAATAGTCTATACAGTACCGTAATACCTCCTGATCGGGAAGCTACCAGAGGATACTCCATAGGTACGACACACATAGAAACTCGTAGTAAAGGCTCGGTATGGTAGGTGACACGGCACAACTAGGCAATGCCAGGGTAGATATACCAATTGCTATCCAGGCTGGTGGAAACGCGTAGCCGCAGTTACCGCCCACCTCGGACTAACTCCCCAAAATCAAAATATAGAAGTGGCCACTGAATCAATCCAAAATCAAAGTATAATATCGAAGAGGAGGGTCCGATCAGAGGAATGACCTCATTGGCCTGAGAATTGCTCCTGTTTTAGCCACCTTATGCCAACTCACGGGAGTCGGGTCCACGTATTTACCTTACAGGAAACGTCGCCACCACCTACTTCATTCTGGAATCTCCACCGCGTATACGGTTAGTCAAAGTGGTTTTCGGTATCGACAGAGAGTATGTCCGTATCCGATCCCGGTCTCTTTGCCAACCCATCGTTATTATAACACCGCGGTCATTTAAAAATAGGTTATACTTTAAAATCAGAATAAACATTCCATTTCATAACCATGAATACGATATCATTTCAAAGCCCAAAACCATATTTTATCACTTATCCCAAATATAATTCTTTTCCAAAATCATAATGCTTTAACTTCATAACATCTGAAAATCAAATATTTCAAAGCATAATATTTTGAAAATCATAATTTAAAACCATAACTTCTAAAAACTTGAATGGTTTGGACATTCAACGGTGTATGACTTATATGGTTTAACTTAAATGTTACTTTGTAAAGAAAATAGTTCTCATGGCTTTACAAATACATTTCTTTATTAAAGTCTAAACCAAAATTTATATTATCTCTCTCAAGTTCCAAAACCACTTCAATTTATTTATATATACGTATATCCATTTTGAGTATCAATATTTCAAACTAAAGTCGGATTTTATGCTTTCAACAAATCAATTGTTCTATTAATTAGTCTTGAATATTCATATAAAATCCATAAATAATAAGACTTCAATTTCTAGTAATAAAAAATATATATTTTTCCCAATTCAAATTATACTAGAATATTCATTTCAATTTATTTTGGGAAAAATCCAATTATATATATCATATCTTAAAATTTCCAAACTTAACATTTAAACATATGATATAAATTATTAAACTCCATTTTCTTAGTTTTCTTCCATTTTTAATAAAGATTTTTATACACCTTTTAATTTCAAAATTTTCAACTTCATATGTATATATATATGGAAGAAAAATATTTATACAATATAAAATTTAAGATTATTATAAACCGTATTCCATCCAAACCATAGAAATCACATAAAAATAGTTATATATAGACCGCGGTGCCTGTATAAAATTTTCTATCCTATGGTCAAGTGATACGGATATTTATCATTTCAATCCGCAATTTAAAAGATATAAAAATTTGCGGTTATATATCATTTCAAACCACAATCCCGAATGAAATGAAATATGCATGATAATTTGCAATTTAATGATATCCAATAAACATCCATTCATCAACATCATCCATAATCCAAATCGCAATCATCAATCAATATCAATCAATAACAATATTATTTTTGGTACTACATAACAGGTAATACTGGCAATTTTATTCAAATTAAATTTAACAGCTATTAATCTACAGTCTATATTCAGAAATAAATTATATAACTGTTAACTAGCAGTTCATATACAAACAAATAAATTTTAACTGTAAATTTATACGCAATAAATGAACTAAATTAACAGTTAAATTTAATAAATGCATTTCAACAAATATGAGTGAAATAAACATGCCAAATACTCATAAATAAATTTCTATTCATTTCTAAAATTAATTTAACAAACATAAAAGCTTCTAGTAGTTGTGAGTGGGTTAAAACATTCACCTTTTGAATTTAAATCGAATTCAAATCCGATTTAAACCCAAAAATTCGACTATCTCCAAATCTGTCCAAACCAGTGTCAAAACATCTGGAATTTAATTTCGATCCTAACAAAAAAAATTGCGTGAAACGGAGTCCGTATGTACGAGTTATGATTATTAGAACTAATTGAAATCAAAATTAACAAAAATAAATTAAACAAAAATAAAATACCGTGCCACATGCACTCTTCCCTCGTGAAAAACGCGTATGCTTCTTCTTGATTGCTAACTTTGTTCCGTAATTTTTCTTTTATTTCGATTTACTTTAATTTTCCTCCTTATTATATGAATGTATGCATTTTTAAAAGGTTTGGAAAAAAAGATTTGAAAAAGAAGGATTGAAAAAGAAAATGATTAAAATAAAAACTGAAAATGGAAGAGAAAATCTACATTTGAAAAGAAAGAAGAAGGTTTGAAATAGAAGAAAATTTGAAAAAGAAGTATATTTGAAGAGGAAGGAAAAATTAAAATCAGAGATAATAAGGAGATTTGAAGGAAAAAAAGGAAAAAGATTATAATGGAGGTTGTGGTTTCATTTGCGTCATATCTTATTTATAAGGTTAGAGTTAGGTTTAGGATCAAAGAGATTTGGAAAGAGAGACCGCTATTAATTAGAAATAAATGAAATGACGTTTCAGAAAATGAAGTTGGAAAATGAATGGAAAGAAATAAAGTAAATATGAACAAACTTGGTTTTGAAATATAGTAAATATGAACAACCTTTTTAAAAGTAGAAGGTATTAAAAGGAGGTAATTATTTATTAGAAAGGGAATGAATGGACTAACTCTATACTGTAAACATACTTTTAGGATTCAAATTTCAAAACAATTGTTTACTTAATGAATTTTGTTAACCCTAAACACACCAAAATTAACTTCATTAACTCAAGTAATATTCGAATTTCTACGCATTCGGGTTTTTGTCTATGCATAATAATTTTTTTGTAATTACCTTAAAAATGAAAACATTTGATTTGTTTTTCCCAAAATGTTCTCTAATTACCATTAAAACACCCTTTTTGTTTACCATAAAACGCGCGTTTTTTTTTATTAAATCTAGTAATTGCAATCACCGTTTTCTTTTCTTTTAATTGAAATATTTGAACTACATTAATTGCAATCACACAAAATTAAATTTTAAAACAGACAACTAAAATGCATAAAAAAAATAGAAAAATTATTTATACATAAGAGTAATAAATAGATTATTTTCCTATTCTTGTAATTAGTTTGTAAGCTAAACACAGTTCAAATAAACATATATTTCTTTCTTTAAAAATCAATCTTTCTATATTTTTATTTAAATTAAATTAAACCTACATTCATAGATGAAACATTCATTTTATTGATGTAAATGTTTTTTTTTTTTTGAATCAAGACTTTTCTTATATTTCACAAAACATAAGCTGCTTTTATTTGCACCTATTACAATTAGTATTCTCTCTCCTATTAATTTCAGTTGATTAAGTTTCAAAATGGGCTAAATGAATGTAATGATAAGTAGAACAATTACTTCCTATTAACGTAATATTTAGATGTTAAATTCTCATTTATTTTGCAATACTTCAATTAAATTAATAAATATTGCTCTCTATACTTAAATCTATATTAACAAAACGTTAGCTTTGGATTGGTAGAATTTGATTTACCAAAGTTTACTTACATAATACAAACTATATTAATTTGCCACCTATTAGTTCTTAATTATATTTTTAAGTTCGTTACCTATCCACCTTGATTAAAATTCCATCTATAAAGCAAATTTAGTTAGCCTTAACATTACTACACTAAATCTACAATCAGTTTCAATTAATATAGAATTATATCTTAAATACTTACCATTTATTTATAAATTAGGTTACCTTCCAATAAATTTTATTCCTAAGTATTTGATTGGATTGCCATCTTTACTATGTCTATTATTAATTAGCTTCAAATTCTGCAATTTCACTTCTTTAATCCACCCTTTGCTGTATTATAAATAAAATTTACATTGGTTGCATTTCACATAAATGTATCATTTATTTACATTTATTACAAACTTATTTCCAATTCCAACTAAAAATCTAAATAAATGAATAGGCAACCTACCATAAACATTACCGTTACCTTTTTGTCACATACAAAATCTTTTATTACAAAAATCAATTTTTGCATATATTTTCATACTACAAATTCAATTTACTTATGTTCAAATTGTAGCCAAACCTGACTTTTAAATTATTTTATACAAAATTGGGATTTCATTAAGTTTATTAATTATTACCCTTAATTGGCATTTATCACCTTGTATTCTCGTTATCATTTCATAGATATGATTCCCAATTCCTTATTATTGACTTAAATTGGCATTACTAACATTGCATTAAACGTTGTTACTTAAATCTCTACCCAATAGTAACTAATACTCTAAATAAATACGCTTACTCCTTTCGTTATTTATTAATTATCACAAGAAACGTTTAATCATTTCAACAACATTGTAATTTCAAATTACCTACATTGATTGTATACGTTTTCCATTATTATCATTTATTAGAATTCTATTCAACTTTCCATCTTATGCATATAGTTAACCTTTCTATTGATTTTTCCTTCAAAATTTTCAGTTACTTCTTAACTTACAACAAGGCAGTGATTAATTACATTTAATCGCTATAAATTAAATGCATTGGTAACGAACAATATCTGTCACCATTATACAATTTATAACATTTGTAATTTATTCTCTACAACAATTATTACCTATCAATATTATTTCGCCCATAAATACAAACTTGCAATTGTTCTTATTATCATATTTCATTTACTGTTAACAATGTTTATTACATTATATTAGTTTAATATTTTCCTCAAATTCCTCATATTCAACTCATATATAGGTAAAATTCTTTTCACCACTTAAAATCATTTGAATTAACTTCGAATTACTATAAGTAGGTTTTTAATTTATTTTTCTTCTAAATTTAATTACAACTTATTAATTTAACAAAATTAAATCCATAAAATCTACGGGTCATTACAATAATAGCCGTGATGAATCAAAGCAGCTGCGAAAGGAACTGAGATTCACCTCTTACACAGAGTAGAACGGGACTTTGGAACGAATTTACCAAAACACTAGGGGGCAGGTTCGCTACCGGAAGCCAATGAGGAGGGATCCGACCAACAATGAAAGGAAGTCGGACAAGTACTGCTTATTCCACGAACTAAGCAGCCATAGTAGAAATGATTGTAGGCACTTTAGGGATGAGATAGAAGGGCATATCCGAAATGGAATGCTATTACATTATATGAAGAGGCGAGTAGCAACGGTGGAGCAATAACGACCACCATTTGCATCAACTAGGGAAGACTCAGGATCGAGGCATCAGTTTGTCATGAACTGATTGAAATAATAAAGAATAAGTTGCAAACTCCACACTAGTGCGGTTAAGTCGCTTACACATGTACAGGAACACGAACGATCCTTAGGCGTGCTCTGAGACGACTATCGATCGGATTAGTGTAGGTGTCTGTACTTTGACGTCTTTGCTTTACTTCTGTTTTCTATTCTTTGCATCTGGACTTGATTTGGTTGAACATTTTGATTGTAAGACTCATTTTGAATGTATATTTGGTATTTGTAATTCCATAGCAGCTAAATCACTTACACATGCACGGGATTGCGAACGGTCATCAGACATGCTCTGAGATGGAGATAAACCGCCACACCAAACAATTCAGAAACTCACTCGAACGCGAAATCTAACATTAATGATACTAAGCCGCCCCCCCTCCCGCGATGCAAATAATTAGCCTCGAATGACACCTGACCGCGAACGATCACAATTCGTCTCAAACGGCACCTGACAGCGAATGATCAAAATTCGCCTCGAATGGCACCCGACCGCGAACGATCAAAATACGCCTCAAATTGCATTCGACCTCGAACGGTCACATACCGCCCCGAACGACATACGATCGCGAACGATCACTATTCACAATCATGTAAGATTATCAATCATTTTACAGGTCATTAACAGGATACGAACATCCAGCTTATAACACTACAAAACACACTTTCCTATCGCAAGGCATGTTTTGGGGGGTATGTGTTAACCCGCCTTTAGGCATGGCAACATACAGGCGGATTTGACCCAATCAACTTCATAAAGATCAACGTTGGATTTTCATAGACAATAAACATGATCACGAAGCCAAAAATGTAGCATAATCGACAAACAGGCAGCACAAGATGTTTAAAATATGGTTTCGATAAAGATCGATTCGTGTCAGGTTGCTTGGAATCTGCTTCGAGTCACTTTCCTATTTAATTCGAGTTTCGGGAAGTTTGTTTCAAGCCCGGAAAGGGTCTGCTTCAAGTCTTCGATAGGTTAGCACACTCGCAAGTTACTTCGAGTTATCGCAGCACTTACTTCGAGCCACTGGAGGGGCTACTTCGGGTTAAGGAGTTCGAGTCGTAGCCATGAATCGATCAACAACCTAGGTCCTCGTTAATTTCGCATACATGCTATTCGTATCCATCATGTTTGCACTCGTTCATTTCGTATCCATTAGATACATGCATCTCTCAGATCGACCAAGGGTTATTCACTTTGTATCGATATACATTTCGTATCGATCCATGTTAATATATGTTTTGTATCGATCACCTAGATGATTGACCCGAAACCCATCATTTCCTATTGATGCGAAATAGCCCACAGTTATCTGCTTCGTATCGATCATGTGGATATATATTTCGTGTCAATCAACTAGATGGTTGATGTGAAACTCTCACTTTCCGTCGATACGAAGCCAATGCCATGCGGTTGATACGAAATGTATATGCCAGCATCGATACGATATGAATGACATGGGATGGCTATGAAAAGCATGGTCAGACAAAAGAAGCAGTCAACGAGCATAAAAAGTGGATCTCCACTGGACTCTCAAGCCACATCATCGATGTGAATTGCATGTACACGAAGAGTGATGGATATAGAGCCTTGATCGATACGAGCATAACATCCAACCAACAAACTCAAACTTGCATCGATCGTATCTCACAATCAACAAGTCTAAATGCTACCAAATTTTCACAGGAGCTTGCGTACAACCTTAGGAATGTTCATGATCGATTTCGGCTCGATTGAGCAATGTATGGATTGATACAAATCTCATTCGTATCAATCATGGATCGAGCGGAAACGGTCAGGGATCGATCACATGGGCCCACCCACGTGAGAGAAGTTTACCGAGATCTGAGTAAGATATTTGTCGCCTACGCCTATAAATAGCAGTCCAAGAGTTTCAAAAATTGAATCTTTTTGGTTCTTCTACTCCGTTATTCTACAGAACTTCACTATAACTCGATTGTTATCATCTATACTCTTGTAACCAGCGAGTGGCAATCAATAAAATAGTAACACTTCAAAGTGGACGTAGGCTGAAGATATCCGAACCATTATCAATCGTGTGTTTCTACTGCTTTCGTTTTAATTTTCTGAGCGTTCTTCATATTTTATTTTTTATAAACTTGTTATTTGTGATATGTGATTGTAAACGGGTAATTTTATCGATAATTGAGTGTTTGTGATGAATTTTGACGCAAACAATATCATTTGTCAAATGGAAGAACTCTGTAGTCATTAACCAACAACAGGTCAAAAACACGTCATTTTCCATTAGCATCTTCATCAGTCCCCAAAGTGGGCCTTCGCTCCTTCAAATGGATCAGCAAGAGCTGTCTCGAAAAGGGTGCGAAGACAAACGGGATAAGCATACAAACACGTTTCGGTGTAACGGTGATAAAAATGATAATCGTGCTAACATGAGTAAGTAATTGCACTACAAACGAGTAATGAATGAAGTGAAACACGAGAGGGGTACGTAGTGTGTGACAAGAGGCATCCCGTGACAACCGCTGTTTGAATTCCCAAGCTCAACGGTCACCTTCCCAAAGCATCTGTTCTTATATACCTCATTATCATTCCACGTTAGATTAGGGAAAAAACGTAACTACACATGCATATATCAATAAAAAAAAATGATAAATGCTTTGTTTTGAACATCTGAATCTTGCGCACAAGAGAAGTTGAACCTCTGATCGTATCCATTGAACTTTGCTATGCTCAATGGCTGAACTCACAACAAATTAAGTAATTATGGTAGAGAGCCTATTAATCAATTACAATTCATTTGGTTTGGTCATGCATCTTAGAAGAATATTAGCACATGTATTTTTGTTTCAGAATTTAAAAGTCCTGAACAGAACGTGGACCTATGCACACACTGTCACTACATAGTCATTAAGTATTCATATTGCGCCTTTGAAGAATATGAGTAGGTCGCAATCAAAATTATGAAAAAGCAAATTACATCAAAAGCATATATAACTTGCAATGAACTCATTAATGCAATGATGCAACCGGCAAACAAAACAATCAAACGTAACATAGGTTACCGTTCATTGACAGATATATGTCCCCAGTATGTGTTATTTATTCAATACCATAAGGAAAAAGTGATTTAACTCCCTATGATGATCCTAAGTGTACCTCTTTTCCAGATGGGGTACTCTAATAAATCGTGTGGATCCATTTGATTCAAACAAATTCCTTACTTCAACAAAAATGAAAGGAAATCATTTGTTATTGTACCACTACTCTTGAAAAATTAATGCAGCTGCTACTTGGTATGGCTTCTTTTTTAATCTTACGGTCAAAAATGCTAGTGATAGTGGTAAAAATAAAATAACAAGATATTTAGCACTCAACTTATATATACTTAGTATAAATTTCACATATAAGCATCTAATAGACAAATATATATACCTTTTATATAATAAAACATAACGAGTATGCATGCCGTAATTACAAAATCTTAGATGATCACAGTAGTTTTATTTTTAAACCGTATGGTGTCCAGTACAAATTGATAATGAAATTCGCTTAATGAATGATCAAGAAGATGGTGATGGTGAAAACTGCAAACCATCGACGAGATTTATTTCACTAATGAGTGTGCATGAAGAAATACAATATAGAAATACAATATAAGGTATTTTGGAATTTTAAGGACGCACGGTAAAATGAATTTTCATTATTAACAACAAAGAAAAAGAAACAAAGAGACATACTCGCACATATGAATGAATGTATGTATGTACATACATACATACACATACACATGTACATACATACGTCTGCGCGCGCGCGCGCACATATATATATATATATATATATATATATATATATATATATATATATATATATATATATATATATTGTCACCTGTAAAATATTCCCTACACATGCTATAATGTGTAAAGTAACAAAAGTTCAGGTCTTTATGAAAAATCTTTACGCAATAGTATTTGAGTAGTAGCTTGTTATTGCTAGATTTAGAGACAAGTTGATATGTAATGCACACAGCCAGCAGCAAGTCTACATGACTAGAATAGGAACATAAATTATGCATTTAGACCAAAGTACGCTAGTGTTATAATGGCTATTATAGCCAGACTTTGCTCCAAACACAGTAACAAAGGCTAAAGAATTAAGCTGGAGCCTGGAGGTTGTAGTACTGTATTGAGTGAGAGATGTACCATGTACAATTATTATCAGGCAAACTTTATTCATGCTTAATTGGTTTACCCACACCATACAAAATTTAATAAAATATTAGAAAAAAATGCCCATATTTAAGCAAAAAATAAAAATACATATTAAAGAGTCACAAATTCATAATATAATCAATATAATTTCTTTAATAATAAAGTAGTTAAAATTTCTATATATTATCAGTTGAATTAAATTTAATTTCCTTTTAGGTATCAAATTTTATTTATATGTTTTCGGGTTGTATTCATGCACAATAAATTTTTAACATTTTCGCTTTAAATTAAATGTGAAATTAAATTTTAAAATTATTACTGAAATCAATATGATTTGTAAATTACTGAATTCTTCTCTGTCTTTTACTTATAGCAAATCAAGTTTAAATTCTACATCAAAACTAAAATATATGTATAAAAATAAACACTTCAAGCTCAACTTCAACATAAACTAAGCAAGCAGTTCAAAAACAAGTTCAAAACACTTCAAGCATAGTTATATATGTATGTATGTATGTATGTATGTATGTATGTCTGTGTGTGTGTATAAGTTCAGGTGTGAAGGCAACACTGGGTAACCCAGCAAAACAGTGAAAGGAATACAAGGAAATGGATATGGAATTCAACAGCAGCTAGCATAAAAATCACAATGCAACATGTTTATAAAAAGTTATAGAGGGTATGATGATTAACAAGTCAAACCTCATCAAGTCAAGACTATCTCAAATTCAAATGCCAAAGTCATAGTAGAAAAGAATGGAACAATTCAACTAGGTTTAAGCAGATTCGAATTCATCAGAAAAATATGGAATAACTTGTATATGATGAACAAGTCAGCAAATAACAACACCATACGATCAAAAATCAACGCAAGTGATAAAATCACGAAAGGTTTAAACCAAAAATATACCAACGAAATATAGAGTTTCGATCCCTATAAATGCCCAGTATCATCATCGGTAAATAATCATCGAATTCGAGTTCAAGAAAATCAATAAAATAATAAAGGAAATCGCATACAAGTACTATTCATTCAAACTCGACAATTGAAGAAAGCGAGTGCATTCAAGATAGAGATTGATTGACAAAGCAAACCAGAGTTGAAATCATCACTTCAATCAATCTAGTTTTAAGCGGCGACATCAATTGGTGAAAAACCATAGTTTTTGTAGAGCAAAAGGAATCTGTCGAAGAGAGTATACAAAAGAAAAGGGTGACGTTTTTTTTCAAGTTATATTTTAAAGTGGGCCGGTTTAGTTTATGTTAATTTGGGCTTAGTTTATAAAAAAGGGTTTTGTTTAAGTTTATTTTTTATTTGTAACTTTCTATTTTAAAATTGTGTAAATTTCTAGTTATGCAACTAAGTACAAACTACGGGGCATTGTTTGAAAATTCACAACTCAGTGGCTGAGTTGTGGCAGTGTTTTGAGTTTAGAGTTAGGTTAATCGAGTTAGCGGGTGTCATGTGTTTATGTATTTTTGTAAGCGTCTGATTACCTAATTTCTAATATAAACCTTAGGGGCAGCACGTAGGCAGGTTATTGCCGAAGCTAGGTAAAACTGTGTGTGATCTCTACTGCATTACTTTCTATTTTTATTTTTATTTTCGCATTAATTTTTAGCATCACCCTATTCACCCCCTCCCCCTCTAGGGCAAAAACGATCATACAGGTGGTATCCGAGTTAGGAACAAAAACCATTTTCTGTTTTAAAATTTTTATATTTTTTAAAAATGGCTTCTATTAATAATGCTTTTGCTGAGGGTCAGTCCATAGCTAGAGCCCCCATGTTCAATGGTGAATATGTTTATTGGAAAACTAGAATGAATTTTTTTTGAAAACCATAGATGCATGGAATATTGTTGAAATGGGATATAATACACCAACGGTAATGGTAAATAATCAAGAAGTTGATAAACCTACGGATCAATGGACAAATCTTGAAAATAAACTGCAAATTGCCAATGCTAAAGTTATGGATTCTATTTTTTTTATCATTAGATCAAATTGAGTTTAACTGTATCTCACATTGTCTAACTACATAGGAAATTTGGCACACGCTGAACTGACTCATGAAGGAACCTCCCAGATTAAAGAATCTTGTCTTGCCATGCTTAATGGCGAGTACGAAACCTCACAATAGCAAAGGATAAAAGCTTTAGAGAAATGTATGGACGACTTTCTAATCTTGTATACAAATCAAAATTCCTAAGAAGATCATACACAGAACTGGAAATAGTCCGAAATATCCTCAGAGTTCTTCCAAGAAATTTTGAAGCAAAGGTGACTGCCATCTAAGAGTCAAAGGATTTGAAACATGTTAACATTGAAGAACTCATCGGAAACCTCACCACTTATGAGCTAGAAATCAAACTCAAGGAAGAACGTTAAGGAGGAGATACACGTAAGAAATCAATAGCTCTCAAAGGAACAATAGAAAGTGAAGATAATGATAGTAATGATGAAGAGCAGCTGAACTGGACCTAATAGTAAAGAGATTCAAAAGGTGGAACTGTAAGTATGGAAATCCAGCCCTAACTAAACAACTAAAAAGAAAAATCACCAAATTTCTAGACAACTTAGAAAAGAAGGAGATCGTTTTTCACTAGTGCAATAAACTTGGTCATACTAAGCCAAATTGTCCTCAAAATCAATTCAGCAAATGGAAGAAACCGAAAAGGAGTAGTTTTGCAGCACTTTGGGATGAAAGTGATGAATATGATAATGAAAGCACCGACAATGAGAGTGAAAAGGAAAATCTGTATCTTATAGGAGAAACAAGTGACAGTGATGATGATGAGCCCAGCGAGGTATCAAAACTTACTCACAATTACTTATATATTTTCATGAAGTAAATGGGTGTTTTGAAAGTACGCTAAAATTGAATCGCAAAGAGATAGTTTGATAGAACTAAATAAGCAGCTTCATCAATTTGTTCAAAACTATAGAAAAAAGAGCCCTAAGTGTGATAAGTGTCCATCTTTAGAAGAGGAAGTAAAAAAATTCAGAAACTAGAATTAAATCGCTTGAATATGAAATTCTGATTTCGAAAGAAAGTGAAAATACTAGGAGAGAAAATTCTATTGAAAAGTGCACTTTGTTATTGAATAAAAATGAATCTCTCAAGTCACAAATCCAACAATTGTCTACAGCTTTAGGAAAATTCACCAAAGAAGAAAGATCATTAAATATGCTATTAGGAAAACAAACTATTATTACTATTAGACGAGGACTTAGGTATACTAAATCTGAAAAAGATAGAAGTAAAACTAACCATGTCAACTCCAAGTGCACAATTTGTGGAAAAATTGGACACAATCAAAACAATGCTGATATAGACCCAAACGTATGAAAACCATACAAATTTGGGTTTCTAAGGGCATGAATGTAAAATCTCTTAAAATCAAACAAATCAAGATGCTAAAAGGAACAAACTAGACTGTCTTGGTTCTACACAAATTTGTTTTTCAATTTATTTGTCACTAACAATCATGGACCTATAAAAAAATAGGTCATTAAACTGTTTTCTCGTGTATGTGTGTTGGCAGGCTAAGGAACAGCAAGTGTGGTACCTAGATTCTGGTTGTTCCAAGTGTTAGTCACTATGCACTGGATCGATGATGGTTATGTAGGATCTAGATTAACCCTAGAGGGGGGTGAATAGGGTTATAGCAAATTTTCTCGATTTAAATACAAAAATAAACTGCAGAAATAAATATAAAAGTAAATCACACACAAGATTTACCCAGCTTCGGCAACCCCTGCCTACTGCTGCATTCCCAGATTTCTATTAGAATTAAACAGTATCACGCTTACAAACACTCTAACAGACTTGCAAACCCTGCTACTGCCTATAGAGTTTTGCAAACTCGCAACCCCTGCTTACTGAACTAACTCTAAATAGACAATCAGACACAACCTAAAACCTAGGTGGTGATTTACCAAAATTTAATTCACAATTTTCAAATAAAAATATAAAAGACATTAATTTAAACAAACAAATTCAAAACCCTAATTATTTAATAAACCTATCCCCCTTTAAATTAGTGACCGGCCCAAAAAGAAGTAAATAGTATTTTTTTAATTCCCCTTTTGATAAACTTCGGCCCGTTCCTTTTTCTCTTGATAATGGTGGCCGTTTGCTCTTCTCGTCTCTTTAAAATTTGGGGATCTCGTCCTTGCGCTCTCTGTTCCAGATTAGGGCTTTTGCGAAGCTCCGATACTACTTCGATCTTTGTTGATTGTTCGTGATTTATCCTGCCTTGATCGATTTCGTGTTGCTTCCTTCGGTTGCTTCGGTGAGTTCGATTATTGATTCGGTAACAATTTTTTTTCTCTCTGATACTTGTATTCGAACTCCCTTGTAGTTATGCCGATGATGATTGGGCTTATATAGGATTTGAAATCCTATTTTTGCGTTCATTTATTCGTGTTTGAATTTGTCAATTTGTTCATCTCGGCCACTCGATTATACTTGGATGCTTGTGATAAAATCTGACTTTGTCAATTTCGTATTTTTGATGCTTGGTTGACACGGCTTGGATTTGTGACTTGGTCAGTTTTCTTTGCTACCATGGTTTCGAATTTTACTTGTTCAATGTTGACTTCGGCTTGGTCTTTTGATGTTGATATGATTTATGGCTTGTTCATATGAGTATATATTTTTATTACCTGTAAATCACAGTGTTGATGATTTTCGTGAATTTTTTTTTACTGCTTGCTTCGGTCTTGGCTTTGATTCATTTCGTGATGACCACGGCTTGACTTTCTGAAAGATGCGTACTTGAATTCGTCTTGCTCACCATGTTGCATACTTAATGTTGTCACTGTGTTCGACATGGTCTTTGTAGTACTTGGTTACTGGTCGAGTTCATTTGTACATTTGTTCACCTGCACTCTTCGTTTGGTCTACTTGCATTGTTTCTGGCTTCATCTGTAGTCTTGTTCATTGATGGTTTTGGTCGTTGTATTTGCTGGGTACACAGTCTCGACTTGTTGCAGTCCTGTAGTTGCATTCATTGGTCATTTAGCCTTATACCTGTAGTTGTACTGCATTGTGTATATTCATAATACATGTATTGCTGTTGGCTTCGGGTAACTTCGACACTTTCATCTCGAGCTTGTGTAATTTGAACCTGGTTTGGTGTGCATTGTGCCTTGTACTTGCAGTTTGGTCCATTGAGTTGTTGCAATTGAGTTCAAGTTTCTCTGTAACTTCGCTTTTCGCCTTGCATTGACCATGGCTTTTCTTGGTGGTGCATTTTGTTGCGGCCTGTACATGTATTACTAGCTCTGGTTCATCTTTGTTGCTTCACCACAGTTTGCATTTGCTACACTTGTGTTCCCTGTTATCAACTGGCCTTGATTATGTTTTGATTCAAAACTTCTGTTCACCTGCATGTATTGTTGGTTCATTGTGATATTTGTTCATTTGTGTTTCACTGGTAGCACTTGAGTTGTTGACTTCGATCCCGCACTTGGTCTGCACTTGAATTCAGTCTGGACAATGTTGGGAACTCGGTTGTGTATTTGGTTTTGTGTATCCACTGCATGTGTCACTGCATACTGATCTTTATGCTTGGATGTTGAGATCATGTTTGCATGCTGAGTTGAATTCATGTGTTATTTGGATTTGACCTTGTGTTGAATTGTTAGTAGTGCTTTTGTTTGATTTGTGAACACGAGTTGGCGAGGAAGTGCACACGTATACGAATGTACACGTGTGTACTGCAGCCACTTATAATTACCTCTCCCTGATAAAAATACTGATATGCACAGATATTGCACAGTCAAAAATGATGACGAACAACCCAAATAACTGAGGCAAACAATGTTTTCAAAATCATCGTTTCTTTCAAATTTCAAAAATATTTCTCTTTCAATTTTACTGCGTTTGAAAATATTTTTGCAGATTACTCAGATGCTGGATTCAAACCGGAATGCAGTTGAAGACAAAAAATACGAGTGTGAGTGATATGTAGTGAGGTTAACTGTAAATGTGAAATGTGATGTAATTGTAATCAAAAATGTATATGTATAGTGAGAGCATGAAATTGTACTATTTAAAATTGTAATAAATATTAGTTTGAATAAAATATTCGTTTGAATTCAAAATCTGTGTAACTTGTTCTGTTTGAATTCAAATTCAAATTCTGTATAATTTATTTTATTCAACAAATATTTATTTAATCTATGAAAAATTAAAATAGTACGTTAACAAATACATTTAAGTGAATGTATATATGTTTATTATCATCAAACAAAAATCATATAGCGCAAAGCGCATATTCAACAATCTCCCCCTTTTGATGATAACAAACATATATTTAAGATTTTGAATATATTAAATGTATTTGATAATTTCATTTGCTCCCCCTATTTGAATGCTTCCTTTTTATGTGATGCTCCCCCTACATATATGGCTCCCCCTACATATATGCATACAAATAAAAATATGTAAATGAGCCTATATGCAAATGGAAATTATTTGACCTTTGCTTGATTCTATTTGACAAAATCTTAACTTTTCTCTCCCCCTTTTGTTATCAGCAAAAGAATAACAGTGTTATAAAAATAGGGATGAAGTGATAGACATGAATCAAACATTTAACTCAATTAAATATAAATATCAAATTTCAATAAAAACTCAAACAAAAATCATAATTACCCTTGTCAAGCGCATATTCCACTTTCAGAAGTGATGGGGATAAAATCATCAAAAATCATACAATTCTGTCTATTTGTGGTATATTTATTTCAGGAAATTTGAATATTTACTAACCATGCATAACCGTTAGGACTTTTAAATGAGATTAGTAGTATTCACAATTTTTATTTAAAAAAATGAAATCAAGTATCTTCTAACCACGCATGACCGTGAGGACTTTTAAATGGGATTAGAATCAACTTGTCTATTAAATCAATTAAATTTGATATGCGTTCCATACATGCATAACCGTGAGGACTTTTAAATGAGCATGGAAGCACATAATCAAAAATCCAAGTAATTCACCCATGCATAACCGTGAGGACTTTTAAATGAGAGTGAATACTTTGGATATTTATTTTTATTGCTGAATATAATAAGTTGAAGCACAAATAATTTCCTTCACAGAATTAAAGATATTGAAGAACAAATGATTTCCTTTGTAAACTACCACAAATTTACATACTAAATATGATCTTGATGAGTGATGGTCGATAGAAAGATGATAGAAATAGAAATGATCATGGAATTATTACCCAACAAAAAAATTTTATAACTCTTGTTATGAAATTCTAAAGAAATTTTCTAATTATACTTTCTCGAGTTATAATATATGATAAATATCAACACTCGTCTCTTTTTCAATCACTATTCATCTTTTCGATAATCAAAGGGAGTCAGATTAGTCAAAATTTGTCATTTAAAATCAAATTAAAAAATAAAATTATTAGTCAATCTCTGTAATTCCCAAATCCAAACGTAATTTGGAAAATCTGTCTTCGGGGAGAGGTTTTGTGAAAATATCAGCAAGTTGAGTTTCAGTTGAAATATATTCAATGCAAATGTCTTCTTTAGCAATGTGATCTCTAAGAAAGTGGTGTCTCACATCAATGTGTTTTGTGCGTGAATGATGAACAGGATTATTTGACAAATCTATAGCACTCCTACTATCACATTTTAATGAAACTTGTTTATAGACTAAGCCAAAATCAGAAAGAGTTTGCATCATCCATAGAATTTGAGCACAACAACTTCCCAAAGCAATATATTCTGCTTCAGTGGTGGATAATGCAACACAATTCTGTTTCCGACTTGACCATGAGACTAATGAATGTCCTAGCATGAAACATGTCCCACTAGTGCTTTTTCTGTCAATTAACGAACCAGCATAATCAGCATCGGAATAACCTACTAAATCAAAATTTTCACAAGAAGGGTACCATAGTCCAAATTTGTGTGTGTGTGAAAGATATCTCAAAATTCGTTTAGTAGCTTTTAAATGAGATTCTTTGGGATTAGCTTGAAAACGTGCACACAAGCACACAGAAAACATAATATCAGGTCTAGAAGCAGTAAGATAGAGAAGTGAACCGATTATCCCTCGATATTTCTTTTGATCAATTGCAATTCCTTTCTCATCTTTGTCCAACTTTGTTGATGGGCTCATAGGAGTTCTCAATGGTTTGGAATTTTCGATTCCAAATTTCTTCAATAGCTCCAACACATATTTGGATTGTGAAATGAAAATACCATCATTGCTTTGCTTAATTTGAAATCCAAGAAAGTATTTCAATTCACCAACCAAACTCATCTCAAATTTAGCCTGCATGACTTGTTCAAAATTCTCACACAAGAGCTCATTAGTAGCACCATAAATAATATCATCCACATAAATCTGAACAATCAAAAAATCACTTTCTTTATGTAATAGAAACAGTGTCGTGTCAGCACTACCCTTTTTAAAACCATTTTCCAAAAGATATGTACAGAGGCAGTCATACCAAGCTCTTGGAGCTTGCTTAAGACCATATAATGCTTTTTCTAGCTTATACACATGATTTGGAAATTCATGATTTTCAAAACCGGGTGGTTGTTCAACAAAAACTTCTTCTTTTAGATCACCATTCAAAAAGGCACTTTTTACATCCATTTGTTTAAGTTTGAAACCCTTGTAACATGCAAAACTTAGCAAGATTCTAATGGCTTCTAACCTAGCAACTGGAGCAAATGTTTCATCAAAGTCTATGCCTTCTATTTGGTTATAACCTTTTGCAACCAACCTAGCCTTGTTTCTAATTACATTTCCTGATTCATCAAGTTTATTTTTAAACACCCATTTAGTCCCTACAATTGGATAGTCATTAGGCCTAGGAACTAATTTCCAAACTTTGTTTCTCTCAAATTGATTAAGTTCATCTTGCATTGCTAAAATCCAATTTTCATCATTAAGAGCCATTTCAACAGAATTAGGTTCAATCTCAGAAATAAAACCACTATGACAACAAAACGCACACAAATTTTCATTAAATGAAGAACGAGTACGTATACCTTCCGTAGGATCACCAATAATTAATTCAGGAGGATGATTAGGTTTGAACCTTAATTTATCAGCATCAACAGTCCTTCTTTCAGTTTTCTCACTAAATGTCCCTTCTTCAGTGCCTTCAGGATCTACTCCATCGTCAACCATCTTTTTAGTCGTTCTTTCCAGATCAGATTCATCAAATTTCACATTGATTGACTCAACAATTGTCTTTGTTCGTTTGTTGTATATCCTGTAAGCCTTACTCCTTGTTGAATAGCCCATGAAAATTCCCTCATCAGCCTTTGATTCAAATTTTCCAAGTTGATCACCTGTGTTAAGAATGAAACAAGGACATCCAAATATACGAAAATAAGAAATGTTAGGTTTCCTTTCATGCCACAATTTATAAGACGTTTTGCCAAGTATTGGTCTAATCATTACTCTATTCATTACATAGCACGAAGTATTCACTGCCTCTGCCCAAAAGATTAGAGGTAGCTTATACTCACTCAACATGGATCTAGCCAATTCCTGTAATGTTTTTCCTTTCAACCACCCCATTTTGTTGAGGTGTTCGTGGAGCAGAAAATTCATGTTTTAAACCATTTTCTTCACAAAAATTTTCAAATTCCAAATTTTCAAATTCGCCTCCATGATCACTTCTCAAGGTTTTAATTGTAACTCCTTTTTCATTTTGAACTAGTTTTGCAAATTTTGAAAAATAGTCGAAAGATTCAGACTTTTTGGCTAAAAAGTAAACCCATGTAAATCTAGAATAATCATCAACCAATACATAACAATAATGTTTTCCATTCAAGCTTGAAATTTCATTTGGTCCAAATAAGTCCATGTGAATTAGTTCAAGGACCCTTGATGTGCTAACAATGTTTTTAGGACGAAATGATGATCGACTAAGCTTGCCCAAGGAACATGCTTTACACACTTTATTATTTTTAAATTTCTGATGTGGTAACCCTCTGACTAATTCTTTTGATTCAAGTTTCTCTAAGAGACTCATGCTAGCATGTCCAAGTCTCCTATGCCATAAATATGCCTCTTCGTTAGTGGCTACCAAACATCTAGAAAGATTTAGATTATCAAATGAAAGTGAGTAAACATTCCCTTTTCTTTTGCCCATAAAAACAATGTTATTAGAAGATTTATCAATGATTTTGCAAGTATCGCTATCAAAAATCACGTTCATACCTTTGTCACATAGTTGGCTAATAGAAATGAGATTGTGATGCAAATTTTCAACGTATAAAACATTAGTCAAGGAAAAAATACCGTTACCAACTTCACCTTGCCAATAACCTTACACTTGCTATTGTCTCCCATGATCACATTTCCACCTTTAAAATTCTCTAAGCTAAGGAACTTCGATTTGTCACCTGTCATATGTCTAGAACAATCTGAATCTAGAAACCATTCTTGTTGTTCCTTAGCTCGCCAACAGACCTACATAAAAAGAGAGGAAGATGACCTAGAGAAACTCTTAGGTCCAATGTTATTAGTGATAGAAGTATTGTGAATAAACAATCCCTTTGGAACCCATACTTGTTTAGTCCTTTTATTTTTATTCCAATAGACATGAAATTTATTTGTAGAATTCTTAGGAACCCAAACTTGTATAAATTTTGTGTTCTTGTTCCTATGACTATAATTTTCAGCACGACATCTAAATATTTCACATCTATCAAAGACATTCTTATATTTTGCATTATCATCAACTTGTGTTTTCCCAAAAACTAAGTCCTTTTCCGTTGTTAGCAAAAATTTGATTTCTCAATAACATGTTGAATGATTTTTCTCCTCTTGAAAAGTTATTTAGAGATTTTTCAAGATTTTGGACTTTGGTTTTTAGTGTTGTGTTTTCAGTTGCAAGTGAGGTGCACCTATTTATAAAATCCTTTTTCCTAGTGTCAAGGTTTTCCTTAAGACTTAAATTTTCTTTTTCAAGATTTACAAAGCTATTTCTAAGTCTTGATAATTCTGAATCTAAAGTTTTACATTTTTTACAGTCTAGGTTTTTAATATTTTCAATTTCAGTTTCTAACCTAGAATTTTCATGGACAAGTTCTCTCCTATCAGATTTTAGTTTTTCAATTTTAGATTCAAGAGTATCAATCATTTTAGTAAGATCACAACACATTGAAACAAGTTCTTTATAAGAATAGTCACTTACCTCACTAGATTCCTCTAAGCTTGCTTCTGAATCCGATTTTGACATAAGACACAAGTTAGCCTCCTTTGAGCTATTATTCGAAACTTCCTCTCCTTCTTCATCATCCCAAGTTGCTGCAAAGGCCTTCTTTTTCTTTTTCTTTCCTTTGTTGTTTTTGAGAAGTGGACATTTTTGTTTGAAGTGGCCAGGCTTCTTGCAGTTATAGCATGTCAATTCATTATCGGAATCATCAGAATTCTTTGACTTATTACCACTCATTTTCTTCTTTCGTGACTTGAATCTTGACCATTTTTTAAGATTATTGACAGCCATTGCAAGCTCTTCAATTGGATCTTCTTCATCGCTTTCTTCTTTGCTCTTTAAGGCAATCGTCTTCTTCTTTGGTTCGGAGTTGTTGCGTTCTTCCTTTGCTTTTAGCTCAAGCTCATATGTCATCAAGTTGCCAATCAACTCCTCCATGCTTAGCTTACTCAGATCTTTCGATTCTTGTATTGCCGTGACTTTTGCCTCAAAGTTCATCGGTAGGACTCGTAGTATCTTCCTCACAAGCTCTACCTCAGTGAATACCTTCCCAAGCGCTCTAGCGTTGTATACCAAGGTTGAAAAGCGTCCAAACATATCCTTTATGCTTTCGCCTTTGTCCATCACAAAGTTTTCGTATTCATTGCTGAATAGGGCTAGACGAGACTCCTTGACTTGAGAAGTTCCTTCATGTGTCACCTCCAAAGTGTGGCAAATTTCCTGTGCTGTTGTACAATGAGAAATTCTATTAAATTCATTTTTATCAAGAGCACATATCAAAGCATTCATGGCTTTAGCATTTGTCGTTTTCAATTTCTTATCGTTAGCATCCCACCTATCCTTAGGTTTAGGAATCTCAGTATCACCAACGATTATAGTGGGAGGTTTATAGCCAGTTTCAATAATATCCCAAACATCATAATCAACAGAACTAAGATAGATACCCATTCTAACCTTCCAATAAGCATAATCGTTCCCATTAAACATGGGTGGCCTAGCAATAGATTGCCCCTCAGAAAAAGCATTATTCGGTGAATTCATGACTCTAGAGTTAACAACAAAATACCGGGCTCTGATACCACTTGTAGGATCTAGATTAACCCTAGAGGGGGGGTGAATAGGGTTATAGCAAATTTTCTCGATTTAAACACAAAAATAAACTGCGGAAATAAATATAAAAGTAAATCACACACAAGATTTACCCAGCTTCGGCAACCCCTGCCTACTGCTGCATTCCCAGATTTCTATTAGAATTAAACAGTATCACGCTTACAAACACTCTAACAGACTTGCAAACCCTGCTACCGCCTATAGAGTTTTGCAAACTCGCAACCCCTGCTTACTGAACTAACTCTAAATAGACAATCAGACACAACCTAAAACCTAGGTGGTGATTTACCAAAATTTAATTCACAATTTTCAAATAAAAATATAAAAGACATTAATTTAAACAAACAAATTCAAAACCCTAATTATTTAATAAACCTATCCCCCTTTAAATTAGTGACCGGCCCAAAAAGAGGTAAATAGTATTTTTTAATTCCCCTTTTGATAAACTTCGGCCCGTTCCTTTTTCTCTTGATAATGGTGGCCGTTTGTTCTTCTCGTCTCTTTAAAATTTGGGGATCTCGTCCTTGCGCTCTCTGTTCCAGATTAGGGCTTTTGCGAAGCTCCGATACTACTTTGATCTTTGTTGATTGTTCGTGATTTATCCTGCCTTGATCGATTTCGTGTTGCTTCCTTCGGTTGCTTCGGTGAGTTCGATTATTGATTCGGTAACAAATTTTTCTCTCTTCGATACTTGTATTCGAACTCCCTTGTAGTTATGCCGATGATGATTGGGCTTATATAGGATTTGAAATCCTATTTTTGCGTTCGTTTATTCGTGTTTGAATTTGTCAATTTGTTCATCTCGGCCACTCGATTATACTTGGATGCTTGTGATAAAATCTGACTTTGTCAATTTCGTATTTTTGATGCTTGGTTGACACGGCTTGGATTTGTGACTTGGTCAGTTTTCTTTGCTACCATGGTTTCGAATTTTACTTGTTCAACGTTGACTTCGGCTTGGTCTTTTGATGTTGATATGATTTATGGCTTGTTCATATGAGTATATATTTTTATTACCTGTAAATCACGGTGTTGATGATTTACGTGAATTTTTTTTCCTGCTTGCTTCGGTCTTGGCTTTGATTCATTTCGTGATGACCACGGCTTGACTTTCTGAAAGATGCGTACTTGAATTTGTCTTGCTCACCATGTTGCATACTTAATGTTGTCACTGTGTTCGACATGGTCTTTGTAGTACTTGGTTACTGGTCGAGTTCATTTGTACATTTGTTCACCTGCACTCTTCGTTTGGTCTACTTGCATTGTTTCTGGCTTCATCTGTAGTCTTGTATATTGATGGTTTTGGTCATTGTATTTGCTGGGTACACAGTCTTGACCTGTTGCAGTCATGTAGTTGCATTCATTGGTCATTTAGCCTTATACCTGTAGTTGTACTGCATTGTGTATATTCATAATACATGTATTGCTGTTGGCTACGGGTAACTTCGACACTTTCATCTCGAGCTTGTGTAATTTGAACCTGGTTTGGTGTGCATTATGCCTTGTACTTGCAGTTTGGTCCATTGAGTTGTTGCAATTGAGTTCAAGTTTCTCTGTAACTTCGCTTTTCGCCTTGCATTGACCATGGCTTTTCTTGGTGGTGCATTTTGTTGCGGCCTGTACATGTATTACTAGCTCTGGTTCATCTTTGTTGCTTCACCACAGTTTGCATTTGCTACACTTGTGTTCCCTGTTATCAACTGGCCTTGATTATGTTTTGATTCAAAACTTCTGTTCACCTGCATGTATTGTTGGTTCATTGTGATATTTGTTCATTTGTGTTTCACTGGTAGCACTTGAGTTGTTGACTTCGATCCCACACTTGGTCTGCACTTGAATTCAGTCTGGACAATGTTGGGATCTCGGTTGTGTATTTGGTTTTGTGTATCCACTGCATGTGTCACTGCATATTGATCTTTATGCTTGGATGTTGAGATCATGTTTGCATGCTGAGTTGAATTCATGTGTTATTTGGATTTGACCTTGTGTTGAATTGTTAGTAGTGCTTTTGTTTGATTTGTGAACACGAGTTGGCGAGGCAGTGCACACGTATATGAATGTACACGTGTATACTGCAGCCACTTATAATTACCTGTCCCTGATAAAAATACTGATATGCACAGATATTGCACAGTCAAAAATGATGACGAACAACCCAAATAACTGAGGCAAACAATGTTTTCAAAATCATCGTTTCTTTCAAATTTCAAAAATATTTCTCTTTCAATTTTACTGCGTTTGAAAATATTTTTGCAGATTACTCAGATGCTGGATTCAAACCGGAATGCAGTTGAAGACAAAAAATACGAGTGTGAGTGATATGTAGTGAGGTTAACTGTAAATGTGAAATGTGATGTAATTGTAATCAAAAATGTATATGTATAGTGAGAACATGAAATTGTACTATTTAAAATTGTAATAAATATTAGTTTGAATAAAATATTCGTTTGAATTCAAAATCTGTGTAACTTGTTCTGTTTGAATTCAAATTCAAATTCTGTGTAATTTATTTTATTCAACAAATATTTATTTGATCTATGAAAAATTAAAATAGTACGTTAACAAATACATTTAAGTGAATGTATATATGTTTATTATCATCAAACAAAAATCATATAGCGCAAAGCGCATATTCAACAAGTTAAATATATAGATACATAGTTGGCGTGCAGTAATCACAGTAGTAGCAATATAAATATAATAGCAACGCGAATAAATAGAAACGTAAAGCAAGAAGGAATCACAGCAAAAAAATTATACTGATTCGGACCTCCAGTCCTACGTCCAGTCCCAGACTCCTTCTAGAGTTTCAACTAACTATCACCCTCACTTCTCCCGGAGGAATAGGCACCTGAGCAGCAGAACAGGATTTCGGTACACTTGCCCGAGCAGCCGAACGAGACTTCAATATTTTCTTTTACAAAGAAATAATCTTGACTGTATATTGTGTCTTCAATACACTGAGTAGTCGAACTGGGGTACAACTTCTATAACCATCAATAATGATGCAGAATGAGTGTGCAGAGGTTAGGAAGTGAATTAAGACCAAACTCAAATGTTATGGAGTGAAAGAGGGTTGGTCTAAGTTTGCTTTTGAAATAAATATTGAGTTTGGAGCGTTTGTAAGCAATATGAGAATGGTATTAGAGAATAGGATTGTTATTATTTTTTGGGATGGTGCAAGGCTTATATAGGAGTGAATGGAAGCCAATAAATAGTCGCAATCCTTTAGAAATTCCCATTAGAAAAGATGCATCCATTGGAGGTTTGCAATTGGTTGAATAGGCACTTGAATAGCCACTTGACTATTCGCTTTGGAGTGTTAATTACAATAGCCGTTGGCTACAAATTCAAAAGGTTGCGTAGGCCAGTTGGTAAGATGTGCGCCTGTCTTTGAGGTGTGCTGGGTTTGATTCCCGCTTCCGTCCTTTTAATTTTCATTTCTTACGTTCTCTGTCAAGTAGCGTTTGGTAGCAGCAACTAACATAACTTGCTGTGGTGGAGTGGTAATCGTTGCATGTTCCATCCTGAGTGTGTTGGGTTCGAATCCCACTCCTTTCTTTATTTTGCCATTCACTTTTATTTCAGATAATAAAATTCTCTAACCACTTGGTAACAAAAGAGCCTGTAGTGAAGTTGGTTTCCACGTGTATTCTAATGCAAGCATACAGGTTTGAGTCCCACTTGGCTCAATTTTTTGAACGATTTCATTTTCATTTTTCTTGTGATTCTTTCTACGCTACCAGAGTTTGAATCCCGTTTTGCTAATTTTTGCTCTATCACATACTATTGGTCATGGTTCAATTTCAACCTTGTTCTATTTTTTTTAATATTAAATTTACTTTTTGTCCACACAATGAATAACCTGAAATCACTTAGCAAACATTTTAGTACCATTGTCATATAGTTGTTATCATCAAAAGCACTAAACTTTGTTTTCAACATTCTCTCCCTTTTGATGATGACAATGGTACGCCTTTCTAAAATATATTACTCCCTCTTAATATTTGCTCCCTCTAAATTTAACATGTCCCCCTAAGTATAATATCTCCCTCTGTCAATATGCATATGAATTTCTCCCCCTTTGTCATTATAAAAAAATGAGGAATATAATAAATTATATAAAATATCTTATGAATAGTGGGATAAACTCAATATTAATTATGGAGAAAAAAATAAAATAGATTTTACCATATTTGCTGAAGTCCATATTTCATTGTAAGCACGTAATTCTATTAAATGTATGGATCATTCTTTAAAATTCCAAAATCTATCTTTTTCCTTTTGTTTCTCCGAGTACCTGCAATAAATAGTAATCATTTTTGGTACCTACTTACTATGTTAGGGTCCGGGAGGTTAGGTCTTTGGAAACCATACCCATTTGGGTGTGGTTGAACCTCTACAAATATAATTTTCATTATTAATTACTATATCAAAATAATCATTAATGTATTTTTCTCTATTTTTCCAATTAACAGGAACCCAAATACTCATATTTCCAGTCAATGATTTTATACTTATAGAGAAATTATAAACATTATTGATCATAGCAGTATTTGAATTTCTATAAAAAATGGATTTAGACTTTACTCGAAATTTAGTACTAGCATTAATATTTTTACTATACATGAAAGCATATCTAGTGCTATTTCTACGATCAATTTTATTATATCCTAAACCACTTTTATCATATAAAGATCTAGAACTAGATAAAATCATGTTTAAATTGTTTTGACCTTTATTAAATTTTGTGACTTCAGTGTTAATTTTATTAAATTTAGCTTTAAAGTCACAATTATTATTTTCAAAAGAAATATTACTGTTTTTCAAAATATCAATTTTCTTGTTTAATTCAGAATTTTTCTTTTTTAACGTACAGTTCTCATTTTCGAGAAGAAAAATTCGAGATTCTGAATTATCTAAGGATGGTTGTAATAAATCATTTTGTTTTTTCAAATCCATAATTTCTTTTGAAAAATTTTCTTTTTCTTTTTCAAACATAGTATTTTGTTCGTCTAGAAAATCTTTAAGAGCCTCAAAATTATTTTTCAAAATACCTTGTTGATTTTCTAAATCTAATTTCTCATTTTTTAATTTCTCATTTTCAAGTTCAACAGATTTCATCATTTCTAAAATAATAAAATTAAGCTTTGAAATCTTATTGCTTATACTAAATAATTCATTATTATCTTTTCTTGAAATTTGTAAATCAGAAAGTACCTTTTTGTAGTCTTCACTGGTGGCTTTGATAGAGATTTTGCCTGTTGTATTTTGACTGGATCGTTTTCTGGCCATTATTCTATGATGTTGTGACAATCGATAGAATTCCAGGCTCTGATACCACTTGTTAGTCACTATGCACTGGATCGATGATGGCCAAATATATAGATACAGAGTTGACGTGCAGTAATCACAGTAGCAACAACATAAATATAATAGCACCGCGAATAAAAAGTAAAGCAAGAAGCAACCACGGCAAAAAATTTATACTGGTTCGGACCTTCAGTCCTACTTCCAGTCCCAAACTCCTTCTGGAATTTCAGCTAACTATCGCCCTTACTTCGTCCGGAGGAATAGGCACCTGAGCAGCAGAACATAATTTCAGTATACTTGCCCGAGCAGCCGAACGAGACTTTAATATTTTCTTTTACAAAGAAATAATCTTGACTATATATTGTGTCTTCAATACACTAAGTAGTCGAACTGGAGTACAACTTCTATAACCAGCCAAAATGATGCAGAATAAGTGTGAAGAGGTTAGGAAGTGAATTAAGACCGTACTCAAATATTATGGAGTGAAAGAGGGTTGGTCTAAGTTTGCTTTTGAAATAAATATTGAATTTGAAACATTTGTAAGCAATATGAGAAAGGTATTAGAGAGTAAGATTGTTATTATTTTTTGGGATGGTGCAAGGCTTATATAGGAGTGAATGGAAGCCAATAAATAGTCGCAATCCTTTAGAAATTCCCATTAGAAAAGATGCATCCGTTGGAGGTTTGCAATTAGTTGAATAGGCACTTGAGTAGCCACTTGACTATTCGCTTTGGATTGTTAATCTACTGTAGCCGTTGGCTTCAAATATAGAAGGTTGCATAGGCCAGTTTGTAAGATGTGCGCCTGTCTTTGAGGTGTGCTGGGTTTGATTCCCGCTTCCGTCCTTTTAATTTTCATTTCTTATGTCCTTGTCAAGTAGCGTTTGGTAGCAGCAACTAACGTAACTTGCTATGGTGGAGCGGTAATGGTTGCATGTTCCATCTTGAGTGAGTTGGGTTCAAAGCCCACTCTTTTCTTTATTTTGCCATTCACTTTTATTTCAGATAATAAAATTCTCTAACCACTTGGTAACAAAAGAGCCTGTAGTGAAGTTAGTTTCCACGTGTATTCTAATGCAAGCATGCAGGTTTGAATCCCACTTGGCTCAATTTTTTGAACGATTTCATTTTCATTTTTCTTGTGATTCTTTCTATGCCACCAGAGTTTGAATCCCATTTTGCTAATTTTTGCTTTATCACATACTGTTGGTCATGGTTCAATTCCAACCTTGTTCTATTTTTTTATATTAAATTTACTTTTTGTCCACACAATGAATAACCTGAAAGCACTTAGCAAACATTTTAATACCATTGTCATATAGTTGTTATCATCAAAAGCACTAAAACTTTGTTTTCAACACCAAGCACATGTTGGGAGCCAAATCAAAGTTCCTTAGCCTAGAGAAGTTACAAGGGTGGTACAGTCATGATGTACTTCTAGAAGCAAAGCTAATAGAGTTTACAACAAAAGGACAAGAACAATCGTGGAGTCAATCAATGCGAAATTTGATGAAGGCATTGATGATCAAAGTAAGGAAACAATCAAAAACAATATCGAAGAGGAGAACGAAAAGGACGAAAGTGAAAATCCAAAAGAAACTACTACCGCAGAAGAAGTCCAAAGAAATCTAGAACCAGAGAGATTGAAATCAAGGTTTTAAACATCGGATTTCGGTCACGTTTCGTCTCGAGATTTTTACACAAGTTATCTCGTATCGGAAGAGATCTCAAACGAGATGAGTACATATCAGGTGTACATCTCGGATTGACATCTCGGGTCTTATAATGCATCTCGGGAATATCTCGGATGTACTTATGTGTTTAAAGTTGATGTGTCAAAAATTTATTTAACGATTATAGCTTTCTTTGTAAAAATAAAAATGGTAACATACTTGATTTACATGGAAAAAGAAATATTTTTAGAAGAGTATTAGCTTGATTAGCTTAATTGATTTGGTAATGATTGAATAATATCCTTTTATTTGAACGTAATAAAGAAGTAAAACCTTTCGCTATGACTCCTTAAGATAAAAAGTAGAGAATGTGTTCAAGAAGTTGGTAAATTATAATTGGATTGAGTAATTTCTTTTGAATCAGTATGAAAATAAAAATTATTATGGAAAATAAGAAAAACGTATAACTTCGGGTGAGATCTCGGATTGAGATTTTGATCCATATATCGGGTGAGATTTGAATATCTCGGACGAGATGAGTGTCGAGAGAGATATGGAGGAGATTTGATGTCTCGTTTCGTTTAAGTGTGAAAATGAGATCTCGGGCGAGATCTTAGGCGAGATATAGGAGATTTAAAACCATGATTGAAGTATAAAGCAGATCATCCTCTAGAATTAGAAATAGGTAATCCTAGCGCACGTATTCAAACTCATTTCTCTTTTAGAAACTTATGTGATTTGTGTATATATAATGGATTTACTTAAGAAATTGAACCCAAAGACATATATACATCTCTCAATGATGAGATTTGGTTTATATTTATAGAAGAAGAGCTAAATCAATTTGAACGAAATGATATTTAGATTCTAGCACCTAGACCTAATGATTATCCAGTTGTAGGAACCAAATGGATTTTTAAAAATAAATTTGATGAATCCGAAAATGTGATTAGGAACGACGCTAGGTTAGTTGCTAAAGCTTATAATCAACTTGAAGGAATTGGTTTTGATGAAACTTTTGCACCAGTAGCTAGACTAGAATCCATTAGAATATTGTTAATAAACTAAGACAAATGGATATTATAAGTTCGTTTCTTAATGGAATTTTGAAAGATGATGTATTTTTTGAACAACTTGAAGGTTTTGAAAGTCAAGAATACCCTAACCATGTACATAAACTTAAGAAAGCACTATACATAAACTCAAATCCTTTTGCATAGATAAATGATGCAAATAAGAGAAAATACAAACCTCTATTTTTGATGTTGTTGTAAGTAAAAATCATGTGCTAGTGGATATTTATATTAGGCCACTATTTCTAAAATCATGAAAGCGCAAAGTAATTTGCAATTTTCTAAGCAAACTTGGGCAATTTAATTTTTTTGATCAAATTACAAATTTTGATAATGGTAAAAAAATAAAGTCATTTAATAAAAAGACATACTTAAGACAATACATACTTAAGAAAAGTGCAAGTTGAATTTCTAATTTCTAAAAAATTCTTAAAAAGTAAAAGTTAGCTTACGCTTTCCTTTTTAAAAAATAAACTTAATTTACATAATTATTGGCACAGGGATATTTGTAGCATAATTTTTGCAAAGATATAATACGCTTTTGGCAAATAAAGCTCATAATTGAAGGGAGGAAACTAATAGACAACGAGGTTTACCTACTTTCGGTTAAATCTAAAGCCACTAACTATAAATCCTTTTCGTATAATTTTTTATCCTATATGATAGAGTTAGGGCTATTGCCCTAGAGGCATTTCTGTAATTTATTATAAATTATAAACTCTATAATAAATTCTCATTCGAAATAAAATGTGTTTTTCTTTTAATTATATACTTGTTATACTGTGATATGTTAATTACTTATTTAATTTAAGTATATTCAATAAAATCCTTAAATAATATGTTATGTGATGGTAATTACAATATGTTGAAATCATGAGAAATTTATCATATTTAAAATAATATACTATTGTAATATTCCAAGTCAAGATGTTTCGAGATAGGATATCGATACATCGGTTGAGACTAGAGTATGTAACATCATTATTTTAATATTCTTAGTCATTGAGTTGAGTTTCTCTACTACTATTCCAAATGTTTTTTACAGTATTAGATGGACTCTCAATAATAACATCTTTACCTTGATCGAACTGCATGTTCATTACCTCATATTCTGTCTGTTGATTGTTCTTTTGGCCTATAGTGGTCTTGATTTTCATGACCATTTCTTGATCATCTCTATTCTTAGGAACCAATGCTTTCTTTGAGTTGCATTGGATTCTATTATGGCTAAAATAAATGCATACTTCAAAACTAGTTGGAAGGCATTTGTATTCATGCTGACGGATTTTCTATTGATTAGAAAACTGTCAAAAATATATAAGTTATAAAAACCGCAAGCAGACGACGTACAATCGTAGTACGTATGCGAGTATGGGTCGATCCATGGGGAAGGAATTGAATTCTAATATTACTCAATCAAATTAGCCTAAAGTTTTGAAGTCGTTTTAAACTAAGAAAATTGTAGAAAATAAACTAGAGCGAATGTGAATAAAAGTATGAGATTAATGAGCAATTTAAAGACGAGTCTACTTTCAATCATTCATATAAATCAATACAAAATTTGTCTATAATCTCTCCTTTTAATTTTAGGTAGAAATGATAGATGATTTTATTATAATTATGATTTATTTATGCTATTAATTAGCACAAGTTAAACCATCAAACTATAATACATCATTCAAACCCACATATAATTTCTCATGAAAATGACATGAAATTAATAATACAATCTGTTTTAAGCATGATCTATTTACTATGAACTAGTAACATAGATCATCAAATTTTGATTCTAATTTGACTTTCATTATCAAAATCACTTGGGCAAATGATCAAATAGTTTATATTTATTGGATTAAACACAACGTATTTGAGATGTCAACATAGATTGTCGAATTCACTAAAAAAGAAACATAAACTACCATCATTCATAATTTCCATTAAGCACAAAAGAGAGATCATAAATGAAATCATTATCTTAATTTAATATGTTTCATTAGAGCTTCATTACTCCAAAAATGAAGGGGTTTATCTTCTCATATTCGAATACATGTTAACATAAAGCGATTTCAACATAAAAAAACAAGAAAATTGAAAGCTAATTAAAAGAAAAGAGAGCTAACTACTTGCATGAAATAAAACTAAACTAATTGTAAGAATTAAATATATGCTACTAACATAAAATAGGAGAAGCATAAACTAAATAAGAGTGCATAAAATGAAAATAGCATAAGAGAAAAGAACATGTAAACAAAAGCAAATAAGAAAGCTAAGAAGCGATTAAAAAGACATTTTATTTATCATTGATTTTATGACTACAACTTGTATAAAAGGAAAAAAACATGGTGACATGAAACATTGGGGGTGTTTATGCATGTTTAAAATCCTAATTTATTTTTAGAGGACTACAAAAAATGACCTTGAGAAAGTGTAACATTCAAGTAATCATTAGAGAATTAATTAATTCCTACTAACATGTCTTTAAGTCTCCATTAACATGTTTATATGCTTTTAATTATGGTCCAAAGTGATTTTGTAATTAAGATGGACTCAGGCATGTCAACTATGTCATTATCATGCACTAGTACTAAATGGAAGGAAAATTTTAATCAAGAAGCATATAAAGTTATCTCTAGAAACAAAAAAAGAAAGATATCTTCAATAGACCATACAGAAAGTCACTAAATTCATTGTGTTTCGCCCATTGATTCTGCTATACTATTGTCTTTTAAGTCAATATGGGCATTGTACTTTACAGTGGATAAAGATAATAAAGAGATTACCTTGTATGTTTGTAAAATTGAATTGGAAATGGTTAGTAAAAATAAAATAAAATGCAACTTACCATACTTAGTATTAGTTAAAATCAAGACTAGGTATGATGGCTTGTTAAACTTATGCATCCTGATTTATTACCCAATGCTAGAACGTCACATGAACAATGAGTTCGGTGCCCAATAACTTCTTGAAAACAATGAAAATAACTTGCTAATTTGCCATACATACATCATGTAGAGTATATGAAATAGTAGATAATATGGTAGTAATCTATACAGCTCGAGCAATACTCAAATCATACGATTCATGAGCCATTGCAGGTTATAACATGACTTTAAGGTAAAGATGTGCTTTCAAATCAACCTCTCGTAAAGCTATATTGATGTTACACCATCAATGGACCTTTTACCTTATTCCATTTTGTGATTCTAGAAATTGTTTTTTTAATTAAGCTATCAAAAAGCAAATGGATGAAATACATATGTACTTTTATTTAGTCGGATAACGACGTCCAAAAAAAATTGTCATGTTAGAATATAATAAATAAAATCAATTAAAATAATTTACTATTTTACCTTTCTGCTTCGGCAGAACACAATTAAACAATAAAAATAAAACCGTGATTGTTCATCAAAATCATGATTAGTGGAGACTAATCAGAAAAAGGTTAATAAGCGGGGGAGAATTATCGAAATATTTAGAGCACAGATACTATTTTACTTTCTTTTTAAGGGAATAATTTTTTTTGGATACAACCCATAAAATTTGTGATAAAATAGAAAAATAGACCCGTTAACAAACATTTGTGCACATTCGCTTGTTTCCGACCCATATGCATCAAAGCAAGCTGGGCTCTGGGCACGACATTAAAGCCTACACACATTTATATATTTGTTTCTTATTCCGGCCTATTGTAAGCCATATATATTCTGAGAAAAAAAACTCACGGTCCAAATGAAAAGACAATTTCAATTTAGTATCACCATTTATTTTATTTGAACCATGGATGCGATTATCACTTTATGATCCATTTTTAATTTATCGTTGCTGAAATGCTCAACTTTGAGCAACATAATTTCTTACTGTAAAATGTAAAGTCTAAACAGTTGCATCACTTGTCCTAATTTTAAAAACAACACCCAAATATAACCCACCCTTTTTTGTTGAAAAAACTATACTTTATTGGTATATACTTAAAAGATTACATATTGGTGCGTACATATACACGGGCCCAGCCCATAAACTTTTCAATATATCTGGAGAAAAGTAGATTCAACCGCATTGCGCAGGCCAAATAAAACTTTTGATGGCATATAAATATACTAGTATGGAGCCCGCGCCGGTGGCACGGGTGCTTGTGTTCATAGTTAACCAATGGTGTTGCACATAGATCGTAAGAGTACTTTGGTAGCCATAATTTTTTTCATGAAAAACGTTTAAGAAAACATTTTGATATAATAATAAAGCCATTATGTACATGGAGTAAGAGTGTCGTAGTCATGGTACCAAATCAAAAAATGGACATAATTCATCAATTGTATCTTTCGTCAAAAAAACCAAGAGAAGTAGTCAAGAGATACAAATTTTACACCACACCAAGCAAATGTAACGACCCAGAATTTCTGTCATTTGAAATTCGTATATTTAATTGATTTTAAAATATTAACAAGTAAAATTTTTAAGTCGAATAAATTTATTTCGAAAATCTAGATTTAATTGGATAATTAAATCAATAATTTAATATTTGAAATTACAGAAATAATTGAAAATTGTGTTTAATGTGATTAAAATTGATTTGTAAAGTTATATTAAATCATATTGGAGTTAGAATGATATTATGGAACTTTTAAATTGAATTAAAAGTTAAATTTGTGGAAATTGAATATTTTAATGTTTAATTCACAAGTAAAAATAGCCATTTTTCAAACAGTCTCGGATTTCGACGAAACCAGTTCCATCGGATCCGTAATGTTAAATTATTATAAGATTTCAAATTTCGTGTCAATCGGATTTACGGTTTGTCCGGAGCAAGCTAAAACGCACTGAAATCGGTTTAAGTGAATTTTTAAATTTAAAATAGTCGATTCAAAAACCTATCTTTTAAATATGATCGAATTGGCTCCCGATATATATTCCATTGCGTTCGGAATGGGGGCAAAATATTATAAACGCCAGGCGGCACGCTTCGTTTGGAGTTTGGAAAAAATTCGGGTGGATAGTGTCGCGAGAATTTTCTATAAAAGGCCACCATAATTCACATTTTCAACCAAAACCCTAGTTTCTAACCTAGCCGCCAGTTTTATAATCAATGGCCGAGAATTTCAATCCTTTATCTTCTATTTTCTTCAAATCCATAAATCTATTCATAAAATTCTCAACTACAAACTTGTAGAGAACGTTGAGTACTTCGTGTTCAACGGTCACGATCGTTTTCAGAGCTTTGGTTCATCGGCAATTTGCACGTGAAGTCACACGTTTGTTCACGTTTTTCGAGCGCCACATGGGGCCGAGCTCGTTCGGTCCTTGGCTGGAGGTGGAGTCGAGTGCGAAGCTTGATCGTGTTCTCGTCGAGTGAAGTGCCGCGACCATCGATATTTTTTTTGCGTGTTCTATGGGTTTCGATCGCATTATTTACTGAAAGGGGGAAGATGAAGTTCACGGCCTGGATGCTAGGGCTTGAAACGTGCGGCCGTGATTGAAGGAAGGTTTAAAAATAAAAAGAAAATAGTAAAATTATATATATTAAATTGTTCAAACTTTAAAATGCTATAACTTCTTCATACGAGGTCCGTTTCGCACAAAACGAATTGCGTCGGGTTCGTATTGACGAGCACTACGCAATGGAGCTGGATTGGGATGGATTGGGATGGATTGGAGCTAGTGTGAATTTTGAGTAAAATTAAACGCGCGTTTAATTTTATTCGAAATAAAACGCTGCAACTAGTATTGGAAGCAAGGTGAGAACTTCTCACTCAATCGAATTAGGTTCGATTTAAATTTTAAATAGTTAGATTTAAAATTGCTTGATTGTATGCTTGGATGATAAATTGATATTTGTTGTATTGAAATAGACCCTATACGCCGTATATTAAGCGGAGGTTATTATATTAAACACATATACCGCGATATTCCACCTTGAAGTGGAATTTGTATTATATATGTACTTGGAGTTGATTTTTCTGCATTATATAGCGGATGAGACCCTATTGCGCCGCATAATAGCGGATTATATTTATATAAACCCATGTACCGCGATATTCCGTCTTGAAACAGGATTGGTATTGTGCTAACATCTGTGGATGCAGGGAAACAAGTTGGAGGGATCCAATGAGATTCCTCAAATAATTGAATTTGTTTCAAAGTTATGTGTTGATTATTTATAATCTCTGTGTGATTATCCTTGTGATTGAAATCGTTGAAGGCTAAAATTTAGCCGAATATAATTTTAGTATCGTTGGATACCAGAAATAAAAAAAATGATTTTTGAAAATATGAAGTTGATTTTTGTAAAATAATTTAAATGGTGATTTTTGAATTTATTTTAAAAAGCTTTATATATAAGATTTATAAAATTGTATTTTTATGAATCAAAGTGATGAAATTATAAAGGAGTTTTGAAAATGTTTTAAAAATAATGTTATAAATGGATTTTATAAAAGAATAGAATCTACGATTCGTGAAGTTCTAAAATGAATGAATTTGTAAATAGAGAATTATAAGTAATTAACTTATAAATTGGATTTTGGCATTCAAATGAGATATAAATAGAATTTGTTAATTAAGCGATTTTATAAGTTGAAGTTTTTATAAAATATATATAAATGTGAATTTATAAACGTTGTTTTATAAATCCGAAACCAATTGAATTTGATAAGTAAATATGAAAGCTTATTAAAAGAGATATATCCACGATTTTGGACAGTGGATAATCCTTTAAATTAAAATATGTAGAAGTGTTGAATTTGGTTAACGAAGTATATTCATGATTTTGGACAGTGGATAATATATTAAAGAAATGTTTTAGGAAGTGATATTTTAAATAGAATTAAAACGATTTAAAGATGTTTTAAAATGTATTAAGTATCGAAACCATAAATTTCAACATTCATTGTTGAAATAGACGTTTTCGAGAAATAAGGAAATTGTGGACTATAACACTGTTGTTATAGTAAATGATTTTCGAAAGGAAATGTTTTATAAAGTATTGGGATTTATATATCTATCTTAATTTTGAATCCCTATACTAGTGATTTTGGGTTGTCGTCACGATGTTTTACGCAACATTCGTTTTGACTCAAATAAATGTGTTTAAGAGAATGTTTTCCTTAAAGAACAAATTATATACTTAATTGTAATTTAAGTATATTGAATATTTCACAAACGTTGAAAATAAATAGATTTGTGAATTACTTATTACTAAATAAGTATGGAAATGTTTTCCAATATGAAGTGAAATGTTTTGAGATTATATCTTTTAAAGATCAATTGAAAGTGAATGTTTGAAATCAATTTTAAAATCGTATATCAATGGATATTTGGAAATTTAAATTCATCATGGAATATATAAAGGAAAAGAAAATTTGTTTAAAAATAAACATTGATTTATTTTTGAAGTATGGAAATAAATTTACGGATTTGGAACGTAAATTTAAAGTAAATCGGTAAGGATTTATTTAATTGGTTTAAATGTACCATTTTGAAATGAAAGTGTATTCTCCCTGGAAAGCCGAGTATATTTCCAAAGTAGCTTTTAAAGTATAAATTAAAAAGTTCTAAAGTAGTTTTAGAAGAATATTTTGGAGAAAATATTTTCTTAAGTTATTTTGAAATCCTTTAAGTAAAGATTTATTGAATTGATTTAAAGAAATGATTATTTCTAAGATTTAATCAATAATTGTTTTAGAAAGTAGTTGTTTAAAATAGTTATACTCTATCTACTAATTTTTTTTCAAAAATTATTTTGGACTTAAGTTATATGAAATATTGGTATAATATTTTTATAACTAATATTTTAAGTAAAGTGTTTAAAGGAAAATAGTTTTATTTCAAAGTGTTTTCCCGTTATATTTTGGATAAGTGTTATAAATTATTTTAAAGTATTTGAACTCGGCAGATTTCCAGTGAAAATGAATAAATATTTGGAAGTGTTTCCGCGTAAGGAAAATGATTTGAAATTTGTTTTCAAAAGTTGTAAAGGTGAAAAGTGATTTGAAATTTGTTTTCAAATGGTTGAAGTGTGGAAAAATATATCTTGCAAAAATATTTTTGGAAAATAAATAATTTGGGAAATTATTTGGAATCTGGTGATATCGTGCATATCCATTGATAGTTAAATAACTGACTATCAATATTTACCTTTAAATGGGTATTTGTTGTGATTTGCTTGAATTTGAATGCTACACTAAGTTTAAAATAAGCGCTCGTTATTCGGTTTAGCCGGGAGAGGACCTTTGGGTCATGAATCTCATTCCAAATAGTGATATGTTGTAATGGATAGTATTTGAAGACCGGTGTTGAAGACCGGATATTTTCGAAAACGGAAGGATTACCGTCGAATATCTCTGCATCGGCTGATCTCCGATATAGAGATTTTATCACCCTTTGTGATGGGAAGTCCGGTCATGATTAGTGAATATCCGGATTGCAAGGGCTTCTTTGGAAGTGCCTTTGGTTCCGTTCGATTCCGGAACGGACTTGTATGGATGTGTGTTTGATGTTACAATTTGAGATGTAAAGCTGGTTTCTATCAAATACATTTCTGTTGGTGGTGGAGAATTTATTCTCTTAGCTTAACACCCTTTTCTGAGACGTATGAGCTCAGAGATTATGTAGTTGATGGTTACTAGTGATACATTCCTAATTTGGTAATATGGCATACGAAGTGCCGCTGATCATTTGTTGATCAAAGCATAGCTTTTGTGAAAAGCGTAGCTTTGTGGATGAGACTTCGTCGGAACTCACACCCCGGTAATGGTCAAAACAGGAAAGATGCTGCAAGGTTATAGGGAGTAGCGCCCCTTATGGTATGTGTATTTCCTTCTGGATAGAAGTGGTATCATGGTATGGAGCCTAGATACTTAACTTATGTGGATATCGTAGATATATATGACTTTGTGATTGATGTTGGTTGAGGATCCTCAGATAAAGGTTGTTTACAACCGGGGGATGGCATACTCGTGTCAGTAGTTACCTACTTTTGCAGAGGTAACCCGGCCTTGTGTTGGCAGAGATCCGGTTAGGTTCTCGGGGCGTCTTTCCAGAGGCGTACCCATGTGGCAATGAGAAGTTCCTTGGCCTGACCATTTGTTAGAAAATCCAAAGAAACAATACGAGGCCTGTACGGTTTTAGTTTTATAACCTGCCATGGAATGTGGCGGTAACCTGCTATTGAACATGGTAGCTATAGTAGGCATAGATAATGGTCGTATGTTGGCTAAGATTTATATCATACTTTCGAAATGTTTTCCTACACTTTGCACTTATAATAATAATATCAAAGAAATTTTTCTGCGTATCAAGCATGTTTGACTATCATAAGGAGAAATCTCCTCTGATTCTACATTTGCATTGTTTGTGTGTGTGCGGGAGGCCTTATGGTAGTTTCATTTCCAAAAGCATTGCGGATCTATTTTAAAATATTTCTTTGTTTGTTTTTAAAGAATAACTGTTTTTTTTTAGTTCTCACACCAGTCCCATGACTGACCTGGAGTTTATTGTTTCCTTCCTAAACTCTGGGTGCCCACCAATTTCCACACGGGCAGTCTAGAGTCAGGTTATCAGGTCATTCTGGAATTCAGGAGATGCTATGGAGCTAAAGAGGCGGGCTGGATGGCGTGGCGTATCAACAAGTATATAGTATTTCTTTTCCACCGTTTGTTGTTGTAAACTCTGATAATGTAATGTAATGTGATGTAATGTAATAACTGATACAGTTCTTTTGATTTAAAGATTATTCATTTATCCATTATATGTTGTTCCGCTGTGATTGTGAGATTCTGATATTGTTTCTGTTGCTTCTTCTTTCTTTCTTCTTCTACCTCTTCTTCCTCTTCTTCTTTAACCCAAACAATTCGGTTTTCCGGCCTTCGATTGCACGGCAGTTGATACAGTGGACGTATTAATGTCGACTTTCGTGAGTCGAAAATCGTAATCCTCACATTTGGTATCAGAGCATTTGGTTAAGCGACAACCTTGGCTCTATTGGGTGTTACTCATTAGAGATAGAGTCAGTAGTACTCTAGAATGAGTGTGAGTGTGATAATAGATATGAGCGCGTATTTGTTACTGAATATAAAAATTTGTTTTATATTGTGATGATTGGTTTGTTGAGTGGTTTATGGATTCTGGTCAATACGAGTAATTAACGTTATTGATAGGAATCTCTAAACACTTGTACAGAACAAATTCGACATAATATTATTTTAAAAAAAGGTAAATGAAATAATTTTACCTAAATTATTTTCGTATATAAAAGAGAAAATTTTTCTGTGAATTATTATAATATATGATTGCTTGGTTGCTAGAAAGTGCTGATATTAAATTATTACCATTAAAGTTGAAAAAGGAATTGAAATCGTAACTCCAAAGTTAAGAAATAAATTCACATACAAATAGAAATGGAGAATATAAATTGTAAATGTGATTTGTAATTTGAAGTAAAATTCCAAAGAAATATTTGGAAATGTTTTGAAAAGATTTTCAAGGATTTGGAAAAATGTTTTTGGAGGGATAAAAGCTTTATACTCTTTTCGGTCGCTGGAAAATAACTTCGGTGATGACTGCAGCATCATCGGTGTTCATTTTCGGGCTTCCAAAAGAGAGACTGCTGCCAAGTTTTTTTAAATCGAAGTTGTTTGGAAAATTTGGGTTTGGGTTTTGAAATTCAAAGGATAATTTGAATTGGTTTCAAAAATGGTTTTTGAAATGTTGGAAAGACTCAGGAATCTGATAAAAATAGTTATGGAATAAAATTTATTAAGTTGAAAATAAATTTGGGGTTGAAACAAATGAACTGAAATTGAGTTTGAATTATGGGAATAAATTTATGAATGAATGAATTTACAATTGCGAGTAAATGAAATTGGAAACTAAATGTTGAAATTCATCTTGAAAGTGCAAGTAAATTGAAAATTTGTCAAGTTGGATCAAAAGATGCTAAGTATTAAAATAAAATTAGTAAGTAAAACTAATTGAAGAAATGACAAATTTAATATGGGTTGAAATGAATTGAATTCAACATTTATAAATAAAGGGTAAATTAAATTCATATGGAATTTGAAATCCGGTTTAAATATAAGTAGTTATAAACCGAAATAGTGAATTGAATTGTGTTTGGGAACGAACAAAAGAAAAAAACTGAAATTGAAAACTGAATATCGAAAACCAATTTGAATTGTGCGAGATGAAATGAGTTAGACTTGTAATGAATTAGTAAAAGAAACTAATTTAAAATAGCAAGATGAATCAGTTGTGAATGAAAAATAATTGATAAAATTCAATATTCAGAAGGTAAATTGAATCCAAATAGAATTGAAATGGTAAATTGAATTCAAATAAAATTGAAAATGTAAGATTGAATGAAAATGGATATTATGGCTAGCAGGATATACAGGTGTATTAAAGGAAATGGAATTGGTATTTTTATTTCGAAGATAAAAAATTGAATTGCTCGACAAAAGGTATGTATTTGAATTTCAGTATGAAATTTGATGATTTTCTTGTCCAGCCACTTGGCTTTTTCTTTTCCTTTTGAAATTTGGAGGGCCGTGGTGCCTTTTTTTAGTCGTACCGAGCTAGCCGCGCAAAGGAGACGCTGGCGAAATTTTTCGAAAATTTAAGGCGTTAGAATATTTTTGAGAAAATTGAAATTTTTTGAAAACTATAACTTTGATTTTGGAGTGAAAAGTTAAACGATATAGTTGGTTTTGAAAAGATAACTAAGTATGATTTGAAAACTTAGTAAAATTATTGTAAGAAGTTTAACTATGGATTTTGGAAAAGTTAAAGTGTTTAAATGAATTTGAAATTTAATCTGAACAAATGGTTTTGAAAGTTAATGGATTTCAAGACTTTTTCTTACTTGGCAATTTCGAGGATGAAATTCTTTTAAGGGGGGAGTTTGTAACAATCCAGAATTTCTGCCATTTGAAATTCATATATTTAATTGATTTTAAAATATTAACAAGTAAAAATTTTAAGTCGAATAAATTATATTTCGAAAATCTAGATTTAATTGGATAATTAAATCGGTAATTTAATATTTGAAATTACAGAAATAATTGGAAATTGGGTTTAATGTGATTAAAAATGATTTGTAAAGTTGTATTAAATCTATTGGAGTTAGAATGATGTTATGGAACTTTTAAAATTGAATTAAAAGTTAAATTTGTGGAAATTGAATATTTTAATATTTAATTGACGAGTAAAAATAGCCATTTTTCAAACAGTCTCGGATTTCGATGAAACCAGTTTCATCGGATCCATAATGTTAAATTATTGTAAGATTTCAAATTTCGTGTCAATCGGATTTACGGTTTGTCCGCGGCAAGCTAAAACGCACTGAAATCAGTTTAAGTGAATTTTTAAATTTAAAATAGTCGATTCAAAAACCTATCTTTCAAATATGATCGAATTGGCTCCCGATATATATTCCATTACGTTCGGGATGGGGGTAAAACATTATAAACGCCAGGCGGCACGCTTCGTTTGGAGTTCGGAAAAAATTCGGGTGAATAGTGTCGCGAGAATTTTCTATAAAAGGCAACCATAATTCACATTTTCAACCAAAACCCTAGTTTCTAAGCCGCCAGTTTTGTAATCAATGGCTGAGAATCTCAATCCTTTCTTTTCTATTTTCTTCAAATCCATAAATCTATTCGTAAAATTCTCAACTACAAACTTGTAGAGAACGTTGAGTACTTCGTGTCCAACAGTCACGATCGTTTTCAGAGCTTTGGTTCATCGGCAATTCGCGCATGAAGTCACACGTTTGTTCACGTTTTTCGAGTGCCACATGGGGCCGAGCTCGACTGGTCCTTGGCTGGAGGTGGAGTCGAGTGCGAGATACGTGGTGATGAAGCTTGATCGTGTTCTCGTCGAGTGAAGTGGCCGCGACCATCGATATTTTTTCGCGTGTTCTATGGGTTTTAGTCGCGTTATTTACTGAAGGGGGAAGATGAAGTTCACGGCCTGGATGCTAGGGATTGAAACGTGCAGCCGTGATTAAAGGAAGGTTTAAAAATAAAAAGAAAATAGTAAAATTATATATATTAAATTGTTCAAACTTTAAAATGCTATAACTTTTTCATACGAGGTCTGTTTCGCACGAAACGAATTGTTTCGGGTTCGTATTGACGAGCACTACACAATGGAGCTGGATTGGGATGGATTGGAGCTAGTATGAATTTTAGGTAAAATTAAACGCGTGTTTAATTTTATTCGAAATAAAACACTGCAACTGGTATTGGAATCATGATGAGAACTTCTCACTCAATCAAATTAGTTTCGATTTAAATTTTAAATAGTTAGATTTAAAATTGCTTGATTGTATGCTTGGATGATAAATTGATATCTGTTGAATTGAAATAGACCCTATACGCCGTATATTAAGCGGAGGTTATTATATTAAACACGTATACCGCGATATTCCACCTTGAAGTGGAATTGGTATTATATATGTACTTGAAGTTGATTTTCCTGCATTATATAGCGGATGAGACCCTATTGCGCCGCATAATAGCGGATAATATTTTATATAAACCAATGTACCGCGATATTCCGTTTTGAAACGGGATTGGTATTGTGCTAACATCTGTGGATGCAGGAAAACAGGTTGGAGGGATCCAACGGGATTCTTCAAATAATTGAATTTGTTTCAAAGTTGTGCATTGATTATTTATAATCTCTGTGTGATTATCCTTGTGATTGAAATCGTTGAAGGCTAAAATTTAGCCGAATATAATTTTGGTATCGTTGGATACCAGAAATAAAAAAATTGATTTTTGAAAATATGAAGTTGATTTTTGTAAAATAATTTAAATGGTGATTTTTGAATTTATTTTAAAAAGCTTTATATATAAGATTTATAAAATTGTATTTTTATGAATCAAAGTGATGAAATTATAAAGGAGTTTTGAAAATGTTTTAAAAATAATGTTTTAAATGGATTTTATAAAAGAATAGAATCTACGATTCGTGAAGTTATAAAATGAATGAATTTGTAAATAGAGAATTATAAGTAATTAACTTATAAATTGGATTTTGGCATTTAAATGAGATATAAATAGAATTTGTTAATTAAGGGATTTTATAAGTTGAAGTTTTTATAAAATATATATAAATGTGAATTTATAAACGTTGTTTTATAAATCCGAAACCAATTGAATTTGATAAGTAAATATGAAAGCTTATTAAAGGAGATATATCAACGATTTTGGACAGTGGATAATCCTTTAAATTAAAATATGTAGAAGTGTTGAATTTGGTTAACGAAGTATATTCACGATTTTGGACAGTGGATAATATATTAAAGAAATGTTTTAGAAAGTGATATTTTAAATAGAATTAAAACGATTTAAAGATATTTTAAAATGTATTAAGCATCGAAACCATAGATTTCAACATTCATTGTTGAAATAAACGTTTTCGAGAAATAAGGAAATGGTGGACTATAACACTGTTGTTATAGTAAATGATTTTCGAAAGGAAATGTTTTATAGAGTATTGGGATTTATATATCTATCTTAATTTCGAATTCCTATACTAGTGATTTTGGGTTGTCGTAACAATGTTTTACGCAACATTCGTTTTGACTCAAATAAATGTATTTAAGAGAATGTTTTCCTTAAAGAACAAATTATGTACTTAATTGTAATTTAAGTATATTGAATATTTCACAAATGTTGAAAATAAATAGATTTTTGAATTACTTATTATTAAATAAGTATGGAAATGTTTTCCAATACGAAGTGAAATGTTTTGAGATTATATCTTTTAAAGATAAATTGAAAGTGAATATTTGAAATCAATTTGAAAATCGTATATCAGTGGATATTTGGAAATTTAAATTCACCATGGAGTTTATAAAGGAAAGGGAAATTTGTTTAAAAATAAACATTGATTTATTTTTGAAGTGTGGAAATAAATTTACGGATTTGGAACGTAAATTTAAAGTAAATCGGTAAGGATTTATTTAATTAGTTTAAATGTACCATTTTGAAATGAAAGTGTATTCTCCCTGAAAAGCCGAGTATATTTCCAAAGTAGCTTTTAAAGTATAAATTAAAAAGTTCTAAAGTAGTTTTAGAAGAATATTTTGGAGAAAACATTTTCTTAAGTTATTTTGAAATCCTTTAAGTAAAGATTTATTGAATTGATTTACAGAAATGTTTATTTCTAAGATTTAATCAATAATTATTTTAGAAAGTAGTTATTTAAAATAGTTATACTCTATCTACTAATTTTATTTCGAAAATTTGTTTGGACTTAAGTTATATGAAATATTGGTATAATATTTTTATAACTAATATTTTAAGTAAAGTGTTTAAAGGAAAATAGTTTTTATTTCAAAGTGTTTTCCCGTTATATTTTGGGTAAGTGTTATAAATTATTTTAAAATATTTGAACTTGGCAGATTTCCAGTGAAAATGAATAAATATTTGGAAGTGCTTAAAAATAGTAAGGGCTTGAAACGTGCGGCCGTGATTAAAGGAAGGTTTAAAAATAAAAAGAAAATAGTAAAATTATATATATTAAATCGTTCAAACTTTAAAATGCTATAACTTTTTCATACGAGGTCCGTTTCACACGAAACGAATTGCGTCGGGTTCGTATTGACGAGCACTACGTAATAGAGCTGGATTAGGATGGATTAGAGCTAGTGTGAATTTTGGGTAAAATTAAACGCGCATTTAATTTTATTTGAAATAAAACACTGCAAATGGTATTAGAAGCAAGGTGAGAACTTCTCACTCAATCGAATTAGTTTTGATTTAAATTTTAAATAGTTAGATTTAAAATTGCTTGATTGTATGCGTGGATGATAAATTGATATCTGTTGTATTGAAATAGACCCTATACACCGTATATTAAGCGGAGGTTATTATATTAAACACATATAACGCGATATTCCACCTTGAAGTGGAATTGGTGTTATATATGTACTTGGAGTTGATTTTTCTGCATTATATAGCGGATGAGACCTATTGCGCCGCATAATAGCGGATAATATTTTATATAAACCCATGTACCGCGATATTCCGTCTTGAAACGGGATTGGTATTGTGCTAACATCTGTGGATGCAGGGAAACAGGTTGGAGGGATCCAACGAGATTCCTCAAATAATTGAATTTGTTTCAAAGTTGTGTGTTGATTATTTATAATCTCTGTGTGATTATCCTTGTGATTGAAATCTTTGAAGGCTAAAATTTAGCCGAATATAATTTTGGTATCGTTGGATACCGGAAATAAAAAAAATTGATTTTTGAAAATATGAAGTTGATTTTTACAATAATTTAAATGGTGATTTTTGATTTTATTTTAAAAAGCTTTATACATAAGATTTATAAAATTGTATTTTTATGAATCAAAGTGATGAAATTATAAAGGAGTTTTGAAAATGTTCTAAAAATAATGTTATAAATGGATTTTATAAAAGAATAGAATCTACGATTCGTGAAGTTATAAAATGAATGAATTTGTAAATAGAGAATTATTAGCAATTAACTTATAAATTGGATTTTGGCATTTAAATGAGATATAAATAGAATTTGTTAATTAAGGGATTTTATAAGTTGAAGTTTTTATAAAATATATATAAATGTGAATTTATAAACGTTGTTTTATAAATCCGAAACCAATTGAATTTGATAAGTAAATATGAAAGCTTATTAAAGGAGATATATCCACGATTTTGGACAGTGGATAATCCTTTAAATTAAAATATGTAGAAGTGTTGAATTTGGTTAACGAAGTAAATTCACGATTTTGGACAGTGGATAATATATTAAAGAAATGTTTTAGGAAGTGATATTTTAAATAGAATTAAAATGATTTAAAGATGTTTTAAAATGTATTAAGTATCGAAACCATAGATTTCAACATTCATTGTTGAAATAGACGTTTTCGAGAAATAAGGAAATGGTGGACTATAACACTGTTGTTATAGTAAATGATTTTTGAAAGGAAATGTTTTATATAGTATTGGGATTTATATATCTATCTTAATTTCGAATCCCTGTACTAGTGATTTTGGGTTATCGTAACGATGTTTTACGCAACATTCGTTTTGACTCAAATAAATGTATTTAAGAGAATGTTTTCCTTAAAGAACAAATTATATACTTAATTGTAATTTAAGTATATTGAATATTTCACAAATGTTGAAAATAAATAGATTTTTGAATTACTTATTAAATAAGTATGGAAATGTTTTCCAATACGAAGTGAAATGTTTTGAGATTATATCTTTTATAGATAAATTGAAAGTGAATATTTGAAATCAATTTGAAAATCGTATATCAGTGGATATTTGGAAATTTAAATTCACCATGGAATTTATAAAGGAAAGGGAAATTTGTTTAAAAATAAACATTGATTTATTTTTGAAGTGTGGAAATAAATTTACGAATTTGGAACGTAAATTTAAAGTAAATCGGAAAGGATTTATTTAATTGGTTTAAATGTACCATTTTGAAATGAAAGTATATTCTCCCTAGAAAGTCGAGTATATTTCCAAAGTAGCTTTTAAAGTATAAATTAAAAAGTTCTAAAGTAGTTTTAGAAGAATATTTTGGAGAAAACACTTTCTTAAGTTATTTTGAAATCCTTTAAGTAAAGATTTATTGAATTGATTTAAAGAAATGATTATTTCTAAGATTTAATCAATAATTGTTTTAGAAAGTAGTTATTTAAAATAGTTATACTCTATCTACTAATTTTATTTCGAAATTTTTTTTGGACTTAAGTTATATGAAATATTGGTATAATATTTTTATAGCTAATATTTTAAGTAAAGTGTTTAAAGGAAAATAGTTTTTATTTCAAAGTGTTTTCCCGTTATATTTTAGGTAAGTGTTATAAATTATTTTAAAGTATTTGAACTCGGCAGATTTCCAGTGAAAATGAATAAATTTTTGGAAGTGTTTCTGCGTAAGGAAAATGATTTGAAATTTGTTTTCAAAAGTTGTAAAGGTGAAAAGTTATTTGAAATTTGTTTTCAAATGGTTGAAGTGTGGAAAAATATATCATGTAAAGATATTTTTGAAAAATAAATAATTTGAGAAATTATTTGGAATCTGGTGATGTTGTGCATATCTATTGATAGTTAAATAACCGACCATCAATATTTACCTTTAAATGGGTATTTGTTGTGATTTGCTTGAATTTGAATGCTACACTTATTTTAAAATTAGCGCTCGTTATTCGGTTTAGCCAGGAGATGACCTTTGGGTCATGAATCCCATTCCGAATAGTGATACGTCGTAATGGATAGAATTTGAAGACCGGTGTTGAACATCGGATATTTTCGAAAACGGAAGGATTACCGACGAATGTCTCTGCATCGGCTGATCTCCGATTTAGAGATTTTATCACCCTTTGTGATGGGAAGTCCGGTCGTGTTTAGTGAATATCCCGATTACAAGGGCTTCTTTGGAAGTGCCTTTTGTTCCGTTCGATCCCGGAACGGACTTGTATGGATGTGTGTTTGACGTTACAATTTGAGATGTAAAGCTGGTTTCTATCAAATACATTTCTGTTTGTGGCGGAGAATTTATTCTCTTAGCTTTGCATCCTTCTCTGAGACGTATGAGCTCAGAGGTTATGTAGTTGATGGTTACTAGTGATACATTCTCGATTTGGTAATGTGGCATACGAAGTGCTGCTGATCATTTGTTGATCAAAACATAGCTTTTGTGAAAAGCGTAGCTTTGTGGACGAGACTTCGTCGGACCTCACACCCCGGTAATGGTCAAAACAGGAAAGATGCAGCAAGGTTATAGGGAGTAGCACCCCTTTGGGTATGTGCATTTCCTTATGGATAGAAGTGGTATCATGGTATGGAGCCCAGATACTTAACTTATGTGGATATCGCAGATATATATGACTTTGTGATTGATGTTGGTTGAGGATCCTTGGATAAAGGTTGTTTACAACCGGGGGATGCATCCTCGTGTCAGTAGTTACCTACTTTTGCAGAGGTAACCCAGCCTTGTGTTGGCAGAGATCCGGTTAGGTTCTCGGGGCGTCTTTCAAGAGGCATACCCATGTGGCAATGAGAAGTTCCTTGGCCCGACCATTTGTTAGAAAATCCAAAGAAACAATACGAGCCATGTACGGTTTTAGTTGTATAACCTGCCATGGAATGTGGCGGTAACCTGCTATTGAACATGGTAGCTATAGTAGGCATACGATAATGGTCGTATGTTGGCTAAGATTTATATCATACTTTCGAAATGTTTTCCTACACTTTGCACTTATGGTAATAATATCAAAGAAAATTTTCTGCGTATCAAGCATGTTCGACTATCATAAGGAGAAATCTCCTCCGATTCTGCGTTTTCATTGTGTGTGTGTGGGAGGCCTTATGGTAGTTTCATTTCTAAAAGCATTGCGGATCTATTTTAAAATATTTCTTTGTTTGTTTTTAAAGAAAACTTTTTTTAAGTTCTCACACCAGTTCCATGACTGACCTGGAGTTTATTGTTCCCTTCCTAAACTCTGGGTGTCCACCAATTTCCACACGGGCAGTCTAGAGTCAGGTTATCAGGTCATTCTGGAATTCAGGAGATGCTGTGGAGCTAAAGAGGCGAGCTGGATGGCGTGGCGTCAACAAGTATATAGTATTTCTTTTCCGCTGTTTGTTGTTGTAAACTCTGATAATTTAATGTAATGTGATGGAATGTAATAACTGATACAGTTCTTTTGATTTAAAGATTATTCATTTATCTATTATATGTTGTTCCGCTGCGATTGTGAGATTCTGATATTGTTTCTGTTGCTTCTTCTTTCTTTCTTCTTCTACCTCTTCTTCTTTAACCCTAACAATTCGGTTTTTCGGCCTTCGATTGCTCGGCAGTTGATACAGTGGACGTATTAACGTCGACTTTCGTGAGTCGAAAATTGTAATCCTCACAGAAAACATGACAAAAAAGCAACAAATCTGATTGTAGTGTCCGGTCTTTAAACAACAGGAAGGGGAATTGACATCGTAAGGTCCGGCGCATTCAAATGAAAATAAATGTATTATACAATGCTTGGTTTAAATGAGAAGTGCATACCACGTTTAAAGAAAATTTAAACTTTTCGTAGAGCATAGGACTCTAAAATAAGGTTAAAACTGGAAAAAAAAGCCTTTCATATAGATTTGAGTTTCGTATATTCGATGCTTAATTTGAATTGTTTGAAATTGAAAGAAGAGTTAGGGCAAAGTATTGGAAGTTTATGAGAACCACACAGTTGCATGGTTACATTTGTAGCCTAAAAAATATATAAACAAATCATACAAATTAATTAGTATTGAATTGACCGACAAATTAACTTCACTAAAATCATGAATAACAAATTTGAAGGTGAATGTCACATGTTTGAATAAATCATGTTACTTCGTACTACTGTCATTGTGTAATTCAAAATTGTACCCATGCTAATAGTCAAATATCTATAATTAATAATAATATCCTATGTGCATTTAATGTTACACTTAATTATACATTGTACTTGTAATATGTAGGATTGTTTCAAAATAGTTATAAATGAAATATATATCGAATATAGTTTTTTTCTCTCTTATTCAAACCAATTAAATGAAAATAATATGAATGGTTGTAGTTTTGCTAAAATGGAATGTTCCTTACATTCCAATCATCTTTTAAAGAAATTCATTTTTGTAGAGTTGAAACATAATTTTGAGGAATACGAATGAAGATTTTTTGGTTCGTGGTTCATGCTTACATAACAAAAACACATGAAAATGCGTTAGCAAAAAGTGAGTAATAAGTTGGGGTGGAAAAAATTATGACCGGCTACATAAGATGACCCTTAGCTCTCAACCGTTATCAATGTAAAACTAAGTGAGCAATAATAGTGAATGATTTTTCCACTTGCGTTTACAACAATGGTCATTATTGCTCACAATATGGAGTCGTTTGAAGCACAAAAGTTGCAGTATTTACAAAATAAATCAGGGACAAAATCATGCTTAATAAATATGTTAACAAAAGTCCATGCATGAACCCTGACCATGATTTTTGAATACATAATGCACCCAAAACTCAAATGCAAGAAGAACATGCTAACTAATAGGCTTTGATTATCAACAGAAACAAAAACACACTTTTCTTCCATACTCCTCTATCTATGTTCAATTGAGAAGAACATGTAAGCAAGCATGTCAATTCTTATGGGATTCCAACTATTATTTTATAGCTCTCTAGTTTGTTGTAAAATAATACAAAGTATATAAACTTTATAAAGTCACCTAATAATCAAAGGATAAATGCTAAATATGCAACTGATATAATCATGTCAACAACTAACTATGGACCAAAGCAGAGTAGAGAAACACAAATTCACATTATTGCTGATTGGGGATGTTTAATTTTATTCCCTTTTTTTGTCTATATAAAGACCTGAAAACTATTAAATATTTGTTAGATATAAAAGCTTTATACAAAGCAAAATAGGAAAGCAAAATAAATGAGGAAATGAAAGAATCAACTGTCCATTAATTGAGGAAAAGAATTCTTGTCAGTGGACCACACGTTTAATAAGAAAAAAGATCAACTGACAACGCAATTAATCAGTATAATATTATTAAAAAGCGGAAATGATAGAAATCCATTTAGTGTGAATGCAATATTATCAACTAAGAATTGTTTAATTGAGTAATTTAAATGTTTGAGCATACAATTCAATAGTATAAATTATATTGTTACCATGAACATTTGTGCATACAATTTAAAGGATTCATCAATTAATAGAAAAGGTTTATCCCTGCCAATGTAGACTTGGTTTTCCTCTATTTCTCAGATAAATACAGTAATGCTATGCAGACATGTTAAGTCACTCATATATTTAATTTGGAACCTTTTGTAAGATAATATAAATTATGGAATTACAGCCACATGCATAATGAAAATATCGCCGCATGCATTATAGTGCTTAAAGAATATAAATTACCTTTTATTTGTTCTAGAAGATATCTAGCTATTTTAAACATATTCAACACATCATCTGCTATGGTCATTGAATAAGAAATCTTCCTCGTGGGGTAATCTCTTTTTTATGGAATAACACCCATTGATAAGATGGAACTCCAAGTTTTTATTGTCTTTTAGCTATCTAATGCACGGTTAAACCACGTAGAATCTCTCGAGAGTAGAACAACCTAAAAAACAATAAAATTAAACAAAAAATAGTACTGAATAGAAGTAATATAAAAAAAATATTTGCTAAATATATATTTTACATAAGCCATACATCTATCATGCAATGATGCTCTAAAAATAGTTCAATCTAAGAATAAAGGTGTAAACGTTGCCAGATTGGACAGTACAAATGTTGCCAGATTGGACACATTAAAAAAGGAATATCAACTATAAAATGTATTGAGAGTGCCAAATAGTTAATAGGAAAGGGCGAAGTAATATCAACAGTATTCTTCATATTCTTCCCACAGTTCTTCCCACGCAATCAACATACTCATAGATTGCAGATGAGGTAGCACCGGTATAGTTATAATAATCATGTTGAAAAAATAGTTATACGCATTACTAATATCAAAGAGAATTCTTCATCTGAACCCTCTCAGTCTTTTGATGCCGCATACACCTCCACATGTCCGACAATCTTTGATCAGTTTGAAAGCGGTACAGGGTTTCATCATTGTTTATTTTTTTGTTTTGTACTCTCTGTTAGTTCAGAGCTTTCCACAAACACTTGGTCTGCCTATAATGTAAACAAATTTGTATTGCAAATGAATCATAAAAAACACAAGAAATTAACAAAAAACATGCTATCTAAGGAATAACATAAAATCTAAGTCATACATGCATAGGAAATAGAGGAAAAAACTGGAATACAACCTAAGCATGGTAAACTTGATGTGACAATGGCATTAACATTAGGGAAAAAATCGTAAATATCATGAATATGAATACTTGTATACGTAGTAGGATCATCAAATCTTAGAAGGCACGTATTCTGTAAAGAAGCAAGGAGGAAGAGGGTGAAAATTACCATAAATTTCAGCATTGGTTCAACAATGAAATACTAATCCAGTCATAAATAAAAGTGGGTTGCAACCTATTGTACGTGAACAGTTCGAAAGTTGAAGGGTGATGGATTAAACGTGGGGAAAGAAATTTAGAGAGAAAAGGAATTTGAAAGGGTTTTATGTAAAGATTGGATGAAAAAGAAATTAGATGGATTTGATTGTGGAAGAAGCAAAACTGGAAGATGCAGTTTAAAAAAGATTGTTAAACTAAACGTCGGAACTATAATGGTGTTGCTACATTTGTAAACGACGTTAGTTTTTCTCTCTCCCTGGATTGATAATAGCCATCCGATGTTTATCTCAACATTAAATCACAACCGTTCTTTATCTTTTCTGTTAAGTTCTATCTATTTTTTTATATAGATAATAACAACGATTCGAAATAGGCTTGTAACAATAACACATGGGGGCATCCAGATGATAGTTAGTCGCATTAAAAAACTAGTATGTAATCCATGCGTTACACATGTTAACATTGTTAAAAATTATATTTATATTGTTAAAATAGAATTTTATTATCTAATATACCTGATAAATTCAATGAGATGAATAAATTAAAATTTAAAATGACATGTGACACTCAGTTGTAAGATGGAAGATTCAATCTTTACTAAGAACGTATCTATGTGGAAGTAATGCCATAACTTATACACGATATGTAGTTAAAAGTAATATTATATTTTGTTTATCGCTAAAACAGATTTTGTTTTTATGTAATATATGACAAATTTAGTAAGATGGATGAATTAAGAATTAAAATGACATACGACGCTCTGATATAAGATGGAAGGCTCGATCCTTAGTAAAAACATATCCGTGTGGGAATTAATGCCATAACATATATATACAAACATGTGTGTGCGCTTTTTTTGTGTGCGTATGTGATTGCTATACATGTAAATAGTTGATGTAATGTGGTATACGTATATTTTAATATGAATGAAAATTACCACTTATGTTAGTATGAATGTTGTACGTATATTGAATTATTTTTTCATAAAGAAATCAATGAATACACACACAGACACATATGTACCTATATATACATATTGATATATGTGTGCATACACACACATATGTATATGTATACATATGTATATATGTGTGTGTCTATATCTATTTACATACATATACATATATATCTATATATACATCTAGATACTTATGTATACATACATACATTTGTGTGTAGACATATACATATATTGTAACGACCTGATATTTTCAACCATTCGCATCCACACATGCCGATTTGAATTGCTCAAAATATCAAATTATTAATTTATATTTGGCAAAACTCAACATATATAGTAAATAAATACATCACAGAATCACAGACATAGAGTAATATACAATATGCAGCGGAAACAAAAGAATAGTAGTTCATGAAGCTACTATATATATATATATATGAGTTAAATAAGATACAATGGAAGTTTCAAATACAATAGTCAAAACAAGATCAGAATACATCACTGAAATCAACTGAATATCTGAATGTTGGATAGATAGCTGGATCTCCAAGCGAAGCTCCAACTCCAAAGATGAGCCTCAAACACTTTGCCACTTAGTCTGACCCGAGCGTAAAGCAAAACACAAAACACTCGAGTCATGATTAACATTCTTATATCAATAAATCCAACTCAAATGAAATAACAACTGAAATACAAGTAACTCAAAGGATGTTTGGGATAACCATTCTCTAAGGATCCATTAAACTATCTATTATGTAGTAATATACGTTATTATAATAATGTTTAAAGTAAAATAAACTTACTTAAAAATAACGTTAGGGCTTTACATTTTCCACCTTAACACATATATAGTGCCAATAGTCTATACAGTACCATCGTACCTCCAGATCGGGAGGCTACCATAAATACTACATAAGTATGACACAAATCAAAACTTGTACAAGACGTGCTAGGGTAGGTGATACGGTACAACTAGGCAATGCCAGAGTAGATATACCAATTACACTCCCGGACCGGTGGTAACGCATAGCCACAACCACCGCCCACCTCGAGCCACACTCCCAAAAATCAAAGGTGCACCCAATCAATCACAAAGTAATAGAATGGTATCGAAGGAGTGTGTCCGATCAGAGGAGCTACCTCATTAGCCCATCAATTGCTCATGTTTTAGCCACCTTATGTCAACTCAAGGGAGTCGGGTCTACGTATATACCTCAATAAATCGTCGCTACCATCCTACTTTATTCTGAAATCTCCACCGCGTACACAGTTGTTAAAATGGTTTACGAAGTTGGCAGAAAATATGACAACTTATGATCCCGGTCTCTTTAACAACCAAACGTTATTATAACACCGCGGTCATTTCACAATAGTTTATACTTCAAAACCAAAATATCATTGTCATTTCAAAACCATATCAATACGATATCATTTTCATTTCAAACCAAATACGATATCATTTCCATTTCAAATATATCCATTTTCAAAATCATAGCATTTTCAAAGTTATAACACTTTGAAAACCAAATACTTGAAAATATAACATTTTCAAAACATAATACTTTGAAATTCGTAGCTCCGAAACCATAACTTTCACCACTTAAACAGTTTAGATATTCAAACAGTATATATAACAAAATAGTTTTAAATTTAAAATTTCTTTATAAAATAAAAAGTTTGCTCAACTTCACAAATTGATTCAAACTTGAATCCAAAAATTCAATTTAAATCACATCTCAGTTCATAAATATCAACTCAATTCAGTTTTCAATAATCTATCTCAATTTATATCAATTTCAAATATAGATTTGAACCTCAAATAATCCATTTCAAATTCCATATATTTCAAAGCTTTAAATATTTCATAATTTCAAAACTAAATTTTTATAATTCCATATATATCAAATTCAATTTACTATTATTTAGTTTTGAAATATTTACTTAATAAATCCAATATCATTTAAATAAAACTTTCAAACTTCAAATAACTGAATGTTGCTTCAATTTATTTAAACTTGATATATTCATTTAAATCACTTTAAACAAAAAACAAGTTATAAAAATCATATCCTTTAAAATCTCAAATTTAATAAATTTCAAATCAAATTTATTTCGGTTTACTTCTTAAATAAATTCAATTTCAAATCAATTTCAAATTTATCTTCCAACCTTAATTTATTTAAATCATTATAAACTCTATACTACAATAAATTTTAAATAAACATTAACCATATTATATTTTAATAAAAATCAAACTTTATTTTTATACTTATTCTATATCAAAACAAATTTATACATGACTTAAAAATCAAGAATTTAACTATATATAAAATAACAATTATATAATATCTAAAACCAATATTTTTATAAACCATATATTTCTTTCCAAAACCATAGAAATCCTTCCAAAATATTTATATATAGACTAACGGTATCTGTATATAATTTTCTATCCTATGGTCAAGTGATACAGATATTTATCATTTCAGTCCGCAATTTAAATATATACGGGTATATATCATTTCAACCCGCAATCCCTAATTCAATTCAATGAAAATCATTTCGGTTTATCATTTCAACCCATAATGATTTTCGCATATTCAATAGATCGTTCGGGTATGTATCATTTCAACCCATAGTAAATTCTATACTAACAGGAAACTTGCAGAGTCATAACAGACATGATAATAATATAATAGGCATATAACATCAATATAAATAACATATAATTGTGTCAGATGTCACAGGTGAACAAATATCGATAATAGCATATATAAAGCAATGTAAATAACTACCAGTAGCATATTTCAATCGTCGTTTCAATTTAAATCAAATTTAATAAATATAAGAACATTAATCGTGAGTGATTGCTCATCTTTCGAGGCTAGAGAAATAGGTGATGACATAGATACGCACATGGATACAGATACTGAAATTGAGTTACGAATCCAAGCACGAATTTGATGATCAAAGCTGATAACAAGGAATAGACGAAATCAAATCAGAATTGGGTCGATGAAGATAGATGGGTATAAGTGAACTCATATATATATATATATAACTATATGCATATATCTATTTATATATAAAGATCATATTCAAATTCCAAACACATATTAAATTTAAATATATACGTATTTCAAAATCCATATATCACATGAAATCAGTTTTAATACCTATATAAAATCATATGTATTTTAGAGTCAAAAATAATAATATATATGACAAATAGTATGTGTATATACAAGAAACATGATTTGTATACTATCATATAATAACAGATTACACTCATTTAAATGAAACGGTTATATATGTAAACTAATGTTCACAACCATTACATGCTATAAAATACTATTCGACATATGTATATAAAATTTATATAACTTGCATAAATAACCTATCACGCCAATATATATTAGTTACCCAACACAACAGTAAGCAATATATATATATATATATATATATATATATTGAAAATGAATTCTTTATTAATGACGGAAAGAATACTAAAGATCATGCATCCTTTAGAAACCTTGTCGGTGTAGCATGGAAAAAGAGAATCTTTAAACATTTTCACAAATATAATACAACATATCACAAAAAGAAAATAAACAATACACCGTCGCTGCATAAAAAAAAACCAAACCCAAAGCTAATGAAACGAGCATAAAAACACTTCAAACTTTAGAAAATCGTCGATAAATCATTATGGGTCAAAAATCAATCTCCAACTCGTAATCAGGGCCGACCCCAGGGCAAGACAGCTAAGACGGCTGCCTAGGGCAACACGGCGGAGGAGGGCAATATTTTCAATATTCATGTTTGCAAATAGTCTGTTGAAATTAGTGAAAGGGTAATTTTTTTAATGAGATTAGTTAGTCTAGTGGTTTGTTGTATTCTTTCCAGCTGGAGCACCTAGTTCAAGTGTGACTTCTTGTGGTTTTCATTTTTTGTTCCCCTTCCATTGTATTTTTCCCTAGGGCAAGTGAAGGTATTGGGCCGGCTCTGCTCGTAGTTAAATCCATGTCTTCCTCCTTCGCATCAGAAATTCTTCCATGAAACTGAGCTTAAATATTAATATCAATGAATTTCAACCTTTGTTCTTTCGATAAACAACTTCTATCCGAAAACACGATGATTACGCTCCAGCCAGATATGATGAATGATCGTGGTTACTGAAGTGAAAGCGATGTCCTATGCTAATCCCTTTTGATGGAAAGAATTGATGATGAGGTCTAGCTCTTCAATTAGTTTGGGTTCAATTATTGTAGGGAGGGACAGTCTACATCTCATCTGATTACAAAGATAAGTGCTAAATTTGAATGATAAAAATAGATGGTTGTGTGATTCGATCTTGTTTGCGCAAAAAAGGGGAAAACACCTCAAAGTCGTATGATTCCGTTGATTTTAAGTTGTTTTTAGTGATTTGGGTGATTTATGCAAATATATAAAAAGCAGGGACTAAACTGTAAAAGACACATAGATTTATAGTGGTTCAGCCAGAACGTGCCTACGTCCACTTTATATGTTATTCTCCTTTTCTCTTCAGATTACAAGTACGAAGCTTTATTACAAGTAACTGAAAGTTGTTTGAAAGTTCTATCCGTGCTTGAGCTCTCAAACTTGTCTGCCATTGTTGTACCCCTGCCCCTCTATCTATAGAGTGAGGCTGGGGGTAGAGGTCTTGGATGTATATAGCTGCTGGTGGACCTGGGCTGATGCAATCTGGACTGGCAACTTTGGTTCGGCAAGGGCTTGGTTCGGTAGTTCATGGAAATGGAGTTGGTTCGGGGAAGGTGTATCCTGTGGTGAGTGGATGGAGCTTGGTTCGGCTATGTAGGGAGTGGTGTTGGGCCGGTAGGGCTTTGGTCCGGTGGTAGGAGTATGGTGGTTCGGCAAGGGCTCGTGTACTTTGGTTCGGCGGTGGCTAAGGTCTGGTTCGGTGGAAGATGGAGAAGCTTTTGGACCGGTGGTGCCTTCCTCCTGGATCGGTGGTGTGTAGTAGGTGGAGTGCCGAATGAACTATGCCGAATGAGATATGTGATGTACTACCGAATGAATCTTTAAGCCTTTGATACCGAATGGACTTTTATCTTTGAGTCATAAGTGAAACCCCAGACTTATATACGCTTGCTGGCTGCTTCTTCTTGGTTCGGTCGTGGTGGAAACGCACACAACATTGATATTCCAGTTTTGACCAAAAATGGGATAACACTTTGCCCCTCAAAACATGCCTTGCGATAGGAAGGCGTGTTTTGTAATGCCATCAGCTGGATGTTCATATCCTGTTGATGTCCTTGCGGTAGGAAGGCGTGTTTTGTAATGCCATGAGCTGTATGTTCATATCCTGTTGACAACCTGTAAAGAGCTTGATATTTTATATGGCCCCAAACGACGATCGTTCGGGATCGAGCTATTTGGGATGAAGCGCGGCCGTTCATGGTCAAGCGCCTAACTTCAAATGACGACCATTCGCGATCGAGTCATTTGAGGTGAAGTGCGACCGTTCGCGGTCAAGCGTCTAAATCCATGCGACGATCGTTCGAGATCGAGTCATTTGCGGTGGAATGTGATTGTTCACGGTCAAGCGCTTTACTTCAAATGACGACCGTTCGGGATCGAGCCATTCGAGGTAAAGTGCGACCGAGCCCAGTAAGAGGGCGGACCTCAAATGGCGACCGTTCGCGATCAAGCCACTTGGGGTGAAATGTGACCGTTCACGCCGGTGCCGTTCGCGGCAAGAGATGAAATGGGACCGTTCGCGGTCAAGCGCCTTACTTCGGATGACGATCGTTCGAGATCGAGCCATTCGTGGTAATGTGCGACTGTTGGCGGTCAGGGGGTGGACCTCAAATGACGACCTTTCGCGATCGAGCCATTTGTGGCGAGATGAGTTGTGCCGTTCGAGGCGAGTTTGTGACTGTTCGAAGTCGGGTGCCGTTCGAGGCGAATTGTGACCGTTCGAGGTCGGGTGCCGTTCGAGGCGAGTTTGTGACTGTTCGTAGTCGGGTGCCGTTCGAGGCGAGTTGTGACTGTTCGAAGTCGGGTGCCGTTCGAGGCGAATTGTGACTGTTCGTAGTCGGGTGCCGTTCGAGGCGAGTTGTGACCGTTTGAGGTCGGGTGCCGTTCGAGGCAGATTGTGTGTGTCAAGGGGGGACTTAATATTATCAGTGTCGGAGTTATTGTTTGGGGGAGTTTCCGAATCAAGGACTTCGGCAGTTCACTGCCATGCAAGAGGTGCTCGTGGACTGTTCGCGATCCACGGGCATACAAGTAATTTTTCCATAGAATTGTAAATGTTAAAGCAATAATCATATGAACCTTACAGCAGACATGTCCAAACAGGAAGAATTTAAATGTTCAAATCAAAATCAAAGCAGAGAGCAGAATGAAGATGTCACAGCGTAAACTTTTACTATAACGCGGCTGGTAGTCATTCAGAGCATGCCTATGGATCGTGCGCGATCGCTCACATGTGTAAATGATTTAACCGTGTCAGCGAGAGGTTTACAACTTGTTCATCGTTATTTTAATCAAGCAATCAATGGATAATCAAACGGTGCCCCGATCCAGGGTCACCTCTAGCCGATGTAGACGGTGGTCGCTCTAGCTCCACAGCTGGAGTTCGCCTCCTCACATACTGAAGGAGCATACCGTTCCTGATATGCCCTTCCACCTCGTCCTTCAAATGCCTATAATCATTAGTGTTATGACCGTTTAATTCATGGAATACACAAAACTTATCTGATTTTCTTTCGTCAGAGGTTGGATCCCTTCGTATTGGTCTACGATACGGAACATGCTCCTTGGTATCCTGATAAATTCGTTCCAGACTCTCATTCAGCTCAGTGTGAGTGGTGAATCGCAGCTCCCTCCGTTGCCGCTTTGTCCTGTCATCATTATCCTCAGCCTTTCTCTTTCCTTTGTTAGTCTCCGCACCCTTTCCAGGTGGGTTTCCGCTCTTGATTGCATAAACGTCATCTTCTTCCTCTCTTTCTGCACTAGCATCTTCCAAACGCAGAAACTTTTCAGCCTCATGATAGAACTCTCCCAGATTCATAGGCGGTTCCTTGGTTAATGAATTCTTGAACTCTGTACTAGCAGCTATTCCAGATACAGCCGCCATCATGACCATAGATGGATCTGGTCGATCCACAGATGCTGCCGCCGTATTAAATCGCGTTAGAAAGCTCCTCAAAGTCTCTCCAGTTTTCTGCTTCAAGGTTGCTAAAGTCATCACATTCTTGGGTCTCGCAATATGAAACCTGAATTGCCTCATGAATCTCTCAGTTAAATCTGGCCACGTTCCTATGGAGTCGTTCTCCAGTTGCCTAAACCATAACGCTGCAATGTCCGTCAAATACAGTGGAAAGCACCGGGCCATGATCTCCTGTGATGCCCCCAGCACTTCCATGTGCCTCATATACTTAGTAAGATGGATCGCAGGGTCTGTCCTCCCATCGTACATCTCTATTGATGGTAGCTTGAACTCTGCTGGGTTCCTAGCCATCCTAATCGCAGAAGGAAAAGGACTCCTGTTTACATCTTCCAAGTCTCTGTTTACTAAACCGCCTCTCATAGCTCTTCTAACCATCTCTGCTAATCTGTCATTGTCTCCAAGCTGTAGTCCTCGCTCACTGCCTACAACCTGCCCCCCGAGTCCGCGGAAGTTTTCATGTGCATGCCTTCCTGGCTGAACGTTCATTCCTCTATTGCTACCAGGTGGCTCGGATGCCCCCATATCTCTTCCCGGGGTCGGATCAACATGCTCTGCGTAAGTGTCTGCTAGCTCTGGTGCTACGTCAGATGGTCCTGCTCCGTTCTGAACTCCAGTTGCTCCTTGGTTTTGTGCTCCCAGTTGCCCAATTTGCTGAAGCAAGTTCTGGATCATCTCTTCTTGTCTTCTCATCATAGCATCCATCTCATCCCTGGTGATGAAGGCTGAAGCTTGGTTTGCTCCTGAGGAAGCCTCTTGACTCCCTTCCTGTTGACTCTGCTCTGGCCTTGGCCTTCTGCTTGATTGTCTCGCCGTGACTCTTCCAATCTGAATCTCTAAACCCTCAAATTCAACTTCCAAGCGGTAGGTCTTTGAGTTCAGTTCTCAGTGAAAGCACCAAAAATGTTTGCGCAAAAAATGGGCAAACACCTCAAAGTCGTATGATTCCGTTGATTTTAAGTTGTTTTTAGTGATTTGGGTGATTTATGCAAATATATAAAAAGCAGGGACTAAACTGTAAAAGACACACAGATTTATAGTGGTTCGGCCAGAACGTGCCTACGTCCACTTTATATGTTATTCTCCTTTTCTCTTCAGATTACAAGTACGAAGCTTTATTACAAGTAACTGAAAGTTGTTTGAAAGTTCTATCCGTGCTTGAGCTCTCAAACTTGTCTGCCATTATTGTACCCCTGCCCCTCTATTTATAGAGTGAGGCTGGGGGTAGAGGTCTTGGATGTATATAGCTGCTGATGGACCTGGGCTGATGCAATCTGGACTGGCAACTTTGGTTCGGCAAGGGCTTGGTTCGGTAGTTCATGGAAGTGGAGTTGGTTCGGTGGGACGTTGGTTCGGTGAAGGTGTATCCGGTGGTGAGTGGATGGAGCTTGGTTCGGCTATGCAGGGAGTGGTGTTGGGCCGGTAGGGCTTTGGTCCGGTGGTAGGAGTATGGTGGTTCGGCAGTGGCTCGTGTACTTTGGTTCGGCAGTGGCTAAGGTCTGGTTCGGTGGAAGATGAAGAAGCTTTTGGACCGGTGGTGCCTTCCTCCTGGATCGGTGGTGTGTAGTAGGTGGAGTGCCGAATGAACTATGCCGAATGAGATATGTGATGTACTACCGAATGAATTTTTAAGCCTTTGATACCGAATGGACTTTTATCTTTGAGTCATGAGTGAAACCCCATACTTATATACGCTTGCTGGCTGCTTCTTTTTGGTTCGGTCGTGGTGGAAACGCACACAACATTGATATTCCAGTTTTGACCAAAAATGGGATAACAGATCTCTTGATTACATAAATCGCAAGATGCTGTACGTAGTAAACTCCATGAAAGCAGCATATCTTTAGTTGGTAATCTACCCAAACATGCTTACGCCATATGACTTATTTTCTAGTTCGATACTAGATTACAATTTTCCAACCAAATGTAGACGATTTATGTCTGATAAAATTCCATACAGTAGAATAAGTGAATGATGTTTTACTCGCAATTTTCCAATAATCTGAATTTTGCTCTTGATCTATTGGTGTTGCATGAACTGAATCTGAAAGTTGTCTAGTAGATGCTAGTGTTTCTGGATGAAATGATCCCTCTGATATGATGTAATTGACATTTGCATTAGCTTCAGGACATAAAGTCAAACTGTGTCATCCTAATAAATCCACCATAGCCTTGTGATTTAACCAAGGATATAGCCATAAGGATGTTGTATGTTCATTCACTATGATCCTTTGCATTATTTTTTCTTCCACATTTCTAACAAATAAAACGTATTTCATAGTACATGAGAAATTGTTATTTATTTCCACGGCCCAAAAATTTTGAATATTACGAAAATACTTGTTCCTCATCCATTTACTCCACAAGCAGTCCTTTGTAAGAAGTTCACACATTTTAATAAAGCAGTTTCTCTTTTGAATGGCCCGAGACCAACACCACCTTTTGATTTAGGTCTGTATAAAAGATCCCATGCAACTTTATGCATTCTGCCACCCCAAAAAATTAGCATACATTATTAAGCACTGAAGTAGGCAGATGGTAAATTAGCAACCAATATAGCACTATTGAGGTTATGGTGCTTTGTATTAACTCAGCTCTGCCTGCAGATGATGAAAGATCACTATCCCACCCTTCAAATTTCGAAAAAACTCTACTCAATAAAGCAATGCAGTCTGAAGCATGAATGTAGTCAGCAGATAAGGGCACACCCAAATATTTTATGGGCAAAAACCATCTTCAACCATGCCCTAAGTAGATAAATTTTGAGTTTTGTCTGGAACATCGCCACTGAATTAAACTTTCGATTTTATTTGATGTATATGTAGTCCAACAGTGGTAGCAAGTTGTTGAAAAATGTTATTCATAACAACTGCATTGGAAATAGTAGTAGTAAAAAATATCATAACATCATTAACGTATACTAAAAGTGAAATAAGTGGCTGAGTAGCTAAAATAGGATGAATATGATTTGAGATTGCTGCATCTTCGATTAGCAGGGAAAAAAACTCCATAGAAACACAAAACAAATATAGGGATAAAGGGTCCCCTTGACGTATGCCTCTGTTTGATGTAATAAATCCTTGAGGTATACCATTCACCATAATCGAAAAAGTAGAAGTGCTAATGCATTCATAAGTTAGATTTATTAGAGAAACTGGGAAACTCATCGACAAAAGCATGCAACACACAAACTCTCAATTCTCCAGGTCGTATGCCTTTTGCAAGTCAATTTCGAAGCATATTTTTTCCCCTGCTTTATTTTTTGAAATCGTGAACTAACTCATGAGCCAACAATATATTTTCACCAATGCATCTGTTGGGCACAAAAGCCGATTGATTCTATAATCAGATAAGGCAAACAATCATTTATCTATTGCAAATAATCCTAAAAATAATTTTATATAAGACATAGCATAGGAAATTGGGCGATAATCAGCAATGCTTTGTGGCTTATCTTTTTTTACAAATTAAGGGGATGAAATTGTGATTCAAGCCTTTTGCTAACTGTCTAGACTGGAAAGCAGAGGTAACTGCAGCAAACAGGGTCTCGTGAACCTCCTCTTAATGCAATTTAAAGAACTTCGATGAGAAGCCATCGAGACTTGGACTTTTAGAGTCTTTAATGGAAAAAACATCAACTTTTACTTTAGCTATGGTAACATGAGCAAATATGTATCCTCTACCACGATCATTAATAATTTGTCGTGGTTGAATAATGGGAAACACAACTCCTGGTAGATTATTAAATAAGTTTGAATAATAATTAATGGCTCGAATCTTTTTTTTACTGTGGATCATAAATAAAATTGCCTTCCACATCAAAAAATGCATGAATTTCGTTTCTATGCTTTCTTTTGAAATGATACTTTATATACAACAAATCATTGTGACAACATATCCCATGTCAATAAAGTTCGAATCATGCTACGCAAATTTTGAACTTATGACTTCTCGCAGCAAAGCCAAATCACTTAACCACTAGGACAATGGTGCTTGTCAATTTTACTCTGTACTAATTGAATTCATTTACGTTGTCCCTTTAATAAAAGATGCACATTTAGAATTTTATTATATAGCTCTTCGTTTTCTGGATTTGCATCTGAATCAAGAAATACTTTATTATACTCCTCTTCCTGTTGCTGAACTGAGTTGGATCTGATTCTTGTTTTATTCCAGTGTTTGAGATACTTCTTGATAGACTATAGAATGTTTATAAATTTATGCACATAAGTACCTCAAGTATCAGCTTTGAGTCCTTGCCGAATACTGTCAGAATAACCCTCCATCTGATGCCATGAATTTATATATCTGAATTCTGAAGGGTTTCCCTTTTGGTTGATGTTTTTGTAAGGACAGTTGCAAAAGAAAAGGAGTGTCACTATGTTGGTCAGGCAACGACTGTAACTAAATCTGGAAATTTAGTTAATAGTTCGTAGTTGACTAAAAGTTTGTCAATAATAGTTGCTATACCTCTTCTCTTCCATGTAAATCTACAGGCCTGCAAAATAGTTTCAAGCAAACCACACTTTTAACATACAATTTTTAAAGTTTATAATATAGGAGAAAGTGATAAGTAACCCCTCTTTTATTCTTAGGGCTTGAAGCATTATTAAAATCTCTCATCACTATCCAAGGTAGCTCTATAATAGAAGCATTCATGCACAAATGCTCCCAAAGTACATCCCTCTCTCTCTATATAGGTTGCTTGCATATACAAAAGTGATAACACACTGAAAACCACCAGTATTTGTCATGTGGATAGTAGTATGTTGTTCACTTTTGTGAATAACTTCAAATATCAAAATTGCAGTATCCAGTAAGATAAGAATTCTGCCCTTGCACCCAAGATCATTATTATGTATGACTTCCTGTTGACTTGGTAAAAGTGACTAAAATACGAGAACGCCAGCAGTATCCATTTTGTTTTCCAACAAACCCAAAACTGTGAGTTTGTGAGAATTCAGACGTTTGAATATATGATGGATTTTGCCATCGGTATTCATTCCGTTGATGTTCCAAGACATAATATATTTATTAATAGTCGAGCTCCTTAAGGTTCTTTTAGGAGGAGCTTTGCTTTGGGGTTTTTTCTTCTGATGCTTAGAAATGCACATTGGGTTTGCCGATACCATATGGAAACATTTCTTTTAACTTCAACAATTGGTTTTTCTTGAATATGTGCATCAATATTTTCAACAAATTGTGTGCTTGAGTTATCGAAAAATCCATTGGTGGAGAATTATTTTCATAACTGGAGTCCTCATAATTACATCCTTCAACCATGACTTCGTCCAAATTTGTTGTTGGTTTTTGTGCAGGTTCAGATGCAACAAACTTGGCCCTATAGTCGGTGCAACAGCAACCTGTTAATTTTATTTATTACGTGTTCTATGTTATTATTGTGCATCAATTTCATTTAACGAATTACTAAAAAGACATCTAAATTTTTGATGGAAAAATTCAAATTGCTATTAATAACGATAGCGGTCCCAAAAACTGTCTTAGAATATATATAGATCCCTTCTCTATTTGGACCGATGGTGTTCCAAAATTAAAACATTCTTTTGCCCATTTTGTAATTAAGGGATCATTTCTAAAACATTTCTTTAAGTCCAATAAGTTTATAGAGGGAAAAGAAAAGTAAAATGTAAAAGGGTCTCCATCATCAGCTTTAAGAAAAACCATTGAAGATCAATATTAACGCTTCCGCCTAAAGGTGTTTTCATTTTAGAACTGTAAAATTTAAATTCTTTTGCCGTTCTATTTTAGATTTACGGATTCTAGATTGATTGTATTCTAACTACAATAACATATTACAATCTTATTAAATCTCTTTCATTTGGTATCAGAGCAATCGTAAATTCATATAAGATCAACTATTTTTATGAAATTGATTTTCAACGGTTCATGTAAAATCTATACAGATTTAACTAATTTATGTATAATTGTTTTTAATAATTTTGGACGAAAGATTTAAAAGGAGAATATTTTTTTCTCTACTATGTATGCGCAAATGTGTTAATCAATGTATTTTCCATGAAAATGTAATGCTGAAGACTTAACCAAGATGCATCATGTCATGAATCACATGGACACTCTCCTTTTGATATGTTGGATCTAATACAACTAAGTTTGTGTGAAATTTTAGTCCAAACTAGATCATGACCAAGAGTTTTGATATATTAATATATGTTGCATTTTGAATATGTTATTATTCTCTATGGTTTAATCTTTTTATAAATAATTTAAAACATATAACACTATTTTTAATAATTGGTTGCTTCTATCAACTTTGAATTATAACTGCCACTTTAATAAAACGAATTTTGTGATTTAAATTCACAATTATGTTTTACATTTAATAAATTATGAATGGTAATTTTAACAACTTTAATTGCCATTATGATTTATTAAGTGCATTTATGTGTTTTAGTGGTTCAGTTTGTTTCTGCTCAATTGTGATATAAATTGATTTTCATTAAATTATGTTTTTACATTTAATAAAATATGAACAGTAATTTTACCAACTTTAATAGCCAGGATGATTTATTAAATGAATTTATTTGTTTTAATGATTTAGTTTTTTTCTGCCCAATGATGATACAAATTAATTTTCATGAAATTACATTTTTACGTTTAATAGATTATGAATGGTAATTTTACCAACTTTAATTGCCATAATGATTTATTAAGTGGATTTATTTTTATTAAAAACTAAATTTATTTCTACCCAATGGTAATATGAATTGAATTTTATGCAAACAACGGTTATGATAGGACCGAAAAATAATTTGGCGTTTTATAATTTATTTCAGTATAACTACTGTTAGTCCCTCTATATACAGTTGATTTAATGCTGTTACGGTATTTGTGGATTTTTAGTTGATGATAGTAAACAGTCAAATCGCGTGTCTCATGTGATTATAAAAAGTACTATTACAGCTGCTATAAGAGAAGGTATTCCTTAGAAGGATAATGCAAATAATATTTTCACTACAAAACAGTATTTGGCTTCTATTGAAGAGAAATTTAAATGTACTTCTAAGGCTAATGCAAATACTCTCATAATGTAAATACTTACTATCAAGTATAACGAAACAAGCGGTGTACATGAACATATCATGATGATGAATGATATGGCTTTAAAATTAAATGGCATGAATACGACAATTTCTGAAGGTTTTTTGGGTTCATTTCATTATGACTTCACTTCCTCACAATTTGGTTCTTTCAAGATCAATTAAAATACATAGAAAGAAAAGTGGAAAATAAACGAATTAATTGCTATGCGTATTAAAGAAGAAGAACAAATGACTAAGGCCGAGAAACCTAATTATGCACACATTGCTGTTCAAAGTCCAAAACCGAAAAATAAAAACAATGGTAAAGGAAAAAATAAAGTGAATATGGCTACTAGTATTAACAAGACTAGTATATCTAGTACAAAACCCATGCATGCTGTTAACTGTCATCATTGTAAGAAGCGTGGACACATGAGGAAGAACTGTGTGAAGTGTAAAGATTGACTCGCTAAAATGGGTGATGATTTATATTTCATGATTTATGAAATCTTTTTAGTTGATGTTCCCTTAAATACGTAGTAGGTTGACACTGGGCCTCTGTGCACATTATGAACTCTTTTCAAGAATTCCATTCCATAAGGATGCTTCAAAAGGGAGAAAGGAAACTTAAAGTTGCTAACGGATTAGAGGCTGAAGTTGAAAATATTAAAACTCTTCATTTGGTTGGCTTTATTCTTGATTTACATGAAGTAGTTTATATTCCTAGCATGATTAGGAATTTAATTTTTGTTTCTAGACTTGATGCATGTGGTTTTACATTTAAGTTTGGAAATAATGAGTTAAAACTATATCAAAACTCTAAGTTTGTTGGTTCTGGATTATCATGTGATAATTTATATAAATTATATTTGAATTTTTCCTTTTGTGAATCTCTATTATTTATGAATATTACCAGTGTTAATCATAAACGTGGAGTCAAGAGAAATCGTGATGTTGGAAATTATTCCAAATTATGACATCGTAGGTTAGGTCATATTTCAAGAGATATAATGCACCACCTTGTTAGAAATGAAATTCTAGCGACATTAGATTTTTCTGATTTTGACCACTACGTAGAATGTGTCAAAGGAAAATTTGTCAGTGGAAATAAGAAAGGGGCCACGGGGGATTATTAGAAATTATTCATACTGATATATGTGACACCTTTCCGACTCTGAGTACTAATGGACATAAATCATTTATTACTTTCATTGACGATTATTCTTGCTATGGTTATGTGTATCTAAGTAATGAAAAATCTGAAGCACTAGATAAATTCAAACATTTTAAAGTTGAAGTTGAGAATCAACATAACCTTAAAATTAAAATAGTGCGATCAAATAGAGGCGTTAAACATTATGGTAGACACACCAACCTTGGTCAAAGTCCAGGCCCATTCGCTTTATTTCTTCAAGCAAAATGTATTATTCATCAGTACTTTATGCCGGGAGATTCTCGACAGAATGGAGTTGCCGAAAGACGTAATTGTACACTAATGGTATAGTACGAAGTATGATATACCATATCATATTGTCGGATTTTTTATGGACAGAAGCTTTAAAAACAGCCATACATATTCTAAATATGGCGTATGTGGGGCTATCTTGCTGAAGCAAAAGTCTATAATACACAACTAAAGAAACTTGATTTCAGAACCATTAGTTGTTATTTTATTGGTTATCTAAACAGGTCCAAAGGTTTCACATTTTATTTCCCATCACATACCACTAGAATAGTAGAAACTATACCTATTGTAATTTTTTGAAGATAGTGAATTAAGTAGCTGTAATGTAAATAGAACAATAAACCTCAAAGAAAATTGGACTTATATTCCAATTCGAATAATTCAAGAGGCTAATGTAGAAACTTATGTTCATGATGTTCCTGACGTTGATGAAGCTTCTATGCTGCCATAAAAACCTTTAGGAAGATCACAAAGAGAGAGATCTGTCATGCCTGATGAATATATCATATAACTTACTTAGGAAGGATATGATATAGGTAATGGAGATGATTCTATCTCATTCAAGCAAGCTATTATGAGCGATAAATCATATAAATGGTTAGAAGCCATGAATAATGAGATGAAATCTATGAAAATTAATGAAGTTTGGGAACTTATTAAGTTACCTGTCCAGGTTAAACCTATAGACTATAAATGGGTATAAAACTAAAACTGACTCCAAAGGTAATATGAAAGATTTAAGGACAGACTAGTCGTTAAAGGGTTTATACAATAAGAAGGTGTACATTTTGATAATGCATTTTCTTTCATCTCAAAAAAGATTCATTAAGAATTGTTTTAGCTCTCGTAGCTCATTATGATTTAGACCTACATCAAATGATGTGAAAACCGCATTTCTAAACGGTAACTTGCATGAAGAAATTTTTATGAAACAATCTGAAGGGCTTGTTGTAGAAGGCAAGGAGCATATGTGATGTAGGTTAAATTGTTCAATATATGGGTTAAAAAAAGCTTCGTGACAGTGGTATCTCAAGTTTGATGAGGTTATAACCGAATTTGAACTTAAAGAAAATACAATAGATCAATGCATATACCTCAAGATTAGTGGGAGTAAATTTATCTTTCTCATATTGTACGTGGATAATATTTTATTAACAAGTAGTGATTTAGACATGTTATATGAGATAAAACATTTTCCATTGACTAAATTCGAATTAAAGGATCTCGACGAAGCCTCTTATGTTATGGAAATTGAAATTTACCGAGATCGGTCTCATGGGATCTAACCTCAAAAAGCATATATTGAGAAAATGCTTAAAAGATATAACATGCACAATTGCTCTCTGAATGTTGCTATTATTGTAAAGGGTGACAAATTCAGCAAGTTTCAATGTCATAAAAATGAAGTAGAATGTACTCCAATGAAGTAAATTCCTTATCTTCGACAGTAGGGAGTCTTATGTATGCTCAAGTTTTTACATGTCCTGATATTGCATTTGCAGTTGGTATGCTTGACTAATATCAAACTAATCTAGGAATGGAACATTGGAAAACTGCCATGAAAGTTTTACGCTATTTGTAAGGGCAAAAGCTTATATGCTTACTTTCAAGAAGTCAAATAACCTTGAAATTATTGGTTATTCTGATTTAGATTTTTCTAGATGTGTCGACTGTAAAAAAATCCGTATTAGGTTACATATTTATACTTGTAGGGGGGACCAAATTCATGGAAGAGTGCTAAGCAATCTATAAGGGCATCTTCCACTATGCAAGCAGAATTTGTGGCATGTTATCATGCTACTTGTCAAACAGTTTTGTTAAAGAATTTTATACTAGAACTTCATGTAATTGACAGTATGCGAAGTTACTCATCTTATTTTGTGATAACGAAGCTGCTGTTTTCTTCTTTAAGAATAATAAATCAAGTTGTGCATCTAAGTGGATTGACATCAAATGTCTTGTTGCTAGAGATAGGATCAAAGATGGTACTATTATGATACAATATATTAATATAAGAGCTATGTTAGCTGATTCTCTAACAAAAGCGCTTCCGCCCACTCTTTACAAAGAGGATTTTGCTGGCGTGGGTTTAGTTAATGTATTATAATTTTGATGTTGCGAACTACACACACATATTATGCTATGTACTAAGCATTTAATTATGCATTAACTTTGACTTTACTAATTTGCTTAATATGATGCATAATTTTTTTTAGTCTAAGCAAATTACTTATAAGGTTCGAGCGAATATTATTAACCATTATTGAAAAAGCACCAATGTTCTAATTAATGTGGATCAAATAACGACATTTATTATTCTGATTACATTAGTTTGACTCGGTATTTCTAACTAAATAGGTTTAGGAGATTAATGAAAGCTATATTGGTCCATTTTGAATATGTGCTTTATTATATTATAACATTACGACCAAGTGGGAGGATGTTATTTTTGTTTATTATGCGTATTCTATTATTATTGTGCACTAATTTCATTTAAAGAATTAGTGAAAAGACATCTAAATTTTTGATGGAAAATTTCATATTGCTATTAATAATTATAATAGTCCCAAAGGTTGCCTTAGAATATATGTAGCCCCTCTCTGTTTATGCCGATGATATTTTAAAAATAAAATATTCTCCTGTACATTTAATATTTAAGGCATCATTTCTGAAATGTTTTTTAAGTCCAATAAATTTACTGAAGGAAAAAGAAAAGAAAAAAACCAAAAGGGACTCCATCATCAATCTGAGTAAAACCATTGAATATCGATATTAACACTTTCGTCTAAAGATGTCATCACTTTAAAACTGTAAAATTTAGATTACTCTGCTATTTTATTTTGGATTACGGATTCTGGGTTGATTTGCATTATAACTGCAAAAACATATTACAATCTTATCAAATCTCTTTCATAACCAGGTCTGAATGTGTACAGTCAAGTGTCTCAGAGGGTATACTAGAAGATGCAGTGAATTACTCTGGTGCAACGGCAACTGGGTCTGACTATACATTCTTATTTGAAGTAAAAGGACCACTATTAGCGTTTAGGCACTCAAATCTATTAGTAGTCGACACGGTAGGAGCAATACATTCAGTTTCATATAACTTTTGCGTCCCTTTCAAAAATTATTCATTATGTGTCTCAGATGTATCCTTTTATGTAATCGTAGTAGTGCTTGTATTGTTAAAAGATATATTTTCTAAATCTTGGGCTGTTGTTTTCGGTTGCCATTTTTGCTTTGTAGAAACAGTACAATGATCAAAATTATGTCCGTAAAGCTTACAAATTGAGCAAGGTTTAGGCTTGTATTCTTACGAAAGTGATTTAAGTTCTGTAGTTTTATTTGATTCATCACCTGTATTTTTTCTGGATACCTAAAATTTTCATCAGCCTCGACAAGCACTCATGCGTAATTCAACCGTGTTTTGTTAGTAGTTGTATTGTCCAGTCGAATGGTCAACCGACATCACTAGCAATTCTACTTATTCCTTATTTACTCCAAAATGCCAAATTCAAATTAACAAGTTGTACCCAAATAGTCTCGAGTCAATTATAAATCAAGGGTCCATTTCTTTAGTATGATAATTCTCGAATTCAACGTATATGGCCCATTCTTCAGTGTTATCAAAATCAACAATCGATGAGAGTTTAATGATCATGAAACCATTCGGTTTAAAATATATAAAAAATTCTGAAATTGGTTTCATAAACATGGTCACATATTGCTTAAACTGCTCATAATTTGGCCTTCTACCCATAATATAAGCAACGATTGTATTAGACCATTTACCAGAATTCTCAGCAATTACTTCATCAGGCGTGAAGATGATAGGCACATTATCTTTCTTCTGTGGAATGAAAAACTGCAAATCAGAACAAAGATCATCTGTTATTGTTCATCCAAATTGCCGCACGGCCTTCCCATGGCTTAGAACCAAAACCTGAGTTGGATTTATAGTCGGTGGTTAACCAGGACGTGGATCTGGAGGTTTCGATGGTGGATCAGCTTCCATAACTGCCTCTGGGATATGAGTCGTGTCCACCATGACGAGGAGCAGTTTTTTAAATCTAAATATATATATATATATATATATATATATATATATATATATATAAATAATAAAGGAAATAGGAAGCCATTAGAGAGAGACAGAAGACATATTATTTATTCCTGAGAATAAATTATCTATTTACATTACATTAGCACCTTTATATAGAGACCTAGAAGTTTGAGGTAGAACTAATCCCACGATGTGGGACTAAATACAAAACAATATATAGCATATTCACTATTTATATTTACATATATTATAACACTCCCCCTTGAATATGCGTCTTCAAAATCTTGAATGCTCGGATAATTTGAGATTTCCTTTACAAAACGTGTATGATGATTGCTCCCCCTCATTATTGTCTTGCTTGCATTTATCGATTCAGGCGATATAGATATTGCCCGTTGCCTCATTAAAAACCTCTATTAGAAAAACCCAGTGAGAAAAAATCTTGAACGAGGAAAAGAGTGCAACTTGTGAAATCATAAATATCATACTAAAAATGATATCCGTTATAAGAGTTTGATACTTCAGGATCAAAATAATGCCTCATTAAAATCTTACTAAGAAAAACCCAATGGGAAAAATCTTAGTGAAGGAAAAAGAGTACAATGACATATTTTATTTTCTTATTTCTTTAAATAAAGTTTGATACTTCTAGATCAAACTAATGTATCATTAAAACCTTACTAAGTAAAACCCTATGGGAAAAATCTTAGTGAAGGAAAAAGAGTACAATATAGTATGTCATATTTCAATAATTTACCGCATCTGACAGAGTTTGGTACTTCTAGATCAATTTAATACGTCAGTAAAAACCTTACAAAGGAAAACCCGATGGGAAAAACCTTAGTCAAGGATAAAAATATAATTTAACTTAAATAACATATTTAAGATGTTATTTCTTGAAAAGACGTATGATTCTTCTAGATCAAGATAATATCTCATTAAAACTTTAATAAGAAAAACCCAGTGGGAAAAATCTTAAATAAGGAAAAAAAGTATATTATAGCTTATTTCAAATATTACTAGGGAGTTGATACTTCTGGATCAAGATAATACCTCATTAAAACCTTACTAATAAAAACCTAGTGGGAAAAATCTTAGTTAAGGAAAAAGAGTGCATTATAAAATGCTTATAGATGCTCCCCCCGATTTAAAGTTTCCTCTGAATTTGTATTCGTCTATCGATAACTCAAATTGGTTATAGATACTTCTGAATCTATAAATATGTGTCTCATTAATAATACAATTTATTAATAGTTTCGTTCAATACAATCAAATTTTTTAAGATTGTTTCTTTCAAATATAATTTGCATTTTATGCAATTTTATGCTACTTTTATGAAAAACACTTCATGTGTTTTCATTTTTATGCTTCAAATTAGTTTTGCGCATTGCAACTATACATCTTTCATGAATATTAAAAATTTCATTACAACATTACTAAAAAGTAGGAAGTAATCTACTCATCTTGAGTTATATCAAGATTTTCATTACAACAATACTTAGAAGAAGATTGTAATCTACACTTCATGTCTTTTGCATTCTTTATAACTACAAAAGTTATATATATTCTTCAGAAATTTGTATAATTTAATAAGAATTTGCATATCGCAACTACCACTTCAATGGATATTAAGAGTTTTATTACAACAATACTTAAAAATAGGAAGTAATCTACTCATCATGAATTATATCAAGATTTTCATTACAACAATACTCAAAAGTAGGTTGTAATCTATACTTCTTGTTCTTTGCATTCTTTATAACAATGAAAGTTATTTATATTCTTCAGGAATTTGTATACTTTCATTATTTAATATGATTTTAAACCACATTTATACCTTCGGGTATATTAAGCATTTCAAGTACTTTCGGTACTTCGCGGACTACATGTCCATATTTCTCTACTATTAAAGGATTCATGATGGCCAGTCATGTTTTTTCCTAATTCAAGATTCTTAATCTATTTATAAATATAAGCGCTTTATTATTTACAAATTTATCATCGATGATTATTTCTTGTCAGTTCTAGACATGATTTATTGAGATCTCTTTAATTATCATGTTTTAGGTACCTTACCCACTTCTAGGGTTATTTGAGAATCATATCATGGATCTCTTTCAGAGCATCCTTAAGTCTTTCTTCAAGAACACTCACCTCCTTTATTTGGCATCTTTATTACTTACTCCAAAAATATTTTGAACAGACTTTTGAACCATATTTCAGATGTGGTTTACAAATTTTGATCATTCAGGGATTCAAGTCTATATTGAAGAAAGTCTACTAGGGATAATATTGATAATATTTTGCATCATTGTATATTTTAATAAATTTTTAACACTGACGATCAAAATGAGCTTGTATCCCTTTATCCTCCCCCTCAATGTTGACAAACATTATCACATTAAATAATAATCATTTTTGGACTCTCATTTTGATCCATTATGATTTTGCTACTAGCAAGTACATCATACATATTAATAATAGGAGGATAATTCTTTTATAAGATGCATTCAATTGATATTGATTATTAGGGTTTGTTCTCATTCATTGATCTATGCAATTGGAGGAATTTACTTATTGTGTAGATCATTTGAATACATACATGACTTCAGGTCATTCAACATTTATGTTGATTGAATTTTAAATCACTAAATAATGTCTATGCATAATCTATAAGATGGGCTTATAACAAACTTCAGGTTGTTAGCTAAATATTTACATATATGGATGTATACGTGCGTTCACGTATCACATATATATTATAAAATTTTCATATTCTTTCTCATTTGAATTAGTGATTTTTAGAATAAACTATTATAAGGATCCAAACTATTAATTTCTATTTATAAATCAATGTCAATGCAAACCTGTTAAAACAGCATGATAATTTTCAAAACATTTGGTTTGAAACCATATCGAACTTCTGGTTCAAATAAAATATACACACAACTTCAAGTTGTTAAGTTTATTCCTCAATTATATCTCAAATATCAGTTTTGAACCTAATTATGATTACTTATCAAGGAATAATTTTAATTGCGTATAGACACTTCTACACATTTCTATTGAGAGTTCTGTAAAAAAAATGACAGCAAAAATAATAATAGTATCTTCTGGATACTTGGAATGTTACAGATATAGATTTCCTCAGGACCGTATGTATAGTTCTCAAACTTTTAGGATCTAATCTAAATTAAATTAGGATCCTTTATAATCAAATTTCTATGCATTTATTTGGTTTAATAAAATTACCAAACATATAAGCAAATCTCTTCTAGAGATATGTTATCATTTCCTAATTTATTAGTCTCGTTTAGGGATATTTTATTATCACTACTTCTGGAGTGAACTTATCTCTTCTAAAGATATATATATATATATATATATATGTATATATATATATATATGTACTATTGGAATGTCATATCAATGTACAATGTTTCTATTTGTAGAAATTACATAATTATTACCTTTACAATAACATAAAACATCCCTACTGGAATTTTTTTTTGTTGCAACTATCTTTGAAATGACATATCAGACTTTAAATACAGTAACAAAATTAGATGCACCAAATGAAAGTAAGATGCGAAAGATAAAACCACTACTTCTGGAGTGTGACATTGGTATACAATATCATTTTTTCTCTCGATAAATTATTGTTATTACAATTTTTTTTTTATATCATTATTCCTTCAGGGAATATAGTATTTCCTTTTAAGGAATTGCAATGTAACAAAAATAAAATTTCTATAACATCTCTTCTGGGATGTTATATTTTGCAATATAAATATAAATAAATCTCTAAAACATCTTTTTAACAGATTAATACACAAACATACGTCTATTTAATGCATTTAATTTACATTATTCTAAACACAAACATACAACGTCATTTAATTTGCAATAATCAATGCATTTAATGCATTTATGACAATAAATGATTTAATTTATTACCATAACACTTGCAATTAATTCATTTGTGATAAAAATAACTACAATTAACCTTTATGTGGTTCAGGATATAACTACTGTCATAGCAAAATAATTTCATTATAAATATATGAACTAATTGAACAAACAGTACTCAAAGTAACATAATTTCATCTCAAATATAGGTTCAATATTACTCAATAACAAAATTAAAATGAATATCTTAAAGCGAAACTTTATTTTTCAATAATCGGAATTTCTAGATAAACAAAATTATCTCAGATCTATCCATATTATTCATAATCATAAATAACTATAAATCTCAGATCCAAATCATTATTATTTTCATAAGAAAACTAACTTCATAATTCTTTACCAAATATATCAAAACAAACATGTAAATCTTCAAATCAACACAAGTTATTTTAGAAATTTAGGAAATTAAGATTATTTCAGATCTATTATATTTGATCTATTATATTTTACCTTTTGAAAAGTGATTGGATGCATGGAAGAAGGAAAAAAAATTAGGAAATAAACTTCCTATTAGAATGCCTTATTTTTAATTAAAAAGAAAGAGAGTAGAAGAGTAGATATGTTTCTATATATTTATTTGGTTTAGTAAAAACACCAAATATATCAACAAATCTCTTCTGGAGATTTTTTTAAATATATTATTATCACTACTTCTGGAGTGAACAAGTTTCTATACATTTATTTGATTTAGTAGTTAATACCACTGGCAAATATTTTTAGAACTTCAGGTTCCAATTTTACTTTAAAAAAAGTCTTTGTTTAGTACTTTAGATCCTAAATGGTACAACTTGATTTTAATTATCAAACTTCAGGTTTGATTGCAATTGAAATTTACCATAATCTGAATTAGATTTTCTAATAATTCAAAGCTTTACATCTCAAATTTATATATTTGAGTTTTGATATATAATCCTTTTTTTTAGTTAGAACTTCTGGTTCTTTATTTTGAGGAAACTTGTAATTTACTGATTTATGAAAACTGCAGGTTCTCAATTATTATTTCCTTTTCACTTTTTTTAAAGGAAACATTGGAAGATAGTAAGCTTATCATGTAAGCTTTTACTAATGTTTCCATTCACTTAATACGATCTTCTAGATACGTATTATATTTATATTTGTTTCTCTTAGAAACAATAAAATATTTCTTCTGGAAATATAAATCATATATCAAAATAATTTCCAAAGTCTTCATTCAAATCTAAATCAAATCAAAAGGTTTTCAAAATGAAAACCCCATTTACCGACCATGTTTGATTTCTCAAATCCATGTCCAAACTAAATACAATCAAATTCAAAAAAATTTCTTTAATCAACAATATCAAATTTTGTCAAGTTCAAACTTGCATTCCAAAATGAATGAACTAAAAAACATAAAAATAAGTATGATATTGAGATCTACAATATAATAAGATCATAAAAATAGCAAAAAAAAATTAGATCTGAAATATAATAACTAATAAAATAAGAATCAGATCTCAAAGTTTAGATCTATATAAGATCTAAAATTATAAGACTAATATAATAAAATTTTAAAAAATAAGACAACATATTCAGATCTGAAGAAGTAGATCTAGAATGGAATGAGATATAAAAAAAATGATTTGGAAGATTAAATCATCAGAAAAATGACTTACCGTGATGAGATCTATAATTGCATCTGGAAAAGAATAGATATGATTTCATGAATTATCACAATTGTAGATCCATAATTTTTTTTTGTATAGATCGTGCTGATAACGTGTTATAGAATAAAGAAAATAGGAAGCCATTAGAGAGAGAGGCAGAAGACATATTATTTATTCCTGAGAATAGATTATCTATTTACATTACATTAGCACCTTTATATAGAGGCCTAGGAGCTTGGGGTAGAACTAATCCCACGATGTGGGACTAAATACAAAACAGTATATAGCATATTCACTATTTATATTTACATATATTATAACATATATATATATATATATATATATAGTAGAGAAATTTTTTGTTGTTATCATATTGCTACAGTAGAGAAATTTTTTGTTCTCTGTTATCGAATTGCTACGGTAGCTGCTACAGTGGCTGCTACAGTGTTTTTGGTTTTGTACCACTTTAATGGCAACTTGGAGGATTTTATCCCAAGGGTGCACTAAATGAATGTTTAAGTACGGAATTAGGAACCTAATTACCTTTATCTTATTTATTATTTCAGAGTCTTCTAATTTTTTACTTAACATTCTGTAGTTCTCTGTCTTAAGATTTTTACCAGTCATGGTAAAGATCCATATCAAAATCATATTCTGTAGATCTATTTCTTTCTTTTTGTTCTACTAATATGTTCATCCATTCCTTATGGAATTGTTTTAGAAATCTTTGGCTTAAGGTAATTTTTTTTATTTTTTGTTAGCGTAAGATAATGAAATATGTCTATTTCATTTATTACATTATATAAGTTTAATGAAGAATCAGTTATGTCTATAAGTTCATTCATATACTTGTTTTTAAATGTGTTTCTAATAATATATTGGTCTTGCTGACTTAGGTTTGTATGTTTTAGAACAAATAGCAATTTTGTAAGGAATTCTTCATCTAAATGATTTTGTAAATATTCCATTAGAAGGTTTGTTATTTTGATAAACTTGGATATTATTTAGGAAAGCAGACGTGAATCTAGGAATACTAAGCTACGCAGGCACTATTTATAATATTATTCATTTTCTTCTTCAACCATTCAAGCATAAACCATGTAGTTGCATATACATATGTCTGTGTGAATGCATTTACTTCGGGTTGCACTGCATATTCCAGTGCGCCTCTGATCACCGTCACTGTCTGGAAGTTGTAATTCACTATATTGAGCTTTGCTGCCTTCTTTCTTGTGTGTGGTCTTAGCCATTTGATTCATGTGTACATATATGCTAACATATACATATACAAAATAAAATAAACGATCTGATGCAAGTGTATGCATTGAGTTGTTGAGCTTGTTGTCCTTTCGAGCCAGTTTATTATTTTCACTGGACTTGTGAGTCTGGCCATTTGAACCATTGACTGTTGCAGTTTGGTTTGATATTGACTTATGGTTCAAGTCGCTTGTGTTCCATGTTGTATATACTTGGTGCCTGGATTTAATTCTTGCCTCTGTTGCATTTGTATCCTGTACTCTTTGAATACTTGCATTTGAAGTGTGTGGTCTCACTGAAGTCTCTGTACATCTATGTTCATGTTGTCTGCACTTTGTGGTTGCTTCAAGCTAGTTTGCATTTTAGTGGTTGTCACTGCATATTGCTACTTGTATCAGTACATGTCAGGTTTTGATACATTTTTTTCATGTATGTTCATCTACATTGCTTGGAAACCATTTGTTGTTGTGCATGCCTCTAATGCAGCTTGATATGATTGTTACTCTGGTCATTGCATTCACATGCATATTGAACTATATTAAGCAATGGCTTGTTCAATTTGGTAGCTGTAGTTTAGTTGATTGCTCTGATTTGATGTACTTGATTCACTCGAGTCCGGTACCTTTTGAAGCTTGCATCTATAACATTATTTCTTCATGATCATTGTAGTCCTTTGTACATGTGTGGCCTGCACATATTCATTTTGTACATTTTAATTCTCTGATGTGGTTCATATAGATTCTCCATTGTTTTGTTTTGTTGACAAGTACATTATCTTGAGTCTGGTTGGACTGTCTAGTCACTGTTGTTGCTAGCTTCATGTGTACATCACTTTATACCTGAGTTGAATCCAGCTTATAGCTTGGGTTTTACCTTGTGCTCATGTAGTGACTTTATTTTTATTGCACTTGAGTTGAACCTATCTTTTAATTGGGTTTGACCTTGTGCTTTCCTGTCCCTTGCAATTTTATCAAGTGTATATCGGTGTGTACGACCTTGTGGCATGTACAGTGAGACATTGTGCATGTCACAAGCTGTTCATCTATGATGAATTCAAAATAAATGATGACGAACAACCCAAATAACCGAGGCAAATAATATTTTCACAACACATTTTATTTTACACTGCAAAAATATTTCTTTTTTAATTTTACCGCGTCAGTGTTTTCTTTGTAGATAATTCAGATGCTGGATTCAATCCGGAATAGATTAGATAAAAATGAGCGAATGAGTGATATGCAATGAGGTGCTATTGTAAATGACAATTGTATAGTGAAAAATCATGATGTAATTGAAATTGCGTATATATAGTGAGAGCTCAAGTTTGTACTATTCAAAATTGTAATAAAATATTTGTTTGAATAAAATATTCGTTTGAATTTAAATTCTGTGTTATTTATTTTGTTCAGCAAATATTTATTTAATTATGTGAAAATAAAATAGTACAATAAAAAATTCATTTAAATGAATATATATATATATATGTTTATTATCATCAAACAAAATTCATATACTAGCATATTCAACAGAATTGTATATACTCTTTTGGATATAGAAGGGTACCATACTAAAATGAATTTGAGTTATAGAATGTTAATAAACTTAAGTAATGTTCTTAAGTAAAATGGCGATTCTTTAAAAAATTTAATTATAATCTTGGGAAGTAGGAACCTATGGGATTAGTACATAGCTTGTACATAGATCATTTCTCCTTTTCACATAGTTCTCGATCCAAGATTCGAGTACATGACTCGAGTTGTTTCACACCATTCCGAATAGGGATTTATCGCCCGATTTTTTTTATGGAGAGAGTTGATGAGGGTTCTTATATGGGACTAAAGATTGTCTATCATAGTTTATGGCTATGTAAGGATAACAGAGGTTTCTAATTAAGAAGCTCGATCAAAGTCCGCACAAGGAAGTCGAGTGAGTGATATTAGTTCATAAGAAATGTTATGTGTGCAAGTGAATGATCGAACCAGATTTTTACATGGGAATGATCCGTGTACATCATACAGATTGATGAATAGTTTGAAGTATTTCTGGAAATATGGTTGTGGTATAATTTCGGGGATGAAATTCTTTTAATAGAGGAAGAATGTAATGACCCATAAATTTATCACTTGGATAAATTATATTTAGTTTTAAAATATTTAGATATGGGTTCAAAAGTAAGAAATAATCATGTTTCAAGTGGTAAATAATAATAGTTATTTTGTTTGGAAAAAATATTTGTGAACAAATCATCTAAGTAAAATATTGAAAATTTGTAAAATATCGTTCTAGGTAAAATATCGATAAAACAATCGAAACTTATTTATCAATAAAACAATTTTTAGACAATAAAGATTGTGCATGGCTTTGGATACCTACACTAATATTTGTAGTTAAACAATATTATGAAATAAAATAATTTATTTTGTTTTTTTGAATATAAAATGTATCTATGACATCGACAGTTGATATCATCGGTTTTATATATTTCTTCTGGAATTCAAGTTAAGTTTAAATATTAAATAAATGGGTTTTTTTACTTACAAATAAACCTATTTTAATTATTTAATAATGATGGTAAGATTGTTTTCAATTTTTTTTTACCAAAATAGATATTTCGTAGAAAAATAGAAAATGTGACCAAAGAACGTTTTCCAGAATTTCGACTTTTCGACACCGAAAAGTTGTCGGGGACGTTGTTCATCTTTATGCAATACACACACACATATATTAGAGTTAATTAACATAATAATAAGAATACAATAATAGTGTATTATCTTATGTTAATTATGTTTAGCAAGTGATGTGACAAGTCATGGTTCTAAAATAATAACTTATATATATAAATATATATCATTATCTCTTATCATATGTTACCATTATCATCATTATCCATCATAACCCAGAGGATGTGACTAAAGAGGAGGGGGGGGGGGGGGGTATAACATATGAGGGGAAGGAAGGTGATGATGCGACTTGTCAAATTAATGACTTGTTAGGATATTTTAAATTAATGTTAAAACGGTAATTTTTCTACTTTCTTTCATCTATAAACACACACCCTCACATAGGCATTCTCATTTACATTCCAATTTGATTATTCCTAAACCTTTTTCTCTAAAAATTCAATGGCTTCCATAATTCAAAAAAATTATAAAAAGTTAGCCTTTCGTGTTGTAACTTGCTTCCATAAATTCTATACTTCTTATACTTTCATTTCAACATCTTCGCTTCCAAAAACCAAGGCCATCACTACCCACAACGCCCTAGCTAGGTCAAATCACATCTGATCAAACCCATTCTAAGGCTTTAGTCCCTCCAAAGTTTCAACTTTTTATGCTATAGTCGAGCGTAGAGGCGTTGTTGAATTATAGTCGAAGTTCATGTGAAGTTAGTTAGCATAAAGGTGAGTAAACTACTTTATTTTGGAAAGGTTTTTGACTTTACTATGACGTGTTATTGTGGTGATAATATGATGAGAAAATTAAATGGTTATTATGCTGGTCGATGGTGAATTAATGGATGTTTTCGTTTAGTGTTGGATTTGATATTTGAATGTGATGTTGTTGAGTTAGTGTAACGACCCAGAATTTCTGTCATTTGAAATTCGTATATTTAATTGATTTTTAATATTAATAAGCAAAATTTGTAAGTCGAATAAATTTTTATTTCGAATATCTAGATTTAATTGGATAATTAAATCGATAATTTAATATTTGAAATTACAGAAATAATTGAAAATTGGGTTTAATGTGATTAAAATTGATTTGTAAAGTTGTATTAAATCATATTGGAGTTAGAATGATGTTATAGAGCTTTTAAAATTGGATTAAAAGTTAATTTGTGGAAATTGAATATTTTAATATTTAATTGATAAGTAAAAATAGCCATTTTTTAAACAATCTCGGATTTCGACGAAACGAGTTTCATTGGATCTGTAATGTTATATTATTGTAAGATTTCAAATTTTGTATCAATCGGATTTATGGTTTGTCCGGGGCAAGCCAAAACGCATAGAAATTTGTTTAATCGATTTAATTTAAATTTGATCGTTTATCTCCGTAACTCACAAATACGATCGAATTGGCTCTCGATACCTATTCCATTGTGTCCGGAACGTGGGTTAAACCCTAGAAATGTCAGCCGGCACGCTTCGTTTGGAGTTCGGAAAATCTCGGGTGAATAATAGAATTTTCTATAAAAGGACCCATTATCTTCTATTTTGCAAAACCCTAGTTAACTCTAACCCTAGCCGGCCCTAACTGATTAATGGACGAAATCGTTCGATTCTTCTCACCTTAATCTCTTCAAATCCACGCATTATTACAAAAATCTCTCTACTACAAAGTCGAAGAGTGTCGAGAGACCTATCCATCCATACAGTCAAGATCTAAATCAAAGCTTCGTAGTGGCCGCTGGGGGGCCGCGTTCGCCGATGTTCACGCATGTTTTTCACGACAGGGGCGCAACCAAGTTCGTTGGCATTCGTGGTGAAGGGGGAGCTCGTCGTGGCAAGTTGAATGACACCATTTGATCGACGTGAAGATGGTCCAAGTGGGCCCGATAATTGGATGAAACACGGCGGCCGTGGGTTTTGTTCGAGCGTGGAAACCTGGAGATGGAAGAAGAAGGTTAGAGCGGCCCAGATCTTTTGATGGCTAAATCGAACGGTCTGGATGAAGCTGAGGTTAAAAAATATAAAAAGAAATGAAATAAATTTTATATTAAATTGTATAAAGTTTGTAATGCCATAACTTGTTCATACGAGGTCGAAAATTGACGAAACGAATTGCGTCGGGTTCGTATTGACGAACACTACGCAATGGAGCTAGATTAGGATTGATTGGAGCTAGTGTGAATGTAACATATCGATTTTATCAGGATCTGAAGGTCGGCATTCTTATGTCCACTGTATTAAATGCCGCATAGTCGAATGCCAGAAAACCGAATTGTTAGGGTTAAAAAGAAGAGGTAGAAGAAAAAGATAGAAGAAGTAAGAAAACAGAACAGAAACAATATCAAAATCTCACATATCGCAGCGGAACAACATATAATGGATAAATGAATAATCTTTAAATCAAAGAGCTATATCAGTTATTACATTTCATCACATCAGAGTATATAGCAACAACATACAACACAACTGGACAATGAACAGTTGTACAAACATGTCCTTACAAGTGAAATACGCAGCGGAAAACATAATATCATATACGAGTAATACATCTCGCCATCCAGCTCGCCACTTGAGCTCCATAACACTTCTGAATCCAGAATGACCTGATAACCTGACTCTAGACTGCCCATGTGGAAATTATGGGCACCCAATGTTTAGGAAGAGAACAATAAACTGCAGGTCAGTCATGGGACTGGTGTGAGAACTTAAAACAGTTATTTATCTTTTAAAACAGCAACAACAAACAAGGGAAGTAGAAAAATATCCGCAATGCTTTTGGAAAATGAAACTACCATAAGGCCTCCCCGCACACACACAATGCAAACGTAGAATTGTAGGAGATTTCTCCTTATGATAGTCAAAGATGTTTACTACGCAAAACAAATCATTTTTGATATTATTATTAGTGCGTAGTGATGAAAGCATTTCGAAAATAGAATATAAATCTTAGCCAGCATAGGTACCATTATATTATGCCTACTATAGCTACCATATTAAATGGCAGGTTCTACAACTAAAACCGTACAAGGCTCGTATTGTTTCTTTGGATTTTCTAACAAATGGTCAGGCTAAGGAACTTCCGACTGCCACATGGGATCGCCTCTGGCGGGACGTCCCGAGAACTTAACCAGCTCTCCGCCAACACAAGGCCGGGTTACCTTTGTAACTAGGTAACTACTACACGAATATGCCACCCCCCGGTCCTTTGGACCTTTATCCGAGGGCCGTCGATCACCAAGCAACAACCACACAGAAAAAATGAGATTGGAGCAACCACATAGGTTAAGCATCAGAGCTCCATACCTAACACCACCCTTTTCCAGAAGGGAATGACATACCCTAAAGGGCGCGACCCTCATAACCTTGCTGCATATTCCTGTTTCGACCATTTCCGGGGTGTGAGGTCTGATGAGGTCTCGTCCACAAAGCTACGCTTTTTCACAAAGCCACGCTTTGATCAACAAATGATCAATAAATAATTATCACACAACAACACTCAGCATGCCACATTACCAAACTTGGAATATATCGCCGATAACCTTCAACTACATAACCTCTGAGCTCGTACGTCTCAGAGAAGGGTGTTAATCTAAGAGAATAAATCCTCTGCACCAACAGAAATGTATTTGAAAGAAATCTGCTTTATATCTCAAAATGTAATGTCAGACATGTAACCATACAAGTCTGTTCCGGGTTCGAACAGAACCGAAGGCACTTCAGAAGAAGCCCTTGGAATCCGGTATTCACAATCCCAAGTGAATTTCCCATCACAAAGGAATCTCCATACCGTAGCTAGCGGTGCAGAGACAATCGATAGGTCATCCTATCGTTTTCACAAATATCCGGTCTTCAACACCGGTCTTCAATGCTATCCATTATGTCGTATCACTATTCGAAATGGGAAATCCGAATAACGAGCACAATAATTTAAAAATAAGTGTAGCATTCAATTTCAACCAATTCACAACAAATAGCCATTTAAGGGTCAATATTGATAGTCGGTTATTTAACTATCAATCAATATTCACAACATCACAATATTCCAAATAATTTCCCAAATTATTTATTTTCCACAAATACCTTAAACGGAAACACTTCCAAATATTTATCAATTTCAATTTAAAATGGTTCATTTAAATCAATCAAATAAATCCTTACCGATTTATTTTAAACCTACGTTCCAAATCCGTAAGTTTATGTCCACACTTCAAAATAAATCAATGTTTATTTTTAAACAAATTTCCCTTTCTTTTATAAATTCCATAGTGAATTTACCTTTCCAAAATATATATGAATATATGATTTCCAAATCGATTTCTAATATTCATTTTCAATTTATCTTTAAAAGATAAAATCTCAAAACATTCACTTTATATTGGAAAAACATTTCCATACTTATTTAATAATAGGTAATTCACAAATCTGTTTATTTTCAACACTTGGAAAATATTCAATATACTTAAATCATAATTAAGTGTATAATTTATTCTTTAAGGAAAACATTCTCTTAAACACCTTTATTTGAGTCAAAACGAATGTTGCGTAAAACATCGTTACGACAACTCAAAACCACTAGTATAGGGATTCGAAATTAAGATAGATATATAAACCCCAATACTATTAAAAACTTTTCCTTTCGGAAATCATTTACTATAACAACAGTGTTATAGTCCACCATTTCCTTCCATTTCTCGAAAACGTCTATTCCAACGATGAATGTTGAAATCTATGGTTTCGATACTTTATACATTTTAAAACATCTTTAAATCGTTTTAATTCTATTTAAATGATCACTTTTCCAAAATATTTTTTTAATATATTATTCACCGTCCAAAATCGTGAATATACTTTATTAACCAAATTCAATTTCTACATATTTTATTTAAAGGATTATCCACTGTCCCAAAATCGTGGATATATCTCCTTTAATAAGCTATAATAATTAAACTTGTTAAAATAAGTCGATTTCGGATTTATAAAACAACGTTAATAAATTCCATTTATACTTTATAACAACTTTACTTATAAAATCACTTTATTAACAAATTCTATCCATATTCCATTTACACGCAAAAATCCGATTTATAAGTTAATTACTTATAAATCTTTTATTTTTCAAAATCTATTCATTTTATAACTTCACAAATTATAAATCTATAGATTTCGTCCGCTTATGAAATCCATTTATATTTCATTTTAATACTTATAAAAACTCGTTTTATAATTTCAATATTTTAATTTATAAATATCAAATTTATAAATCTTTTATATAAATCATTTATAATAATTCAAAAATTCCAATTTAAATCATTTTATAAATTTATCAACTACTTATTTCAGAAATCACATTTCGGTTATATTTCACAAAAATCATAATTTTTATAACATAAAAATTACAACGTTTATTTATTTAAAATGAATCATTCCAAAGTTAAATTTTATTATGAACTCTCAACTTAAATTTCCAAAAATCAAATTTTATTTATTTTCGGCATCTAACGATACCAAAATATATTCGGCTAAAATTTAGCCTTTAACGATTTCAATCACGAAGATAATCACGCATATTATAAATAGATCAACACACAACATTGAAACCAATTCAATCATTTGAGGAATCCATTTGGATCCCTCCAACCTGTTTCCCTGCATCCAAAGATGTTAGCACAATACCAATTCCGCTTCGAGAGGAATATCGTGGTATATGAGATTTATAAAATATTATCCGCTATTATGCGGCGCAATACGGTCTCATCCGCTATATAATGCGGGAAATCAACTCCAAGTACATATATAATACCAATTCCATTCAAGTTGGAATTATCGCGGTATATGTGTTTAATAAATAACATCCACTTAATATACGGCGTATAGGTTCTATTTCAATACAACAGATAATAATTATCATCCAATCACACAATCAAGCAATTTTAAATAAACTTTAAATCGAAACAATTCGATTGAGTGAGAAGTTCTTACCTTGAGTTTCCGATAACAGTTGTAGCGCTTTATTTTGAATAAAATTAAACATGCGTTTAATATTACCCGAAATTTAAACTAGATCCAAACAACTCCAAACTAGCTTCATTGCATAGTGTTCGACAAAACGATTGCAACGCAAGTCGTTTCGCGCAATTCCGACCTCGTAAGAACAAGATATCAATTTTTAAAGGTCACACGATTTTTAAATATAAATAAATATACAATTTCTTTTATAATTTTAAAACCCTACTATCTGGACCGTTGGATCTGCCCTGATGAAATCAGGCTGCATGTTGCTTCTTCTCCTCAGTATCTCGTTCGCGACAAAGAACCCATGAAGCCGCCAACTAGGGTTTGAAACCACGGCCACCACTACGCACGAGACTACGATCAAACACCACCATTTCGTCGCCCTCCACGCAAGCTACCTTCGGCCCGAGTATGGTGGAACTCGGCCTCCCCTACGCCTCGAGAAACGCACCTGTTCGTGATGCCAATCGGCCACGATAACTCCCTCCATACTCGATCATCACCGTTCAGATTGAAGTTCGTGCCAAGCTCTACAACATTGTAGTTGATAGTTTCTCATATTGGTTCACGGGTTTGAAGAGAAAGGAGGAAGAAAATCGAAAAACATCGGCCATTGAATATGAAGCCGGCGGCCTGAAGCTCAAAACCCTAGCTAGGTTTTCTTTTGTTTGCAAAAGTGAAGATTAAGGGTGCTTTTATAGAAAATTACGCCAAACACTATTCACTCGATTTTACGAACTCCAAATCTCACGCGGTGACCGGCGTTTCTAGGGTTTACCCCACGTTCTGGAAAAAATGGAACGTGTTTCAAAGGCTAATTCGATCATCTGTGCGAGTTACAGAAATAAACGATCAAATTTAAATTAAATCGATTAAACCAATTTCTATGCGTTTTGGCTTGCCCCGGACAAACGGTAAATCTGATTGACACGAAATTTAAAAACTTATAATAATTTGACATTACGGATCCGATGAAACTAGTTTCGTCGAAATCCGAGACTGTTTGAAAAATGTCTATTTTAACTCGTCAATTAAATATTAAAATATTCAATTTTCACAATTTAACTTTTAATTCGATTTTAAAAGTTCACAAACATTGTTCTAACTCCAATATGATTTAATATAACTTTGTAAATCATTTTTAATCACATTAAACCAAAATTCCAATTATCTATGCAATTTCAAATATTAAATTATCGATTTAATTATCCAATTAGATCCAGATATTCGAAAAATAAATTATTCGACTAATAAATTTTACTTGTTGATATTTAAAATCAACTAAATATCTGAATTTCAAATGACAGAAATTCTGGGTCGTTACAAACTTCCCCCCTTAAAAGAATTTCGTCCTCGAAATTACCAAGTAAGAAAAAGTTTTGAAATCCATTAACTTTTCACAACAGACCGTTCAAATTTGATTTATAAATCTCTTAAGTGTTTAACTTTTTCAAAATCCATAGTTAAACTTCTTACAAAATATTTACTAAGTTTCAAATCCATATATAGTTATCTTTTCAAAACCAACTATATCGTTTAACCTTTAACTTCAAATCAAAATTTAGTTTTCACAAAATTTCTCCAAAATTTCCTGAAAATTTTCTAACGCCTTAAATTTTCAGAAAATTTCGCCATAACCTCCTTTGTACGGAGGAGCTTTTACAATATCACAATAGATATAAATATATATACATCGACGCACAAGGTCGAAAAACGGAAAAACAGTTCATATTTCCTATTTTTTTATTGCGTAGGCGTACCTTTTTAGCATTTTTAAGCAAAGTAGTTATTTATTAAGTATTTTGCACAACCCAAATCCCGCTAACGGTAGTCTCGGTACCTGTACTTACTCAATATAAACACATAAGTGACATATATAAGAAGTTATTAACACTTTACTCTTTTAAACAACTACAACACATGCATATTAAAAGAAATGCATACTAAGCAAGGTTTATAAGCAACTTATATTATTTCGACATTACTTGTAATTGTTTACAACCAATTTATATACAACAACAATATACAACCAATGTTTCAAATCTCGGATTTTGGCCAATATCTCGGGCAAATATCTCGGCTGTCTCGGGAAATATTTAAAAGACTTATAACTAACCAAGCTGCCAAATCTCAGATTTTGGCTAATATCTCGGATTTTCATCTCAGTTGATCTCGGGGAGATTTAAAACCTTGTATACAACACAACTGGACAATGAACAGTTGTACAAATGTGTCCTTACAAGTGAAATACAGAGCAGAAAACATAATATCATATACAAGTAATACGTCTCGCCATCTAGCTCGCCACTTGAGCTCCATAGCACTTCTGAATCCAGAATGACCTGATAACCTGACTCTAGACTGTCCGTGTGGAAAGTTATGGGCACCCAGAGTTTAGGAAGAGAACAATAAACTCCAGGCCAGTCATGGGACTGGTTTGAGAAGTTAAAACAATTATTTATCTTTTAAAACAGCAACAACAAACAAGGGAAGTGGAAAAATATCTGCAATGCTTTTGGAAAATGAAACTACCATAAGGCCTCCCCGCACACACACAATGCAAACGTAGAATTGGAGGAGATTTCTCCTTATGATAGTCAAAGATGCTTACTACGCAAAACAAATCATTTTTGATATTATTATTAGTGCGTAGTGATGAAAGCATTTCGAAAATAGAATATAAATCTTAGCCAACATATGTACCATTATATTATGCCTACTATAGCTACCATATTAAATGGCAGGTTCTACAACTAAAACCGTACAAGGATCGTATTGTTTCTTTTGATTTTCTAACAAATGGTCAGGCTAAGGAACTTCCTACTGCCACATGGGATCGCCTCTGGCGGGACGTCCCGAGAACTTAACCAGCTCTCCGCCAACACAAGGCCGGGTTACCTTTATAACTAGGTAACTACTACACGAATATGCCACCCCCCGGTCCTTTGGGACCTTTATCCGAGGGCCGTCGATCACCAATCCACAACCACACAGAAAAAATGAGATTGGAGCAACCACATAGGTTAAGCATCAGGGCTCCATACCTAACACCACCCTTTTCCAGAAGGGAATGACATACCCTAAAGGGCGCGACCCTCATAACCTTGCTGCATATTCCCGTTTCGACCATTTCCGGGGTGTGAGGTCTGATGAGGTCTCGTCCACAAAGCTACGCTTTTTCACAAAGCCACACTTTGATCAACAAATGATCAATAAATAATTATCACACATCAACACTCAGCATGCCACATTACCAAATTTGGAATATATCGCCGATAACCTTCAACTACATAACCTCTAAGCTCGTACGTCTCAGAGAAGGGTGTTAATCTAAGAGAATAAATCCTCTGCACCAACAGAAATGTATTTGAAAGAAATCTGCTTTATATCTCAAAATGTAATGTCAGACATGTAACCATACAAGTCTGTTCCGGGTTCGAACAGAACCGAAGGCACTTCAGAAGAAGCCCTTGCAATCCGGTATTCACAATCCCGATCGAATTTCCCATCACAAAGGAAATCTCCATACCGTAGCTAGCGGTGCAGAGACAATCGATAGGTCATCCTATCGTTTTCACAAATACCCGGTCTTCAACACCGGTCTTCAATGCTATCTATTATGTCGTATCACTATTCGAAATGGGAAATCCGAATAACGAGCGCAATAATTTAAAAATAAGTGTAGCATTCAATTTCAACCAATTCACAACAAATAGCCATTTAAGGGTCAATATTGATAGTCGGTTATTTAACTATCAATCAATATTCACAGCATCACAATATTCCAAATAATTTCCCAAATTATTTATTTTCCACAAATACCTTTATAAGATATATATTCCACACTTCAACCATTTGAAAACAAATTCCAAATTATTTTTCACCTTTCAATATTTGAAAACAAATTTCAAATCAATTTCCTTAAACGGAAACACTTCCAAATATTTATCCAATTTCAATTTAAAATGGTTCATTTAAATCAATCAAATAAATCCTTACCGATTTATTTTAAACCTACGTTCCAAATCCGTAAATTTATGTCCACACTTCAAAATAAATCAATGTTTATTTTTAAACAAATTTCCCTTTCTTTTATAAATTCCATAGTGAATTTACCTTTCCAAAATATATATGAATATATGATTTCCAAATCGATTTCTAATATTCATTTTCAATTTATCTTTAAAAGATAAAATCTCAAAACATTCACTTTATATTGGAAAAACATTTCCATACTTATTTAATAATAAGCAATTCACAAATCTGTTTATTTTCAACACTTGGAAAATATTCAATATACTTAAATCATAATTAAGTGTATAATTTATTCTTTAAGGAAAACATTCTCTTAAACACCTTTATTTGAGTCAAAACGAATGTTGCGTAAAACATCGTTACAACAACTCAAAACCACTAGTATAGGGATTCGAAATTAAGGTAGATATATAAACCCCAATACTATTAAAAAATTTTCCTTTCGGAAATCATTTACTACAACAACAGTGTTATAGTCCACCATTTCCTTCTATTTCTCGAAAACGTCTATTTCAACGATGAACGTTGAAATCTAGGGTTTCGATACTTTATACATTTTAAAACATCTTTAAATCATTTTAATTCTATTTAAATGATCACTTTTCCAAAATATTTTTTTAATATATTATTCACCGTCCAAAATCGTGAATATACTTTATTAACCAAATTCAATTTCTACATATTTTATTTAAAGGATTATCCACTGTCCCAAAATCGTGGATATATCTCCTTTAATAAGCTATAATAATTAAACTTGTTAAAATAAGTCGATTTCGGATTTATAAAACAACGTTAATAAATTCCATTTATACTTTATAACAACTTTACTTATAAAATCACTTTATTAACAAATTCTATCCATATTCCATTTACACGCAAAAATCCGATTTATAAGTTAATTACTTATAAATCTTTTATTTTTCAAAATCTATTCATTTTATAACTTCACAAATTATAAATCTATAGATTTCGTCCGCTTATGAAATCCATTTATATTTCATTTTAATACTTATAAAAACTCGTTTTATAATTTCAATATTTTAATTTATAAATATCAAATTTATAAATCTTTTATATAAATCATTTATAATAATTCAAAAATTCCAATTTAAATCATTTTATAAATTTATCAACTACTTATTTCAGAAATCACATTTCGGTTATATTTCACAAAAATCATAATTTTTATAACATAAAAATTACAACGTTTATTTATTTAAAATGAATCAATTCCAAAGTTAAATTTTATTATGAACTCTCAACTTAAATTTCCAAAAATCAAATTTTATTTATTTTCGGCATTTAACGATACCAAAATATATTCGGCTAAAATTTAGCCTTTAACGATTTCAATCACGAAGATAATCACGCAGATTATAAATAGATCAACACACAACATTGAAACCAATTCAATCATTTGAGGAATCCATTTGGATCCCTCCAACCTGTTTCCTTGCATCCAAAGATGTTAGCACAATACCAATTCCGCTTCGAGATGAATATCGTGGTATATGAGATTTATAAAATATTATCCGCTATTATGCGGCGCAATACGGTCTCATCCGCTATATAATGCGGGAAATCAACTCCAAGTACATATATAATACCAATTCCATTCAAGTTGGAATTATCGCGGTATATGTGTTTAATAAATAACATCCACTTAATATACGGCGTATAGGTTCTATTTCAATACAACAGATAATAATTATCATCCAATCACACAATCAAGCAATTTTAAATAAACTTTAAATCGAAACAATTCGATTGAGTGAGAAGTTCTCACCTTGAGTTTCCGATAACAGTTGTAGCGCTTTATTTTGAATAAAATTAAACATGCGTTTAATATTACCCGAAATTTAAACTAGATCCAAACGACTCCAAACTAGCTTCATTGCATAGTGTTCGACAAAACGATTGCAACGCAAGTCGTTTCGCGCAATTCCGACCTCGTAAGAACAAGATATCAATTTTTAAAGGTCACACGATTTTTAAATATAAATAAATATACAATTTCTTTTATAATTTTAAAACCCTACTATCTGGACCGTTGGATCTGCCCTGATGAAATCAGGCTGCATGTTGCTTCTTCTCCTCAGTATCTCGTTCGCGACAAAGAACCCATGAAGCCGCCAACTAGGGTTTGAAACCACGGCCACCACTACGCACGAGACTACGATCAAACACCACCATTTCGTCGCCCTCCACGCAAGTTATATTATATTATTGTTTATTTACTGCTTAAATCACCACTGCAAGTTCCCTGTTAAATTTAGATTGTTGTGGGCCGAAATGATAGGCCTAAATGATGATTACTGTGCTATTATTATGTTAACTGTTTAACTGTTAACTTGGGATTGCGGGTTTGAAATGATAGAACCCGGGGTTTGTAAATTACGGATTGAAATGATATAAATCCGTATCACTTGACCTAGGCTAGAAAACTATATACAGGCCCGTGGTCCTTATAATATTTTCTGAAATATTTAAAATTATTTTGGAAGTTAAATATTTGATTTAATATCTTTAAAAGATTTTATATTGATTTTGAATGAGTTATAAATGTTAATAAATAAATAAATAAATATTTGAATAAAATTTTGGAATATAACTTATTTTGGAAATTCTGGATTTTTGAAAGGATAAGATTTCAGTTAAGAAATATATATATAAGTTATATTTGGAAATATTTATTAAGTTAAACAATCTACTAAAGCATTTAAATGCTGTCTTTTGAAATTGGACTAGTTTTACCCGTAACTTTAGGTAGCATTTCCTAAGTGCTATAGAATCTGGAATTTGATTGTTTTGAAATTTAAGGAATTTGATAAATTATATTTATTTTTAAGTTTTGGAGACCTTTAAGATATGAGATTTATAACTGGATTTTTCTTAATAAATTTAAGATGAACATTCTAGTGTTAAGTAAATTTTGAAATTATTTAATGGCATAATTTTGGAGTTTTATCTATGGAATTTATGGGAATATTCAAGACGAAATAATAAACACTAATTTGTTGAAAGAGAAATATCCAACCTTAGTTTTGAATATTAATACTCCAATTGGATATATATATAGGAATTGAAATGGTCTTGGGAACATGAAGTGATATTTAAATTATGGTTTAAAATAAAGAAATATATTTGTAAAGCTATGTAAATTATCTTCTTTACAAAGTAACCATAAAGTTAAACCATTTATATCCAAACCATTTGTGTTTTGGGAGTTATGTTTTTTTAAAGAAAAATTTCCAATATATTATGGTTTAAAGGTATAATTCAAATATTTGGTTTCCAGATATTATCAATTTTAAGCAGTATGGTTTTGGAAAAGAATTATATTTGAATATAACGATATCATGTTGTTTTGGGTTTTAAATGATATCGTATTTATAGTTTTGAAATGGAAATGTTTATACTGGTTTTAAAGTATAAATTGTTTTTAAATGACCACGGGTTATAATAACGATGGGTTGGCAAAGAGACCGGGATCGGATATGGACATACTCTCTGTCGATACCGAAAACCACTTTGACCAACCGTGTACGCGGTGGAGATTCCAGAATGAAGTAGGTCGGTGGTGGCGTTTCCTGTAAGGTAAATACGTGGACCCGACTCCCGTGAGTTGGCATAAGGTGGCTAAAACAGGAGCAATTCCAGGCCAATGAGGTCATTCCTCTGATCGGACGCTCCTCTTCGATATTATACTATGATCTTGGATTGATTCAGTGGCCACTTCTATATTTTGATTTTGGGGGAGTTAGTTCGAGGTGGGCGGCAGCTGCGCGCTGCGCGTTACCATCAGCCTGGATAGCAATTGGTATATCTACCCTGGCATTGCCTAGTTGTGCCGTGTCACCTACCCTATCGCGCCTTGTACGAGTTTGGTTTTCTCCCGTAGCCCGTGTGGTATCCTCTAGTGGCTTCCCGATCAGGAGGGACTATGATATTGGATGGACTACTGGGACTATTACGTGTTAAGGGCTATATGGGTAACCCCTTAACGCTATTAAAAAGTAAGTTTATTTTATAAATAGACACTAGTATAATAGCGCAATATACTACATAGTAAATAGTTTGACGGATCCTTAGAGGATGGGCGGTCCCAAGCATCCTTTAAGTTACTTGCTCTATATTACAGTACACTTGAATTAGCTTACATTATATAAGTATGTATGTCCTGACTCGAGTGTTATGTTTTATTTTTACGCTCGGGTCAGCCTGAGTTGCAGCTTCAATTTCTTCTCCGTAGCTAGGACACTCAGTAGATCATTCGCGCTGCTGGAAGTTGTTTCAGCCTTTATCTTTTCTGGAATTCAAGACTTTGAAGACTCTATCTCTATTTATGTCTTAAAATTTGTATTGAGGATTATAGACAATGTAAGTTCTGTTTTGTTGAAGTTATATCAGTGGCTTCATGAACCACTAAATTTTTAATTTCCGCTGCGAGATTCTGATATCTGTGTATGTGATTCTGTGATCTATTTATTGTATATTCTGAGTTTTGCCAAATTTATTCTACAACGCAGTATTTTGAACAATTCAAGTCCGACAATGTGCGGATGCGAATGGTTGAAAATATTGGGACGTTACATTTGGTATCAGAGCCAGGTTCTAGGCGAAACTTAGAATGTATAGTAAATTTGATTTACAGAATCACTTTCATACGAGATAGAACCACTTTCTTTTCGAAATTTGGAACATTCCCTACGGTTCCAAAGTTCATTCGTGTCCCTCACTTTTTCATCTTCTTTAGATTCTGGAGTGTCCTATAACTCCACTTCGGATGATCTTTATAGTGAATTGGCGGTCTCGCCATTGTTCTAATAAAGGGGTGAAACTCCTTTACCATTAGCATTGATTCACCGGTGGTTTATATTTATCCTCGGTTTATATGCTAGTATCTTTGGTTATTCGGAACTCTATCTCTTCAGATCAAATGTAGATACATCGATCTGACTCTTTAAGTCACGGATGACTAGGTCAAGGTTGTCCGCGATTTATATAGACTTACCCAGTTTCCTTGTTCTGATTTTATCATCGGATCTTCTGATTTCAACCTATCTTGGATTCTCTTTGATTTGAGTTCATCAAAATTTGAGTCTCTATCCTTGTTTTGGAAAAAGTTTATTCCTATTTGAAAATAAAATCTAAATATATATAAGTATGATTTTCAGAATTTTATAATTAATTTAACTATTGGTCAAAAGATAATAGTTTTGATTTTATTTATGATTTTGTAAACCATGTATTGTCTAATATAAATAATTGAATATAAACATGATTATGAATTAATTTGGAAACAGAAATGAATTTAAAACAAGAACTTGAGAATTTAATTTCCGATGATTTCAAACCTTGTGTTTTTAAAAGGATGTAATAAGTATTTTTGTATAGAAATTTGTTTCCAAAATTTTTTAAAATTTAGTGCTCTTCTCTTTGTCGCTGGAAAATAATTTCGGTGATGACTGCAGCATCATCGACATTCATTTTCGAGTTTCGAAGTGAAAAGACCATTCTGTAGTCTGGCTACAGTGTTACCTTGAAAATTTAATTGATTTAAATTTCTAAAGTATGACTTAATATATATAATTTATATTTGATTTGACATATTATATATATATATATATATTTATTTATCTCTAAATGGTTTGAAGGGAATCAGAAACTCAATTCTTAAAAATTTATCTTAAGGAAATTTCAATAAAATAAAAAGGAAAATAAAATTTTTGAATAAAAAGGTTCCAATTGGAGATAATTAAATTGAAAGTTTTATTTGTATAACACCCAATTTCATTTAATATAACTTACCTTGATTTTCAAAAGTTAACATGTAATTGGATAATATACAATATAAAAGGATTTTATGAATAAAATTTGAGTGGTTATAATAAATATTATACACTTAAATTTTAGTTATAAAAGATTAATGGGGATAAATAAGGAAAAGGAATTTAAGGAATTTTATTCAAATGTCTTAATAATCAAATTAATTTAATATGGAGCCGTAAATCTAACCAAGAGATTTTAATAAAAGGTTATTTCCTGAAATGAATATGTTTGTGTAATAAACAAGGTATCTTTGAATAAGGAAAATATATTTGAAAGGGATATTTTTGGAGTAAGGATTATATATCTTCAAATCATAGTTTAATTGATGTCTAAATAAATAGTTAAGACGTATTCTAATATCACTAAATTTTGATAATTGAGAATTGGTTTTCAAATGGAAATTCAAGGGTAACTTATTGAAGGAATATCTTATTTATAAGATAAGTATTTTTAATAAAGTGTTAGGTTATTTGTTAAAATTCAGAGTTAAGTACATAATAAACTGATTAGGAATACTATTATATCTACTATAGCATATTATGAGTGCTGCTGTTTCTAAAAATAAAATGTTTTGGAAATTTTTTTTTATAAATGAACTTAGGAATATTTCAACCTTGAAATGAATATTGTTTGGCATTGAATTTAAAAGGTATAAATGAAGATTATTTTAAAGGTATTATGATTTTAGTAGCATGATTTCCAAATTTATAAATTTAATGATTTCAAAGCATTATGATTGCAAATTTATTATCTTATTTGTTTTCAAACTATCTTTAAGTGTCCTTGGTTTCCCTATCTGCTACAGAATGAGGAGGCTATTGCTTATACCAGTCTATTTAGAAATCTTTTCTATAATCTTTAAAAATCTTTGTTACTCATCGGGGCCTGAGCACCGCTTACCACCCATAGACCGACGGTCGAACTGAAAAGAGTAAAACCGATTCTAGAAGATCTTCTTCGTGCTTCAAATCCGGAACTATTCGTTTAAAGTTCTTGTTTATCTAGCTTATCTTCCTTTGTTTCTTTTCTTTTGTTCCTTTTCGAGGACGAAAAGTTCTTAAGTGGGGGAGAGTGTAACAGCCCTAGTTTTTAGCTATTTATTTCTTTTAATTTTTTTGTTTTTAGAAATATAATTTATATAAATTGTGTTTACCAATATTGTTTAAATATTTAATTTAGAGAATTAAACTCGTTAATTTAATATGATTTTTGTAACTAAATTTAAGAAGAAAAAAAAAGGAAATTTTTATAATGTGTAATGAAGTGAGTGGTAACTAAATGTTTTGGATATTATCATAATATCTGTTGTTATACCCATTCCCTAAAAATAATGAAAAGGAGAAAATTTGTAACATATTAAAGTAGTTAATTAATTATGTTAATTTGGTAGGTTATGACATGCAAATCATGTTGGTGGAATATTCTCAATTTTGACATATTAATTATGTTAGCAGTGAACATTGTTAAGCAATTTAAAACAATGAAACTTACAATCAATTTATTTGATAAATCTACCTTATTCCTAGTTAGCAATTCAAAACTTGAATAAAGGCACATACGGATATTTTGAAATGGAGTTAATGACAATTAATAGATATTTCAAAAAGAAATTTATGACAATTAATAGAGAAATTAATTGTAAAATTTCAGTAGTTGACCAGAATTAATTTATTGAATAATTAATGCAAATTAATAAAATTGATGAAAGATAAATAAGTTAATTCTTTTGGTTAATGGCATGAGGACACGAGGTTAATCCCCATTTTGTAGGAGAAATCTGCCCGTGTAACCAGTCCGGCTACCAGTGCCTACAAAGCGGACGGATTAATGTGAGACGTCGCAGGATTGATAATTAACAAAAAGGGTTAATTAACTAATTAAGTTAGTAACCAAATTTGAGTATGTAATTAAAGGAGGATAATTAATTGGTAATATGGTAATTAATTGAAATCAATTAAGGAGGGTAATTAAAAGGGATAAGGTAATCAATTGAAATCAATTAAAGGCAATTAAAGGGGAATTAATTGATTAGAAGAATATGGAAATCAAATTTGCCTTCCTTTGCACGTGACACAAAATTTTATTCTTTTAACATTTTGACATTTGCCTCTTACCATTTGTTTCTTGAGCATGTCACTGTATTCATTTATTCACGCAGCCTTATCCACAAAAATATCAACTCTTCCAATTGCCATTTTTCCTCTCACCTAAATTAAATGCATTCAAAATTTAATCTTGCCTATCTTTGCAAATTTTCGCATACCCATTATATCTCTCTGTTTCCACTGCGTTTGTTTTGCAATAAATAAATTTTTCGAACCATTGATCAAGTAAATATTTATGTAAGCATTTATTACTTTTGCCTTTTCAGTTAAAAGCTTTTTCATTGCTTACCATAAATCACGCAAGAGCTCAAGTTTTGCTTCCTCAATCAAATCTGTTCAAATTTGCAGTAACGCATGCTTTAAATTTAGATTATAACTGGTATAAATCATGCAAGCTATCTAAAAAAAAAAAAAAATCCAAAAGAGTGATATCGTTCAAACATAAAACTGGAAAGAGAAATCAACGCATGCATTTATCACAATTTTCGTGTAGCGTTCAAACAAGAAGAACTGGAAATAAATCTCTTGCCTAAACGCATGCACTCAAAAATCAACGCTTGCATTTATTTCTTACGTTTTCAAACCTGCCTATTTATCTCCCCTTTTTATTTCGCAAGTTTATCTATAAATACTTTGCCTCATTCACATAAGTTTTCATATCTCCTTGTTTGTCCCTCTCTGGTACAAGCTTCTATCAGGTAAATAATTTGCATTGTTTATTTCTTTGCTTCTTCCAATTTTCCTTCCTCCTTCTTGTGTTCTCTGATTTCCTTGCTCGGCTACTTCCCCATCATGCCGTGCCATTTATAAATACATATAGAACTTTGTTAGTAGTAGGCTGGAAGAAATGATATAAATTGATTGTAGGAAGCTAGACTATGGAATTAGTGTAGTTATGATGTAGTTAGTGGTATTGTGGATTTGGATAAGTGCAGTTTGAAGAGGAAGGCATAGAAAAAGAAAAAAAAGGAATTACAATTTAATAATGGAGAAGATAAATTGATAAGGAGAAAATGATATGAAATGTTGTTTAATTCAAATAAACAATATTGTATGAATAAATCTTGGGTGAATATAATAAAATGACATTTATTTCAATTTTTAATGGTTGAAATAAATTTAAGATGGTTAAAAATAAATTTAACTACTTATTTGAGAATTTGGGTGGATAAATATCAATGGATTGTATTTATTATGGTTAATAAAAGGATATTGGTGATGTATACCAATAATCACCTTTTATTGTTTAATAATAAAAGTAAAAGAAGAAATAATTTGCCTAAACATGATGAACATGTATGTGAAATAAAGTATTATTTAATGAATTCGAATGTAGTTAGTGGCTACATTTGATTAAATCGAATAATTTGAACAGTATTGTGTTTGTTGCCAATATTGTCATTTTATTTAAATAAATATATATGAGAATGAAAATAATTGATCATGATAAATATGATTAAAAATGTGAGAAATAATTTAATAATGTCTAAACATGTATTTGTTTTGTTTGGGTGCATAACATCTTTTTATTCAATCAATTGTATTAAATTTGCAATTTATTTTGCAATTTATTCAATTTATTTTATGCATGCGTACGGTTGAAGTATGGGCCTAGGATATGTTGAGACGGTTAGCGGGTTGTAGTAGTCGAGCAAGTTGAACTAAATTTCTTTTATTCTATTCGTTCCAGTTGTTCTGAAATTTTGCTTTGACCGTAATTTTTAAATTCGCATACTTGGTATTTGGATCTTATAGATTTAAGTCAAGGCTTTGCATCCGCCGAAGTTTGATCGTGCTTTCCGTTTTTTTTTTCCGAAGTAGATACCGTGTTTGATTTAGATCCACTGCAGCGTTTAAGGTGAGTATTTCTCACCAGACATATGTACATATATTTTGTGAATTATCGCAAGTGTATGTGTAAAAATTTTATTTAAATATTATCTGTCTGTAGTATAACGTAGAATGATGAATCCCATTTAAATTGACACCTCATCAGTTATTATCTGTTGTATTATTTCTGCAGTTATATTATATTATTGTTTATTTACTGCTTAAATCACCACTGCAAGTTCCCTGTTAAATTTAGATTGTTGTGGGCCGAAATGATAGGCCTAAATGATGATTACTGTGCTATTATTATGTTAACTGTTTAACTGTTAACTTGGGATTGCGGGTTTGAAATGATAGAACCCGGGGTTTGTAAATTACGGATTGAAATGATATAAATCCGTATCACTTGACCTAGGCTAGAAAACTATATACAGGCCCGTGGTCCTTATAATATTTTCTGAAATATTTAAAATTATTTTGGAAGTTAAATATTTGATTTAATATCTTTAAAAGATTTTATATTGATTTTGAATGAGTTATAAATGTTAATAAATAAATAAATAAATATTTGAATAAAATTTTGGAATATAACTTATTTTGGAAATTCTGGATTTTTGAAAGGATAAGATTTCAGTTAAGAAATATATATATAAGTTATATTTGGAAATATTTATTAAGTTAAACAATCTACTAAAGCATTTAAATGCTGTCTTTTGAAATTGGACTAGTTTTACCCGTAACTTTAGGTAGCATTTCCTAAGTGCTATAGAATCTGGAATTTGATTGTTTTGAAATTTAAGGAATTTGATAAATTATATTTATTTTTAAGTTTTGGAGACCTTTAAGATATGAGATTTATAACTGGATTTTTCTTAATAAATTTAAGATGAACATTCTAGTGTTAAGTAAATTTTGAAATTATTTAATGGCATAATTTTGGAGTTTTATCTATGGAATTTATGGGAATATTCAAGACGAAATAATAAACACTAATTTGTTGAAAGAGAAATATCCAACCTTAGTTTTGAATATTAATACTCCAATTGGATATATATATAGGAATTGAAATGGTCTTGGGAACATGAAGTGATATTTAAATTATGGTTTAAAATAAAGAAATATATTTGTAAAGCTATGTAAATTATCTTCTTTACAAAGTAACCATAAAGTTAAACCATTTATATCCAAACCATTTGTGTTTTGGGAGTTATGTTTTTTTAAAGAAAAATTTCCAATATATTATGGTTTAAAGGTATAATTCAAATATTTGGTTTCCAGATATTATCAATTTTAAGCAGTATGGTTTTGGAAAAGAATTATATTTGAATATAACGATATCATGTTGTTTTGGGTTTTAAATGATATCGTATTTATAGTTTTGAAATGGAAATGTTTATACTGGTTTTAAAGTATAAATTGTTTTTAAATGACCACGGGTTATAATAACGATGGGTTGGCAAAGAGACCGGGATCGGATATGGACATACTCTCTGTCGATACCGAAAACCACTTTGACCAACCGTGTACGCGGTGGAGATTCCAGAATGAAGTAGGTCGGTGGTGGCGTTTCCTGTAAGGTAAATACGTGGACCCGACTCCCGTGAGTTGGCATAAGGTGGCTAAAACAGGAGCAATTCCAGGCCAATGAGGTCATTCCTCTGATCGGACGCTCCTCTTCGATATTATACTATGATCTTGGATTGATTCAGTGGCCACTTCTATATTTTGATTTTGGGGGAGTTAGTTCGAGGTGGGCGGCAGCTGCGCGCTGCGCGTTACCATCAGCCTGGATAGCAATTGGTATATCTACCCTGGCATTGCCTAGTTGTGCCGTGTCACCTACCCTATCGCGCCTTGTACGAGTTTGGTTTTCTCCCGTAGCCCGTGTGGTATCCTCTAGTGGCTTCCCGATCAGGAGGGACTATGATATTGGATGGACTACTGGGACTATTACGTGTTAAGGGCTATATGGGTAACCCCTTAACGCTATTAAAAAGTAAGTTTATTTTATAAATAGACACTAGTATAATAGCGCAATATACTACATAGTAAATAGTTTGACGGATCCTTAGAGGATGGGCGGTCCCAAGCATCCTTTAAGTTACTTGCTCTATATTACAGTACACTTGAATTAGCTTACATTATATAAGTATGTATGTCCTGACTCGAGTGTTATGTTTTATTTTTACGCTCGGGTCAGCCTGAGTTGCAGCTTCAATTTCTTCTCCGTAGCTAGGACACTCAGTAGATCATTCGCGCTGCTGGAAGTTGTTTCAGCCTTTATCTTTTCTGGAATTCAAGACTTTGAAGACTCTATCTCTATTTATGTCTTAAAATTTGTATTGAGGATTATAGACAATGTAAGTTCTGTTTTGTTGAAGTTATATCAGTGGCTTCATGAACCACTAAATTTTTAATTTCCGCTGCGAGATTCTGATATCTGTGTATGTGATTCTGTGATCTATTTATTGTATATTCTGAGTTTTGCCAAATTTATTCTACAACGCAGTATTTTGAACAATTCAAGTCCGACAATGTGCGGATGCGAATGGTTGAAAATATTGGGACGTTACATTTGGTATCAGAGCCAGGTTCTAGGCGAAACTTAGAATGTATAGTAAATTTGATTTACAGAATCACTTTCATACGAGATAGAACCACTTTCTTTTCGAAATTTGGAACATTCCCTACGGTTCCAAAGTTCATTCGTGTCCCTCACTTTTTCATCTTCTTTAGATTCTGGAGTGTCCTATAACTCCACTTCGGATGATCTTTATAGTGAATTGGCGGTCTCGCCATTGTTCTAATAAAGGGGTGAAACTCCTTTACCATTAGCATTGATTCACCGGTGGTTTATATTTATCCTCGGTTTATATGCTAGTATCTTTGGTTATTCGGAACTCTATCTCTTCAGATCAAATGTAGATACATCGATCTGACTCTTTAAGTCACGGATGACTAGGTCAAGGTTGTCCGCGATTTATATAGACTTACCCAGTTTCCTTGTTCTGATTTTATCATCGGATCTTCTGATTTCAACCTATCTTGGATTCTCTTTGATTTGAGTTCATCAAAATTTGAGTCTCTATCCTTGTTTTGGAAAAAGTTTATTCCTATTTGAAAATAAAATCTAAATATATATAAGTATGATTTTCAGAATTTTATAATTAATTTAACTATTGGTCAAAAGATAATAGTTTTGATTTTATTTATGATTTTGTAAACCATGTATTGTCTAATATAAATAATTGAATATAAACATGATTATGAATTAATTTGGAAACAGAAATGAATTTAAAACAAGAACTTGAGAATTTAATTTCCGATGATTTCAAACCTTGTGTTTTTAAAAGGATGTAATAAGTATTTTTGTATAGAAATTTGTTTCCAAATTTTTTTAAAATTTAGTGCTCTTCTCTTTGTCGCTGGAAAATAATTTCGGTGATGACTGCAGCATCATCGACATTCATTTTCGAGTTTCGAAGTGAAAAGACCATTCTGTAGTCTGGCTACAGTGTTACCTTGAAAATTTAATTGATTTAAATTTCTAAAGTATGACTTAATATATATAATTTATATTTGATTTGACATATTATATATATATATATATTTATTTATCTCTAAATGGTTTGAAGGGAATCAGAAACTCAATTCTTAAAAATTTATCTTAAGGAAATTTCAATAAAATAAAAAGGAAAATAAAATTTTTGAATAAAAAGGTTCCAATTGGAGATAATTAAATTGAAAGTTTTATTTGTATAACACCCAATTTCATTTAATATAACTTACCTTGATTTTCAAAAGTTAACATGTAATTGGATAATATACAATATAAAAGGATTTTATGAATAAAATTTGAGTGGTTATAATAAATATTATACACTTAAATTTTAGTTATAAAAGATTAATGGGGATAAATAAGGAAAAGGAATTTAAGGAATTTTATTCAAATGTCTTAATAATCAAATTAATTTAATATGGAGCCGTAAATCTAACCAAGAGATTTTAATAAAAGGTTATTTCCTGAAATGAATATGTTTGTGTAATAAACAAGGTATCTTTGAATAAGGAAAATATATTTGAAAGGGATATTTTTGGAGTAAGGATTATATATCTTCAAATCATAGTTTAATTGATGTCTAAATAAATAGTTAAGACGTATTCTAATATCACTAAATTTTGATAATTGAGAATTGGTTTTCAAATGGAAATTCAAGGGTAACTTATTGAAGGAATATCTTATTTATAAGATAAGTATTTTTAATAAAGTGTTAGGTTATTTGTTAAAATTCAGAGTTAAGTACATAATAAACTGATTAGGAATACTATTATATCTACTATAGCATATTATGAGTGCTGCTGTTTCTAAAAATAAAATGTTTTGGAAATTTTTTTTTATAAATGAACTTAGGAATATTTCAACCTTGAAATGAATATTGTTTGGCATTGAATTTAAAAGGTATAAATGAAGATTATTTTAAAGGTATTATGATTTTAGTAGCATGATTTCCAAATTTATAAATTTAATGATTTCAAAGCATTATGATTGCAAATTTATTATCTTATTTGTTTTCAAACTATCTTTAAGTGTCCTTGGTTTCCCTATCTGCTACAGAATGAGGAGGCTATTGCTTATACCAGTCTATTTAGAAATCTTTTCTATAATCTTTAAAAATCTTTGTTACTCATCGGGGCCTGAGCACCGCTTACCACCCATAGACCGACGGTCGAACTGAAAAGAGTAAAACCGATTCTAGAAGATCTTCTTCGTGCTTCAAATCCGGAACTATTCGTTTAAAGTTCTTGTTTATCTAGCTTATCTTCCTTTGTTTCTTTTCTTTTGTTCCTTTTCGAGGACGAAAAGTTCTTAAGTGGGGGAGAGTGTAACAGCCCTAGTTTTTAGCTATTTATTTCTTTTAATTTTTTTGTTTTTAGAAATATAATTTATATAAATTGTGTTTACCAATATTGTTTAAATATTTAATTTAGAGAATTAAACTCGTTAATTTAATATGATTTTTGTAACTAAATTTAAGAAGAAAAAAAAAAGGAAATTTTTATAATGTGTAATGAAGTGAGTGGTAACTAAATGTTTTGGATATTATCATAATATCTGTTGTTATACCCATTCCCTAAAAATAATGAAAAGGAGAAAATTTGTAACATATTAAAGTAGTTAATTAATTATGTTAATTTGGTAGGTTATGACATGCAAATCATGTTGGTGGAATATTCTCAATTTTGACATATTAATTATGTTAGCAGTGAACATTGTTAAGCAATTTAAAACAATGAAACTTACAATCAATTTATTTGATAAATCTACCTTATTCCTAGTTAGCAATTCAAAACTTGAATAAAGGCACATACGGATATTTTGAAATGGAGTTAATGACAATTAATAGATATTTCAAAAAGAAATTTATGACAATTAATAGAGAAATTAATTGTAAAATTTCAGTAGTTGACCAGAATTAATTTATTGAATAATTAATGCAAATTAATAAAATTGATGAAAGATAAATAAGTTAATTCTTTTGGTTAATGGCATGAGGACACGAGGTTAATCCCCATTTTGTAGGAGAAATCTGCCCGTGTAACCAGTCCGGCTACCAGTGCCTACAAAGCGGACGGATTAATGTGAGACGTCGCAGGATTGATAATTAACAAAAAGGGTTAATTAACTAATTAAGTTAGTAACCAAATTTGAGTATGTAATTAAAGGAGGATAATTAATTGGTAATATGGTAATTAATTGAAATCAATTAAGGAGGGTAATTAAAAGGGATAAGGTAATCAATTGAAATCAATTAAAGGCAATTAAAGGGGATTTAATTGATTAGAAGAATATGGAAATCAAATTTGCCTTCCTTTGCACGTGACACAAAATTTTATTCTTTTAACATTTTGACATTTGCCTCTTACCATTTGTTTCTTGAGCATGTCACTGTATTCATTTATTCACGCAGCCTTATCCACAAAAATATCAACTCTTCCAATTGCCATTTTTCCTCTCACCTAAATTAAATGCATTCAAAATTTAATCTTGCCTATCTTTGCAAATTTTCGCATACCCATTATATCTCTCTGTTTCCACTGCGTTTGTTTTGCAATAAATAAATTTTTCGAACCATTGATCAAGTAAATATTTATGTAAGCATTTATTACTTTTGCCTTTTCAGTTAAAAGCTTTTTCATTGCTTACCATAAATCACGCAAGAGCTCAAGTTTTGCTTCCTCAATCAAATCTGTTCAAATTTGCAGTAACGCATGCTTTAAATTTAGATTATAACTGGTATAAATCATGCAAGCTATCTAAAAAAAAAAAAAATCCAAAAGAGTGATATCGTTCAAACATAAAACTGGAAAGAGAAATCAACGCATGCATTTATCACAATTTTCGTGTAGCGTTCAAACAAGAAGAACTGGAAATAAATCTCTTGCCTAAACGCATGCACTCAAAAATCAACGCTTGCATTTATTTCTTACGTTTTCAAACCTGCCTATTTATCTCCCCTTTTTATTTCGCAAGTTTATCTATAAATACTTTGCCTCATTCACATAAGTTTTCATATCTCCTTGTTTGTCCCTCTCTGGTACAAGCTTCTATCAGGTAAATAATTTGCATTGTTTATTTCTTTGCTTCTTCCAATTTTCCTTCCTCCTTCTTGTGTTCTCTGATTTCCTTGCTCGGCTACTTCCCCATCATGCCGTGCCATTTATAAATACATATAGAACTTTGTTAGTAGTAGGCTGGAAGAAATGATATAAATTGATTGTAGGAAGCTAGACTATGGAATTAGTGTAGTTATGATGTAGTTAGTGGTATTGTGGATTTGGATAAGTGCAGTTTGAAGAGGAAGGCATAGAAAAAGAAAAAAAAGGAATTACAATTTAATAATGGAGAAGATAAATTGATAAGGAGAAAATGATATGAAATGTTGTTTAATTCAAATAAACAATATTGTATGAATAAATCTTGGGTGAATATAATAAAATGACATTTATTTCAATTTTTAATGGTTGAAATAAATTTAAGATGGTTAAAAATAAATTTAACTACTTATTTGAGAATTTGGGTGGATAAATATCAATGGATTGTATTTATTATGGTTAATAAAAGGATATTGGTGATGTATACCAATAATCACCTTTTATTGTTTAATAATAAAAGTAAAAGAAGAAATAATTTGCCTAAACATGATGAACATGTATGTGAAATAAAGTATTATTTAATGAATTCGAATGTAGTTAGTGGCTACATTTGATTAAATCGAATAATTTGAACAGTATTGTGTTTGTTGCCAATATTGTCATTTTATTTAAATAAATATATATGAGAATGAAAATAATTGATCATGATAAATATGATTAAAAATGTGAGAAATAATTTAATAATGTCTAAACATGTATTTGTTTTGTTTGGGTGCATAACATCTTTTTATTCAATCAATTGTATTAAATTTGCAATTTATTTTGCAATTTATTCAATTTATTTTATGCATGCGTACGGTTGAAGTATGGGCCTAGGATATGTTGAGACGGTTAGCGGGTTGTAGTAGTCGAGCAAGTTGAACTAAATTTCTTTTATTCTATTCGTTCCAGTTGTTCTGAAATTTTGCTTTGACCGTAATTTTTAAATTCGCATACTTGGTATTTGGATCTTATAGATTTAAGTCAAGGCTTTGCATCCGCCGAAGTTTGATCGTGCTTTCCGTTTTTTTTTTCCGAAGTAGATACCGTGTTTGATTTAGATCCACTGCAGCGTTTAAGGTGAGTATTTCTCACCAGACATATGTACATATATTTTGTGAATTATCGCAAGTGTATGTGTAAAAATTTTATTTAAATATTATCTGTCTGTAGTATAACGTAGAATGATGAATCCCATTTAAATTGACACCTCATCAGTTATTATCTGTTGTATTATTTCTGCAGTTATATTATATTATTGTTTATTTACTGCTTAAATCACCACTGCAAGTTCCCTGTTAAATTTAGATTGTTGTGGGCCGAAATGATAGGCCTAAATGATGATTACTGTGCTATTATTATGTTAACTGTTTAACTGTTAACTTGGGATTGCGGGTTTGAAATGATAGAACCCGGGGTTTGTAAATTACGGATTGAAATGATATAAATCCGTATCACTTGACCTAGGCTAGAAAACTATATACAGGCCCGTGGTCCTTATAATATTTTCTGAAATATTTAAAATTATTTTGGAAGTTAAATATTTGATTTAATATCTTTAAAAGATTTTATATTGATTTTGAATGAGTTATAAATGTTAATAAATAAATAAATAAATATTTGAATAAAATTTTGGAATATAACTTATTTTGGAAATTCTGGATTTTTGAAAGGATAAGATTTCAATTAAGAAATATATATATAAGTTATATTTGGAAATATTTATTAAGTTAAACAATCTACTAAAGCATTTAAATGCTGTCTTTTGAAATTGGACTAGTTTTACCCGTAACTTTAGGTAGCATTTCCTAAGTGCTATAGAATCTGGAATTTGATTGTTTTGAAATTTAAGGAATTTGATAAATTATATTTATTTTTAAGTTTTGGAGACCTTTAAGATATGAGATTTATAACTGGATTTTTCTTAATAAATTTAAGATGAACATTCTAGTGTTAAGTAAATTTTGAAATTATTTAATGGCATAATTTTGGAGTTTTATCTATGGAATTTATGGGAATATTCAAGACGAAATAATAAACACTAATTTGTTGAAAGAGAAATATCCAACCTTAGTTTTGAATATTAATACTCCAATTGGATATATATATAGGAATTGAAATGGTCTTGGGAACATGAAGTGATATTTAAATTATGGTTTAAAATAAAGAAATATATTTGTAAAGCTATGTAAATTATCTTCTTTACAAAGTAACCATAAAGTTAAACCATTTATATCCAAACCATTTGTGTTTTGGGAGTTATGTTTTTTTAAAGAAAAATTTCCAATATATTATGGTTTAAAGGTATAATTCAAATATTTGGTTTCCAGATATTATCAATTTTAAGCAGTATGGTTTTGGAAAAGAATTATATTTGAATATAACGATATCATGTTGTTTTGGGTTTTAAATGATATCGTATTTATAGTTTTGAAATGGAAATGTTTATACTGGTTTTAAAGTATAAATTGTTTTTAAATGACCACGGGTTATAATAACGATGGGTTGGCAAAGAGACCGGGATCGGATATGGACATACTCTCTGTCGATACCGAAAACCACTTTGACCAACCGTGTACGCGGTGGAGATTCCAGAATGAAGTAGGTCGGTGGTGGCGTTTCCTGTAAGGTAAATACGTGGACCCGACTCCCGTGAGTTGGCATAAGGTGGCTAAAACAGGAGCAATTCCAGGCCAATGAGGTCATTCCTCTGATCGGACGCTCCTCTTCGATATTATACTATGATCTTGGATTGATTCAGTGGCCACTTCTATATTTTGATTTTGGGGGAGTTAGTTCGAGGTGGGCGGCAGCTGCGCGCTGCGCGTTACCATCAGCCTGGATAGCAATTGGTATATCTACCCTGGCATTGCCTAGTTGTGCCGTGTCACCTACCCTATCGCGCCTTGTACGAGTTTGGTTTTCTCCCGTAGCCCGTGTGGTATCCTCTAGTGGCTTCCCGATCAGGAGGGACTATGATATTGGATGGACTACTGGGACTATTACGTGTTAAGGGCTATATGGGTAACCCCTTAACGCTATTAAAAAGTAAGTTTATTTTATAAATAGACACTAGTATAATAGCGCAATATACTACATAGTAAATAGTTTGACGGATCCTTAGAGGATGGGCGGTCCCAAGCATCCTTTAAGTTACTTGCTCTATATTACAGTACACTTGAATTAGCTTACATTATATAAGTATGTATGTCCTGACTCGAGTGTTATGTTTTATTTTTACGCTCGGGTCAGCCTGAGTTGCAGCTTCAATTTCTTCTCCGTAGCTAGGACACTCAGTAGATCATTCGCGCTGCTGGAAGTTGTTTCAGCCTTTATCTTTTCTGGAATTCAAGACTTTGAAGACTCTATCTCTATTTATGTCTTAAAATTTGTATTGAGGATTATAGACAATGTAAGTTCTGTTTTGTTGAAGTTATATCAGTGGCTTCATGAACCACTAAATTTTTAATTTCCGCTGCGAGATTCTGATATCTGTGTATGTGATTCTGTGATCTATTTATTGTATATTCTGAGTTTTGCCAAATTTATTCTACAACGCAGTATTTTGAACAATTCAAGTCCGACAATGTGCGGATGCGAATGGTTGAAAATATTGGGACGTTACATTCTAACTCCAATATGATTTAATATAACTTTATAAATCATTTTTAATCACATTAAACCAAAATTCCAATTATCTATGCAATTTCAAATATTAAATTATCGATTTAATTATCCAATTAGATCCAGATATTCGAAAAATAAATTATTCGACTAATAAATTTTACTTGTTGATATTTAAAATCAACTAAATATCTGAATTTCAAATGACAGAAATTCTGGGTCGTTACAAACTTCCCCCCTTAAAAGAATTTCGTCCTCGAAATCACCAAGTAAGAAAAAGTTTTGAAATCCATTAACTTTTCAAAACAGACCGTTCAAATTTGATTTATAAATCTCTTAAGTGTTTAACTTTTTTAAAATCCATAGTTAAACTTCTTACAAAATATTTACTAAGTTTCAAATCCATATATAGTTATCTTTTCAAAACCAACTATATCGTTTAACCTTTAACTTCAAATCAAAATTTAGTTTTCACAAAATTTCTCCAAAATTTCCTGAAAATTTTCTAACGCCTTAAATTTTCAGAAAATTTCGCCATAACCTCCTTTGTACGGAGGAGCTTTTACAATATCACAATAGATATAAATATATATACATCGACGCACACGGTCGGAAAACAGAAAAACAGTTCATATTTCCTATTTTTTTATTGCGTAGGCGTACCTTTTTAGCATTTTTAAGCAAAGCAGTTATTTATTAAGCATTTTGCACAACCCAAATCCCGCTAACGGTAGCCTCGGTACCTGTACTTACTCAATATAAACACATAAGTGACATATATAAGAAGTTATTAACACTTTACTCTTTTAAACAACTACAACACATGCATATTAAAAGAAATGCATACTAAGCAAGGTTTATAAGCAACTTATATTATTTCGACATTACTTGTGATTGTTTACAACCAATTTATATACAACGACAATATACAACCAATGTTTCAAATCTCGGATTTTGGCCAATATCTCGGGCAAATATCTCGGGCAATATTTAAAAGACTTATAACTAACCAAGCTGCCAAATCTCAGATTTTGGCTAATATCTCAGATTTTCATCTCAGCTGATCTCGGGGAGATTTAAAACCTTGTATACAACACAACTGGACAATGAACAGTTGTACAAACGTGTCCTTACAAGTGAAATACAGGGCAGAAAACATAATATCATATACAAGTAATACGTCTCGCCATCTAGCTCGCCACTTGAGCTCCATAGCACTTCTGAATCCAGAATGACCTGATAACCTGACTCTAGACTGCTCGTGTGGAAAGTTATGGGCACCCCGAGTTTAGGAAGAGAACAATTAACTCCAGGCCAGTCATGGGACTGGTGTGAGAACTTATAATAGTTATTTATCTTTTAAAACAGCAACAACAAACAAGGGAAGTGGAAAAATATCCGCAATGCTTTTGGAAAATGAAACTACCATAAGGCCTCTACGCACACACACACAATGCAAACGTAGAATTGGAGGAGATTTCTCCTTATGATAGTCAAAGATGCTTACTACGCAAAACAAATCATTTTTGATATTATTATTAGTGCATAGAGATGAAAGCATTTCGAAAAAAGAATATAAATCTTAGCCAGCATAGGTACCATTATATTATGCCTACTATAGCTACCATATTAAATGACAGGTTCTACAACTAAAACCGTACAAGGCTCGTATTGTTTCTTTGGATTTTCCAACAAATGGTCAGGCTAAGAAACTTCCTACTGCCACATGGGATCGCCTCTGGCGGGACGTCCTGAGAACTTAACCAGCTCTCTGCCAACACAAGACCGGGTTACCTTTGTAACTAGGTAACTACTACACGAATATGCCACCCCCGGTCCTTTGAGACCTTTATCCGAGGGCCCTCGATCACCAAGCAACAACCACACAGAAAAATATGAGATTGGATCAACCGCATAGGTTAAGCATCAGGGCTCCATACCTGACACCACCCTTTTCCAGAAGGAAATGACATACCCTAAAGGGCGCGACCCTCATAACCTTGCCGCATATTCCTGTTTCGACCATTTCCGAGGTGTGAGGTCTGACGAAGTCTCGTCCACAAAGTTACGCTTTTTCACAAAGCCACGCTTTGATCAACAAATGATCAATAAATAATCATCACACAGCAACACTCAGCATGCCACATCACCAAATTGGGAATATATCGCTGATAACCTTCAACTACATAACCTCTGAGCTCGTACGTCTCAAAGAAGGGTGTTAATCTAAGAGAATAAATCCTCTGCACCAACAAAAATGTATTTGAAAGAAATCTGCTTTATATCTCAAAATGTAATGTCAGACATGTAACCATACAAGTCTGTTCCAGGTTCGAACAGAACCGAAGGCACTTCAAAAGAAGCCCTTGTAATCCGGTGTTCACAATCCCGATCGAATTTCCCATCACAAAGGAAATCTCCATACCGTAGCTAACGGTGCATAGACAATCGATAGGTCATCCTATCATTTTCACAAATACCCGGTCTTCAACACCGGTCTTCAATGCTATCCATTACGTCGTATCACTGTTCGGAATGGAAAATTCGAATAACGAGCGCAATAATTTAAAACTAAGTGTAGCATTCAATTTCAACCAATTCACAACAAATAGCCATTTAAGGGTCAATATTGATAGTCGGTTATTTAACTATCAATCAATATTCACTGTTGATATTTAAAATCAATTGATATTTAAAATCAATTAAATATCTGAATTTCAACTGACAGAAATTCTGGGTCGTTACAGTGAATTTTGGGTAAAATTAAACGTGCGTTTAATTTTATTCGAAATAAAACACTGCAACCGTTATTGGAAGCAAGGTGAGAACTTCTCACTCAATCATTGTTTCGATTTAAATTTTAAATAGTTAAATTTAAAATTGCTTGATTGTGTGATTGAATGATAAATTGCTATCTTTTATATTGAAATAGACCCTATACGTCGCATATTAAGCGGAGGTTATTATATTAAGCACATATACCGTGATATTCTACTGTGAAGTGGAATTGGTATTATATATGTACTTGGAGTTGAAATCCCGCATTATATAGCGGATGAGACCCTATTGCGCCACATAATAGCGGATGATATTTTATATAAACCCATGTACCGCGATATTCCGTCTTGAAACGGGATTGGTATTGTGCTAACATCAGTGGATGCAGGGAAACAGGTTGGAGGGAACCAACTGGATTCCTCAAATAATTGATTTTATTTCAATGTTGTGTGTTGATTATTTATAACCTCTGCGTGATTATCTTTATGATTGAAATCGTTGAAGGCTAAAATTTAGCCGAATATAATTTTGGTATCGTTAGATACCGGAAATAAATAAAATTTGATTTTTGAAAATTTAGATTTAAAGTTTATATTAAAATTTATTTTTGAGAATTGGATAAATTTAAAAGAAGGATTTCTAAAATAATAAAGTTTTATTTTTAATCTTATTGAATAAAATTCCAAAATATGAGAAAAGCTTTAATAAATGGATTTCGGGTAATATTATTTAAAGGTTGAAGAATTTATTCAAAATACGGATTTTAGAGAGTTTGGAAAATAAAAGAATTGGTTTTCTTTAAAAGGAATTTATTTTTAAAAGGAAATAAAATTTGAAACCCATTTGGGGATTGATTTTTGGTGATTGAATTTAAATCTTTTGAAAATCTATTTGGAAATTTATTAGGTGTTTTGAAAAGAATTTGGAATCAATTTGAAAATTGATTTGGGGTTTAGTAGAAATTGATTTCAATTTGAGATTAGAATGAAATTCACTTGGTGTTTAATTTCTTGGAAAATCAATATGAAATTTGATTTGGTTGCTCTTGAAATCAATTGAAAAATCGAATTGTAGTTGAAAGTGAATATTTGAAATCGATTTGGAAATGTTATATCAGTGGATATTTGGAAATTTAAATTCACCATGGAATTTATAAAGAAAAGAGAAATTTGTTTAAAAATAAACATTAATTTATTTTTGAAGTGTGGAAATAAATTTACGGATTTGGAACGTAAATTTAAAGTAATTCGGTAAGGATTTATTTAATTGGTTTAAATGAACCATTTTGAAATGAAAGTGTATTCTCCTTGTAAAGCCGAATAAAATTTCTGAATAACTTTGAAAGATACATACATACGTATGTACCTACATACATACAAACATATATATATATATATATATATATATATATATACATATATATAATTCTAGAATTGGTTTTGAAAAAGATACTTTGAGGAATTACCTTCTTAAGTAATTTTAAATCCTTTAAGTAAAGATTTATTAAGTTGATATAGAAATGATTATTTCTAAGATTTAATCAACAATTGTTTTAGAAAATAGTTATTTAAATAGTGATACTCTATCTACTAATTTTATTTTGAAAATTAGTTTGGACTTATGTTATACGTAATATTGGTATAACATTTTTTTATAACTAATATTTTAAGTAAAGTGTTTAAAGAAAAATAGTTTTATTTTAAAGTGTTTTCTCGATATATTTTGGATAAGTGTTATAAATTATTTTAAAGTATTTGAACTCGGCAGATTTCCAGTGAAAATGAATAAATATTTGGAAGTGTTTCCGCGTAAGGAAAATGATTTGAAATTTGTTTTCAAAAGTTATAAAGGTGAAAAGCGATTTGAAATTTGTTTTCAAATGGTTGAAGTATGGAAAAATATATCTTGTAAAGATATTTTTGGAAAATAAATAATTTGGGAAATTATTTGAAATCTGGTGATGTTGTGCATATCTATTGATAGTTAAATAACCGACTATCAATATTTACCTTTAAATGGGAATTTGTTGTGATTTGCTTGAATTTGAATGCTACACTTATTTTAAAATAAGCGCTCGTTATTCGGTTTAGCCGGGAGAGGACCTTTGGGTCATAAATCCCATTCTGAATAGTGATACGTCGTAATAGATAGCATTTGAAGACCGATATTTTCAGAAATGGAAGGATTATCATCGAATGTCTCTGCATCGGCTGATCTCCGATATAGAGATTTTATCACCCTTTGTGATGGAAGTCCGGACGTGATTAGTGAATATTCGGATTGCAAGGGCTTCTTTGGAAGTGCCTTCGGTTCCGTTCGATCCCGAAACAGACTTGTATGGATGTGTGTCTGACATTACACTTTGAGATGTAAAGCTGGTTTCTGTCAAATACATTTCTGTTGGTGGCGGAGAATTTATTCTCTTAGCTTAACACCCTTCTCTGAGAAGTACAAGCTCAGAGGTTATGTAGTTGATGGTTACTAGTGATACATTCTCAATTTGGTAATGTGGCATACAGAGTGCTATTGATCATTTGTTGATCAAAGCATAACTTTTGTGAAAAGCGTAGCTTTGTGGACGAGACTTCGTCGGACCTCGCAACCCGGTAATGGTCAAAACAGAAAAGATGCAACAAGGTTATATGGAGTAGCACCCCTTAGGGTATGTACATTTCCTTATGGATAGAAGTGGTATCATGGTATGGAGCCGAGATACTTAACTTATGTGGATATCGCAAATATATATGACTTTGTGATTGTTGTTGGTTGAGGATCCTCGGATAAAGGTTGTTTACAACCGGGGGATGGCATACTCGTGTCAGTAGTTACCTACTTTTGCAGATGTAACCCGGCCTTGTGTTGGCAGAGATCCGGTTAGGTTCTTTGGGGCGTCCTTCCAGAGACGTACCCATGTGGCAATGGGAAGTTCCTTGGCCTGACCATTTGTTGGAAATCCAAACTCCAATACGCACCTTGTAAGGTTCTAGTTGTAGAACCTGCCATTTACTTAGGGTGGTCACCACTGTTTAGATGGTGGCTATAATAGGCATAGTGTGAAATGCCTATGTTGGCTAAGATTTATATTATACTTTCGAAATGTTTTCCTACACTTTACCCTTATATTAATAATATCAAAGAAATTTGCGTATCAAGCATGTTTGGCTATCATAAGGAGAAATCTCCTTTAATTTTGCGTTTGCATTATGTGTGTGGAGGGAGGCCTTATGGTAGGTACATTTTCTAAAAGCATTGCGGATCTATTTAAAAATATTTCTTTGTTTGTTTTTAAAAGAATAATTTTTTTAAGTTCTCACACCAGTCTCATGACTGACCTGGAGTTTATTGTTCCCTTCCTAAACTCTGGGTGCCCACCAATTTCCACACGGGCAGTCTAGAGTCAGGTTATCAGGTCATTCTGGAATTCAGGAGATGCTGTGGAGATCATGGGCAAGATGGATGGCCAAGCGTATCACTTGTATATGATATTATCTTTTCCGTTGTGTATTCAGTTGTGAGGACAGGTTTGTTAGGAACTGAGTTGATGATGTTTTGATGACAATAACCTTATATAGTTATTATACTTTACTTTATAAATTATATACTAACATTTCCATATATATATATATATATATATATATATGTAGGAAGTATATGCAGGTATCATCGAAGACTGATCAGTATAAAGACTCAAGCATCAAGATGAAGATTAAAGATTCAAGATTCAAGACTCTAGAGAATCAAGATTTCAAGATCTCAAGATAAGTGTAGTATTTTGTTAAAACTTCATAATAGCACTCTCATCTTTCTTCCAATTTTCTTTTGGGATGGAACTCAATTTCTATCGAAACCAGTGGCTTACAAACCCACGACAAGTAGCTTACAAACCTACGACAAGTGGCTTACAAACCCACGAAAATCAAAATCATTTAAACTACTTTGTACAAGTTCTCGAGTCCTATGGAGGAGCTCTGTAGGAAGGTTCTTGCAATTTCAGTTTGAATAGATTTTTCAAAATGTTTTTAAATCCGTTTTCAAAATGTTTTAGCTTTCAAAATCATGTTTTCAAAAATATTTTCAAACTTTTTTTTAGCCTTGAAATATTCCTCTATTCTGATTTTAAAAAACTTCTATTTTTAAAACATCAAAACTTATTCTGATTTTAAATATTACTTATATAATTGACGGTCTATATCAATTATATATATATATATATATTTAAAATAATGTTTTATATTCATTCTCTATCTCAAAATATTGTTTAAACACTTTACTTTGCTTCAGAGAAGTTTCAACTTGTTTTAAATTCAATTGTCTTTACAAAACAACATTTCTATAATTTTGAACTGAGGGATGTCGACATATGGGGATACCCCATGTCGACATGGTGACAATTGGATTCAAAATTAAATTTTCGAAAGAAGTGTCCATTCGTTCGAAAACCTTTCGCCAATGGTTATGACCGTTGTGCATCTGTATAAAGGCTTCCAAAACGAATTTTTTCAACAACTACTTTCTTATTTTCTTCACTCTTTCTTCTCCACCATTCCATATCCATAAAACTTCATATTTTCAAGATCGTGCCATCATTCTGCCAAATTCTAATAGGAAATCATTTAGATACTCTCTCTATTTGATTCTCCATCATTCTACTAAAGATCAAAGTGCTATTCAGAGTTATAGGATTAATTTGTATTCAAAAAGTCCATAGAGTCTATCCATTCAAAAGGATTGTTATTAAGAAGTATTATGGTGGTCTTGTGTCCCGTAAATCAAGAGAGTTTACCCCAGACTCGGAGATAGGAGGGTTCCTCAAGGCTTTAGAAATTAAGGGTTGTAATTTGGATATTGGCTTATAAAAATCTGTACAAGGATATTGCCTTGGTGCAGGACTGGATGTAGGAGGATTCCGAACCAGTATAAAATCCGGTGTGTTCTTTCCTTTTACCTGCTTTACTTTACTATTTGCATTTGTTATATGTTCTGTGATCATTCTGTGTTAGAATTCTGTTTAGATTTGTGTTGAAAGTTTTAATTTATTCATACAGTTCATATATTCTTTAAAACACTATTCACCCCCTCTCTAGTGTTATTTCTTCCTTAAGATCCTTAATCCGCATCCCCAACAATTGGTATCAGAGCATTAGTTTTCATTATTTTCATAATCTGAAATTCTGAAAAGTTTTAATGGCACAACACACTAATAATGTCACTCCTGTCACCACTACTTCTGTCAACACAAGCACTAACACTAGTTCATTTGTAGAAGGTCAGTCTACTGTCAGACCACCACATTTTAATGGTAGTAATTATGAATATTGAGCATGTAGGATGAAAATTTATTTACAATCCATAAGTTTAGATACTTGGAATACGACACAAATTGAATATGTTGAACCAACTACTAATTTTTCCCAGTGGACTACTGAGCAAAAGACGGTTGCACAAAACAATTCTAAGGCTATGAATATACTATTTTGTTCACTAGATAGGAATGAGTTTAATAAAGTCTCTGTTTGTATGTCTGCATTTGAAATCTGGAAAACTTTGCAAGTAACTCATGAAGGAACAAGCAAAGTTAAACAGATTAAAATTTCCATATTAACTAACCAATTTCAATTGTTTAAAATGCATGAAAATGAGTCCATTTCCGACATGTATTGTCGATTTCAAGATATTGTACATTCATTGATTGCTTTAGGAAAGGGTTTCTCAGAAGAAGATCAATTCAGAGAAATACTCATTTCACTCACTCCAGAATGGGATTATAAGACACTTACTATTGAAGAGGCAAATGATGTTAGTCAAATGAAGATCGAAGAGTTAATCGGTAATCTAATGTCTTATGAAGTTCAACTACAAGGGAGAAAAGAATATAAGGCAACGGAAAAGAAATCGATCGCATTCAAAGCAACAACTGGAGATTCAGAACAAGATAGTGATGAAGAAATTGCTTTCATGACCAGAAATTTCAGAAAGTTTCTGAAGTATACAAAGATGAATAACTTTAAAAGAAATGATCAAAGGAATTCCAGAAATACTTCGGAGAACAACAACAATTACAACAACAACAACAACAACAATGGTGATAGATGCTACAACTGCAACAAAACAGGGCGCTACAAGATAGATTGTCCATATCCAGACAAATAGACATTTCAACCAAATAACGAACAACTAAGGAAAATAAAGAAGGCATATGCATCAACTCTTGACGATTCAGATTCATCCAGTGATGATGAGAAGAAAACTGATAATTCAAATCTGTGCTTCATTGCTATTCTCGAATCGGAAGATGATCGGAGTTTGGATCTGAAAATAGGTACACATTTATTTTAATTTTATTGGATGCTTGTTTGTTTTGATTTTGTTTGCAATTCCTTGAATTTTTAAATTCAAAATCACCCTTTGAAATTTGAATTTTTAAATTCAAAATAATATTATTTTAATAATATTTTAAATATTAAAATATTTTAATATTATTATATTTAATATTATTACTGTAATTATATATAGATATAGAATATAGATTAGTTTTCTTAAGATTTTAGGAATTTCTTAGATTTTAGAAATAGACACCCCTTTTCAAATTCAACAGGCACATGTCGACATGCCAGGATACCCCATGTCGACATGTCTCTCAGAAATTTGACTTTAAAATTTGAATTCAAACTTTTGAATTTCCCTCCACCTTTTCACTTACTTCAAAATTCTGAAAAGATTCCTCTTGACCAGAGAACATGACTTTAGAGAATCTATTTAATATACTTCTCTTATCATCTCTTTTCACTTTATTCTCGTAATTCAAACTTTCTTCATTATCTTCTACTCCTCCCAAACGCTTATCAATGGCTTCCTCAAGTAACCCATCAACTATGAGGCTGACCAAATCCATCAAAAAAGATCTTTTTAAGGACCCGGAGGCTATCAAAGCTTACATAAGTTATGTAAACTATGGTAAAGTCAATACGGGAAAATTTGCTATTTTTGATGATTTTCCGTCTTATGAAATCGATCAACTTTTTGAAGAAAACTTCATTCTTAGCTTGATTGATAACAAGCAAAACGATTTCGTTTGTTATCCAAACCTTGTCAAAATGTTTTATGCAAACCTAAACCGTGAATTTTATAATGGAAATGAAGATCAAATTTGGAGTAGTGTTAAAGGAACACTTATTGTTTTGGATTCCGATATTTTGGGTACTATTTTGGGTTGCAAATCTACCGGTATGAATCTCTCGCAATTTCAAATCAATGAAACCGATCGAGAGACTTTTCATCACATTTTTGAAAGCGATGACCACATGGATTTTAAGAATCGCTTTTTCCGCCCAAAAGCAAGAATTGTCAACCTTATTATTCCACACACCATTATTCCTAGGTCGGGAAACTACAATAATCCCACCTCAAAAGTGTGTAAAGCTCTTTTTTCTATATTTGGAAAATATGATATTAATTGGGCACAAACTATTTTGGATGAGTTAAGACCCAAAAATTTTACTATGGGAGAAAACACTCTTTATCATGGAATCTATCTTACTCGGATTTTCAATTATTTTGGTGTGGATGTTAAAAAGGAAGAGTTTGTAAGTAGGAAAGTGTTCAATCATGGGAACATTTCCCTTATGAAAATCCCGCTTATGTTTCAACAGTATGAAACACTTACCGAAAAGTAAGAGAGACTTTCTCATGAAGAGATGGAAGAAGAGGGAGATGAAGAGGAAGAAGAAGGGGATGGAATGGAAATTGAAGAAGAAGAGGAAGATGAAGAAACCTCTTTGGAAAGTATAGATTATCCACATACACCCGCCAATCCATCCAACAAAACCATACCCAAGAACCAAAAGATACTTGCTTAAAACCAAAAGGTTCTTAAGAGATCTATTAGCAAGAAAATGGATAAAATCTCTACCAATATCGACAAGTTCTTTGGGAAGATAGGCAGGAAACTTGGCTTGTCCTCATCATCATCTTCATCAAACTAATCCTAGCCATTATCTCTCTAGCTATCGTTTATCTATCTTTGTATTTTATTTTGGTTAATATTATGTAATGTTAACTAATATAAGTAATGCTATCTTATTCTCTATTTTCCATCTTTATATATCTCTGATAGTTATTTATTTTAAGTTTATATAGGTCCACTAGTATAAAAATAAACTTAGAAATCAAAAATAACTCAACTTGGTCATTCTGTCTAGACCATGTCGACATGCCCCATCCCCCCATGTCGACATATAACAGTCAAAAAGTAGTTACAATTTCTAACTTCAAATTCTTGTAACTACCAAGTGACAATTCATTTTGAACGGCCAATAACTCCTATAAATACCTGTTTCTTCTAGAAAAACATCTCTACCTCCATTTCTATTCATCTCCTCTCATACTTCAACTTATTTCTTAAATTATGGCTTCTCCAATTAAGAAATTAAGTGAAAATCTTGAAGAAACTCTTACTTCTTTCAAGAATATTCTCTCTTTTATACTTAGAAATCAAAGGCACTTAGAATTAAGCCAAATGCAGATGATCAAAGAGCAAGAGAAACACTTTGACGCACTTCGTTGGATGATCTCAAGCCTTAGCAAAGACGAACCCGAAGCAAATACACCAATCACTCTCGACAAAGATAATTGGGATGTTATCAAAACTGATCCTATCTTTGGAGAAGATGGATGGGTGGAAGTCCCAAGGAATGTCTGATCATTATGTATGTATGTTTGTTTGTTTGATTTGATTTAGATTTGATTAGGATTTGATTGAATTGTTTACTTAAGTTTTATTTTGATTTGGTTTGTATGTAACTTCATATACTATACATGATTGGTTTGCTATGTATGATATTGATTTGATTGTCAAGTTACACTTATATATATACTCACACACTTGATCACTTACACGTTTACTTTACACTTTTGTTCTATATATACTTGATTATCTTAGAACAGGTGAATCTTTTATTCCTTTTTGCTGATGTCAAAGGGGGAGAAAGTTATAAAAATATATGTGCTTGATGTAAGGGGGAGTCATGGAGTAAGGGGGAGTTGTAGTTTTAAGAAGAAATCACGGAGTAAGGGGGAGTTATGGTATGGTAAGAATATTTTATAAATAAAGGTTGTCATCATCAAAAAGGGGGAGATTGTTAGGAACCGAGTTGATGATGTTTTGATGACAACAACCTTATATAGTTATTATACTTTACTTTATAAAATATGTACTAACATTTCCATATAGATAGATATGTATATATATGTAGGAAGTATATGCAGGTATCATCGAAGACTGATCAGTATAAAGACTCAAGCATCAAGATGAAGATTAAAGATTCAAGATTCAAGACTCTAGAGAATCAAGATTTCAAGATCTCAAGATAAGTGTCTAGTATTTTGTTAAAACTTCATAATAGCACTCTCATCTTTCTTCCAATTTTCTTTTGGGATGGAACCCAATTTATATCGAAACCAGTGGCTTACAAACCCACGACAAGTAGCTTACAAACCTACGACAAGTGGCTTACAAACCCACGAAAATCAAAATCATTTAAACTACTTTGTACAAGTTCTCGAGTCCTATGGAGGAGCTCTGTAGGAAGGTTCTTGCAATTTCAGTTTGAATAGATTTTTAAAAATGTTTTTAAATCTGTTTTCAAAATGTTTTAGCTTTCAAAATCATGTTTTCAAAAATATTTTCAAACTTTGTTTTAGCCTTGAAATATTCCTCTATTCTGATTTTAAAAAACTTCTATTTTTAAAACATCAAAACTTATTCTGATTTTAAATATTACTTATATAATTGACGGTCTATATCAATTATATATATATATTTAAAATAATGTTTAATATTCATTCTCTATCTCAAAATATTGTTTAAACACTTTACTTTGCTTCAGAGAAGTTTCAACTTGTTTTAAATTCAATTGTCTTTACAAAACAACATTTCTATCATTTTGAACCGAGGGATGTCAACATATGGGGATACCCCATGTCGACATGGTGACAGTTGGATTCAAAATTCAATTTTCGAAAGAAGTGTCCATTCGTTCGAAAACCTTTCGCCAATGGTTATGACTATTGTGCATCTATATAAAGGCTTCCAAAACGAATTTTTTCAACAATTACTTTCTTATTTTCTTCACTCTTTCTTCTCCACCATTCCATATCCATAAAACTTCATATTTTCAAGATCGTGCTATCATTCTGCCAAATTCTCAATAGGAAATCATTTAGATACTCTCTCTATTTGATTCTCCATCATTCTACTAAAGATCAAAGTGCTATTCAGAGTTATAGGATTAATTTGTATTCAACAAGTCCATAGAGTCTATCCATTCAAAAGGATTGTTATTAAGAAGTATTAGGGTGATCTTGTGTCCCGTAAATCAAGAGAGTTTACCCCAGACTCGGAGATAGGAGGGTTCCTCAAGGCCTTAGAAATTAAGGGTTGTAATTTGGATATTGGCTTATAAAAATCTGTACAAGGATATTGCCTTGGTGCAGGACTGGATGTAGGAGGATTCCGAACCAGTATAAAATCCGGTGTGTTCTTTCCTTTTACTTGCTTTACTTTACTATTTGCATTTGTTATATGTTCTGTGATCATTCTGTGTTAGAATTCTGTTTAGATTTGTGTTGAAAGTTTTAATTTATTCATACAGTTCATATATTCTTTAAAACACTATTCACCCCCCCTCTAGTGTTATTTCTTCCTTAAGATTCTTAATCCTCATCCCCAACAAAGTTTATATAACTGTCCATTATTGTGTTGTGTTGTATATTGACTCTGATGATGTAATTTATAAAATGTACAGTTCTTTTGATTTAAAGATTATTCATGTATCTATTATATGTTGTTCCGCTGCGATTGTGAGATTCTGATATTGTTTCTATTGCTTCTTCTTTCTTTCTTCTTCTACCCCTTCTTCTTTAACCCTAAGGGTTCGGTTTTCCGACATTTGATTGTTCGGCAGTTGATATAGAGGACGTATTAATGTCGATTTTCAGAAGTCGAAAGTCCCGTTCCTCACATTTGTTATCAGAGCATTTGGTTAAGCGACAAGCTTGACTCTGTTGGGAATTACTCATTAGAGATAGAGTCAGTAGTATTCTAGAATGAGTGTGAGTGTAATAATAGATATGAGCGCGTATTTGTTAATGAATATAAAAATGTTTTATATTGTGTTTGCTTATCCGTTGAGCTGTTTGTGAATTCTGGTCGGTACGTGGGACGCCATATTATCGATAGGGATTTCTAAACACTTAAACGAGGCAAGTCGACATAGTATCATTTTAAATTGGGTAAATGAAATAATTTTACCTCGATTATATTTTACATATAAAGGAAATAATTTTTCAGAATTATTAACGTGTATATAAATTGATGGTTTGCTTGTTGAAAATGTAAGAATATATATAAGTTAACTAAAAGATGTTTGAATAATCTAAATAGAAACAACAATTATAAAAGAATAATTGTATAAGAAATGAATTATCAAGTATGGAATTATAATTAATGTGATTTACAATTGTGAAATAATCTTTTATATATATATATATATATATATATATATATAAGAAGGGAAACTTTATGAATATATTTATAAATATGAGTTGTAAATAAGAATGAAATTGAACTATGAATTGAAAATGTTGAATCCTCTTTATTTTGGAAATTATTTCCAAAATTAAAAGTTAAATAGTGAAATTATATGAGAAAAAGACTTATAAATGTGAGTTATAAGTAAAAGGAATTTTTTTTGAAAGAATATTAAGCACTGAATTCACTACTGTCACTGGGGAATAATAAGCGTGATGACTGCAGCATCATCAGTATCATTTTCGAGTTTCCGTGTGATGGATTTGTTACCATAGTAATTGGAAAATTGAAGTTTGGTTGTGATAAACATATGATTTGGAATTTGACTAAAGGAAGGTTAAATAAATTGATTTGGATTAGGTAAGCTATCGAAATGGAAACTAAACGTAAGTGATTATATAAAATAACTTGGAAGTTCAAATATATAAGTTGTATTACCTGTAAAGTGAGAAAATGTAAGTGAAACCAAATGATAAAATAGTTAAACAATTTTGTTAAGCAAAGCGAGATATGAATTTGAATAAGTGACGAAATTTGACTTTGGTAAAAGTTAAATGGAATTTACTTTAGAATTGGAATCTGAATTGGATTTATAAGGGGAAATTTAAGTTAAATTAAACAAATGATGTTTGAAATGGAATATAACTTAAGTAATGTTGAAGAAGTTGATTTTGGTATCGAAGTAAATTGATAAAGTGAAGTGATGAATATGAACTTGAGTTATATAAATGAAATTCAACCTTATTTGTTAAATGAATTAGCAATTGAATTGCACTAATGAATTGAATATTAATCAATCGAATGTAAAAGAATTGATATAGAATAATGAATGTAAGTGTTAATTCATTAGAAGCTAATGAAGTTGGAAAAATAAAATTTGAATAATTGAAAGAAAAGTCAATTTAATATCAACCAATTGGAATTAAAAGTGTTAAACCAAATTGAATGTAAATTTAATAATTTGGTTGTGTTGGTTATGATTTGGTTGTTATATGATTGTTAGTTGATTGTATATAATTCATTAAGTGTTAATGAAATTGAATTGATAAATGGAAAGCTATGTAATTGAATTTGAATTGAAAGTGAACTAATGTGAATTGGTTGTAAGCAATTAAAATTTGTATCGAAACCTTATAAATTGCTTATGGGAATTGTTTTGATTGCATTGCTTATGAAGACTATGTGTTTTCTATTGAAAATTAGTGAAACGTAAATGAATTTCCTATATATTCACTTACATATTTAAAATTGAGCAAGTACAGGTACCGGGGCTGCAGTTGGCTGGATTTGGTCACGCTAAAATGCTAATAAATAACTGCTTTGCTTAAAAATGCTAAAAAGGTACGCCTACGCAATAAAAATAAGAAATATGAACTGTTTTTTGTTTTCCGACCGCGTGGGTCGATGTATATATATTTATATCTATTGTGGTATTGCAAAAGCTCCTCCGTACAAGGGAGACTCTGCCAAAATTTTCCGTAAATTTTGGGAGTTAGAAAAATTTTGAAAATTTCTGGAAAATTTTTTGTTAACGAAAAGTCAATTTCTAAATTTAAATGAAAATGTAGGAATTGAACTATAAAAGTATAACCATCGGATTTTGGAAAAGTTAAGAAATTAAAATGAATCTAAAATCAAGTTGGAACGGTTTGTTTTTGAAAAAAAAAAATTAACGGATTCTGTAACTTTTTCTTACTTGGCAATTTCGAGGACGAAATTCTTTTAAGGGGGAAGTTTGTAATGACCCAGAATTTTTGTCATTTGTAATTCGTATATTTAATTGATTTTTAATATTAACAAGTAAAATTTGTAAGTCGAATAAATTTTTATTTCGCATATCTAGATTTAATTGGATAATTAAATCGATAATTTAATATTTGAAATTACAGAAATAATTAGAAATTGGGTTTAATGTGATTAAAATTGATTTGTAAAGTTGTATTAAATCATATTGGAGTTAGAATGATGTTATAGAACTTTTAAAATTGGATTAAAAGTTAATTTGTGGAAATTGAATATTTCAATATTTAATTGACAAGTAAAAATGGCCATTTTTCAAACAGTCTCGGATTTCGACGAAACTAGTTTCATTGGATCCGTAATGTTATATTATTGTAAGATTTCAAATTTCTTGTCAATCGGATTTACGGTTTGTCCAGGGCAAGCCAAAATGCATATAAATTTGTTTAACCGATTTAATTTAAATTTGATCGTTTATCTCCGTAACTCACACATACGATCGAATTGGCTCTCGGTACCTATTCCATTGTGTCCGAAACGCAGGTTAAACCCTAGAAACGTCAGCCGACACGCTTCGTTTGGAGTTCGGAAAATCTCGGGTGAATATTGTTTCGTAGAATTTTCTATAAAAGGACCCACTATCTTCTATTTTGCAAAACCCTAGTTAACTCTAACCCTAGCCGGCCCTAACCGATTAATGGCCGAAATCGTTCGATTCTTCTCTCCTTAATCTCTTCAAATCCATGCATTATTACAAAAATCTCTCTACTACAAAGTCAAAGAGTGTCGAGAGACTTATCCATCCATACGGTCAAGATCTAAATCAAAGCTTCATAGTGGCCGCTGGGTGGCCGCGTTTGCCGATGTTCACGCACGTTTTTCACGACAGGGGCGCAACCGAGTTCGTTGACATTCGTGGTGAAGGGGGAGCTCGTCGTGACGAGTTGAACGACACCATTTGATCGACGTGAGGATGGTCCAAGTGGGCCCGATAAGTGGAAGAAACACGGTGGCCGTGGGTTTTGTTCGAGCGTGGAAACCTGGAGAAGGAAGAAGAAGGTTAGAGCGGCCCAGATCTGTTGAAGGCTAAATCGATTGGTCTGGATGAAGCTAAGGTTAAAAAATATAAAAAGAAATGAAATAAATTTTATATTAAATCGTATAAAGTTTGTAATGCCATAACTTGTTCATACGAGGACGAAAATTGACGAAACGAATTGCGTCGGGTTCGTATTGACGAACACTACGTGATGGAGCTGGATTGGGAGCGATTGGAGCAAGTGTGAATTTTGGGTAAAATTAAACGCGCGTTTAATTTTATTTGAAATAAAACACTGCAACTGTTATTGGAAGCAAGGTGAGAACTTCTCACTCAATCGAATTTGTTTCGATTTAAATTTTAAATAGTTAAATTTAAAATTGCTTGATAGTGTGATTGAATGATAATTTGCTATCTGTTGCATTGAAATAGACCCTATACGCCGCATATTAAGCGGAGGTTAGTATATTAAGCACATATTCCGCGATATTCCACCGTGAAGTGGATTTGGTATTATATATGTACTTGGAGTTGATTTCCTGCATTATATAGCGGATGAGACCCTATTGCGCCGCATAATAGCGGATGATATTTTATATAAACCCATGTACTGCGATATTCCGTCTTGAAACGGTATTGGTATTGTGCTAACATCTGTGGATGCAGGGAAACAGGTTGGAGGGATCCAACTGGATTCCTCAAATAATTGAATTTGTTTCAATGTTGTGTGTTGATTATTTATAATCTCTGTGTGATTATCTTTATGATTGAAATCGTTGAAGGCTAAAATTTAGCCGAATATAATTTTGGTATCGTTAGATACCGAAAATAGATAAAAATTTGATTTTTGAAAATTTAGGTTGAAAGTTTATATTAAAATTTATTTTTGAGAATTGGATAAATTTAAAAGAAGGAATACTAAAATAATAAAGTTTTATTTTAATCTTATTGAATAAAATTTCAAAATATGGGAAAAGCTTTAATAAATGGATTTTGGGTAATATTATTTAAAGGTTGAAGAATTTATTCAAAATACGGATTTTAAAGAGTTTTGAAAATAAAAGAATTGGTTTTCTTTAAAAGGAATTTATTTTTAAAAGGAAATAAAATTTGAAACCCATTTGGGGATTGATTTTTGGTGATTGAATTTAAATCTTTTGAAAATCCATTTGGAAATTTATTAGGTGTTTTGAAAAGAATTTGGAATCAATTTGAAAATTGATTTCGGGTTTAGTAGAAATTGATTTCAATTTGAGATTAGAATGAAATTCACTTGGTGTTTAATTTCTTGGAAAATCATTATGGAATTTGATTGGTTGTTCTTGAAATCAATTAAAAAATTGAATTGTTGTTGAAAGTGAATATTTGAAATCGATTTGAAAATTGTATATCAATGGATATTTGGAAATTTAAATTCACCATGGAATTTATAAAGAAAAGAGAAATTTGTTTAAAAATAAACATTGATTTATTTTTGAAGTGTGGAAATAAATTTACGGATTTGGAATGTAAATTTAAAGTAAATCGGTAAGGATTTATTTAATTGGTTTAAATGAACCATTTTGAAATGAAAGTGTATTCTTCCTGGAAAGCCGAATAAAATTTCTGAATAGCTTTGAAAGATATATACATACACACACACATATATAAAATTCTAGAATTGGTTTTGAAAAAGATACTTTGGAGAAATTAACTTCTTAGGTTATTTTAAATCCTTTAAGTAAAGATTTATTAAGTTGATATAGAAATGATTATTTCTAAGATTTAATCAATAATTGTTTTAGAAAATAGTTATTTAAAAAGTGATACTCTATCTACTAATTTTATTTTGAAATTTAGTTTGGACTTAAGTTATATGTAATATTGGTATAATATTTTTTTATAACTAATATTTTAAGTAAAGTGTTTAAAGAAAAAATAGTTTTATTTCAAAGTGTTTTCTCGATATATTTTGGATAAGTGTTATAAATTATTTTAAAGTATTTGAGCTCAGCAGATTTCCAGTGAAAATGAATAAATATTTGGAAGTGTTTCCGCGTAAGGAAAATGATTTGAAATTTGTTTTCAAAAGTTGTAAAGGTGAAAAGTGATTTGAAATCTGTTTTCAAATGGTTGGAGTGTGGAAAAATATATCTTGTAAAGATATTTTTGGAAAATTAGTAATTTGGGAAATTATTTGGAATCTAGTGTGCATATCTATTGATAGTTAAATAACCGACTATCAATATTTTCCTTTAAATGGGTATTTGTTGTGATTTGCTTGAATTTTAATGCTACATTTATTTTAAAATAAGCGCTCGTTATTCGGTTTAGCCGGGAGAGGACCTTTGGGACATAAATCCCATGCCGATAGTGATATGTCGTAATGGATAGCATTTGAAGACCGGTGTTGAAGACCGGATATTTTCGAAAAAGGAAGGATTACCATCGAATGTCTCTTCATCGGCTGATCTCCGATATAGAGATTTTATCACCCTTTGTGATGGAAGTCCGGACGTGATCAGTGAATATCAGGATCGCAAGGGCTTCTTTGGAAGTGCCTTCGGTTCCGTTCTATCCCGGCACGGACTTGTATGGATGTGTGTCTGACTTTACACTTTGAGATGTAAAGCTGGTTTCTATCAAATAAATTTCTGTTGGTGGCGGAGAATTTATTCTCTTAGCTTAACACCCTTCTCTGAGAAGTACGAGCTCAGAGGTTATGTAGTTGATGGTTACTAGTGATACATTCCCAATTTGGTAATGTGGCATACGGAGTGCTGCTGATCATTTGTTGATCAAAGCATAGCTTTTGTGAAAATCGTAGCTTTGTGAACGAGACTTCGTCGGACCTCACAACCCAGTAATGGTCCAAACAGGAAAGATGCAGCAAGGTTATAGGGAGTAGCGCCCCTTAGGGTATGTACTTTTCCTTCTGGATAGAAGTGGTATCATGGTATGGAGCCCAGATACTTAACTTATGTGGATATCGCAAATATATATGACTTTGTGATTGTTGTTGGTTGAGGATCCTCGGATAAAGGTTGTTTACAACCGGGGGATGGCATACTCGTGTCAGTAGTTACCTACTTTTGCAGAGGTAACCCGGCCTTGTGTTGGCAGAGATCCGGTTAGGTTCTCGGGGCGTCCTTCCAGAGGCGTACCCATGTGGCAATGGGAAGTTCCTTGGCCTGACCATTTGTAGGAAATCCAAACTCCAATACGCACCTTGTACGGTTTTAGTTGTTGAACCTGCCATTTACTTATGGTGGTCACCACTGTTTAGATGGTAGCTATAGTTGGCATAGTGTGAAATGCCTATGCTGGCTAAGATTTATATTATACTTTCAAAATGTTTTCCTACACTTTGCGCTTATAGTAATAATATCAAAGAAATTTGCGTATCAAGCATGTTTGACTATCATAAGGAGAAATCTCCTCCAATTCTGCATTTGCATTGTGTGTGTGGCGGGAGGCCTTATGGTAGTTACATTTTCTAAAAGCATTGCGGATCTATTTAAAAATATTTCTTTGTTTGTTTTAAAAGTATAACTATTTTAAGTTCTCATACCAGTCCCATGACTGACCTGGAGTTTATTGTTCACTTCCTAAACTCTGGGTGCCCACCAATTTCAACACGGGCAGTCTAGAGTCAGGTTATCAGGTCATTCTGGAATTCAGGAGATGCTATGGAGATCAGGGGCAAGTTGGATGGCCAAGCGTATCACTTGTATATGACATTATCTTTTCCGCTGTGTATTCAGTTGTGAGGACAGGTTTACATAACTGTCCATTATTTGTTGTGTTGTATATTGACTTTGATGATGTAATGTATAAAATGTACAGTTCTTTTGATTTAAAGATTATTCATTTACCTATTATATGTTGTTCCGCGGCGATTGTGAGATTCTGATATTGTTTCTGTTGCTTCTTCTTTCTTTCTTCTTCTACCCCTTCTTCTTTCTTTCTTCTTCTACCCCTTCTTCTTTAACCCTAAGGGTTCGGTTTTCCGACATTCGATTGTTCGGCAGTTGATACAGAGGACGTATTAATGTCGATTTTAGAAAGTCGAAAATCCCGTTCCTCACAATTATTAAGCATATAACCTTACTTTTATATATGTGTTTCATTGTGATGTTAAAACTATTATAGTATGGATGTATAGTTGTGATCTAAGAACAAAAGTTTGTTAAGTTGAAACAATATTAACAACTTTGTGTGTGGCGATGAACGTGAGATCCGATTCGAATCAAAAACTATGTTTTCTTGTTTTAAAGTTTGAAAATTGTTTCAAAGTTTATAATTTTGTTTCTAAGTCTCAAAAAATTTAAAACTTATGTTTCTAAATATGAAATGGGGGACAATAGCAAGTGTTTTCGCTTAAAGTGTGTTTAAGCAAACTACGCTCATAGCGATAGTCGACATGGACGCAGTTCGACAAAATTTTGATTTTCGTTTTTAAACGTTTTCTTTTGAAATTGTTTTGCAAAAGTTTTTCAAACTTAATTACTAAGATAGAAAGAGATTAAGTTTAGTTAAATTAATATTTATTATTTAAAAAATTAATTAAAAGTAATTAACCAATTAAGTACGTGATTAAGGGTTAAGTAAAATTTAAAGAAGGTTAATGACTAATTAGTGATTAATAAAGTTTTAACTACTGATTAATGCAGTTAAGGAGTAATTTAACAATTAATTATTATTTAATCAAGTTAGTTAATTAATTGTTATTTAGTTAAGTGATTATTTAATTGACTTTTAATTAGTTAGGGTTTAGCTAATAATGAATTAATTTAACCTTAACTAAGATAAATTAGGAAGTTAATTAGGACTTAATTAAGTTCATTAAGTTAATTAAAGTTTAATTATGAATTAATATCGATTTAATTAAGATATAACTAGGGTTTAATCTAACTAAATATACTTTAATCTTTTAAAAACTATTTGAAACTTAATTGGTTATGTTTTAAATCAATCTTGTTTTCAAGTTAAGTAATTTTAAATCAAAGGATCTCATCGTCCGGTCATTAAGTAACCAAATGAAATAATTTAGTGATTATAAAACGTGACACGTTTTATGGCAAGTTGGTTTACTTGTGTTTAGCACAAATGTTGAATATTGGCAACGTGATAGACACAAGAAAGTTAATTTCAATAAGCGGGTCATGGTAACCTAAGCATATAGAATATACTCTATATGTACATTTTTCACCGAAAATGGATGTATCTATATTTCTAAATTGGACATCTACCTATGATTGATTGTATGTTATGTGTGAATTCCTTATATATCTGATGTTAGGAAATACCCATGACATAAATTGGATAAGTAAACCCAAATTTAATGATCCATTGTAGTCATCAAGGTTTTAAATCTCGGATATCGATCACATTTTGTCTCGGAGATTTTAGTGATTCGGTATCGTATCGGGTGAGATCTCGGACGAGACTAGTGCATCTCAATGTCAATATCAGATTTACATCTCGGAGCTTAAAGTTCATTTCGGGACCGTCTCGGAGTGTATTTTATGTTTAAAATTATTTTGATTACATAATAATGTTTACATATACTAAAATAAATAAAAAATTGAGCTTAGTGGATTTGTAAAATCACACCATATACCATTGTCATCGAAAGAACATCTATGCCATTTCTATCTTGGATAAAAAGTAAATTAACAAATTGAGTAATGTATATAAAAATATTGATTATTGTAATGTGTATAAAATAGTACGGTCAAGTGAACAACTACTTGTTATTTGCACGTTGTAATGTGAATGAACAAGCAACGTGTATAAAAAAAAGCAACGTGTATAAAATGGTATAGGCAATGTGTATAAAATGTACATGCAATGTGAATGTGCAAGCATTATAAATTTATAATGCATATAAAAATGTTCTATTTTATTTGCAGGTTGTAATGTGAATGTACATGAAAAATATTCATGTGAATCAAAAGGGTACAAGTGGACATGCATTCACTCACAAAGACAGCATATAATGCTCAAGCATTCTAATATTAGTGTGTAAATGATATGTACATGCATTCTAATTTACTAACAAAAAGTGCAGGCATAAAAAATGTGTGTAGGAATTCTAAAAAAATGTGAATGTACATGCATTCACTCATAAATAATGCTCATGCCATTCACTTGCAAAATGCGTGGGACGTTCATTTGCAATATGTACAGGCAAAATGTACTTGCAAGATGGTTTCATGTTTGAAAAAAACATATATCGGCTGATATCTCGGAATATCGTCTCGGGCTAAATATCGGCCCATGTATGTAAATATCAGCCGATATATTGGAAATGAGATATCAACCGATATCTTATGTTTTATTTCGTGGAAGCCTTCAACCAAGATCTCGCCGAGATATCGGCCGAGATATCCGAGATTTGAAACATTGGTAGTCATTATGCCTCCATTTTATTTTGGAAAGTTAATATTTCATTTTATTTTAAAATGATCTTCATGGTTATTTATTTTGAATAAGATAATTGAAGAATGATTTGACAATTGTTTTGAATATTATATAAAGAAGTTTATGAATAATTTTGGAGTATTCATAAAAGGAGTTTTAGAAACAACTTTGTTTGTTTATAAAAAGATTTTATAAATTGGTTTGGACGTCTATAAAGGGATTTTTTTACAAGGTTTGAAAGTTTATAAAGAAGTTTAACCGAGTTTGAATATTTATAAAGAGTCTCATAAATGAGTATGGAGGTTGATAAATGTTTTGTAAACGGGTTTAGGTAAAAGAAAAAAGATTTCGAGGGTAATGTAAATTAATAAAAGGATTATTTAAGATAAATAAAATGGGAATTTAAGTTTTGGGTTTCGCGAGGTTGACCTTTTAAAAATGGTGGTATGGGATATTCGTTCCACACTTAACACCGAAGGAATAGTGGTTAGAGTTTCCTTTTCTCTAATTTAAATAATGTTATTCAATCCTTTTTAAGAGAATTGGAAACGGAAATCTTATAAACGTTTTGTGAATATACTTATGTAAAGGAGATAAGTTTATGAATGTTGATAAATGTTTGAGAAAGGAGATTTATAAATGAAAATAGTTTTGAGGTTTAATGATTGCTTTGGGTAAATAAATCTCTAGATTTTGTTGTTGTTATTTGATAGCTAAATAACCGAGTATCAAATTTGGCCTAATTTGACTTAGAAAGCATGAATGTAAAATTCTATTTTTCGACAAGGATTCGAATGCTTACTTCTAAAAGAACCGAGAATGAGTCAACAAGAAATTATGGGTTGTTGCTGCGGAGAGACCGGGATCGGATTTATATATTCGAAAACCTTTCCGAACCAACATGTACGTTCTAGTGGAAGACATGTTGATGATGATTGAAGATGGTGCTCCTTGAAGTGCAAGGGCTACTATCACTAATCCTGAGGGTGATTCCAAAATGGATGCAGTAGAGTTAGTGCCTTCAGTTTCGTCCAAACCAAGAACCAACTTGTATGGATGATTGCTGGCATTGCATTGTTGTCTGGAGGCCAATGCTAGCATTCCAAGATGGATTGCTATTTAGAAAGGTAAAGCGTAACCTCAAGCTTCACAATGGGGAGGAATGGCAAAAACAAGGCATGCAGCAGAGCTATGTGGTTAGCTACCATTAGGAGCGGTCACCCCATTCTAGATATCCCTTTCAGAGTTGGCTTGTGTGCAAATATCATGGTAGTTTAAGGCTCAGTGTCAAGGGGGTGAGGTAATCCGGTCTACCATGTTAAAGGGGAAGCCGGCTCTGTGTTAGCATCAGTGCATTTTCTAGAGGTGTATCATCGAAAAGTAGTCCTTTACCTAGCCATTGATAGGATCCAATCTCCAATATGTGCCTTACGGTTTTGATTGTAGTGCGTAGTATGTTGGAATGTGAGATGCAAGCATTTCAGCTATTTTATCTATTTACTTTAAACTATAGACACTATGATAATATCACTGGATTTTTTATAAAATGTTAATGTTATCATAAGGTAAAAACTCATCCGTTTTTATATGTGATATGGTCTTACAAGTTACCCTTTGTTTGAAAAGTATTCAAATGTAGAAATCAGTTTCGTTGTTAATTGTTATCGAGTTTTACTCACGCTGTTTTACCAGACTGACCCGGGCGTTATTCCGCGTAATGCTCAGGTCAGACCGAGCATGTTTTCCCAGTTTTAGCTGGATATTTTGGAGTTGGAGAGGCGCTAGATGGTCAAGACATATTCACACATATTTTTTCTTCTGCTGTATTATAGAGTCTATATGTTTGTCAATGTAAGGACAGGTTTCTATAACTATCCAAATTTTAGAAAAGTCTAGTTTACTCTGATGTTGTATATATGAATAAAGATGTTTCCTTTTCATAAAGACCATTGTTGTATTATATATTATTCGCTGCGTTGTGAGATTCTGTGTTGTTTAGTTTTTTTTATCTACTGCCTTCTTCTTTCACCCTAACAAATCGGTATTTTCGGCACTTGAATATTCAGCATGTGATACGGTGGACTATTTGCGTTGATTTTCGTGGGTCGAAAATCTAGCTCATTACATTTGATGTCAGAGCTGAAGGCTGGGAGAGAACCTTAGTCCTGGTGGGGTAAACTCATTTGGAATTGGGTAAGTGAGACCCAAGAATGAGCTTGAGTGAATTATAAATACGAGTGCCTATTTGTTAGTGAGTAATTTTTTTTATTATGTTGTTGATCCATTAGTGACTTAAGAATTCTGATCGATGCGTTTGGAAAACATTATCAATAGGGATTTCCTAAACACTTGAACAAGTCCAATTCACATAATACTGTTTTAAAATTGTTAAATGAAATAATTTTACCTAGGATATATTTCATATATAAAGGAATGATATTCAAAAGTCCATATAGTTATCGATGAGATGTAGGGTTGAAATTGGATTCGGAATAAAATGTGTTCAGTTAAAAGAAATTTTTTAGACGACCTTATAAAAATGAAAAGGATTGTGAGAATATTAAATCCCAGTGGCTTTGATAAAGATTTAAATGATTTTGGAAAATTTGTAAAATTGTAATTAAAGATTTTGAAGATATAAATATTTTAAAATGGATCTGAAAGTAAAGTTTTCTTTAAATAGTTCGGGAAGGAGTTTTGATCTGTTTTTGTGATAATCAAAATAATCTTCTAAGTGACAATCAAATGTTTGCTTAGGTAGATATGATAATGCACTTAGTAAATTATGTTTTTTGTCATTGTACAATTGAAACGAGTTCGAATCCAAATGAATCCAAAACTGGTGGACGATTTTATTAAAGAACTATTTTTCTACAAATAGCATTGTTTCAAGAGGGAATCTATGAAGAAAGAAATATTTTTATGATTAACTACTTTGAGTGTCTCGAAAATGACTAAAAATAGAAAAGAGATGTGTTCGGATAGTGAACACTTCTCTTGAGTATTTCCCTACTTAGTAAAAGGGATATATAATGCTATTTGGTAGCGCCCAGTTCCTTGGTATCATTTTAGAGTTACTCGGGCTATATATTATGTTTTCAAAAGGGTTAAATATAAAGTATAATTTGGAAAAGTTTTTGAAATAAAAACCGGGTACTGTGTTCTCGAATCCCTTAAAAGAATAGAGTTTTCAAAATAAAAAAGTATTGATTTAATAATTAAAGTTTTAAATTTGTTGAACATCCTGAGTTAAGTGAAACCAATTTAAGATTTGGAATTGTATATACTCTTTTGGATATAGAAGGGTATCATTTATAATGAATTTGAGTTATAGAATGTTAATAAACTTAAGTAATTGTCTTAAATAGAATGGTGATTCTTGAAAAATGGTAATTATAATCTTGGAAAGTAGGAACCAATGGGATTAATACGTAAGTTGTACGTAGATCATTTCTCCTTTTCACAGAGTTCTCGATTCAAGATTCGAGTACATGACTCAATGTGTTTCACACCATTCCGAATAGGGATTTATCGCCCGATTATTTTACGGCGAGTGTTGATGAGGCTTCTTATGTGGGACCAAAGGTTGTTTATCGTAGTTTATGACTATGTAAGAAGAACAGAGGTTGATAATTAAGAAGCTTGATTAAAGTCCGCACTAGGAAGTCGAGTGAGCGATACTAGTTCAGAAGGAATGATACGTGTTCAAGTGAGCGATCAAACCAGACTTTTACATAGGAATGATCTATGTACATCATACGAATTGATGAATAGTTCTAAGTATTTCAGGGAATAGGGTCATGGTATAATTTCGGGGGTAAAGGAGGAAGAATGTAACGAACCACAGATTTATCACTTGGATAAATTATATTTATTTTTAACATATTTAGATATGAGTTTAAAAGTATGATTCATATTTTAAGTTGTAAATAATAATATTTATTTTGTTTGGGAAAAACATCTATGAACATATTATCTACGTAAAATATTGAAAATTTGTAAATATCGTCCTAGGTAAAATGTCGATAAAACAATTGAAAATTGTTTTATTGATAAAACTTCTTTTAAAAAATATGGATCGTGCATGGCTCTGGATACCTACACTAATATATGTATTCAAACGAGATTATGAAATAATACTTTATTTTATTTTATTTGAAAATAAAATGTATTCATGACATCGACAGTTGAGTTTTATATATTTCTTCGGGAATTCAAGTTAAGTTTAAATATTAAATAAATGGGTTTTTTTATTTATAAATAAACTTATTTTAACTATTTAATAATGATGGTAAGATCATTTTTAAAATTTGTTTACCAAAATAGATAGTTCGTAGAAAAATAGAAAATGTGACCGAAGAATGTTTTTTAGAATTTCGACTTTTCGACACCGAAAAGTCGTCGAGAACATTATTTGTCTTTATGCACTGTATATACAAATATAAAAGAGTTAATTAACTAAATAATAATAGTACACTAATAGTATATCATCTTATGTTAATTATGTTTAGCAAGTGATATGACAGTCATGGTTTTAAAAATAATAACTTATATATATATATATGTATGTATGTATATATCATTATCTCTTGTCATATCTTACCATTATCATCATTATCCATCATGATCTAGAGAATGTGACAAAAGAGGGGGGAAATGTCACATATGAGGGGAAGGAAGGTAGTGATGTGACTTGTCAAATTGACATGTTAGGATATTTTAAAACTAAGGTTAAAATGGTAATTTTTCTACATTCTTTCGTCTATAAACGCACACTCTCACATACATTCTCATTTACATTCCAACTTCATGTTTCCAAAACCCTCTTCTCTAAAAATTCCATGGCTTTCATAGTTCAAAAAAAAGTTAGCCTTTTGTGTTGTGACTTGCTTCCATGCATTATATGCTTCTTATACTTTGATTTCAACATCTTCTCTTCCAAAAACCTTGGCCGTCACTACCACACAAATCCCTAGCCAAGTCAATCGCCTCTGGTCGAACCTATTCCAAGGCGTTAGCTCCTCAAAAGTTTTAATCTTTTAATCTAGAGTCGAGCGTAGAGGCGCTGCCTAGTTATAGTCGATGTTCGGGTGAAGTTAGTTAGCATAAATGTGAGTAAACTACTTTATTTTGAAAATGTTTTTGACTTTACTATGATGTGACACTGTGGTGATAATATGATGAGAAAATTGAATGGTTGTTATGTTGGTCGATGGTGATATGATGGATGTTTGGATTTGGTGTTGACTTTTAGATTTGAATGTGATGTTGTCGAGTTAGTTAGCATATAACCTTATGTTTATATATGTGTTTCATTGTGATGTTAAGAGTTTGGTATTATGGATGTATGGTTGTGATCTAAGAACCAAAGTATGCTGAGCTGAAACAAAATTAACAACTTTATGTGTTGCGACGGACGTGAGATGCGATTCGAATAAAGAACTATGTTTTCTTGTTTTAAAGTTTGGAAATTGTTTCAAAGTTCTATCTTCATTTCTAAGTCTCAAAAACTTTAAAAGTAATGTTTCTAAACATGAAATAGGAAATAATTAGCAAGTGTTTTCGCTTAAAGCATGTTTAAGTAAACTACGCACATAGTGATAGTCGCCATGGACGCAGTTTAACAAAATTTTCGATTTTTGTTTTAAATCATTTTCTTTTAAAATGGTTTTGCAAAAAATTTCAAAGTTAATTAGTAAGATAAAAATAGATTAAGTTAGTTAAATTAATTTTTTATTATTTAATAAAGTAATTAGTACTTAGTTGATAATTAAGTATGTGATTAAGAGTTAAGTAACACTTAAAGAAGGTTAATGACTTCTTAGTGATTAATAAAGTTTTAATTAGTGATTAATGAAGTTAAGAAGTAATTTAGAAATTAATTATTATTTAATTAATTTAATTAGTTAATTAATTATTATTAATTAAGTGATTATTTAATTGACTTTGATTAATTAGGGTTTAGCTAATAATGAATTGATTTAACCTTAACTAAGTTATATTAGGAAGTTATTAGAACTTAACTAAGTTTATTAAGTTAACTAAAGTTTAATTATGAATTAATCTTGTTTTAATTAAGATATAATTAATATTTAAGCTAATTAAATATACTTTATTCTTTTCAAAACTATTTTTAAACTTAATTGGTTATGTTTTAAATCAATCTTCTTTTCAAGTTAATTAATTTCAAATTAAGGGATCTCATCGTCTGGATCATTAAGTAGCCAAATGAATTAATGTAGTGGTTATAAAACGTTAACACGTTTTATTGGAAGTAGGTTGACTTGTGTTTAGCATAAATGTTGACTATCGGTAACCTGATAAACAAAAGGAAGTTAATTTCAATAAGCGGGTCATGGTAACTTAAGCATATAGAATATACTTCTATATGTACATTTTTCACCAATAGTTGATGTATTTATTTTTGTAACTTAGACATCTACCTATGATTGATTATAGTTATGTGTGAATCCCTTAAATATCTGATGTTAGGCAATACCCATGATATAACTTGGATAAGTAAACCCAAATTTAATGATCCATTGCAGCTATTAAACCTCCGTTTAGTTTTGGAAAGTTAATATTTCATTTTCTTTTAAAATAGTATTCAAGGTTATTCTATTTTGAAAAAGATATTTGAAGAATGATTTGACAATTTTTTTGAATATTATATAAAGAATTTTATGAATAATTTTGGGATATTCATAAAAGGATTTTTAGAAATAGTTTTGAATGTTTATAAAAAGATTTTATAAATTGGTTTGGATGTCTATAAAGGGAAGTTTTATACAAGGTTATAAATTTTATAAAGAAGTTTATATAACCGGGTTTGAATATTTATAAAGAGTCTCATAAATGAGTATGGAGGTTGATAAATGTTCTGTAAACGTGTTTAGGTTAAAGCAAAAAGGATTTCATGTGTAAAGGAAATTTATAAAAGGTTTATTTAAGATAAAGAAAATGAGAATTTGAGGATTGGGTTTCTCGAGGCTAACCTTTTAAAAACGGTGGTGTGGGATATCCGTTCCACACTTAACACCGAAGGGATAGTGCTTAGAGTTTTCCTTTTCTCTAATTTAAATAATGTAGTTCAATCCTTTTTAACAGATTTGGAATTGGGAAATCTTATAAATGTTTTCTGAATATACTTATGTAGAGGTGATAAGTATATGAATGCTGATAAATGTTTTGGGAAAGGAGATTTATAAATGAAAATGATTTTGAGGCTTAGTGATTGCTTTCGGTAATTAAATATCAAGATTTTATTGTTATTATTTGATAGTTAAATAACCGGCTATCTAATTTTTCCTATTTTGACTTAGGAAGCATGAATGTAAATTCGAATTTCTAACAAGGACTCGAATACTTACTTCCAAAAGAACTGAGAATGAGTCAACCAGAAATTATCGGTTGTTGGTAGGAAAGACCATGATCGGATTTATATATCTAAACCACTCTAAACCAACATGTACGTTCGAGTGTAAGACATCTTTTTTATGATTAAAGATGGTGCTTCTTGAAGTGCAAGGGCTACTGCTACTAATTCTAACGGTGATTCCAAAATGTATGTAGTAGAGTTTGTACCTTCGATTTCGTTCAGATCAAGAAGGAACTTGTATGGATGAATGCTGTCATTGCATTGACGTTTGGAGGGCAATGTTAGCAAGATGTATTGCTATTTAGGAAGGTAAAGCATAGCCTTAAGGCTCATAACAAGGAGGAATGGAAAAAATAGGACATGCAGCAGAGCTATGTGGTTAGCTACCATTAGGAGTGGTCATCCCATTCAAGATGTCCCTTTTAGAGTTGGTTTGCATGCAAGCACCGTGGTAGTATAAGGCCTCGTTGTTAAGGGGGTGAGGTAATCAGGACTACCATGTTTACGGGGCAACTAGCTCAGTGGTAGCGTTAGTGCATTTTCTAGAGGTGTATCATCGAAAGGCAGTCCCTTAGCTTGCCATTGTTTGGCTCCAATATCCAATATGTGCCTTACGGTTTTGATTGTAGTGCCAAGTATGTTGGAATGTGAGATGCAAGCATTTTAGCTATTTTATCTATTTAATTTAAATCCAGACATTATGATAATATCACTGGATTTTTTATATAAAACGTTTCGGTTACTGTAAGGTAAAACTCATCCATTTTTATGTGCAATGTGGTCTTATGAGATACCCTTTCTTTGAAAAAAATTTCAAATGTAGAAATCAGTTTGGTTGTTACTTAGGCCAAGCATGTTTTCCTAGGTTTAGCTGGATACTTTGGAGTTGGAGAAGAGCTGGATGGTCAAGATGTATTCGCGTATATTTTTCTTGCACTGTATTATAGAGTCTGTATGTTTGTCAGTATAAGGACAAGTTTCTATAACTATCCAAATTTAGGATAAGTCTAGTGTACTCTGATGTTGTATTTATGAATAAAGATGTTTTCTTTTTGTAAAAATCGTTATTGTATTATATATTATTCGCTGCGTTGTGAGATTCCATGTTGTTTAGTTTCCTTCAACTGTTGTTTAGTTTCCTTCAACCTTCTACCTACTTCTTTTACACTAACAAATTGGTATTTTCGAACTTTAATATTCACCATGTGATATAGTGGACTAGTAGTGTCGATTTTCAAGGGCTGCAAATCCAGTTCGTTACACTATTCCATGCCTAACGCACAGTGTCCGTGTAACGATATTTACAAACTTGTTTAATATATTTCATAAATAAATAGATTAGAGTTTTCTCAAAACTATAATTACTTCCTTACTGGTACAATTTATTTAATGCAATTGAATTTTTTTAAATATTTATTTGTGGGGCTAATTTAATAAGAAAAATAAGGTTAAAGTAGGAAATAAGCAGCAATAAAAACAAAATATTATACAAAATTTTAGAAAAATAAAATTTGAATATAAAATAAATCATTAGACATATATAAAGTATAAGGATTTTGAAAAAAAAGAACTAGAATTGATGAAAAGAAGAACTGGTCCTAAATTACATGTATATTGTAATGATAGGTTGCTTGACAGAAATATTTATACTATACTATTTATACTGAGTAGAGCTTCCTCGAACCTCAAGCTTCTTCCAATTTGTGGTGAAACTTAATTTGGATCGGTCAAATGTATTTGAAATTTCAAAGGTCCCTTTGTTTTCAAGCGAAGAAAGAGCTAAGTGCTTCCCCTTACTTTCCCTTTTCCTCCACTTCCATTGTAATTATTTTATTCGCTTCATCCTCTAAACTTACAACCCCTAACGTAGACTATAATTTTGTTTCCCTTTTTTTTAATGGTACTTTATTTCTTCTTCTTTTAAAAAAATACCATAGTCTAATTTCTCCAATTTTCCATCAAAAGAAACCCTAATTTGTTCAGACCATCAAGGGTTTATTGGTTGACATGCTAACTTGGAAGCACGTTCTTCATTAAGCTAAATTTATCACGATATTCTTTTTGGTTGACTAATTTATTTGTTGGAATGATTATAATTCTTGCTTTGGATTATGTTCTGCTTTTACAATCGTTTTTCCCATTTTTCCAATGGATTTTAGATGTTGAATTAAGGAAATAGGTACACTGCATATTTACATAGCTCTCCGAGGTTCCTTTGTGTTAGATTTTTATGTTGATTAAGTTCTATCTTCATACAAATATATAATTTGGGTTCTTCCTATTCCTATAATATATCGATGTTCCTATGCGTATCCATCATTTTCCATTTGTAAAAGTAAATTTTATTTACTAAATTGGAAATTTTTCTCTGTGAAACACCTTGTTTTTGAAAATTTTCCCATGTTCTGCCACCATTTGCATGGAAGATTTGGATTTTGTATGGATTATGGTATATACATTTCTAAAAGGCTATATAGGTACAATTACGATGGCTAAATTTGCTTTTAAATTGATACAATTTTTACATGAACTATTGGGTTCTATTTCAGATGAAACTCTTATTTATACTCTACCCCTTTCTATTTTTGGAAATAAATGTAAATTATAGCATTCTTTTAGGTGAAATAAAAGATTTTTGGAATTTTTTCCCCAATATTTATTACTACTCAATTAAAATAATTGTACTTTTTATGGATGATAAAAATTTAATATACACATTTCCAAAAGGCTTTTTAGGTTAAATTATGATGACTAATTTTTTTTCTCCAAATTGATATGCTATTTTAAGTGTACTATTGGTGTCTATTTGGAATGAAACTAAGTTAAGAATATGAAAAAAAAAATTCTCACATCTTTTATTTTTCACCGGATTGTGCGCCTTTGTAAGCAACAATAGCTTGGTCGTGAAAGGTATTTGATGTTTAAGGAATTTTCTTATGCCACCTATGTCATAATTTGCATATAATTTTTAAAATTTGAAAAAGTATTAGTGGGTATAAAATGCCATGTTTTTCCTGACATGTTCAGTAGCATTAAACTACAATAATGCAGTACCCTATTAGGAAATTAATTCTATGGTTTCGATGACAACAACTATACAATGGAAATCGAATATGCATATATATTTCTATTCACAAGTAATTGCTAAAGTAACATCACTAAAGAGACAAGAACAAGACTCAAAGAACGTATCAAGAGGCTACAAGTCGATAGAATTAGAAGAGCAATGACACAGGTACAAGAAAAGCAACATGCACAAGATCAGACGTCTAGGTGCACTAGCCAGACGTCTGAATAAATCCTCTAGATTACAAACCAGACAGAGTCAGACGTCTGGTTAATATACTTAGACGTCTGAAAGGCTATTATATATAAAAATATATAGAGCTAGATGTCTGAGACATATTCCAGACGTCTGAAACTGAACTTGGGTGTTGACATTCAAATTACAACTGTCATAATTGAAAAGATACCTTCGCTTCTCTTCGCTGCAACTCTTCATCACCATCAGAAGCGACCATAGAACACTTGTTAATGGATACAAATACTCAAGGAATCTCTCTACCACTATAAATAGCATCAAGAATCCAAGAGAAGATTTCACAATTACTTGTGCTCTTTACTCTTATACTCTGATATATTCTTGATCTCTAGCAATTATATATTTGTATTCCACTCTTCCATATATACAGAATTATTCAATCAATATCTTCTAGATATACATACATACATACATACATACATACATACATACATACATACATGCATACATACATAGATATACATATATATTGGAAGCATTTGTACTTAACAGTCAAATTCGTGCTATAGAACACACATTTGACAAGAACAAGCTTTTGTAACCAAGCATATTCCTCCGGGCAAAGTGAGGGTGTTTGAATTCCGAAGGGGAGCTTCGGGACTGAACATAGGACGGGAGGTCCGAGCCAGTATAAAATCCTGGCGTGCTTAGTTCATATTTTACTAGATTAATGTTCTATTAGTTACATCATATAGTTAGTCACATATACTTGCATATACACTACACGATCCATCATATGGACTTCTAATTGGTATCAGAGCAAGGTTTGATCAAAGAACAGTAACACGTTTTTGAATCACTTTAATATGGCAAGTATTTTTCAAGAAGGACAATCCACAGCACGACCCTCACTTTCTAATGGCTCTAACTATGCATATTGGTCAACACGTATGAGAATTTTTATGGAAGCTAATGGTCTAGAAATTTGGTCTGCCACGTAAGATAAATATGAAGCACTTACTACTGCTATGAACACATGGACCGATGCACAAAAGACCTTGGCATCAAACAATGCTAAAGGTATGAACGTTTTATTTTTCTCTCTACATAAAAATGAATTTTCACGTGTCATGTTATGAACAACTGCATTTGACATTTGGTGTACCTTACAAATTACACACGAAGGTACAACAATGGTCAAACAGACTAAGATTTTAATTTTGCAAAACCAATTCTCAAATCATTCAAAATAAAGCAAAATGAAACTATTGTTGACATGTATTCTAGATTTCAAACTATCCAACACGATCTTATGGCATTAGGAGTTAAGTTTACTGATTTTGATTTAGTTTCTCGAATACTCAACTATTTAACATCGGATTGGGAAAGGAAGGTATTAGCCATTGAAGAAGCTAATGATATCTCTACTCTCAAAGTTGAAGAGTTGGTAGGAAATTTAATGTCCTATGAAGCTAATTTGCAGGCACGAAAAGAACTAAATTCGGAGAAGAAGAACATAACATTCCCAGCAACAAAAAATGAAGACTCTGATTTAGATGAAGAAGAGATAGTCTTCATTGCCAAGAATTATAACAGATTCAAGAAATTTAGAAAGATGACCAAATTCCAAAAAGAAGGGAAGTCCAACACAACAAACCTATCTCAAATCAAGTGCTATGAATGTGATCAATACAGACATATGAAGAAGGTCTGCCTTAAACTCAATAATGATAAAAAGAAGAACAAATTTGAAAAATTCAAAAAGAAGAAGGTTTTCAAAGTAACATGGGACAACTCGGATTCTTCATCATCTGTAAGTATAACGAGAGTGACGGAGAACAAGCTAATGTGTGTTTTATGGCACAAACTGATGAGGTATGTCCGGAACTTAGCTATGACGAATTATTAGAACTTAGCATGGAATTAGATGATAAATTTAGAAAAATTAAAAAATTGAAAAAAGAATATGCAATCAAAATAAATGGATTAGAACTTGAAGCAGGAATGTTAAAAGATGAAAAAATTATCTTAGAAGAAGAGCTAGAATTATCTCAAGAGAAAGTTAAAAATAATTTGATAGAAAGTGAGGCTATTGCTATTGATTTTGAAAACACTAAAGTAGTGAAGGATAATTTGTGAAAAGAAAATGTCAAATTGGAAAGAAATATTGAAATATTGAAAATTGAAAATTTAGAATTAAAAGAAAAATTAGATAAAACTACAAATAATGTGTCAAAATTTAATAAAGGAAAACAAGATTTGAAAAATATTATCAAAACTTCAAAACCATCAGGCAATAGAAATGGAATAGGATTTAAAAATACTTCTAAACAAAAAGGAAATGATGCTAAAAAATTTAGTTATAAAAAAACTAAAAGTTTACCTACGTCTAATATGAATACCAAAAATATGAAAATTTGGATTTCTAAGACAAATAATAATTTGATTAGACAAAAACATATTAATAATTTCTTAGAGAATATAGTCCAAAACAAAAATTATATTTATAAAGGTACCAAACTATCTTGGATATGGCTACCTTCGCCTAACAATTAGGACCCTAACAAAATATATGGGTACCAATTAAAACATCATTTATTTTGCGGGTACCCAAAATAAAAATAAAGGAGAAATTGATACTAGATAGTGGATGTTCCAAGCATATGATCGGAAATTCAAAAATGTTATCAAATATATCATACATCGATGGTGAAACGGTAACCTTTAGAGATAAATCAAAAGGATATGTCGTAGGCATTAGAAAAGTCATCAACTCTGATATTTCTAACTCTTCTATTATTACAAATGTTTTATTAGTAGACAATCTAAAACACAACCTACTACGTATTAGTCAATTATGCGATAAAGGTTTTCAAATAAATTTCGTAAAAGATAGATTAATATTTTCGATAATAACAAACAACTTGTATTCGAAGGTTTTAAAAACAAAAATATTTACTTATTAAACATGAATATAAATAAAAATTCAAATTTATGTTTAACCGCCAAACAAGATGATCCATGGTTATGACATAAACGATTTTGTCATATCAATTTTAAAAATATTAATAAATTGGCAAAATATGAGCTAGTTAGAGGTTTACCTAAAATAAATTAAAAAGTAGAAAATTTATGTGACGATTGCCAAATTGGAAAACTAAAGAAAATCTCTTTTAAATCTAAAAATAATATTTCTACAAAACAACCATTAGAATTTTTACATTTAGATTTATTTGGTCAAACACAAATACGATCTATAGATCATAACGAATATGTTTTCGTAATAGTTGATGATTTTTCGAGATATACATGGACTTTGTTTATAAAACATAAAAGCAATACTTTTGGTATGTTTAAAATATTTGATAAAAGAATTAAAACACAAATGGACTTGAAAATTAAAAATATTCGAAGTGATCACATAGGAGAATTTGAAAATGATCTTTTTGCTAATTTTTGCAATAAGAAAGGAATAAGTCATAATTTTTCTTTTCCTCGCACATCTCAACAGAATGGCGTCGTAGAAAGAAAAAATCTAATGTTACAAGAATGTGCACGAACATTATTAAATAGTAGTGGTCTACCAAAACATTTTTGGGCTGAAGCTATTGCTACAGCTTGTTTGTGTTGAATCGACTAACCATACGTCCTATGACTAAAAAAACTTGTTTTGAAATATTTTTAGGAAGAAAACCTAAAGTATCATACTTTAAAACTTTCGGTTCAAAATGTTTTATATTAAATACGAAAGATAACTTAGGAAAATTTGACCCAAAGGTCGATGAAGGTATCTTTATTGGATTTTCGGATCGTAGCAAAGCATATAGAATTTTTAATAAACGAAATAATACTATTGAACAAAGTTTACATGTTTCGTTCGACGAAAATCTTTTTAATCATTACACTAACGATGAAGAAGAAATTATTCCATTAACAAATTCTATTAATAATGAAATAAATGTGTAAAATAACACTTTGATATCATCCCCTACAATTCTTAAGAATCATCCAAAAGATAATATCATTGGAGATCTCAATTCTAGAGTAACTAGAAACCAACTTAATCAAATAAGCCATATAACATTTGTGTCAAATTTTGAACCAAAGAATTATAAAGAAGCTTCAAATGATAATTTTTGGATAATAGCTATGCAAGAAGAATTAAATCAATTTGAACGTAATAATGTTTGGGAATTAGTACGAAGACATGAAGAACAATCGGTTATAGGAACAAAATGGGTATTTAAAAACAAAGCAGAGAAGAATGGAAATATTGTTAGTAATAAAGCACGTTTAGTTGCTCAAGGCTATAATCAAGAAGAAGGTATCGATTATGACAAAACCTTTGCTCCAGTAGCTAGATTAGAGGCCATTCATACATTACTCGCGTTTACAGCTCATTACAATTTTAAACTATTTCAAATGGATGCCAAAAGTGCTTTTTTAAACGGTTTTATTAAAGAAAATGTATATGTAGAACAACCCCCATTATTTGTTCATGAAAAATATCCCGATCATGTTTTTAAATTATACAAAGCATTATATGGATTGAAACAAGTCCTCGAGCATGGTACGATCGTCTTAAAAATCATTTAATTACATCTGGTTTCCTAATAGGCAAAATAGATACAACTTTATTTATGAAAAGAGAAAATAATGATATTTTAGTTGTACAGATTAATGTTGATGACATCATTTTTGCTTCAACCAACGAAAATCTATGTAATCAATTTTCAAATATTCTTAAAATTGAATTTGAAATGTCATATATGGGAGAATTAAATTTCTTTTTAAGTTTACAAATAAAACCACTTGAAAATGGAATTTTTATTCATCAAGAAAAATATTATAATGATCTATTACGTCATTTTGAAATGGATAAAACTTCGAGCAAACCAACACCAATAAGTATCACTGTTCACTTGGAAAAGGATGATAACGGAAAAGATTTTGATGAAAAATTATATCTTTGCATGATTGGTTCTTTACATTATTTGACGGCTTGTCGACCCGATATTATGATGAGTCTACGTCTTTGTGTTCGATTTCAAGCAAAACAAAAAGAATCTCATCTAAGAGCTGTTAAGCGTATTTTACATTATCTATCTAATACTAGATATTATAGTTTGTTTTACCCTAAAGGATCATCGTTTGAACTAGTTTCATATAGCGATGCGGATTTCGGTGGATGTAGAACAGATCGTAAGAGTGCTAGTGGAACATGTCACTTTATCGGACAATCATTAGTTTCATGGTTTAGCAAAAAGCAAAATGGTGTTTCTTTATCTACTTGCGAAGCCGAATATATCTCAGCAGCTCTAGCTTGTGCACAAGTGATATACATGCAACAAACACTTACGGATTTCGGTAAAATTATCAACAAATCTTTAATATATTATGATAACACAAGTGCAATAAAATTATCAAAAAACCCTGTCAATCATTCATGAACTAAGAATATAGATATACAACATCATTTTTTACGAGACAATGTTGAAAAGGAACTATTCCATTAGAATACGTAAATACCGAAAATCAAATAGCAGACATCTTTACAAGACCACTAAATGAACAAACTTTTATTAAACTCCGATGTAATTTAGGGATTTGCTTACTTAATGATCTTCTCACTTAATAATCACTGCTTCATTTAGGCTATGATTAGTCATTTTTTTTAATCCACAAACTATAATTAATAATTTCTACACCTTTAATTTTTTAGATAGTTTGTTTTTCTATAAATAATTTTTTCAACTTATATATAAACAGTTATACAACAAGAAAAACTATATACACACAATTCATATCCTCTTCAAGAAACAAAATATAGCCATGTCTTCTGAGAACTCTTATATATCCATCTCGACACCAACGACGTACAGCTCGGCTGATACACCACAACGGCTTCCTACACCTAAACCAAAGCAGGAATCAACGTATAGGTGGTCCTCATATCACATGGGATTTACCCCTGATAGCAAGAAGACCAAAAGATCTCTGTTTGTCTCTCCTAACAAAACGGAGAAAATTGAAGAAATTCATCACTATTTGAAACAACATATAGATCTGCAATGAGAACTATATTTTGAACAAAAAGTTACAGCACGTCGTCTAAGCTTTTTGGAGCAAGTAGCGATGAAGTTATGTACGTCACGGGAGAAAGATGGTCCATGAACCACTTCCAAAAACTTGCAGTTCTTTGGGTCCCTCGTTTTCGTATTGTACTCCTTCGGACCCTTCACCAAGACGATTTTCTGCCTCCCCGAGAACCCACGAACGTGGAAATATATGGTCTCCACTTAAACCATGAAAGGATAACAAGTCAGGAGATCATAAAACTCCATAGCCTTCTAAATAAATTATTATACGTGTATCTATGTTTATTTGTTATTTTGTTTCACGCAAATATTACTACATTCTGTTTTTAATAAAATAGAGAATCGAAAAATAAGCAATACCATAAATTAGAAAAATTGCCTATTTCAGACGTCTGGATATGGACCTCAGACGTCTAACACTTTGATATACGTCTATTTTTTAAGCACTATGCATATGTCAGATGTCTGATATACCCCCAAACGGCTGAAAATTTGCTCTGTCTCCTATAAATAAAAATCAGAAAATTTCAGACGTCTGAAATTCGACCCAGACGTCTGAATTATTTCTCTGCCCCAAAGTTCTAAAAAATTGACCTATTTCAGACATTTGATTTTTAACCCAGACGTCTGGTAAAACTCTCTGACTATCAAATTTTACAAATTCGATCAATCCAGACGTCTAACCCAAAAACAAGACGTCTGAAGTTATCTACTGTACTCAATTTAGGGTAAACCAGACGTCTGATTTAGATTCTAGACGTCTGAAATTCAATCGACTCTTTAAATTAGCCCAGATAACGTCATTTTTTACTTTCATATCAAAAATTTTTAAGCTTCCATTCCCCAGTGGCGATTTTCCTCTCAACAACTTCCTTCTTACGCGAGCTCAAATCACAATGCATCCTAGAACTAAAAATCCCAAGGTATCCAAATAAAAACAAGATCAACCAACATCATCTTCAAATCCTCAAGTTTGCTCGGATGATCAAATTGAAAGATGGATGAATAGAGCACCACATTCAATCAAGTCGTATGAAGATATACAAAAGAAAACGCTTCACACATGTCTATTCTATAATCCACTTAAATTTCCAATGTATGATTTGGATGAAATGTGTGAGAATGCCGGACTAGAAACCTTGTTTTCATTCACTCTTAGTGACATCCAAATCGATCAATTGGCAATATTTCTTTTCTATGCAAATTTGGATAGAACTTCAGTGTGGAACACTGAAGATGAAGATAACTGTCTTTGATCTAGCGTGTATGGCAACACGATTAGACTAACTCCTGGCATAATAGGTAGAACCCTAGAATGTTCTGACATGGGTGAAGATTTATACAACATTCCCGATATGCGCTTCAAGCTAAGAAATAGTATAACACATTAAATTTGGGAAGATGAAATGCCAAAGTTTGCCTCTAAATATCTACGTCCATAAGCTCGACTCCTTACTCGAATAATAATCAATACCATCGTTCCACATATGGGAAGCCATGAGAAAATAACCAAGTTAGAGCACAAAGCCTTATATGCTCTATTTAGTGGATCAAGGGTGAATTGGGCCAAATTCGTCTTTGACGAGCTCAAACATTTTTGGACTCGGTCACGGCCATTAATTATTTGCCCAACATATATTATGAGACTTCTTCATGCACATAACATCCCGTCCCACCTATCGACCTTCGAAGAAATCTCACCAAAATATGCTTCCACCAAAATTTTCTCACTTATGCACTTACCTGAGATTCCCCCAGAATTTACATCCTTCGAAGAATGGACGCACAATCTTCAATCTAGACAAGTTGAGCCTCCATCTCAACCACACAATGAACCATCTCGAGAGGAGGAACAATATCGAGAAGCAACTCCACCTCCTCCTGCACCATTTGATTATCCAGGACAATATGAGATTATGGAGACTCGAATGGATACAAATCCAAATGAAAGTGTTCGAGATCTCACCTTTAGAAATCAACATATATTATCTCAAAATCAAAAACTTTTGGCTAAGCAGATTGACAACTTCGAAACATCATTTGCTACATGCCTAGCCACCATTGAAGAATCTCTTTCGACTATCTTATCGGTTCTCAAAGACGTACTCTAACGGGTCGCGGTCCAACACCACATTCTGAAGATTGGCCTGTAGGATCGATTTCACCCTAGAGGGGGGGTGAATAGGGTGATAGTGTAAATTATTAAAAATTAATCGCGGAAGCTTATAAATTAATTTCAATTCAGATCACAGAATAGCAGCACAGATATCGCAGAATATAAATAACAGAATAAAACAGAACAACACAGAATTTACCCAGCTTCGGCAAAACCCTGCCTACGTGCTGCCCCCAAGGTTTCTACTAGAAATTAGATAGTCCCTCGCTTACACATGTAAACTCGCTATACACCGCTATTGACTAATCTAACTCTACGCTCAAAACCTTGACCACAACTCAACTACCGAGTTGCAAATTCCCAAACTACACACCGTAGTTTGCACCCTAGTCACACGACTAGAAAATAAACGGTTTAAAAGTAAAATACAAAACAAAAACAAATTAAGTAAAATAAAGCCCTATTTAAAATAATAAACTAAAGCCTTTTAATAAAAGAAAGTCGGCCCCTTGTTCACTTCAACCCGTTTCTCTCTTTTTTTTTCTTCGTGAAAAAATGGCCGCTCCTTTTTCAGATCTAGGGCTTCGTCCCTTTGATTCAATTAGGGCTTTTGAAGTGCCGATCCTACTTCGATCGATTTTGTGATTGTTCACGTGTTGCCTTGCTCGATCGATTCTCGTTGGTCTCTCTCTGGCTACTTCAAGTTGATGGAGTTCGACTTTGATTTGGTATGTGATTTCTGCTTCGTTACTGTTTGATTTTCGTATTCGAACTTCCATGATTATGCCGATGATGATTTTGGTTTATATAGGATTTGAATTCCTATTATTGCGTTCGTATATGTTTTATTTGAATTTGTCAAATAATTTGTTCTGGCCATTCGATTATACTTGAATGCTCGTGATTTTTCCTTGACTAAATCATACTCAATTTCTTGATTGACACGGCTTTACAAATTGTGATGAGCACGGCTTTAATTTGACTTTGTCATATTCGTATATTTCATGTTGATTTCTTGGTATTTTTTACTTTGACTTGTTCAAACTTGACATGGCGATCTCTGTTGGTTCTTCTCAAAAATTTGCCGTGCCACTTTTCATGATTTTAACTTCTCTGTGAACTTTTGCTTGTTGCCTGTTGAACTTGTTTTGTATCACTGCAAAATTTGTTGTCTGTACATTTCATATACTTGCAACCTTGCTACTGCATATTGTTGTATTTGGACTTGATGTACATCTGAGTCACTGTTGCCTTGTCGCTGTGTCATACTCGATGTGTTTGCACTTTGATATTGTTTCTGGCATGTGCTCGGTTACTGATGCATATACGAACTGTTGCTCGTATTGTTTCTTCATATACATATGTCTCTGTTCGTCATGTTGGTTCGAATTGCACTTGGTCTTTGTTGTGTTAGTGACAAGTCTTGTTCTCTGGTATCTTGGTTCACTTCATGTTGCCTTCTTCACTGTGTCACTTATGTGCATATGTTTGCACTGTTTTATGTTGTCACTTGATCTGTTATATTTGGTTCATAATTGACTGTGGTCACTTGCATGCATTTAGCTCGATGGTTGTTGCATATTGCAACTTGTACATGATTTTGGTCTTCAATGCATTCTTATATTCTCCTGTATCATGCTTGGCACAGGCTTGCATAGTTGTGGCATGGTCATTTGTGTATGATTCACTGTTGGTCTTGTACATCATTGATGCTGCAGCTTGGTCATTTGTCTGCACTTTCACTTGAACTTGTAGATGATGGTTCATTTGACTTGGAATTGGATGTTTGTTCTTTCCAGTGAGTTGTCTGGATTTATTCAACATAGTTGTATTTGTACATTGCCTTTGTTGTGGTCTGGAGTGTATGTTGGCAACTTGTTCGGTGCATTTGCTGGCAGTTGGTCTTTATTGCATTCATGTCATATTTGAACATAGTTGCATTATATTGGTCGAGCTTTGATTCTTTGTTGGCACTTGCTTGAACTTGATTTGTTTATCTGCACTGTTGTATATTCGAACTGCACCTGTGTTGAATCCAGTTTTATTTGGATTTGACCTTGTGCTGAAGTCGTGATATATTGCATGTTTCACCTGAGTTGAATCCTGTATTTTTATTTGGGTTTGACCGGTGCTCACCTGTCCCTGTAACTCAATCAAGTGTATATATCGGTGTGCACGGCCTTGTGGCATATACAGTGATACACTGTGTATGTCACAAGTTGTTCGTGTATGATGAATTCAAATTTAAATTATGACGAACAACCCAAATAACTGAGGCAAATTATATTTTTAAAATTCACGTTTTATTTTATACTGCAAAAATATTTCTTTTTCAATTTTACTGCGTTAGTTTATATTTTTGCAGATCGCTCAGATGCTGGATTCAAACTGGAATGAAGTTGAAGATAATTACGAGTGTGAGTGATATGTAGTGAGGTGAATTGTAAATGTGAAATGTGATGTAATTGTAATCAAAGTTGTATAGTTATAGTGAGAGCTTGAAATTGTACTATTCAAAGATGTAATAAATATTTGTTTGAATAAAATATTCGTTTGAATTCAAATTTCGTGTTATTTATTTTATTCTGCAAATATTTATTTAATCTGTGAAAAAAAAATAAAAATAGTATATTATCAAATACATTTAAACGAATGTATATATGTTTATTATCATCAAACAAAAATCATATAAGCGCATATTCAACAATCTCCCCCTTTTGATGATAACAAACATATATTTAAGATTTTGAATATATTAAATGTATTTGATCATAGTTATATCCTAATTGCTCCCCCTATTTAAATGCTCCTCTCTACACAATACTCCCCCTACATATATGCATACAAATAAAAATGAGCCTAGATGCAAATGGAAAATTATTTTGCCTTTGCTTGATTTTATTTGACAAAATCTTAACTTTTCTCTCCCCATTTTGTTATCAGCAAAAGAATTATAGTGTTAGAAAAAATAGAAATAAAGTGATTGATATTAATTCAACTTTAAAACTCAATTGAATATAAATATTAAATTTCGATAAAAAATAAAACAAAAATCATAAATATTTTGTTAGGCGCATATTCCACTTTTAGAATGATGGAAATGATGTCATCATATAAAACCATACAGTTGTGTCTATTTGTGGTATATTTATATCAGGAATTTGAATATCTACTAACCATGCATAACCGTTAGGACTTTTAAATGAGATTAGTAGTATTCCAATTTTATTTTATTTTATTTTAAAAAAAAATGAATTCAAGTATCTTCTAACCACGCATAACCGTGAGGACTTTTAAATGGGATTAGAATCAACTTGTTTATTTTAAAAGAAAAAAAATCAACTTTTGATATGCGTTCCATACATGCATAACCGTGAGGACTTTTAAATGAGCATGGAAGCACATAACAAATTCCAAGTAATTCACCCATGCATAACCGTGAGGACTTTTAAATGAGAGTGAATACTTTGGTATTTATTTATTTATTTATTTTTGCCTTTTTTTTTAAAAAATGTGAAAATGAAAAACGAACGATTCCTGTTTAAAGTACCACATATCGACAAACTATATAGAGTTTTGATGAGTGATAGTTGTTAGAAATATGATAGATATAGAGATGGTCATGGAATTTTTACCAACAAAAAGTTTTATAACTCTTGTTTAAATTTCTAAAGAAATTTTCTAATTATACTTTCTCGAGTTATAATATATGATAAATATCAACACTCATCACTTTTTCTATTACTATTTTTCTTTTCGATAAACATTAGGGAGTCAGATTAGTCAATATAGTCATTTAAAATCAAATTCAAAAATAATTATGAAACCAATTTTTCAAAATGACTAATCTGAAAATATGGTCAAAAATGATTTTCTCCAGGGGGTTTTAAAAGAAAATTTTCTGCTATTTGAAAATTATTTGAAATGTAAAATATGCAGATATTTTCTTTGAAAAACGATGCAGTTAATGAATGTGTCAAAAATTAATCATGTTCCACTAGTAATTTTTCTATCAACCATATTACCAGTGTAATCTGCATCTGAATTTAAATTTCACTCAAAATTCACTCGTTGAATGTCAAAGACCAGATTAAGAAATTTCTCATGATTATTATCAACAAATTTTTAAATGAAATTCTCTTGGATTTGAAATTAAAACCGTGTCAACAATCAATCATATATTAAAGTGTCAATTTTAGAAGCCATCAAACGTTATTTTTATTTCAAAGCAATTTCTTAATAGTTTCAACAATTTCAAAAAAAATTTAACATCCTTTTCACAATTTTTAAAATAGAATTCATTAGGATTTTAAATCGAGGCCGTGTCAAAACATGAATATAGATTTAGCCAAAAATATTATAACAACAATATTATTATCCAATCAAAACACTATTTTTCTCTCAAACTTATATATCAAGTAATTCTAGAGAATTTTATAGTGTTTTTGGCATAAGAATATAAATGGCTAATCAATTTTGAATAAAGTCAGAATCAAAATCATAATTAAATCATCATCATATCATAATTGGCTGATTTTATTCAGAAAATGGTACAGATTATCACATTTAATATATCGTACAAATAAATATACTTTTACCTGTCTTTACCTTTACGATATTTCTCGTCGTTGTTCATTGTGATTCTGTCACCCTTATACTAGGCTAAGGAACTTAGCTTTGTCGCCCGTTGTGTTCCTGAAACAGCCAAAATCCAGAGAACACTATTGTTGTTCCTTAGCCTTCCACCACACCTACACGGAAAAGGATTTATGTGACCTATTTGTTTTTATAGGTCCATGGTTGTTAGTGGCAGAAAATTTTGAAAAATAATTTTGTGTAGACCCAAAACTATTTATAATTGTTCCCTTTGGCACCCAAATTTGTTTAACTTTGAGAGATTTTATATTTGTGCCTTTTGGAACCCAAATCGGTATAGTTTTCGCATGTTTGGGTCTATACCAAAAATTATTGTGATCGTGTCCAAATTTTCTACAGATTGTGCACATAGAATTAACTTGATTAAACTTGTTTTCAACAATTTTCGAATTATTAAATCCAAGTCCTTGTCTAACCATATTAACAGTTTGCTTTCCTAATAGCATATTCAACGATTTTTCACTTTTTGAAAATTTATCTAAAGTCGTAGACAATTGTTGGACTTGTGATTTGAGAGATTCATTTTCGTTTAACAACTGTGTGCACTTTTTAATAGAATTCTCTCTCCTAGTATTTTCATTCTCCTTTAAAATCAGAATTTCATTTTCAAGCGATTTTATTTTAATTTCTGATTTTTTAATTTCCTCATCAAATGTTGGACACTTATCACACTTAGGGATCCTACTTTGATAGGTTTTAACTAATTGATCAAGTTGTTTATTGCATTCTATCAAAGTATCTTTTTGAGATTCAAGTTTGGTGTATTTTTCCCTAAGTCGTTCAAAACAACCGTTTACTTCATGAAAATATATAAGCAACTCAGAATGGGTAAGTTTTGATACCTCACTTGGCTCGTCATCGTCACTGTCAGTTGTATCACCTCGAAGACACAATTCTGCCTTTTCGCTTTCACTGCCAGTGCTTTGATCATTTTCGTCTATTTCATCCCAAGTGGCTGCAAAACTTTTCTTTTTCTGTTTCTTTCCGTGGCTGGATTTAATTTGTGGACAATCGGGCTTGATATGGCCGGGTTTGTTGCAATTATAACAAATAAACTTTTGTTCTTCTGAGTAGTCTAGTGCTTTGGCTATTCTGCTTTTTGCTTTTTGAATTCGAGCTGAATTTCCATGTTTTTGATTCCATTTTTTGAATTTCCTTATTAACAGCTCCAATTCTGCTGCTCCATCATCTTCATCGTTATCATCATCACTTTCGGTTGTTCCTTTGAGAGCTATTGATTTCTTTTGAGTGTCACCTCCTTCACGCTCTTCTTTGAATTTCATTTCAAGCTCATAAGTGGTGAGATTTCCGATGAGTTCTTCAACTTTAAGTTGTTTTAAATCTTTCGATTCTTGTATGGCAGTTACTTTTGCTTCAAAGCTTCGTGGAAGGACTCTGAGGATTTTCCGGACTATTTCTAATTCGGTGTATGTTTTTCCGAGAGCTTTTGATTTGTATACGATATTGGAGAGTCGTCCGTACATCTCTTTGACATTTTCTTCCTTCGCCATTTTGAAGTTCTCGTATTCGCTGCTTAGCATTGCAAGGCGAGATTCTTTGACTTGAGATGTTCCTTCGTGAGTCACTTCTAGTATGTGCCATATTTCCTGCGCAGTTAGACAATGTGAGACACGATTAAATTCAAATTGATCCAATGAACAGATAATAGAATTCATAGCTTTGGCATTAGTATTCTGTAATTTATTTTCTAGTTCTGTCCATTGTTCCTTTGGTTTCTCTATTTCCTGATTATCTACAGTTATAGTTGGTATACCATAACCTGTCTCAACAATATTCCAAGCGTCAATGGTTTTCAGAAAAATTTGCATTCTATTTTTCCAGTAAGCATATTCACCATTGAACATTGGTGGTCTAACTATGGATTGTCCTTCTACAAAAGCATTATTAAAAGAAGCCATTTTAAAAAAAAAAAATTCAAATTTTTAAAACAAAAAACGATTTTTGAAACACGAATTTTTAAAACAAAAATTAATTTTTGAAACACGAATTTTTAAATTAAAAATTGGTTTTTGTAAAATCAAAATTTTAAAACAAAAATGGCTTTTGTTCCTAGCTCTGATACCACTTGTAGGATCGATTTCACCCTAGAGGGGGGGTGAATAGGGTGATAGTGTAAATTATTAAAAATTAATCGCGGAAGCTTATAAATTAATTTCAATTCAGATCACAGAATAGCAGCACAGATATCGCAGAATATAAATAACAGAATAAAACAGAACAACACAGAATTTACCCAGCTTCGGCAAAACCCTGCCTACGTGCTGCCCCCAAGGTTTCTACTAGAAATTAGATAGTCCCTCGCTTACACACGTAAACTCGCTATACACCGCTATTGACTAATCTAACTCTACGCTCAAAACCTTGACCACAACTCAACTACCGAGTTGCAAATTCCCAAACTACACACCGTAGTTTGCACCCTAGTCACACGACTAGAAAATAAACGGTTTAAAAGTAAAATACAAAACAAAAACAAATTAAGTAAAATAAAGCCCTATTTAAAATAATAAACTAAAGCCTTTTAATAAAAGAAAGTCGGCCCCTTGTTCACTTCAACCCGTTTCTCTCTTTTTTTTTCTTCGTGAAAAAATGGCCGCTCCTTTTTCAGATCTAGGGCTTCGTCCCTTTGATTCAATTAGGGCTTTTGAAGTGCCGATCCTACTTCGATCGATTTTGTGATTGTTCACGTGTTGCCTTGCTCGATCGATTCTCGTTGGTCTCTCTCTGGCTACTTCAAGTTGATGGAGTTCGACTTTGATTTGGTATGTGATTTCTGCTTCGTTACTGTTTGATTTTCGTATTCGAACTTCCATGATTATGCCGATGATGATTTTGGTTTATATAGGATTTGAATTCCTATTATTGCGTTCGTATATGTTTTATTTGAATTTGTCAAATAATTTGTTCTGGCCATTCGATTATACTTGAATGCTCGTGATTTTTCCTTGACTAAATCATACTCAATTGCTTGATTGACACGGCTTTACAAATTGTGATGAGCACGGCTTTAATTTGACTTTGTCATATTCGTATATTTCATGTTGATTTCTTGGTATTTTTTACTTTGACTTGTTCAAACTTGACATGGCGATCTCTGTTGGTTCTTCTCAAAAATTTGCCGTGCCACTTTTCATGATTTTAACTTCTCTGTGAACTTTTGCTTGTTGCCTGTTGAACTTGTTTTGTATCACTGCAAAATTTGTTGTCTGTACATTTCATATACTTGCAACCTTGCTACTGCATATTGTTGTATTTGGACTTGATGTACATCTGAGTCACTGTTGCCTTGTCGCTGTGTCATACTCGATGTGTTTGCACTTTGATATTGTTTCTGGCCTGTGCTCGGTTACTGATGCATATACGAACTGTTGCTCGTATTGTTTCTTCATATACATATGTCTCTGTTCGTCATGTTGGTTCGAATTGCACTTGGTCTTTGTTGTGTTAGTGACAAGTCTTGTTCTCTGGTATCTTGGTTCACTTCATGTTGCCTTCTTCACTGTGTCACTTATGTGCATATGTTTGCACTGTTTTATGTTGTCACTTGATCTGTTATATTTGGTTCATAATTGACTGTGGTCACTTGCATGCATTTAGCTCGATGGTTGTTGCATATTGCAACTTGTACATGATTTTGGTCTTCAATGCATTCTTATATTCTCCTGTATCATGCTTGGCACAGGCTTGCATAGTTGTGGCATGGTCATTTGTGTATGATTCACTGTTGGTCTTGTACATCATTGATGCTGCAGCTTGGTCATTTGTCTGCACTTTCACTTGAACTTGTAGATGATGGTTCATTTGACTTGGAATTGGATGTTTGTTCTTTCCAGTGAGTTGTCTGGATTTATTCAACATAGTTGTATTTGTACATTGCCTTTGTTGTGGTCTGGAGTGTATGTTGGCAACTTGTTCGGTGCATTTGCTGGCAGTTGGTCTTTATTGCATTCATGTCATATTTGAACATAGTTGCATTATATTGGTCGAGCTTTGATTCTTTGTTGGCACTTGCTTGAACTTGATTTGTTTATCTGCACTGTTGTATATTCGAACTGCACCTGTGTTGAATCCAGTTTTATTTGGATTTGACCTTGTGCTGAAGTCGTGATATATTGCATGTTTCACCTGAGTTGAATCCTGTATTTTTATTTGGGTTTGACCGGTGCTCACCTGTCCCTGTAACTCAATCAAGTGTATATATCGGTGTGCACGGCCTTATGGCATATACAGTGATACACTGTGTATGTCACAAGTTGTTCGTGTATGATGAATTCAAATTTAAATTATGACGAACAACCCAAATAACTGAGGCAAATTATATTTTTAAAATTCACGTTTTATTTTATACTGCAAAAATATTTCTTTTTCAATTTTACTGCGTTAGTTTATATTTTTGCAGATCGCTCAGATGCTGGATTCAAACTGGAATGAAGTTGAAGATAATTACGAGTGTGAGTGATATGTAGTGAGGTGAATTGTAAATGTGAAATGTGATGTAATTGTAATCAAAGTTGTATAGTTATAGTGAGAGCTTGAAATTGTACTATTCAAAGATGTAATAAATATTTGTTTGAATAAAATATTCGTTTGAATTCAAATTTCGTGTTATTTATTTTATTCTGCAAATATTTATTTAATCTGTGAAAAAAAAATAAAAATAGTATATTATCAAATACATTTAAACGAATGTATATATGTTTATTATCATCAAACAAAAATCATATAAGCGCATATTCAACATGGCCAACTCTAGTACCTTCTCCTCCTGTAGAACATTCCAAACTTTCTGAGGACGAACCTCTTAAGCAAGTTTTGACATCTCCTACAAAGGCTAGCACTTCTAAAAAAGATGAAACATGGGATGATCAAGATAAAGCTTCTCCAAAGGAATCATAAATTTTAGGAATCATAGATTTTAGGATTTTGGGATTTCAACATTTGTAAAATTGACAAAATCTATGTATGCAATCAATTTCGAATTATTAATGAAATTTTCCTTTTGTGTTTTACCTTTGATGATTGGTTAAATTATTTATAATTCTTTTTGATAATGCCATAGGGCGAGAAATATAAGTATGTTTATAAAACATTAAGAATAAGCACATATTTGGGGAGAGATTTATAATTTAAATATATAAGTACATTGAATAGTTATCATCATAAAAAAGGGGGAGATTGTTAGGAAATCAATTCTATGGTTTCGATGACAACAACTATATAATGGAAATCGAATATGCATATATATATATATATATATATATATTCACAGGTAATTGCTAAAGTAACATCACTAAAGAGACAAGAACAAGTCTCAAAGAACGTATCAAGAGGCTACAGGTCGATAGAATCAGAAAAGCAATGACACAGATACAAGAAAAGCAACATGCACAAGATCATACGTCTGGTGCAGTAGCCAAACGTCTGAATAAATCCTCTGGATTACAAACCAGATAGAATCAAATGTCTGATTAATATACTCAGACGTCTGAAAGGCTACTATATACAAAAAAATATAGAGCCAGGCGTCTGAGACATATTCCAGACGTCTGAAACTGAACTCTTTTGTTGACATTCGAATTACAACTGTCATAATTGAAAAGACACCTTCGCTTCTCTTCGCTGCAACTCTTCATCACCATCAAAAGCGATCATAAAACACTCGATGGATACAACTACTCAAGGAATCTCACTACCACTATAAATAGCATCAAGAATCCGAGAGAAGATTTCACCTTACTTACTTGTGCTCTTTACTCTTATACTTTGATATATTCTTGATCTCTAGCAATCATATATTTTTATTCCACTCTTCCATATATACAGAACTCTTCAATCAATATCTTCTATATATATATATATTGGAAGCATTTGTACTTAATAGTCAATAATCGTGTTATAGAACACACACTTGACAAGAACTAGCTTTTGTAACCAAGCCTATTCCTCCGAGCGAAGTGAGGGTGTTTGATAGTCGAATTCCGAAGGGGAGCTTCGGGACTGGACGTAGGACGGGAGGTCTGAACTAGTATAAAATCCTTGTATGCTTAGTTTATATTTTATTAGATTAATTTTATATTAGTTACATCATATAGTTAGTCACATATACTTGCATATACACTACATGATCCATCATATAGACTTCTATACCCATGCTTTTGTGTTTTGTCCTGCTACGTATCCTTACTTTAAGATTCATTTACCATAATCTTGTATGTCATAGATATGAATAAGTGGGTAGGAAAAATTAATGTCCAAAGTTTCATAACTCACTCGATACATTAAATCAAGTTACATTGCCGTATTACTTTAACTTAATAAAAAGTAAGCTTGCACATTTTGATCAATGTTTCAATGTGCCAATGCTATAACTATAATTTTTAATTCCATACCTTATGTCAATACAAGTTATAATGCACACATAAATATCAATTCATATACAAACTATTGCTTTTAAATCTTAACTTAAATATTGACTAAATGATATAGACTGGAACATTATTGACCTCGATCATACCCGAATTTGGTAAGAGAACATGGGTTCACACTTTAATGGACTTTGGGAAGCTAATTGCACCTATTTAGAATGTGAATTCTAAAAACTAAATCACATCAATATATGTATAGTTCTTAAATGCAAATTAAGGAAAAAAATTGGCTGCATCATTTGATTCATATTTTATGATGATTTGTTCATTTTTAGGGGATGTACGTTTTGATTATACCTTTTTAGCATCAACTTGTAAAATCAAAGGACTTCAGTTTAATGATTCAAATTTTGTTGATGCATATGGCGAATTGATCAATTGTGGGGGTTGTTGGTCTTTGGGTGAATGGATTTTTTTCATGATTACAACCATTTGAGGACAAGGTTAATGGAATCAATTTTATTATAGATATAGTAAATCACACATAAGTGCGCACAAATGCACATATGTGTTTAATGTTATATTAACCGAAAAATTTCTTAGTCGTCGGACATAGGGATATGGACAAAGACAATGGATGATGTGTAATTGTGGCCTTATTTGAAAGAAATAGTGGGCTGCAATAAATATTTTCAAATTTATTATATTATTGCCTATAAATTACATTGCTCAAAATTAAGTTTAGTTTAGAGCAATATAACGCAGTCATTTATTTCTTACTCTTTATTCCCACATTAAGATTCAAATTTGTGCATATATGAATTAATTATTTTTATATGTTTTTATAGTTTCTGATCACGATCAACACTCTTCTAATTATACATTGCTTTATGATTATGAAAAAATTTCTACGCTATATAGAAAAATAAAAATATACATTAATGTCTTTGGTGCGCATATGGGTCTACTATATACAATCTCAAAAGGCCTTGTAATACTTGCTGAATCAACCTATAAGCATTTGGATTTATTTATATTGTTACCCACTCTTATATGTATAGTATATATTTATTCTACTTTCTCAAATGTACAAGTTTAATAAAATATAAATACGTGGATTAAAATAAATGTATTATTACATTTACATCCATAATATCATATGACGATAAAAAATATTTCAAATTATCCGAATAAAGTACGTTTACTGTCGGATGTAGTTTCATATTAATTTTTTTTATTTTTAACGGTGAGTATTTGGAGAAGTTTTTATCTTTGGCTTAGTTGATTATTGTTTAGGGTACTTTATAGTGGTCATTTGTACTTATAATAGTCAGTATCAACTTGGATTATAACAATATCAAACAAAAATAAAAAGCAGAAAAAATCAAATCTCATTTCTTTTAGTTCTTCTTTCCAACACTACTTTCAATAGCATCATTCTCAAGACCATAGTAGTCTTAATAGTATTAATTATTTTCTATATATTTGCACTGTTGGATCAATTTGACTTTCTACGAATGATTTTATAGCCTTAGAACTTAACCATGTTTACAGAGTTATACGTTTAACCACCAAAAGAAGCTTTCTCTTTTGATTTATTATGAAATTTATTATTTCATAATATAATGCTTTTGAAATAAGTAAGAATGCAAATTTTGTATACTAAACATATGTTCATCTTAGAAATTTGTGAATTATTATTATCTATTTGTATTATCTATTATACATGTTTTTTCTATTGTAATTTAACATATTATAGCTAGATTATTAACTTAATTTTTACAAGGCGAAGACATTATGGCATATTCGGTACTTAGTGCACTAAAGTTATATTAAACTACAATGTGTAAATCAATGTGGGCATAAGATGTTCTAAAATGAAATAAAGTATGACAGTTCCAAGACGAAAATAAATGGAACTCATGTAACAACCAAGATTTTCGACCCTTGAAAATCGACATCTATACATTAACTGTATAACATGTCATATATTCAAGTGCCGAACACACCGATTGCTAGGAGTGAAGAAGCTAAGGTAGAAGAGTATACAGAAACAACAACATAGAATCTCACAATCCCAGTGGAACAAAATATAATATATAATAACAGATTTTAAATATAAGAACTGTACTGTTAATGTACATACCATTATCAAAGTATAAATAGACAACAACCACTCTGGATAGTTCTAATAATTTGTCCTCACACAACGGAAATATATACCAAGCATGGAGATACATCTCTGTTATCCAGCTCTTCTTCTGAGCTCCATAACATCCTATCCTGAATCTATATACTCGATATGTCCCAAGCATTATAATAAAATAACACCCGAGTCAGTCTGGAAACCAGCGTGAGAAAACACACTTAATTTTAATTATTAAAGTCATCAAAATACTTAGAAAAACAAAGGTATCTCGTAAGACCGCGTCACACATAAACACGATGGGTTTTTCCTTTACGATAATCAAAATTTTTGATATCAAAATCATCTGATATTATAATAGTGTCTATAAAATGTAAATATAAAATAGCAGAAATGCTTGCATCTTACATTTCAGCGTGGTTGGGCACAATCCAAACCATATGACGCTTATTGGAGAATGGATTTCATACAATGACTAGGCTATTGGCGTACCACTCATCATAATACACCTCCAGAAAATATACCAAGGACCTCGCCGGGATCCCTTACCAACTCAAGCCAGCCTACCCCTAACCTGGATAGTACCGAATATGTTATCACTTTGAGTATTCCCACCCTTTAATCGAGTGCTGACTATTCCATGCACAACCATATCCATAATTTTAAAATATCCAAGGGTATCTAGAAAGGTGATAATATACCCTAATTGGGTGCGACTCACTTAGCCTTACTGCATCTACCATGTTTTAGTCATTCCCGGTTGATGAGGCTTAAGGCTATGTTTACTTTTCAAGAAAAATTTCACTTAGAATGCTCATCGTCCTCCAGTGACAATGTTCTAATAGCATTCGTATACAAGATGCCCTGGGTCTGGACAAACCGATTCACCGTCTTTACCATCTTCACGATATCCATTCGTAACGCTCAAATCAGATCTAAGTGCTTTTCAGATAATTAAATTAGATCCTGATCTCTTCGAAACGATCAACGAAATTGGTCAATATTTGATAGTCGGTTATTTAACTATCAATATAACATCCATATGCAGTCACTAGGCCCATATTACAATTTTCCAAAATTTATTTTCAAATTATCTTTATAAGATATATATTCAAATCCCTTCCAAATTTGTAATATTTGTGACAACTCAAATACTTATATCCATATCAGGATATTTCAAACCATCTTTTATTTCAACACTTAGAAAATTATTTGAAATCATATTATTACTAAACCCCATACTTCTCAACACTTGGAAAAGTTTCATTTATTTCTCTTTTCTAAAAATACTTCACAATTTATATTGTAAATTCCATAACTCGTTTATACAATAAGTTCCGGGGGTTACTTAATTCATTTCCTTTAATATTTCGAAAGTCAAAACACTTGTCTATAATCCCAAATATCCATTTCTAACTTCTTTTATGAATCCTAATTCATTTTTTTGAAGTTCACTTTTATTTAAATGCTTCAAAAAAATTCCTTATATTTCTCCAAATTCCGTGTTGAGAATTCCTCTTATAAACCCCAACTACTGAATAAACCCCGTTTCCAAACATCGTGTACATTTGTAAATAAATTTAAATCATACAAAACTATATGCACACACACAATAAGTGTTTAAAGAATAATAATTTATTTTTAAAAACATGTTCAAATAATTGTTTTGAAGTATCAAACATTTTTTAATAAAAAACATTAATAACCCATTTCCAGTCTATCTTTAATTAAAACTAATCGATTTAAAAGCTTGTTATAAAAACTAGAATTTTTTCCAATAAAAATTTATATTTGAGTAGTCCACTTTCTAAAATATTCCAATACTAACTAGTTTAAAATTTCATCGTTTTATAAATAAAACTTTCCTTTTTAAAACAAACTTAACTTCTAAATAAAAAATATTTTTTTTCTTCAATTTATTAATCCCTCTCGGTTCACAACACATCGATTTCCTTTCCAGTTCCTTAACCATTTTCACTTTTCAAAAATAGAGTCTACTATTTTTTTTCTAAACTATTTTCATATCTTGATATAGATTCACACTATGAAATTTATATTCCTAATTTATCACTAATTTCATTTCCCTTATTTATAAACATCGTTTATAAATTTGCAAACTCCCTTGGTTTTACTTATTTATAAAAATTTGTCTTATTTATAAAATTCCATTTTATAAATCCATTTCCTTATAAACTCCATTTATTTTGCAGATCTATCTAAAGTATCGATTCCATCTCCTTTCCTTATTTTTCACGATATCATTTAAAAATTCCCTATCTAAAATATCTTTAAAATATACATTTAAACAATCAACGAATTTATTAACCAAAACCAAAATCAATTTATTGTTTTATCCAATAAATTTCCTTTTTAAATAATCCGAATTTCGATATGATTATTCTTATATTCAAATCTCCTTTAATTCCTTAAAAATTCAAAAATAATATTTATGGTATTTTAAATCCCAAAATTATGTCCGGTGCTACTATAGCATCTAATAATCAAACAAATCACAATCCTTAATAGGATATTAACACACATCATATATCAATATATATGAAAATAATCAATATATTTGAGGAATCCAGTTGGATCCCTCCAACCTGTTTTCCCTGCATCCATAGATGTTAGATAACATAAAATACCAATCCCACTTTAAAACGGGATATCGCGGTAATGTTGGGTCATCCACTATTATGCAGGGCGCATAGAGTCTCATCCATCCAATAGGCAGGAAATATATATCCAACCATTAATATATACACTAATATATATATATATATATATATATATATATATATATATATCGACCGATAATAATAATTTATCAATTCATCCAATCAACCAATAATTAATTTTCAAACTTTTAAATTATAACTAGCAATCCAAAATGAGTGAGATTTACTCATCTTGATTTTTAAATTGCCAAACACCCAGATTTTAAATTTTCAGCTGACTTCGAAGAATCCCAAGCTGATTTTTACATGGAGCACTCGATCATACGAATTCAATAAGAGAAACCACGTTCAATTCTGATATCGTATGAAAGAGTTATACGATTTAATAGTATTTTCGATTTTTTAAGCCAATGCTAATAAAATAAACTAATTAAAAATTATACCTTAATTACTTTCTGAAACCTCTTCCCTCTTCCATCATGTTCAAGCAAGAAAAAACTAGGCTGTTTTTCTCAGGTCGAGTTTCCTCGTCTCTACTACTTTGGTCGCACCTCACCAGAGTTCATCCGTTGCCACCGTGCACGACGTCACCTCCACCCTGCCTTGTATACATGGCGTCACTTATTTTGAGCCACTACCTGTGAAGCTTTCTTGACAGTCGCAACCCAGCATCTAAAACCCTAGACGCGAGTCGAACAAAATCTTCTCATGCCTCTGGCCAACATGCTCACGCGTGCCACCTCCAGCTGTGTCGCTTCCATCGTCGTCCCCCCTTCAGTCGCGAGTGCAACGCGATTCGCCCTCTTTTTTCTCAAATGAATTCGTTTTCATGAATTTGAATTCCAAAGGAACCAAGAGAAGTAACGCGATTTATATTTTTTTGAATTGCTTTTGTACAACTCTTATATATATATATATATATATATATATATATATGTTCGAAAGAATTTGGTTTGTAGAAGAAGATATGCAAACGCAATTTTAATTGGGTGAGAAAGCGGATCATTCAGGAATTAGGGTGGCTGAGGATACATTATAGGTTTTGACTTTGAAGTTTATAATATTATTTGTTTTTCAAAATATCTTGCTTAATATAAATTAAAAATCCAAACTCCTTAAAAGGCGTGCCGCCTGGCGTTCTTAATGTTAACCCTATTCCGAACGCAATGGAACAAGTTTCGAGTCCAGATTCGATCGTAAGGGAAAGATAGCTTTTTAAATCGACTATCTAAATAAAATTCGATTAAATTATTTCTAAGCGTTTTCATATCATACGACCAAAAAGTGAATCCGAATACTATGAAATTTGAAATCCGATAATAATACTTTATTACGGATTCAATAAAATCGGTATCATCGAATTTCGAGACTACGCTCCAGATCGCTATTTTAACGTGTCGATTAGATCGACGATTTCCAAAATTTACGAAATCAATTGAAATTTCAATTTATAAACTTATCAACTCGATTAAAATTCAAATAAAATTTACATCATCATTAGAAATTGTTTTGATTTATATTCAATTCAAATTTCAATTATTTGTACTATTTCCTTATTACGATAAATTGCTATAATTGAAATTTAAATCAGATTTACCAATTCAACCACAAATTCCATATTAAAAGTCAAGTTTTATTCCAACTTCAATACTTAGAATCATTAAAATAATCAACATCAAACGGCAAAAAAATCTGGGTTGTTACAACTCATTTCACTATATGTCCACTCATTTCACTTCATAGTTCATTATGTATTAATTGTGATAATATATTCATTTTTTTTTCAAATTTATATTATGTCATGATGATTGTATTTCCATTTTATTAGACATGTGTTTATGCACTACTTATGTTTTATCTCCCTTTTGGTACGTTTGATTGATATACAAGTTGATATTGGTTTTCAAAGTTCAGTAATTTAGCCAAAGACAACCATGAGGAAGGGAGTTATGGAAAATCCTTAAGGATAACATCCATATTAATCAAATTGCAAAGCCTGGATTACACAACCATTTTTGAAGATTATTAGGTAGCGCATGGATTAGGTAATTGTTCCTTTTTGGTACATCTACATAATAATGTAATAAGATCATTTCTTTCCTTGACCGAAATGAATAACATAGTGAATTTCAAACTTTAAACCCGTTAATTGTTCAGTGAGTGAACATGTTGGAATTAATATGTTATACAAAAAAATTAGTTGAAACTTGAATATTTTACTTGCTTACCAAATTTGAAACTAATCTCCATTGTCATGGTTGTTATCCCATTTTTTGGTCAAAACTGGAATATCAACAAATTGGCAAGGAATTATGGATATCAGGACTGGAGATAAGGCTACAATGGATATCGTCAAAATTTTGTTGAACTCCGATCGGGACGAAATTGATTGGAAATGATGATAAGGACTATGAAAGGCTAATTTTCGAATTTCAGGTTAATCGGAGTTCGTATGAAGGAAATATGATGGATTCAAAGTAGGAATAGTACGTAGTTCGAACCCATCAGGTTCGAACCCATCAGGTTCGAACCCAGGAGGTTCGCATCGATGACGCTTCGAATCGATGGGAACATGATGGGTTCGAAAGGAGTAGCTTCAATGCAATGGAGATGGATTCGAAGTGGGCATGGATTCGAAGAAGGAGATGGAATCGAAGTAGACATGGATTCGAAGAAGGAGATGGAGTCGAAGTAGACATGGATTCGAAGAAGGAGATGGAGTCGAAGTAGACATGGATTCGAAGAAGGAGATGGAGTCGAAGTAGACATGGATTCGAAGAAGGAGATGGATTCGAAGTGGACATGGATTCGAAGAAGGGGATGGATTCGAAGAGGACATGGATTCGAAGATGATGGATACGAAGCAAGGGACATGGATTCGAAGGACGAGGATTCGAAAGGGATGGATTCGAAGAGGATGGACTCGTAGGATATGGACTCGAAGGAGGCGGCTTCAGAAAGCATGGATTCGAACAGCATGGGTTCGAAGGGTATGGATTCGAAGGAGTCGGCCCTATGGATTCGAAGAGGATGGTTTCGAAGTAGATGGTTTCGAAGCATGGGTTCGAACCATTCAGGACGCACGGATTCTTGAACTTGGATCGATCATATCTTCCAAACCGTTGATCCAAATGCAATGAAATTTTTACAGGAGCTTACATACATGTTGAAGAATGTTCACACCAAATTTCAGCTCAATTGATGGATTCTTCATCGATTCGAACGTCACTTCGAATCGATCCCAAACTGGGCACGGATTCCGAGAACACGGGCCTGTGGGCCCCCCTCACGTGCCAAGCAGTCTGCCCAGGTTTTAGGCGGGATTTCGGCCTTCCACACCTATAAATAGAGCCCCTGGTCATTCAGAAAAGGGGTCGGAAAATTTGGAGAGGAAAGGCAAGCCCAGACGCTGCTAAAATTATACCATAGCATCATTACTGCAATTTTTTTAGATTTGGTCACTACAACTGTGGTAATCACTTGTAATCTTCAAGGATAATCAATAAAAAGAAAAAAAAAATTGGAGTGGACGTAGGCCGGAGATAGCCGAACCACTATAAAACCTGTGTCTCTGTTCTTTACTTTTGGACTGCTGTCTATTATTTGTTGAGATTTGTTGTTTGTGTTTGAATATCACTAATTTATATTCATACACTGGTGCTTTCACGGTATTGGGTGTTTGTGACCAATTTTGGCGCAAACATTTTGGTGCTTTCACTGAGAACAACTAGCACCCGCTACATCGGATTTGAAGAGTTTGAGGAATTCGGATTTGGAAGACAATGACTAGGCAGAATAGCAGAAGGCTAAGGGCTGAGAGAAGCCAACAAGGAGGAAGTCAACAAGCATCCTCCGGAGGTGAGGAAGGACAGGCTTCGGTCTACATAACTCGGGATGAAGTGGAAGCTATGGCCAATTCTTTGCAGGAGAGATTGTTGAAAAGTCAACAGGAAATGATGCAAACTTTCTTGGAACAAATGAGAGCTACATGGATGCAGAACTTAGGAACGGCTACAACAACTGCGGATGTAGGACAAGGAGCTAGGGTTGTGGAACCCAATGAAGGACAGGATACGGAGCCAGAAGGCAATCAACAAGGGCTTGGGGGCAGGCCCACAGGATTCAATGAAGGAGAACCTTTGGAAGGAATTCAGCAAGCTAGGGCTAACATTGCCGCTAGTGAGCCACACGAGGAATATGTACCAGAATTCCCTCGGGGGCATGGGGGGCAACCCCTACCAGACAATACAGGATTAGTAGAAATGATTAGGAAGACTGTGCGAGGTGGTTTGACAAACGGAGATTTGGAAGGAGTGAATAGAAGTCCATTCGTTCGGGAGATAAGGATGGCTCGGAACCCACCTAAGTTCAAGCTACCTAGCGTGGAGGTATATGATGGTAAGACGGATCCAACAGATCACTTAATGAGGTACACCAGACACATGGAGGTGCTGGGGGCATCAGAGGAAGTGATGGCCCGATGTTTCCCTTTGTATTTGAAGGACTTAGCTGCAATGTGGTTTAGGCAGCTGGAAGAAGGATCTATCAGGACTTGGAAGGAATTAGTGGAAAAGTTTCTGGGACAGTTCCGGGTTCACGTCAAGAGGCCAAAGAACGTAATGACTTTAACATCGGTGAAGCAAAGGATGGACGAATCGCTTAGAGCTTTTCTAACTCGATTCAGTGCGGCAGTCGCTTCGGTGGATCGGCCTGATCCATCAATGGTTTTAATGGCAGCAGTATCAGGAGTCAAGGAGAATTCAGATTTCAAGGTATCTCTGATACGAGATCCCCCGCAAAATCTCGACGAATTCTTTCATGAGGCAGAAAGGTTCCTTCGGCAAGAAGATGCAAGTACGGATTTAAAGGTGAAGAAGGCTAATGCAATCGAGGTTGGAGCGGTATCCAAAAATGGTTTGGATAAGGATAAAGGGAAAAGGAAGTTAGATGACGACTCTGGAAACGCTAGGAAGCGATGGAAGGATCCAAAGTTTTCCACATACACAGGATTGAACGAGACGCTGGAACGGATATACCTGGAAACTCGGAATCGCCTTCCCTACCGAAGGCCGGCTAGGAGGGAACCAACAGAGCGGGAAAGGACATCAGGAAGGCACTTTCTCTTCCATGATCTGGATGGACACGATACCAACAGCTGCAGGCACCTAAAGGACATAATCGAGGAGCATGTAAGGAATGGACAGTTACAGCAATACGTTGGAACTCGGGATGCAACGGTGGAGCAGGAGCAACCACCGACCACTTCACGCCGTGATGATGGGAGGCCCAGGGATGATCGTCGATTGATCATCCATTAACCAGGATAATATGGAATAAGTAGCAAGCTACTAGCAAACGGTAAAGTCATTTACACATGTACGGGGACGGAGATAGCCCCTAGGCATGCTCTGAATGATGATAAACCGGGATGCTATGGTTTGTGAAATTTATTTCTTGCTTTTTAGATCGGACATTGCTTTTCTTTTTTTGGATTTGGTTTTGGAGCTTGGATTAAGCTCCTGGTTTTTCTTGCTTTTTTATTTGGATTTTCCTTTAGATGATTGTTTTTGGTTTTGGATGCTGGTTTGGATTTCTGGTTTTCTGATTTGGATTTGAATTTTGGATTTGAATTTGGATTTTGGATTTGGATTTCGAATTTGAATTTCGGATTTGGACTTTGGAATAAATTTTGGTTGGACTTTTATCTGGTTTTTGGTAAATGGTCGTCGGGTATGGATTATGCCTGGCAAGGGATGAGTCACTTTACCCAAACAAGGTAGATTGACTCGTTCAGGTCGTCAAGTATGGACAATGCTTGGAAAGGGTCCGGAGTGACCAGGATTCAGCCTAGGACTTAGGCCCTCTATTATCATTTATTATTTTCAGGTCGTCGAGTATGGACTATGCTCGGCAAGGGTCCGGAGAGATCAGGATTCGGCTTAGGACTTAAGCCATGGCATTTTACAACGTCCAGGGACACTGGACCAAGGTCGTCAAGTATGGATTGCGCTTGGCAAGAACCCGGAGAGGTTAACTCAACGTCCAGGGACACTGGACCACGGTCGTCGGATGTGGATCACGCTTGACAGGAACCCAGAGAGGTTATGGATTTGGATATCGACCCGGAGAGGTGCTGGCTCCGGTTATTGGCTATTGGATAAGGATGGATTGGAACTTGGTTGTCGAGTTCGAATGAATATGGAATTGGCTAAGGCTTTGGCTATTGGATATGGAATTGGACATCGACTCGAAGCAGTCAAGGACGATATACTCTGGCAATACGGCTGTGGACTTCGGATATTGGATTCGTAATTATTCAAAACACGCCTTGTTATCACAAGGCATGTTTTGGGGGGCAAAATGTTATCCCATTTTTTGGTCAAAACTGGAATATCAACAAATTGGCAAGGAATTATGGATATCAGGACTGGAGATAAGGCTACAATGGATATCGTCAAAATTTTGTTGAACTCCGATCGGGACGAAATTGATTGGAAATGATGATAAGGACTATGAAAGGCTATGTTTCGAATTTCAGGTTAATCGGAGTTCGTATGAAGGAAATATGATGGATTCAAAGTAGGAATAGTACGTAGTTCGAACCCATCAGGTTCGAACCCATCAGGTTCGAACCCATCAGGTTCGCATCGATGACGCTTCGAATCGATGGGAACATGATGGGTTCGAAAGGAGTAGCTTCAATGCAATGGAGATGGATTCGAAGTGGGCATGGATTCGAAGAAGGAGATGGAATCGAAGTAGACATGGATTCGAAGAAGGAGATGGAGTCGAAGTAGACATGGATTCGAAGAAGGAGATGGAGTCGAAGTAGACATGGATTCGAAGAAGGAGATGGAGTCGAAGTAGACATGGATTCGAAGAAGGAGATGGATTCGAAGTGGACATGGATTCGAAGAAGGGGATGGATTCGAAGAGGACATGGATTCGAAGATGATGGATACGAAGCAAGGGACATGGATTCGAAGGACGAGGATTCGAAAGGGATGGATTCGAAGAGGATGGACTCGTAGGATATGGACTCGAAGGAGGCGGCTTCAGAAAGCATGGATTCGAACAGCATGGGTTCGAAGGGTATGGATTCGAAGGAGTCGGCCCTATGGATTCGAAGAGGATGGTTTCGAAGTAGATGGTTTCGAAGCATGGGTTCGAACCATTCAGGACGCACGGATTCTTGAACTTGGATCGATCATATCTTCCAAACCGTTGATCCAAATGCAATGAAATTTTTACAGGAGCTTACATACATGTTGAAGAATGTTCACACCAAATTTCAGCTCAATTGATGGATTCTTCATCGATTCGAACGTCACTTCGAATCGATCCCAAACTGGGCACGGATTCCGAGAACACGGGCCTGTGGGCCCCCCTCACGTGCCAAGCAGTCTGCCCAGGTTTTAGGCGGGATTTCGGCCTTCCACACCTATAAATAGAGCCCCTGGTCATTCAGAAAAGGGGTCGGAAAATTTGGAGAGGAAAGGCAAGCCCAGACGCTGCTAAAATTATACCATAGCATCATTACTGCAATTTTTTTAGATTTGGTCACTACAACTGTGGTAATCACTTGTAATCTTCAAGGATAATCAATAAAAAGAAAAAAAAAATTGGAGTGGACGTAGGCCGGAGATAGCCGAACCACTATAAAACCTGTGTCTCTGTTCTTTACTTTTGGACTGCTGTCTATTATTTGTTGAGATTTGTTGTTTGTGTTTGAATATCACTAATTTATATTCATACACTGGTGCTTTCACGGTATTGGGTGTTTGTGACCAATTTTGGCGCAAACAATGGTCATGCAATCTCTGCCTGTTACTGATGCTTGAATTATTTATTGTAACGACTCGCAAATAAATAACTTTTATAAATGATATTTAATTTTGAAATTTTCAAACATAAGGTTTTATAACACCAACTATAAAGATCTAAATCCTAATATTTTGATCAAAATCTTATTTTAACATATAATTGTGGAATATAGTTTCATTAATATAGCATGTACTTCGTACATGAATTTTCATCCATAAATTGATTTTCAATAAAAAGGAGATTCTCTCAGTGTTTCAGTCCGCGAGTCTGGATACATGTATTAATTTGTCTATTTGAACAGAATATGAAATAAAATTATTTATTTTATTTTTGAGATTAAAATGTATTTATGACATCACCAGAGATGTTACCGCATTTATATGTTTCTCCGAAAATTCAAGTTTATTTTTAATTTTTTTTAATATGCTAATAATTCCTTTTGATTAATTATAAAGTGATAGTAAATCATTTGTAATAGTTTCATGAAGTAATGTACTTGATTTAAAAATATAAGAAAAATTGACATCGCTTTATCGATACGATAACACTTTTTTTAAAGATTATTTTATTATCAACATATCTGGTTTTATAATTTAAGTGAGATCGTTTTAATTTATTTAAAACGATGAAAAATATATTCTTAAGTTTTATTTATTAATATATGTATAGTTTAAATAAAAACTGGAAATGCGACTGACAATCAGAATCAGAATTCGTAACGTTTTAACGTATAGAAGTTGTACAACATTGTTTATATCACTTGAACACGTATCTAACATATACATGCATACATTAACACATACATATGCAATTAACACATGTAGAAAAGTAAAAATATACTTACCATTTACATTAGAATTTACATATGGTAAAAGTATAAATATCCATGATGTTTTCTACCTTAAAAAACAAAAATCAACTCATTTAAACACCATCATCACCACTTATATAGGAGATGACATGGGGAGGGTGACAAGGGGATGGAAGCGGTGCGCCTTGATGGAAGAGGAAACTATGAAGCTATTGTACTTCATAATTACCCACCATTTTCTTCATAATTTTCCACGCTATTCTACTTCATCTTCTTCCTCATTAACCGGCTTTTCAATGACTTCCTACCTTAAGAAAATTATGAAGAAAAATATTGCAAAAAGAAATATATACATTAATAATCCACTTCAAAACAAGCTCGAATCACACCATTTCTCCTTCATAACACGCAGCCACCACCATCCATCACATTGCTCAAGCACTCCACCTCCTTCCAAGCTAGGCCGAGCTTTTCCAAGGTCCTGGGCTTGACTCCATAGACTTTGGTTCGATCGTAGTGAAGCTACAGTTCGTTTTCCTAAGTTTAATATCCAATGAAGGTGAGAAAACTCTATAAAACTATATATATATATATAAGATGCGATAGGATTGCTATGAATGTTTACTAATCATCAAGTTTGGTTGTTTGCTATAGTTGTTTAATGGTGTTAACAAGTCATGTTAAATACACGTCGAATATTAAAAAGGAAATCACTTTCCTTTATTGAATGAAATGGTATACATGAGCTTGTTAAACCTCTTTAAAATGATTTAGAAATGTTTTATAAATATTTAAAAGTATTTCAACAAAGTTTGAAAAGAAAATGAAATTTGAATTAAAATAAGCGCGTCGCATAATGGTAGTTCGCGATTTCACTCCATAGAAAATTAAATCCATTTATACAATGGATTCAGAGTCAGAATTCTTTGGAATAAGAAATTTTCAAGCTCTTATAATCATAGTTCTTAAACAGAAGAAAATGATTGAGATTTCATTTAGTAGATTTTGAAATATGTGCAAATCAAGTTTCCAAAATAGTCACGGTTTTGCTATTCAGAAACCAAAAAGAAAAATTCTTTAAATTTGATATTTTAAATTCATTAAAAATGTGGAATAAATCCTATAAATATGTTAAAAGGTTTTAAAAAGGATTCTTACGACCCATAATTTAGCTACTTCGAAAATGAGGGAATTTGTTTAGTTTAAATGTAAAAGGGTCAAAAAAAACTTAAATAAATAAGTTATATATAATAAATAATAATAGAGAAATTATTTGTTCTTATCGTTAACAATTAAAAGGACGAAATTTGGATATTGGAACCAATCAGCAAAAGTTAATTTTTGTTAAAAATAAATAAATTCTTAAATAAATATGTTTAAATATTTGTCTAAAAAGTTAAATTATATTAAAATCACTTAATAAATATAATATAAGTATATTTAAGGATTTAATAATAGGCTCACAATAGTTTTATAAAAATATTCAAAATTGTCACATTTTATCAATGTAAATTCAAAATTCAATATTTTGATATTAACCTTAATGATATAGGATTTTAACCTAGATAAACTTGTTTTAATTCATTTAAAAAAATAAGAAATCCATTTTTAAGTTTTATTTACTTTAACATATAGTTTAGCAAAAACGTCAAATTTTGAATGTAAGATTTGTCAATAACAACGTTGTTTTCAACTGTGACAAGTCATCGGAACGTTAAATGATCATATTCAATTTGTAACTTATATAATACCATTTTGCAAACTTTATAACACTTGTTTTTACATCTTATATATCAAAATATCTTCTTTTTATAAACTAAATAAAAGAAAGTAATAAAAATGGTGTTAATGCATGATTTGACAAAAGAGTGCATAAGTAAGCTAAGAAAACAACATCATTACATATTTTATTTTCTCTTATGTAAGATGGAATTTATATACATAAAATTCAAGCAAATGGAAAGTGAATAGAAAGCAAACTAAAGGAATTAGTGACACATATGCTTACCGTAAATGCACACTTACAAATACATTTAATGAAAATCAAATAAAAGAAAAGTCTTTTTTTTTAAAATGCAAAGTTTAAGAAAAATAAGAGTAATCATTTCACAAATTAAAATCACATTAATGAGCCATCATTTCCTTCCATAATGCATGTCCTTATGTTGTTAAATCAAGGGCTTAAAGGTAAAAGAATAGCAAAGGATAGAAATGTAATTTTGCATGCAAAACTTCACCTATAATTAAAAACCACTTTCACTTCATTTCTCACAAACTCTTCTCTTCTTCTTCTTTACTTTCTCCATCTTCCTCCTCCTCCATTTTCATGACTTCCCACCTCCTCCTCCTCTACTTTGGCCGTACCTTCCCCAACACCTCCTACACACATCTAAACTCCCATACCCACCTCCTACATCCCCTACCCGAGCTCCACTACCTCGTACCCTCCACCTACCCATGGCCTAACCTCCACCCGAGCCACCAAGCACCCCACATCCCCTTACACCCTCGGAGAACCACCTACCCACCTCCCAAAACCCATGTCCAAGCTTCCTTCACCCACACTCGAGCTGACCCCCCTACCTCCACGTATCCACCACCGCTAGGCCACACAGGCCCACACCCAACACATACCCACTTCCAATACCCATACACACCACCTAGGACCCAAACCCACAACCTACCCGCCTACCCTACACATTCCCCAAACCGTATCCTCCTCTATATAAAAAGAAGTAAGAAAGAAAATGAAAAAAGGAAAGAGAAAAATAGGCGTTAGTTTATAAGACGTAAGTACGCCAGTCCGTATAAAGATTGACGAAGCGGAAATAATGTGGGAAATTTTCATCGCTATTTAATTATACTGATCATCAGGTTTAATTGTTATGTTAGATAATCACCATTTGACGATATGAACGTTTGAGTGATTGTTTGAATATGTTGCATTAATAGTAAAGTTATGCTAATATACTCACTTATTGATAATCACTATGCTATGAGAATGAATGTTATGTTAATGATGAATACTGAAAGTAATTATGCTCATTGTTAATGGAGTACTCCCTTTGTTAAGTATGACCAATTTTATTAATATGGTGTATGTTGGAATTATTAAGCCCCTTTGTGAATAGTGAAAAAAAAAATTTGGATTTTGAAAATAAAGTCAAATTGAAACTAAAATATAATTGGAATTGAAATCGAAATCGAAATTTGAATTAGATTTGAAATGGAAAGTGAAATTGAAATTGAAATCAATTTTGAAAATCGAAATTGGGACTACGATTGAAATTCAAATTAGAATTGAAATTAGATTTGAAATCTAAGTTGAAATTAAGTTTAGTTTGAAGTTAGAATTGAAATTGAATTGAAATTGGATTTAAAATTTAATATCAAAATAATTGGAATATAATAATATTATTATATGGGAATAGTGAAAATATATTATTAATACTTTAAAAATTTAAAATATCTATTTAAGATGATTAGTAATGGTTTATAAGTAATTATATTCAATTTAGAAAATTTATTTCAAACATTGTACATCAAGTTAAAACTAGGAATGTTGCGTAACGATAGTAAGCGATTTCGCATCGAAAACTTCAAATGAGTGTATAGGGTGAGGTATAGCTCGGATTTCTTCAAAACAAGAAATGTCTGCTCTATTATAACCCTAATTTTCAAATAGAAAAATAAAATCAAGATTTTATCTTATAGATTTTGAATTATGTCCAAATCAATTTTTTAGAAAAATCGCGCTTGTGTTGTTAAGTGATCATAACGGAAAATCTTTTTTAATAAACGTTTCCAATTGGAGAAAAATATTAAATAAATTTGATAAATCTATTTAAATAGTTTAAAAGAAATTCTAATGGAAAAATATGAATTTTCAAATATTAAAAAGTTGTTTAAATCAAATAAACTTATAAAGCACTTTCCATATCATTTTTCTGCTGCCGTTTCTAAGACTTTTTGAAAAAGAAGGTTTAAACTTAACGATTTCTCATAGAATTAATTATGAATGTTTTTAAAAGGATGATTATGCATTTAAAAGATAATTTGGAATCTTTATAATCAATTCCAAAATGGAAGCTAATAATTGAGTATGCGGAAACGACTAGTACATTTGTCCCGCTTGTGAGATCTGGGAAGATAAAATAAGGTGTTTAACTAAGGTTAGGAATGGAGCAACTAGTACTTGAACTTACCTGGTCTATATTTTCTCTTCTTAAGCGAGGGCTGGAATAGATCGAAAGGAAATCCCTGATGCTCTAAAAAGATTATATTAAGTTTTTCCAAAATAAAAGAAGATTAGTGTTATCAAAAATTTAAGCAATCTCCTAAATGAATAAACTACAACTTGGATTGCATAGAGATAATCTTCTTGTACTTGTTATTAAATTTCGAAGAGGGAACTTTTCCTATTCATGGAATTTAAATGGTGATCTCACTTTTATTCCTCCCATAGTACTTGTTGAATACAGAGATTGTTATTGAGTAAAATTAGAATGATTTCAATGATCCTATGCACTCAATAATGTTTCGTAAGATTGATTAGGGTTTATAGTAAATGATATCTTAGATAACATTGTTTTTGACCCATTTAAAAGTTAAGAAATTCCAAATCAATGATAAGAAAATACGAAATGTTTTCCCAATTAATAAGTGAATGAACTTAGATTTACTCTGATATTAAGAAAGGATTTAACAAAAAGAATTAAGGTAAAAAGAGGCTTAATAAATCCTATATACTCTTATTCACCTTTTTATCGATGATTGGATGTTGAAGAATCTGGAATCGGATTTGGCTAATTCCTATTTGAAAACCACATCGAACCCATCCACATGTTCGAAGAATGAAGCTGTTTGAAGATGGAGACATTGAGACGAATAATAACGAAGGACTACTTGTTGATTAATTGCGTATAAACTCCCAATTTACTTATTGTAGCAGTGGCCTCTTTGTTATGAAAAACCTTGAAAAAAAGGACTTCTTGCCTAGTAATGGCCGAGGAAAGTGCCTTTAGTTTCATTCAATCTCAGAACATACTTGTATGGATGAGTGTCTTACCTTGCATTCTAATCACATTGAATGATCTTTATAAAATGTATATTAGTCGGTGGCGGAATAGACATCTTCTCTTAGCTTAACACCCTTTCCCGAGACATATGAGCTAAGGAAGTTATATTTTTATAGAGACCAGTCATATGAATATAGAATGGCAATGTGACATTCAAAGTGGAAGGAATTTGTGCTATGTGAAAAGGTAATCTTTGCCTCTAGCCTCATCAACCGGAAATGACCGAAACATGGTAGATGTAAAAATGCTATGTGGGTCATTCCCATTAGGATATGATCATTCCCTTCTAGATGAATTTCTACCCGTCATAAACTTCGGGTATCTGATCATTATGGAAAGTATGCTAAAACGAGCGCTCGGTTAAAGGTCGGTAACGACCAGGGGATGACATATTCGATACGATCTAGTTTTAGAGGTAGGTTGGTCTTGTGTTGGTAAATGAGCTTTGTGATGGTTCCTCAGGACATCCATCTAGAGGTGTACCCATCGGAAGATAGTTGCTTCACCTGGTCATTGATATGGAAATCCACACTCCAATAAGAAGCCTTTACGAGTTTGATTTTAGAACTTACTTTGTGGCTAATATTTTGGAATTTAATCAACGTAACAATTTCTGTTAAGATTAATAATTTTGTCTGCAAATTTTTTCAAAAGAATGTCATTAGAAATAATATCAAATGTTTTGATATAAAGTGTTTTAGTTATCATAAGGTAAAAACCCATCCGTATTTATGTGTGGCTGTGGTCTTATGAGATACTCTTTCTTTTCAAAGGATTTTATTCAAAGGCCGATATATGACACAGTCATTTATTATTTGAGTTTTTCTCATGCTAGTTTATCAAGTCTGATCTGGGTATTTTCAATAATTGGGTCAGATCTAAGTAGTTTCACATTTAGTTGAAGTCAATTGGGGTTTCCAAAGGAGCTAGAAATATTCACCTACTTATGAACATATTCTATTATTCGCTGCTGTTTTTGATGTTTGTCATCATTTATAAGGACATATGTTTATAACTGTCCAAGCTGAATCTAGATAGAATCTGATATATGTATTTTAAATGTTTTTTTGCTGTAAAGATATTGTTCAATATTATATATTATTCCATTTGTGTGAGAATCTGTTCTTCTTATTTTTCTTTTTACCCTTCATGTCCCGTCTTTCGTTTAATTTAAGTTTGACATGTGTGGTTTATTGTCAACTTAAAGGGTGGAAAACGGGCTGTGACATTTGGTATCAGTGCTTTTGGTTGAGCGAACACTTGAGCCCGATAGTGGTATGACTCATCATAGATTGAATTAGTAATTTCATAGGATGAGTAACTCATTAGAGATAAAGTTAGTAACACCCTAGAATGAGTTATGAGAGTATTGTATATGAGCGTGTATTTGTTAATTTTATAAAAATAATTTTGTTTTAAAAAAGTTAGTAAATGAAACAATTTTACCTTGGGTTTATATTTTAAATATTAAAGGGGATATTACTATTTTTGGTTAGAAATTAAGGATTGTTTGTAATTTAGCTTAGTAAAACTAAAATACAGATATCTTGTGATTAGAGTTGCATGATTTGACTATAAGATAATCCCTATAGAATCAATTAGTTGAAAGCTAGAATTTAAAACTGTGACATATAACCTTAGACATTTACCTATTAAGAAATAATGATTTAATGATCATCAAAATTGATGGATTTAAAAGCTAAGTACAAATATCTTGTGAAGTAAAATTCACAATTTGACTATAAGATATTAAATGATAATATTGAAGCTAGAAGTTGTAAACAGAGAAAGTAAAAGTAAAATGCACACTTAGAAAAATTCTCATCAATAAGGTAGAAAAAGATAAGCCTAAATTGAGACTTTGGGTAAATATAATATAAATGGGTAAGTTCTATAACTTATAATGGAGATAAGATAATTTGAAATTTCGACACTTTGATTAGTATAAAATCAAAGTGTAATTTAGAATAAGAGATATAAGAAATATCATCCTAATATAAAACCTTGAATTAGTGATACATTTAGGGTAACATTTGTAATTCAAAATGAAGTAAGATTAGAAGTGGATATGTTAGAAAAAATTAAAAAAGGGGAAGCTTTGAATAATATGGTTAGTAGGTTGATTGTTGGATGAAAATGTTTAAATAAAAATACCATGTTAATTAAGTTTCATAATTTGACTATAAGGTATTTGATGGATTTAAGGTTAAGAAATTTGATTTAGAAATTTGATAGGTAAATAAGTTAAGTAGATAATCATAAGATTTGTAAGAAAAAGATGTACACTTAGTAAAGTTGTCTTGTTAATATATGGATAAAATAAATAATATTTAAGACCTTAGATGAATAAAACTAAAAATTAAGTTTTATAACTTATTAATTTGAGATAATAGTAGAATTCCACATTTTTTAAACACCCTAATTGAAGTAATAACAGTCTGAAGTTTGGGGATATGATATATACTCTTAGGAAGTAAAGGTATATTATACAAGTTCAAATCATATTTGTATGCTTAAATAATAATGGATTTAGTAGGAAGTAAATGGTTGTGAAATAAACTTGGATTAATAGAAATTTGGAAGAAATATATTAGGTAAAAATGAATGTTAATAAATATGTAAGTTATACATAGATCATTTCGACACTTAAATTTTTGATCTAAGATTTGAGTACGAAAATTTAAGGTGTTTACATCAATCCGAGAAATGATTTATCACTCGATTCTTGAAGGTGAACATTGATAAGGGTTTATGGTTATGTACTTGAGTTTTCTATCATAGTTGAGACTATGCAAGGAATTCAATGGTTTGGTATCAGGAAGACTGATCAATGTCCACACTAGAAAGTCAGGGGAATGATACTAGTTCGCAAGTAAAGTTATGGATTCGAATAATAGATCGAATCAAATATCATATATAGTATGATGTTTTGGATATGTCTACATTGTAGTTGGATATTAATATTAAATAGTAGGCACTAAGATATAGGGGTTATACTTATTCTTTGGTATGTATATAAATATAGACCTAAGGCGTGGTCTATGCTCTGGTCGGGGGATAGGTTATGTTAGATGTATTCATTTATGTTGATATAGTATCAGTTTGGTTGTTTTTGGAAGTATAGACTATTTCGTAGTTGTGTATATTATCTTAAGTGTGCAGTACACACTATGATGGGAAGGATAGGAGTTTGACTTGATGTATGCGTGTATCATATTATGTACATGATAAGTACTCAGGTTGGTATGGGAAATCTTTATTCCATATATGTATGTCTGGTGTTAATTGTTTAGTGTTGTTATGGTATTAACCATCTTTTTATATATGCATTTTCTTTCTATCATCGGTATAAATAAGTCAAAATGTTTGAGCATACGTCTACAAGATAGATTCATTTATCTAACTTTAGGATGAAATGCTTTTAAGTGGGGGAGAATGTAACGACCTCTAATTTCACTACTTTGAAAATGAGGGATTTTGTTTATTTTAAATATAAAAGGATTTAAAAAAACACAAATAAATAAGTTATGTATAATAAATAAAAATGAAGAAATTTTTTATTTTTATAATTATAATTAAAAAGGATGGAATTTGGATTTTTGTACCAATCAACAAAAGTTAAGTTTTTTTTGAAAATAAATAAATGCTCAAGTAAATATGTTTAAGTACTAGTTTGAAAATTTTGAATTATATTAAAATCACTTAGTAAAGATAATAGAAGTTTATTTAAGGATTCAAAAATAGGTTTATTATCGTTTTATAAAAATATTCAAAATTTGTCACATTTTATCATTGCAACTTCAAAATTCAATATTTTGATATAAACCCTAATGATATAGGATTTTAACCAAGGTAAACTTGTTTTAATTCATTTACCATAATAAGAAATCCATTTTTAAGTTTGGTTTACTTTAGTATATAGTTTAGCAAAAAGTCAAATTTTGACTATAAAATTTGTCAATAACAACGTTGTTTTCAACTACAACAAGTCGTCATAACATTAAATTATCTTATGCACTTTGTAACTTATATAATACCATTTTACAAACTATATAAAACTTGTGTTTACATCTTATAAATCAAAATATCTTATTTTTATAAAATAAATAAATGAAAATGATAAAAATGGTGTCAATGCATGATTTGACAAAAGAGTGTATAAGTAAGCTAAGAAAACATCATATATATCTTTCTTTTCTCTTATGCATGATGGAACTTATACACATAGAATTCAAGCAAATGGAAAGTGAAAATATAGAAAACTAATGAAATTTAGTGACACATATGCTTACCATTAATGCACACTTACAAATCCGTATAATGCAAATCAAAACAAAGCAAAGTCTTCTTTTTAAAATGCAAAGCTGAAGAAAAAAGACTAATCATTTCACAAATTCAAATCATATTAATGAGCCAACCTTTCCTTCCATAATGCATGTCCTTAAGGTGTTACATCAAGGGGATAAAGGTAAAATAATAGCAAAGGGTAGAAAGGTAATTTTGCATGCAAAACTACACCTATAAATAACATCACTTTCACTTCATTTATCAGAACTCAAACTCTTCTCTTCTTCTTCACTTTCTCCATCTTCTTCTTCCTCCATTTTAATGGCTTCCCACCTCCTCCTTCTATACTTTGGTCGTACCCTCCTCCAAACCCCTCTACACATCCAAACTCACATACCTACCTCCTATATCCCTTACCTGAGCTCCATTACCTCGTACCCTCGGCCTAACCTGCACCTGAGCCCCCAAGCACCCTACATCCCCCTACATCCTCGGCCAACCACCTACCCACCTCCCAAAACCCATGACCAAGCTTCCTCTACTCACACCCAAGCTCTACCCCCCTACCTCCACGTACCCACCACCCGTAGACCACACGCGACCACACCCAACCCATCCCATCTTCACCCATACCGCCACCTAGGACCCAAACTCACACCCTACCCGCCTACCCTACACACATCCAAAGCCGTACCCTCCTCTATATAAAAAAAATCAAAAAGAAAGAAAAGGAAGGAAGGAAATAGAAGAATAAGCGTTAGTTCGTAAGACGTAAGCACGATAGTTCGTATAAAAATTGACGGAGTGTAAATAAAGGTGAGAAATTCTCATCGCTATTTAATTATGTTGTTATCAAATTTAATTGTTATGTTAGATAATCACCATTTAATGATATGGACGTTTGAATGATTTTTTGAATATGTTGGATGAATAATATAGTAATGTTAATATGCTCACTTATTGATAATCACTACGATGTGAGAATGGATTTTATGTTAATGATGAATATTAGAAGTAATTGTGCTCATTGTTGATTAAGTAATCCCTTTGTTAAGTATGACTAATTTTGTTAATATGATATTTGTTGGAATTATTAAGCCCCTTTGTGAATAGTGAAAAAAAAAATCAAATTTGGATTTTGAAAATAAAGTCAAATTGGAATTGAAGTTTAGTCGAAACTGAAATTTGAACTGGATTTGAAATGGAAAGTGAAATTGAAATTGAGATGAATAGTGAAATTGGAATTGAAATCGATTTTGAAAATTGAAATTAGGATTAACATTGAAATTTGAATTAGAATTGAAATTAGATTTGAAATCTAAGTTGAAATTTAGTTTAATTTGAAGATAGAATTGAAACAGAATTTTAAAATTTAATATTAAAATAATAGGAATATAATAATATTATAATATGGGAATAGTGAAAATATATTTTTAATACTTCAAAAATGGAAAATATCAATTTAAGATGATTAGAATGTTTTTATAAGTAATTATATTCAATTTAGAGAATTTATTTCAAGTACGGTAAATTAAGTTAAAACTAGACACGTCGCGTAATGACAGTCCACGATTTCGCGCTGAAAAGTTCAAATGAGTGTATAGAGTGAAGTATAGCTCGGATTTCTTCAAAACAGGAAATGTCTAGTCTATTATAACTCTAGTTTTCAAATAGAAAAATAAAATCAAGATTTCGTCTTATAGATTTTGCATTATGTCCAAATCAATTTTCTAGAAAAATCGCGCTTGTGGAGTTAAATGACCGTAACAAAAAATCTTTTTTAATGGAAGTTTTTAATTAGGGAAAAATTTGGAATAAATTTGATAAATCAATTTAAATAGTTTAAATAGATTCTAATGGAAAAATATGAATTTTCAAATACCAAAAAGTTGTTTAAATCAAATAAGCATATAAAGCACTTTCCGAAGCACTTTTCTACTGTTGTTTCTACGACTTTTAAAAAAGAAGGTTTACACTTAACAATTTCTCCTAGAATCGGTTATGAATGTTTTTAAAAGGATAATTAAGAATTTATAAGATAATTTGAAATCTTTGTAATCAATTCCAAAATAAAAGCTAATAATTAAATATGCGGAAACGACTAATATATTTGTCCCGCCTGTGAGATCTGGGAAGATAAAACAAGGAGTTCAACCAAGGTTAGGAATGGAGTAACCAGTACCTTGAACTTACCTGGCCTATATTTTCTCTTCTTAGGCGACGGGTGGAATAGATCGAAAGTAAAGATCGGGTGCTCTAAAAAGATTATATTAAGTTTTTCCAAAACAAAAGAAGATTAGTATTATCCAAAATTTAAGCAATCTCCAAAATGAATAAACTACAACTTGGATTTCATAGAGCTAATCTTTTTATAATTGGTATTAAGTTCCAAAGAGGAAACTCGTCCTATTCGTGGAATTTAAAAGGCGATCTCATCGTTATTCCGCCCAAAGCAGTTGTTGACTACAAAATTGATATTAAGTAAAATTAGAGCAATTAGTTGCTTAAACTAAAGAGATGTTCAGTAGCAACCAATGCCCTGGCTCACCTAGCCTCTTTGCTAGGTGAGAGATAGATAAGCTCGAAACGTCGAAAATAAACAAATATGAAAGATTTAATTTTTATAAGTAATTAATTGCAATTTATAAGTAATTAATTGCAACTTGGATTGAATAGAGATAATCTTCTTATACTTGGTGTTAAATTTCGAGGAGGGAACCCGTATTAATCATATGAATTTAAAAGGCGATTCTACCATTATTCAATGAATATGACAAGTTGAATACGAAAATTAGTATCGAGTAAAATAAGTATAAGTTCTATGGATCTGTTTTACTTGAATACTTCCATCATAGATAAAATGGTTACAACTTACTAAAAGTATATATGTCGGAAATAAGAAATCTTTGTTGAAGATTTAACTAAATGGTTTGGAATTATTTTCCTAATTAAAGGATAAAATGATTTGGAATTATTCCAAGATTTAAAAAGGTTTTAAGTAGCCAAAGGATTTGATAAGAGAGGGTTAATTATCCAGTATGTACTGAAAAGAAATGGTTTTAAAAGATATATATCTTTAAGAAGATATTTTAAATAAAAGATACAAATTAATGAAATATTAATCACCCACTTAACATATTTTTATTGATAATTGGTTTGGAGAAACTGGGGTCGGATTTGGATGATTCCTATTAGAAAACCACTTCGAACCGATTTAGAAGTTCAAAAGTGAAGATATGTTGAAGACAGTGAAGTAGAAGGCAAGGATCTTAATAATGGTAGGACTACTTGTTGATAATTTTGGAGTAGCTCCCGAGCTAAATAAATAGCAGTGGTCCCTTTATTCTAGGACCTTCACATGCGAGGACTATTTGCTACAAATCCTAGGGGTGATTCCCAACAGGATGTGGCAGAAGAGTACCTTAGATGGTCCTGTTACTAACAAATTGTATGAATGGATGTTTGACATTGCATTTCTAAGATCTTAGTGCATTGATCTCTACAAATATACATCCGTTGGTGTCGTAGGAGGTAACCCCTCTTATATTTAACATCCTTCTCTGAAACATATACGCTCGAAGGTTGTACTTTTGCTAAATCAATAGTATGTTGATGGAAATGGCAATATGACATTTTTTAAGAAAGGTAAATGTTACCTCCAGCATCACACCGAGGAATTATGAAATAAGGGTTTCTTAAGGCTATGTGGTTTGCGACCATTAGGGTATGATATCGCCTTTCTAGATTTATCTTGCGTCCTTTTTGACGTCAAGTAAAAAAAATGTGGTGGACGGTATAAGAGCTCTCAGATAGGTCGGGAACAGCCAGAGTGTCAAATTCGGTGCTACCTATAGCATCTATTGGTCTTAGGAAGGCCGGTCTTATTTCACAGAGGACCATCTATGGGTGACCTTGGTGCATTCCTCTAGAGATGTACTATACGGGAGGCAATCCCTTACCTCACTATTCATTGGAAATCAAAATATCTAACAAGCGCCTTTGGTTTTGGTTGTAAACCTATTACGCCGTTAAATTTAACCAATGTAATAATTTAGGCTATTTTGAATTTGTTTATTTGAAATGTGCTTTCAAAAGAATGCCATTAATATTAATGTATTTCACGTAGAAAAGTTTTGGTTATTATAAGGTAAAACCTGTTTCGTGTTTATCTATGGCGTGGTCTTATGAGATAGCCTTTGTTTTTCAAAAAACCTCATATTTTGAGTTTCTCACACCAGACTCAAGACTGATCCGGAGTTTATTTTTTTCCTTGCTATGGGTACCTTATTTTTCTGGCCAGCCTAATAATAAAGTTTTGTTTGGAGCATTTTAGAAGAGCTCAAAGCATGAAGTTTGAAGATTCTTCTGAAGATTGTTATCCACTTCCACCACGCTCATGTGCTATAGTATTCTGCGTTCGTAAGGACATATTTTTGTAACCATCCATGTTAATATTAAGTTAAACTCTGAATTTTTTTGCTGTAAAGATTATATGTTGAAATAACATATGTTATTCCATTTGTGTAAGATTCTAATCTTTCTTCTTTCTACCCCTAACCATCCACCTCTCCGACACTTGGATTTGCGGCATGTGAATACCGAGAATGTAATAGTGTTGATTTTCGAGGGTCGAAATGGTGGGTTGTCACATTTTTTATCAGAGCTCTGGTTGACCGAATACCTAAGCCTGAAAGGGGTAATGTCTCATCAGATATAGGATTAGTAATATCATAGGATGAATAACTCAGTAGAAATAGGGTTCGTAACACCCTAGAATGATTGAGAGTTTTTTTTATATGAGCACGTATTTGTTAATGATATACAAATGATTTTTGTTTTAGAAAAATATGGTAAATGAAATAGTTTTATCTAGGATTATATTTTGAATATAAAAAATACATTTTGAAAATATATATAGTTAGATATGTTATAACTTGAATGGTGGTTTGAAATCAAAATTAGTAAAATCTAAGTATAAACATCTTGTGATTAAAATTTCACAGTTTGACTATAAGATGTTTAATAATTACTTTGATATGTTAAGAGTAACACTTTAGAAAAAGATTTGGATAGCGAGAACTTTTATCTAAAAAGGGTTTTCGGGAAGAGAATTTTTAAAGGATTTTATTTGAAATATTCTATGTATGGTTTGGGAGAAATAATATCACGTGCTTAACAAACTATCACCCTTTGCATTGTACAATTAAAATGGATTTATGTTAGATGAACTTAGATTTATAACCTAATAGTAGATTTAGTTAAGACAATTAAATTTCTTAGTATCTAAGTGTTGTTGTTGATAATTATAGAAACCCTCAAGCTACGGAAGAAAATATTGGAAGGGAGAGGCCTCAAGAGCAAATTGGGGAGAGAAGAATGATCTAATTATTCTTTCAAGTAATGAGGAAGAAACTGGGAAATGGCCATTTAACAATACTATGTCCATTATTGAAGGATAATTAGATCCATACACCCGACTAGAAAAGATGGTTACCGTATGGACGAAATGCTTACATCTTCCCCGATTCTAGAAGTTATTATAGTGTCTAGTGACGAAGGGACCACTCAGGCCTCAGAAGGAATGTGGATCACTGACCCAGTAAGTTCGAAACTAGAACTGGAAGAAGAAATCCCCGAGGAGGAGACGATAAAAGAAGAATTTTAACCCAAAAAGTACCTGAGCACTATGATATCCCATGAACCAAACAACAGTAGTAGAGACCGTAACATCATATGGGAGATGGATGGTGACCATATCATTTGGCATGAGGAGTCGTCAGATTCCTTCATTCGTTGGGACAACATAGAGGACAAAGAGGAAGAATTTGTTAATCCAGAGGAAGAATTTGAGGATCTCGGGGAGGAAGTGCAAGGTTTAGAAGAACTACAAGAAGGTGAAGTTATACAAGAAATGCCAACTAGACTTGGGCATGTGCCATGTGCCATCGAACCATCCCTGGCTACCATATGAAGTGGATGTGATACCACAGATCAAGGACGGAAGTGAAGCTGATGACAAACAAGATGATAACGATGACGATGGAGAAGTTTTATTTGATTTTGGATATATAAATTAACCGTTGAGCATCAGACTGTAAGAGGTGATTATGATGTGAGATTGGAAGATTTTGAAGCACATATCTAGTATTAATATCATGTTGTAGCATATATATATATATATATATATATATATATATATATATATATGGCTTGTATGGTAGTTATGTCTGTATTAGTATTATAAAAACCCAAGTAAGTTTAGAATGACTTAAAAATGGTTTAATGTAAGGAGAAATGATGTGTGTAAGATAAGGATGAATGTAAAATATTAAGCATGTGTAATATAATCATGCCCTTTGTTTATGACTTTGTTCAAGTGTAAATACACGATCACTTAATAAAATTTCATAAGAATAAAACTATATCTTTATGACATGTTTATAAACTTGAACCAAGATTTTCTAAATATTTTGGAAAATATAAAAAATATATGCATTTTACACGAATTATTTCATAACATAAATTTGGTCTAAAGATTAGAACACAGGATTTTGATATTCGAAAAGGATTTACCACTCGAGGCTTTAGAGCAAACATTGATGAGGATTTTAAGTCAAATCCTTATATTTTCTATCATAATTAAGAGGTATGCAAGAAAAATAGAAGTTTCTAAGCCTGATCAATGTCCGCACTAAAGAATCGAAGGATCAATACTTGTCGGAAGCAAAGTGTCGAATTAAAAGATCGATTAGGATAGTGTATACGGACAGTATGTAAGCACCAACCAAATTTATATTTGAAATTCAAAATTTTATTTTGAATAAGTACTACCGATTTTTGCGTTGTAATTTCGAGGAAGAAATTCCTTTAAGGAGGGGAATTTGTAATGACCCGCAAATTAATAATTTCTATAAGTAATATTTAATTTTGAAATATTCAAATAAAGGTTTTCTAATACTAACATAAAGATTTAAACCCTAATATTATGATAAGCAACTTGTTTTAGCATATCATTGTGGAATATAGTTTCATAAATAAAGCACGTACACAAATTTTCATCGATAAATTTATTTTCAATAGAAAGGAGTTTTTCTCATCATTTTAGTGCGCGAGTCTGGATACATACACTAGTTTGTTTGTTTGAATAAGATTATGAAATAAAATTATTTATTTTAATTATAAAATTAAAATGGCATCACCAGAGATGTCACCGCATTTATTTATTTCTTTAGAAATTCAAGTTAAGTTTAAATAATCAAATAATTATTTTAATATGCTAATAATTCCTTTTGATTAGTTATAAAGTGTTAACCTAAAAAATGGATCAACACCCTAGTTTGAGCGTAAAAGCACCAGCCATGTTTATCAAGGCAAATAAAATATAAAAAGCAATAGCAAATAGCAGAAAAGGTAAAGAGACAAGGGATTTTTATAATTCTTCAATTGTTAATGAAGCCTACGTCCACTTTATACATTCTTTTATTGATCAATTGCTATAATAAAGAAGTTTAGATTATAATATATTTCTCCTTTCCTAGAATAGGTCAAGCTACCATTGTTGTAGATAAAAGGAGGATCTCATTTGTCCCTTAACGGTTGTTGTATAAGAGAAGAAGAGTGAAGAAATAATGGAAGAGCTTCAGCAAAGATCAGATCCCTTTGATTGTTGCAGGTAGGATGGTATTTATAGGGGTTAGAGAGCACTTCGGCCAGAGCCACTTTACCAAAATCCTGTAATCATCATTCAGAGGTCACTTAGGAAGTTTGGGGGTGTTTGGAGCTAACTTTTCAAATGGGTACCGATCCAAAAAGTTTTGCAATTTTTAAGTCTTCTCTATTTAGTTGCCTTCCTATCCCAAAATTGAGTGCCATGTCCGAATATCAAGTCATTTGGAGATAGTTTGATCATCCATCTTCATAGACCATCCAATCTATCCCTTCGTAGAAGATCCATCCATAGCTCACTCAATACTTAACCAAATGACACGAAACTTCATAACGCAATGCACATGAGTTGAAGAGCCTCCAAATCGGATCTGAGCAAAGTATTTGGATCAGCGATGATCCAAATGAGTCGGATCGGCGATGATCTAAAAAATATCTTATTTTTGAATCTTCTTCTTGATCGTAGGAGATCCAGCCATAACTCACTTAACACTTAACCAAATGATACAAAACTTCATACATGCAATATACAAGATTAGAAGAGCCTCTAAATCCGATCTCATAAGGTGAGGCCCATCCTAGGTTGGTCGGATTTGATTAGTCAAAATAGTTCAATTTGGAGGAGTTCCATCCATAACTCACTCAATACTTATCGGAATGAAAAGAAACTTTGTAGGTAGCTTCAATAGGATGTGTGAGACCTACATTGTGGATTGTAGATAGTGGGGCCCACCATGAATTAGATGATCCATTGAGTTTGGATCGGGCCTATCCAAATTGGCTTGGCCAACTGACTTCATTTTTTGTGTGAGCCTTCTTTTATGTCTTCTAAGTGTACCCTCCGAATTTCAAGTTAATTCGAATCGGTATGAGTTCCGTAGGTCCATTTTAAGTTGTTCCGGTCCAAAAGCGGGTAGATATTTGAATGGATCAAATGATTTTTCACTTCTTGAACAAGGTTGCTTGGAATGTTACAAACTTGATAAGTGAGCTTAGTAGAGGCATAGGAGTTCAATGCAAGTGGTTATAAGGAACAACAAGCCAAAATTTCGGATCGGTATCGATATAATTGGTTTGGATCGGCAACGATCCAAAATGTTAGTGTAATTCTGGTTCTTATGTTTCTTTATCTTTTATTTTTAGGCCTTCGGGTTAAGTTTCAAGTTGTTTTGACTTAATTTGAATGTTCTAACTCCGTTTGAATTTTGTTGGGTTAAAAACCCAGTTAACACTTGCTCCCAAAGTATGTCTTTTGAATGAAAGGTATGCTTTCCTCCAGAACAAGTTCCAGTAATGAGTCTTTGATTGTTGAGCTTTCCAGCCACTTTAGCCTTGGTGAACTGTCCAGTTCCTTTGGATTCTTTCGTCAATCACAAGTCTTTCCAAACCTATTATAGCCTAAGACTCTTAGACTCTACCTAATGTAATGTATACATCATAATCAATATGGTTTCATTTGGAGTTATTATATCATATGTCACTAATTACATTACACATCTCTAATCGTCTCGCGTTTATCCAGGATTTACATCATTACCACTCAGATTTAATTCAGAGTTGTAATATCATATATCAAAATCACATCATATATTGAAATCACATCATATCACATCATATATCAAAATCATCCTATGCTCATCTAGGATTTATCTATTTTATTCTACTTACAAGGCATTTAAATCCTTTTTGCAAAATCTATTTTAAAGTTTGATCTCTTCGAACTGTTTAAGTTTAATGCACGATCTCTCTGGATCGTTTAATGTTTAGTTTAGGGGACGATATCTCTGGATCATTTGTCATTTCAGTTCAAGGGGATGATCTCTCTAGATCATTTACTTACTAAGTTAAGGGAGGTTAAGTAAGCCCGTCCGCTCACTCTCTGGTGAGGGGACTTACTTCTTGCACTTCAGTCCCGTCTCTCTAGTCAGGACTCTATGGCATTCAATATCGTATAAGTCCATCCACTCGCTCTTCGGCAAGGGGCTTGCACCTTGCACTCCGGTCCTGTTTCTTAGGTCAATACTCTATGGCATTCAAATTCAGTGATCACATTAATTGTGGATTTTAAAAAATTCAAATTTAAATCAAAGCAAACAAGCAGAAATTTAATAAGCAGAAATATTAAATATTTATCCTAGGCATCTGACTTAGAGTATGGCAAGGGACCAATCTATGTTTTTTGCACAACCAACAGGTCTGAGATTATTATCTTAAGCAGTCATCCCAAATATCTGAATCAGAGCGCGACAAGGAACCAATCTAGTTTTCGCACACATCTAAATGGTCTTGGGTCATTATAATTTCTATCGCTAATATATGAAAAGAAAAGTGAAAAAAAATGAAACCAAACCAAACAGTAGCAACAAGATCTGACTTCCCATCCATCCTGGTTATGGGATTATCTATCTGGGCCCAGATCCTTGGGCATTCCTTGAAAAGTCTAATGTGGGTAATGGCTGCTCTAGCTGTGCTATCATAGCTTTGTTCCTCACGTACTGCGTTAGCTGGTTGTTCCAAACTGGTTCTTCTATCAAATTCTGAAGGGATCGACACTCATTTGTTTCATATTTTCTCAACTCATGGAAGATGCAATACTTTCTAGATCCTTTCTCTCGATCATTGGGTTCTCTTCTTGGAGGCTTTCGATAGGGAATTTTCTCCTAGTGTCTAGGTATATCCTTTCCATTGTTTCAATCAGCTCAAAGTAGAAAGAGAATTTGGGTTCCCTCCTTTGTCATTTCGGTTCTGTAGAATCATCATCAGCTTCTCTTTTCCCTTTGTCTATTCCAAATCCTGTTCTAGGGAATCCCTTGCCATCCACAACATCGATATTGGCATCTTCGGCTTCATCTTCAGCATCAATATCCCCCTGGCATAAATATCTCTCAGCTTCATAGTAAAACTCAATACGATCCATTGGTGGATCCCTCTCAAAATCTCTGAAGTCGGTCTTGCTTGCAACTCCAGACACTACCACCATCAAAGTCACCGATGGATCCAGCCTATCGACCATAGCCGCTACTACATTGAACCTTTTTAAATTACTTCTCAAGGTCACCCCAAGCCTTTATTTCACATTTGCTAACATCATCAAATTCTTCGGTTGTGAGACGTGAACTTGAAATTGTCTTAAAAATCTACCCACTAACTCGGTCCACGTGCTAATGGATCCATTCTCCAGCTGTCTAAACCACATCGCCTCCAAACCCGTCATGTATAATGGGAAGCACCTCTCCATACTTCCTAAAAAGCACCCAACACCCCCATATGTTCGATATATCTTGAAAGTGACCGTAAGATCGTGTAATGTGAATATTATCTAAACTATTAGTGCAAAATAAAAAGTAGGTAAATATAGAAGTAGAATAAAATGACACCAGAGATTTTTGTACTGGTTTGAACTCCTGTTCTATGTCTAGTTATAGACTCCTTCAGGATTTAAACTAGCAACCCTAACTTAGCCCGGAGGAATAGGTTTACACCGCTTGAGCAACTGAATAGGACTTTGGCCACCTGAGCAACTGAGCAGGATTTTCTCGCCTGAGCAGCCGAACATGACTTTAATACAAATGAAATGTTCTCTTGACTTTCCATGCTCTTGTTACAACATAGATTTGTCAAATAAAGTACACCCTTGCTTTAATCTTTTCCTCAAGTATAATATGTATATTTGTGTATATGTGAAGATATGGAAAATATATATTACTTTAGAAATGGTGAATTGAAAGCGTGATTGCACAAACTTAAAGCAATAAGAGATTCTGAAATTCAAAAGAGTGGAGAACGGAAAATAAAGTAAGTGGATGTTAAAAGTCATGTTTATTTATAATAGACAATGAGTTACAACCTCTGCTGAAAGGTTCTATCGAGCAGCAATGGATGTGACTCTTTATGAAGAAGAAATCTATTTGTGAAAGTAAGTGTCTCTTCATAAATATGATAGTTATAAGCAGGTCAGTCGACCGGTTGAGGAACTTCAGTCGATTGAATTTGAAAATATATACGTGCACATGTATATTCACAGGGTCGGTCGACTGACTATGTGCATTCAGTCGACCGAGCTGTGAATTTTTACAACTCCAGCTTGGAAAACAAGTTAAATTTAATTTAAATAATCTTCGTTGATATGTGATGGAGTGTGAAATACTTGAGGATAGATTTTAACATATATGTACACTAACTTGATTCTGAAACAAAATTCGTACTTGATATACGATCTTCGAGTCTAGCCGCCTTCGTAATTTATAGTCGTAGATTTGTTGAATATTTTAGCATTCTTATGTCGCCTTGATATTCTTGGCATAAATCAAAACCCGAAATCCAACATTATCCCCCTTTTTGATTGATGACAACTCTTTATGATATATTAAAATATGAGAAAAATCTCGACAAAAATCCTCATATAACTCCCGCTAAATCCGAGATGAAATTTTTGTTACACCTGCCAATTTTGTTAGTACAATACTTCTTCTCCCTCTTTGTCATCAACAAAAAGGAGATATGTATATATAAAAATATGTAAGCAAAATACCATCATTCATAATATTCACAACATAGATCATCATAAGAGCATATACGAATAATGGCATACACAACAAAAAAAAATCACTTACACAACATAGAATAAACTACATAGTTTTAAAGCATAAAAAAGCATACCATTATTCCAAAATACGTAAAAATAAAAACAAGAAAACCACTTACTCATCACCATTTCCACTAGAGCTTTTCTCTTCATCATCACCACTATAGTTACCCACTTCTTCTCCATCTTCTTCTCCTTCTTGTCCTTCTTTGAAAGTTGACCAAGTGAAATGAGGTTGTGGACGCTTCCCTGGATTCGTATGCACATGGACGGATGTGGAGGAGGATGGAACAAATGATAGTAATTCGGAAATATTATTCAAGAAACCTTTGATGTGATTTAGCATTGAGTTTACTTTGGTAATGATTGTCTCAACATGAGATAGTCGCCTATCTAAAAGCTTTTAGTTTCTAGAGACAATTGTTAGAGCTTCTCGTGCTTGAGCATTCGGTCCAATATCTTCAGTTTCATGGAATTCTCATGGAGGTTGTGGTTGGGAAGAGGATCTCGCTTCGGTTTGTGGAGCTTGTTGTCTCAAAAACGGTTGGGGTTGTCCGACCACTTGGGTTTCTAGCCAATGTTCAAAGGTTATAATACTGTGACTTCGATATTTCTTTGGATGTCCCAAGAGGCTTAGAGTTTTGGTGCTAAGGGAACCAATTGCAGAATAGCTCGAATTGTGGAGATTAATTTTGAACTAATGAATAATTCTCATGATGTAAGCGCCGTAGTGTATGGTTTTCATACAGTCTTGGTTAAAAGCCAGAAATCCATCGAGAATTATCTGAGCCAAATTAAAAGAAGGTTGTCCCCAAATAGCATACAACGAATAAAAATCGCGCAGATAAAACTTCTCATAGCTACCCGTACTAGGTTTTGTAGAATAAGTAAGAGCTCGATGCATGATTTTAGCCTTCGGTTGAAGCTCTATTTCCTTAAATTCTGTTAAGTTGTCGGAGAGAAAAGGATGGCTAGCTCTATCTCAAATATCCATGTAAACTTCAATCTTCATTATTGTGGTGATCAAAGTTGTGGTTCGCAAAGAAAATGTGACGACCTAAAATCGACACTCTTTGAATCCAACAATAAATCACACATGTCCTACCCAGAGTGCACTAATTGCAGATAACCATGAGAAAGAAAAGAAAGGGTGAGAAGAAGAGAGAAGAAAGAAGAATAGAAGAGAAGAAGAAGAGAGAAGCAAAACCAAAACAAGACAGAATCTCATATCACAACGGAATAACATATAATATAGATCAATAATCTTTGCAAAGAGAAACTATAATATACATAAGTCAATATCAGAGTACACAATAAATAATCATCAACTGGGACAGTTATAATAACGTGTCCTCACCAATGTTGATAATTTACAACAACAATACTTCAAAGCAATGCAGTGGAATAATAAACAGAAGCGTGTATATGACATGAAGATCTCCAGCTTGCCTGTTGAAGCCCCAAAAGTTACTGAACCTGTAAATATACTTGGTCTGACTCGAGCATTGGAACGGAAGAACGCACGGATCAGTCTGGTAAACCATCGTGAGAAAACACACCTCAACTGAATTTATAAAGTTATCAAAACTTTTTCTTTATCAAAACAAAAGGTATCTCGTAAGACCGAGTCTTAATAAATACCGGCAAATTTTTTACCGTACGATAACTAAACATCTCATATCAAATCTTCTTATATTGTAATAGTGTCTATTGCACACAAATAATATTAAAATAGCTAAAATTGTTACACTATTAAATTCCAGCATATACCTTGTAATACAAGGCTTTGTACAATAGAAAATGACAGGCACGTATTGGATTTTAGATTTCCATACAAATGACTAGGTAAAGTGACTAACCTTCTGAACCAACATAGTATACCTCTAGAGGGATGTATTAGGAAGCAGATATGCCACCTAACCAACACAAGACCGCCCTACCCATACCTGGATAGTACCGAATATGTCATCACTCCGGTCGCTACCGACCTTTAATTCATGGCCACAAGTATATACAAGAATATTCAGATACACGACGTCATAGCGTGTAAAGATATATCTAGAAGAGTGATGACATCTCCTAATTAGGAGCAACCCACTAATCCTTGCTGATTTTATTCCTGTTTCAGCCATTTTCCCAAGAGTGAGGCAAAAGAGGTATCGATAACCTTTCACATATCACATATCACAAGTGACATCACTTTGAATGCCACATTGCCATTTCCGTTGACTACTAATTTTCTTTCACAAAAATACAATTCTTGAGCTCGTACACATCAAGGAGGGTGTTAAGCTAAGAGAAGTTGCCTTTTCCACCACCACGGATGTACATTTGTAAAAACCAATGTACGTAATCATAGAAATGAAATGTTAGACACTCGTCCAAACAAGTTGTCCAGGAACATGACAAATCGAAGGTACTTTCCTACCATATCTGTCGGGAAATCCCTAGGATTAGTAGCGAATAGTCTTTGCATTGGATATTTCATAATGAAGAGACTACCACTACTATATGTATATATGGATTTTAAACCCAAACGATCGACAAGCAGTCCTTCACTATGAAAATCCGAAATATCAATATCATTGAGCAACCTGCAAAATCATCGTATAAATGTTGGTCCAAAGTGATTTTCAGATAAATCCTATCCCCGTCTCTTCGCACTAACAATGCAAGAGCATTTCTCAACCATACATAGAAACTAAGTCTCATAGGCTTATCACATCTCTAACTTTCAACTTGCTATCCATTGGCCAAGAAGGAAGCTCGATAGATTGGAGTGATCACTCCGCACTACACGAATCTACCTTTCAACACAAACGACAGTCAAGCCTATACAGTCAGTTACATACTTAGTGTACGACTAATTAGTTTCTCCATCAAGTTGAGAAATTAAATGGCTAATTTTGATAGTCGGTTATTTAACTATCAAAGCAACAAACAAAATTTAGCACTTACGTAATCACTGGGCCTGATTTTATTAATCCTTTATAATTCAAAACACTTCCTAATTATTCACTTCAAAATATTTTGAAAAGGATAATATTCACAACCATTTCACTAATTGGGTATTTGGAAAACATTTTCATATACTTATTTTAATAATAAGTAAATTCACAACTTATTTTATTTTCAGACCATTTAAATTCCCTTTATATAATATCACTTTCCAAAATATCCTTTCAATTTAAAGGATTATTCTCGGTCCAAAATCCTGAATATAATTCATTGCAAATTCCTTATTTCTAATATTTAATTTTAAAGGATTATTCACTGTCCAAAATCGTGAATATAACTCTCTTACCAATTTCATTCTTTTAAATATATAATTTAAAGGATTATTCACTATCCAAAATCATTAATATAATTCCTTTACGAAATTCATTACTTCTACACATTTAATGTAAAGGATTATGCACTGACCAAAATCATGAATATAACTCTCTTACCAATTTCATTCTTCTACGTATTTAATTTAAAGGAATATTCACTATCCAAAATTATGAATATAATTCCTTTACCAAATTCATTACTTCTACACATTTAATTCAAAGGATCATTCACTGTCCAAAATCATGAATATAATTCCTTTGCCAAATTCATTACTTCTAAATATTTAATTTAAAGGATTGTTCATTGTCTAAAATAGCGAATAGAATTCCTTTAATAAACTATCATATTTAACTTAACAATTTAAATTGATTTTAGATTTACAAAACCATATTTATAAATTCCATTTATATTTTATAAACTTTCATATACAAAATTCCTTTGCTAACAAATTCCATTTCTATCTTATTTATAAGTCAAAAGCCAATTATAAGTTAATTACTTATAAGTCTCTTATTTACAAATTCATTACTTTCAATCTTATCATTTATAAAATCCATTATAAATTCATTTCTAAATCTTAATTGTAAATCTATATATAAATTTTATTACAAAACTAATTCTAATATCTATAAAACAAGGTTTATGAAATTCCACTTTGTAAAATCTTGTTTACTTATAATCTTTCAGTTATAACTTCATTTTAACACATATAAAACTCGTTCATAATTCCATTAATTTTATTTATAAAATATCAATATTATAAATTTTATATTTAAATCATTTGTAATAAAATCAAAGAATTTGTTTCTTTTCTTTTATCTTGGAAAAATCTTAATTATGATCTTTTAGAGTATCCGGCCTTTCCTTTCGATTTGTTCCACCCCTCGTCTAAAAGATAAAATAAATGCCATGCAAGTTCAGGGCACTTATCTCTCCATTCCTAACCTTAGTTACACACATTGTTTTATCGTTTAGATCTCACAAGCAGGACAAATGAACTACTGATTTCCGCATACTCCTTTCATTTTTAGAAATGATTTACTAAACTTCCAAATCATTATTTAAAACACTTATTCATTTATTTAACAATTCCATAAATCCTTCAAATCACCCATAGAATACTCTATTAATAATTTAAGAACATTTACAAAAGATTTGGAAAAGAACGGTTATGCTAAAACTATATTTCAAAAGTTATTCAAACTGCTGCGAAAAAGTGCTATGGAAAGTGCTTTTAAAAGCTATATTGATGAAAATGACTTTTTTAAAAATCTATTTTTATTACTTAAACCACTTTTAAACAATTTAAAAGATTTACAGGATTTATTTCTTATTTTTAAACAATTTTAAAACATCATTGTCAAAGAAATCCAGTTTTGGATTCCGAATTGCAAAATCGCGATTTTTCAAAAAACTTGATTTACTCATATCTTTAAATCTACTTATCGAAATCTCAATTTTCTTTCTTCGTTGGAAAAAATGGACATAATAGTTTGGAAAATTCTTATCTCGTAGAATTCAGAGCTATATTCCAACTTTTGCACTCGTTTGACTTTATGGCGCGAAATCGCGAACTATCGTTACGCGACGTGCCTATTTTTGACTAAATTTTCAATTTCTTTTCAAACTTGATTGAAACACTTTTAAATGTTTATAAAAAATTTATGAATCATTTTAAACTTATTTAAAACAATATTTTTTTATATTTCGAATCCATTTTCCATTTCATTTCATATTATAGCATTATATCATTTTCATTCTTATTAGATATTTTGATTTCATTAAGAGGCTAAATAATTTCCATACACATATTTATATGGATTTAAATTCTTATTAAATTAAATATGATTACTAGCCATTTTTATTATAATTTACCAAACCAAGTTATCATCCGTATCACAAACATATAATCAACCGTAATATCAACCAAGTTATCATCCATTAAATCATCCAACATATACTAAACTTTTCATGCTATTAACTTGAAATATTATTTTTATAAATTAGTAACTTTAAATACGAGTACTCACCTTTATCCAAATCAATTAACTTCCCATCAAAATTTATTTAATACAACACTTCACTATTGTTTTCAACTTTAACCAACTTCGAAAAATTCGGCAGAGCTTCCACAGCACTTTAAATTTGGTCCTAGCTCCTTGGAATGAAATCGGAGGCACTTCCTTCTCTTTTTCATGCTTCGGGGCTTCATGACTTTCTCCCTCCTTCTAGATGTGCTCGGCCTCCCTTTGATCCCCGCCTTCCTCCATCATGTATTCCCTTTTTAGATGCTAAACCATGTTTTAATGGTATTTTAAGGTCTTTGACAAAGTTTGGTTATGTTTGGAGTTGATTTAATAAGATTTTAAGAAAAGTTAGCAAGGAAAAGAGAGAAGAAGCCATTAAAGAGACTTTCAAGGGGGAAAAAGAAGATAAAAATAGTGTGAAAAAAAGTGAGAAATTGGTTGGTATTTTTAGAAAAAACAAAGTGGTAAGTTACCAAAATATCACTTTACCAAATTACCAAAATAACCTTACTTGCTTTTAAAGAAACCTTATTTTTTTTCAATACTTAACATCACATTTCAAATCATTACTTTATGTCACTTTCACTTAAATATTAAGTAAAGAAAGTAATAGTTATGTTTGTTTGATTTGATGTTTTACTTTTTGATTTTTGTACCTTTTTTGCCTTTTTATGCTTACTTTTTGTTAATTATATCCTAAAATTTTCTAGGTATGTTTAGTAAAACAAAACTTTTTTAGCGAATTAAATAATACTTATACTATTTGAACATATATTCCTGTATAAGAAAATAAAGGTCTGACAACTTTCAATTGACAAAATATTTTACGGTCACATTTTGACGTTTTAGTTAAACTATTTATTTATGTGAACCAAATTTAAAAATAAAATTTTATATTGCTATTTAAAAATATAAACACTCATAAATTAATTAAAAAATCATTTAACCATTGAAGCGTACTTTCCTGAAATCAACATTTTGTCACTTTTGTCGATATAGGCGAAAGTAATTATTTTTGTATACACTTATCTTTCCAAACCCTATTTAATATTGTTTTAATCATATAACATTAATTATCATCTTAAATAGTATATTTTAAAGTGATCAAATAATGGATAGTTACATTCTCCCCCTTTTAAAAGAATTTCATCCTCGAAATTAATCAAAACAAAAGTTTGCCCAAAACATTTATCTTTAAACTTATTTCCATATAATATACACAAATCATCTATATGAAATATCTTATTCGATCTCCTATTCGAATACACAACTTTATTTTTGAACTAGTATCGATCCCCCATTCCTCCAGTGCGGACTATGATCAGGCTTCTAAATCAAAAACCTTTGCGTTCCTTGCATAGTTCTCAACTATGATAGAAAACTCAAGTACCTAACCACAAACCCTCAACAATGTTCGCCATCGAGAACCATGTGATAAATCCTTTTCTGGACCGTATAAACATCTTAAAGTCTCGAACTCGAATCTTAGATCAAAATTTGTGTGACAAAATGATCTACATATAATATACATATTTATTAACTTTCAAAAAAATTTCATAAAACTTTTATCTTAAGTTCAAACATTTTATAAAGGTCCTTCATTATATAATCCCATCAATTATTTATTTCCAAATATTTTTATTAAAGGAAAATATTCCAAAGGAACCATTTTTCACTCAAAAGATAATTTATCTTTAGTTTAAACATTTTTATAAATATTACTAATAAATTTATCAATTAACGATTCACATTATCTCTTTATCTTAAGAAAATTATATAGACCGAGTAACTACAAAATATTACCAGGGAACTGGGTGCTACCAATAGTATCATATATCCTTTTAACAAGAAGAGTAGTATTTAAGAGATGTGTTTACCATCCGAACACATCTCCTGCCCATTTTTAATTTATTTTCAAGTCATTCATTCTAGTTATCGTAAAATACCCTTTTTTAAAAATAATACCATTTTCAAAATCCTTTAGAGATTACTTTTGTTTATAAAACCTATTTTATAAATTCCTTTTATATTAATTAACTTCATTTAAATTTCCACGATTATTTTAAATTACTTGAATTTAAATTCTCATCCCTTTTACATATATCTTTCACATAATCATTTTCTATTTGTTAAATACATTTTTGTCTTATATGTTCATTCTTCGACAAATCGTGAAACTTAATTCACAAGGTATTTGTACTTAAACTTTTAAATCAAACAATTGATCAATTTATGATAGTGCCTTAACATTATCATTTCTTAATTTTATGTTTTGGAATAAGTATTAAAGATCTTAATAACCTTATCAGATTTCTTACTTATCGATTATCTTTATGAAACATCTTATAGTCAAACTGTGAAATTCTAATCACAAGATGTTCATATTTAAATTTCATTAGCCTTGAACATTTATTTCTAACTATATAACCTTTAAAAATATATAATTTATATTCAAAATATAATCCTAGGTAAAATAATTTCATTTACCAAATTTTCAAATCAGTGTGTCGGTTCCCCGTGTTTAAATGTTTAGGAACCCTCATCGATAACAGTGATCGGGCTCATCGATCAGAATCCATAAATCACTCAAAAAATAAATCAACACAAAACAATTTATTAGCCATTAATAAATACGCACTCATATGTAATACACTCAAACTCATTCTAGGGTGTTCCTAACCCTATCTCTAATGAGTTACTCATCCTAGGGTATTACTAACCCTATCTCTGATGAGTTTTTATCCCAACAAAGCCAAGGTTCTCGCTTAACCTTCAGCTCTGATGCCACGCTGTGACGACCCAAAATTGGCACCCTCTGATTCAGATAATAAACCACATATGTCCAACCCAAAGTGCACTAATTGCAGATAATCATGAGAAAGAAAAGACAGGGTGAGAAGAAAGAGAGAAGAAAGAAGAAGAAAAGAGAAGAAGAAGAGAGAAGCAAAAACAAAACAACACAGAATCTCACATCGCAGTGGAATAACATATAATATAGATCAATAATCTTTACAAAGAGAAACTGTAATACACATAAGTCAATATCAGAGCACACAATAGATAATCATAAGCTGAGACAGTTATAATAATTTGTCCTCACTAATGCTGATAATTTACAACAATAATAATGCAATGCAGCGTAATAATAATACGTGTATACGACATGAAGATCTCCAACTCGCCTGCTAAATCTCCAAAAGCACCAAAACTGTACCTTTACATATACTAGGTCAGACCCGAGCATTGAAAGGGAAGAAAGCCCGGATCAGTCTGGTAAACCAGTATGAGAAAACACATCTCAATTGAATTTATAAAGTTATCAAAACTTTTTCTTTATCAAAATAAAAGGTATCTCGTAAGACTGAGTCGGAAAGAAATACCAACAAAGTTTTTACCTTACGATAACCAAATATCCAATATCAAATCCTCTTATATTAATAGTGTTTATTGCACACAAATAATATTAAAATAGATGAAATTATTACATTATTAAATTCCAGCGTACACCTTGTAATACAAGGCTTTCTATTATCCAAAATGGCAGGCACGTATTGGATTTTGGATTTCCATACAAATGACTAGGTAAAGGGACTACCCTTCCGAACTAACACAGTACACCTCTAGAGGAATGTACCTAAGAAGCAGATACTTCCCCCCTAAACCAACGCAAGACCGACCTTCCCATATCTGGATAGTACCGAATATGTCATCACTCTGGTCATTACCGCCCTTTAATTCATGGCCACAAGCGTACACAACAATAATCAGATACACGACGTCATAGCGTGTAAAGATATATGTAAAATAGTGATAACATCTCCTAATTGAGAGCGACCCACTTAGCCTTGTTGCTTCTATCCCTATTTCAATCATTTTTCGGGGAGTGAGGCCAAAGAGGTATCGATTACCTTTCACATATCACATATCACAAATCACATCACTTTGAATGCCACATTGCCATTTTTGTCGACTATTAATTGCCTTCCATAAAATACAACCCTTGAGCTTGTACGTCTCAAGGAGGGTGTTAAGCTAAGAGAAGTTGCCTTCTCCACTACCATTGATGTACATTTGTAAAAAACAATATATGTAATCATAGAAATGTAATGTCGGACACTTGTCCATATAAGTTGTCCTGGAGCAGGACAAACCTAAGGTACTTTCCTACCACATCTTGTTGGAAAATCCCTAGGATTAGTAGTGAATAACCCTTGCATTGGATAGAAACTTCTTCTACTATATGTATATTGGGATTTTAACCCCAAACAATCAACAAGCAGTCCTTCATTATGAAAATCTCAAATATTAATATCATCAAACAACCTACACAATCATCATGTAAATGTTGGTCCGGAGAGGTTTTTAGATAAATCCGATCGCGGTCTCTTCGCACTAACAACGCAAAAGCGTTTCTCAACCTCACATAGAAACCAAATCTCATGGACTTATCGTGTCTCCAACTTCAACTTGCTATCCTTCGGCCCAGAAGGAAGCTCGAGAGATTGGAGTAATCACTCCACACTACACGAATCAACATTCTCAACACAAACAATAATCAAGCCTACACAATCATTTACGTGCTAAGTGTATGACTAATTAGTTTCTCCATCAATTTGAGAAACTAAAATGGCCAATTTTGGTAGTCCTTTATTTAACTATCAAAGCAACAAACTAAATTTAGAACTTAAGTAATCGCTGGGTCTGATTTTATTAATCGTTTATAATTCAAAACACTTCCTAATTATTCACTTCAAAAAATATCTTTAAAAATATAATAGTCATAACCATTTCACTTATTGGATATTGGGAAAACATTTTCATATGCTTAATTTAATAATAAGTAAATTCACAACTTATTTTATTTTCAAACAATTTAAATTCCCTTTTTATAATATCACTTTCTAAAATATCCTTTCAATTTAAAGGATTATTCACTGTCCAAAATCGTGAATATAAATTCGTTGCCAAATTCCTTATTTCTAATATTTAATTTTATAGAATTATTCTCTATCAAAAATTGTGAATACAACTCTCTTACCAATTTCATTCTTCTGAATATTTAATTTAAAGGATTATTCACTATCCAAAATCATGAATATAATTCCTTTACGAAATTCGTTACTTCTACACATTTAATTTAAAGGATTATTCACTGTCCAAAATCGTAAATATAACTCTCTTACTAATTTCATTCTTCTAAATATTTAACTTAAAGGATTATTCAGTATCCAAAATCGTGAATATAATTCCTTTATCGAATTCATTGCTTCTACACATTTAATTTAAAGGATTATTCATTGTCCAAAATCACAAATAGAATTCCTTTAATAAAATTTCATATTTAACATACCAATTCGAATTGATTTTAGATTTACAAAACAGTGTTTATAAATTCCATTTATATTTTATAAACTTCCATATACAAAATTTCTTTACTAACAAGTTCCATTTCTATCTCATTATGATTTAAAAGCCAATAATAAGTTAATTACTTCTAAGTCTTTTATTTACAAATTCATTACTTTCAATCTTATCATTTATCAAATCCATTATGAATTCATTTCTAAATCTTAATTGCAAATCGATATATAAATTTGATTACAAAACCGATTCTAATATTTATAAAAAAACATATATAAAATTTCGCATTATCAAATCTTATTTACTTATAATCTTTCATTTATAACTTCATTTTAACACTTATAAAACTTGTTTATAATTTCATTTCTTTTATTTGTAAAATATCGATATTATAAATCTAATATATAAACCATTTATAATAAATTCAAAGAATTTGTTTCTTTTCTTTTATCTTGGAAAAATCTTAATTATGATCTTTTAGAGCATCCCGGCCTTACTTTCGATCTGTTCCACCCCTCGTCTAAAAGATAAAATAAAGGCCAGGTAAGTTCAAAGCACTGGTTGCTCCATTCCTAACCTTAATTACATACTTTGTTTTACCGTTTATATCTCAAAAGCGGTATAAATGTACTAATCGTTTTCGCATACTCCTTTCATTTTTAGAAATGATTTATAAAGCTTCCAAATAATTATTTAAGACACTTATTCATTTATTTAACCATTCCATAAATCCTTTAAATCACCCTTAGAATAGTCTATTAATCATTTAAGAACCTTTATAAATGATTTGAAAAAGAACGGTAGTGCTAAAACTATATTTCAAAAGTTATTGAAAGTGATGTAAAAAAGTGCTACGGAAAGTGCTTTTTAAAGCTATATTAATTAAAATGACTTTTTATTTTTTTAAAATCTATTTTTATCCCTTAAATTACTTTTAAAACATTTATAAGATTTATTCCATATTTTTAAACAATTTTAAAACATCATCTTCAAAGAAATCCAGTTTTAGATTCTAAACTGCAAAACCGCGATTTTTCCAAAGACTTGCTTTACTCATATATTAAAATAAACTTATCGAAATCTTGATTTTCTTTCTTCATTATAATGGATATAATAGTTTGGAAATTCTTTTCTCGAAGAATTTCGGGCTATATTCCAACTTTTACACTCGTTTGACTTTTATGTCACGAAATCGCGAATGCCTTTACGCGATGCGCCTATTTTTGACTAAATTTTCATTTTTTTCAATCTTTGTGAATACACTTTTAAATGTTTACAAAACATGTTAAATCATAAACTCATTTTAAGCAATATTTTTCATATTTCAAATCCATTTTCCATTTAATTTCATATGATAGTATTATATCATTTTCAATCTTATTAGATATTTTAATTTCATTAAGAGGCTAAGTAATTTTCGTACACATATTTATATGGATTTAAATTCTTATTAAACGAAATATGCTTATTAACCATTTTTCTTATCATTTATCAAACCAAGTTATCAACCATGTCATAAACATATAATCAACCACAATATCAACCAAGTTATCATCCATTAAATCATCCAACATATACTTAACTTTTCATGTTATTAACTTGAAATATTTTTTTTTTAGAAATTAGTAACTTTAAATATGAGTAATTACCTTTAACAAAATCAATTAACTTCCTACCACAATCATTTAATCCAACACTTCACTATTGTTTTCAACTTCAACTAACTTCGAAAAATTCGGCAGAGCTTCCGCGGCACCTTGAATTTGGTCCTAGCTCCTTGGAATGAAATTGACGACAATTCCTTCTCTTTTTCTTGCTTCGAAGCTTCACGACTTGATCCCTCCTTCTAGATGTGCTCGGCCTCCCCTTGATCCTCCTTTCCTCCAGTTCTCCACTTCTTTGACGCTAAACAATGTTTTAATGGTATTTTAAGGTCTTTGGCAAAGTTTGGTTGTGTTTGGAGTTGATTTGATATGATTTAAGAAAAGTTAGTAAGGAAAAGAGAAAAGAAGAAGCCATTAAAGAGAGGTTCAAGGAGAAAGAAGTAGGTGGAAATAGTGTGAAAAAAGTGGTTGTATTTATAGAAAAAAATAAAGTGGTAAGTTACCGAAATATCACTTTACCAAATTACCAAAATAACCTTACTTGCTTTTTAAGAAACCTTATTTTTTTTCAACCCTTAACATCACATTTCAAATCATTACTTTTTTCAATTTCACTTAAATATTAAGTAAAAAAGTAATAGTTATGTTTGTTTGATTTGATGTTTTATTATTTGAATTTTGTATTTTTTATGTATTTTTATACTTACTTTTTGTTAATTATATTCTAGAATTTTCTAAGTATGTTTAGTAAAAGTAAACTTGATTAGTGAATTAATTAATACATATACTATTTGAACATATGTTTCTATATAAGAAAATAAAGGTGTGACAACATTGCGACAACTTTTAATCGGCAAAACGTTGATTTTCGACAAAACCTTTTACGGTCACAATTTGAGGTTTTAGTTAAACTATTTATTTATGTAAACCAAATATAAAAATAAATATTTTTGTTGCTATTTAAAAATATAAATACCCATAAATTAATTAAAAAATTATTTAACCATTGAAACTTACTTTTAAGAAATCAGCATTTTGTCACTTTTGTCAATATAGGCAAATGTTATTATTTTTGTGTATACTTCCCTTTCCAAATCCTATCTAATATTGTTTGAATCATATAACATTTCATATTTTATATTTAAAATCATATTAAATAGTATATTTTAAACTGGTCAAATTTTGGATCGTTACAGAAAAGCTTGATAAGGAGATGATTTATCTTCAAGCTGTTGGCACTGAAATCCAATAAGGATTCCGAACTGCTTCTTCTAGCGAGGTCTTGGATTGCATAGAAGACAAATCTGGATATTTGACAAAAGAACCTTCAAGTATTCTTGAGTTTTTCATCTTATCGAATCTTTGTGCTTCCATTTCATTGTGAAGCCATCCTTTAATTTGTGATTCAAAGGGTCCAATGGAGAAGGAGGGTCTTTCTCTTGTGGGAAGCATTATGGGTTAGCGTGTGGAGAAAAAACTTGAAATTGATGTAGGGATTTGGGATTTTTGGTAAAGGACATATATAGAAAGTGAAAGGGCAAACAAAATAATGAAAGGTTATTTGAGTTTATGAAATTTATAATAGAAATGGAAATGTCTATTTACATTAAAAAAAACAGTTTCTAGATTCAGTCGACTAGATATTCAATTTCATTCGACTGAATGATGATTCGAGACCCATTAAAATGTTGGGAAGTAGGTTTAGTCAATTGATCCTTATGATTCAGTTAACTGAATCTTTCCGAGAATAATTAGTTCATTTTTAGGGAATTAAGTGGACTGAATTATTAAATTCGACTGAAATGCAATTTTTTTTATTTTTAACAGTATCCCATCGACTGTTTGGAATGAACCAGTCGACTGAATTTCCTGATAAAATAGATCTTCAATTTTTTTAAGGAAAGAAAATATACAATGATATTAAAAAATATAGTAGAGAAAAATAATAGAAGGAAAACTATTTGGAGGATCCAGAAGACGTGGGTGTTGCACATTCCTCCAGTGCAATTTTGGTAATTTCTCATGCCGGTTGAATTGTAGAGCGATTCCATGAATTTCGAGAATAAGATGGCTACTGGGGAGGTGGATTATGCACATAATTTTTTTATGGAGGAGAATCACAAAGTTTTAGGGTGAATTTCTTGAGTAGGCTAAGTCTCCTGCCATGATTCTTTTGTTCATGGAACATTTTTCTTTGTATGCTTAATGATTCTCTTTCTAATGGTGTATATCTTCTATTTCTTCAGCAATAGATGGAGAACCAAAACCAAGATTCCTTTGCACATGCTTAGATTTAGGCATATATTCGGTAGTAGGGACTATAGGAACATGCTCATAAATTGGAGTAGGAGTTGGTAGATGAATAGAACTAGAACTTGGAGAGGAATAGCCTATGGAGGAATACTCTTGAAGTTTCTTATGAAGACATGATGATGAAAAGAGCTTGTGTAATTTCTTATAAATGATATGAAAAGTATAACAAATAAAGGTTTAATCAAACTAATGGTAAAATTAATTATGGACAGAAAAGAAATGATTGGTTAGAAAGTAAAACTAATGTATAGTTTAAATTTGAACTCTGAAAATAAAAAATATCAAGAGAGGTGAAGCAACTTTAGATGTGAAAAACCATAAGAAAAAAGGAAATGCATGCGATTTCTAGTTATGAAACCAGAGATCGAGTGTTGGCAGCTCCATTGTTGAATAATAATGTTATTTTTGAAAAAAATTCCAAAAAAACTAAAGAAATTGCTTATAAATCTTTTAATGATTAAATTCATAGTTCTCTTCTTTATTTTATATAAATATTTTCTTAATGGTTTTATAAATATATCAGCTAGCTGGTTTTCAGGGGACACAAATTCTAATCTGACTATATCCTTTTCAATATTATCACGAAGAAAATGATGATGGATGTCAATATGTTCTGTTTGTGAATGATTTATGGGATTTTTAGATAATTTTATAGCACTTGTGTTGTCACAAAAAATAGTTGATTTAGATAAATTTATTCCATAATCTTAAAGCGTTTGTTGCATATAAATGACCTGAGCACATGCTAAAGCAACAGAAATATATTCTGCTTCATAGGTCGAGAGGGAGACCTAATTTTGGTTCTTGCTAAAACAAGATACTAGGGATTTTCCAATAAAGTGAAAAGTCTCGTTTGTACGTTTTCCTTTTGTCCAGTAGCCTCCAAAGCTAGCATCAATGTATGATACTAACTTGAAAGGACATTCTTTCGGATAGAAAAGTCCGAAGTCTTTGGTTTTGCTTGGATAACGTAATATTCGTTTCACCGCTCGCATATGTGATTCTTTAGGATTTGCTTGACATTGAGCACATAAACAAACACTCATCATTATGTCAGGTCTACTAGCAGTTAGATAAAGTAATGATCCAATTATACTTCGATACAATTTTTGGTCAACACTTTTGCCATCTTCATCTCGATCGAGATTTGTTGTTGTACTCATTAGAGTTGGCTTGGTAGAAGTATTTTGCATACCAAAAGCATTTAATCAGATTATTATGATATTTTTCTTGATTAATAAAAATTCTATTATCTAATTGTCTAATCTGTAATCGAAGAAAATATAATAATTCTACCAAATGTGACATTTCAAATTCTTTGGTCATTATGTTAGAAAATTCATGACATAACTTATCATTTGTAGGAGCAAAAATAATATCATCAACATATATTTGAATAATTAAAATATCCTTTTTAGAACGTTTAATAAAAAGAGATTGATCAACCTTTCCAATTTCAAAACCCGAGTCTACAAGATAGCTTCTAAGATGTACATACTAAGCACGAGTTGCTATTTTAGACCGTATAAAGCTTTTTTGAGTTTATAGGCATGGTCTGGAAGGAGGTTGTTCAACATAAACATTTTCTTTTATATATCCATTTAAAAAACAGTTTTAAGATCCATTTAATATAGTTTAAAATTATGAAAACATGCAAAGGCCAGTAATATACGAATTGCTTCTAGTCGAGTGACTGGAGCAAATGTTTCTTTATAGTCAATTCCTTCCTCTTGATTATATCCTTGTGCAATTAATCTAGCTTCATTCCTAGTGATGTTTCCTTGTTCATCAGATTTATTTTTCAAGACCCACTTAGTACCAATGACTGTTTGATCATTCGGTCTAGGAACTAAGTCCCAAACTTCGTTTCGTTCGAACTAGTTTAGCTCTTGCATAGTTATAATCCAATAGTCTTCGGTAGTGGCTTCTTTAGTATTTTTAAGTTCAATGTTAGAAAGGAATGCTACATGGCCCATTTTATTAAGTTGATTTCTAGTTCTGACATGTAAATTAATTTCTCCAATGCTATTTTCTACTGGGTGACCTCGTAAAATACTAGAAGGAGATCTTAATCCATTCTCATTATGAACAATGTTTTCATCTTCTTCAAAATTATTTTGAGTAACCGTATTTGTGATTGTCTTAATTATTATCTCATTACGTTCAAGACTTTTGTTAATGATAAAATTTTCATCAAAGGTACGTGAAGTACTTCTTCGATTGTCTTAGTTCTTTTATTAAAAATTCGATAAGCCTTACTTCGTTCCGAACATCCTACGAAAATTCCTTCATCGGATTTTGGATTGAATTTCCAAGCTGATATTTTGTGTTTAAAATAATAAATTTTGAACCAAAACTTTAAAATATGAAATATTTGGTTTTCTTTCATAAAAAAAATCATATGGAGTGTGTTTCATTAGTGTTTGGATGGAAACACGATTCAGAACATAACAAGCAGTTGCTACAGCTTCTACCCAAAAATGTTTTGGTAGAGTGCTTCCATTTAATAAAGTTCTTGCAAATTCTTGTAAGGTTCTATTTTTTCTTTCTATAATTCCATTTTGTTGTGATGTTATAGGAAAAGAAAAATTATGATAAATTCCCTTTTTATTACATAAATGTTCAAAAGCTTCATTTTCGAATTCACCTCCATGATCACTTCTAACGTTTTTAATTTTTAAAATTTTGAGATCTTGAATTCTTTTAGAAAATATTTTGAAATTTAGAAACGTATCATTTTGTTTTTCATAAAAATAGTCTAAGTATATTTTGAAAAATCATCTAATATAACAAACACATATTTGCTCTGGTTTATTGATTGAACTTGAGTTGGGCCAAAAAAATCCAAATGCAATAATTCAAGTGGTTGTAATGTAGATATACTTTTCTTTGATTTAAAAGATGATTTTGATAATTTACCTAATTGACATGCATCACAAATATTGTTTACTTTAAAGTTCATTTTTGGTAAACCTTTTACTAATTCATTTTTAGATAATTTGTTTATAGCTTTGAAATTTATATAACAAAATCTTTTGACCTATAACCAAGGATCATTTTTTTGGCTATAAGACACATATTATTGTTGTGATTTATATTCATATTTAATACATATATATTTTTATCTCTGAAACCTTCAAAAAATAAGATTTTTATTTTGATCAAAAATGCTACCCTTATCTTCTTAAAAAGATATATTTAATCCTTTGTCACACAGTTCGCTAATGCTAAATAAATTATGTTCTTAATTTTTAACTAGCAAGACATTTGTAATAAGAGGTAAATTAGATATACCGTTATTTCTCACATAGCCTTTGCCGATGATGTATCGTTTTAAATGGTCTCCAAAAGTGACAGAACCTCCATCTGAGTAGGTAATATTTTCCAACATCTCTTTATTTCCTATCATGTGTTTTGAGCAACCATTGTCCAATATCCATTTTTCTCTCTTTTTTAGTGGTACCTGTAAGAAATATAGAATTAACATTAGTACCCACTTTTTATTAGTGTCCTAAGAGTTATGTCTTTGGAAATCAAACCCAAGAGGGTTCAAAATTTCTTTTTAAAATAAAGCCTTTATTTTTGTGAATAGTTTCCACAATTTTTTTTCATATATTAGTTTCTAATCAAAGAATTCTTTGTTTTAAGAATCCAAATCTTAACTGGTTTAGAATAATTTGGAAATCTTGAAATTGATTTTACAATAGTATCATTATTCCTTTTGAAATTGTTATATAAAGAATTCTTTTTCTATGGAATACTTTTTGAAACTTGCTCATATCCTAGTCCCCTTTTATTTGAACCTGTCTAAGAATTTTCTATAATTTTAGAAAGATCCCCTCTTTCTTTGTTAAAATTAGAGACATTTTTAGTAATATCATCTAATTTTGTTTTAAGACTAGAAATATCTAATTCCAATATTTTAACATTAGCTTTCAAATCTTGATTTTCAACTAAAAGTGCATTATTCTTTTCCTTCTGAATTTCTGTCTCTTAACGTAAAATAAAGAGTTGGGATGTCGTATTAGAATAAGATTCTTGAGAAGTTTCAAGTTCTTCTTCTAAAATTTCATTCTCATTTCTTAGCATATCGACCACAATTTCAGTCCAATTAAATTTTTCAAGAGTACCTTTATATTTTATTTTGATGTTTCTTAGTTTATCAAATAATTCAAAATTTATTTCCACTAAATCATCAAAAGTTAAACCACTCACCTTGTCATTTTTGGGGATAAAAAAGATGTTGGCTTGTTCCGAATCGCTATTTTTGTCACCGTTTGACGACGAAGATGATTCTGAATCATTCAATGTAATAGAGAAGGCTTTCTTTTTGAATCTTTCTTGTTCTTAATTTTTTTTCTTCTTTCAATCAGTACAGTCTTTCTTGATGTGCCTTTCCTTGTGACATTCATAACATTCTAGAGCTGAAGACGATGGCTTGTTATTGTTATTGTTATTATTATAGCTGAAGTTGTTCTTGTTGTTTTTGAATTTGTTGCTTTTTTTGAATTTCAAAAGCCTTTTGAAATTCTTACCAATAAACGTCATATCTTTCTCATCTGAATAAGATTCATCCTTTTCTGCTTGGAATATTATATTCTTCTTATCTTGCGCCTGTACTCATTTTGCCTAGAGATTAACTTCATAAGACATTATATTTCCTATCAACTCTTCTGGCTTAATGGTTGAAATATCGTTAGCTTCTTCGATCGCTAAGACTTTTCGTTTCCACACATCCACTATAGAGTTCAGGATTTTTGAAACAATATCAAAATCTGAATATTTTTCTCCTAATGCTAAGAGGGAATGATATATGTCTTGAAACTTAGAGTACATTTCATTTATGGTTTCATCTTGCTTTATTTTAAAATTATAAAACTGATTCTTGAACATAGAAATCTTACTTCGCTTTACTTTGTTTGTACCTTCATATGTAATTTTAAGTGTACGCCAAATTTCATAAGCAGTATTACACATGCTGACTCTATTAAACTCATTTTTGTCTAATGCAAAAAATAACATATTCATAGCTTTGGCATTTGCAATAGCATCTAATTTTTGTGTCTTAAACCATTATGAATATTCAGTAGTAGGTATGTTATATTATTCTTGAGTAATATTCCAAGTTTCATAACCATTGGCTTGCATGTAAATTCTCATTTTAGTAGACCAATAGTTATATTCAACCCGTTAAATAGTGGTTGTCATGCAGTAGATTGACCTACAGTATAACTTGTGCCAGTATTGTTTTCCATATTATTAATATACCAGATAACTGTGTTATGGTTATAAAGATGACCTTGCTCTGATACCAAATTAAAGTACTAGTACTATTGGATCGTGTAAAATGAATATTGTCTAAACTACTAACGCGGAATAAAAAGTATGTAAATATAGTAGTAAAATAAAATGACACCAGAGGTTTTTATACTGGTTCGAACTCCCGTTTGATGTCCAGCCCCAAACTCATTCTGGATTTAAGTAGCAACCCTCACTTAACCCCAGAGGAATAGGTTTACACCACTTGAGCAACTGTATAGGACTTTGACCACCTGAGCAATCGAACAGGATTTTTCCGCTTGAGCAATCGAATAAGACTTTGATACAAATGAAATGTTCTCTTGACTTTGCATGCTCTTATTACAATGCAGATTTTTCAAATGAAGTACACCCTTCCTATAATCTTTTCCTCAAGTATAATATGTGTATTTGTGTGTATGTGAAGATAAGGAAGATATATATCGTATTTGAAATGGAGAATTGAAAGCAAGATTGTACAAACTTAAAGTAATAACAGATTCTGAAATTCAAGAGAGTAGAGAATAGAAAATTAAGTAAGTTGATCTTGAAAATAATGTTTATTTATAGTAGGCAAAGAGTTACAACCTTGAAAGGTTCTATCGAGCAACAATGGATGTAACTCTCCACGAAGAGGAAATCCATTCATGAAAGGAAGTATCTCTTCATAAATATGACAGTTATAAGCAAGTCAGTCAACTGGTTGAGAAACTTCAGTCGACTGAATTAGAAAACATATACATGCACATGTATATGCACAGAGTCAGTCGACTGACTAAGTGCATTCAGTCGACTGAGCTGTGGATTTTTTATAAATCCATCTTGAAAAACAATTTAAATTTAAATTTAATTTTAAATAATAGTCGTTGATATGTGAGCGAACGTGAACTACTTGAGGATAGATTTTAACATATATGTACACTAACGTAGGCTCTAAAACAAAATTCATACTTGATATATAATCTTCGAGTCTAGTCACCTTCGTAATCTGTAGTCGTAGATTTGTCGAATATTTTATTATTCTTATGTCGTGTTGATCATCATGGCATGAATCAAAACCTGAGATCCAACATATCTCATCAGATGAATCATTGAATCAGTGTTTCCATCGTACATTTCCAGTGCAGGAAGCTTGAAATCGGGAGGATTTCTCGCATTCTGGATATTAGCGGTAAATGGGTTTCTGTTTATGTCTTCCATACCCAGATCTATGGTTCCTCCTCCAACCAACCTTCTTACTAATTCAACAATTCAATTTTCACCTTCCACTCCAGGTCTTCATCCGAAAGCGATGTTCTGATCCTTAACTTGGGAAGAGAAATCCAACGCATACTCCACTGGTTGCACATTAGTGTTCTGCCCAACTCTCCTAGTCTCATTCTATCCTCCTCTCCTCCAAGGTAGCCTTGGTACATATTCCTCTGCCAGTTACACTCTAGTATTCGGATTAGCTCTCGTACCAGGAGTTCCTGGAGTTTCAACAGTCACTCGATTGTTGGCCCTTTCGATGCCAGCTCTAATGTTGACCTCATCATCAGTGTTGATTCCCAGGTTTACTCTCATGTTGCCTCTAAGTATCGGTTGCTTTGAGCATGGAGGAAACAATCCATCTCGTTCTAATCCAACTCTAGTAGCTCCTATATTGTTTTCTTGGGTTCGATTCCTATAGCTCCCATAATTCCTTGTTGTCCCATCTTTTGGAAGAATCCCTCCATCGTCCCTTATTGCCTAGCCAAGGTTCCATCCTGCATCTCCTTCATCAACCTTTCCATTTCTTCTCTAGCCAGATAGTGGAGTTCGTAAGAATTTGAGGATACTTCTTAATTTCCCTTAGGCTGTGGTTGACTTGCTCCTAGATCTAGTTTTAGGACTATTCATTTTACCCAAATCTCATATTCAAGCTTCAAGTTTTCGGATCTACCTTTGTTTTCAGTGAAAGCACCAAAATGCTAACCCAAAAAAAGGATCAACACCCTAGTTTGAGCATGAAAGCACCATCCATGTTTTTCAAGGAAAATAAAATAGAAAAAGCAATAGCAAATAGCAGAAAAGGTAAAGAGACAGGGGATTTTTAAGGTGGTTTGATTGTTAATGAAGCCTACCTCCATTTTATAGATTCTTTTATTGATCAACTACTATTTCAAAGAAGTTTAGACTACAATATAGTTCTTCTTTCCTAAACTAGATCAAGCCACCATTATTAGAGACAAAAGGAGGATCTTAATTATCCCTTAGTGGCTATTGTATGGAAGAAGAAGATTGAAGAAATAATGGAAGAGCTTCAGCTGAGATCACATCCCCTTTACTGTTGCAGGTAGGATGGTATTTATAGGGGTTAGAGGGCACTTGGGCCAAAGCCACTTTACCAAAAGCCTGTAGCCATCATACAGAGGTCGCCAAGGAAGTTTGAGAGCGTTTGGAGCTAGCTTTTTGGATTGGTATTGATCCAAAAGGTTGTGAAATTTTTGAGTGCGACGCCCCACCTCTATACCCACGCTAGCCAAGAACACTCCGGAGTAGTGCTGTCAACTAGCACGGAGAATAAGGCTGTTGAGGAGCGACCATCCATGTAATTGCGTATCACACGGTGGCTATAAATAATCTTCGGAAACAAACATAGAAATAATCATATCACAAATCAGTCACAGATATCCATATCACAAAGGCGGAAGAAGATATGAATATATAACTAACACATGAAAGTGTACATCAGAGTAGTGGTCATTAAGATCCACGATAATACAAAAGAATAGCAACACGTGCTATACAAAAGAATACAACTATGAGTCTATATCTCAAGTGTATACAACAAAAACTGCTAATCTAAACAGTTAGCCAAAAGTCAGAGTGATGAATCCCTGGGAAGAAGTCAAGCAGAAGCACCTGTAACATCTCGGTCTGACCCGAGTATTATTTAAGAAAATAATAAACGGATCAGTCTAGCTATAAATATCAGATGACATGATATAACATAAAAGATATGGCATAAACATAAACATCCATAACGACATACCACTATAAGTATGTAAATAATGATCAACAGAAGATCAATCAATAAGAGATAATCAATATCACAAGAATCTTCTCAAAGATTCGAAGAGGGCATCATACCCTAAACTTGTACTCATAACAAGTCAATGACATAAATTCCAGAAATCAACACGAGAAATCCAGAAATCATAAAAAGGGAAAGAGAAAGAGGCCTATCACATGACGGTTCGAAGACCAAGGGGAGCTACCCCACATGTGTGAATGGAATCACACAGATTGAGGTCCAGACTAACCAATAAGCAAAAAGGTATGTGTGAGTGGAATCACACAAGTGGTGTCTAGTCTAACCTCGCAACAAGAGACATCGCACAGTTGCTAGTCTAAATCATCAGAATGATCGTCATGATCAACGAGAAGTGTCAATTACACTAAGCTAGTAAATATAGAAGTTTAGCTTCATGTCCCATAACCACTTGCTTAACTTAAATATTTACGAACAAACTGTAAATCTTCACTAATAAAATTGTCACAAGAGGTTCAATCGAACAAGTCCAAGAATTAACCGACGAAGTGAACGCAAGCGTTTCATACCACTTGTTTCACTAAGTCGTTTAATAAGATTTCTCATCCGAGTGAGGTAAAGGTTTGTATATACTAATAGATTGGAAAACGGTTTAAGAAAAGAGCTTAGTTATTAAAAATAGAGTTGAAATTGTTTGTTAAAAGAGTTTTGATATTTACTACTAGTATTGAAACCTTTATATTATAAAGTGACAAAACACAAAAGCAATTGTAGAAACAATCAGTCACAAAGATCGCATACGGAGATGTGAATAAAATCCAAGGAAATCAGCTCAATGTTTTTCAGATAAGATCCCCTACGGAGGGCGGTCCGGGGGGGGGGGGGGGGGGTGGCAACCCCCCAAGGTGGGGGTGCGGGGGCAACGCCACCGCTTACGGGGTTCGACCTGCCCGGTCAGGTCGTGGGGGTCCAGGGGGCAGCGCCCCGTCCAAAACGGTACGACCTAGTGAAGACAAGCAACCTAGTGAAGCCAAGCGACCTAAGGGGCCATGCGACCTAATGGGTCATGCGACCTAAGTTTAAAAAAGGTGGGCGACTTAACAAAGTGGCCGAGCGACCTAACTGGAGCAAGTGGCCATAGGTCATGCGACCTAAAGGTAAGCGACCTATCACGGTCACGCGACTTAAGGGATAGGACCGACCGACCTAACGACCTAGGCAAGGTCGACCGACTTAATGGTTGCGAACTAAAAATACAACAGGGTCGAGCGACCTAGTGGGATGTGCGACCTAAGAAGGTACGCGAGCTAAGGGTGAGCGACCTAACAAGGTCGTGCGACCTAAGTGGTCACAATGCCAAGCGACCTAAGGACTTAAATACTCGCGACCTAGCGCGTGCATCGGCCGAGCGACCTAAGGGTTTAACACGCGAGCGACTTAAGGTTTTAACACACGAGCGACTTAAGGTTTTAACACGCGAGCGACCTAAAGTGATGCGCGACCTACGACCTAGCAGGATCGAGCGACCTAGAGCCGCCTTGTGATATAAGGTCGAAAACGACCTAATTCCGAGGCTAACGACCTAACGCTGCAGGGGGGATTTAAGGCCAGAAACGACCTACGACCTAAAGTGAAACGACCTAACTCCGAAGTGAAGATTCAAGGCAGTGCGACCTAGCGCGATAACACGTGAGCGACCTAAGGGTTAGGTCGCGAGCGACCTATACGCGAACGACCTAAAGTCCAACGACCTACGACCTAAATCCGAGGCGAACAACATATGCAGGCCGTGACTTTTCCACGCACGCGAGCTAATGATTCCGAGCGACCTAACCTAGGCAGAGCGACCTAAGCTCAGGAAATTCACCAAACAACTAAAAAATGGAGTTTTTCGCCAATCCAATCCAAATCAAATGCAAATGTACATGCTAAAGTGATGGGGAATCATTCCTAACAGTCCAATATAGTTATAGACTAGAATTGTGAGATAAAAATCTCACCTTTGCACTAAAGTTTATGAAGATGAAGCTTGAAAGCAAGGAGAAGCAATCCAAAGCTTGAATCCAATATCTTCTACTTGAATCTGGAGTTGAATGTTGGATTTGCAATTGAATTTGAGCTTGGAGTTTTAATTTCCCATTCTCTTCACCATTAATGCCAAAGCTTGAGTTAGTTAGGAAATTTATGAAGAGTGAGGAGAAGAGGGTTGGAACTTGGGCTTAATAGGCTAAACTAACCCAAAGTCCAAAGCGGGAAAAGTTAGTGAAATTGCTATAACTCCAAACCTATCGATGTTTATACTTAAAAAATTGTAAACGACATTTCGAACTCAATGGAAGTGGTCTCGAGTCCTAATTTGACCGTTTGCAAAAAGTAGCTTTTCGGACCAAAACCCGATTAACGAGTTAATATTTAAATAAAATATTTAAATACAAACTCGATAAATATGCGGGTTGTTACAGACTCCCCTCCTTAAAGAAATTGCGTCCTCGCAATATATATAAGATGGAAATAAAAAGTAACAACCATAAAAGCATATTAACACAAGAGGAATTTTGAAATAAGAAGTTCACCTCAAGGAGCAGGAGTAAGCAAGTCCGGATGTGTACGCTCGATGAATTCTATGGATTCCCAAGAACAATCCTTAGGATTTGAGGACCATTGAACCTTCACAAGCGGAACATCTTTATTTCGAAGTCGTTTAACCTCAGAAGCTATAATTCGAATAGGATGCTGCTCATAAGTTAAATTTGGCGAAACTTCAATTTCTTCCACAACAGCAGGCTCAAGAATAGAATCGGAATCCCGAAGGCATTTTCATAATTGAGAAACGTGAAATACATCATGCATAGCAGAAAACTGAGCCGGCAATGCAAGGCGATAAGCCATGGAACCAATACGTTCAGTGGTAGGAAATGGCCCAATATATCGAGGCGCTAACTTCCCCGATCGACTGAAACGTACAACACCCTTCATAGGTGAAACACGAATAAAAACAGGATCCCCAACAGAAAATTCTAATTTCCTTCTTCGATTATCGGCATAGGATTTTTGTCTACTCTGGGCTTCTTTCATCCTATGTCGAATAAGTTCAATCTTTTCCGTGGAATCACGAATAAAGTCTGGACCTAAAACCAGCTTCTCACCGGCCTCAAGCCAACAAGAAGGAGATCGGCATGGCCTTCCGTAGAGTGCCTCGAAAGGTGCCATACCAATACTAGATTGGAAGCTATTATTATAGGAAAATTCAACAAGTGAAATATGATCTTCCCAACTTCCACCAAAATCAAGCACACAAGCACGAAGAAGATCTTCAAGAGTTTGATTCACACGCTCGGTTTGTCCATCGGACTGGGGATGATAAGCGGTGCTAAAATTAAGCTTCGTTCCTAAAGCTTTTTGAAGACTCTTCCAAAATCCACTAGTAAACAATGGATCACGATCGCTAACAATAGAGGTAGGAACTCCATGCAATTTTACAATTTCCTTGACAAATAGTTTGGCCAAAAGAGGAACGGTTCGGCTAGACCGAACCGGAATAAAATGGGCGGATTTAGTAAGTCTATCAACAATCACCCATAAACTATCATGACCCGAACGAGAACGGGGAAGGCCATCTATAAAGTCCATGGAAATTTGATCCCACTTCCAAATTGGAATTTCTAAGGGTTGCAATAACCCACCAGGCCTTTGATGTCCGGCCTTGACAAGTTGGCAAGTCATGCAACACTTAACAAAGTTAGCAATATCAGATTTCATTCCCTCCCAATAATAAAGTCGCTTCATATCAGCGTACATTTTACTACTACCGGGATGAATGGTGAATTTAGAACGATGGGAATCTTCTAAAATATCTTTACGAAGATCTCCAATATTTGGTACGATAAGTCTACCAAATTTTCGAATGCCGCCACGAGAATCAATATCAAAGTCTTTCAAACCTTCAATATCAATTTTATCCTTAACATTTTTGCCAAGAAGAGCCAATTCAGAATCTAGCCCTTGAGCTTCAAGAATGCGGTCTAAAAGAGAAGGATGAGCCTCAAGGCTACATAAAACAAGCGATGAGCATAAATCGGATACGCGCTCTCGAACCTCACAAGTGGATAAGATCTCGAGATCGTTCCATTCGGATATCATCATAGAAACAACTGCTTGTTGCTTACGGCTAAGAGCATCGGCGACTCGATTATCCTTACCGGGGGTATAAAGAATATCAAGATCATAAGGTGCAAGGAACTCGAGCCAACGCTGTTGACGTAAATTAAGTTCTTTTTGAGAAAATATATATTTCAAAGACTTATGATCCGTGTAAAGAATAAATTTCTCTCCCAATAGATAATGACGCCACATTCGAAGGGCGAAAACAATAGCTGCGAGCTCTAGATCATGTGTGGCATATCTAGTCTCGGCCGGCTTCAATTGCCTAGAAGCATAAGCAACAACACGTTCTTTTTGCATAAGAACGGCACCCAAACCAATGTGACTAGCATCGGTATAAACAACAAAATCTTGATTCCCCTCAGGAATAACAAGAATAGGAGCATCGGAAAGGAGTTCCTTCAATTTCTGAAAAGAGGCTTCACATTTGTCCGACCAAATGTATTTAACTCCCTTCTTAGTCAAGCCAGTAAGAGGCACGACAATCTTAGAAAAGTCTTTAATAAAACGACGGTAATAGCCCGCCAATCCGAGAAAACTACGAATCTCTGTCACACTCTCCGGTCTCTTCCAATCTTGAATCGCTTCAATCTTTGAAGGATCCACGGATATCCCGGATTCGGAAATAATATGACCGAGAAACTTCACACGAGATTGCCAAAAGTGGCATTTAGAAAATTTCGCCTTTAATTGATTGCTCCTAAGTGTTTCCAATACAATCCGAAGATGTTTCTCATGTTCCTCCTCGGTTTTTGAATACACAAGAATATCATCAATGAATATGAGAACAAACCGATCGAGGAAATCTTTGAAAACTCGATTCATGAGGTCAACGAAATAAGCTGGAGCATTCGTTAACCCAAATGGCATAACAAGCCATTCATAAGATCCATATCGAGTACGGAATGATGTCAAAGGAATGCTATCCTCAGCGATACGAAGCTGATGGAAACCGGTAGCCAAGTCCAATTGTGAAAAGACCTTAGCACCACTAAGCTGATCGAATAGATCATCAATCCGAGGTAAAGGATATTTATTTTTAATAGTAAGATCGTTAAGCTTGCGATAATCAACGCAGAGCCTCAGAGTACCATCGGATTTCTTTACGAAAATAGCCGAAGCTCCCCAAGGCGAGGAACTAGAGCGAATAAATTGCCTCATCTCCAACTCAGATAATTGTTTACGCATCTCCTCATTTTCCTTATTGGACATGCGATAAGGAGGACGAGTAATAGGTTGAGCTCCAGAAACAAGATTAATTCTGAACTCAATTGCTCGTTTAGGTGGTAAACCTAAAACGGGCTCGAATATGTCGGAAAATTCACGAACAACATGAATACGAGAAATAATATCATCTTCATCATCATCATCGTTATCATGAGGATTTAAAGAATATAAAGATGCCACCAAACATGATTCTGAATCTTTAAGATTAACAGAAATCTGTTTAACAGATTGTGGATGTCGGAGATGAATAGTCCGCTCAGGACATAGGATATGGGCTTGATAACGGTTAAGCCAATCCATTCCCAAAATTATTCCAAAGCCTAAGTAACGCATGACATGCAAATCGGCTAGGAAAGAAAAATCGCAAAAAATAATCTCCACATCTTTACAAAGAAAACTAAGAGTTGCGGATCCACCAACGGGATTCGCAATTTTTAAAGATGTCATCAATGCAGTAACACTTAAGGAAAAAGTGTCTACCAGTTCCTTTGATATAAAAGAATGGGATGCACCCGTATCAAAGAGAACTCTAATAGGTTGATCATGAAACAAAATAATACCATCAAGAATGGAATGAGAAATACCTTGGCCACGAGATGTGTTGCCAGGGGCTTGAGCCACATTTAACTTTCCCTCATTCCTGCTTTTACGTTTGAGGCATTGATGTATAAAGTGATCTGGGCTCTTACAATAGCGACAAGATTTGGGCTTAGAGCATTTATTCGCATAATGATCCCCAGACCCACAGTTGAAGTAACTCGCACCACTAGGAGAAGGAGACTTTGCCGCAAGGGTAGCCTGCTTACCCTTTTTGTTGGGATAAGGACCCTTGAATTTGTTTGGCCTCTTCTTGTTGTTGAAGTTTGGTTTAGCGCCTTCCACTTCAACATCACTCTCTCTATCAGCCTCTTCAAGACGAAGAGCGATATCGACGAGTTGATCAAATGCGACTTCTAGTTTCAGGAGCAGTGGCTTCTTAAGATTCTTATTTAAGCCATAAACGAACCTCTGGTTCTTCTTCAATGGGGTGTTGATGTATTCAACCCCATATTTGGAAAGCGACTCGAAGGCTGCGACGTAATCAGTCACGGAGGATTGACCTTGAACAAGGTCTATAAAACGTCGAGCCAAGGTTACTTTCCCAGCTTCTGGTACAAACTTTAACTCAAAGCGTCCCTGAAATTGCTCCCAGGTGAGATCCGCTTCATTAATTTCTGAAGTAAGGAGTTCGTACCAGTCCAATGCTCTCTCCTGGAGCATGCTGGAAGCCACCTGAACGCGGTGGAGATCGATAAGGTTCATGCGAGAAAAGATTCGATCGCATGATTTTAACCAAGCCTGGACCTTGATGATATTTTCCGAACCTTTGAAGGGCTTCCCACCCAAGTTAGTGTAATCGCTGCACAAGCGTGCAAATCCCGACTTTGGGTGAGTAGGTTCCGGGTTAGCTCCAGCTGCTTGAGCATTAGTTACTAAATCAAGAAGCTGTTGAGCAGTCATAAAAAGTCCATCCGGTGGTGGAGCACTAGATGATCCAGCTCTGGGACGACCTGGTCTAGACATTCTTTTCCTTAAGAAAGAAAGAAGAGAAAGAAAATAGTTATTCACCAAATGAATATCAAACATTCTTGACAGGTGAAATAAGGAATCATAAAAGAAATAGGATGAATCGGTTTGAAAACCCGAAAAAAATCCTAAAGCAAGACTCCTAAGGTGGACTTAGGACGATGATCCTTGTCAAGTTATTCTACATTGTTCCGAAGTTTGGCTCTGATACCAAGCTGTGACGCCCCACCTCTATACCCACGCTAGCCAAGAACACTCCGGAGTAGTGCTGTCAACTAGCACGGAGAATAAGGCTGTTGAGGAGCGACCATCCATGTAATTGCTTATCACACGGTGGCTATAAATAATCTTCGGAAACAAACATAGAAATAATCATATCACAAATCAGTCACAGATATCCATATCACAAAGGCGGAAGAAGATATGAATATATAACTAACACATGAAAGTGTACATCAGAGTAGTGGTCATTAAGATCCACGATAATACAAAAGAATAGCAACACGTGCTATACAAAAGAATACAACTATGAGTCTATATCTCAAGCGTATACAACAAAAACTGCTAATCTAAACAGTTAGCCAAAAGTCAGAGTGATGAATCCCTGGGAAGAAGTCAAGCAGAAGCACCTGTAACATCTCGGTCTGACCCGAGTATTATTTAAGAAAATAATAAACGGATCAGTCTAGCTATAAATATCAGATGACATGATATAACATAAAAGATATGGCATAAACATAAACATCCATAACGACATACCACTATAAGTATGTAAATAATGATCAACAGAAGATCAATCAATAAGAGATAATCAATATCACAAGAATCTTATCAAAGATTCGAAGAGGGCATCATACCCTAAACTTGTACTCATAACAAGTCAATGACATAAATTACAGAAATCAACACGAGAAATCCAGAAATCATAAAAAGGGAAAGAGAAAGAGGCCTATCACATGACGGTCCGAAGACCAAGGGGAGCTACCCCACATGTGTGAATGGAATCACACAGATTGAGGTCCAGACTAACCAATAAGCAAAAAGGTATGTGTGAGTGGAATCACACAAGTGGTGTCTAGTCTAACCTCGCAACAAGAGACATCGCACAGTTGCTAGTCTAAATCATCAGAATGATCGTCATGATCAACGAGAAGTGTCAATTACACTAAGCTAGTAAATATAGAAGTTTAGTTTCATGTCCCATAACCACTTGCTTAACTTAAATATTTACGAACAAGCTGTAAATCTTCACTAATAAAATTGTCACAAGAGGTTCAATCGAACAAGTCCAAGAATTAACCGACGAAGTGAACGCAAGCGTTTCATACCACTTGTTTCACTAAGTCGTTTAATAAGATTTCTCATCCGAGTGAGGTAAAGGTTTGTATATACTAATAGATTGGAAAACGGTTTAAGAAAAGAGCTTAGTTATTAAAAATAGAGTTGAAATTGTTTGTTAAAAGAGTTTTGATATTTACTACTAGTATTGAAACCTTTATATTATAAAGTGACAAAACACAAAAGCAATTGTAGAAACAATCAGTCACAAAGATCGCATACGGAGATGTGAATAAAATCCAAGGAAATCAGCTCAATGTTTTTCAGATAAGATCCCCTACGGAGGGGGGTCCGGGGGGGGGGGGGGGGGGGGGTGGCAACCCCCCAAGGTGGGGGTGCGGGGGCAACGCCACCGCTTACGGGGTTCGACCTGCCCGGTCAGGTCGTGGGGGTCCAGGGGGCAGCGCCCCGTCCAAAACGGTACGACCTAGTGAAGACAAGCAACCTAGTGAAGCCAAGCGACCTAAGGGGCCATGCGACCTAAGTTTAAAAAAGGTGGGCGACTTAACAAAGTGGCCGAGCGACCTAACTGGAGCAAGTGGCCATAGGTCATGCGACCTAAAGGTAAGCGACCTATCACGGTCACGCGACTTAAGGGATAGGACCGACCGACCTAACGACCTAGGCAAGGTCGACCGACTTAATGGTTGCGAACTAAAAATACAACAGGGTCGAGCGACCTAGTGGGATGTGCGACCTAAGAAGGTACGCGAGCTAAGGGTGAGCGACCTAACAAGGTCGTGCGACCTAAGTGGTCACAATGCCAAGCGACCTAAGGACTTAAATACTCGCGACCTAGCGCGTGCATCGGCCGAGCGACCTAAGGGTTTAACACGCGAGCGACTTAAGGTTTTAACACACGAGCGACTTAAGGTTTTAACACGCGAGCGACCTAAAGTGATGCGCGACCTACGACCTAGCAGGATCGAGCGACCTAGAGTCGCCTTGTGATATAAGGTCGAAAACGACCTAATTCCGAGGCTAACGACCTAACGCTGAAGGGGGGATTTAAGGCCAGAAACGACCTACGACCTAAAGTGAAACGACCTAACTCCGAAGTGAAGATTCAAGGCAGTGCGACCTAGCGCGATAACACGCGAGCGACCTAAGGGTTAGGTCGCGAGCGACCTATACGCGAACGACCTAAAGTCCAACGACCTACGACCTAAATCCGAGGCGAACAAAATATGCAGGCCGTGACTTTTCCACGCACGCGAGCTAATGATTCCGAGCGACCTAACCTAGGCAGAGCGACCTAAGCTCAGGAAATTCACCAAACAACTAAAAAATGGAGTTTTTCGCCAATCCAAATCAAATGCAAATGTACATGCTAAAGTGATGGGGAATCATTCCTAACAGTCCAATATAGTTATAGACTAGAATTGTGAGATAAAAATCTCACCTTTGCACTAAAGTTTATGAAGATGAAGCTTGAAAGCAAGGAGAAGCAATCCAAAGCTTGAATCCAATATCTTCTACTTGAATCTGGAGTTGAATGTTGGATTTGCAATTGAATTTGAGCTTGGAGTTTTAATTTCCCATTCTCTTCACCATTAATGCCAAAGCTTGAGTTAGTTAGGAAATTTATGAAGAGTGAGGAGAAGAGGGTTGGAACTTGGGCTTAATAGGCTAAACTAACCCAAAGTCCAAAGCGGGAAAAGTTAGTGAAATTGCTATAACTCCAAACCTACCGATGTTTATACTTAAAAAATTGTAAACGACATTTCGAACTCAATGGAAGTGGTCTCGAGTCCTAATTTGACCGTTTGCAAAAAGTAGCTTTTCGGACCAAAACCCGATTAACGAGTTAATATTTAAATAAAATATTTAAATACAAACTCGATAAATATGCGGGTTGTTACATTGAGTCTTCTCAATTTGATTGTCTACCTATCCCATAATTGAGTTCCTTGTTCGAATATCATGTTGTTTGGAGTTAGTTTGATCTTTCAACTTCATGGATCATCCAATCCATCCCTTCGTAGAAGAACCATCCATAACTCATGCAATACTTAACCAAATGACACAAAACTTCATATATATATATATATATATATATATATAATGTACATGAGTAGAAGAGCCTCCAAATTGGATCTCATGAGGATCCGAGCTCAGTATTTTGATCGATGACGATCCAATTGAGCTGGATCGATGATGATCCGAACCCTTAGCTTATTTTTGAATCTTTTTCTAGGTCGTAGCAAATTTATCCATAAATCATTCAACACTTAACCAAATGACATGAAACTTCATAGATACAACATAGATGGCAGGAGAGGCTCCAAATCAGACCTCATGAGGTACGGCCCATCCTAGGTGGGTCGGATTTGATCCGTTAAACTAGCTCCATTTGGAGGAGATCCATTAATAACTCGCTCAACACTGATTGGAATCAGATGAAACTTTGCTGTTAGCTTTAAGAGGATGTATGAGATCTATATTGGATCATGAGTAATGGGGACTAACCTAAATGGATCGGAGAATCCTATGAGTTTGGATTGGTGTCGATCCAAATTTGCTTAGCAAAATGACTTCATTTTTTGTGTGAGCCTTCTTTTATGACTTTGAACTTTCCCCTTCAAAATTCAATTAAACTCGAGTCAGTATGAGCTCTGTAGGTCCATTTTAAGTTGTTTCGGTCCAAAAGCAGGTAGATAATTGAATGGATCAAATGAGTCTTTACTTCTTGAACTAGGTTGCTTGGAATGTTGGCAAACTTGATAAGTGAGCTTATTAGAGGCATAGGAGTACAATGCAAGTTGTTAGAAGGAACCATAAGCCAACATTTCGGATCGGTATCGATCCAATTAGATCATATTAGTACCGAATCGAAAAGTTAGCATAATTCTAGGCCAAACTTCTTATTTTTCATTATCTTATACTTTTAGGCCTTCGAATCAAGTTTCGGGTCATTCTAACTTAATCTGAATGTTCTAACTCCTTTTGAATTCTTTCAGGTTAAAACCCAATTAACATAAAGTGATTGTATATCATTTATAATAGTTTTGTTAATTTATGTACTTGATTTAAAAATATAAGAAAAAAATTATATTTCTTTATTATATGATAACAATTTTTGTAAAAATTTGTTTAATATTAACATATATGTTTTTATATTTCAAGTGAGATCGTTTTAATTCATTTAAAATGATGAGAAATATATTTGCAAGTTTTTTTATTAATATGTATAGTTTAAAAACTAGAATTGTGACCGACAATTGGAATTAGAATTCATAGTGGGTTAACGTATAAAAGTTGTACAACATTGTTTATATCACTTGAGCACATATCTAACATACACATGCATACATAAACACATACATATGCAATTAACACATTCAAAAAATTAAAAATATACTTACCATGTACACTAGAATTTACATACGTAAAAAGTATAGATATCCAACATATTTCTACCTTAAAAAGCAAACATCAACTCACTTACATACCATCATCACCACGCACATGGAAAATAACATGGGGAGGATGATGTCACGACACGATTTTTCAACGCTTGAAAATCGACATCGATATGTCCACTGTATTAAATGCCGAACAATCGAATGCTGGAAAACCACCCCATAAGGGAAAGAAGAAGGAGGTAGAAGAAGAGAAAACAAATCAACATCAGAATCTCATAGACGCAGCGGAATAATATATAATTAATAAATGACTGATCTTTACGCAATAAGAACAATATCTGTTTTATTTATTACATCAACAGAATACAATACAATCAATAGGAAATACTGGACAGTTATATTAACTTGACCCCACAAAAGTTGACTACACAGCATACTAAACACCGCAGAAATGTAACGACCCAATTTTTCGAATTTTGAAAGTTGACATCTATACGTCCACTGTATTAAATGCCGCACAATTAAATGCCAGAAAACCAAACCATTAGGGTTTAAGAAGAAGAAGATAGAAGAAGAAACAAAAACAATAACAGAATCTCACATTTCGCAGCAGAACAATATACAATAGATAAATGAATATCTTTAAACAAAATCGCTATATCAGTTTATACATATATTATCAGAGTGTACAACAACACAACAGCGGAAAGGAAATATTACATATATTAGTGATACGCTTCGCCATCCAGCTTGCTCCTGATCTCCACATCATCTCTTTTCTGACTTTGCTCGAGAATAACTGATAAACTGACTCTAAGCCGCCCGTGTGGAAAATTATGGGCGTCCAGAGTTTAGATAGGGAACAATAAACTCCAGGTCAGTCATGGGACTAGTGTGAGATCTTAAAAACACTTATTTTCACAAAGAAAATAAAAAGAAATCAGCTATGCTTTTGGAAAATGAAACTGCCATAAGGCCTCCCACCACACACACAATGCAAGCGCACACTTGGAGGAGATTTCTCCTTATGACAGTAAAAAATGCTTGATACACAAAACCATTTGATATAATTATTAGTGCAAGCACAGAAAACATTTCGAAAGTATAATATTAATCTTAGCCTGCATACCACATTTTGTCATATGCCTACTATAACTACCATGTTCAATAGCAGGTTACCGCCACATTCCATGACAGGTTATACAACTAAAACCGTACAGGGCTCGTATTGTTTTGTTTGGATTTCCAACAAATGGTCAGGCAAAGGAACTTCCTACACCGAATTGGGTATGCCTCTGGAAGGATGCCCCCGAGAACCTAACCGGATCTCTGCTAACAATGCCGACGTTACCTCACGCTTTAACCAAGCAATAACATAGGTAACTACCACACAAGTATGCCATCCTCGGTCGTAACCGACCTTTATCCGAGGATCTTCAACCACAAAGCAACAACCACAAAGTGTAATAAATTTGCAGCATCAACATAGGTAAAATATCTGGGCTCCATACCATGATACCACCTCTTATCCAGAAGAAAATGGACATACCTTAGGGGCATGACCCCTAAACACCTTGCCGCAACATTCCTGTTTCGACCATTTCCGGGTTGTGAGGCTCAACGAAATCTCGTCCACAAAGCTACGCTTTTCACAAAAGAAATGCTTCGATCAACAAATGATCAGCAGCACTTCGTATGGCACATTACCAAATTGGGAATATATTACTAGTAACCATCAACTACATAACCTCTGAGCTCGTACGTCATAGAGAAGGGTGTTAAGCTAAGAGAATAAATTCTCCGCCACCAATAGAAATGTATTTGATAGAAACCAGGTTTACATTTCAACGTCAGACATACATCCATACAAGTCAGTTCCGGGATCGAACGGAACCGAAGGCACTTCCAAATATGCCCTTGCACATCAAGATATTCACTAATCACGTCCATCACGTCCGGACTCCCCAATCACAAAGGGTGATCGAATCTCTATACCGGAGCAACTCGGTGCAGAGACATTCGACATGTAATCCTTTCATTTTCGAAAATACTTGGTCTTCAACACCATATTCAAATGCAATCCCATTTCGTCATATCATTATTCGGAATGGTTTTGTGACACAAAGTCCTCTCCCAGCTAATGCGAATAACGAGCGCTTATTTTAAAAAATAAGTGTTCAATCAGATTTCAAACAATTCACAACAAATTTCCATTTTGATCTTTTAAACAAAAGATTCATCACAATCACAAAGGTTCGATGTGGTTTTCGAATATCCATTTGGAATCCGACCTCCGGTCGCATCAAAATTCAAATGCCATTTAAAGGCCAATATTGATAGTCGGTTATTTAACTATCAATCAACATTCACAACAATTGCCAGGATTTAAATAATTTTTCCCTCAGTTATTATTATTTTCAATATATATTCGTAAGATATAATTTTAACGCTCCAACCATTTGAAAACGAATTTCAAATCAATTTTCACCTTTCAATCCTTTGAAAATAACTTTCAAATTACTTTTCCACATTTCAATACCTTGGAAACAAATTTCGAATCATTTTTCCTTACGCGGAAAACATTTCCAAATATTTATTCGTTTCCACTGAAAATTTGCCGAGTTCAAATATTTTAAAAATAATTTAAAATACTTATCCAAAATATACTTAGAAATATTTAAAATAAAACTATTTTAAAATGCTTGCTTAAATATTATTTATGAAAAAAATATTATACTAATATTGCATATAAAAATTCAAGTCCAAATAAAGTTTTTAAAATAAAATTAGTAGATAGAATATAACTATTTAAATATCCAATTTCTAAAACAAATATCATTTTAAAACTTTAAATAATCACTTCCATAATAGTTTAAAATATATTTTTACTTTAAAGATTTTCAAAATAACCTACGTAAATAATTTTTCCAAAACATTCTTTCCCTTAAACCATCTTTACAACTTCAATTTATATTAGTAAACTATATTAAAAACATTCTCGGCTTTCAGGGAAAACACACATTCTATTCTACAATGGTTCATTCAAATCAACTTACAAATCTTTTTGGATTTATTTTAAATTTACGTCCCAAATCCGTAAATTCCTTTCCACACTTTTAAAAATAAAACAATATTTATTTTTAAACAAATTTCCCTTTCTTTTATAAAATTCCCATTGTGGATTTAATTTTTTTAAATATCCATTAATTTACGATTTTCAAACCGATTCCCAAGTATTTACTTTCAATGCCAAATCAATTTTTCAAATTGATTTCCAAATTTATTTCAATTACCAAATCCAATTACAAATTGGTTTCTAAATTTATTTCTATCGAAAAATCAATTTTCCTATCAATTTCCCAAAGGTTTATTTTTAAACACCAAATTAATTTTCAAACTGATTTCTAAAATCTTTTCAAACACTAAATTAAATTCCAAATTAAATTTCTAAAATTTATTCCCTTTATCTCTACCAAACTATTTAAAATCCATATTTTAATAACTTCTTCAACTTTTGAATAATATTACATGAAATTCATTAATTAAGCCTTTTTCTCATATTTTGGAATTTATGCAATAGGATTCATAAAAATAAAACTTTATTCCTTTTAAAATTCCTTCTTTTAAATTTATCCAATTTTCAAAAATAAATTTTTACTGCAACTTTTCAACTTGAATTTCAAAAATCCAATTTTTATTTATTTCCAGTATCCTACGATACCAAAAATAAATTCGGCTAAAATATAGCCTTCAATGATTTCAATCACAATATATTCACACATAGATTATAAACAGATTAACACACAAATTATTGAAACAAATTCAATCATTTGAGGAATCCAGTTGGATCCCTCCAACCTGTTTCCCTACATCCACAGACGTTAGCACAACAATTAAATACCCATTCCACTTCGAGGTGGAATATCGTGGTATATGAGATTTATAAAATATCATCCGCTATTATGCGGCGCATAGGGTCTCATCCGTTATATAATGCGGGAAATTAATCACTCCAAATACATATATAATACCAATTCCACTTCGAGGTGGAATATCGCAGTATATGGGTTTAATATAATATCATCCGCTATTATGCGACGCATAGGGTCTAAACTAATATAACTGATAAAAAATTAATCATCCAAGCACACAGTCAATCAATTTTGAATTAAACTATTTAAAATCAAGTCAGAAAAATTTGATTGAGTGAGAAGATCTCACCTTGCTTTTGCATCGCAATCCATTTCCATTTTGACCATTTCTTCACGGTTTCAGACCTTGTTAGACAATTATATGATTTTATTAATTTTCGAATCAATCGAACAAATTAAATTTCCATTTTAAAATTTAATTAACTAATGATTTGTTTTAAACTAATAATTTTTCTCCGTACTACAAAATTTTAAATTAAACTAGTAACTGAAAATATTTTTATATATTTATCTCTTTACTGTAACAAATACGTATATATACTAAATTTTAAATACAGAAACTGTGTATATACCTTTCTAAATTAAGTAGAAATCTTCAAATTTATATATAAAAAAATTTCTAGGTATTTTAATATATTTTTATTTTCTTTCTCCTGAATTTAAACTTCTGTTTTCACAAAATTTAAAACATGTATTGAATTTAAATTAAGGATTATATACCTTAGTAATTCGTTCCAGGCAAAACGAACAGCAACCCCTCTATCATCTTCTTCCACTATCAATAAATAACATGCATGGGATATTCCCCCCAAACCCAATATCGTGTGCACGCAAGGCACTGACATGGCCAAAAACATGACGAATTCCAAAATCGATCGCGTCGATGGTCTTCTCTCCACAAACTCGACTTGCGCCTAAAGTCTAAGCTTCCATCATTTAATTAAAACGCGACATCCCCAGGCTGCTATTGCTGCCGCGTCAAGTTGCACTCACCAAATAGAGATTGAGCTCTATCAATATCTCCCAATCGAAGCTTCACCTTACCAGAAACCCATTGCCACTCTCTGATTTACCCAATTCCAACCACACAGCCCAAAAACCTAAACTCTAGTTTTCACTGTTTAAAATTGAGTGACCCAAATCATGCTCGAACACAACGAATTGGGTGGAATCGAAGAGCACCTCGATACGATCTTAAGGAAATTTGTTTAATGATTTTTTGTGGAGAATAGGATTTGATTTCATTTCGGCCATTTTGAAATTTAGAATGAGGCGGCCATTTTTTTTCTTTTAATTCACGAACGAAAATTGATTGCCGAGATAAAAGTTCGGTCTTTGTTTTTATTATCTTCCTTTTCTTTACGCATGTTCCATTTTGAAGAGAAAAGTAAACACGTGTTAAAAAAGTATATACGTGTTGAGAAGTAAAATAAGGACTTGCAAAAATTATTATTTGTATTTAAATTTCAAATTCAAATTGAAATTGCCTCGATAAATACAACTTACAATCTCGAACCCCAATCAGGACGTGCCGCCAGGTGTTTATAATGTTAAACCCCTATTCCGAACGCGATGGAAAAGGTTCCGAGTCCAAATTTGATCGTATGGAGAAGATAGCTTTTTGGACTCAGCTATTATATTAAATTTCAATATAAATTTTCAACGTGTTTGCTTATCGTACGGCCAAACGATCACTCCAAACACTACAAAAATTGAAATGCAATAATAATACAATATTACGGATCTAATGGAACTGGTTTCGACAAATTCCAAGATTGTGTCCCGAAAGGCTACTTTTAAATATCGATTTAAAAGAAAAAATTTCAAAACTGAACAAAACGGTTTTAAATCCAACTCTGAAGCTTCTATTGCCTTTAGTATTATCAATATGAATTTTCTAAGCCGTCAAATTATTTTTAACAAGCTTAAAATTAAAGATTCAAATTTTAATCCAACCTTTAATAGTTAAATTCAAAAACTTTAATTGCCAAATCCATTATTATATTTGAAATTCAAGCTAAACCATCATTCAAATATTTAAAATCAATTAAATATTTCAATTTCAATTGTCCAAAATTCAGGGTCGTCACAGACGTTCCCCCTTAAAAGAATTTCATCCCGAAATTACCAATTAAGAAGAATGGTCCTCAACCCATTTATCATTTTCCCAATCCAAATAGTTTTATCAATTTGCCAACACAAAACTTTTTATTAAAGACCCGTTCACTTCAATTAACTTTCCAAAATCTTCCATAGTTTCCAAACAATACTATTTTCTTAACCAATTCAAATTTTAAACTTTCAAAATTTTCTCAAAAATTTTCTAACTCCCTAAATTTTCGAAAATTTTTGCCAGCGTCTCCTTTGCGCGGCTAGCTCGGTACCACTACAAAATGCCACAATGGGCCCTAGATTCAAAAAGAAAACGAAAAGCCAAGCGACTGGATAAGAAGATCATCAAATTTCATACTGAAAGTTAAAATACATACCTTTTTCGAGCAATTTAAATTTATCTTCAAAAGCCAAATCCAAATTTCATTTTCCTTTAACACACCTGTGTATCTATTTAGCAATAATGTCTAATTACGTCATTCAAAATCATTTCATGCATTTCTTTAACAAAGCTTCAATATTCATTTAAGTCCGTAAGATGCACTAATATTACTCGTACGCAATATGAAATTCGATCTATCACTCTATCACACAATTCCAATTTCGTACAAGTATCGTCCACCCGACTTCCTAGTGTGGACTCAGATTTGGTTCCTTGATCAGAAACCGTCATTCTCCTTGCATAACTGTAAACTATGATAGAGAATTTCCAGAATCAACCAAAAATCCATATCCAGGTTCGCCGTCAAAAATCAAGTGAAAAATTCCAACTCGGATCGATATAACTATCTCAAAATTATGTGCTCGAATTCTGGATCAAATCATTATGCGAATAAAATAATATACATACATCCTACGTATTTATCAATTGATTATTATCTTTATCAATTCTCTTTCCTTTGTTCACATTGATTTTTCATTCACTTATTAATTTGGTATATTTCCAATATCAAATTTACTTAAGAATTTCACACTTCATTTCTTAAGTTCAATACTAATATTCTATGTACTTATTTTTATTTTCAATTCACCCCTTTGGTTTATATCTACTTATGTTAAACTAAATTTCCAATTCCATATGAATTCAGTTCACCTTTCATTTATAATTATTGAATTCAATTCGTTTCAAATCATATTTTCTTGTTATCCCTTGGTTTCATCTAGTCCAACCTAAAAAAAAATTCATTTATTTACAAATCCGAAATGAATTTCAACATTCTATTTCTCTTTCATTTACTTGCAATTGTAAATTTATTTGTTCATCCAAAATTTTATTTCCCACTTTAATAAATTTTTATTCCATAACTATTTTTATTAGATCCCAGAGTCTTTCAATCTTTTAAAAATCATTTTTGAAATCAATTCAAAACATCATTTGAATATCTCAAAACGAAACCCAACTTTCCAAACAACTTCCATTTTAAAATAGTTTGGCAACAATTCCTCTCCTGGAAACTCGAAAATGAACATCGATGACGCTGCAGTCATCATCGAAAATATTTTCTAGCGACCGAAAAGAGTTTAGAGCTTTTCATCTCTTCAAAAACATTTTTCCAAAACCATTGAAAACTATTTTCAAACTAAAAAGGAATTTAAATCTTTCCAAATCTCCAAAACTTCAAATTCTTTCAAATATTTCTCTGGAATTCTATTTTCAAATTACAAATCAAATTTACAATTTATATTTATAAATCGTCATTTGTATATTGATTTTATTTCTCAGCTTTTAGTTATGATTTCAATTCCTTATTCAATGACAATGATAATAATTTAATATTATCACTACCTAACAACCTAGCTGCCATATACTATAAAAATTTACAAAGATTATTTTCTTTGATGCATAAAAATAATTTGGGTAAAATTATTTCATTTACCCCATTTAAAACAATACTGTGTCAGTTTATCTTGTTTAAGAGTTTAGAAACCTCTATCGACACGGTTAGCCAAACTGCACGGACCAGAAACTATAAACAATCAACCGATATGTCAACACAATATAAAATAATTTTGTATTCATTAATAAATACGCGCTCATATCTATTATTACACTCACACTCATTCTAGACTACTACTGACTCTATCTCTAATGAGTAACACCCAACAGAGCCAAGGTTGTCGCTTAACCAAATGCTCTGATATCACTATGTAACGACCCAATTTTTTTACTTTCGAAAGTTGACATCAATACGTCCACTGTATTAAATGCCGCACAATCGAATGCTGGAAAACCGAACCGTTAGCGTTTAAGAAGAAGAAGATAGAAGAAGAAACAGAAACAATAACAGAATATCACATTTCGCAGCAGAACAATGTACAATAGATAAATGAATACCTTTAAACAAAATCACTATATCAGTTTATACATATATTATCAGAGTGTACAAATCACAACAGCGGAAAGGAAATATTACATATACTAGTGATACGCTTCGCCATCCTGCTTGCTTCTGATCTCTATAGCATATCTTTTCTAACTTCGCTCCAGAATAACTGATGACCTGACCCTAGGCTGTCCGTATGGAAAATTGTGGGCACCCAGAGTTTAGAAAGGGAACAATAAACTCCAGGTCGGTCATGGGTCTGGTGTGAGATCTTAAAAACAGTTATTTTCACAAAGAAAATTGTGATGACCCGTAAATCCGTACTCCTTGAATATACACTAATCTCCATAGATTAACTCAAGATGAACAGAAATACGAATTATCAATGTTTAAGAAAAAGAAAAGGACATAAGAAGAGATAAGAGATAGAAAATAGAGAGAAAAGAAAATAGAAAGAACAGAAAGAAAACAACAGAACAACATCAGAATCTCACAATCGCAGCGGAACAACATATAATAATAAATGAATAATCTTTAAACAAAGAACTATATCAGTTATTACATTATATTACATTTCATTACATCAGAGTGTACAACTACAACAACAAGCAGCGGAAAAGAAATACTATATACTAGTAATACGCCATGCCATCCAGCTTACCTCCAGCAACTCTCGAATTCCAGAATATTCTGATAACCTAACTCTTGACTGCCCGTGTGGAAATTGGTGGGCACCCAGAGTTTAGGAAGGAAAACAATAAACTCCGAGTCAGTCATGTGACTGGTGTGGGAACTCAAAACAGTTTATTTATCTTTAAAATAAAAATAGAGGAATATTTTTAAAGTCAATTCGCAATGCTTTTTAAAAATGAGACTACCATAAGGCCTCCCGCACACACACACACAATGCAAACGCAGAATCGGAGGAGATTTCTCCTTATGATAGTCAAAGATGCTTGATACGCATTAAAAAGAAACATTTGATATTATTACTAGTGCATAGTGTATAAAACAATTTCGAAAGTAGAATATAAATGTTAGCCAGCATAGGCATTCCGCACTTATGCCTACTATAGCTACCATCCAAACAGTGGGGCGCCACCATAAGTGAATGATAGGTTCTATAACTAAATCGTACAAGTCTCATATTGTTTCTTTGGATTTCCAACAAATGGTCAGGCCAAGGAACTTCCCACTGCCACATGGAAACGCCTCTGGCGGGACGTCCCGAGAACTTAACCAGCTCTCTGCCAACACAAGGCCGGGTTACCTTTATCACTAGGTAACTACTACACGAATATGTCATCCCCCGGTCCCATTGGACCTTTATCCGAGCGCTCGACAACCAACAACACCACACAGTAATAGATATAGTGTATCAACATGAGTAAGTATCTGGGATCCATACCATGATACCACCCTTTCCAGAAGGAAATGCACATACCCTAAAGGGAGCTACCCCTCATAACCTTGCCGCATCTTTCCTGTTTTGACCATTTCGGGGTGTGAGGCTCGACGAAGTCTCGTCCACAAAGCCATGCTTTATACAAAAGCTGTGCTTTGGGTCAACAAATGATCATAGAAATGGTCACAAAGATAAACGATCAAACAAATGATCCTATCACAAATGATCAACACAATGATCATTTCACAGCAACACTCAGCATGTCACATCACCAAATTGGGAATATATCGCTGATAATCTTCAACTACATAACCTCTGAGCTCATACGTCTCAGAGAAGGGTGTTAAGCTAAGAGAATAAATTCTCCGCCACCAACAGAAATATATTTGAAAGAAATCTGCTTTATATCTCAATTTGTAACGTCAGACATACAATCCATACAAGTCAGTTCCGGGCTCGAACAGAACCGAAGGCACTTACAAAGAAGTCCTTGCAATCCGGATATTCACTAATCACGTCCGGACTTCCCATCACATATGGAATTTCTATACCGGGGCCATTCGGTGCAGAAACATTCGACGGTAATCCTTCCATTTTCAAAAATATCCGGTCTTCAACACCGGTCATCAATACTATCCATTACGTCGTATCACTATTCGAAATGGGCAATCCGAATAACGAGCGCAATAATTTAAAAATAAGTGTGGCATGGAAATTCAAGCAAATCACAACAAATGCCTATTCAAAGGTAAATATTGATAGTCGGTTATTGAACTATCAATGGATATGCACACATCACCAGATTCCAAATAATTTTCCAAATTATTTATTTCCCAAAAATATCTTTACTAGATATATAGTTTTCAACTTCAAAAATAAATCAATATTTATTTTTAAACAAATTCCTCTTTCCTTTTATAAATTCCATAGTGAATTTATATTTCAAAATATCTATGAATAAACGATTTCAATTATTCATTTTCAGTATATCTTCAAAAAGATAAATTCTCAAAACGTTTCATTTTACATTGGAAAAACATTTCCATACTTATTTAATAAGCAATTCACAAATCTTTTTATTTTCTACACTTGGAAAATATTCAATATACTTAAATCAAAATTAAGTATATATTTCATTCTTTAAGGAAATCATTCTCTTAAACATATTTATATGGGTCAAAACGAATGTTGCGTAAAACATCGTTACGACAACCCAAAATCACTAGTATAGGGATTCGAAATTAAAGTAGATATATAAATCCCAATACTATACAAAACATTTCCTTTCGGAAATCATTTACTATAACAACAGTGTTATAGTCCACCATTTCCTTCTATTTCTTGAAAACGTCTATTTCAACAATGAATGTTGAAATCTATGGTTTCGAATCTCAACACGTTTTGAAAACATCGCTAGATCGTTTTAATTCTATTCAAAACATCACATTCAAAACAATTTCTTTAACATATTATTCACTATTCAAAAACGTGAATATACTACGTGAACAATTTCATCATTTCTATTCATTTTATTTCAAAGGATTATTCACTGTCTAAAACGTGAACATAACTCCATAAATAAGTTATAAAAATTAACTTATCAAAATAAGTCGTTTGCAGATTTATAAAATAACGTTTATAAATTCCTTTATTATCCTATTCCAGTTTATAACTCAATTATATGCTAAAAGTTCCTATTATAAGTTAAACACTTATAATTTATTCGTTTACAAAAATCATTCTTTTAAACTTCAAAATTATAAATCTTATAACTTATAAGATTTATTCATTTATCCAAATCTATTCTTTCAATAACTTTATAAATTTTATAAACCTACTGTTTATAAAATTCCATTTATAACTTCACCGTTCATAATTCTATAAATTTCATTCATTTATGAAATTCATTCACAATTCGTTCTAACACTTATAAAAACTCGTTTTATAATTCAAATATTTTTAATTCACAAATATCAGTTTTACAAACCTTTTATATAAATAAATTAATACTATTATTTTAAAACGTCTTTAAACTTCTTTATAATTTCATCCTTTTGATTTATAAAATAATCAAATTTTATAAATCCTATATTTAAACTTTTCACACTAAATTCAGAAATCCCAATTTAAACTATTTTATAAAATCATTAACCCTATATTTTCCAAAAATCAACTTTTAACTATATTTCTCAAAAACCATAATTTTTATAACATTAAAATTATAACGTTATTTATTTAAAATGGATCAATTTCAAAAATTATTTTATAAACGTATACTCTCCAAAAATCACTTTAAAAATCCTTTTAAAATTCCAAAATTTGGCCCAATGATGCTACATACCAAATTGTCAATCACGACAACAACGATATCATATATCGATATGATAATCAACGAATATCAAAATATCCATAATCAAATAAATACTGTTGAGGAATCCAGTTGGATCCCTCCAACCTGTTTCCTGCATCCACAAACATTAGCACAATACCAATTTCGCTCCAGTACGGAATTATCACGGTATATGGGATTTAAAATATTATCGCTTAATAGACGGCGCAATAGGGTCTCATCCACTATACAATGCGGGAAATCAATAGCTGCAATATATACATATGCCAATATATATATATTGCTATTATATATAATACCAATTTCACTGTTTATGAAATATTCGCGGTATATGTTTTTAATAAATAACATCTGCTTACTAACGGCGCATAATGTCTATTTTAACAATCAATAGATAACAATCATCATTCAAACATGCATTCAAGAATTTTAAATCTAACTATTTAAAATAAAAAATCGAAACTGATTCAATTGAGTGAGAAGTTCTCACCTTGATTTCAATTTCGTTTTAGCGATTTATTTCGAATAAAATTAAACGTGCGTTTAATTTTACCCAAAATTTTCACTAACTCCAAACGACTCCAATCCAATTTCATCGTGTAGTGCTCATCCATACGATTCCAACGCAATTGGTTTCGCGCGTTTTCGACCTCGTATGAGAAAGATATGATTTTTCAATGTTTTACACAGTTTTATATAACATTTACAACATTTATTTTTATAATTTTAAACCTTAATCATTAACAGCCGCATGATCCCTCCAACCTTCATCATGACCGCACGTATCTTCTTCTCCCACAGCATGTGAAATCATCACAACAGCGAGTACTGACAGCAATCGAAGCGGCAGAGGTCAAGTCAGTGACTCAACGCAGCTGCAACACCAAACCCATGCACATCAAGTGATAATTCCGAGTACACTTGAACTATATGACTCAAAGAACAAGCAATAAATGAGGCAACAAGGGATGTACACCTAAATGCACAGTGGACAATGCAAGTGAACGAATTATGCAACCAAGGAAGGCACATGTGTGCTACAGGTCTGAACCCATAAGGGCAGTGACAAAAAGGACCAGGCAGCATGAATATATACAGTGTAATCATAATGAACCCAAATTTCAACATTGCAAATTATTTGCTTACGCATGCACTATTTTTTTTTTAATGAAGAATGAAACAATCTCCAACATGCCTGAACAAATGAAACACTAAACTTTGGCCAAACTTACTCATTTAATACTACAATGCACATAAGACTAAAATGACCTGGGCAACCACATAAAGAGGCACGGCAGAATATATGTAAATATGTCACAACTTTGTACAATGCACGCATGAATATGTACTAGGCACCGATGTACACGTGATGCTCCCTGAGCAACAATAAAGACTGCAATAGTGCATCCTAGAAATATATTCACTAGAATATTATTTTCATACTATGCGAACACAATAAAATGACTTGGAATCTAGTTGCACTTTAGCGTTTCACTGGTGCATGCATTTACATAATGAACCCAAATTTTAAATGAGGCAATGCGGACAACAAGGGTCTGAACTCATGTACACAGTCAGTGATGATGCCGAACGTATTACCAGACCAGCCAATGATCAGAGAGGAGCAAAAGCAAATGCAACAAAGCAAGAAGGTCATCAATGAACCCAGACTATAGTGACAAGTGCACAAGATCAGTGCGTACACACAAAACAGCATGGGACACTTCAAACATGCTCAGGTGAGTTACACGAAGACTCAAACATCACCAACCAGTATAGGTACAGTGAATACAAGTGGAACCACACATGAAAACAACATATTGAATCAGACATGCTCATATATGCAAGCAATTCAGAAATGTACACATGAAGAACCAAGTGCAGACTCAACTATAACAAAGGCATAAGAATGAAGTGAACATAAAATCAGCCAGTGGAACAAGACCATCGAACCAAACCACAATGCATCAAAGTAATGAAATGTCCAAATCAGACTTCAAGATAACAAAGAACAAATTTCAAGTGCAAAGCACAATGGAACTAGATTTAAAAGCAACCAGTATTAGACATATCAAGCTGCAGATATGAACATATTGGAGCTGCACCTATCACACACATATATGTATGTATGTATACACATGGTAATGACCAGCAAATATTTCAAAAGAAAAATTGGCAAACTACTGTTTTTTTAGAAAAGTTCTGTTCAAATGCAAAAGTTTAAAAATACTCATATGTGCAACAAGACTTCAAATTGAAGCAGATTCAAAAACAAGGCACAAGGAAAGCAATACTCAGGTCTCAACCCAAGCAACAGTGAATGGCATATGCTAAATGATCAGTGGACAATGAAACAAAACAGGATGGACACAAAATCAGTGATAACTTCATAACTAACTGATCAGACTTCATGTCTATTTCATTTGGGCTTGCTTAAATCAGTAAATAGTGACTTAAGTAAAATAGTAACTTAGAGTTATATTTAGACTTGCTTTAGAAAACTCAGATCAACTTGGGTTTAAACAATTTTAATCAGTTTCTTTGATTAAAAAAAACAAATAGGTTGAAAGCCTGTAACAATTTGGTTTCCAAACAAAAATTTTAAAACTTGTTTTATCTTGGATAAAATTTTAAACTAAATCTGTGGGTAAATAAATATATTAACCCAGACTAAAGCAAGAACAAAAAAGAATAATTTTTTTTTTAAATTCTCATAACCTGGAGACTAAAGCACAGAGAGGTCACAGTTTAAAAACAGCATGTATAGACATTCAAAAAAAAACAATCTGCCGTTCATCAGGGAAGCAAGGCCGAAGCCAACAAAGCAAATAAAAAACCAGGGTACGAGTTTTAACGAAGTGGTTTGGCTAAAGAATGGCAAAGTCGAAACCCAAAAATCATCAACGCCAACAAAATCAAATAAAGTCAGAAAAGTCACCAACCACCAAAAAAAATCAAGTTGCCGAACATAGAATCAAGTTCGAATAGATGTGAGTAAATTAAATTACTCACCTTGCTTCGAAGTGGCGATGAATGCGATCTAAAGAAGCAGCCGAGCATCACAAAGACGAGCGAAATCGAAATCGTGGCACTTTGATTTTTGAAAAGCCCCAATTTTGCAAAGAGGAACGAACAAGGATTAAGGAACGACAGCCATTTTTCGTCTTTTTTTTCTTCTTTCGTATGAAATGGAAAGGAAGGCTTGGTTGAAAATAATAAGGAGGAACCAGCGTACGGTGTCTTATTTTTTAGGGACCAAATCTCGGCTGAGAAGATTTTAGGGTGGCTGCATTTATTAAATTGGTACAATGCTTCATAATTTTTTTATCCTAGAGGAACGAACGGAAGAGAACCACAAGGCCTCCATTTTTTTCCCTTCATTTGGTTTAGGGTTTTCAACGAAGTGAATGGATAATGGGACCGGGTTATTAACACTAGATAATATCACAGCCCAACAAAATAAAAGAGAATGGGCCAATATTATACAGCCTATAAATTCTTAAACAAAATTTTATTTTATTTTTGAATTTCAATTGGTTTTGTTATTTCTTTGCTTTGTTTTGTTTTGTTTAAATTATGTTGTTAAAATTTTTCCAATGTAGTTACATTATATTTTTCAAAGTTTATAAATATGTTGTTTGAGTTTTAACTATCAAGCATTAATTTATATTAACATGTTTCACAATTAGATTTTATACTTGCATTTTGTACCGATAAAATTTATTCCATTTTATTTAAGTTAAAGAACAATGTTATTAAAACTAACCATCAATTTATAAATTTACATAAATAATAATCCTTAAATCTAAATTATTTTTTCTAAGTCAGTAGTTCGAATTTTAAACACAAATTTAATATTCAATTTCAAACTCCAAAGTCAAATTTAAATTTTTATTCAACTTTTTATAGATTTAATTTTAAAATTTAATCGCCAAATCATAGAAATGTTTTATATAGCATTGGGAATTCAATCTAAATCATCATTCAAATATTTAAAATTAATTAAATATTTTCAAATTAAATTGTTCAAAAATTCAGGATCGTTACACCAAACGACTCCAATCCAATTTCATCGCGTAGTGCTCGTCCATACGATTCCAACGCAACTGGTTTCGCGCGTTTTCGACCTCGTATGAAAAAGATATGATTTTTCAAAGTTTTACACAGTTTTATATAACATTTACAACATTTATTTTTATAATTTTAAACCTTAATCGTTAACAGCCGCATGATCCCTCCAACCTTCATCATGACCGCACGTATCTTCTTCTCCCACGCGCAACTCACGTTTGCTCCCAGTAAACAAAACACGCAACAACCCATTAGCTCCAAACTAGGGTTCCCTTTTGCAATCACCACACTCGACGATAATTCGATCAGGCACCTCCATTTTGAAGAGCATGACACGAGCAACCTTCGGCTGCCACCACCTGACACTCGGCTCTGCCTTTGGCCTCGAAATGAGTGTGCAACCGAGTACCTTTCGGCCATGATTTCTCCCTCCACGTCGCGAATTATCCAATCACCACCGTTGGATCTAAAGATCTCGAAGAGATCTACGTTTTTCTAGTTGAGAGTTTGCGATGATATTGAGTGGATTGAAAAAATTAAAGGAGAAAGGTAGAAAGATTTCGGCCATTAACTGTTATGAATGGCGGCTGGCTTTGCAAATTAGGGTTTCTTTTTATTTTTTTATTTTGTGAATGAGGGGGGCTATTTATAGAAGTTTGAACGACACTATTCATTCCGGAATTTCCAAACTCCGATTTACGCGCGGTGACTGACATTTCTAGGGTTTACCCTGCGTTTCGGACGCAATGGAACAGGGTTTGAAAGCTAATTCGGTCATCTGTGCGAGTTATGGCTATAAACGTTCAATTTAAATTAAACCGATTTAAACGATTTTCTAGGCGTTTTAGCTTGCACCGGACAAACGGTAGGTCCAATTGACATGAAATTTGAAACCAAACAATAATATCACATTGCGGATCCGATGAAACCGGTTTCGTCGAAATCCGAGACTGTTTGAAAAATGGCTATTTTAACTCGTTAAATTAATATTAAAAACAATTTCGATGCGTTTCGAGCTGCCACGATCAAACGAAAACTCCGATTGCTACGAAAATTGAAATCCGATAATAACAAACTATTACGGATCCGATGGAACTAGTTTCGTCCAATTCTAAGACTGTTCGAAAATTGGCTATTTTCACTAATCGATTAAATATTAATATATTCAATTTTCACAAATTAACTTCTAATTCGATTTTAAAAGTTCTAAAATATCATTCTAACTCCAATATGATAAAATAAAATTTTACAAATCATTTTTAATCATATTTAACTCAATTTTCGATTATTTCTGTATTTTCACATATTAAATTATCGATTTAATTATTCAATTAAATCCAATTATTCGAAATAAAATTTATTCGACTTATAAATTCACTTATTAATATTTAAAATTAATTAAATATTCAAATTTAAATTAATAAAAATTCTGGGTCGTTACATACTTCCCCCCTTAAAAGAATTTCGTCCTCGAAATTACTAAGTAAGAAAAGTTACAGAATCTATTAACTTTCTCAAATTCATAGTTAAACTTCTTATAATAACTTTACCAAGTTTTCAAATCATACTTAGTTATCTTTTCAAAAACAACTACTATTGTTTAACTTTCAATTCCAAATCAAAATTATAGTTTTCAAAATTTTCCAATTTTTTCCAAATTTTTCTAACGCCTTAAATTTTCGAAAAAATTCGCCATAGTCTCCTTTGCGCGGCTCGATCCAAAAAAAAATGACAGTATATATATCACAAATATACATCTCATCAAGTAATGAGGCATCCCGCAGGGAAAAAAGTGTAAAAGTACGATATTTAATCCGAGATATGTACCTTATATTTTATTAGCGAGCATATACGGCTAATATAGCGCGAAAGCGAGCTCCAAATGCGAAGCAAACGCGATCCGCACCTACTAAACACTCAACAAACAACATGAGAACCATGCATATAGACAATAGTATCGATATACAATCTATAGCAACATAATAACTATATATGCCAATATAGCAAATGCAGTAACAGCTATATATTCAACCATCAACCAACTAGCATCCAACTAATAAATATTCATTCATATTCTCATTAATATTCAATGAATTGGGTTTTCAATTTAATCACATTTGATTTATTAACAATGGGTGTTCTTTCTAACATTCATTTTCAATTAGTTTATATTCACTAATTCATATTCAAGTTGGTTCACTTCCAAATCAAATTCAATTCCATTTAAGATTCACTTAACTTCCAATTGAATTTCAATTACATAGCTTCCTGTTTCGCTAATTCAATTTCATTAACACTTAATGAATTATATACAATCAACTAACAATCATATAACAACCAATGTATATTAATTACAACCAAATTCCTTTGCTTATATTCATTCGATTTGGTTTAATTAAATTGATTTTCATTCAATTATTCAACTTTCAATAACATTAGATTTTAATGAATTAACATCCTACATTCATTATTTCATACCAATTATTTACATTCAATTGATTAACATTCAATCCAGTCATTCAATTCAATCACAAAAGTTGAATTTCATTTATATAACTCAATTTTCATATCCATCACTTAACTTTATTAATTTACTTTGATACCAAAATCAACTTCATTCAACATCTCTTAAGTTATATTCCATTTTACAAACATTATTTGGCTTTACTTAACTTAAATTCCAACTTATAAATCAATTCAGATTCCAATTCTAAAGTAAATTTCCATTTAACTTTAAATTCATTTTTATTTACAACTCATATTCATAAATATATTCACATAGTTTCACTTCTTATATATATATATATATAAGTTTATTTCACAATTGTAAATAACTTTAATAATAATTCACTTCTTATAATTTTTTTTTACTTATACAATTTTTTTTTTAAGATTATTCAAACAACTAAACAATCAACTTATATACACTTTAATAATTCTGAAAAATTATTCCTTTATATATAAAATATAATCAAGGTAAAATTATTTCATTTACCCAATTTTAAAACAATATTGTGTCGAATTGTTCTGTACAAGTGTTTAGAGATCCCTATCAACAACGTTAATTACTCGTATTAACCAGAATCCATATACCACTCAACAAACAAATCATCACAATATAGAAAAAAAATTATATTCACTAACAAATACGCCCTCATAGCTATTATTACACTTAACTTATTCTAGAGTACTACTGACTCTATCTCTAATGAGTAATACCCAACAGAGCCATGGTTGTCGCTTAACCATATGCTCAGATACCACCTGTGATGACCCATAAATCCGTACTCCTTGAATATACACTAATCTCCATAGATTAACTCAAGCTGAACAGAAATACGAATTATCAATGTTTAAGAAAAAGAAAAGGACAGAAGAAGAGATAAGAGATAGAAAATAGAGAGAAAAGAAAATAGAAAGAACAGAAAGAAAACAACAGAACAACATCAGAATCTCACAATCGCAGCGGAACAACATATAATAATAAATGAATAATCTTTAAAGAAAGAACTATATCAGTTATTACATTATATTACATTTCATTACATCGGAGTGTACAACTACAACAACAAGTGTAACGACCCAGGATTTTTATAAATTTAAATTGATAATTTAAATGAATTTTTGAATAAAAGATTGTAGAATTTATTATAAATGGAAGCGAGTTTCCTCGATTCAAATAGAAAATATATTAAGTCAAATTGATTTGAAAATTTGCATATATGTATATATATGAGAACATATATATATATATATATATATATATGTGTGTGTGTGTGTGTGTGTATTTGAGCATATATGAGTAAATTTAACATTATATATATATATATATTTGATTTGAATTTAAATACTATATATGTATGTGTATATAGAAAAATATAAAACAATAATTATTAAAGTAAAATTCATGATAAATATTTAAACTAAAAATAGAAGTAAAATAAAAATAAAATCAAATAAAAAAATAATAAACATATGCATAAATAAGTACAAACAAAACCAAAATCTAAAGCAATGTAAATAATAGGATTAAATGTATAGGCAAACAAAGAAATAAAAGTAAGCATTTATAATAGATATAAATCTAAGAAAAAATGACAGTAAACAAAACAAAACAAAAGACAAAAACAAAAGAAAAAGTAACAAATCAAATACAAGAGCTTGTAAATTAAATCAAGCAAGTTAAAATTTATCTTAGTAAACAAAATAATTAGAGTTAGAAAAGCAAAGGCAAGTAAGTTATGTTATGTACATATAGGAGTAAAAACAAACCTGGTAATGCAAATAAATAAAACAAGTACAAGCAAAAGCAACATGCTTCTGTAATGTAGCCGAGACAAAGGAAATAAAATATGCCTTTAAAACAAATACAAAAATAATCCAAACCATACCTTTACATATTTGTACAGCCGAGACAAGCAAGAAAGATAAAGTAAAAGTAAACAAATGCATAACGAAGTACTGATGCATTTAATGTTTACACCTCTAGCCTATAACAAAAAAATACTATCACTTGTACCTGCACACCTCTTTCTTTCTATATGTGTACAGCTTTCGTTCACAAGGCTGAGCATACTTGTAAACATTTTCTCAAATTCTTCAAACATTTTCAAAGCTGTAATAAGTATCAAGCATGCAAAGAGTTCAACTTCATTAGCAAAGCAAAATTCCAAATTTACAGTTCCAGGAAAATAAAAGAAAAGCTTCAGATAAACCAAACTCCAATTTGTAAACTCCTGGATTTAAGCAATGATTTGGAAGGTGAGTAGTAACTCTCACTTTTAAACCTTAAATATTTGAAATCAATTGCGTATAAATATGTGGAAATGAGTATGTGAGTAACTTATGTTTCTAAAATTTAAAAGTTGAATTGATTTCATATAGGTGTCTGTTGCTATATATATGTATATCCTCTGAATATTTTGGAAACAAGAGATTACAGTAAAATCTTTTAAATCTGGAAAAAAATCACTGTGAGTAAACAAATTTATATTGATACTTAAATATCATCAAGTTTGAGTATAAATACTTGGTGTATGAAGCTCTGTTTGTTTTTGTGAAGTTGATCTGTGAGTTGTTGTTCCTTTCTCCTCTGTTCTTTTGTTTTCTTCCTTTCTGAGCTTACAGGTTGCTATCAAACAAGAAACAAAACTCAAACTCATATTATCAAATTATCATCAGGCTTTGGTTTCAAAAGAAAGTTGCGTATTGAAGTATGAACGAAAATCTAAAAATAGATTTAAGAAGAATAGAAATATACAGTGAAAAAAATTGATTTTTACAGAGTAACTCAAATATATGAAAAATTCGAACATGATGAATCGATGCTTCAAGTATATATCTTGAATCATCTTGGAATGGTAGGATTTTTAAACCAAAAATGATAATTTTCAGGCATGGATTCAAGGAGCAATTCATTAAAGAACTGAAAATACATTTTCATCAATTCATGTCGATTTAATCAATGATTGATGCTGGAATTTGTTGTGAAGTTAGAGTATTGATCCAGGAATATGGGAAAATTTTTGAAAGATTTTTCGAATACAAGGATTTTGGGTACGAGTCGAATGTAGGGTTTAATAACCCAGTTTGGTTGACAGAGTTGCGTGAAAATCTCGACGTCGATGGTGACCTGGAAGCAATCGGAGTAGGGGGGTTCGACGCGTGGATGATCGGTGGTGCTCCGACCAAAATTTCGTGGTCGCTGGTGAACTGAGGCACCGGAATGAGGAAGATTTTTCGATCGTTGTGTTTGCAGTATTTCGTTATTTAACTCGATTTCGACTTCACTGTTGTTTCATCGATCTAGGCACTGGAGTTTGTTTTCGAGGTCAGGTCTGACTCGTGGGTGGTCGCGATGTTGATCAGGGGACATCAGGGCGTTAGTGCACGTGCACCGTGCACATATGTATCGAGGCAGATAGCGTTGGAGAAGAAGGAAGAGGGAGCTCGAGTTCGAACACATGAAAAACCATAATTGACTCGAAGCTTTACTCGAGATTTTGGGGGGGAGGATACTCGTGTGATTCTCGAGTAAACTGTCAATTTACTCGAAGCGGATAGGTGTTGTACTCGAACGAAACCAGCAAGGCTCGGGCAGAATTTTTGTTCAGGGATCAACCTGTACCCGTTTAACAGTTAAAAATCTAGTTTTAAATCGAATCAAAGTTTCAACTGGAAAACTTGAAATAATTTTAAACCAGATTTCCAGATTTTGAAATCAATTTAAAATTTGTAACTTAAGTGTTTAAAGAAAATTTTAATATGTTACAGCTAAAGAGAAAATAGATTTTTAACTCTTTAAAATTTCTTTAGTAATCAATTGTTATTTTACTATGTAAATTTAAAGAAAAAAAATGAAGATTTATGATTTAAAATTCGTTAACGAATGAGTTCCTAATAGTTAATTAATTAGGAAATTGGTTTAAGAGTTGATTTAATTAATGTGATAAATTAAGAATAATTTAATAAATTAAAGTGTCTGATAAATTAATTTATATCAAATGATTTAGAATTAATAAATCATAATTGGATAATAAATTCACAAGTAATTAATATTGGAGATAAATTGAATTAATTAGGATTAAACAATCCTGTTTATAAATGATTATTGAATGCTTGACCTTACTTATGAATGATTATATTGTATGAAATGCCTTGAATTGATTGTCCTATCTGATATGTGATGCTTTGTTTTGAGCTGTGTATATTTATTTGCATCTATATATTATCTGTGATCTGTGAATGAAGATAAGCGTTATAATTTATATCGCTTATCAGATATATTGTTGTATTTGATCTGTCATGATTGAATGATGTTGCACTACTGTGTATAACCCCTGGACTACACCATACACACACCAATATGGATTTCACGAGGAAATCGGTTAAGTCACAGATAATTTAAATGTAATGTTTTTTTGAAATTAAAGTTTTAATTTCAAATTGATTTTGAAAATGGATTTGGGTTAAACGGTAAAGCTTTTGAAAAAGGTTTTCACAGATAAAAGCTATTTTTGAATAACTCGGTAAAATCTCCAATTTAAATAATTCAATTTGAATTTGAATTCGATATTGGAATTGAATTCGATGATTGGAAATTATGGTTAAAGATATTATAAACAGGTTTGTATGAATTTAAACCATTTTAAAGGTATTATTTTTGGGAATTTGAATTTAACCCAAGGATTTCAACTCGTATAAATGAATCAGATTTCCAAAATGAAAACTGTTGTTTTCAAATGACAAACACTTTTAGATAAGAACCGAGATTCCAGTTAATTAGGGGAATTTCAAGATTGAATAGAGAAATGATTTTCCTAAGTTATGAATGAATTCTTTTTGAAAGCTATGAATTAAATCTGTTTATTTTTAACAGATTTAAATTGATGATTTGTTTAAATCAAATTGAAATGAAATTGTTTTGAAGGCTATAAGTTAAATCTTTGATTTAAAGATTTAACGAGTTAATCAAATTGAAATGAGAATTGATTTGGAAAATCTGTGAATGAATCTTTTGTTTAAAAGATTAAAATGTGAAAATTGTTTAAACTGTTAAAGGTTGTGAAAATGAATCTTTTTGTTTAAAGATTGAAAATGGTAATTTGTTAAACCATTTGAAAGAAAGTCTTGAATTTTTAAGTGTGACTTAATTGAAATCCCAATATCCATATATTTTTAAATGTTTTCGCTCACTATTCGGTTTAGCCGGGAAAGGACCTTTGTGTCGTATAACCCATTCCGAATAAGTGATTCGACGTTATGGATAGCATTTGAAGACCGGTGATGAAGACCGGGTATTTGCGAAAGCGATAGGATGACCTATCGATTGTTTCTGCACCGAGTCGCGCCGGTATAGAAACTCCCTAAGTGATGGGAAATCCGATCGGGATTGTGAATATCCGGATTGCAAGGACTTCTTTGTAAGTGCCTTCGGTTCTGTTCGAGCCCAGAACAGACTTGTATGGATAGTATGTCTGACATTACAAATTGAGATATAAGGCCGATTTCTTTCAAATATATTTCTGTTGGTGGCGGAGAATTTATTCTCTTAGCTTAACACCCTTCTCTGAGACGTACGAGCTCAGAGGTTATATAGTTGATGGTTATCAGCGATATATTCCCAATTTGGTAATGTGACATGCTGAGTGTTGCTATGAAATGATCATTGTGTTGATTATTTGTGATAGGATCATTTGTTTGATCGTCTATCTTGGTGATCATTTCTATGATCATTTGTTGACCCAAAGCATGGCTTTTGTATAAAGTATGTTTTTGTGGACGTGACTTCGTCGAGCCTCACACCCCGGAATGGTCAAAACAGGAAAGATGCGGCAAGGTTATGAGGGGTAGCGCCCTTTAGGATGTGTGCATTTCCTTCTGGAAAAGGGTGGTATCATGGTATGGAGCCCAGATACTTACTCATGTTGAAAACACTTTATGATTGTGTGAATTGATTACGAGCGCTCGGTTGAAAGGTCCCAAAGGACCGGGGGATGGCATATTCGGTCAGTTGTTACTCAGTTAGGGGTAACCCGGCCTTGTGTTGGTAGAGATCCGGTTTGGTTCTCGGGGATGTCCATCCAGAGGCATTCTCATGTGGCAATGGGAAGTTCCTTGGCCTGATCATTCGTTGGAAATCCAAAGAAACAATACGAGCCTTGTACAGTATTAGTTGTAGAACCTGCCATCTAATATGGTAGCTATAGTAGGCATAATATAATGGTACCTATGCTGGCTAAGATTTATATTCTACTTTCGAAATGATTTGTTCTACACTATGCACTAGTAATAATATCAAATGTTTCTTTTAATGCGTATCAAGCATCTTTGACTAACATAAAAAGAAATCTTCTCCAAGTCTGCGTTTGCATTGTGTGTGTGGCGGGAGGTCTTATGGTAGTCTCATTTTTAAAAAAAGCATTGCGAATTAACTTTGAAAATCTTTTGTTGAATGTTTTAAAAGATAAACTGTTTTTGTTGCTCACACCAGTCCCACGACTGATCCGGAGTTTATTGTTTCTTTCCTAAACTCTGGGTGCTCATTATTTTCTACACGAGCAGTCTAGAGTTGGGTTTTTCAGATAGTCAGGTTTAGTAGATTATCTGGAGTTAGTTCAGTCTTTGGACCACACCAGTCTTGCTTATGCTAGGTGCATCGTTATTGGGGGTTTTCGCTATTGCTGGATTAGTTCTTAGAGATGGAGTTCAGATTTGGAGTCCTTCGTTGAAGACTATCTTAGAGTTATTTGTTCCGCTGCTAGATGTTATCTATTTTCTTTCCGCTGCTGTTTTATTGTATCATATCTCTGATGTATATTGATATCTATTGGATCATCTGTTGTATCAGATATTGTATCAAAGCTGTATATCAATGTATTATTCTTTTATTCCGCTGTGTTATTTACTTAATGTTGTTATAAGCTCCGGCGAATCGGATTTGAACGAACGAATCTATGGCATTCGAATACGATTTGAAGTATGGATGTCGATTTTTGAGCGGGAAAAATCTGTCTCGTTACAACAAGCAGCGAAAAAGAAATACAATATACTAGTAATACGCCATGCCATCCAGCTTGCCTCCAGCAACTCCTGAATTCTAGAATATTCTGATTACCTAACTCTTGCTGCCCGTGTGGAAATTGGTGGGCACCCAGAGTTTAGGAAGGAAAACAATAAACTCCAAGTCAGTCATGTGACTGGTGTGGGAACTCAAAACAGTTTATTTATCTTTAAAATAAAAATAGAGGAATATTTTTAAAGTCAATTCGCAATGCTTTTTAAAAATGAGACTACCATAAGGCCTCCCGCACACACACACAATGCAAACACAGAATCGGAGGAGATTTCTCCTTATGATAGTCAAAGATGCTTGATACGCATTAAAAAGAAACATTTGATATTATTACTAATGCATAGTGTATAAAACAATTTCGAAAGTAGAATATAAATCTTAGCCAGCATAGGCATTCCACACTTATGCCTACTATATCTACCATCCAAACAGTGGGGCGCCACCATAAGTGAATGATAGGTTCTATAACTAAAACCGTACAAGTCTCGTATTATTTCTTTGGATTTCCAACAAATGGTCAGGCCAAGGAACTTCCCGTTGCCACATGGAAACGCCTCTGGCGGGACGTCCCGAGAACTTAACCAGCTCTCTGCCAACACAAGTCCGGGTTACCTTTATCACTAGGTAACTACTACACGAATATGTCATCCCCCATTCCCATTGGACCTTTATCCGAGCGCTCGACAACCAACAACACCACACAGTAATAGATATAGTGTATCAACATGAGTAAGTATCTGGGCTCCATACCATGATACCACCCTTTCCAGAAGGAAATGCACATACCCTAAAGGGAGCTACCCCTCATAACCTTGCCGCATCTTTCCTGTTTTGACCATTCCGAGGTGTGAGGCTCGACGAAGTCTCGTCCACAAAGCCACGCTTTATACAAAAGCTGTGCTTTGGGTCAACAAATGATTATAGAAATGATCACAAAGATAAACGATCAAACAAATGATCCTTTCACAAATGATCAACACAATGATCATTTCACAGCAACACTCAGCATGTCACATTACCAAATTGGGAATATATCGCTGATAACCTTCAACTACATAACCTCTGAGCTCGTACGTCTCAGAGAAGGGTGTTAAAGCTAAGAGAATAAATTCTACGCCACCAACAGAAATATATTTGAAAGAAATCTGCTTTATATCTCAATTTGTAACGTCAGACATACAATCCATACAAGTCTGTTCCGGGCTCGAACAGAACCGAAGGCACTTACAAAGAAGTCCTTGCAATCCGGATATTCACTAATCACGTCCGGACTTCCCATCACATATGGAGTTTCTATACTGGGGCCATTCGGTGCAGAAACATTCGACGGTAATCCTTCCATTTTCAAAAATATCCGGTCTTCAACACCGGTCATCAATGCTATCCATTACGTCGTATCACTATTCGAAATGGGTAATCCGAATAACGAGCGCAATAATTTAAAAATAAGTGTGGCATGGAAATTCAAGCAAATCACAACAAATACCTATTCAAAGGTAAATATTGATAGTCGGTTATTGAACTATCAATGGATATGCACACATCACCAGATTCCAAATAATTTTCCAAATTATTTATTTCCCAAAAGTATCTTTACTAGATATATAGTTTTCACACTTCAAAAATAAATCAATATTTATTTTTAAACAAATTCCCCTTTCCTTTTATAAATTCCATAGTGAATTTATATTTCAAAATATCTATGAATAAACGATTTCAATTGTTCATTTTCAGTTTATCTTCAAAAAGATAAATTCTCAAAACGCTTCATTTCACATTGGAAAAACATTTCCATACTTATTTAATAAGTAATTCACAAATCTTTTTATTTTCTACACTTGGAAAATATTCAATATACTTAAATCAAAATTAAGTATATATTTCATTCTTTAAGGAAATCATTCTCTTAAACATATTTATTTGGGTCAAAACGAATGTTGCGTAAAACATTGTTACGACAACCCAAAATCACTAGTATAGGGATTCGACATTAAAATAGATATATAAATCCCAATACTATACAAAACATTTCCTTTCGGAAATCATTTACTATAACAACAGTGTTATAGTCCACCATTTCCTTCTATTTCTCGAAAACGTCTATTTCAACAATGAATGTTGAAATCTATGGTTTCGAATCTCAACACGTTTTGAAAACATCGTTAGATCATTTTAATTATATTCAAAACATCACATTCAAAACAATTTCTTTAACATATTATTCACTATTCAAAAACGTGAATATACTACGTGAACAATTTCATCATTTCTATTCATTTTATTTCAAAGGATTATTCACTGTCTAAAACGTGAATATAACTCCATAAATAAGTTATAAAAATTAACTTATCAAAATAAGTCGTTTGTAGATTTATAAAACAACGTTTATAAAATTCCTTTATTATCCTATTCCAGTTTATAACTCAATTATATGCTAAAAGTTCCTATTATAAGTTAAACACTTATAATTTATTCTTTTACAAAAATCATTCTTTTAAACTTCATAATTATAAATCTTATAACTTATAAGATTTATTCATTTATCCAAATCTATTCTTTCAATAACTTTATAAATTTTATAAACATACTGTTTATAAAATTCCATTTATAACTTCACCGTTCATAATTCTATAAATTTCATTCATTTATGAAATTCATTCACAATTCATTCTAACACTTATAAAAACTCGTTTTATAATTCAAATATTTTTAATTCACAAATATCAGTTTTACAAACCTTTTATATAAATCAATTAAGACTACTATTTTAAAACGTCTTTAAACTTCTTTATAATTTCATCCTTTTGATTTATAAAATAATCAAATTTTATAAATCCTATATTTAAACTTTTCACACTAAATTCAGAAATCCCAATTTAAACTATTTTATAAAATCATTAACCCCATATTTTCCAAAAATCAATTTTTAACTATATTTCTCAAAAACCATAATTTTTATAACATTAAAATTATAACGCTATTTATTTAAAATGGATCAATTTCAAAAATTATTTTATAAACGTATACTCTCCAAAAGTCACTTTAAAAATCCTTTTAAAATTCCAAAATTTGGCCCAATGATGCTACATACCAAATAGTCAATCACGACAACAACGATATCATATATCGATATGATAATTAACGAATATCAAAATATCCATAATCAAATAAATACTGTTGAGGAATCCAGTTGGATCCCTCCAACCTGTTTCCTGCATCCACTAACATTAGCACAATACCAATTTCGCTCCATTACGGAATTAACGCGGTATATGGGATTTAAAATATTATCCGCTTAATAGACGGCGCAATAGGGTCTCATCCGCTATACAATGCGGGAAATCAATAGCTACAATATATACATATGCCAATATATATATATATATATATATATATATATATATATATTGCTATTATATATAATACCAATTTCACTGTTTATGAAATATTCGCGGTATATGTTTTTAATAAATAACATCCGCTTACTAACGGCGCATAATGTATATTTTAACAATCAATAGATAACAATCATCATTTAAACATGCATTCAAGAATTTTAAATCTAACTATTTAAAATAAAAAATCGAAACTGATTCGATTGAGTGAGAAGTTCTCACCTTGATTTCAATTTCGTTTTAGCGATTTATTTCGAATAAAATTAAACGTGCGTTTAATTTTACCCGAAATTTTCACTAACTCCAAATGTAACGACCCGCCGTTCTGACCGCCTCCAGTCGGTAATTAAACCAACTAGAAACTTTCAAAATGACGGATTGTTATTTAGTTTATAGAGTTTAAACAGAATCAGCCACAGAATCACAGAATAATAACAACATTTCACATAAATGAATTTTTCTTTCATATACAAATATCAGAGTTTATACAATGCATTACATTTTAATACAGCGGAACAATTTATTTATTATTTAGTACAAGAAAAAAAAAATTCCTGAAAAACTTTAGTGATGCGGTAATCCCCCCCTCTCTATCTTCGCTGCCTGAAAATCTTCAAGCTGTAAAATACTCGGTCTGACCCGAGTATTACATTCAAAAGAAAATAATACACGGGTCAGTCTAATTCAAACTCAGTTATTAGTGCATAGAGGCAATACTAATTAAATAGAAATTAGACGACAGTCAAAGATAAATTCACCTATCCGATCCTTTTAACAAAGAAATCGGATAACGGTAAATATAACACTTAACAGTGTTAAAACAATAAATTAGCAGATTTAAATTATCAACGAAGATGGATAGAAGGATTATTAATGAAGATGATTTAGAAAAACATCAAAATTGCCTAAACGGCGATTAACAACAAAACCATCAAATTTAACCAAATCAATTCAAACAATTGAAATATCTTTTAAAACATCAATATCGATTGGCTGCAGTACACGCACGCGTGTACTGCCTCGCCAATACGTCATATCAAATATGCAAAGGTCATTGAATCAAAAGCAAATGAAATATCAATTAAAATAAATACTGTGTGGCTGCAGTACACGCACGCGTGCACTGCCTCGCCACAACAGCATGTGAAATCATCACAACAGCGAGTACTGACAGCAATCGAAGCGGCAGAGGTCAAGTCAGTGACTCAACGCAGCTGCAACACCAAACCCATGCACAGCAAGTGATAATTCCGAGTACACTTGAACTACATGACTCAAAGAACAAGCAATAAATGAGGCAACAAGGGATGTACACCTAAATGCACAGTGGACAATGCAAGTGAACGAATTATGCAACCAAGGAAGGCACATGTGTGCTACAGGTCTGAACCCACAAGGGCAGTGACAAAAAGGACCAGGCAGCATGAATATATACAGTGTAATCATAATGAACCCAAATTTCAACATTGCAAATTATTTGCTTACGCATGCACTAATTTTTTTTTTTTAATGAAGAATGAAACAATCTCCAACATGCCTGAACAAATGAAACACTAAACTTTGGCCAAACTTACTCATTTAATACTACAATGCACATAAGACTAAAATGACCTGGGCAACCATATAAAGAGGCACGGCAGAATATATGTAAAAATGTCACAACTTTGTACAATGCACGCATGAATATGTACTAGGCACCGATGTACACGTGATGCTCCCTGAGCAACAATAAAGACTGCAATAGTGCATCCTAGAAATATATTCACTAGAATATTATTTTCATACTATGCGAACACAATAAAATGACTTGGAATCTAGTTGCACTTTAGCGTTTCACTGGTGCATGCATTTACATAAGGAACCCAAATTTTAAATGAGGCAATGCAGACAACAAGGGTCTGAACTCATGTACACAGTCAGTGACGATGCCGAACGTATTACCAGACCAGCCAATGATCAGAGATGAGCAAAAGCAAGTGCAACAAAGCAAGAAGGTCATCAATGGACCCAGACTATAGTGACAAGTGCACAAGATCAGTGCGTACACACAAAACAGCATGGGACACTTCAAACATGCTCAGGTGAGTTACATGAAGACTCAAACATCACCAACCAGTATAGGTACAGTGAATACAAGTGGAACCACACATGAAAACAACATATTGAATCAGACATGCTCATATATGCAAGCAATTCAGAAATGTACACATGAAGAACCAAGTGCAGACTCAACTATAACAAAGGCATAAGAATGAAGTGAACATAAAATCAGCCAGTGGAACAAGACCACCGAACCAAACCACAATGCATCAAAGTAATGAAATGTCCAAATCAGACTTCAAGATAACAAAGAACAAATTTCAAGTGCAAAGCACAATGGAACTAGATTTAAAAGCAACCAGTATTAGACATATCAAGCTGCAGATATGAACATATTGGAGCTGCACCTGTCACACACATATATGTATGTATGTATATACAGGGTAATGACCAGCAAATATTTCAAAAGAAAAATTGGCAAACTACTGTTTTTTTAGAAAAGTTCTGTTCAAATGCAAAAGTTTAAAAATACTCATATGTGCAACAAGACTTCAAATTGAAGCAGATTCAAAAACAAGGCATAAGGAAAGCAATACTCAGGTCTCAACCCAAGCAACAGTGAATGGCATATGCTAAATGATCAGTGGACAATGAAACAAAACAGGATGGACACAAAATCAGTGATAACTTCATAACTAACTGATCAGACTTCATGTCTATTTCATTTGGGCTTGCTTAAATCAGTAAATAGTGACTTAAGTAAAATAGTAACTTAGAGTTATATTTCGACTTGCTTTTGAAAACTCAGATCAACTTGGGTTTAAACAATTTTAATTAGTTTCTTTGATTAAAAAAAACAAATAGGTTGAAAGCCTGTAACAATTTGGTTTCCAAACAAAAATTTTAAAACTTGTTTTATCTTGGATAAAATTTTAAACTAAATCTGTGGGTAAATAAATATATTAACCCAGACTAAAGCAAGAACAAAAAAGAATAAAAAAATTTTAAATTCTCATAACCTGGAGACTAAAGCACAGAGAGGTCACGGTTTAAAAACAGCATGTATAGACATTCAAAAAAAAAACAATCTGCAGTTCATCAGGGAAGCAAGGCCGAAGCCAACAAAGCAAATAAAAAACCAGGGTACGAGTTTTAACGAAGTGGTATGGCCAAAGAATGGCAAAGTCGAAACCCAAAAATCATCAATGCCAACAAAATCAAATAAAGTCAGAAAATTCACCAACCACCAAAAAAAATCAAGTTGCCGAACAAAGAATCAAGTTCGAATAGATGTGAGTAAATTAAATTACTCACCTTGCTTCGAAGTGTCGAAGAACGCGATCTAATAGAAGCGGCCGAGCATCACAAAGACGAGCGAAATCGAAATCGTGGCACTTTGATTTTTGAAAAGCCCCAATTTTGCAAAGAGGAACGAACAAGGATTAAGGAACGACAGCCATTTTTCGTCTTTTTTTTCTTTCGTATGAAATGGAAAGGAAGGCTTGGTTGAAAATAATAAGGAGGAACCAGCGTACGGTGTCTTATTTTTAGGGACCAAATCTCGGCTGAGAAGATTTTAGGGTGGCTGCATTTATTAAATTGGTACAATGCTTCATAAATTTTTTTTTTATCCTAGAGGAACGAACGGAAGAGAACCACAAGGCTGCATTTTTTCCCCTTCATTTGGTTTAGGGTTTTCAACGAAGTGAATGGATAACGGGACCGGGTTATTAACACTAGATAATATCACAGCCCAACAAAATAAAAGAGAATGGGCCAATATTATACAGCCTATAAATTCTTAAACAAAATTTTATTTTATTTTTGAATTTCAATTGGTTTTGTTATTTCTTTGCTTTGTTTTGTTTTGTTTAAATTATGTTGTTAAAATTTTTCCAATGTAGTTACATTATATTTTTCAAAGTTTATAAATATGTTGTTTGAGTTTTAACTATCAAGCATTAATTTATATTAACATGTTTCACAATTAGATTTTATGCTTGCATTTTGTACTGATAAAATTTATTCCATTTTATTTAAGTTAAAGAACAATGTTATCAAAACTAACCATCAATTTATAAATTTACATAAATAATAATCCTTAAATCTAAATTATTTTTTCTACGTCACCCCAGTTCGAATTTTAAATACAAATTTGATATTCAATTTCAAACTCCAAAGTCAAATTTAAATTTTTATTCAACTTTTTATAGATTAAATTTTAAAATTTAATCGCCAAATCATAGAAATTTTTTATATAGCATTGGGAATTCAATCTAAATCATCATTCAAATATTTAAAATTAATTAAATATTTTCAATTTAAATTGTTCAAAAATTCAGGATCGTTACAATCTCCCCTCCTTAAAAGAATTTCGTCCTGAAATTACAAGTAAGGAAAAATGATTGTTAAAATTTCAATAATATTTATACCCTACTCAATTTTATCAAGTTTGAAACTTATTAAAAATAAATAAATAAGTATAGGATTCATTCTATTTGTTTTGTCTCATTAGCTTTGTTAATTAACTCATCATTTTGTACAATCAAGACGCAAAAGTCTTTTACTAAAGTTTTCAACTTAAAAACTCAAAATTTTAAATTTGAAATTCTTCATTTAAGAAGTTTACATAGTATAACCTTTCTAAAGCTGTGAACTTTCAAAACATTTCAAAAATCCTCTTCCTTAGTTCATTGGGTTGGAATTTATGTTACTTTAATTTCAGACTATTGATTTTCTATTTAAAGTTTGAAAATACTTGCTAACTCGAAATTTAACAAGTCTATTGTCGTTCTCAAAGACATTAGGCATACGCTGGCCAGGCGCAGGACTAAAAATCTCCAAGTACTAGAAATACTTGCTTCAATTCCCAGTGAAAATACTTTAAAAATCTTTTTTTTTAAAATGGATATGGAAAGCACATTCCCCCATGGATCATAGTTTACCCGGCGGTTACGCTACTATCCCAGTAGAATCGCTTGTAACTGTAGATTTCTCATCTCTTGAATTTCTCCATGGTTGTTGCCATAGATTGCGGTCCACACGGCGGTTACTCTACTATCCCAGTAGAATCGCTTGTGACCGTAGGCATCTCGCCCCTCGAATTTCGCTTTGGCATCTAGATTGCAGTTTACACGGCGGTTACGCCACTATCCCAGTGGAATCGCTTGTAACTATAGGCATCTCGCCCCTCAAATTACGCTAGTCACTCCAACTAATGGAAAATAAATGGCCAATCCAACTAATGGAAAACAAATGGCCAATCCAACTAATGGAAATCAAATGGTCAATCCAACTAATGGAATTCGACGTAGCTACGATCTTCAAATGGACACTCATCTCGAGTTCCAACAACCTTCACAAATTTTAAATGGAAGGTACTTTTCCATATCCTCAATTTGGAAAACATAATATCATTCATACATATATAATATTTCATTTCACAATTCGTACATACCATACTCATGTATTTACATAAGTTTTCCACAACAATTTCTTTCCAAACTAATGGTTTTCGAATTTATCGTATTCTCATATATACGTTCTGAAAACCTCAATATCTCATACCCATAACAAATAGAGGATTCATAAATTTTCCATTTCATTGTCCATTTAAAATTTTCCTCTAAGTCGATTTGGAAATTTAAGGTTATCTCAAACCTAATTCAAATTCATAATCCAATTTATTATCGACTTCACACTCGATTTGGATTTCATGTTACATCGTCAATTCTCAACACATAATTGATGTCTATCGATATATAACCTCTAAGCTCGTACGTCTCAGAGAAGGGTGTTAAGCTAAGAGAATAAATTCTCTGCCACCAACAGATATATATTTAATAGAGATCAATTGCTATGTCGTCAATTCACAATGTTAGACATACAATCCAAATCGACCATTCAAAATTCAAAGTTGAACTAATTGTTCAAATTTCCCAAAAATAATATCTTTACGAGATATATATAATTTTCCACACTTAACCATTTGAAAACAAATTTTCAAATCATTTTTCACCTTTCAATCTTTGAAAACAAATTTCAAAGCAATTTCCTTAAACGGAAACATTTCCAAATATTTATCCATTTTAAACTTAAAATGGTTCACTTAAATCAATCAAATAAATCTTTACCGATTTATTTTAAACTTACATTCCAAATCCGTAAATTTATTTCCACATTTCAAAAATAAATCAATATTTATTTTTTTACAAATTCCTCTTTCTTTTATAAATTCCATAGTGAATTTACATTTCCAAAATATCTATGAATACACGATTTTTAAATCGATTTCAAATATTCATTTTCAATTTATCTTTAAAAGATAAAATCTCAAAACATTCACTTCATATTGGAAAAACGTTTCCATACTTATTTAATAATAAGTAATTCGCAAATCCATTTATTTTCAACACTTGGAAAACATTCAATATACTTAAATCATAATCAAGTATATATTTCATTCTTAAAGGAAATCATTCTTTAAACACATTAACTTGAGTCAAAACGAATGTTGCGTAAAACATCGTTACGACGACCCAAAATCACTAGTATAGGGATTCGAATTTAAGATAGATATATAAATCCCAATACTATATAAAAACATTTCCTTTTCGAAAACCATTTACTATAACAACAGTGTTATAGTCCACCATTTCCTTTGATTTCTCTCGAAAACGTCTATTTCGACAATGAATGTTGAAATCTATGCTTTCAATTCTTAACACATTTTAAAACAACTTGAAATGGATTAACTTCACTTTCTGCCCATTCAAATTCAAATTCATCACTGAATCTATTAAATCTATTATGGATTTTCATGTTGACAAATTTTAATTTGAAATCTAAATCTCATTTGAACTTTGCATTTGCTTTCTACTTCCAAAATAGTCAACTAGTTCTTTAGTAAACCATTTATCGACTTGGTTTCATTAGATTTATATCTCCATATTAACTATTTTAGGCATTAGTCTAAACTTGAAATATAAGCTTTACATCAAAACTTGTTTTATTCATACAGTTAAGTCGACAATTAAATTTCCTATCAAAATTTGCAATCCTCATTAGCAAAGGTCGGATCATTCAATCATTTTCCCAAGACATAACCGATTTATTTAATAATATATTCACTGTCCAAAATTACGAATATATCTCCTTTAACAACTTTTATGTTTCATTTATCAAATTCAATTAGTTTCGAATTTATAAACGATCTTTACAAATTCCATTTCTATTTATAAACTTCGATTTATAATGTCCTTTATTAATTCAATTCAATTTATATAACTCAATTATATACCAAAAGTCCATTTATAAGTTAGGTACTTATAATCCATTTATTTACAAATCATTCTTCAAAACATTTGAAATCAATTTTCAAAAGAATTCAGAATCAAATTCCCGAGTTATAGTTCAATAATTCTCTTGATTATAACCAAATTGACATGTCATTTCATTTCCCAATTATTTCAGAGATACTCAAAAATATTTGGTTTAAACCAATTCATCAATTCACTTAACTCATATTTCATTTTTCATAAATCTCAACAATCCGATAATGAGTTTTCAAATGATCGAGACTCAAATCTAAGGAGACCTCACCGAAGAGAACTATCGCAAACCTAAATTTAGAGAGGGGAATTTTCAAAAATAATTCTAATTTTCAAAATACTTTTTATTTTAAAGAAAACAATTTTAAACTTCTTTACATTTGAAAACACTTTCTCTAAAGTGATTCCAGTAACTATTCATATTAAACGCCATAAACTAAGCTTTGTGTAAACCAAAGCTCTGATACCACTTTTGTAAGGACCCGCCGTTCTGACCGCCTCCAGTCGGTAATTAAACCAACTAGAAACTTTCAAAATGATGGATTTTTATTTAGTTTATAGAGTTTAAACAGAATCAGCCACAGAATCACAGAATAATAATAACATTTCACATAAATGAATTTTTCTTTCATATACAAATATCAGAGTTTGTACAATGCATTACATTTTAATACAGCGGAACAATTTATTTATTATTTAGTAAAGAAAAAAAAATTCTGAAAAACTTTAGTGATGCGGTAATCCCCCCCTCTCTATCTTCGCTGCCTGAAAATCTTCAAGCTGTAAAATACTCGGTCTGACCCGAGTATTACATTCAAAAGAAAGTAATACACGGGTCAGTCTAATTCAAACTCAGTTATTAGTGCATAGAGGCAATAATAATTAAATAGAAATTAGACGACACTCAAAGATAAATTCACCTATCCGATCCTTTTAACAAAGAAATCGGATAACGGTAAATATAACACTTAACAGTGTTAAAACAATAAATCAGCAGATTTAAATTATCAACGAAGATGGATAGAAGGATTATTAATGAAGATGATTTAGAAAAACATCAAAATTGCCTAAACGGCGATTAACAACAAAACCATCAAATTTAACCAAATCAATTCAAACAATTGAAATATCTTTTAAAACATCAATATCGATTGGCTGCAGTACACGCACGCGTGTACTGCCTCGCCAATACGTCATATCAAATATGCAAAGGTCATTGAATCAAAAGCAAATGAAATATCAATTAAAATAAATACTGTGTGGCTGCAGTACACGCACGCGTGCACTGCCTCGCCACAACAGCATGTGAAATCATCACAACAGCGAGTACTGACAGCAATCGAAGCGGCAGAGGTCAAGTCAGTGACTCAACGCAGCTGCAACACCAAACCCATGCACAGCAAGTGATAATTCCGAGTACACTTGAACTACATGACTCAAAGAACAAGCAATAAATGAGGCAACAAGGGATGTACACCTAAATGCACAGTGGACAATGCAAGTGAACGAATTATGCAACCAAGGAAGGCACATGTGTGCTACAGGTCTGAACCCACAAGGGCAGTGACAAAAAGGACCAGGCAGCATGAATATATACAGTGTAATCATAATGAACCCAAATTTCAACATTGCAAATTATTTGCTTACGCATGCACTAATTTTTTTTTTTTTAATGAAGAATGAAACAATCTCCAACATGCCTGAACAAATGAAACACTAAACTTTGGCCAAACTTACTCATTTAATACTACAATGCACATAAGACTAAAATGACCTGGGCAACCATATAAAGAGGCACGGCAGAATATATGTAAAAATGTCACAACTTTGTACAATGCACGCATGAATATGTACTAGGCACCGATGTACACGTGATGCTCCCTGAGCAACAATAAAGACTGCAATAGTGCATCCTAGAAATATATTCACTAGAATATTATTTTCATACTATGCGAACACAATAAAATGACTTGGAATCTAGTTGCACTTTAGCGTTTCACTGGTGCATGCATTTACATAAGGAACCCAAATTTTAAATGAGGCAATGCAGACAACAAGGGTCTGAACTCATGTACACAGTCAGTGACGATGCCGAACGTATTACCAGACCATCCAATGATCAGAGATGAGCAAAAGCAAGTGCAACAAAGCAAGAAGGTCATCAATGAACCCAGACTATAGTGACAAGTGCACAAGATCAGTGCGTACACACAAAACAGCATGGGACACTTCAAACATGCTCAGGTGAGTTACATGAAGACTCAAACATCACCAACCAGTATAGGTACAGTGAATACAAGTGGAACCACACATGAAAACAACATATTGAATCAGACATGCTCATATATGCAAGCAATTCAGAAATGTACACATGAAGAACCAAGTGCAGACTCAACTATAACAAAGGCATAAGAATGAAGTGAACATAAAATCAGCCAGTGGAACAAGACCACCGAACCAAACCACAATGCATCAAAGTAATGAAATGTCCAAATCAGACTTCAAGATAACAAAGAACAAATTTCAAGTGCAAAGCACAATGGAACTAGATTTAAAAGCAACCAGTATTAGACATATCAAGCTGCAGATATGAACATATTGGAGCTGCACCTGTCACACACACATATGTATGTATGTATATACAGGTTAATGACCAGCAAATATTTCAAAAGAAAAATTGGCAAACTACTGTTTTTTTAGAAAAGTTCTGTCCAAATGCAAAAGTTTAAAAATACTCATATGTGCAACAAGACTTCAAATTGAAGCAGATTCAAAAACAAGGCATAAGGAAAGCAATACTCAGGTCTCAACCCAAGCAACAGTGAATGGCATATGCTAAATGATCAGTGGACAATGAAACAAAACAGGATGGACACAAAATCAGTGATAACTTCATAACTAACTGATCAGACTTCATGTCTATTTCATTTGGGCTTGCTTAAATCAGTAAATAGTGACTTAAGTAAAATAGTAACTTAGAGTTATATTTCGACTTGCTTTTGAAAACTCAGATCAACTTGGGTTTAAACAATTTTAATTAGTTTCTTTGATTAAAAAAAACAAATAGGTTGAAAGCCTGTAACAATTTGGTTTCCAAACAAAAATTTTAAAACTTGTTTTATCTTGGATAAAATTTTAAACTAAATCTGTGGGTAAATAAATATATTAACCCAGACTAAAGCAAGAACAAAAAAGAATAAAAAAAATTTAAATTCTCATAACCTGGAGACTAAAGCACAGAGAGGTCACAGTTTAAAAACAGCATGTATAGACATTCAAAAAAAAAAACAATCTGCAGTTCATCAGGGAAGCAAGGCCGAAGCCAACAAAGCAAATAAAAAACCAGGGTACGAGTTTTAACGAAGTGGTATGGCCAAAGAATGGCAAAGTCGAAACCCAAAAATCATCAACGCCAACAAAATCAAATAAAGTCAGAAAATTCACCAACCACCAAAAAAAATCAAGTTGCCGAACAAAGAATCAAGTTCGAATAGATGTGAGTAAATTGAATTACTCACCTTGCTTCGAAGTGGCGAAGAACGCGATCTAATAGAAGCGGCCGAGCATCACAAAGACGAGCGAAATCGAAATCGTGGCACTTTGATTTTTGAAAAGCCCCAATTTTGCAAAGAGGAACGAACAAGGATTAAGGAACGACAGCCATTTTTCGTCTTTTTTTTCTTTCGTATGAAATGGAAAGGAAGGCTTGGTTGAAAATAATAAGGAGGAACCAGCGTACGGTGTCTTATTTTTAGGGACCAAATCTCGGCTGAGAAGATTTTAGGGTGGCTGCATTTATTAAATTGGTACAATGCTTCATAAATTTTTTTTTTATCCTAGAGGAACGAACGGAAGAGAACCACAAGGCTGCATTTTTTCCCCTTCATTTGGTTTAGGGTTTTCAACGAAGTGAATGGATAATGGGACCGGGTTATTAACACTAGATAATATCACAGCCCAACAAAATAAAAGAGAATGGGCCAATATTATACAGCCTATAAATTCTTAAACAAAATTTTATTTTATTTTTGAATTTCAATTGGTTTTGTTATTTCTTTGCTTTGTTTTGTTTTGTTTAAATTATGTTGTTAAAATTTTTCCAATGTAGTTACATTATATTTTTCAAAGTTTATAAATATGTTGTTTGAGTTTTAACTATCAAGCATTAATTTATATTAACATGTTTCACAATTAGATTTTATGCTTGCATTTTGTACTGATAAAATTTATTCCATTTTATTTAAGTTAAAGAACAATGTTATCAAAACTAACCATCAATTTATAAATTTACATAAATAATAATCCTTAAATCTAAATTATTTTTTCTAAGTCACCCCAGTTCGAATTTTAAATACAAATTTGATATTCAATTTCAAACTCCAAAGTCAAATTTAAATTTTTATTCAACTTTTTATAGATTAAATTTGAAAATTTAATCGCCAAATCATAGAAATTTTTTATATAGCATTGGGAATTCAATCTAAATCATCATTCAAATATTTAAAATTAATTAAATATTTTCAATTTAAATTGTTCAAAAATTCAGGATCGTTACAATCTCCCCTCCTTAAAAGAATTTCGTCCTGAAATTACAAGTAAGGAAAAATGATTGTTAAAATTTCAATAATATTTATACCCTACTCAATTTTATCAAGTTTGAAACTTATTAAAAATAAATAAATAAGTATAGGATTCATTCTATTTGTTTTGTCTCATTAGCTTTGTTAATTAACTCATCATTTTGTACAATCAAGACGCAAAAGTCTTTTACTAAAGTTTTCAACTTAAAAACTCAAAATTTTAAATTTTAAATTCTTCATTTAAGAAGTTTACATAGTATAACCTTTCTAAAGCTGTGAACTTTCAAAACATTTCAAAAATCCTCTTCCTTAGTTCATTGGGTTGGAATTTATGTTACTTTAATTTCAGACTATTGATTTTCTATTTAAAGTTTGAAAATACTTGCTAACTCGAAATTTAACAAGTCTATTGTCGTTCTCAAAGACATTAGGCATACGCTGGCCAGGCGCAGGACTAAAAATCTCCAAGTACTAGAAATACTTGCTTCAATTCCCAGTGAAAATACTTTAAAAATCTTTTTTTTAAAATGGATATGGAAAGCACATTCCCCCATGGATCACAGTTTACCCGGCGGTTACGCTACTATCCCAGTAGAATCGCTTGTAACTGTAGATTTCTCATCTCTTGAATTTCACCATGGTTGTTGCCATAGATTGCGGTCCACACGGCGGTTACTCTACTATCCCAGTAGAATCGCTTGTGACCGTAGGCATCTCGCCCCTCGAATTTCGCTTTGGCATCTAGATTGCAGTTTACACGGCGGTTACGCCACTATCCCAGTGGAATCGCTTGTAACTATAGGCATCTCGCCCCTCAAATTACGCTAGTCACTCCAACTAATGGAAAATAAATGGCCAATCCAACTAATGGAAAACAAATGGCCAATCCAACTAATGGAAATCAAATGGTCAATCCAACTAATGGAATTCTACGTAGCTACGATCTTCAAATGGACACTCATCTCGAGTTCCAACAACCTTCACAAATTTTAAATGGAAGGTACTTTTCCATATCCTCAATTTGGAAAACATAATATCATACATACATATATAATATTTCATTTCACAATTCGTACATACCATACTCATGTATTTACATAAGTTTTCCACAATAATTTCTTTCCAAACTAATGGTTTTCGAATTTATCGTATTCTCATATATACGTTCTGAAAACCTCAATATCTCATACCCATAACAAATAGAGGATTCATAAATTTTCCATTTCATTATCCATTTAAAATTTTCCTCTAAGTCGATTTGGAAATTTAAGGTTATCTCAAACCTAATTCACATTCATAATCCAATTTATTATCGACTTCACACTCGATTTGGATTTCATGTTACATCGTCAATTCTCAACACATAATTGATGTCTATCGATATATAACCTCTAAGCTCGTACGTCTCAGAGAAGGGTGTTAAGCTAAGAGAATAAATTCTCTGCCACCAACAGATATATATTTAATAGAGATCAATTGCTATGTCGTCAATTCACAATGTTAGACATACAATCCAAATCGACCATTCAAAATTCAAAGTTGAACTAATTGTTCAAATTTCCCAAAAATAATATCTTTACAAGATATATATAATTTTCCACACTTAACCATTTGAAAACAAATTTTCAAATCATTTTTCACCTTTCAATCTTTGAAAACAAATTTCAAAGCAATTTCCTTAAACGGAAACATTTCCAAATATTTATCCATTTTAAACTTAAAATGGTTCACTTAAATCAATCAAATAAATCTTTACCGATTTATTTTAAACTTACATTCCAAATCCGTAAATTTATTTCCACATTTCAAAAATAAATCAATATTTATTTTTTTACAAATTCCTCTTTCTTTTATAAATTCCATAGTGAATTTACATTTCCAAAATATCTATGAATACACGATTTTTAAATCGATTTCAAATATTCATTTTCAATTTATCTTTAAAAGATAAAATCTCAAAACATTCACTTCATATTGGAAAAACGTTTCCATACTTATTTAATAATAAGTAATTCGCAAATCCATTTATTTTCAACACTTGGAAAACATTCAATATACTTAAATCATAATCAAGTATATATTTCATTCTTAAAGGAAATCATTCTTTAAACACATTAACTTGAGTCAAAACGAATGTTGCGTAAAACATCGTTACGACGACCCAAAATCACTAGTATAGGGATTCGAATTTAAGATAGATATATAAATCCCAATACTATATAAAAACATTTCCTTTTCGAAAACCATTTACTATAACAACAGTGTTATAGTCCACCATTTCCTTTGATTTCTCTCGAAAACGTCTATTTCGACAATGAATGTTGAAATCTATGCTTTCAATTCTTAACACATTTTAAAACAACTTGAAATGGATTAACTTCACTTTCTGCCCATTCAAATTCAAATTCATCACTGAATCTATTAAATCTATTATGGATTTTCGTGTTGACAAATTTTAATTTGAAATCTAAATCTCATTTGAACTTTGCATTTGCTTTCTACTTCCAAAATAGTCAACTAGTTCTTTAGTAAACCATTTATCGACTTGGTTTCATTAGATTTATATCTCCATATTAACTATTTTAGGCATTAGTCTAAACTTGAAATATAAGCTTTACATCAAAACTTGTTTTATTCATACAGTTAAGTCGACAATTAAATTTCCTATCAAAATTTGCAATCCTCATTAGCAAAGGTCGGATCATTCAATCATTTTCCCAAGACATAACCAATTTATTTAATAATATATTCACTGTCCAAAATTACGAATATATCTCCTTTAACAACTTTATGTTTCATTTATCAAATTCAATTAGTTTCGAATTTATAAACGATCTTTACAAATTCCATTTCTATTTATAAACTTCGATTTATAATGTCCTTTATTAAATCAATTCAATTTATATAACTCAATTATATACCAAAAGTCCATTTATAAGTTAGGTACTTACAATCCATTTATTTACAAATCATTCTTCAAAACATTTGAAATCAATTTTCAAAAGAATTCAGAATCAAATTCCCGAGTTATAGTTCAATAATTCTCTTGATTATAACCAAATTGACATGTCATTTCATTTCCCAATTATTTCAGAGATACTCAAAAATATTTGGTTTAAACCAATTCATCAATTCACTTAACTCATATTTCATTTTTCATAAATCTCAACAATCCGATAATGAGTTTTCAAATGATCGAGACTCAAATCTAAGGAGACCTCACCGAAGAGAACTATCGCAAACCTAAATTTAGAGAGGGGAATTTTCAAAAATAATTCTAATTTTCAAAATACTTTTTATTTTAAAGAAAACAATTTTAAACTTCTTTAGATTTGAAAACACTTTCTCTAAAGTGATTCCAGTAACTATTCATATTAAACGCCATAAACTAAGCTTTGTGTAAACCAAAGCTCTGATACCACTTTTGTAAGGACCCGCCGTTCTGACCGCCTCCAGTCGGTAATTAAACCAACTAGAAACTTTCAAAATGACGGATTTTTATTTAGTTTATAGAGTTTAAATAGAATCAGCCACAGAATCACAGAATAATAATAACATTTCACATAAATGAATTTTTCTTTCATATACAAATATCAGAGTTTATACAATGCATTACATTTTAATACAGCGGAACAATTTATTTATTATTTAGTAAAGAAAAAAAAATTCTGAAAAACTTTAGTGATGCGGTAATCCCCCCCTCTCTATCTTCGCTGCCTGAAAATCTTCAAGCTGTAAAATACTCGGTCTGACCCGAGTATTACATTCAAAAGAAAGTAATACACGGGTCAGTCTAATTCAAACTCAGTTATTAGTGCATAGAGGCAATAATAATTAAATAGAAATTAGACGACACTCAAAGATAAATTCACCTATCCGATCCTTTTAACAAAGAAATCGGATAACGGTAAATATAACACTTAACAGTGTTAAAACAATAAATCAGCAGATTTAAATTATCAACGAAGATGGATAGAAGGATTATTAATGAAGATGATTTAGAAAAACATCAAAATTGCCTAAACGGCGATTAACAACAAAACCATCAAATTTAACCAAATCAATTCAAACAATTGAAATATCTTTTAAAACATCAATATCGATTGGCTGCAGTACACGCACGCGTGTACTGCCTTGCCAATACGTCATATGAAATACGCAAAGGTCATTGAATCAAAAGCAAATGAAATATCAATTAAAATAAATACTGTGTGGCTGCAGTACACGCACGCGTGCACTGCCTCGCCACAACAGCATGTGAAATCATCACAACAGCGAGTACTGACAGCAATCGAAGCGGTAGAGGTCAAGTCAGTGACTCAACGCAGCTGCAACGCCAAACCCATGCACAGCAAGTGATAATTCCGAGTACACTTGAACTACATGACTCAAAGAACAAGCAATAAATGAGGCAACAAGGGATGTACACCTAAATGCACAGTGGACAATGCAAGTGAACGAATTATGCAACCAAGGAAGGCACATGTGTGCTACAGGTCTGAACCCACAAGGGCAGTGACAAAAAGGACCAGGCAGCATGAATATATACAGTGTAATCATAATGAACCCAAATTTCAACATTGCAAATTATTTGCTTACGCATGCACTAATTTTTTTTTTAATGAAGAATGAAACAATCTCCAACATGCCTGAACAAATGAAACACTAAACTTTGGCCAAACTTACTCATTTAATACTACAATGCACATAAGACTAAAATGACCTAGGCAACCACATAAAGAGGCACGGCAGAATATATGTAAATATGTCACAACTTTGTACAATGCACGCTTGAATATGTACTAGGCACTGATGTACACGTGATGCTCCCTGAGCAACAACAAAGACTGCAATAGTGCATCCTAGAAATATATTCACTAGAATATTATTTTCATACTATGCGAACACAATAAAATGACTTGGAATCTAGTTGCACTTTAGCGTTTCACTGGTGCATGCATTTACATAACGAACCCAAATTTTAAATGAGGCAATGCAGACAACAAGGGTCTGAACTCATGTACACAGTCAGTGACGATGCCGAACGTATTACCAGACCAGCCAATGATCAGAGATGAGCAAAAGCAAGTGCAACAAAGCAAGAAGGTCATCAATGAACCCAGACTATAGTGACAAGTGCACAAGATCAGTGCGTACACACAAAACAGCATGGGACACTTCAAACATGCTCAGGTGAGTTACATGAAGACTCAAACATCACCAACCAGTATAGGTACAGTGAATACAAGTGGAACCACACATGAAAACAACATATTGAATCAGACATGCTCATATATGCAAGCAATTCAGAAATGTACACATGAAGAACCAAGTGCAGACTCAACTATAACAAAGGCATAAGAATGAAGTGAACATAAAATCAGCCAGTGGAACAAGACCACCGAACCAAACCACAATGCATCAAAGTAATGAAATGTCCAAATCAGACTTCAAGATAACAAAGAACAAATTTCAAGTGCAAAGCACAATGGAACTAGATTTAAAAGCAACCAGTATTAGACATATCAAGCTGCAGATATGAACATATTGGAGCTGCACCTATCACACACATATATGTATGTGTGTATACACATGGTAATGACCAGCAAATATTTCAAAAGAAAAATTGGCAAACTACTGTTTTTTTAGAAAAGTTCCGTTCAAATGCAAAAGTTTAAAAATACTCATATGTGCAACAAGACTTCAAATTGAAGCAGATTCAAAAACAAGGCACAAGGAAAGCAATACTCAGGTCTCAACCCAAGCAACAGTGAATGGCATATGCTAAATGATCAGTGGATAATGAAACAAAACAGGATGGACAAAAAATCAGTGATAACTTCATAACTAACTGATCAGACTTCATGCCTATTTCATTTGGGCTTGCTTAAATCAGTAAATAGTGACTTAAGTAAAATAGTAACTTAGAGTTATATTTAGACTTGCTTTAGAAAACTCAGATCAACTTGGGTTTAAACAATTTTAATCAGTTTCTTTGATTAAAAAAAACAAATAGGTTGAAAGCCTGTAACAATTTGGTTTCCTAACAAAAATTTTAAAACTTGTTTTATCTTGGATAAAATTTTAAACTAAATCTGTGGGTAAATAAATATATTAACCCAGACTAAAGCAAGAACAAAAAAGAATAATTTTTTTTTTAAAATTCTCATAATCTGGAGACTAAAGCACAAAGAGGTCACAGTTTAAAAACAGCATGTATAGACATTCAAAAAAAAAACAATCTGCAGTTCATCAGGGAAGCAAGGCCGAAGCCAACAAAGCAAATAAAAAACCAGGGTACGAGTTTTAACGAAGTGGTATGGCCAAAGAATGGCAAAGTCGAAACCCAAAAATCATCAACGCCAACAAAATCAAATAAAGTCAAAAAAAGTCACCAACCACCAAAAAAAATCAAGTTGCCGAACATAGAATCAAGTTCGAATAGATGTGAGTAAATTAAATTACTCACCTTGCTTCGAAGTGGCGATGAACGCGATCTAATAGAAGCGGCCGAGCATCACAAAGACGAGCGAAATCGAAATCGTGGCACTTTGATTGTTGAAAAGCCCCAATTTTGCAAAGAGGAACGAACAAGGATTAAGGAACGGCAGCCATTTTTCGTCTTTTTTTTCTTCTTTTGTATGAAATGGAAAGGAAGGCTTGGTTGAAAATAATAAGGAGGAACCAGCATACGGTGTCTTATTTTTTAGGGACCAAATCTCGGCTGAGAAGATTTTAGGGTGGCTGCATTTATTAAATTGGTACAATGCTTCATATTTTTTTTTTATCCTAGAGGAACGAACGGAAGAGAACCACAAGGCCTCCATTTTTTTCCCTTCATTTGGTTTAGGGTTTTCAACGAAGTGAATGGATAATGGGACCGGGTTATTAACACTAGATAATATCACAGCCCAACAAAATAAAAGAGAATGGGCCAATATTATACAGCCTATAAATTCTTAAACAAAATTTTATTTTATTTTTGAATTTCAATTGGTTTTGTTATTTCTTTGCTTTGTTTTGTTTTGTTTAAATTATGTTGTTAAAATTTTTCCAATGTAGTTACATTATATTTTACAAAGTTTATAAATATGTTGTTTGAGTTTTAACTATCAAGCATAAATTTATATTAACATGTTTCACAATTAGATTTTATACTTGCATTTTGTACAGATAAAATTTATTCCATTTTATTTAAGTTAAAGAACAATGTTATTAAAACTAACCATCAATTTATAAATTTACATAAATAATAATCCTTAAATCTAAATTATTTTTTCTAAGTCAGTAGTTCGAATTTTAAATACAAATTTAATATTCAATTTCAAACTCCAAAGTCAAATTTAAATTTTTATTCAACTTTTTATAGATTAAATTTTAAAATTTAATCGCCAAATCATAGAAATGTTTTATATAGCATTGGGAATTCAATCTAAATCATCATTCAAACATTTAAAATTAATTAAATATTTTCAATTTAAATTGTTCAAAAATTCAGGATCGTTACACCAAACGACTCCAATCCAATTTCATCGCGTAGTGCTCGTCCATACGATTCCAACGCAACTGGTTTCGCGCGTTTTCGACCTCGTATGAAAAAGATATGATTTTTCAAAGTTTTACACAGTTTTATATAACATTTACAACATTATTTTTATAATTTTAAACCTTAATCATTAACAGCCTCATGATCCCTCCAACCTTCATCATGACCGCACGTATCTTCTTCTCCCACGCGCAACTCACGTTTGCTCCCAGTAAACAAAACACGCAACAACCCATTAGCTCCAAACTAGGGTTCCCTTTTGCAATCACCACACTCGACGATAATTCGATCAGGCACCTCCATTTTGAAGAGCATGACACGAGCAACCTTCGGCTGCCACCACCTGACACTCGGCTCTGCCTTTGGCCTCGAAATGAGTGTGCAACCGAGCACCTTTCGGCCATGATTTCTCCCTCCACGTCGCGAATTATCCAATCACGACCGTTGGATCTAAAGATCTCGAAGAGATCTACGTTTTTCTAGTTGAGAGTTTGCGATGATATTGAGTGGATTGAAAGAAATTAGAGGAGAAAGGTAGGAAGATTTCGGCCATTAACTGTTATGAACGGCGGCTGGCTTTGCAAATTAGGGTTTTTTTTATTTATTTTGCCATTAACTTCTATTCATTCCGGAATTTCCAAACTCCGATTTACGCACGGTGACCGACGTTTCTAGGGTTTACCCTGCGTTCCGGACGCAATGGAACAGGTTTCGAATGCTAATTCGGTCATCTGTGCGAGTTATGGCTATAAACGTACAATTTAAATTAAACCGATTTAAACGATTTTCTAGGCGTTTTAGCTTGCACCGGACAAACAATAGATCCAATTGACATGAAATTTGAAACCAAACAATAATATCACATTACGGATCCGATGAAACCGGTTTCGTCGAAATCCGAGACTGTTTGAAAAATGGCTATTTTAACTCGCCAAATTAATATTAAAAACAATTTTGATGCGTTTCGAGCTGCCACGATCAAACGAAAACTCCGATTGCTACGAAAATTGAAATCCGATAATAACAAACTATTACGGATCCAATGGAACTAGTTTCGTCCAATTCTGAGACTGTTCGAAAATTGGCTATTTTCACTAATCGATTAAATATTAAAATATTCAATTTTCACAAATTAACTTCTAATTTGATTTTAAAAGTTCTAAAATATCATTCTAACTCCAATATGATAAAATAAAATTTTACAAATCATTTTTAATCATATTTAACTCAATTTTCAATTATTTCTGTATTTTCACATATTAAATTATCGATTTAATTATTCAATTAAATCCAATTATTCGAAATAAAATTTATTCGACTTATAAATTCACTTATTAATATTTAAAATTAATTAAATATTCAAATTTAAATTAATAAAAATTCTGGGTCGTTACAAAAATAAAAAGAAATCAGCTATGCTTTTGGAAAATGAAACTGCCATAAGGCCTCCCTCCGCACACACAATGCAAGCACATACTTGGAGGAGATTTCTCCTTATGACAGTTAAAAATGCTTGATACGCGAAAACCATTTGATATTATTATTAGTGCATAGTGAAAAAAACATTTCGAAAGTATAATATTAATCTTAGCTAACATACCACATTTTGTCGTATGCCTACTATAGCTACCATGTTCAATAGCAGGTTACCATCACATTCCATTGCAGGTTATACAACTAAACCGCACATGGCTCGTATTGCTTTGTTTGGATTTCTAACAAATGCAGGCAAAGGAACTTCCTACACCAAATTGGGTATGCCTCTAGAAGGATGCCCCCGAGAACCTAACCGGATCTCTGCTAACAAGGCCGATGTTACCTCACGCTTTAACCAAGCTATAACATAGGTAACTACCACACAAGTTTGACATCCCCGGTATCCGAGGATCCTCAACCACAAAGCAACAACCACAAAGTATAATAAATTTTCAGCATCAACATAGGTAAAATATCTGGCTCCATACTATGGTACCACCTCTTACCCAGAAGAAAATGGACATACCCTAGGGGTGCGACCCCTAAAAACCTTGCCGCAACATTCTTGTTTCGACCATTTCCGGGTTGTGAGGCTTAACGAAGTCTCGTCCATAAAGTTATGCTTTTCAAAAAAGCCATGCTTCGATCAACAAATGATCAGCAACACTTCGTATGCCAAATTACAAAATTGGGAATATATCACTAGTAACCATCAAATACATAACCTCTGAGCTCGTACGTCTCAGAGAAGGGTATTAAGCTAAGAGAATAAATTCCCCACCACCAATAGAAATGTATTTGATAGAAACCAGCTTTACATCTCAATGTGTAACGTCAGACATACATCCGTACAAGTCTGTTCCAGGATCGAACGGAACCGAAGGCACTTCCAAAGAAGCCCTTGCACATCCGGATATTCACTAATCACGTCCGGACTCCCCATCACAAAGGGTGATCAAATCTCTATACCGGAGCAACTCTGAGCAGAGACATTCGACAGGTAATCCTTTCGTTTTCGAAAATACCCGGTCTTCAACACCATCTTCAAATGCAATCCCATTTCGCCGTATCAGTATTCGGAATGGGTTTTGTGACACAAAGTCCTCTCCCGGCTAATCCAAATAACGAGCACTTATTTTTTAAAATAAGCGTTCAATCAGATTTCAAACAAATCACAGCAAATTTCCATTTTGATCTTTTAATCAAAAGATTCATTACAATCACAAAGGTTCGATGTGGTTTTCGAATATCCATTTGGAATCCGACCTCCGGTCGCATCGAAATTCAAATGTCATTTAAAGACCAACATTGATAGTCGGTTATTTAACTATCAATCAACATTCACAACAATCGTCGAGATTTAAATAATTTTTCCCTCAGTTATTATTATTTTCAATATATCTTCGCAAGATATAATTTTAACGCTTCAACCATTTGAAAACAAATTTCAAATCAATTTTCACCTTTCAATCCTTTGAAAACGACTTTCAAATTACTTTTCCACATTTCAATACCTTGAAAACAAATTTCCAATCATTTTTTCTTACGCGGAAAACATTTCCAAATATTTATTCGTTTCCATTGAAAATCTGCCGAGTTCAAATATTTTAAAAACAATTTAAAATACTTATCCAAAATATACTTGGAAATATTTAAAATAATACTATTTTAAAATACATGCTTAAATTCTAGTTATGAAAAAAATATTATACTAATATCGCATATAATAATTCAAGTCCAAAACAAATTTTAAAATAAAATTAGTAGATAGGATATAACCATTTAAATATCCAATTTCTAAAACAAATATCAATTTAAAACTTTAAATAACCACTGCCATAATAGTTTAAAATATATTTTTACTTTAAATATTTTCAAAATAACCTACTTAAATAATTTTTCCAAAACATTCTTTCCCTTAAACCATCTTTACAACTTCAATTTATATGTATAAATTATATTGAAAACATTCTCGGCTTTCAGGAAAAATGCACATTCCATTCTAAAATGGTTCATTCAAATCAACTTATAAATCTTTTTGGATTTATTTTAAATTTACCTCCCAAATCCGTAAATTCCTTTCCACACTTTTTAAAAATAAAACAATATTTATTTTTTAAACAAATTTCCCTTTCTTTTATAAAATTCCCATTGTGGACTTAATTTTTTAAATATCTACTAATTTACGATTTTCAAATCGATTCCCAAGTATTTACTTTCAATACCAAATCAATTTTTGAAATTGATTTCCAAATTTATTTCAATTACCAAATCCAATTCCAAATTGGCTTCTAAATTTATTTCTATCGACAAATCAATTTTCATATCAATTTCCCAAAGATTTATTTTAAACACCAAATTAATTTTCAAATCGATTTTTAAAATCTTTTCAAATACTAAATTAAATTCCAAATTTAATTTCTAAAATTTATTCCCTTTATCTCCACCAAACTATTTAAAATCCATATTTTAAATAACTTCTTCAACTTTTGAATAATATTACCCGAAATCCATAGATTAAGCCTTTTTCTCATATTTTGGAATTTATGCAATAGGATTCATAAAAAATAAAACTTTATTCTTTTTAGAATTCCTTCTTTTAAAATTATCCAACTTTCAAAAATAAATTTTTACTATAACTTTTCAACTTGAATTTCAAAAATCCAATTTTTATTTATTTCCGATATCCTACGATACCAAAAATAAATTCAGCTAAACTATAGCCTTCAACGATTTCAATCACAATATATTCACACACAGATTATAAACAGATTAACACACAAATTATTGAAACAAATTCAATCATTTAAGGAATCCAGTTGGATCCCTCCAACCTGTTTCTCTGCATCCACAGATGTTAGCACAACAATTAAATACACATTCCACTTCGAGGTGGAATACCGTGGTATATGGGATTTATGAAATATCATCCGCTATTATGCGGCGCATAGGGTCTCATCCGCTACATAATGCGGGAAATCAGTCACTCCAAATACATATACAATACCAATTCCACTTCGACGTGGAATATCGCGGTATATGGGTTTAATATAATATCATCCGCTATTATGTGATGCATAGGGTCTAAACTAATATATCTGATAATAAATTAATCATCCAAACGCACAGTCAATCAATTTAAAATAAAACTATTTAAAATTAAGTTAGAAAAATTTGATTGAGTGAGAAGATCTCACCTTGCTTTTGTTTCACAATCCATTTCCATTTTGACCATTTATTCACGGTTTCTGACCTTGTAAGACAATTATATGATTTTATTAATAATCGAATCAATCGAACAAATTAAATTTCCATTTTAAAGTTTAATAACAAATGATTTGTTTTAAACTAATAATTTATCTCCAAACTACAAAATTTTAAATTAAACTAGTAACTGAAAATATTTATATATATTTATCTCTTTACTGTAACATATACGTATATATATATATATATATTAATTTTAAAATACGGAAACTTGTATATACCTTTCTAAATTAAACAGAAATTTTCAAATCTATATATAAAAAAGTTTCTAGGTATTTTTATATATTTTTATTTTCTTTCTCCAGAATTTAAACTTCCGTTTTCATAAAATTTAAAACATGTATTGAATTTAAATTAAGGATTATATACCTTAGTAATTTGTTCTAGGAAAAATGAACAGCAACCCCTCTATCATCTTCTTCCTCTATCAATAAATAACATGCATAGGATATTCCCCCCAAACCCATTATCATGTGCGTGCAAGGCACTGACATGGCCAAAAACACGACGAATTCCAAAATCGGTCGCGTCGAAGGTCTTCTCTCCACAAACTCCACTTGCGCCTAAAATCCAAGGTTCCATCATTTAATCAAAATGCGACATCCCCAGGCTGTCGTTGCTGCCGCGTCAGGTTGCACTCACCAAATAGAGACCGAGCTCTACCAAAATCTCCCAATCGAAGCTTCACCTCACCAGAAACCCATTGCCACTCTCTGATTCACCCAACTCCAACCATACAGCCCAAAAACCTGAACCCTAGTTTTCACTATTTAAAATCGAGTGACCTAAACCATGTTCGATCATAAAGAATTAGGGTGGAATCGAAGAGCACCTCGATACGATCTTAAGGAAATTTGTTTGGTGATTTTTAGTGGAGAATAGGATTTGATTGCGTTTCGGCCATTTTGAAATTTAGAACAAGGCGGCCATTTTTTTCTTTTAATTCACGAACGAAAATTGAGTGCTGAGATAAATGTTCGGACTTTGTTTTTATTATCTTTTTTTTCTTTTGTATACGCGTGTTTCATTTTAAAGAGAAAAGTAAACACGTGTTCAAAAAAGTATATACGTGTTGAGAAGTAAAAAAAGACTTGCAAAAATTATTATTTATATTTAAATTTCAAATTCAAATTCAAATTGCCTCGATAAATACAACTTGTAATCTCAAAACCCACTCAAGATGTGCCGCCAGGCGTTTATAATGTTAAACCCCTATTCCAAACGCGATGGAAAAGGTTTCGAGTCCAAATTTGACCAAATGGAGAAGATAGCTTTTTGGACTCAGCTATTATATTAAATTTCAATATAATTTTTCAGTGCGTTTTCTTATCGTACGGTCAAACGATCACTCCAAACACTACGAAAATTGAAATCCGATAATAATACAATATTATGGATCCAATGGAACTACTTTTGACAAATTCCGAGACTGTGTCTCGAAAGGCTATTTTTAAAAATCGATTTAAACGAAAAAATTTCGAAACTGAACAAAACAGTTTTAAATCCAATTCGGAAGCTTCTATTATCTTTAGTATTATCAATATGAATTTTCTAAGCCATCAAATTATTATTAGAAAGCTTAAAATTAAAGATTCAAATTTTAATCCAACCTTTAATAGTTAAATTCAAAAACTTTAATTGCCAAATCCATTATTATATTTGAAATTCAAGCTAAACCATCATTCAAATATTTAAAATCAATTAAATATTTCAATTTCAATTTTCCAAAATTCAGGGTCGTCACAAGAAATATGACAGATATGTGTGATATGTCACGACATCCAGCATATCCTTTGAGCTCCATAGTAGTCCATCTAGAATTTGTTTTGTTTAGTGCTCGGTCTGACCCGAGCATTATAGTGAAATAACACTCGAGTCAGTTTGGAAAACCAACGTGAGAAACACACTCAATTGAATTATTACAGTTTCCAAAATCCTTTAAAAAATCAAAGGTATCTCATAAGATCACGCCACAAATAAACATATCAGGTTTTTACCTTAAGATAACCAAAACATTTCTTATCAAATCCTCTGACATTATAGTAGTGTCTATATACAAATACTTACTCAAATAGCCGAAATTGTCACTTTCATTAAATTCCAGCATAATAGGTATACAAAAAAGTCCGAAGGCATTTATTGGAGATTGGATTTCCATTAATGGCAGGGCTATTGGGGTATCGCCCGTCACAGTACCTGGTCTAGATCAGATTACCAAGGATTAACACTGATTCCCTGCAACACAAGACCGGAGCTACCCCTTACTGGATAGTCCGAATAACATCACCCCGTGGTTGGGATCAGCAACCGCCCACACAACCGAATAAAATGGGACATCTAGACAAGGATGACCTTATCCTAATTGGTTGCAAGCCACTTAGCCTTGCTGCACCTCCAATTTGTTAGCCATTCCTGGTTGATGAGGCTCGAGTATGCGTTACCTTTTTAGAACAAATCTCACTAAGAATTCTCATCATCCTCCCGAAGAAGTTCTGATAGCATTCATCCATACAAGTCCGTTCCCGGTCCGAACGGAGCCGAATGCACTACTTCTACAATATCCATTTTGGAATCACCCTCAGGATTAGTAGCGATTAGCCCCTGCACTTCACTGCTCCATCTTTGACTCCAAGCACTTGTCTTCCTTACGAAAACGTTCAAACCGGATCGAAGTGCTTTTCGGGAGATTAATCCTGATCCCTGTCTCTTCGAAATGATCAGCGCATTAGTCAATATTGATAGTCGGTTATTTAACTATCATATAACATTTATAAACAACCATCAGGCCTTAACAATTTCCCGAATTATTTATTTCAAAATATCTTCACAAGTTTTTCCACACTTCAACCTTTTGAAAATAGTTTTCAAATTAGTTTTTCTCTCGTGGAATAAATTCCCACCTAATTATTTTATTTCCACTGAAAATCACCAAGTCTTAATACTTAAGGTTTTTTTTAATAATTTTAAATCACTTATCCAAAAATATATATTTTAAAATACTTAAAATAAAAGCTACTTAAACACTTTATTTAAAATACTAGTTATGAAATTTTAGAATAATTTCTCATGTAAACATAAGCCAAAACAAAATTTAAAATAAAAGTTATTCTATAAGGTATAAATATTAAATAATTATCCTTTAAATCATAATACTAGCTAAACCTTTAAAATAATTACTACTATAACTAACTTAATAAATATTTACCTTTAAAATTTTAACAACTTAAATAATAAATTCTCAAAAAATCATTTCTTTAAAACAACTATAAAACTTTTAACTTACACTTAAAAATATGCTTTGAAACATATTTGCATTTTCACAAAACCCACTTACCATTCCAAAATAGTCCATTTAATCGGTTAATAAATTCTTCCCGATTTATCCCAATTTGACTTACGTCCCAAACCCGTAAATTTCTTTCCATACCTTTAAAAATAAAACCACTATTTTTTTAAACAAACTTCCATCTCCTTATAATCACTTTCAAAAATATATACTTACAATATTATTTACATTAAGGCTACTAAAATTACTTAAATAAAAATAATACTTAAGAAATTCTATAAGAATTTTTGAGTAAAGCTAAAACCAAAATTTCCTTTTTTAAAATAAGTTATTATATCAAATATTTATGTTCAAATTCCTTTTAAAAAAATCATAATACTAATTTACCTTTAAAAATAATTAACTACCATAATTAACTTAAATAATATTTACTTTTCATTTAAAAATAATTAAAATAATAAATTTTCTAAAACATTCTTAAAAAAACCATTTTTAAACTTTTAGTTTATGCTTGAAAATTTTTCTTTGAAAATATACTTAGTTTTCTAGGAAAATTATACTTTTCGACTTTTAAAAATAAAATCACTTTTTATTTTTAAAATGGATTGCACCTTTTCTTATAAATTCCACCAGAATCTATACTCCCAAATTTATCCACTGATAAATATTCCACTTCGTTTATAGACCCAGTTTACAAATTTCCATTTCTCATTTCCCTTTAAATCACAGTTCCAAAACACCAAATCGATTTCATACTGATTTCCTGTTTTAAATTCCCTTCAAAATTTATTACTCAATTTATCCAATTCCCAATAATTATGTACTTAAGAATTTTCTTTTCATTTCCTTTTAAAATCCAAACTTTATATATATATATTTCCATTTCTTCAAATACCAATATATATTTAACCAAGCCATAACATTTAATAATTTTGATCCCCAATATAATCAATATAGTTTAGCACAGATCATCAAATAAATCACATCGTTGAATATAAAATAAATACAACATTTTTGAGGAATCCAGTTGGATCCCTCCAGCCTGTTTCCCTACATCCACAGATGTTAGCACAATAAAAAATACCAATCCCACTTCGAGAGGGACATCGCGGCATATAGGGTCATCCGCTATTATGCGGGGCACATAAGGTCCCATCCGCTAAATGTTGCGGGAAATCAATCACTCCAATATATATATATATACACACACACTATACACATATACTATATATATATACTATATATAACATATCCCATCCAAGCTGATAATAAATTATCAATTCAAGCAAACAATTAATAATTTAAATTTAACTATTTAAATTTAAAAGGTAACCCAAATGAGTGAGAGTAGCTCACCTTTATTTTATTTGCAATCCACTTCAATCTTGACTTGGTTTCACCATGATTATAAACCTTGTGCAACATTATATGATTTATAAATATTGGAATAATCAGACAATTTATCTCTATTTAATCTTACTAATAACTTTCCCTTTTTTAAAAAACTTTTAGTAGCCAAAATAAATGAATTAAGATTATCAAATAAATTAATTACCTTAACAAGTTATTTATCAAAAAAACTAGTAAATTAAAATGTATGCTTGTATATTTATTTTTATTTTTGAAAACACATATATTTATAAAATGATATACATTACCAATTAAATTTTCTATTTTCCTTATATCTTATCAACATATATATTTTCCGCTTTCACTGTATATACACATACTCATTAAATTCTTAATGAAAATAAAAATATCTTTCTATAATATGTATTAAAACAAAAATGATTTTTATACTTCATTGTAATATATTTTACTCTTCTGTAAATCTGAAATCTTTTCTATAAATATTTTTGCTTCCCCTAAAATGTGTGTGTGTGTGTATTTCTTTACTCGATATAAATTTATTTATTAAACTAAATTAAGCAACAGCAAATACCTCTCTACCCATCGCTAGGAAGGCACTGCGAAGCGCGCGACTTCGATCAAGCAATCGTGACGTCGCCGCGATACCTCCCTCCTTGCTACGAACAATCGCAAAGCCTCTATCTCCGATCGCGATCCCATGAATGCCAACACATCGCCTTCCCTTGACTCGCCACTGAAGAACGCCAGCCTCCGTGCTTCAATCAATTCGACTCCCCCTAGTAACCATGCCCTCCTTTAAGTTCGATCTCGTGCACAGCTCAGTCGCCATTTTTTTCCTACGGGTTCGATTTGATTATGGGACGAAAGAGGGTAGGCTTGAGATATTTACTTTCTCAAATTTTGCTCGAATCGAAAATATGAAATGGGAGACTGATTTTGGGTGTTAGCCATTATAATTTATTTCTTTATTTTCTTTTATTTTTTTTAAAGTTTGAAAATTTAGCTGTTAAGAAAAACGAGAAGGAGGGGACGCGTGTCTAGAGAAAAGAAAAAAAAGGCCATGTGTGTGAAGGGAAGAAACGTATTTGATTTGTCTTGTGAAAACATTATTATATTAATTACATATATATTATATTTTGAATTCAAATTGTCTCGATAACACAACTTAAAATCTTGAGCTCCTATCGATGCGTGCCGCTAGGCGTTCCTAATATTATACCCCTATTCCGAACGCAAAGGAAAGGTTTTGAGTCCTAGTTCGATCGTATGAAGAAGATAGCTTTTTTGACCTAGTTATAATATTGAATTTACGATATAGATTTTAGCAAGCTTATCTACCGTACGACCACTCGATTACTCCGAAAGCTACGAAAATTGAAATCCGACAATAGTACACTATTATGGATCTAATGAAACTGGTTTCGTCGAATTCCGGGACTTGCCTCGGAAGGCAATTTTTAAATATCGAGTTAAACGATAAATTTTTTAAAACTGAACAAACCACTTTCAAACTCAAATTTAAAACTTTTATTATCGTCAGTATTATCGACATAACTTTTATAAGCCTATGAAATATTTTTAACAATCTTAAAACTCCAAATTTAATATTTTACCCAACTTTCAATTATTATTTCCAATAATTTAATTATCCTAATAAATTGTGATATTTGAAATTCACGTTAAACTAACATTTAAATATTTAAAATCAATTAAATATCCCAATTTCAATTATCTAAAAATCCCGAGTCATCACATTCCTCCCCCGTTAAAAGAATGTCATCCCTGAAATTACTAGTTAAGAAGAATGATTTAGAACCCGCTAACTATTTCCCAAAACAATTTTTTATTAAAGACACATTAACACCCTTACTAACTTCCCAAACTCATCCATAACCTCCAAATAATATTATTTACCAAACAATTTAAATTTAAAATCAAATTTTAAATTATCAAAATTATCTTAAAATTTTCTAACTCTCTAAATTTTTGAAAAATTTCGCCAGCTAGATCGATACGGCTACAAAATGCCTCTATGGGCCCCCAAATTCAAAAGAAAACAAAAGCCAAGTGGCTAGACCAGAAAATCATTAAATTTCATATGACGGTTTAAATACATACCTTTTAGTCGGATAATTCACATTTATCTTCTGAAGTCAAAGACACCAATTTCCTTTCCTTTCAAAACACATGTATATCCTACTTAGCAATAAGATCCAATCACTGCATTCAAAATCACTTTATACATTTCTATACAAAATTTTCAACATCTATTTCATTCAAACCCATATGATATACACATATCATCCATACGCAATATCAAATCTGATCGCCCACTCGATCACACAATTTCAATTCCAAACTAGTATCGTACACCCGACATCCTAGTGCAGACTCAGATCTGGTTTCTTAATCAGAAACCGTCATTCTCCTTGCATAGCCACAAATATGATAGAGAATTTTCAGAATCAATCAAAAATCCATATCCAGAGTTTGCCGTCAAAAATCGAGTGAAAAATCTCAACTCGGATCGTTATAACTATTCCAAAATTCTGTGCTCGAATCTGGATCAAATCGTTATGCGAATAAAATAATACACGTACATCCTACGGATTTATCCCAATTGATTATTAGCTATATCAATTCTCTTTTTATTCACATTTATTTTTTATTTCTATTTACTTATCCACACGTATCATTTCACACACTTTTATTAAATCTTCATTCAAATATTAACTTAGAATATTTTCCCAATATCAAATTTTACTTTAAGAATTTCACCATTTTCTCTTAAGTTCAATATAATTATTTTATACACTTTAGTATTCATTTTCACTTCACCACTGAAGTTTATCTATTTTTATTCGAAATTTTAAATTTCAAATATCAATTTAAACTCAGTTTACCTCCAAAATTTAAATATTAAATCTTATTAACCACATCTCAACCCATATTTACTTTCCTGGTTATTGTAATTAGTTCCATCCACTAATTTGTTTCCAATCCAATTCAATTTCAAATCTGTTCAACTTGCTAATTTTAATTAATCACTTCATTTATACATTTAATTTCAAATCTCAAATAAAAGCTTAAATTAATATCCATTTCATTTAGTATAGTCTTCTTAGACTTTTTCCTCAAATTCACTTTTATTTAATTTGATTCAGTTACACTTCAATTTAATTCAAATTTTAAACTTTTGTATGTTTCCAAACTCATTTGGATCTCCATAAATATTTTTAATTAAAATTCCAGAGTTTAAACAATTTCTTAACATTTCAAAATCACCTTTGAAATCATATATACCCAAACCAAATTATTCCTTTGCATACCAACATCAAACCCAATTTTGCAACAAATACCAATTCAAAATATTCAGGTAGCAATTCCTCCATTAGAAACTCGAAAATGAACATCGATGATGTTGTAGTCATCACTGAAGTTATTTTCCAACGATTGAAAAGAGTTTAGTGCTTTTATCCATTCAAAAACATTTTCCATATATTTTTAAATTCCAAATCTCACCAGATTTCATATCCAATTCAAAAATATTTCCCAAATAATAACACCTTTATTTCTCCAAAACATTTGAAAATCATTTTCAAATCAAAGGAATTTAATTTCTAAAATTTCGAATTCCAAATCCTTTTAATCCCTATCCAAAAATTACTTTGGTATCTTATTTCAATTTATAAATCACATTTATAATTCGCGTTTCAAATTCCATTTTGTTATCTGAATTTATTTCCTTAACCTTTGGTTATGATTTCAATTCCTAGTTCAATTTCCACACAACAATGATAATAATTTAATATTATCACTTTCTAACAACCAAGAAACCATACATAACTATAATAATTTACGAAAAATTATTTCCTTTATATACAAAAATAATTGGGTAAAATTATTTCATTACCCTATTTTAAAACAATACTGTGTCGGTTTATCTTGTTTAAGAGTTTAGAAACCCCTATCGATGACATGTCGTCCCACATATCGACCAGAATCCATAAACACTCAACCGCTAAGTCAACACAATATAAAAGAAAAATTTATATTCACTGTCAAATACGTGCTCATATCTATTAATACTCAAACTCCTTCTAGAGTACTACGAACTCTATTTCTAATGAGTACTTTCCATCAGAGCCAAGGTTCTCATCTAACCTTCAGCTCTGATAACACAATGTCACGACCCGATTTCTCGACGCCCGAAAGTCAACATCGATATGTCCACTGTATTAAATGTCGAACAATCGAATGCCGGAAAACCAGTCCGTAAGGGAAAGAAGAAGGAGGTAGAAAAAGAGAAAACAAAACAACATCAAAATCTTACAGACGCAGCGGAATAATACATAATAGATAAATGACTAATCTTTATACAAAAAGAACTAAATCTGTTTTATTTATTACATCAACAGAATACAACACAATCAATAGCAAATACTGGACAGTTATATTAATCTTGTCCCCAAAAAAGCTGACTACACAGTTGTTTGTGTCAAAATTGGGCACAATACTCGTCGGAAGTTTTTGAAGAGATAATAAATGAAGAAAGTAAATTAAAACGTGGATTATCTAACAAAAACTCCAAATAGCAGGAAGTAAATTGCACAATGGACAACGATTTAGAGTGGTTCGGCGATTTGCCTACGTCCACTATGAAGTTTTGTTACTTTATTGCTTGATATTCGGAGAATACAACTTTTTGATATCAAAGTACAGCAAGTAGTAAGCCAAAATTCGAAATCAAAGGCAGCGGTGGTGCTCTGAAGCAATTCTGGCAGCGTCTAGATGTGCTTTATCTCTAAAATTCTCCGATCCCCTTTCTGAATGACCAGGGGCTCTATTTATAGGTGCTGGAGGCTGATATTTCTCCTAAAATTCGGGGAGACCACTTCTGGCACGTGTGGGGGGCCCACATGGCCGAATTCTGGAGATCCGGGCCCACTTTGGGATCGATTCGACCCTTGGTTCGAATCGATCAAAAATGTGTCTAATCGTGATGAAACTTGGCGTGGACATTCTTCTGTGTATATGCAAGCTCCTGTGAAAATTTCGTAGCATTTGGACTTGTAGATCTCAAGTTATGATCGATTCAAGATGGTGCTCCTCGTCCTATGGATTCGTTCGAATCAATATGGTTCGAATCCATAGGGTCGAATCCATATGGTGACTCAGAGTGGTTTCAGCCGCGCTTATCTGATGGATTCGAAGAGTTGGATTCGAAGGTATGCTCCTTCGATTCGATCACACCTGCGTTCCTTCGTATCGATGAAGGCATTCCATGGTTCGATCGATACGAAGAGTTCTTTGCTCCATGGATTCGAAGATGGTTACCAGATGGGGCCGAAGTCCCAACAACTGTATGGATTCAAAGGGTTCCAGCTTGATGGACTCGAAGATAGGGATACTCTGATGGATTCGAACTAGGGAAGGCTTTAGATGGATTCGAAGTGAGGGCTTGCCCGATGGAGTCGAAGCAAAGGAGCTCTTCATGGATTCGAGGCAAGGCTCTGGGAGGATGGATTCAAACCAATGCATGGTTTATTGATTCGATCGTGAGGCTATCTTACGGATTCGAACCTTAACTTCTTTTGATCGATTCGAACTGAGGTTGTCTCCTTCACTTTCCATTGGCGATAACTTGAGCATACGAACTCGGACTGCCTCGAAATTTGGAACGTTGGTTTCCACAGCCTCGCTTGACGTGTCTTATCAATTGTAGCCCGATACGGACTCGGACATAATTCATCGATATTTGTAGTAGACCAACAATCATTCAAAATTGAGGACATGAGACCCTTATTTTCCAGTCAGTTCCTTGGTATCTCGACCTTGCCAAAAGGCGGGATAACATTTGCCCCCCAAAGTACGTCTTGTGCAAACATGACGTGCTTTGAAAAGCTGCAGTTTTACGTTGGACAATCAGGACATGCTCTTCTGAAAGTCGTCAGCCGTTGTAACCATAACGAGGTGAACATTTGATCCCTGTAAACGTTAAAGATCAAGCGTTAGTCATACACATGTGCATATATGTACCACTTTGGCTTTGGTTAACGTTGCGCGATTGCTAGTCGTTGTCAGTTTGGTTTGTTATCGAATTCTGCATCAGTCCTCTCCTGAACTGATCTTGAGATTCGAGTTGAGACACTGTTTTATGATTGTCTATGATTGTCCTCTTGTATCGATCCTCTCCTGAATCGATGTAAATGGTAGACAAGTATGTTTTTCATATTGAAGCACCATGTTCGTTCTCATCGATGGTATCTAGCGGATTCGAAGCATGTTCGTTCGAATCGATAGGGTTTCGAATCGGTGGAATTGATGGTTGTGGAATAGGCACTTCGAATTAATAGGATTCTTCAATTCAGCCCTTGTCCATGTGCTTTGTATCGATGACGCTTCGCATCGATGTTGTCTTGATGGATTTGAAGTTATGTTCGTTCGAATCGATTGTCCGGCATCTGCTCAGTGCTTCCTCGAACCGATGATGCCTCGCATCGACTAAGTTGGGATGGATTCGAAGCAATGGCTCTACGCTGTGATGGATTCGAACGCAGTGGGTTCGTACTCGGTGGATTCGAACGTGATGGATTCGAACGTGGTTTGTTCGAATCGATAGCATGTGACCGATTGGGGTCGATCATTTTGACCGGGAGACGAATCGTCCCGTTTCTCCCCTGGGATCCATATAAATATGTGAGGCTGGGCTCTTTTTTCACTTTTCACTTTTTACTGTTGTTGTAGCTTCTTCTTCGAATCGATCTTCCAGGGCTTAAAACAAGCGCGTTTTCCACGAATCGATCGAATTCTTTAGGCTTTCCCTTATGATTTTACCAAGTCAGGTAATTGGTGAATCAAGCCGAGTGAGGAATGATGGAACTGGAAGTTTTTGACATCGATTCAACCTTTCCTTTTTGAAAATTGCGAGGAGTGGTGGGATCTGGACAAGGTGGTTCGACTCAATGGAACTGAGGAGTGTGGTCATTCGAGTCGCATCGATCAGAGTGTCGTGTCTCATTGCTTCGCATCGATCCGAGAATGAACAATCTGAGTCCATTTTGAATGCATAGCTTCGAATCGATGGTTGCAGAGGAAAAAAGGGTCGCGGCGATCGATTCGAAATAGCGATATTCTGATCGATTCGAAGGAGCTTAATATGGATCGATTCGAAGTAAGGATATGGTGATCGATTCGAAAGAGTTCAACTTTGATCGATTCGAAGTATGTAGAGCTTCATGGATTCGAACCGCTCCTTTGTTCCCAGAGTCTCACCGAGTCAAACTACATGGAGTTGGGGCGTACCAATTCGAAGTTCATCGATTCGACTCGTGTCCATTCGAGTCGATCGATTCGAACGTTCTTGCTCCTGGGACTTCCACTCTTCTGATTTGCTTCAATATCTGAACTACGACCAATTTCAAGCTGAACTTTGACGAACTTACTGAACTTTTAATATACTTGACTCCGGCGAGCTTCGGCCTTGCATAATCGAATTTTACTTGACCTTCCCTTTGGAGCTCGCCGATGGCACCATGACTTAAACTAAATATAATGAATTTATACTTGGATTGGTCAGTAGCATCTGGGTGGCGTGAAAGTGACGGCCAGCGATGACGGTCGTTTTCATTCTCAAATTCCAAAGTTTCATCGTTCGGACATCTCGTTTCATCTTGTAGAATCTGCTTAAATTTTTTGCATAGCACTTGCACCGCACGACATACTCATACACTTTGCACCGGGGGAATGCACGGGCTTTTTATGTATTTTAACGCCACTTTCTGGTGAGTTAGTTAATTATGGAATCTTCGAGTTCTCGACAACAAGAAGCACAAAGCTCGCCTCTGCCAGCGCTCGAGATTCCGGAAATCCCTCCTAAAGTCGTAGATCCGGCCCCGGATGAATTGCCGGAGGCCATATTTATCGAAGATCCTGTCGATTCTGTTCAGTCCAATATCTCGGAGTCTCTGTTGGGCCGGATATGTTCGAAACATAACATATCCCTGGACGATGTTTTATTACCTAGTGCTAGCGACAGACCACACAACCCATCTGAAGGATATACTGCCTTCTACCGTCATGCCTGTGCGGCTGGATCTCTTCCTCCTTTTAACCAATATATCAGAGAGATGCTATCGTATTTGGGAATCGCTCCTTCACAACTCCATCCCAACGGTCATGCATTACTGAACAGCGTCTTTGTCATATTTATGGATTGCCTTTTTCGCCCGCCAAGACCTAACGAGATTAGGCACATATTCAACTTTAAGAGTAGGGGTGATAGCCCGTCTTTTACTTTTCTGGAGGCGGTTAGGAACTGTCAGGTTGTGACTGGGGCCTGGACCAGGCTTAGTTATTTCAAGAACGAGTGGTTTTTTGTTCGATGCCCCCCAGGGTTTGCCAGGAGATGGTTATCCAGACCTAAGTATCATAATTCGTCCTTGAATGGTCACTTTTAATACTTTACACTAATACTCTGCTATTCTTGCAGCTATTATTTCGAGACCTACTGGTGGGCATTATAGAGGCGTCGTTCAAAGCTTACAAAGGGTTCCTCAAGACTCAAGGCACATAGATTTGCCGTTGACCGATGATAACTTAAGGACATTGGGTCTGATTGAGATGGGCCAGAGTATTGTAATTGAAGGCTTGGCGAAATCGGCCTCGAGGAAGAAGAAGAAAGTCGCAAAAAGAAAACCTGGCGTTGTGATAAGAGAAATGAGCGACGATGAAAGAACGCCCACAGACACTGAGATAGCAGGCGACCTTTCCCGAATAGAAGAGGGCCAGACAGGCAAGGCTGCTGTACCTAAGTTTAAGAGATGGAAATCTGTAGTCGTAACCCGCTCCCAACCTGGGGTTACTGTTTCCAGCGCCTCTCCTTGCCAGCCCGGAGACCTTTTCACAGGGTTGGACGATATTCCCATTCCGGACTACGTATCTCTCCACCACGGGTCCGGGTTGGAAGAGCTCCGGGGAGCGCTTGATATAAGCGAATCTTTACCCGTTAGTGTAATCGACACTTCTGGTTGGTCGGGGGGTTTACGCATTTTTACACTTTTCACAACACCTCACGACTTCCACATGCATTTCGGTGCTTTTTCTTGGTACTTAATCAAATTTTCTCTTTTTTACAGGTGCCATGTCGAATCGTCCTTCTACGCTTGATAGACTTCGACGAGTGCATCATTCTTCATCCTATTACGAGTCTCGCCGTAGGGATTCTGACCGAGATCGTGCGCGGAGGCATTATGAGCAAGAGCATCGCGATAGGGACCATTCCCGATATTATTCTAGCCAGGAGCGTTCTGATAGGGATCGAAGGTACCGTTCACCCTCTCGTTCTCCTCCGCCATCTAGGAGCCAGGAACCTGTAGTCGAACCTTCGCGGCAACAGCCATCTCAACAAATCTCTAAACCTGGTCCACATCGTTCAAGGACTGATACGGCTACGACCGTAACTGTGGAGGAGGCACCTCTTGAACCGTCTGGTGAAGGGGCTATTAGAATTGCTCAGTTGAAGAAAGACTTTCCATAAATATGCTTTGATGCCTATATCTTTCTACCCAATCTCAAAAGAATTCCCGAAGAGGCCGTGAACACCGCCCTCAGCTATACCCGGGATTTTTATGCTCAGTATAAAGAGTGGTACAGGGCGGCTGTTAAAGCCTCGAAAGTAGCCTTCGAACGAGCCAAAGTTATTGAGAAACTGGAAGCAGATTTGGCTCAGAAGAACCGTATTGTTGACGTACTTCAATCTGAAATGGAATCTTCTCGCAAGGCCGAACTGGAGTCGCTACAGAAGGCCGATGAGACACTAGCTGAGATGGCGAAAATGTAACAAGCGCATTGTACTTTAGTTGAAGATTTGGGCCATCGGTACAAAAATGTTGAGGCCGAGCGAGATGCGGCGGTCAGAGAACTTGAGGAGTTAAAGGCTAAATTCGCCAACTTAAACAAGGAAAAAGATGATGCTAACACGGCCGCACAGGAAGCGTGCGAGCAAGCTGTGTCTCTCCGAGCTGAGCGAGATGCGGCGGTTGCTAAAGTTGAAGCGGTGGAGGCAGAAGTGGAAGGGAGAGTTCAAGCAGAGATATTCGGAGTAGAAGCCGAGTTTGATGATCTTCTTGACACTTATAATGCTAATGTACTTGAGCACAGGAATCTCTCGTGGCTCGGAGAATATTCTACGCTTCTACTCAGTGCTTGGAAAAAATTGGTGGCGAACAAGAGAGCATCTCTCCCTGAAGGCGCCGTAGAAGAATTTGAACTTGAATCTCGCTTGTTGAGCGAAGAGGAAAGGAAACTTCTCCATGATGCGATGATTTCCGCTGAGAGAGAGAGACTTAGTTTTCACCATGTGGAGACTGGTGAGGGTTCTGGAGCTACACATTATAGTGAGAATGTTTCAGTTGATGCCCCGGCCTTATCTGGAGTCACCACTACAGTCGGTCCACATGTTGTCCCTGCTTATAACCCGGATCGATCGGAACTGTCACTCGGTACAACTACCGTTTCTGAACTCGTCCCATCACCGAGCCGAGGCAAAGAAGGTATTCTAAATGTTGCTTAAATGTTTCTGGAATGTTGAACTTGGAACCGATCATTTGACTAATTATTCTCATTTCTTTTTGACCAGTGACTGAAAGTGATGCGCCAGCACTTCCAATACCACAAACTTCGCAGCCAATGCAAGGAGCCGTCGTTACCGAGGCCATCACAACCACTGTCGTAACCAATGAGATGGGAGAGAGGAGTTCAATGTCCTTTGATGTTCAAATGATTGAGGAGCTTCTCAAGCAACCCTGTGAACCTTTTTCCGACCCTTCTTTTGCAATGGGTGGAGTTTCCCCAACTTTTAGCTCGTTTATGCCGACTGTCAGTGTTTCCATCGCTGCTCGATCTTCCCGAGAAGAAGAAATTCTTGCCGAGATAAGCGCTGAAATGGCTACAGTGACAACGGCTGGTGGTTCTGGAGGTGATGTTGCTCCACCAAGCTTAACTCCTTCAATGGTTACTTCTCTCACCGGCACAGCTATAACTTCTAGCGTCGAAGCTTCGCCACCTGTTACGGCTTCTCCACCTCCGGTTCGTCCTCACAAAAGGATCTCTATCCCTTCCAGTTCTGAGGAAGACGTGGATATCATGCCAGATCCTGAGGATGCTCCAAAGAAAGACAAGAAATCTCGCAAGAAGCCGGGTAGTGGGTCTAGTGGCTTTACCCCGAAGAAGAAATCCCGGAAGAAGAAAGAGTGAACTTCTTGTTTTACCATGTAGTTGTGAAAAGGCAATTCTTTCTACTTCTCCTTTTCTAGGCCGTGTATAAGTGTGGATTCAGCACCCACTTTATGAAATGTTTTTATTTTTATCATGTAATTAAACTCCTTTTTTGTTTGTTGATTACATGGAAAACAACTCTTTTCTTCTTTACTCAAGTATCGCATTGATTAGCTCGTGCTCACATATGCCATAAGCCTTGAATACATGTCTACATTTCGGGGACTTGACATAATTTGTAATTAACAGTTCGGCTCATATTCCGGGAACTTATTAATTATCAGTGTTTATGACTTAGTTCGCTCTCTGGGAACTTGTACTTAACGTTTATACTCCAGTTCACACTCTGGGAATTTAGAGATAGAGTTTTATATTCCAATTCGCGCTCCGGGAATTTAAACTTATACTCTGGTTCGCGCTCCGGGAACCGAGAGTTGAAGTTTATGCTCCAATTCACATTCTGGGAATTTGGAGTTGGCTCACACTCCGGGAGCGATGGATTTATACTCCGGTTCGCGCTCCGGGAACCGAGAGTTGAAGTTTATACTCCAATTCACACTCTGGGAATTTGGAGTTGGCTCACACTCTGGGAGCGATGGATTTAAACTCCGGTTCGTGCTCCGGGAACCAAGAGTTGAAGTTTATACTCCGATTCGCACTCTGGGAATTTGGAGTTGGCTCACACTCTAGGAGCGATGGATTTATACTCCGGTTCGCTCCGGGAACCAAGAGTTGAAGTTTATACTCCGATTCGCACTCTGGGAATTTGGAGTTGGAGGAGGGATTGTCGTGTATCAATCCCTATGAACGTTGGTGTAGTGTTTTGCCCCCGAGCTCGGGTTTCACTTAGCAAGTGACCGGTCGTATCATAGTCACTTCCTATTTGAATAAATCCCACCGCGTGATGGAACTTAGCCTTCGTGCATTGTGATATTGTACGTCATATTCAGTAAATCACAGCTCTGGCTCGAAGAGATGACATTTTATTGCTGAAACGAAGAAAATATGGCAAAGTCAGTTTCCTTATTACAAATTTAAATCTCGAAATGCTAGAATAAAATGCAAAGGAATAAATTGACAGAAAATAAATAAGTAAAGTCTTTCATATGTAGTAGCGACGAAGACTTTCGCTATTCCAAGCTCTCGGCACGGTAAAACCGTCAACTGTTGATAATTTGAACGTGCCATCTCCGAGCTTTTGTGAAATCACATACGGCCCTTCCCAATTTGGCTTCATGTGTGAAGGAACCGGATAAACCCTTTTGAGTACGAGATCACCGAGTTTGAAGGTTCGCGGACGGACCTTGGCATTGTACAGTCGGGCGACTCGGCTTCGATATGCGGCTGCCCTCAAATCAGCCTCTTCGCGCTTCTCATCGATTAAATCCAAAGATTCAGCAAGTAATATGGCATTTGTTTTTGGATCGTAATACGTTACACGATGAGAGCGCACTTCCATTTTGACTGGAATAATGGCTTTAGAACCATAAGATAGAGAAAACGGAGTATGACCGGTTGCAGTTTTATGAGTCGTTCGATAGGCCCATAGTGCCATAGGAAGTTCGTCGACCCATTTGCCCCCAGCGTTTTCCAGTCGCTTCTTTAGAATGGGCTTGATAACTTTATTAACAGCTTCAACCTGACCATTTGCTTGAGGGTGCGCTACTGCAGAGAATTTCTTATGGATGTGGAATCGTTGACAGAAATTTTTGAATTCAGCACTGTCGAATTGAGTTCCGTTATCGGTGATGATAGTATGTGGGAGACCAAAACGGCAGATGATGTTACGTACTACAAAGTTGATTACTTTCTTTGTGGTAATTGTCACAAGGAGTTCAGCTTCAGCCTATTTGGTGAAATAATCAACTGCGACGATAGCGTACCTCGCGCCACCTTTGGCCAGAGGCAATGTGCCGATGATATCTATTCCCCATACCCCGAATGGCCAAGGACTGACCATTTGGGTTATCTCGGTAGGAGGAGCTCTAGGAATTCGAGCGTGTTTCTGGCATTTGTCACACTTCCTAGCATAATCTGCAGCATCGCGATTAACAGTAGGCCAATAATACCCATATCGAAGTTTTCTTTGCGAGTGCTTGCCCCCCAGTGTGATCGCCACATTCTCCTTCGTGTACATCATGTAACACTCGTCTGACTTCATCATGCGTGATACACCGGAGGAGAGGAACAGAGTATCCTCTCTGGTACATGACTCCATTTTGAATAACAAATCGCGAGGCCTTTCGTAGAACTCGTCTTTTCTCGCTTCGTTGCTCGGGCAATACACCATGTTCGATATAATCTCGATAAGGAGTCATCCACGACTCCTTATTAGAGGTAGCTTCAAATGTGAAATCAGTCTCCCTTTGATCAACGCTCGGAGAGGATAGGGTTTCAACCGGAACAACCCCCAACTGTTGGGCCTCACCCGTACTTGCTAACTTTGCCAATGAATCAACTTTTTGATTGTGCTCTCGGGCTATGTAGAAAATGGCATAGTAATCGAATTGGTTAAGAATCTCCAGGACCCGAGTTAGATAAGCGGCTAATATTCGGTCTTTGGCCTGATATTCTCCTCGAACTTGACATACTACCAACTGGGAATCGCAGTAGATCTCTACAGCAATGATTTTCAGATCACGGGCAAGCTTTAGCCCGGTAAGTAGGGCTTCGTACTCGGCTTCGTTGTTGGTTGCACGGAACTCGAACTTTAAGACATAACATATGGATCGTCCCTCGGGGGTTTCAAGCACTACCCCAGCTCCTGAGCACCGATCGTTTGACGCACCATCGGTGTACAACTTCTAGATGTATTCGGGAGATTTGCTGGTCTCGGGCAAGTCTTCAGGGATAGTGAACTCGGCTATAAAATATGCTAGGACTTGGCCGTGAATGGCTCTCCTTAGAGTATAAGTGATGTCGAATTGACTCAGTTCGTTGTTCCATTTTAGCAACCTACCAGACGTCTCAGGCCGTGTAAGGACCTGTCGTAACGGCTGATCGGTGTATACAGTAATAGGATGAGCCTGGAAATATGGACTGAGCTTCCTCGAGGCAATGACTAGGCAATATGCCAACTTTTCAAGCTTTGGATAATTTCTCTCGGCTCTGGTCAATCGTTTACTCACGTAGTAGACTGGCTTTTGCACTTGGTCTTCCTCCCGAATTAATGCAGCACTGATTGGATTCTCTGATACTACCAGGTAAAGATATAACTGTTCGTGATCTACAGGCTTTGAAAGGATTGGTGGTACGGAAAGATGTTGGATTAGCGATTGAAATGCGCCCTCACATTCTGCAGTTCATTCGAAATTTCGTTTCCCCTTTCGAATCAAATCGAAAAAGGGAATGCATTTGTCGGTCGATTTTGAGATAAACCTGCTCAGTGCTGCAACTTTCCCATTAAGACTCTGAACTTGCTTTATGGTTCTCAGAGTTTGGAGATTTCTGATAGCCCTGATCTTTTCGGGGTTGGCCTCTATTCCTCGGGCATTGACAATGAACCCAAGGAATTTTACGGATGCGTCTCCGAAATGACACTTTAGCGGATTAAGCTTCATCCCGTATTTCTGGATGATATTGAACATTGACTCCAAGTCTTTGACATGATCATCAGAGTATCATGACTTCACCAACATGTCATCTACATAGACCTCCATAGTCTTCCCAATCTGATCGGCAAACATTCGGTTGACTAAGCGTTGATAAGTTGCGGTCGGCATTCTTTAATCCAAAAGGCATGACCTTGTAGCAATACAACCCCAAGTTGGTTACAAAGCTTGTGTGTTCTTGGTCTGGTACATGCATGGGTATCTGGTTGTAACCTGAGTAAGCATCCATGAAGGATAACAATTCATGCCCAGCGGTTGAATCTACCAGCTGATCGATCCGGGGAAGTGGAAAGCTGTCTTATGGGCAGGCTTTATTCAGGTCAGAGTAATCGATACATGTTCTCCATTTCCCGTTTGGTTTCCGGACAAGTACGGGATTGGACACTCATTCTGGGTATAAAGCGTCTCTAATGAACCCATTTGATTTCAACTTATTGACTTCTTCTTTCAGGGCGGCAGATCTCTCTGGATCCATACCACGTCTATTCTGCTTGACCGGGATATATCGCGGGTCAATGTTCAAGGTGTGGCTTGCGATGTCAGGCGAGATTCCACACATATCAGAGTCCATCCAGGCGAACACGTCAAGATTTGCCCGGAGAAATCAATCAATTCTTGTTGTGCCTTTTGGTTAAGCTGAGACCCAATCTTCAACATTCTCGAGTCATCGTGATCATCGTCAATTGGGACATCAATGGTTAGCTCGACCGGAGAAGCCTGACTTTCCGTAGATTCTTCTTTATTATCATTGTCCCTTGGATCAAGATCCTTTTGGAATTGGTTGTGGTGCCCAGGCCGAGGCCCAGGCGCTAATTGTCAATCGTCAGTAAAACGGACGCAGAGAGATTCCTCTACGCCCTTTCCTTTCTCTTTTCGCTGCGCCTCTCGCAGCTCAGCAACATAACAGGCTCTCCCAGCAGCCTGATCTCCTTGTACAACTCCTGTCCCGTGGTCAGTAGGGAACTTCAGAGTTAAACACCATGGGGCAATAGCAGCCCTAAATTCAGCAAGGGCCGGTCGGCCTAAAAAAGCATTGTACGGGGAAGGAATATCTAAGACAACAAATTACAACATCCGAACTCTTCGGCATTCTCCTGCTCCCAACTCTACTGGCAATTCAACTATTCCAGTTGGTATCGTTGCACTCCCGTTGAAGCCGTGGACTCGTGATTGACAAGGCTTTAAGTCCTTAGCTTCCATTTTCATTAAATCATATGCTCTTTTAAACAATATATTCACGGAACTTCCGCTGTCTACCAAGATCCTCTTCATCCAAGCAGGACCAACTTGAGCGGATATGACCAACGGGTCCATTGTGGGAGCTTCGACTCTATCGGCATCTCGATTTCTAAATACGATTTCATCAGCCATTGTCTTTTGTTGTTTAGCCAGTGTTCCGTCTTCCGAGTTACTATAGCATTCAAAGTCCACATGCCTGATCGAGCTAGCGTATGACTCCATTTCTCTCTAGCTTCTGTCTGCTGGATGGGGACCACCACTTATTGTATTGATAACCAACCTTCCGCCCGTGCAGGTGGGTTCGCCTTGTCTTTCCTGATTCTGCGTTCAATTTTGATTAGATGGGCCCGCTCCACCAGACTGCGGTGCCCAAACAAACTGGTCCAACTTTCTCTCTCTGATCAACTTTTCAATGAGGTCTTGCAAATGTCTACACTCATTGGTATTATGCCCATAACTTTCATGAAACCTACAGAACTTCCCTGTCTGAATCTGCCTCTCCGATGAAGGCTTCGGAGCAGGCTTCTTGTATCGCATAGTATTACAAGTTTGTAAGTATACGTTTTCCAGTGACGTGTTAAGCGGTGTATAACTGTCAAACATTGTGGCCCTACGTCTCGGACCACGATTCTGGTCTTGCTTCTTGTTTCGGTTATCACCGTTTCTTGATCGTTGAGTCTGTTTATTTTGGATATTCAATTCAACTTTTCCTGAACTTTCTCCGGATTGTTTAACCGCAACATTACTCCGAATCCCTTCACTGCTGGGCCTTGCATCGTCGTGCTTTCTAGACTGTTTCGCATCCTCTCGCCTCAAGAATTGGGCGGCTTTGGAATAGAAATGGTCCAACGATGCGGGAGGTTTTCCGGCTAACCAATTTCCAAACTCGGAAGGGTCGATTCCTTTAGTCAAAGCCATTATAATGGAATTATCATTGGGGTTGGTGATCTCTGCGCATGCAGCATTAGATCTCTCCAAATATCGTCTAAGTGTTTCTCCGGGAGCTTGAGTGACACTTGATAGGGTATTAACATCTTTAGGTCGGGCAATATGCATGCGAAATTGTTCAACAAATTTAGTAGCTAACAGGTCAAACGAAGAAATAGATCGTGGCGGTAATCGTGTAAACCACATTGTCGCAATTCCCCCTAAGGAAATGGGAAAACTGAGGCACTTTACTGCGTCATCAGCTCTCGCAGCAGTCATCGACCATTCATATTTCAGAATATGTTGATTTGGGTCGGAATTTCCTTCATACATGGGAAGGGTTGGCGTTCTGAATCGCCGAGGAGGTTCAACATACAATATGTCATCAGTAAATGGGGTATGACTCCGGGAGATTCCCCAATCGTCATTTGTTAGGCCTTGACTCTCGCGAATCATTCGTCGTACCATGGCTGAGAAGTCTGGTATCGGAGCATCTCGCCTCCTTGGCTCGATGTCTTCTGGGACATATGGCTCTGGAACTTGTCCCTGCTGATGATAATTTTGATTGGAGTGATCTCGAGCATCAACTCCTATGTCAACTGCAACGGCTGTAGCAGCTCGATCATCTGCAGTGTATTGTGGAATAGTGCCTCCTCGGGAGGAGGGTCCAGTATGGAAGCTGGTAGATGGGCCAACCCTTATTTGCCCAACGGTTAACACTTGTTGATTGTCAGCAGCTTGCGCATGGTTTCCGTCTAGCCTGGGACGGATAAATCTATTATTGTAGTCAGATGAAGCGGAGCTTTCGGTGGAAGAATGAGGAGCCTGATCCCTTCTGGGTCTTCTTCGCTTTTGGCGATTTAGTTGATTGGTTAACTCAGCGTTAGCGCACAACTGCTCAGTTAGCTGTTGTCGGCTTTGGGTTAGTTCCTGGAGTAGCGCCTGGAACTCTTGTCTTGTGACCGGACCCGACTAATCCGTATGCCCAACAGCATCTTGATTAGTGGACTGTAGCTGTGTGGGATTTTGCCTATCCCGACCTTCTTGATCACCAATGTTAGAAGTGGTTCTTGTGCTCACCATCTTGAAGCGTTGAATTCTTTCCTAGACTTTTAACAAATCTGAATAGAACGGAAGGAATCTGAATATGAGGTCTCGATCTCTCTCTTAGATTTATGCAATCCGGTATCGAAGATAGATCCAAGGAGCAGGAGCAAAAAACTGGTTTTTTCCCAGTGAAAGCACCAAAGTGTTTGTGTCAAAATTGGGCGCAACACTCATCGGAAGTTTTTGAAGAGATAATAAATGAAGAAAGTAAATTAAAACGTGTATTATCTAACAAAAACTCCAAATAGTAGGAAGTAAATTGCACAATGGACAACGATTTAGAGCGACGATTTGCCTACGTCCACTATGAAGTTTTGTTACTTTATTGCATGATATTCGGAGAATACAACTTTTTGATATCAAAGTACAGCAAGTAGTAAGCCAAAATTCGAAATCAAAGGCAGCGGTGGTGCTCTGAAGCAATTCTGGCAGCGTCTAGATGTGCTTTATCTCTAAAATTCTCCGATCCCCTTTCTGAATGACCAGGGGCTCTATTTATAGGTGCTGGAGGCTGATATTTCTCCTAAAATTCGGGGAGACCACTTCTGGCACGTGTGGGGGCCCACATGGCCGAATTCTGGAGATCCGGGCCCACTTTGGGATCGATTCGACCCTTGGTTCGAATCGATCAAAAATGTGTCTAATCGTGATGAAACTTGGCGTGGACATTCTTCTGTGTATATGCAAGCTCCTATGAAAATTTCGTAGCATTTGGACTTGTAGATCTCAAGTTATGATCGATTCAAGATGGTGCTCCTCGTCCTATGGATTCATTCGAATCAATATGGTTCGAATCCATAGGGTCGAATCCATATGGTGACTCAGAGTGGTTTCAGCCGCGCTTATCTGATGGATTCGAAGTGTTGGATTCGAAGGTATGCTCTTTCGATTCGATCACACGTGCGTTCCTTCGTATCGATGAAGGCGTTCCATGGTTCGATCGATGCGAAGAGGTCTTTGCTCCATGGATTCGAAGATGGTTTTCAGATGGGGCCGAAGTCCCCACAACTGTATGGATTCGAAGGGTTCGACTCGAAGATAGGGTTACTTTGATGGATTCGAACTAGGGAAGGCTTAGGATTCGAAGTGAGGGCTTGCCCGATGGAGTCGAAGCAAAGGAGCTCTTCATGGATTCGAGGCAAGGCTCTGGGAGGATGGATACGAACCAATGCATGGTTTATTGATTCGATCGTGAGGCTATCTTATGGATTCGAACCTTAACTTCTTTTGATCGATTCAAACTGAGGTTGCCTCCTTCACTTTGCATTGGCGATAACTTGAGCATACGAACTCGGATTGCCTCGAAATTTGGAACGTTGCTTTCCACAGCCTTGCTTGACGTGTCTTATCAATTGTAGCCCGATACAGACTTGGAAAAAATTCATCGATATTTGTAGTAAACCAACAATCATTCAAAATTGAGGACATGAGACCCTTATTTTCCAGTCAGTTCCTTGGTATCTCGGCCTTGCCAAAAGTCGGGATAACAACAGCATACCAAACACAGTAGAAATATGACAGATACATGTGATATGTCTCGACATCCAACACATCCATTGAGCTCCATAGTAGTCCATCCAAAATCTGTATTCTATAATACTCGGCCTGACTCAAGCATTATAGTGAAATAACACCCGAGTCGGTTTGGAAAACCAGCGTGAGAAATACACTCAATTGGATAATTACAGTTTCCAAAATCCTTAAAAAAATCAAAGGTATCTCGTAAGACCACGCCACAAATAAACATGTCGGGTTGTTACCTTACGATAACCAAAACATTTCTTATCATATCCTCTGATATTATAGTAGTGTCTATATACAAATACTCATTCAAATTGCCGAAATTGTTACATTAATTAAATTCCAGCATAATAGGTATACAAACAAGTCCGAAGGCACTTGTTGGAGATTGGGTTTCCATCAATGGCAGGGATACTGAGGTACCGTCCGTCACAGTACCTGGTCTAGATCAAAGTATCGAGGATCCACCCTGATCCCATAAAACCCAAGGCCGGAGCTACCCCTTACTGGATAGTCTGAATAAGATCACCCCGTGGTTGGGATCAGCAACCACCCACACATCCGAATAAAAAGGGACATCTGGGCAGGGATGACCTTGCCCTACTTGGTTTCTAGCCACTTAACCTTGCTGCACTTCCCCTGTTTTAGCCATTCCCGGTTGATGAGGCTTGACTGCTCCATCTTCGACTCCAAGCTCTTGTCTTCCTCACGAAAACGCACAAACCGGATCGATGTAGTTTTCGGGAGATGAATGCCGATCCTAGTCTCTTCGAAATGGTCAGCGCATTGGTCAATAATTTCCACAAACAACCATCAGGCCTTAATAATTTCTCAAATTATTTATTTCAAAATATCTTCGCAAGATATTTTTCCACACTTCAACCTTTTGAAATAGTCTTCAAATCACCTTTTCTCTCGCGTAATAAATTCCCACCCTGTTTTATTTCCACTGAAAATCACCAAGTCTTAATACTTAAGGTTTTTAAATAATTTTAAATCACTTATCCAAAAATATATACTTTAAAATACTTAAAATAAAAACTACTTAAACACTTTATTTAAAATACTAGTTATGAAATATTAGAATAATTTCTCATGTAAACATAAGCCAAAACTAAATTTAAAATAAAAGTTTTTCTATAAGGTATAAATATTAAATAATTATCCTTTAAATCATAATACTAGTTAAATCTTTAAAATAAATACTACTATAACTGACTTAATAAATATTTACCTTTAAAATTTTAACAACTTAAATAATAAATTCTCACAAAAACATTTCTTTAAAACAACTTTAAAAACTTTTAACTTATACTTAAAATCTGCTTTGAAAACATATTTGGCTTTTTTAGGAAAATCCATTTTCCATTCCAAAATAGTCCATTTAATCAGTTAATAAATCCTTCCCGATTTATCCCAATTTAACTTACGTCCCAAACCCCTAAATTTCTTTCCACACCTTTAAAAATAAAACCACTATTTTTTTAAACAAATTTCCATCTCCTTATAATCACTTTCAAAAATATATACTTACATCATATACATTAAGGCCACTAAAATTACTTAAATAAAAATAATAGTTAAGAAGTTCTATAAGAGTTTCTAAGTAAAGCATAAACCAAAATTTCCTTTTTTTAAATAAGTTATCAATCAAATATTTATGTTAAAGTTCCTTTAAAAAAATCATAATACTAATTTACCTTTAAAAATAAGTAACTACCATAATTAACTTAAATTAATATTTACTTTTCACTTAAAAATAATTAAAATAATAAATCTTCTAAAACCTCTCAAAAAAACATTTTTAAACTTCTAGTTTATACTTGAAATTTTTTCTTTGAAAATATACTTAGTTTTCTAGGAAAATTATACTTTCCAAATTTTAAAAATAAAATCATCTTTTTATTTTTAAAATGAATCGCGTCTTTTTTATAAATTCCTCTAGAATCTATAATCCTAAAATTTATCCACTGATAAATATTCCACTTCGTTTATAGGCCCAGTTTAAAATTTTCATTTCTCATTTTCCTTTAAATCACAGTTCCAAAACACCAAATCGATTTCAAACTGATTTCCTATTTTAAATTCCCTTTAAAATTTATTTCCCGATTTATCCAATTCCCAATAATTATTTACTTGAAATTTCTTTTCATTTCCTTTAAAAATCCAAACTTTGTATTTCTCCATTTCTCAAAACACCAATATATATCCAGCTAAGTCATAACATTCAATAATTTTGATCCCCAATATAATCAATATAGTCTATCACAGATCATCAAATAAATCACAACGCTGAATATAAAATAAATCCAATGTTTTTGAGGAATCCAGTTGGATCCCTCCAACCTTCTTCCTTACATCCACATATGTTAGCATAATATAAAATGCAAACCCACTTCGAGGGGCATATCGCGGTATATAGAGTCATCCGCTATTATGCAGGGCACATAGGGTCTCATCCGCTATGTAATGTGGGAAATCAATCACTCCAATATATATATATATATATATATATATATATATATATATATAACGTATCACGTCCAAGCCGATAATAAATTATCAATTCAGGCAAATAACCAATAATTTAAATTTAACTATTTAATTTTAAAAGGTAATCCAAATAAGTGAGATTAACTCACCTTTTTTTTATTTGCAGTCCACTTCAATCATGACTTGGTTTCACCATGATTATAGAGCTTGTATAACATTATATGATTTATTAATATTGGAATAATCGGACAATTTATCTTTATTTAATTTAACTAATAACTTTCTCCTTTTAAAAAAAACTTTTAATAGCTAAATTAAATGAATGAAGTTTATCAAACAAATTAATCACCTTAACAAGTTATTTTAAAATAAACTAGTAAATTAAAATGTATGTATGTATATTTATTTTTGTTTATGAAAACACATACATTTATAAAATGATCTACATTACCATTTAATTTTCTATTTTCCTATATCTTATCTACATTTATATTTTCTTCTTTTACTGTGTATACACATGCTCATTAAATTCTTAATGAAAATAAAAATCTCTTTCTAGCATATATATCAAAACAGAAATGATTTTTAAACTTCACTGTAATATATTTTCCTCTTCTGTAAATCTGAGTTCTTTTCTATATGTATTTCTGCTTCCCCTAAAATGTATATGTATATATATATATATATATTTCTTCACTCGATATAAATTTATTTATTAAATTAAATTAAGCAACATCAAATACCTCTCTGCCCATCAGACCCTCTCCCTCGATTCCCGCCACCAAGAAGGCACCACGAAATGCACGACTTCGATAAAGCAATCGCGACCTCACTATGGTACCTCCCACCTTGCCGCGAACAATCATCGAAGCCTCTACCTCCGATCGTGATCCCCTAAATGCCAACATATCGCCTTCCCTCGACTCGTCGTTGAAGAACGCTCGTTCCCAGCCTCCGTGCTTCAGTCGATTCGACTCTCCTAGTAACCTTGCCCTCCTTTATGTTCGATCTTGTACACACCTCAGTCGCCATTTTTTTTCCATGGGTTCGATTCGATTATGGGATGAAAGAGGGTAGGCTCGAGATATTTACTTTCTCAAATTTTGCTCGAATCGAAAGTATGGAAGGAAAGGCTGATTTGTGGGATCGATTTCACCCTAGAGGGGGAGGGGGGTTGAATAGGGTGATGCTATTAATTATAAAAATTTAATGCAGAAGCTTATAAAATATTTTCAACACAGATTTATTAGAATTATAGCAGCACATGTAATGGCAGAACGATAAAAATAGAACACATAGATTTACCCATCTTCAGCAAAACCCTACCTACGTGCTGCGCCCAAGGTTTCTACTAGAAATTAAGAAGTCAGATGCTTACACATGTAAACTTGCGACACCCGCTATCGACTAGCATTAACTCTATGCTCAAAACCCTGCCACAACTCAGCCACTAAGTTGCGAATTCTCGAACAAAATAACGTAGTTCATCCCCTAGTCACACGACTAGAAAATACAATCGTTTAAAAACAAGATACAAGTTAAAAATAATTAAAAACTAAAAACCATAATTTATAAATGTAAAGCCCAATAAAAATGTAAAGAAGCCGATCCATAAATGCGATTTACACTATCTCGTTTATTTCTTCGACCCGTCCTTCTTTGTGAAAATTGTTAGCTTCTTCGTTGCTCGTTCGTTCCTAAAAAATCAGGGGTTTTTGAAATGGAAGCGCCGCTTCAATTGATCGTTCGATTATATACTCTTGCGTGCTTGCCTTGTCGATTGACCGTCTCTTCGATTTTGCACTCGGCTGCTCCAATTTGGATTGAGTTCGTCTACAGTGGTATGTGAATTATTCATTTTTCTTTACTGATTGATATGCTTGAACTCGATCCTGATTCGATTCGAATGATTATTCTTTTTTTTCTTGAACTCCAATGAATAATGTCAATGATGTTTTAGGGTTTATATTAGGTTCGATCTCCTATAATTTCGTTTGTATATTCCTCTGATAATTTTCGACTTGGCCGTTTGATTTTGCATTGATGACTGTGATGATCTTCGAGTTGTTCAAAATCATATATTTGATTGCTTGATTATCTTGGCTATCACGGCTTTTACTGATGCTTTGATTTTTGACTTGCTCGTGCTTCTTTGCCTTGGTCATCATGGCGTTGATTTAGCTGGTGGCTTCGGCTATGGTGATTTCTACTGTGACTCTGACTTGTTCGATATTATCTGACCGATTTTGAAGTTATGTTGACTTCGGCATGACCACGGTTTTGATTTTGGTTTGTTCTTTTCTCTCTGACTTAGGACAATTTGCTTTTGTTAAAATTTGAACATGCTCGATTTTAGCCTTAGTCACCATGGCTCTGACTTGATACTGCTGACTTCGGTTTTGATTTGCTATTACCTGACTTTGATTCTCTGTCTTTTTAAAAAAAATTAACTTTGGTTATTTGAATTGATTTCTGGACTTTGGCATGTCTGTTCATTAAACCACGTTTACGTTGTTGCCACATGTGTGAACATCCACTTATGAACTTGCATATGTATGTATGATGTGTTATTCATGTTGTTGCTTCATTGTTGCTTTGCACTTGTAGTCAGGTCTGCATTGCTGTCAAGTTGGCTTGTTTCAGGTTTTGTTGTTCTTTCCAGTCAAGCATCGTGTAGCATTTGGACACTTTTGCCCTATGTCACTGTTATCTTGATTCTGGACTTGTATGTGGTCAGGCTTGATTGACTTGTTTTTATTTCGAACATACTTCGATTCATGTATACTTGGTTTCTGGTCTATGTGAATCTATTGGGCCGATTTGTCTTATCTACAGTGCACTGTCCACTGCTCTATATGTTTGCTTCATGCTTCATTGTTCTTTTATTACTGCATGTTGTATCTGGTTTTGAAGTCGTAGCCTTTGATCGTATCATACACGTATCCTGCACATATGTATGTTGTATATATGGGTGTGTAGCCTTTGATCGTATCATACATGTATCCTGCACATATGTACGTTGTATATATTGGTGCATAGCCTTTGATCGTATCATACATGTATCCTGCACATATGTATATGATATCACCTCTATTGATCTGGCTCACCTGGTTACAGAACTAGTTCTGGTCTTGGTCGAGGCTTTGTAGTTCTTTTAAAACAGTCATCTCATATGTATATAAGTGCAATCTTGAATCTTGTGTCATTTGAGGTGTGATATTGTATACATGTTGCTGCATTTGCTTGCATATCCATCACCACGCTGTTCACTGTATATTGAGGTTGTTGTTCGAATTATCTCTTTTTGCTTGCATCTGTAGTGTTGCAATGTTCACTTTGTTGCACTTCCACTATACCATGTTGTAGCTTGATTGCATGCATACATTTTTGTTTCACTGCCGGTTCATTGTGTAGTCTAGTTGACACACTTCATGTAGTCTTCATGTAGCTTGTTCTTGAGTCATGTAGTAGCTTCTTTGTCTGGTGGCATTTGAATTATGATTAGACTTCATGTTGTTATGTTGCCGCCTTGAGTCTAGTGGTCTTGTGTTCATGTATATTTGGGTTTCATTGTGTTTTCTCTTGATGCCTACTACCTCTTGGTTGCACTCTACGTAAATATTCATGCATGTATATATATACATCGAGTTGCTTTGAGTCTAGAGCTTGTGAGTTGCATCCCTTGAGTAATATTCTGGTTCATGCCTTGGTATTGACTGTTGCATTTGATGCTTTGAAATCTTTCATTATCGCCAGACAAAATAAAAGAGTAGCATTTATATGTCAATGATGCATTATGGTCAGGTTGCTCTATTTTCATTTAGTCTGATTTCACTTGAGTCATGTCTGATTGAGTTGTTGTCTTGAATCAAAATATTCTGGTTCATGTGTACACTTTGACTGGCTTGCTCCCGACCATTTTATTAAACTTGTATATTTGGACTGCACCCGTGTTGGGTCCATCTTTAATGCTCGGGTTTTACCTTGTGCTCGTATCGTGGCTGTATTTATTTCACTTGAGTTGAACCCGGCTCTTGATTTGGGTTTGACCTTGTGCTCACATATCCCTGTAACTTTATCAAGTGTATATCGGTATGCACGGCCTTATGGCATGTACAGTGATATACTGTGCATGTCACAAGTTGTTCGTGTATGATGCACTCAAAATTAAACGATGACGAACAACCTAAATAACCGAGGCAAATAATATTTTCAAAATCACATTTTATTATACATTGCAAAATATTTTATTTTCACTTTTATTGCGTCAATGTATATTTTTACAGATTGCTCAGATGCTGGATTCAATCTATAATGGAGTTGAAGATAAATAGGGGTGAATGAGTGATATGTAGTGAGGACATTTGTAAATAAAAAATTGTGATGTGATTGAAATTGTAATGTAATTGAAATTTTGTGTGTATATATGTATATATATATATGTATGTATGTATATATTGAGAGCTCAAATTTGTAATATTCAAAATTGTAATAAATATTTGTTTGAATAAAATATCTATTTGAATTTAAACTCTATGTTATTTATTTTATTCAGCAAATATTTATTTAATTATGTGAAAATTAAAATAGTACATTAACAAACACATTTAAACGAATATATATATATATATATATATATGTTTGTTATCATCAAACAAAAATCATATACTTGCATATTCAACAATCTCCCCCTTTTGATGATAACAAACATATATTTAATATTTTGAATATGTTAAATGTATTTGATCATTCAATTTTCTCCCTCTATTTGAATGCTCCCTCTCTACATAAAGCTCCCCTTTCATATACGCATGTAAATAAAAATATGCAAATGAGCCTAGATGTAAATAGAAAATATTTTACCTTTATCAAAATCTTAATTTTTCTCTCCCCCTTTTGTTATCAGCAAAAGAGTTGTAGTGTTAGAAAAATAGAGATAAAGTAATAGACATTAATAAACATTAAAAATCAATTGAATATAAATATTAAATATAAAAAAAATCAAAAAAAAATCATAAATACTCTGTTTAATGCATATTCCACTTTAGAGTGATATGGATGATGTCATCATATAAAACCATACAGTTGTGTCTATTTGTGGTATATTTATTTCAGGAATTTGAATATCTACTAACTATGCATAACTGTTAGGACTTTTAAATGAGATTAGCAGTATTTTAATTTTTTCTTTTTAAAAAAAAAGATTTCAAGTACCTTCTAACCATGCATAACCATGAAGACTTTTAAATGAGATTAGAATCAACTTGTCTATTTAATTAATCAATTTTAATATGTGTTCCATACATGCATAACCATGCGGACTTTTAAATGAGCATGGAAGCACATAAAAAATTTCAAGTAATTCACCCATGCATAACCGTGAGGAATTTTAAATGGGAGTGAATACTTTGGATGTTTTTATTCGTTAAAAAAATAATGAAATGAAAAACGAAAGATTCCCGTTTAAAATACCACATATTGACATACTATATTGGATTTTGATGAGTGATGGTTGATAGAAATATGATAGAAATAGAAATAGTCGTGGAATTTTTACCAACAAAAAGTTTTTATAATTCTTGTTTAAATTTCTAAAGAAATTTTACTAATTATACTGTCTCAAGTTATAATATATGATGAATATCAACACTCATCGCTTTTTCAATTACTATTTATCTTTTCGATAATCAGTAGGGAGTCAGGTTAGTTAATGTAATCATTTAAGCTCAAATTCAAAATAATTATCAAATTTTCAAAAAAAGACTAATCTGAAACAAGGTCAAAAACGATTTTTTAGAAGGGGTTTTATAAGAAAAATTCTACTATTTGAAAATATTTGAAATGAAAAATATGCATTTGAAAAAAAACGATGCAATTACTAAATGTCTCAACCTAAATCACATTCTACTGGAAATTTTTCAATCAACTATATTATTAGTGTAATCTGCATCTGAATTTTCCTTCAACTCAAGATTATCATTAATTGGGTGTTATAGACCAGACTGTGAAGTTGTAACAATTTCTTGAAAATCATTTTTAATAGCTTTTAAATGAAACTGGATTAAAGCCGTGCGAATAGTGAACATAGTGACAGATCCAAATATATCCATGTGTATAATGGGTAATCATCAATCAATAAAACATCATCATCAGTCTAAGCAAATCTATAGTTTGAAGTTGATTGGTCAATATTTTGAATAAGTCAAAATCAAAATCATCATTCATTTCATCATTACATTACTGGCTGATTTATTCAGATTACAGTGTAGATTAACACATTTAATATATCGTTCAAAATAAATGTACCGTTACCTCTTTTACTTTTACGATAATTTTTCATTGTAACTCATTGTGAATCTGTCACCTTTATACTAGGCTAAGGAACTTTGATATGTCGCCCGTTGTGTGTTTGGAACAGCCAAAATCCAGATAACACTATTGTTGTCCCTTAACCTGCCACCACACCTACATGATAAAAGATTTTTGTGACCTATTTCTTTTCATAGGTCCATGGTTGTTAGTGGCACAATATTTTAAAAAATAATTTTAGGGAGACCCATAACTATTTATATATGTTCATTTTGGCACCCAGAATTGTTTAACTTTGTGAGATTTTATATTTATGCCTTCTGGAACCCAAATTGGAATAGTTTTCACGTGTTTGGGTCTATTCCAACAATTATTTTGATTGTTTCCAAATTTTCTACAAATTGTGCACATGGAATTGACTTATTTAATTTCACCTCTATCATATTCTGATTGATTATATCCAAGTCCCTTTCTATCTGTATTAACAGTTTGTTTCCTTAAAAGCATATTTAACGATCTTTCACTTTTTGAAAATTTTCCAAAAGTCGTAGACAATTGTTGGACTTGTGTTTTGAGAGATTTATTTTCATTTAATAATCGTATGCACCTTTTAATAGAGTTTTCTCTTCTAGTATTTTCACTTTCTTTCAAAATCGGACTTTCATTTTTAAGCGATTTAATTTTAATTTCTGATTTTTTAATCTTTTCTTTAAATATTGGACACTTTTCACACTTAGGTCTCTTTCTTTGATAGTTTTTAACCAATTTATCTAGCTGTTTATTTAAATCCATCAAAGTATCTCTTTGTGATTCAATTTTAGTGTATTTCTCCCTAAGTCGTTTGAAACAGCCATTTATTTCATGGAAATATAAAAGTAATTCTAAGTGAGTATGTTTTGATACCTTGCTTGGCTCATCATTATCGCTATCAGTTATATCACTTCGAAGGCACATATCTCCTTTCTCACTCTCACCTCTAGTGCTTTTACAATCAACGCTTTTATTCCACGTGGCTGCAAAACTTCCCCTTTTTGAATTCTTTTATTGGCCGTGTTGAAGTCAAGAACAATTGGGCTTGATGTGTTTGGGTTTTGTTGCACTTATGACAGATGATCTCCCGTTCTTCTGGTTTGTCTAGTGCTTTGAATATTCTGCTTATCAATTTTTGATTTAGAGCTGGATTTTTGTATTTGCGGTTCCACTTTTTGAATCTCTTCATTAGTAATGCCAGCTCAGCTGCTCCATCATCATTATCATCATGACTTCCTTTTTCGAATCCTACAAAGGACGTATCTTTAATTTCTGATTTGATTATGGGGGATCTCTCGTGGTTGTTGATTTTTGCACCACATATTGCATCAAAAGTATTCCAGATTTCTCATGCACTTTCACAATGAGAGATAAAGCTAAAATTATCTTGATTAATATGAGAATATATTATATGCATGGCAAGAGCATTAATCGATGTAATTTTCTGGTCTACTACGTCACACCCGTTTTCAATAATATCCCAACATTTAAAATTAATAGATTTTAAATAAAATTCCATTTTTAATTTCCAATTCAAAAAATCTGTTCCATCAAAAACATGAGGAATAATATTGAATCGACCCTCATTGAAAGAAGCCATTTTTAAAAATTCAAATTTGTAAAGTAAAATTGGTCGTTGAAATTTTTTTCCTAAAAACAAAATGGCTTTTGAACCAGGCTCTAATACCACTTGTAGGATCGATTTCACCCCTAGAGGGGGGTGAATAGGGTGATGCTATTAATTATAAAAATTTAATGTAGAAGTTTATAAAATATTTCCAACACAGATTTATCAGAGTTATAGCAGCACAGATAATAGCAGAATAATAAAAATAGAACACAAAGATTTACCCAGCTTCGGTAGAACCCTACCAACATACTGCCCCCAAGGTTTCTACAAGAAATTGAGCAGTCAGACGCTTACACACGTAAACTCGAGATACCTGCTATCAACTAGCCTTAACTCTACGCTCAAAAACCTACCACAACTCAGCCATTGAGTTATAAATTCTAGAACTACACCAGCGTAGTTCGTTCCCTAGTCACACGGCTAGAAAATACAATCGTTTAAAAACAAATTACAAGTTAAAAAAATTTAAAACACAAAACCCTAATTTTTAAATGTTAAGCCCAATAAAAATGTAAAGAAGCCGGCCCATAAATGGAATCCCCTTTATACTATCTCTTATTTCTTCGGCCCGTCCTTCTTTGTGAAAAATGTTAGCTTTTTCGTTGCTCGTTCGTTCCTAAAAAATTAGGGCCTTTTGAAACTGATGCGTCGCTCCAATTGATCGCTCATTATACACTCTTGCGTGCATGCTCTATCGATTGACCATCTCTTCGATTTTGCACTCGGCTGCTCCAATTTGGATTGAGTTCGTCTACAGTGGTATGTGAATTTTTTTTGCTTTACTGGTTGATATGCTTGAACTCGATCCTGATTCGAGTTGAATGATTATTCTTTTTTTTGCTTGAACTCGAATGAATAATGCTATGATGTTTTAGGGTTTATATTGGGTTCGATCTCCTACAAATTCGTTCGTATATTCGTCTGATAATTTTCGACTTGGCCGTTTGATTTTGCATTGATGACCGTGATGATCGCTGACTTGTTCAAACTCGTATATTTGATTGCTTGATTATCTTGGTTATCACGACTTTGACTACTGCTTTGATTTTTGACGTGCTCGTTCTTTTTTGCCTTGGTCATCACGGCATTGATTTGCTGGTGACTTCGGCTATGGTGATTTCTACTATGACTCTGACTTGGTCGATATTATCTGACCGATTTTAAAATTATGTTGACTTCGGCATGACCACGGTTTTGATTTTGGTTTGTTCTTTCCTCTTTGACTTTGAACAATTTTATTTTGTTAAAATTTGAACTTGCTCGATTTTAGCCTTAGTCGCCACGGCTCTGACTTGATGCTATTGACTTCGGTTTTGATTTGCTATTACCTGACTTTGATTCCCTGACATTTTTTAAAATTGATTTTGGTTATTTTAATTGATTTCTGGACTTTGGCATGTCTGTTCATTGAATCGTGTTAGCATTGTTGCCATATATGTGAACATCCACTAATATACTTGCATATGTATGTATGATGTGTTATTCATGTTGTTGCTTCATTGTTGCTTTGGACTTGTAGTCAGGTCTGCATTACTATCACATTGGCTTGTTTCAGGTTTTGTTGTTCTTTCCAGTCAAGCACCGTGTAGCATTTGGACACTTTTGCCCTGTGTCACTGTTTTCTTGGTTTTGGATTTGTATGTGGTCAGACTTGATTGACTTGTTGTTGTTTCGAACATACTTCGATTCATGTATACTTGGTGCCTAGTCTATGTACGTCTGTTGGGCCGAGTTGTCCTATATGCAGTGCACTGCCCACTATTCTATATGTTTGCTTCATGCTTCATTGTTATTTTATTGGTGCATGTTGCATTTAGTCTTGTAGTCATAGCCTTTGATCGTATCATACATGTATCCTGCACATATGTATGTTGTATATATTGGTGCGTAGCCTCTGATCGTATCATACATGTATCCTGCACATATGTATATGATATCACCTCTGTTGGTCTGGTTCACCTGGTTACAGAACTAATTTTAGTCTTGGTTGAGGCTTTGTAGTGTTTTGAAACTGCCATCTCATATGTATATAAGTGAAGTCTTGAATCATGTGTCATTGGAGGTGTGATATTGTGTACATGTTGCTTCATTTGCTTGCGTATCCATCACGGCATTGTTCATTGTATATTGAGGTTACTGTTCGAATGATCTCTTTTTGCTTGCATCTATAGTGTGTAGTGTTCACTTTGTTGCGCTTCCAGTGTGCCATGTTGTAGCTTGATTGCTTGCATACATTTTTGTCCTACTGTTGGTTCATTGTGTAGTCTGGTCGACACTCTTCATATAGTCTTTATGTAGCTTGTTCTTAAGTCATGTAGTAGCTTCTGTTGTCTGGTGGCATTTGAATTATGATTAGACTTTATGTTGTTATGTTGCCAACTTAAGTCTTGTGGTCTTGTGTTCATGTATATTTGGGTTTCACTTTGTTTGCTCTAGACTGTCTACTACCTCTTGGTTCCACTCCACATAAATGTTCATGCATGTATATATATTCATCGATTTGCTTTGAGTATGGGGCTTGTGAGTTGCATCCCTTGAGCACTTGTCTAGTTCATGCCTTGATATTGGCTGTTGCATTTGATGCTTTGAATATCTTTCATTGTTGCCGGACAAAATAAAAGAGTAGCATTTATATTTCAATGATGCATTATGGTCAGGTTGCTTTGTTTTCATTTAGTCTGATTGCACTTGAGTCATGTCTGATTTAGTTGTTGTCTTGAATCAAACTATTATGGTTCATGTGTACACTTTGACTGGCTTGCTCCTGACCATTTTATTAAACTTGTATATTCGGACTGCACCTGTGTTGAATCCAGCTTTAATGCTCGAGTTTGACCTTGTGCTTGTATCGTGGCTGTATTTATTCCACTTGAGTTGAACCCAGCTCTTGATTTGGGTTTGACCTTGTGCTCACATGTCCCTGTAATTTTATCAAGCGTATATCGGTATGCACGACCTTGTGGCATGTACAGTGATACACTGTGCATGTCACAAGATGTTCGTGTATGATGCATTCAAAACTAAATGATGACGAGCAACGCAAATAACCGAGGCAAATAATATTTTCAAAATCACATTTTATTATACACTGCAAATATTATATTTTCACTTTTACTACATCAGTGTATATTTTTACAGATTGCTTAAATGCTGGATTCAATCTGGAATGGAGTTAAAGTTAAATAGGAGTGAATGAGCGATATGTAGCAAGGACATTTGTAAATAAAAAATTATGTTGTGATTGAAATTGTAATGTAATTGAAATTTGTATATATATAGTGAGAGCTCAAATTTGCACTATTCAAAATTGTAATAAATATTTGTTTGAATAAAATATGATTTGAATTTAAACTCTGTGTTATTTATTTTATTCAGCAAATATTTATTTAATTATGTGAAAAATAAAATAGTACATTATAAAATACATTTAAATGAATATAGATATGTTTACTATCATCAAACAAAAATCATATACTTGCATATTCAACATGATTTTGGGTGTCGGCCATTATAATTTCTTTCTTCGCTCGCTTTTTTTTTTAAGTTTGAAAATCCAACTGTTAAGAAAAATGAGAAGGAGGGGACACGTGTCTGGTGAAAAGAAAAAAAATGCCATGTGTGTGAAGGGAAGAAACATGTTTAATTTGTCTTGTAAAAACATTTATATTAAATACATATACATATATATGCATATATATATATATATATTAAATTCAAATCGTCTCGCTTACACAACTTAAAATCTTGACCTCCTATCGATGCATGCCGCTAGGCATTCCTAATGTTATACCCCTATTTCGAATACAAAGGAAAAGGTTTCGAGTCCTAATTCGATTGTATGAAGAAGATGGCTTTTTGGACCTAGTTATAATATTGAATTTACGATATAGATTTCAGCGATTTTATCTACCGTACGATCACACGATAACTCTAAAAGCTACAAAAATTAAAATCCGATAATAATACAGTATTACGGATCTAATGGAACCGATTTCGTCGAATTCTGAGACTGTGCCTCGGAAGGATATTTTTAAATATCGAGTTAAACGCTATATTTTTAAAATTGAACAAACCACTTTCAAACTCAAATTTAAAACTTCTATTATCCTCAGTATTATCAATATAACTTTTATAAGCCTTTGAAATATTTTAAACAAGCATAAAACTCCATATTTAATACTTTAACCAACTTTCAATTATTGAATCCAATTGTTTAATTATCCTAATAAATAGTGATATATGAAATTCACGTTAAACTAACGTTCAAATATTTAAAATCAATTAAATATCCCAATTTCCAACATCTAAAAATCCCGGGTCGTCACAGTTGACATGAGGGAAGTCCTGCGCCTTGATGGGAGAGGAGGGCGCGGGAAGGGGCCAAAGAGTAATTACACATTTGGATATATATTTACAAAGTTTTTCCTACAAATACCCACCATTCTTTTTATAATTTTACACACTATTCCATTTCACATTCTTCCTAATTCTCAAGTTTTTTAGTGATTTCCCACCTTAAGGAACATATAAAGAAAAATAGTACAAAAAGAAATTAAATTAATATATTATATACACATTAGCAATCCACTTCAAAACAAGCTCAATCACTCTATTTCTCCTTCACGACACATGACCACCATCATCCATCACCTTGGCCGAGCACTCCATATCCTTCTAATCTAGGTTGAGCTTTCCCTAGGTCCCGAGCTCGACTCCATAGACTTTGGTTCAATCATAGCGAAACTATAATCCGTTCTCCTAAGTTTAATATCCAATGAAGGTGAGAAAACTCTATAGAACTTTATATATATATATATATATATATATGATGTGTTATGATTTCTATGGATGTTTACTATGCTTTGATCATCAAGTTTGGTTGTTTACTATAGTTTTTTAATGGTGTTAACAAGTCACGTTAAATAAACGTTGAACATTACGAAGGAAATCACTTTTCTTTATTGAATGAAATGGTGTATATGAGCTTATTAAACCTCTTTAAAATGGTTTAAAATGATTTAGAGTTATTTTATAAACATTTCAAAGTATTTCAACAAAGTTTGAAAAGAAAATGAAATTTGAGTTAAAATAGGCACATCGCATAATGGTAGTTTGCGATTTCACGTAACAGTAAGTTAAATCCTTTTATACAATGGATTCGGAATTATTTAGAATAAGAATTTTTCAAATTCTTATAATCATAGTTGTCAATTGAAAAAAATATCAAGATTTCATTTCGTACATTTTGAAATATGAGCAAATCAGGTTTTTTAAAAAGTCACGGCATTGCCGTTCGGAAACCAAAATAGAAAATTCGTTAAATTAGATATTTTAAATTCTTAAAAAAATACGAAATAAATCCTATAAATATGTTAAAAGGTTTTAAAAAGGATTTGATTTACAAAAATTAACTTTTAAATAATAAAAAGTCATTTTGATTTGAATAAGCTTTAAAGACATTATTCACAGCACTTTTTGCAGCGGTTTTAATAATCTTTGAAATGTGGATTTAAACTTATCAATTAATTCTCAAACCTTTTATAAATATTTTCAAATGAAAAATTAAGTAATATAAAGAGTTTTCCAAAGGGTCTATTAATCAGAATACATGAATAGGAACTCAACTTTGGAGCATCCTTGGTGCATTGGTCAGTCCGATTATAGAATTCATAAATCAGAATACATAAATGCTTTCAGAAGATTTGATTCATTAATTCTATAGAGAATGTATGCGCGTTGATATGTCCAACATGCATGAGTAACTATTCATACAAACTATTTTTTTTTTGAAATTCCATTAACAATACACTTTCCTCTGTCACTTTCAACTGATGGGATCCTTTTGCTAAATCCAACCACGAAAATACCTTGGCTCCACTCTTTTGATCAAATAAATCGTCAATTCGAGACAAAGAATATAGATTCTTCGCGATCTTCTCATTTTTCTTTCTATAATTAGCACAAATAATAAGTAATTCATCTGGTTTCTCTACAAATACAGCAACAACTTACCAAGATGAGCTACTTGGTCTAATATAATTCTTTCCTACCCAACTCAACTAGTTGTACTTTCATTTCCTTCATCTCAGTAAGTGTCATCAGTACATTTAGGGTTCGACTCCCAGTACGAGATCTATTCGAAACATAATTGCTCATTTATATGATAGTCCAGTAACTAGCTCATAAACATCAATATATTTCTTTATAACAAAACTAAATCAGTTTCATCTTTTTCCTCCTTCATAGCACACTACAATGGACATACGTCGAAACTTGATTCTAAAAATATGTATAATATTTGATTATTGCACTTAGGGTGTCTTAATGATATAATTCTATCTTTGTAAAATATTCTAGCATCGTATAGACTTAGCTAACTTAGACCCAATATTATCCTAAAACTCATAAAGTCAAACACACGCAAATTGCAGGTAAACTGACGACATAAAGGTGTCCATCCCTTCTTAAACATCATTTCTCGTTAACTACATATCTACCAACATGGGGAAAAACTTCTTCTTTTCTCAACTTATCCAGAATCACTACTATCTTCTCATCTTTCTTTTGCTCAAGCCTATCGTAGTCCATCAAAGCCGGCCTAACCTCCATTACTATCAAAAAGTCTTGTATGGTTTTTGTTAGTGGTTGGAAGTTGAAATTTAAGAGGAACTCCAAATGCCTTCATTCTTATATAGCACCTAAGTTAGCATGTCTTCGGTTGAGGGCATTGACGACAACGTTCCATTTTCCAATGGTATATTGTATATCAAAGTTGAATGATGTTGTATTCTCCATCCACCTCTACTGCCTAAGGTTTGTGTAATTTTTTAAAAATTGATATTTATGTGATCTATGGTAAATAAATAACTCAAACCTTTCTCCCAAAAGATGGTGCCTCCACATCATTAAGGCAAAGATAATAACTGCCAACTCCAAGTCATAAACTGGGTACCTTTTCACATGGTCCTTCAGTTGCATATTAGCATAAGCTACTACCCTTCCTTGTTGCATGATAACTACTCCAAATCATGTGCCACATGCATCCATGAAAACTATAAAATCCTTTGTCCCATCGGGAGTGGTAAGCACATGTGCACTTGTAAATAGTTCCTTAAGTTTCTCGAATGCTTCAATGCATCTATCATCCCAAGTAAAGCCTAAATTCTTTTCAGTCAAGTGGGTAAAAGGGACTGCTATTTTTGCAAACTTCTTTATGAACTTCCTATAATAGCCCGATAACCCGAGAAAACCCCTAACTTCCATTGCGCTCCTTGGAACTTTCCACTCTTGAATAGCTTCCACTTCTGTTGGGTCCATTGCCAATCTATGCTTAGAAACAATGTGTCGAAGGAACCTTGCCTCCTTCCAATAGTGGCATTTTGCAAATTTGGCTCTAAGTTGGTGCCTCCTCAAAGCCTCTAATACCTCCCTAAGTGATTATCATGCTCTCCTTCACTCTTGGAGAATACTAAGATATCATTAACAAAAACTACGAGAAACTTATTAAGTTATCGCCTAAATACTCTACCTATCAAATCTACAATGTATACGGGGCATTCGTCAATCCGGAAGGCATTATATTCAACTTATAGAGGCCATTTGGGGTGTGTAATGTAATGTTTGACATGTTGTCCTCTACGATCCTCAACTGATGTAAATCAAATGCCAAGCCGAACTAGGAAAATACTTTGGCTCCTAGTTGATCGAACAAGTCATCTATCCTAGGTAAGGGATACCTATTCTTCCTTATCAAATTGTTAAGTTCCCTATGGTCGATGCGTAGTCTCAATGAGTCGTCTGCCTTACTGGTGAAAACAACAAGGGCTCCCCATTTTGAAGTACTTCGTTGGATGAATCCTTTCTTTAGCAGCTTCGAGATTTGCCTGTCCAACTCATGTCATTTTTTGAAGGCCATGTGTCTTAATGGAAGAGCGATTTGTCTAGCGTCCTTCTCCAAATCAATTCTATATTTGATCTCCCTTTCGGGTGGGAGACCTGAGAATTCCTCAGAGACATTAGGAAATATTCGGATTACGGGTATGGATGAAAACTCATTGTAAGATAGACTCAGTGAGCACAAATAACTTGACTCGGCCAAGTCTTTGAATCTACAGTGGACCTCTTAGCATCTTCCTTAATAACTCTTCTTTCGTAAAAACCCTCCTATCGAAATTTAAAATTGCCCGGCAATATGATAACCAATCCATTCCCAAGATAAGTCCATACCCCTCAATATAGAACGTGCTACATATGAAATTAACGTCACATATTTCCACAACTAGGTCTTTGCAAATTAAATAAAGATATATCGACCCCCAATAGAATTAGAGACAACTATTGGGTTGGTGATAAACTAGGTTCAAAGATTTAAACAGTTAATTTCATTCCTAGAAATAAAGGATGCGATGCTTCAGAATAAAATATGGTATGAATTATTGTCCTAAAAACAAGAGTTATACCTTCCAATGCTAATTTCCCGTGGTCTCTAGAGGGTGGTTTATCTCAAACAGGGATAACCTTAATGGAGAAAGCCTGCCACTCGACCCTTCCTTCGCCAGCTTCGAATATTGGATCTTGAGGTGCCTTTTCTCATGGCAATGATAACAGTTTCCCTATAAAGCTTTCTTCATTAGCATAACATCCCTCTTTTTGAGACATGAAAATATGTGCTAGTGATGTCGCGGCTATCAATAGTATTGTTCCCCAATGATAGAATGAGATCAGTTGATAATATAATTAACATCAGAAGTATAGGAATTCGAAAATTTTCAAAATATATTTCATAAACAACTTTCATGTTCATTACATAATCACATTCGTCGCCCAGGTTTTAAAAAAATATAGATATTACAAAATACTACAAGTGCAACATATAAAGATGCCCCTTTGGTTGATCAGAGTATACTAATTGACTGTTATACAATTTACCAATACATTCATTCAAGCAAAATAAAACAACTACACAATGGAAAATAAAACTCCTAATATAGCTAGCAAGCCTCTTGCACATCTTTGGAAGCGTATTCATTAAATATAAAAACCTGAAAGCCTTACTCCCAGCCCACTCACGTATGCACCCGAGAGTTTAAGAGAAAAACAAAAACTTCAGTTCAGACAAAGAGTTTGGTACGAATAATAATATGCCTCTCGAATCAAATAGATATCTAGTGAGACCATGCCATCGAGCGAAATAGGTTTTACCATCACCGGTATCTTTTGAAAATATGTCAATCATAAATCGTGCACCTGTAGCCACAATGGTTAGAACATAACATAAAATAATCCTATGCATGCATGCAACATGGAGAAATCTGACCAGTCTATCTCAATCAGTGGACTATTTGACACTACTTCATAGTTTTCCTTGGGTTACCATGAACCTCTATGGCTGACTCAAGTCTACCAGATATACCGAAACCTCCAAATACCTTTAGAAGGAAATTGAACCGGTTGTTTGAAACATAATTTTCCTAGGGTCACTCTGATCCTAATGGTTTTTTAGGCTAGCCAATAACCTATATGAGATATAAGTTCATTTCTGTGCGTAAACCTACTTTTAGTCGTTACTCTTGAAATAGCCCTATACACTGGAATCATGGATCTTTATCAACTTGGGGCTAACAGCTAAAGCATATGGTGCGACCCTACACTAGTCCCACACTATCTGGTTTTCTAAATCCATGAGTCAATACATCCTATCATAATTTATCTAATGGTGACGAGAATAATAATTCCTTTGGCAAAATCTTAGTAAAACCATGGGTTAAAATACCCTTCCATTTCCTCTAAAGCATTTGTCTTTATAAACGATTTATCCCATAAAATTGTATTTTAAACAAAGAAAGCATAGCCCATTATTTAATCAAAATCTTAAACTAAAATCCAATCCTCTTTAAAATAGCATTTTAAGCATTCAGTATCAAAGTTGAGGTTGTCGGACCTCTAAACACTTGGCTATTAAGCCTCTAATTTGAGCAATTTGGTTTATAAACATATGGCATCTATACTGCCAAAGTAGGGTATCGTTCCTCTACACATCGAGCCTCCAAACATGTATTCAGATTTGTAAAACATAAGGCTATAAGGTCAAAATTATGGTTGTTGAGGTTCTAAATGTATAGGTTGTCATACCTATAAAAGATAGCTTTCGGTTTGCATAACATAAGGCTTTTGAGCCTATGAAACTAGGATATATAATTTGTAACATATAACATCCATGCTGCTAAAACGGATATCCAAAATATAAGGGACAAGAAATGTCGAGTTTGAAATGGTGAGGATGCCGGTCCTTTAAACATTGTAAGGTGTCAAATCTTTAAAATAGAATGGTGTCGATCTTTTAAAAGAACCATTGGAGTTACAAAACCCTTCGATGTCGAACCTCTACAGCTACAGATACCGAACCCTTACAAAACTTAGTGTCAAACTTCTAAACAAATCGATACATCATATATCTACAAGGTAGATATCGCATGTATCACTTCACATAGATGTCGAAATTACAGGCATGATACTAGGTATCAACTTTTAGCAAGGATGTCGAATCTCTAGGTTGACGATATGACATTTTTGTAAATAAACTTAAAACCGATTTATTTCTTTAAAAAGACAAGAAAGACGTTTCTTTCCACCAACTCTTATCCCTTGTCAATTTTCTATTGATAGAAAAATACAATTAATTTTCTTTTTTGAAAACTGCTAGAAGGTTAGTTTACCTTCCCCAAAATCATTTTCAAACCAATTTAAGTATTATTATTAATTAATAACCTTTTTAGCTTAAATAATTTATAGAAAATCACAACCATTTGGAAAAAATCCTAAAATATCACCAATAATCAAAATTTACATATTCTTTAACACATAAAATTTTCGGTGCCACAATATTCATTTAGTTATTTGTAATAATTATAAAACAAAAAAAAACTCTTTTTCCTCTTAGGATATCCATAAAATATTCATATAAACCTAAAAAATTATGAAATTGAAAACCTATCTTAAAGATGTTTTATACTTTATATCAAAATTTCAAGTCATTAGAAGATCATAAATTAGGTTTCCACCTGTAAAACCCATCAGAATAGTTTCGTATAAATCCAATAAACCATCATTTAATCTTATAATAATGCATTTGCCATAAAATGTAATAATATCATAAAATAATTTGGAAATAGTCGGAAAATCGAATTAAGCATATAAAAGTGAGATGATTAACTATTATTCATCTTAGATTGGATAAAGAGATTGAGATTTGTAGCTAATTAATTCTCCTTAGTTTTTTTTCCTCGAACGCTTTAAATTTCCTCCTCTATTCTCTTGTTAATGGCGGCCTCTAGGTTGTCTTTTCATTGTATGGAAACGAAATGTTAATTAGAGAGGTGGGGTTTAGGATACTACTCCTATTTTTCCCCACTCATTATTCCTCTTCTTTCTATGTTTTAAACAATCTTCTACAAAATTAAAAGCGTACCTTCAATTACAGGTATGTAATGCACCGGTATTGAAAGTTACTTTAATATCTATGTCCCGAATCAAAAGCGTACCTTCCACCACAGCCTTTCCTTTCTCCTCTGTAGTCGATCTAAAAGTAGGTGGTTCCAAAGCAAACAATTTTACTTTATCAGCCTTGGCCGGTTATGGACGTTGATTCTTGTAATGCTCCACCCGGTCACAGTTGAAACCCCTTATAATATTTCTTCCTATGACCTTCTTTCCATCCCAAGAGCGACAATTGTTGGAAAAGTACCCTTTCTTGTCACAAATAAAGAAAACTAAGAAAACAACATTAGTTTTTCCTTTCTTGGAAACTAGATTAAATATTTAATAATTGGAAGAGATCAAATCTATGACCAAGATAAAGAATTTTCTTGGACTAGCTGGCTATTACTGGAGATTCATCAAGGATTTCTTTCATATAAAAGCAGCAATGACTAAACTAACAAGGAAGGACATAAAGTATGTATGGGCCGATAAATGTAAGGAAGCACACTTAAAGCTGAAACATTTATTGACAAATACGCTTGTGTTAGCAGATGGGAAGCAAAATTTGATGGTGTATACCATTGCATGCAGAACAAGATTAGGAGCTGTGTTAATGCAAAAAGTTAAAGTGATTGCCTATGCTTCTCGATGGCTTGGATTGTATGAAGTGAGGTTTCCGACTCACGATTTACTATTGGCAGCAATAACCATTACTGTGACGACCCGCCTTTCTACTCATAGAAAGACGTATCATCAATAAGAAAAGAAAGGGATAGAAATAGAAAAGAATAGAAAGAAAGAACAACAACATCAGAATCTCACAGCGGAAACGGAACAAAATATAATACATCACATAACTATTACATAGTTTTACGTATATTTGAGTTATACAATATCATACACATGACAGTCATATATACCTCTGTCACTACATACATCCCAACATGCAGAATACATCAACTAACACAACGTAACTAGATAGATATATACATACGTCTGGAACTCCTGCTCCAAACTCCTCCAGATCTCAATAATCCAAAACCTATCACTTCGCTACTCATAAAAATTTGAGTACCCAGGAGTTTATGAAAAACAAAAATATAAACTTTGGGTCAGACGTGGGTCTGGTATGCGTAAACGGTTTAAATTTGTTTAACTTTGGAAAACATTTGAAAATAAAGGTATCACGTAAGACTCCCCACACATAAATACGGGTAAGTTTTTACCTTACGTTAAACAAAACATTTTATAGGAAATCCAGTGATATTATAATAGTGTCTAGGGTTTTCAAGTAAAATACAGAAATAGCTGAAATGCTTACATCTCACATTCCAACATAGTTGGGCACAATCAAAACGAACGGCTCTTATTGGATATTAGATTCCATACAATGGCAAGGCTACTGGGGTACCGTCCGTCACAGTACGGGGCCTAGATTACCGTACTGAGGATAACTCCCGACCCCCTACAGCGAAAGGCCGGAACCATTCCTTACTGAGCAGTCCCGAACAAGATAACCCCGCGCTTGTAGCTTGCAACCGCCTACACAGCCGAAATAAAAAGGGACATCTAGACAGGGGTATATCTCATCCTGCTTGGGTGCTATCCACCTAACCTTGTTACACATCCCCTGTTTTAGCCATTCCGGGTTGATGAGGCTTGAGGCTACGATTACCTTTACAGAACATATTCTCTTAGAATGCTCATCGTCCGCCTAACGATGTTCTGAAAGCATTCAATCCATACATGTTCATTCTGGGTTCGAACGAAACCGAAGGCATTATCTCGTTACACTCATTTTGGAATCACCCTCAGAGTCAACGATAATAACCCTTGCATTCTGAAAACACAATCTCGATCTTCACTTGAGATTTACGACCTAACGTTTAATTTGGATCGATGTGGTTTTTGGATAATCATAAATGACATCCAATCCCGGTCTCATCGAAATCCAAACGCCATTTTAAAGGTCAAGTTGTTTATTAGTTTTAAACAGTTTAATTCAACATTTTGAATTCACATAGCATTTATCACAGATAAATCATACACAATCATCATAGATATATCAAGGCATATAATAGGAACATCACATAATATCACTAAGTAATTATCACAAATCAGATATTCTACATATGTAACATTCATAAGCAAGCATCTTTAATTCTTATTGTAATTAATTCAATTTAAATCAATTACTTGAGAATTAATTACTTAATCCTGTTTAATCAATCATTAATTAATTAACTATTCCATTTCAAATCATTTAATTAATCAATCATTTCTTAATCAATTTATTAAACCTTACTTACTTAATTAATTACCCCTTAATTATTAATTTATAATCTAATTATTAATTAATAAAACTTAATTACCCATTTATTTACCACTAATTACTTAATTAATCAATTATTAATTCTTAATTAAATTACTTAATTACTTAACTACTAATCTTACATTAATTAATTTTAAGTAGTTAATTACAATTTATTTATTACTTAATCATTAGTTAACCAATCTCTAATTATAATTAAAAAGTTGATCATTCTTAATTACTTTCCATGATAATTAATATTAATTATCCATCTTAATTAACATTTAAAAGAAATCTTCTTTAACTTTGAAAATCAATTTATTACTAACTACAAGACTTTAATGTCAATAAATTTTATACTTAACTTAAAATAATTACTTAATTAAAATAATATTTAAGTGTTAAAAACATTGTTAAGCATTAACTAAGATAATCCAAACATGTATAAAGTTTTAACTTAAATTGTTAAACGTTTATTAAATTTACAATGCTTAAATCCTGTTGAAACACAAATTGCTTAACTTCATTTTTATAACGTTGCAGTTTGAAAGAAACAACCCGAGAACTTCTCCTGATTCACTTGAGAAACACACGTGTTTACCAACAATTTCCCCGAGTCACCTCTCGTAATCCTTCTTCTTCTCTTTCCCTTTTATTTCCAGCAAGTTTAAATTTAAAACTTAAGTATAAATTAAGCATCAGGAAAACCATGTTCACGCGATCGAATACCAACCCGAAACAAGCGACCACAATACTCGAGCAACGACTCGAGATAGTTCACCAACAACCCACTGACACCCATCCCCCATGCCGTACACGTGCACGGCGACGCGCCAAAGCTCCGGTGAACTCCATCACCATCGGCAAGTCGCAAATCTCACGAATACTCGAAAACCAAACTCGAATCGCCTTCAAAAATTTCAAATTGAAATTTAGTCATTTTGCTCGAACCTTAAGCTCAACCAAAACGACATAGCCGCCTTGTCACCATCGCTTAGGCCATCGGAGTCGCTCAGAATCCATCCACACCACGACAACACACTATCCTTCCATCCTCCAGTGCCTCGTGCAAATCGATCACGAAATGGAGACGTACACGCCTCGTTGCTGACATGTCCAGAAACTCGAACAAAAACCCTAATATGATCTCGTTCCTTTAATTTATGTAATGGAAAAATTCTCTGATAATTTTCTTGAAATCAATGATGTTTATACTTGCTTCAAACCAAATTTCAACATTTATTATTGGATGAATCATCAGTAATTGGTAAAAATGAAATTTTTGTTCAAATACAAACTGCTGTAAGAAAACTAAACTAAAAATCTTCATTTTTGTTTTAAAAATCATAAATTGCAGTAAGAATTCAATTTATGAACTTGGATTAATATTTTACAACAATCAATTTTATTAAATTTTTACATAATTACCTGTAAACAAGATTACAGTGTATATTTTACAAACATGGTTTAATCAGCTTTTAAAATCTAAATTTAAGTTTAAACATCTTATTTTAGTTGAAAAGCTTAAAGCTTTACAATAATCCAATGAGAATAATTTGAGTTTGAAAAAAAATATGCAACCTGTATGAATTAACAGAGAAGTACAGATCATCACAGAATTATATTCAAACTGAAGCATATACAAACCATATTATTAATGAATCATGAACTGTTTTTAATTAACTTAAAGCTTTAAAAATTATGTTTGCTCACTTACAAGGGTTGATGAACAAGGAGAACTCTGATGTTATGAAAACCTGAAGTATGAATTTGCCTTGAGTGCTTTCTGTTTTTGGTTTGAGTTAAATGATTCCGAGCTTTGAAAAAAAAATGAAGATGCTTATTTCTTATCTCAGGTATTGCTAAGGTTTTTAAACGAACTGGAATAGCTTAGGTGTATACATATATAAAAAAGATAATAGTATGTATAAAGGGAGGTATTATCTGGTCAAGTGTTTTCTTCTTTTGATTGATCAGATTTTTCTTCCTTCTTTTTACTGAAAATGAAAAGATTTGTAAATATTTCGAATTGACTAGAATTTGTCTTGAGAAGATAGCATTAAATGCTAAGGTTCCCTAATTTTTTTACATACTTATTATATTTTTGTTTTATTTTATGTGCATATACACTTGCAGGTAAACATTGGTTTTGTGAATGAAGATATTTTGTATGTAAATACTTGTCATCTTGCATTGCAACCATAAACATATAGTTTTCAGATTTTAGTTTATACACTTGTTTTTATTAACTTCTATCTTTCACAATTCATATACATATGTTTGTCTGGTTTCATTTTATACTTTGTTTACACACTTATTCATTTGGCTTTTGTA